>CAXKWD010000006.1:8794529-10044529 GCA_964059195.1 Ectobius pallidus
TAGACTGACTACACACGCTGCGCAGAACAAGCTTTTTCTCGTTTCTCCTCGTGCAACGACAATGTGCATGCTCATGCGCATTACGGGATGCCACAAAACAAAACTTTTTGAGTTTGTCTTTCTAACTGTGAAAATACTGAGGTAGTAACTGTAATAGTTTCTGATATATAATTATTTATTTTTCGTCAGGTCTTTCCCGGACACGGTGTATTATAGGACTAAAGCTCTAAAATAAGCTAAATAATGAATCAGAGCTGTTACCATTTAATGTGTTTAAGACTATATTATATAACTGGCTGATTTTAAATCCTTTTTATAGTTTAAAAGAATATTTTAGCAAGGACAAGACTAGAATTTTAAACTATTCAAAAGCACGAAATGCTAGTTCAGATTTCATTGACAATGTTTATTGCATTTCAGTAATCTTGAAAGACAATAAATGTACTAAGTAACATGAAATGTGAAAAATAATTTTTATGATGAAAATCCTGTCTTTTGTAGAATTGTACCAAAAAAAGAAAAAAGGCTGAACTGTAGTCCTACTTCTTGTACATAAGTTTTTTTATTCTGATCTTTGATCTTCATATTTAACAATATTTTTTAGAAATATAATCTTAATTTGTTTACAAATGGTCTTTTTTTTACAGAATACACTGCGAACTCCTGTATATACAACTTCTCTTCGAAGAAATGCAATGGGCGTTGGTCTTGTGTTCGAGGCAGACTTGGGAACCAGTGAGCATGAAAGTCATTGGATTTTGCAAGGAGTGTGTCTTACTCTAAATACCGATTAAATTAAAACGTGTAATTTGTGTTTGGTTAAAAATATACTTTTTAAGAATTTGTGCCCTTCAAAATCATTTTCTTGTATTTTGAAGCTAGTGTACAATACGTAGTGAGTTGGCCAATGCAGTAATGTCATGGGCTCACATTTGAAAAGTCACTCACCTGAGTATTAAATGTCTGAGTATTTTTTAGGTTTTTTTAGTTCTGGATTTATATTGAGTTTTTAGTCAGACAAGGAATGCTGAGTTCTAGTGAAGTGACTCCATCACACGGAGTGATGGATGCCACAGATGAATCCTGGATTTATTTGCTTACCTTCAGCTTTAAAGTTGAATGATCTATTGCTGTCAGTTCAGTCATTAATGAGCTGAACTAAGCCAATGCAGGGGAGGTATCGATCACAACCTTGTGCCTTTATCTTTGTCGGGTCTGGGTTATATGTACGAGGGGGAGTCTGAAAATAAGTTTCTCCACTATTTTCCCCCAGGAAATCGAAGAGGAATGGGGGAAACAAGACATCGGTTGAACGCGAAAGACACCCATACACCATCGTGATGGCAATGACTTTCTGTTCTGGATTGTGACGGGGGATGAAAGGTGGGTCCACCATTTCATGCCCAAATCGAAGGCCGGATATGTGGAGTAGAAACATCCGTAATCACATATCTGAAAGAAGTTCAAAACAATGCCCTCTGCAGGTAAAGTGCTCCTCACAGTGTTCTGGGATGCCCAGGGGGTTTTGTTGCTGGACTTTTTGGAGGATGGAACCATCACTGCTATGCGGTACTGTCACACCCTGTTGAAATTGAAGGAGGTGATTCGGAAAAAGCGGCCTGGCCTTCTCCAATCTGGCATTTTGTTGTTGGATGACAATGCGAGACCACACTCAGCAACGGCAATGCAAAACCATATTGCAACTCTTGGTTGGGATTGTAGAGCACTGATTTTTCCTGGAGGGCTTTTTGAAGCTTATAAATGTCTTAATATACATAGTAATTATGAGGAAAAATAAAGATACGTCTTATCTTTAATGTCTCATTGTATTTTTTGTCTTTCAATCACACCTCTGTACACAGTCGGCAGGGGAAACTTATTTTCTGACTCCCCCTCGTAAATACACCAAAGCAATGCTAGTCACAGTCTTTAACCCTGGAGGTCAAAAGACCAATAAGCAAGGAATGTCTGCTCTATATGAAAGGTGTCACCGATGGATTGGCAGAGTTTTAGAAAAACAAACATCAGTACCATTTTCAAGCCAACCAAAAAACTGCATGAGTTCATCAGATCACCCAAGGACAACAGGGATCCTCTCACCTTGTCAGGAATTCACAGAATTCCATGCAGCTGTGGTCGGGTGTACATTGGCACCAAATTGCCACCCTCCTTAACAAGCGTAAAAGACACCGTTGCCTGTAAGAACCAGAAAAATCTGCGGTCACCGAACATGCGAAGTTTATTGTTTTAGAACCTGAATTCGAAGTTGAGTTTTTAACATAAATACACGTTATGAGGCTGGGTGTGTATCTGTGTGGATGTCTGTGAGCAGGCTAGCTCCTAAACGAAAAATCGTATGAAAACAAAATTTTGTATTTGAGTTGGATATCTTCTGAAGATGTGAACTGAAGATTGGCGACAAGTTTCTCTTATTTTTAAGAAGGCTTGACATGAAGAAATTTTTTATTTTGTGATTTTCTCGAAAACGCCTCTAACTATTTTCTTTAAATTTTGCACATGGTTGCTTATACTGAGAGCTAAAACTTTTATTTGAAACTATTTTCGAAAAAATTCTCTGAAAGGTTGTTATAAGGCACCTACAGCCTCTTGTAACGGAAAATCATACGAAAACAGCATTTTGCATTTGGGTTAGGTACCTTCTGAGGATGTGACATGAAGATTTACGAAAACTTTCTCTTATATTTAAGGGGACTTTATATGAAGAAAATGTCGATTTTTTTTTTTTTTTTTCTTCTTCGGTTTTCTAAAAAACGGCTCTAACGCTTTCCTTTAAATTTGTATATAGAGTGCTTATACCAAGAGCTAAAACTTTTATTTGAAACTTTTTTCAAAAAAATTCTCTGAAGGGCAGTTATAAGCCACCCACTGTTCACCCACTGTTTGTAGAAACTTTGTCTTGCCTGTTGAACAACTGAATATGAACTCTTTCACAGCCTCTTATTGTATTTAAGAACGTGAAGTGAGAAAGATGTATTGTTGGCCATGCATAGAGGAAAGATATATCTGAGGGGAATATTCAATAAATTTTGGAAATTATTCTTAACAGCGGGAAAGTTCAGTAAACGTTTGCAGTTACTTGTTTTTTTTTTCATTTTTCTTTTTTTGGTAATACCGTAATGACCAAACCATATTGCCTTTATGCTGCCACTCTTATTCTGCGGTCGGTAAAGACGGTTTCTACTTCGAGTGCTGTGAGTCAAGTAAGCAATGTTTTTCATCTTCACTGCCAAACTCTAATGTGTTAAATTCAGAATCCTCAGCCCTTATTAAGTAGTTAAAGGTTTAATATTAAAATGAGCGCAAAAGCCCGTTCTACTCACAGAAAAAGGCGGAACGATATCAATAAATATTTATAATGTGGAATAAAAATGTGTTCCCCATAATTTGACCCTTCTGAACATGAATATGAAAATAATAATAATCTGTTCTTTCTGTATTTCGAGAAAATTTCGATTTTACTTTAATATCTCGCAGTTTATGCAGAAAAAGGGGAAGGATATCAATAAATATTTATTATGTAGAGAAAAAATTTCCTTTCAACTTGAGACTCTTTGAAAATAATAATAAAATCAGGTAAACTGATGTAACAAAGTACCAGTATGTTTTTGTTTAATCAGTTATGATTGCAATTATGATATGCAGAATACAAAAAAAAAGTCAAATTTGCCGGTTTCGGGATTTGAACCATGGAACTCCAGAATGTGAGGCCAACAAGACGTTACCATTTCAGCCACCTGGGTCAGTTTAACGGTTTAGTTGGATAAGCGCATGTAAAGCAATTTGTCATAGCTAACTGTATTTTAATTTCCAAAGCCTTATAAGATCACAGTAAAACAATAAGCTATGTTGTCATGATAACTGATTTGCATTTCATAAATTCTTTTGAATACTTATATTACCATAAAATAGGCACTGAATTGAGCATTACTCCGAAACAGGTCAACCGATTTTATCCGATATCAATAGACATCTTCCCATGGACATTATAAATGTGTATACCAAGTTTCATCAACATCCGGTAAAGCGTATTTGAGTTACCGCGTCTTTAAAATTGACACTAAATAGGGTTTTACTCCAGTACCGGTCTACCGATTTGGTCCAATATCAGTAGACGTCTTCCCATGTACATTATAAATGGGTATACAAAGTTTGAGGAAAATCCAATAAAGCACATTGAGTTATCGCGACTTCTTATATATTAACATAAAAGGCACTAAATTGGGCATTATTCCGGTACTGGACAACCGATTTAGTCGGATATCAATAGACGTCTTCCAATGGACATTATAAATGCTTATACGAAGATTCATAAAAATCCGATAAAGCATATTTGAGTTATTGCGCCTTCAAAATAGACACTAAATTGGGTTTTACTCCAGTACCGGTCAACAGATTAGGTTCAAATTCAATAGGGTACTTCTCATGGATGTCTTAAATGCGTAAACCAAGTTTTATGGAAATCTGATACAGCATATTTGAGCTATGGCGCCTTTCTAATATAATCTATTAAAATAGGCACTAAATTGGGCATTACTCCGGTACCAGTGAACCGATTTGGTTCAATATCAATAGGGTTCTTCCCATGAACATTATAAATGTGTTTTCCAAGTTTCATGAAAATCCGAAAAAACGTATTTGAGTTATGGCGCATACAGACTCACGGACGGACAGACGGACAGACATTTTTCTTCCCCACACACAATCTCATAAATTACTATACTGGCACCTAATAATCAGTTCAATCCGTATTTCGAGAAAATTCTGGTTTTCCATTAATGTCACACAGTTTATGCAGAAAAAGTATGAACGATTCAAAGAAAAATTTATTATATGGAGTAAAAATTTTGTTCCGATTTGAGATGCATGTGTTTGCTATAAATTGACCCTTCTGAACACGAATATGACAATATTAATAACTAGTTTCCTCCCCATTTTGAGAAAATTCTGATTTTACTTTAATGACACACAGTTTTCTACGTGAATTTGGTGAAGATAAAAAACATTGCTTACTTGACTTACGGCACTTTAAGTACAGGGTAATTCAAAATGCTCTCCGGGGTTTAAAAAAACCATTGCAGAGTGGTTTTTGAGCATATCTTTTCTAACCTGATATAGTAACATAAAGAAACTCTGGAAATTTCATTTATACTCACAACAATGGAAGGTAGTTTCAATTTTCGGCCGCCAGGTAGCATTAAATGAAAATGGCGTTCACGGCTGGTGAGAAAGCATTTTCTGTGCAGGAATTCCACGCTAGGAAGTCAGTAATCTCCGTCCAACGTCTCTTTCAGAGGGAATATGGAAAGGATCCACCAACAGACAAGACAATTCATGCATGGTATGCACAATTTAAAGAAACTGCTTGCTTGTGCAAGAAGAAATCAACTGGACGTTCGTCCAGAACACCAGACGATGTGGACCGTGTGCGCCAATTGTACCAACGAAGCCTGCAAAAATCACGTATCAAGCCGGCTGCCCAACTCGGGTTGGTATATATATATCCCCTACATGTCAAAACTCGACACTTCAGATTCCCTGAGGATGGAGGCAGCGTCAGCCTCGGAAACGTTGGACCACAACAAACTTCTCACCTGGCTGCAAACCCGAGAAGATTTTCTACAAATTGTAGAGCAATTCGTTGCCGAGGAATAAAATAATGAAATTCACCTATTTCTCATCTATGAATTTCATTGAAAGCTGTATGTTCCCCTTAAGTCTTTTCACCCCCTTTCTTTTTAAGTAATTTTAAATTAATTTTAGTCATAAAGTAATAATTTTAAGGTAATTTTTTAGTATTTTTAGGTCACAGAAATACAGGTCTGTACATAACAAACAAGAGTGAAACTATGGAAACTACATGTGTAGATATATTTTTTACCTGCAGCTGGATGCCTGGGAGTGACTGCTTGACTGCTTGCAACATGTTTCTTCTTCTTGCCCAGGAGAATATAATAAAAGTGAGATCAAGTTTGATAGACAGCATACTTAGCCATAAAAGTCAAGTTAGTTTTCTTATGAAATATGCGTGAGGCTTGTTGACCTTCAGGTATGATGCAAATAAAGATAAGAAGATTGGAAATGGTCTGTTTAAGTGGTAAACACACTGAGGAATGCAGACTGTTGAGTAATACGTCTGCTCACCGAAACCGTAATCTATATAATAAAAGGAAGTGTTTGTCTGTTTGTCTGTACGCGGTGCCCAGCAAAATCTACTGAATGCAGAGATCTGAAATTTTAAACATAGATGGACTGAAGGGTGGCCGAATGCACCTCAAAGCTGGATTATTTATTACTGTTTTTTCGCGAGTTATGAGTGAAAAACTGGCAAAAAACATGTGTTTTTGCGCTTTCGAAATATCAGTTTTCAGTAATACATTTCAATTGTAAAATCAATTGCAGATGACTTTGCTGATTTTTGTCACACCTTGGAAATAAAAGCATTGCGATCGCTTGAATTTCGTAAGACCATCATGGTCGATTCATTTGTTTATAATGTCAAGGCATGCAGACATTTGAAATTTTCAACATAGATGGAAGAGGGATGATGAATATAGGCCTAAACTGATTGATTTGGATGGAACTCACTATGCAAGGGTTTTCTGAGCCAGGGAACTAAAATCTGAGATAATTTTTCCCAGATGACGCTTTCTAATCATGGAATGTACTTCATGTGATTTAGGTGTTAATAAATATAATGGTTTAACTATTACGCTCTTAATTTTTAAGTTCTGAATTAATTATCGTGGGCGAAGCTGCAGGCACCTGCTAGACTATATAATAAGAGGAAGTGTCTATCTCTAACCAAAACTACTGCATGCAGAGATCTGAAATGTTTAACAAAGGTGGACTAAAGGGTGGTGGAATGCATCTTAAAGCCAGATTTTTAATTTTGCTTCTGTTATGCATGAAAACTGGCAGAAAACACAATTCTTTTTTGCGCTATCAAAGTATCAGTTTACAGTAAAATATTTTAATAATTTTCAAATGAATTGGCTTGCTCTGTCACCATAACTTCTGAGAAAGAAGACCATTGGTGAAATCAATTTTTTCAACATAAACATCAAATTGTAGATCGCTTCAATTTTGTTAGTCTGCAGGAACTATCCTCAAGTACCGGTCAACCGATTTGGTCCAAAATCAATAGCATGGATGTTATAAGTGAGTATACTAAGTTTCATGAAAATATGATAAAGCGTACTCGAGTAATTGTGCATACAGACAGACGTACAAACAGACAGACATTTTTCCTGTCCACCATGTAGTCTCGGAAAGTACCATTTAATAATTTAATAAATTAGATCATTTCTATACTATCAACATTTTTATTCATTAGATGAATTTTCTTTACAGAGAGAAAGTCAAGTAGCAGCCATTAGTAGCCATAAGCATCGAAGATAAAGTGACAATGTAAGTCTCTCTTTATCAATTACAATCAATCTATATTGTTGCATTTTTTATTAGCACAATTATTTTACTAATATTGTTATTTCCTTGCAGATTTTGGTTTTATCACTGAAAAGCAGAATAATTCAACACCTTGATACAGTCGCATTCATATAATTCTGCCACAGTGCAGAAACCTATTTACGCTAAGACTGGGAAGTCACGCCTGCTTCTAAACACATCATCCTTCTTCTCCATCCCTCCCCACTTTTTAATTATTATCACGTGTTCCAATGGGGAATCACTGTATAGCCTCTCTCACTCACTCTACAAGAAAGCAGCCTTATTGAGTGTAGGTGTTTGGTTCATTTCTTTTGTTGGCATTGGTGAATGAGTGTTTATACTGAATGTTACACCTCAGCCATTTCATAAAATATGGGAATTTCTCCCTCAAAGAGAGAAGTTATAAAATTATTGTAATTGGGTGGTCAAAATTAAGTCTAAAACCTCAAATTCTCTGATATTAAGGACTTAGGTGTATCTGAAGTGATTTCATGTGTAAAATCTGTCGATTTACTTATTTATTGCATTGAGTTACTTTTTTTTCTTGCCATTTTTAGCATGATTTTAACACTCTTTAATACCAAGTAGTCAAGAGTAATCAGGTATGTCCATTTTGATTTGAGAAAATATACATCTTAAGGTACAATTTGATATAAGATTAACTTAAAAAAATGTGTGGTTAATTACTTTGTAAAATAACAAACAAGTGACTTTTTGTCCCACCCGTAATGGTGATAGTTTTGTTAAATTATTATTGATGAGTTTAATAAATGTTCTGATAACCTGGAAACAGTTTATAATTTGTATTTAATCCCTCATACCTTCATTAATAACAACATTAAGACCCTAACAGTAATAGCAAAACAGCAAATAACTTTTGTTTTGCATGTTTTGCGTGTCCCAAAACATGAATATGTTCCGTCGGACTAATAAATCTATTCTATTTTATTCTATTCTATCATTAAAATCAATGTCCAAATTATGAACCACCCGTAATAGATTTTGAAAAACAAATTTAAAATATTTAAAATAAATTTTAGATAATGCTTTGCATGTAGTGTGGAGGAGAAGGTATTGTAAATTTTACAGAACGTAAAGAACCAATTCTAGTTTATTATTTATGATATATAATAAACAAAAATTGTTTATAATTTGCTAGAATGTCCCACCCGTAATTATGAAATGGCTGCCCTTATACTGTTGAAAGTTCCTTTATGTGCACCTTGCATTGTTCAAAATGCTCCCTCTGCTAAGTGAATACAGTGCAATATAATCAGCTGACAAGAAACCTCAACCGTTGAATGTCTGTACTAGACTGAAATCGGTCAATAAATTTCGTAACCATTCGCTGCATAGCTCCTCCCCCTACACATTCAGTGCATATCATGGCAGATTTATTTGGATGTGCATCTAACTTTCAACTTGCATGTATAATAGATGGAGGAACTTGAAGAGTAGATATTATTGCAATGGACAAAAACCGAACATCTGGTTTTATAATTGAGCCTGCAGTCCGCTATGAAAGCGACGAAGATCAACCTTCAAGAGTTCATAATGAAAAGAGACAGATATACAACCGACCATGGAATAACAAATACTGCCTTAAAAATGTAGAAGTTATGGGTTTTGATGATCGGCTGTAGGGTTCTTTTTGCAGTTTTGTAAAGATTTCAAGTTGCCAAAATGTTTGTACTTTGAAGTGGCATTATTATCACTTAAGGTATCCATACAAATATTGAGGAACCATCCATATTTGACACAAATTAAGCTAAACTTTTTTTAACTTCAGATTTACTTCCTTATTTGTTATTAACTCAACTATTATTAACTAAAAGTTCATATAATTTGTATTTACAGTGCACGCTGCTTAATGTAATCATGAATAATGTTATCAGTCAAGTAATGTTATCATATTTATGAAGCCCCGTATGGATTAATACTGATACATTAAACAAATGCTGTTTATTGTAATAAAAAATTCAGTTTATATTACCACATTTTCCTTTTTGTGGCTTTATTTCCAAGTACTGTACGTCAATCAAAATTTCATTTTCAAGGATTTCGTTTCTAACTCAACTGAATTGTATTGGACTGGAAGTAACTATATTGTTCCCAGCTCACAGGATGACCAGTTCGAGGGGATGGCATTACCTAACTTTCTCTTTTAAGCAATAAAACATGTTTCACCCCACAGTTAAGCTGCAGCTTTTGATTTATGAAGATAACAGTGTTGACATGCAGTGATTGCTAGTGTAAAATGAAAAGAATTGAACAGAGAGGTAATTGATGTTTTGCTACGCAGTGTTCACCACAGATCAGTATAGACTTCCAAAAACACTTGTAACTCGTAAGTGTGTACGGAGCATTGGTTAATGGACTCCAAACGGAAAGTAAAAACAATTAAAAACTTTGTTACTGTTTGAAAAATAGTTGCTTCCAGTGTATTACTGTATTAGCCTATGAGTGGTTCAATGATTCACAGTTACGTGTTATTTTACCAATACATATTTTTCATTATGTTTTGTAGTGTATTATCTTATATATGAACTAGCTTAAAAGGCCCGGCGTCGTCCGAGTTTTTTATTTTGTAATTGGAAATTAACTTATGAAGGACTTTAGATTTTTAAATTCTAGGTCCTTATATAGGTATTTAGAAGTTGAAATAGGAAGAACGACTTATCACACTCAAACTATTCCCTAAGAAAATGCTTGATATAGCTTTTTATGGCTCATAGAGGATCTAGAATTCTGCATCCCATCGCTTCTACACACCAAGCCTGGTAGGGGTTGAATAAACAGAAATTCCGGTAACATAAAATTGTATTATCGTGGCTGAAAATTTTGTTTCTCACTCTCATGTTACCATAAAACCGTTTTGGGAATGAAATTAAACAGAAATACAATATCACTTTCATACATCTCTTCCCAAAACATATTACCTTACCTCGTATTGTTTTCTCTATTTCCAGGCTAGAGGAAGTTATGTGACTGCATTATTTTCGTGGATATTGATAGTTCTCTCATTTGTCAAATTTATTCTACTTTCATTTTTTTCCAAACCCATCTGAGACCCACTGGCAACAATATGTTTTAATGTCAAATGTGATTTGGATTGGATAATTCTGTGTAAAAAGGGATTAAGTATTCTCAAAAACATTTGATTTTTGCATTTAAAATCAGAATTTTTCAAAATCCTTTCTTAGTGAGCACCTACATTATGAAACGAAAGTACTGTCAAAATTCCAAGTCTCTACCTATTATAGTTTAGGCTCTACGTTGATTCCTGTCAGTCAGTCAGTCAGTCAGTCAGTCAGTCAGTCAAGACAAAGCCTTTTATATATATAGAGATAAATGAATGAATGAATGAATGAATGAATTTAGCCGATAAGATCCCTTGAAGGGCAATGGCCTCCTATCTAAGGGAAAGCTCGTTCATTGTCCTCATGTGGTGAGCTGGTCCACATGAGTTTTGATCTATTTAGTTTCTTCCTTTCGAAGGTGCATATTTAATAGTCACTACATTTTAAAGATTTGGCACTGGGTAGTCAGTCTTGGATGTAAACCTTCATTTAATTCCTTCAGTTACTGTTATCAATTGGTTAATATCATCAGATGAACTGCATTGCGAAGTGATCACAATAAGTAGCGTGCACTGTAATTAATTGTTCTTATATTCTTTGTCTTAAAAGGCCATCTGCGTTGAGCAGAATCAATAAATAACATAACATATTGTGTCTTGTTTCTAAGCCCTGCACAATCTGTAAACTTTGTATGTAATCAACTGTAAATTGTTGTAACCTTTCCCCACCCTCAGCTAGCTTATTTGGTGTGGTCTGGTGCTAGCTTACTTCTTTCCCAGAAGATGGCAGCAGAGCTAGTAGTAGCCAAAAGCTTGGACAACTTAAACCTCTTCACCTGGTCTTGAGGAACTATCATACATAAGCTGAGGGTTAATAAAGAAGTAACTGAACGTTTTAAACCTACCTCAGGGGAAGTCCTGCAACCTGAATGAATACTTCTGAGGAAGGAATGGATGATGGCTTTCTGTTGTTTGAGCGCTCTCTTCCTGTCAGCTGTTGCTTTACACAGTATCTCATGCTCCCTGTTGCAAAAATACACAACTCATTAGTCTTCATAATAAGACCTAAGTGTATAGAATATTTTCCAGGGCTTCTAACCAGCATTTTATCGGCCTAGGCTGCTAAAGTGCCAGTTGGGAAGAATGAGTTCAGACGTGCCTCTTCTTTTAACAAGGTGTAATGAGTTTTGTTATGGAAAATATGATAAAAATGATACATAATTTCAACTAAGCAAATAAATTTAGTTTGATTTATCAAAATTATTAACTTAACAATGACTTTTAAAGAAAAAATCCATAGCAAGCCAAGTTTAAAAGAAATGCACTATTGGTGCAAGTGCAAATCTATCTGCTTTCTTTATGCAGGATCACTATAAATGGGTGAAAAAACTGAGCTCAACAGTAGTAAAATTAGAGAACTTTCACTAAAAACTACTGTATGCACCATGTAGACTCATCCTGTATTTCAAATTCGGTTCCGCCTTGTTTGAAATGCTAAAGCCTTGCTTTGCATACTTGATACATAAATAGTTATTTTACTACTTTAATACAATAAGCTTCTAATGCTCCATTTTGTCTTCTTTTTATTTATTTCAACTGTAAAATACGTTACTGTCACTGCCATAAAAGTTTCATGACCATAGTCATTGTTGTTATTGCCTGGCAACTGGCATTTCAGAATATGAGATACAGAACAACATGCAAATGTCAAATTTTGTGCTTTGTTACTCAAATCTCCTTCGGGGATATTAAGACTGCTTCAGGATGATTATGGCGAAGGCATAAACCTGACATATACATTTTTCTGAATTACTTGTGATTATCAAAGACGATGACGTCACTACAAATGTGACAAGAGAGCTGAGACATGTTTCAGAAAATGGTTTTCAGCAATTCTTCTGGACGCTTTATACATGTTGGCGGAAGTGTGTCACTGCAGAAAGGTACTATTTTAAAGGAAATTTGGTGTAAATGAAGGTATGATAACTCATTTCTGTATTACAGTGAACACCACTTAATGTAATCGCGGATAATGTTATCAGTTGGGTGATGTTATCACTTTTATGAAGTCCCATACGGATTAGTATTTATACATTGAAAAAATGTTATTTATTTTGAGCAAAGATTTGTTTTATGCTAACACATTTTCCTTTTTTGGGCTTTATTTCCAAGTGCTGTACGTCATTCAAAATTTGGTTTTTAAGGGTTCTGTTTCTAATTCAACTGTAGGCCTATTGTGTTGTACTGGAGGTAGCAATTCTGTTCCCAGCTCACAGGATGACCAGTTCGAGGGGATGGTATTACCTAACTTTCTGTTTTAAGCAATAAAACATGTTTCACTCCTCAGTTAAGCTGCAGCTCTTGATTTATGAAGATAACAGTGTTGACATGCAGTGATGGCTAATGTAAAATGAAAAGACTTGAACAGACAGCCGTTAGATGTTTTGCTACACGGTGTTCCAAAAATACTCGTAACTCGTAACTGAGTATGAAGTATTGGTTAATGAACTCCTAAAGGAAAGTAAAAAACAATTAAAAACTTTTGTTACTGTTTGAAATAAAAAACGAGTGCGTGGAACGCCCCGCGACAGAAGTAAAACTATATTTATTTATGTATTTTCTTCAGTTTTCCTTTTCTTTGTCACTTTCATCCTCTCACGGTATCCTCTTGCTCTTTCTGCAATTGATTTCCGTTTTTTAAAAGTCTGTGTGTGCCTTTTTATGAGATTTATAGTTTGCATAAGGCAAAATAGATTTTAATATAGGTTCATACGTATCAGTGCTATCATGCACTTCATTTAAAATCGTATGCGTTTTCTGCTACGACTTTGTTGATTGTAGTGCTGTTCAACTTTTTTCAAAATGTACACAGTCAAACGAAAAGAAAGATGCAGTGTAATTCTCGAGAAGGCGGTGGCTAGTGCTGTTCAACTTTTTTCAAAATGTACACAGTCAAACGAAAAGAAAGATTCAGTGTAATTCTCGAGAAGGTGGTGGTTTTAACACACTTTACCAATGTCGGATAATTTATTTAAATTTTGGATAAGCTTAATCATTGCGTTGAATCATTGAGTTTATTGTTTTAATTTTTGGATGTTTTAATTTTTTTTTTAGCTTTGGAAATTTGTATTTTTTAATTTTGGATTTGCGCAGTAATCAACCTCCGGGTTCCATAAAATAGATAATATACCTTTAGATTGCTTAGGAATTGTCTATTGCCATTGTGGAAGTAATGTCTGATAAATTTCCTTTGATTACTCCTAATCATTGAGTTGATTGTTTTCTGTGCAGTCCGCTCCGAAACACGAAGTTTTGAGTGTGACTGATTTTGTGACTGATTTCGTGACTGATTTTCCCGATTCACCCCAACCGCGAGAAAAGAAGTTTTACTTCAAAAATATTTGCTTGTAGTATATTACTGTATTAGCATATCTGAAAGGGTTAAGGTAGGAAAGAGAGGAAGGTTGTGTACTCTGTAGTAAAGAGGAAGGAATATCACACTATTTAACAGAATGTGAAGGGGTAAGATGGTGGAGGGAAGAAATCTGGGAGACAAAGTGGGATAAATATCATAATGAGATAATAATCATCAAGATGTTGAAATTCAGAGGAGAAGAAAAGACTAGGAATATAGGGGAGTATTTAGGAAAAATGAGGGAGAAGTGGATGAGAAAAATTAAGAAATAAATCAAAAGTGGAAATAATAATAATAATAATAATAATATTTATTTGCAGCCAATAGTCCTTTTGCAAGTTTCTGGCATTGTCATGTTTCAGTATGCAATACTGAATTAAACTTAAATTTAGTACAAATTTGATCTAATTAACATTTACATTAACTTAACTTAAATAGCCTACATACAATAATTCATATATAATAACTGATATAACAGCAGTGTTGAGTCTAAAACTAATCTAATTACATGTTTACAATTCATCTAGACCATACAGACATTTTGTGGTAAGGAATCCTTTTAGTTTTAGTTTGAATTGATGTTTTGAGACCTCTGCAAGCGATTTAATTTCTGATGGTAATTTATTATATAGCTTGATTCCTTGATATTGTACACCTTTCGTAGCTACATTTTTCTTAATATTACTCCTGTAAAAATTCATATTGTTTCTCGTGTTATGTTCATGGATATGGTGATTTTTTTCTGGAGCATAATTTTCTATTAGTAACATAATTGCTTTATAGGCATATAAAGAGTAAATGGTGAGAATTCTTTTATTAATGAATGATTCTCTACAAGACTCCCTAGCATTTAGATTGTAAATGATCCTAATACATTTCTTTTGATAGATTAGAAGCCTATCCATATGTGCTTTTGCAGCAGCCCCCCAAATTTCAATCCCATAGGTTAGATGAGGATATATACAGCCATAATATATAAGTTTGAGAATATCAAGGTTTTTGTAGTTACTAAAATATCTTAGCAAGTAAACTGTTTTGCTAATTTTGTTGCAGATGTAATCAATATGTTGTGCCCATGTTAGTCTATTATCTACAAAGACGCCCAAGAATTTATAAGTATTTACTACCTCAATATTCTTGTTTTGTACAACCAACCCTAGATTAGTACTATTGTACTGCATTATTTTAGTTTTCTCCATATTACAACGCAAGTTTATATCCTGAAAGTAATTGGTTAATTGAGTGGTAATTTTGTTCTGTGTTGCTTTTAGGCCTTCTAAGGATTTATCCCAGCATACGACTGTAGTGTCATCTGCATACGTTACAACAGAAGTGTTTTGTAGACATTTAATATCATTAATATACATAATAAAGAGCAATGGGCCTAACACTGATCCTTGTGGCACCCCGTATTTTACTAGTTCTAATTTTGATTTTGCCCCTTGAATTAGTTTTCCTTTCTTAAAAGAAATTTCAGTGTATTGCCTTCTCTCAGTGAGGTAACTATGGATTAATTCTAAAGGTAACCCCCTTATGCCATAGTTTCTAAGCTTACTAATCAGGATGTTGTGGTCTACAGATCAAAAAATAAGGCGCTAACTTTCTCATTATTTTCTAAATTCTCGATTACTGCATGAATATACTGATTTATGGCAGTAATAGTGGATCGTCCCCTTCTGAAGCCATGTTGGAAACTTTGTAGCATGTTATGTTTACTTAAATAGTTGTCTAATCTTATCAATAGTACTCTTTCAAATAATTTAGCAATTTCAGACGTTAGGGTTATGGGTCTGTAGTTGTCAACTTGTTTCGTATCCCCCTTTTTAAATATTGGTCTTAC
Organism: Ectobius pallidus; assembly: GCA_964059195.1. Taxonomy (NCBI): domain Eukaryota; kingdom Metazoa; phylum Arthropoda; class Insecta; order Blattodea; family Ectobiidae; genus Ectobius; species Ectobius pallidus. The sequence continues at coordinate 8,810,331 of CAXKWD010000006.1, forward strand.
TACCCCTATTTTTAGTATGTCAGGGAATAGGCCTTGTTCAAAGGATAAGTTAATTAGATATGTTAGTGGTCTGACTATACCATCTTTACAGCTTTTTAGTAACCAGGGGCTCATTTCATCCCAGCCACTCCCTTTTTTATTTGGCAAATTATTAATTATTTTAAGTATTTCATTCTCTGTGGCAAGTTAATCAGAATCCCCATTCATACACTAAACCCAGGGGTTATAGTATGAGGGGATTCTTAGTGGGTAGTGCTAGACTTATAGATAAGAGATGTTTAAAATGGATGTAGATAACTATGTATGTAAAAGCATGTGTAAATAAAATTCTAGTCTAATCTTCTACTGTATTAGTCTATGAGTGGTTCAATGATCCACAGTTACATATTATTATTACTCTCTGTTTCACCCAACTTCACGTTGAATCAATCACTTCTTAGTGTTTTGTGTTTTAATTTTAGCCTAGTATTGCTTCATTCTTTCTGATCTTGCTTTTCTTTCGTCTTAACTGATCTGGATCATTCGTTTGGTTTTGATTTTGACTTGGAACCTCTCTTTCTTGACTTTTTTTAAAAAAATATATTTATTTATTTTTTATCTATGAGCATTTTTTCTGTGATTTTGAGTTCTTTAAAGTCCTTCTCTGTTTCCTTAAACCAATTTGGTTTGGTCTTTTTGTTGCGGAAATATTCAAAGATTTTTTTGGTCAGTATATTTGGGTTCGTTCTCATGATGTGTCCATAAAAATCAATTCTTCTTTTCCTCATTGTGTCTGAGAGTTTTTCAGTCTTTTGGTAAAGTGTTTAGTTTCTGATATGGATGAGTTTGTTGATATGGAAATTAGGGCCTAGGATTTTCCTTATTATATTTCTTTCTTTGATCTCCAGTCTTTTAATTAGGCCATGATTGGTGATGGACAGTGTTTTGGTTGCATATACGGCTTCTGGTTTGATCACCGTGTTATAGTGCCTCATCTTTGCATTCCATGAAAGGGACTTTTTGTTATATATGTTTTTGGTTAGTTGGAAAGTCAGTTCAATTTTATTTCTTTTAGATTCTATTGCCTTTTTCTTGAGGGCATTCTAGCTGATCCATTCTCCAAGATATTTGAATTCTTTGACAATTTCTATGTTCTGATGTCCCACTTTGACATGTTTCGGAGAATTCTTCATGTTTGTAATTATTTTGGTCTTTTCGAAAGAAATGTTGAGACCTATTTTTCCTGCTTGTTTTTGTAGTTCGAAGACTTGTTCTTTGGCTTCTTCCCAGGTCTAGGCTAGTAGGGCCATATCATCTGCAAAGGCTAGGCATTTGATTTTGATGCCTTTGTTTTTTGTCACAAGCCTGATTCCACTTTGGGTCTTCTTGCTCCACTTTCTGACTACTTTTTCTAAGGCACAATTAAATAGCAGTGGGGAGAGTCCATCTTTTTGCCGAACACCAGTTCTAATCTCAAATGGGTCAGAGAGTTCTCCCATGAATTTAACTTTAGGATATGTATTGGTAAGTGTTCCTCTGATTAGGTTTGTGGTTTTGTTGTCTAAGTTTAGTTCTTTTAGTATGGAGAAGAGGGATTCCCTGTCTATTGAGTCGTATGCTTTTTGGAAGTCAATGAAAGTGATGAATTTTAAATTCTTTTTTGTAGTATATTATCTTATATATGAATAAATAACCTTCATTTAATTCCTTCGGCTACAGTTATCAGTCAGTTAATGTTATCAGATTAGCTACGTCCTAAAAGGATCACAATAAGCGGAGTGCACTGTATTTACAAATTCAGGAAACTTTTTGATCCTAGTGGTGTATTTACTTGATCTGCTTTGCATCTGCTTTGTTTGTCTTCATTATTTACTGAGAATGCTTTTCCAAACATGAGCTCTGGTCAGTTGTATGGTACTACAGCAAACTCAAAATCTGCTTTAGGTGGATTATCCGTGCAAGGTTCTTACTCCCTTTCTAACCCTTTGCAAGTGAAATGTGGATGTAACCGGGTGCGAGACTTTGAATTTCCCACACTTTACTTACTCAGTGACTTATATCTTGCCACTACAGCCCAAGTAGGACTTTGGCCTCCTGGACTATATGATAAAAATGACATGTAATTTCAATATGTGTAAATTATTTAGTTTAATTAATAAAAATTAACTTAACATTGATTTTTAAAGAAAGAAATCCATAACAAGCCAAGCTTATAAAAATACATTACTGGTACAAGCACCACATCTATTTGCTATTTTGATGCAGGAGCACTTAAAATGAGTGAAAAACTCAGCTCAATAGCAGTAAAATTATAGGACTTTTACTCAAAACTACTGTCTGCACCATCTAGGAAAAAACTTTAGTGGACTCATAGTGTATTTCAGATTTGTCTCCACCTTGTTTGAAATGCCTAGCTTTGCATAATTGATAAATAAATAGCTACTTTACCACTTTAATAGAAATAAGCTTTTAATACTCCATTTTGTCTTCTTTTTATTTATTTCAACTTAAAATACCAGTATGTTAATAGCAATTTGCAAAATAAACTTGTATTACATAATAGGATCAAGAAGTTTTCTCAAAATGAATAATGTGATTTGGCTTTTTTTCTGTTTCCAGTAATGGCGCCATTCAGTATGTCACTGATATAAAAGTTTCATGACCATAGTCATTGTTGTTATTGCCTGGCAACTGACTTTTGTAGTTTTGTGTGACAGTTGTTCATTGCATTTCAGAATGTGATTTACAGAACAACGTGCAAATGTCAATTCGTGCAGGAAATCCAAAATCTTGCACCTCATCATATTAGTAATTCACTCGTAAAATGTGTCCGTGACCACAAGGAGCTTTTGGTGTGGGAGAGGATTTTTATTCACAAGAAAGGGAACCAACTGATGAACTTCGATATTCCGACCAATGATGACCTCATCTCAAAATTTGTACCACGTCCTCAGGAGGTTGAAGTATAGCTGTTGACAATGGTAGTGAAGGCACCGAAACTAGTACAGGTAAATTATACCAGAAGTGTTAAATTCAACTAATTATATAATTATATTTCTGATCAGTGTTCACCCTGGTGCATGTTACACAAGATATCGCACAATAAAATTCTTCTGCCATCCAGAAGGTATATTCAAAGTTATATAATTTTGTATCAAATATTTAAATGAAATGTTAAATTTCCTGAAACAGAGTAAACATAATATAAGCTATCAAAAAGCCACTTAATAGGCTGAGTTGGGGGATTTAAAGGGCTAGCAGCTACCTGATATTCAATATATTAATAATGGATTGTGAGCAAAAAAACTGCTTGTTGAGTCTAGTAGATCTATTTTTAATACTCACCCCATAATTTCTCTAAATTTTAATACCATAATAATGGGGTACGCCTGAGACATGATGGCATGTGGTATATGAATTCATTTGGTATACACTTCTTAAAAATATATTTGAAGGTAACATGGATTTACATTAGAAAAAGGAGATAATAAAATCCTCATAAATGTTATGAATAGAAATCTACTCACTTGATATTATTCTTCTTGGCTTCTTCCAAGTTGTTTAGCAAAGAGATTCTTCTCTCTTTCAAAGTTGAAATGAGGTTTTCTTGTCCTCTGCCTTTTAATTCCCTGTAACAGTAAAGCATAGGTTATGAGAGGGGGGGGGGGAACTCTTACAGCAAGAGGAACCAGAGTTAGAGCTTTATGAATTTCATCTTTGCCAATGAGGGATAAATGTCAGCTAAAATGTGAAAAATCCACCTTATACCCCCATTAATGTAATAGAATTTGAGTTCAGCCTAAGAATTCAAATTCAAATTCTTTATTCTCCATAAATATACAACAGTACATGTGGATTTGTCAGTATTGTCTTACAAATAAAGTATATAATCAAGAATGAAGTATCCAGTTCCATAAAATATGTTAAAATATCAGTCTATGTACATAAGAAAACCAATAGGCAACACATAGTGACTCAGAATATACTCAAAACAATTAGCACAAATATTCATTTATACTATACACAGTGGCGTAGGAAGGGGGGTGCGGGGGGTGCGGGCCGCCCCGGGTGCCTTCACCCGGGGGGTGACAAATAAAAATATGTCTTTGTAAGTAAAAAATCGCTCAAGGGAATTTAAAGAAAATAATAATATTATTTTAGACAATTAAATAAGCTTAACAACTTTCTACAAGTCAACATGCGTATTGAAACTTCTTTTAGTTTTAAATTCTGCCAACAAAGGCTGGACTGGCCACTGTGTTGATACGAACAATAATATTATGGTTAGGGGGAAGGGTGTTTATTACTGTCGATGCTTGTCTCTGCAGTTTTATTAATTTAAATGAGACTTCAACAATCGGTGATATTTTATATCAATCAAGCCGCAACGAATTCTACCCGCTGCGGCAGTCATGACTGACGAAAATAAACTTCGAATGTGAGTTGACTCCGAAGTCTCCTTCAATCTAGATTTTGAACTGGGATGTGCGCATATTTAAGAATAAATTATTAATAATACAGTTCCGTAAAATAGTTACATTACTTGTTTATGAAATTTATTAGGATCAACCTATAAAAAAATGATGTATAATTCACATAACTTCCTCTGCCCAAATAAAAGTTAGCCTCCCCTTAAAAATAAGAGAAAGTTGTCGCCAATCTTCGTGTCACATCCCCAAAAGCATGGGCGTACGGTGAAATTTTGTTCGGGAGGGGTTCAATGTAAAGTCGTCTCAGCTCCATGTCCTTGCGCACATTGTGAATTAATACTTTTTTAAATTACTAAACAGTTGTATTGTGATAATTAATACACTGTAATCAGGGGTGCCCACCCCCCCCAAACTTCATGACTCACCCCCCAACTTCATTGCTCACCCCCCAAACTTCACTGCTCATCCCCCCAACCTGATTAGCTGTCGACAAGGGCACCCATATGATATTTTCTAATGGGGGTTATTTTTTTAATTTATTAATATTTTGTTGCTTTAACTTCTTGGGCCACTTTGTAACATTATATTAATAATATAATAAGTGCAACAATGACGTAGCCAGAAAATAATTTCGGAGAGGGTCGAAAGTGCCGGGGGGGGGTTTGGACCCCCCCCCCCAAAAAAAAGGGGTCGGGGGTCCATCCCCAGACAATTTTTAAATATTGAACCAATGAAAATCACATTTTAAGCTATTTTAGCACAAAAAAACTAGTTAGGAAATTTGTTTATTGTACTCTAAGACATGCCAATGTAAACAAGAAATTGTTACCTAAGTTGGTGTCCACCCCGGGAAATTTTTAAATATTGAACTAACGAAAATCACATTTTAGTCTATTTTAGCACTAAAAAACTAGTTAGGAAATTTGTCTACCATACTCTAAGACATGCCAATGTAAACAAGAAATTGTTACCTAAGTTGGTGTCCACCCCAGGAAATTTTTAAATATTGAACTAACGAAAATCACATTTTACGCTATTTAAGCACTAAAAAACTAGTTACAAAATTTGTCTACCATACTCTAAGACATGCCAATGTAAATAAGAAATCATTACCTAAGTGGGGGCTCCACCCCCGGAAAATTTTTAAATACTGAACTAATGAAAATCACATTTTACGCTATTTTAGCACTAAAAATCTAGTTAGGAAATTTGTTTACCGTACTCTAAGACATGCCAATGTAAACAAGAAAATGTTACCTAAGTCAGGTGTCCATCCCCGGGAAATTTTTAAATGTTGATCTAATGAAAGTCACATTTTATGCTATTTTAGCACTGAAAAACTAGTTAGCAAATTTGTTTACTAATAAAAGCTGCTTATATCTGCGTTGAACGGTTGTTTGGTTGTTCACCGTGTAAGTTCTGCATAAGCCGCATTACCAATAACGGGTGTGTAACTGCCGAGTTTACATCGGGTTTGTACGTCCAACGTCATCAAATACGTCACTCTATTTGTGACGTTACTAGCTCCTGGCTATGAAGGGACTGCTGAACGCCATCTATCGGTGCAGCGGCAAACAACGATGGATCGTCTGCAGAGTTTCAGTATTTCATTATATTGTTTTCAGAAAGCTGTAATCATGGGTACAAGTATGGAAATATGTCCCGCAAACAAGGAACAACGTTTATAATCCCGCAAAAGCAGCTCAGAATATGCGTAGCCTCAAAATTCAATCTCATACATCTACGAAACGACCAACTGTTACGGATATCGGCCATCTTGGTTATTTACGTCAAGTTTATACAAGGGTGCCAGGCTGTGTAAAGGTTGCACACATTCAGCCTTATGCAACGATTATTAGTACAGTTCTTCTCCTCAGCTGTGTATATTCCTGGTATAAATGTTACAACTGGATTATTAGTAAGACTGTTAGACATGGCAACTTAAACAAGAAATTGTTACCTAAGTTATAATACTTATTACTATTTATAAGAAAAGTTGAATAACACATGGAACAGTTTACATAATAGGCCTACTCATTATGTTATGAAAAGAAAATAACTGATATATCATATTTCACACACCAACAAATCTTGTTTAATTAAATATTTTTTTAAAAATACAAATATAGAATTTTATGTTTTGACTTTTGGGGAGTCCAAACCCCCTGGACCCCCCTTTCCTAAACCACTGTTAGAAGAGACCTTTTGGAGTTATAAAACTTGACCGTTTTTATTTTTACCATATAAAACGCTAATTTTGCAAAAAATTTCAACCCCCCCCCCCCCAGAAAATTCATAAAACTATAATATTTTGCCCCCCCCAGAAATTTCAATGACGCAGTCTGCGTCTTAACCCCCCCCCCCTGTGGGCACCCCTGCTGTAATAAATTAGTATGCAGCTCAGTCTTTGAAACTGATTTTCTTGAGATTTCTATCCATTTCTCGTTTAAGCTAGAGCCTATAAATAAAAAATTTCTTTTGAAAAAGTATCATACTACTGTATGATGTTTAGGGCACGTTTTTAAAGTCATCTGTGGAAAACCCCGATTAATGCCAATTACTTAAAGATAATTTTGTGATGAGCTCTTGATTGATGTCGTTTGATAGATTCCGAAGGGATTTTTATTTACTAGTAATAAATCAGTTATTAAGCTGAAAAACTATCAACACCACGAGGTTTTGAAATTTGAATCTTAAATAAATTACGATAAATCTTAAATAATGCTTTGATATGTACGAAATTGTAAAATATGTAACAACCGAAGCATAGTTTTATTTTTATTTTTTTATATATTTTTTTAAATTTCGTTCCATGATTTATAATCTTCGAAATATTGCAGATATTTCGGGAGGGGTTTCAACCCCCTGAACCCCCCCTTACCGTACGCCCATGCCCAAAAGGTACCTAACCCAAATACAAAATTTTGTTTTCGTACGATTTTCCGTTACTTACAAGAGGCCGTATTGCAAAGAGCGCATATTCAGAGTGGGTGGCTTATAACTACCCTTCAGAGAATTATTTCGAAAAAGTGTTTCAAACAAAATTTTTAGCTCTATAAGCAACCCACGTGCAATATTTAAAGAAAATCGTTAGAGCCGTTTTCGAGAAAACTTTCTTTATGTAAAAATAAGGAAAACTTGTCTCCAATCTTCCGTTCACATCTTGAAAGGTATCTGACATAAATACAAAATTTTGTCCTTTTATCAAAATTCACCTTTCCAAAATTCGAGATTTCGCTTGGAAAACAAAATATAAAAAAATCACTCAAAAAATAAAAGTTCGGACAATTTCGGGAGTGTATTTTGGCCTAGATGTTTGCTTTATGAACGGTAACACCTATAGTCTGTCGCTCACGAAAACAATATATATCTGTCTGTCTATAACGTACTTTAGATTAATGATAATAATAAAAAAATAATAGCATTTATTGTCATTTAACAGTACAATGTACAATTTACAGCATAATATGCTTGATATGTATGTATTTCCTTAATCTTAACAAAATTGGCTGAATTAGGTTAACTATGTCTTATATGCACCATTGGTAGCACTAGTCACAACATGATAACTCGAATCGATTCATAGATGGTTGATTCATAGTATACCATGATTTCGGAGCTTAGTTTTGTTTTTATATAACAGAGTAATTATTACTAATTTTGCATAATCCGTTGAGTTTACGAGTTACATCAGATAAATTCGTTGGAGCTGCATCTATCGATAAACTCTTAAACTCTCGTGGGATTATCTTTGACTATCCAAAAAATAACACTTGGAACTGTTCCATCTTTTAATAATTTAAATGGGGGGGGGGGGTGTGACAAGAAATTTTCCGCACCGGGTACCACCTAAGCTTGCTACGCCACTGACTATACAGGGCCTTATTTATCAGATATTCTTTTAATCTCTTCTTATAAAGATTTCCATTACAGTGCTTTATGTAATTTGGAAGCTTATTATAAAAGGTAATCCCTATATTGTGTGGATCTTTGTCAATTGATTTAATTTTATGAGTCTGTAAATGCAAGTTTTCTTTATACCTTGTTACATATGTATGTATATCCTCATTTTTCTTAAATTTATTCATATTAGATTTAATAAATATTAATATCTTGTACACATAAAGTGAATATACAGTAAAGTATTTTTTTGTTCTAAAGATTTCCCGACAACTTTCCATTTTATTCATTTTATAGATTATTCTGAGACATCTCTTTTACAAGATCAATACCCTATTTAGACAAGTGGATCCACATGAGCCCCAAAGTACAATACCATACCCCAGGTGTGGTAGTACAAGACCATTATAGGCAATTCTTAAAACATGTTGGTCAGCATAATTAGCTAAATTTAAAATTACATATATTCCTTTGGCTCAGTGGCAGTTTCTCCTATAGTGCTGCAGTGCTACAGCACACAGCTTGTTTTCCGCTTGTCATATAATGTTATTTTCAAACGCTATACTATATTTTCTTTTACTTAGATTTTGAACTTGGCGCATCCACGCGAGAAATCCTTAACTGTTACGTTGGAGAATGGAAGTCGGTAATGTGAATATTATCTTTTCCGCCTCGTGAATGCATCTGGCAAGCAGCTCATCATTCGTAGGGTGTGACGTCATGCTTACACTTGACTTTGTGACGTGTAAGCTGGTTTTAACGTGAGGAATGAGCTGCGGTTGAATTGCATTCACAAGATTTTGAGGTTTCTTCAAGTTTCACTGGCGCGCTGTGATCTCGCTGACACAAAACGACACTTGCGACATCTGCTGGAATATAGATGAAACTGTAGTTCTGGTTTTAGCCACTAAAAGCATTATTCATGGAGCTGTTCCACTACTCGAGCTTATAATTAAAAAAATTTGGTAGGAACATTCTTCGAAATAACAAAGCTTCTCAGGATTATAATCACCAATCCTATGACCACAGCAGAACCAGAAAGATGCTTTTCTACCCTGAAGAGGATAAAGACATTCCTGAGGAATACCTTGTCACAAGAACAGCTCTTGCAATGCTTTCCATAGAGAAAAAGATAGTTGCAAACATGGATGAATTCAACACGAAAGTCATCGATAACTTCTGTAGTAAGAAGGAACGTCGCATGAACTTCACTCTGAGACAGTATTTTATCAGGGCCCGGATTTTAATGACATGTCATCTTTTTATTGATGCTGCATAGGCATTGCCAACTTGTAAATAAATCCTAATCATGGCCTCTAGATTATAGAAATGCGTTTTTGTTAGGTCATTTTTTATCATTTTTTGCAATTTTATATTTTTACACAAAAATATTTTTTATAAATAAAATGTCAGTTTTTAGGTCATTTTTTATAATTATTAAGTCATTTTCTTTAAAATTTAGGGTCATTTTATAGGTAATTTTTCAAACAATTTTAGGTCATCAGAATCTGGGTCCTGGTAAGTAAGCCTACTAATTTATTAAATATTTTAAGTTTGCTGTATGAAATGGTCTTTCCAGCACACTCTCGTTTTGAGCCACGAGCCGCTACTGCTTTGGCTATCTTTTTACATACTGAGTCAACATGAGTTTCCCACGTCAAGTACTTGTCCATAAATATTCCAAGAAATAAATGTGAGTTGTTTTCTTTTACATCTCCTTCATCACATTTTAGTTTAAATACTTCTTCATTTGTGGTTTTCTTTAATTCAAATTTAATGCAGCCTGTTTTCCTTGCATTGGAAATTAAATTTATCGATCAAAAATATGAAAATAGTTGGTTGGCTGTATCAGTAGCACTATTAATCTAGGCCTAGGAAAGAATTTAATAATCAGATAATAGAATTCATTTTTGGTGAATGACTTTAATACTTGTATGGTCTGGAACATATAGAGTGCACATAAATCTCATATATGGATCATACACATAAAAATACACCATAAAGTTGTGAAATAAAGTATATCTGATACAAAGTTCACTTGAAAAAACTAAAATTTTATTGTATATTGATGTGCAGGTAAAATGTAATAATTTAAAGTTGAACTGTGCTCATAAGAAAAAAAAAAGTTCACTGCAAATGCATAAATGTAGGCCTACAATACTCTGAGTCAATTAAAACTTAACAATAATAATAAAAATAATACATTCTTGTGTCCAACTTTAGCGTTGTGTACAAATATTTGAATAAAAACACTTTCTTAACGCACTTTATTTTACCTTAGTAAACTTCTGGACGGCCGTTTCGCAGGTGGTGTTCCTGCATCATCAGCAGAGTGCCAACTCTGCAGGAACACCACCTGCGAAACGGCCGTCCAGAAGTTTACTAAGGTAAAATAAAGTGCGTTAAGAAAGTGTTTTTATTCAAATAAAAATAATAGTTTATTCATCCATTGATCAAAATACATTGATATAGGACACGTCTCTACAAATACAGAACTTACAAATTTTTCTCACACACACATGCACACTCATACAAAGTTTTTGATTATGATACAATTCTAAAATTTTTCTATTAGCTATAATGTTTTTAAAATAATGAAGTTGTACAGTAAATAAAAAATGTTATATCATTTTAATGACTACTTGAATTTAAACATATATACACAAAATACATACACATATACAAAACAACTCTAGAGCAACATCTTTGACTTAACATATTATAAGTTAATTAGTTATTTTATATAGAAAAAAGTAATGACTCAGTCGGATATTTTAACATGGAAAATTATCAGTCACAAAATTATAGGAAATTTAAAGGTTGACGTCACTCAAGTGAGTTTTTGTTCCTCCATAAAACTCTTCTACACTATAAAAACAGTATTTTAACAAGGATTTTTTTAAGGTTTTGTTAAATTGAGTAGTGGGTAGGTTCTTTATATAGGCTGGTAGAGAATTATACATAGATAGACCAGTATTCATAAAGCTTTTATTATACAGTTTGGTATTGTGGGATACGGCGTGCAAATTATTTTTTGTTCTTGTATTGTGGGAGTGAAAATCTGAATTTGTTTTATAGTCCTTTATACTAATCTTGACAGATTTTAATGTTTCAAAAATATAGACACATGGAACCGGTAGAATCTGTAATGATTTTAAATAATCTCTACAACTAGTATGCATGCTCACCTGCATCATTGCTTGAATTAAATGCAATAAAATCTAAATTGGTACAACATCTAAATTATTAAAAGATGTAAAGTCACAATACAATAAAACGCGACAAATCACAAAACCACAATTAAAATTGGTAAGATCTTGAGATGTCCACTGTTAAAAACTCTTCCTAAGTGCTTGTAAATGTGAACTTAGATTAATTTCGAACTTCTCTTGAATAAAATTCACTCCTAATTATTAAGTTCCGACATTAAATGATCAATTGTCCTAGACCCTAGGTGCTTCCTAGGTTAATGCATTTCGGCAAAAGTTAGGCCATTTTCAACTTGTGCCGAAATGTTTTGCAAGTCCCCATTGGGAAGGCCAATACAAACGTAACAATAAAGAGTTTGAAAAAGATTTTTGCTGTTGTGGGATTCCTTCGTTCTGTCTTGAATAATGTAACCTATTTTGTGTCGACTTCTGCTTTGATCCGGGGATAAGGAACATAATGACTTATCCTCAACTGTCGTTTGCATGAAGTTTTAATCTCAATATGAGGGCAGCACTAATAGTTTATCATTCAGATGACACTTTTGGGATAGGGCATTTCACTCAGCTGTAATTTATTTAATATAACCTAAATGAGAATTTAGGGAAATATAAGAATTTATATTACTTGTAAGAAGCATAGAACGAATTAAACCGGATGAGGCGTTTCACAAGAGTGATGAAACCGAATCGCTTGTGTGAGTAGACATAACCAAATTCATTGGGGAAGTCCCTTAAAGACGGTTGCTAATGCAAGCAGCATTCCATTTAAATTCTTTTAATACTAATGTTGTCCCCGCAGAATAACTTGAGCCAATCAGAAGCTAATTCGTCATTGAAATTAACTACCGCTATTGAGATGAAGTGACGCTATGATTTACCAACTTAAGATCACTCTGCAACGACGCTCCAAGAAAGACAGACGGGAAAATCTACATTGTGAGTAAGACCACTGCTAGACTGCATTATTCGAAGTTTCTTTTATATTTGTGTTGGAAGAAAGAAGTAGTTTATATTTAAATAAGTACGGTACTTAAATATAGAAGATATACAAATATCGTATTCATATTAATATCCTAAATCCTGTGGCACGGTCTAAATTATCTGCAAAGAGTTTAAACATAATGTTTATTACCTAATTGTGAGAGAATATACAATGCATCACAATAACTGCTTAATAGTCATGTCCTAATTATGAATTTTGAAATTGACTAAATCAAAGCTCTTCCTAAATATCTCACGACTTATTACTTAGAATTGGTGCAAGTGAGAATTAAAGCCATTATAAACCACATCCCTGAGATCTGTTCATGCTCAGCGACTAACCATAGCACATGGTAATTTGTATATCGAGGTTGTGAAGAGAGGCAGAGGAATAGACGCAACTAAATAAGTAAGACACCCAATTTATTAACCCTGAGAATACAAGATTTGTCCTCTGTGAAAGTGATATTATAATCCAGCCAAATGGTAGCACAGCTAGATATGAGGAACGAGCACATTCTCCAATATATTTGATGTAATGATAAAGACCCGCTCCCAGAACCCAAGGATGCCTAGCTGAAGTTAGAGAAATGTGAAGAAGAGCCTCAGCTAATTTGAAAACGTCTCATAATAAAAAAAAAAGTTCACTGCAAAGTATTTTCTATGCGCTCCCGGCAGCATTTGATACAACTTGAGTTTCCAAATGCAGCTTCTGTTTTTCAGTCTCTCATATTCTTCTTTTCCTAAGCAATGCATCTCTATAAAATTGGCACTGACATACAGATACTATTATTTCCAACTGATCACATCAGAGTAACTGATCAGAGTAATGATCTCATCGACATACACAGATTAAATAAAAATTGGAAAAGGAAACTGGAAAGAACCACTGCTTGTATAAACATAATTCATGGATAACTGTCATGTTTCTTGGTGGATCGGTGGTAGTAAACTTGACTGCAGTGCAGCCAGGTTCAATCCCCAGTATAATATATATATATTTTTTTAAGTCATAATTAATTTTAATTGGAATCAGATATTTTGAACAGCATTATCAATAGGGACCGCAAGAAACTTCTTGTTAGAAAAATGTTCACTTAAAACATCTTCAAAAACGAATAACATTTAAACATTCGATAAACGCAAAGTAGATTCTCTTTTTTCAAGATACAGTTGCTAGGCAAAGAGTTACAATGAGAATTTGATTGCTAAGCAACGAATAAATTTTCAGTTTTTTTGCAAGAAAATCAAAACAAATTCATTAAGAAATAATATTTATTTTACTCCTTTTATAAATAAAGTAAAATAAATGAAACAGACTGAATGAAAAGTTAACACACAAGGTATGATATTATAAAGTACATACACACAGCATCTAGGGTACAATATTGCCAGTTGATGTGATGGGAGTAGGAGATAAGAAACTGGATTTCTGTTTCAAAATTTAGAGGTTTGACATTGTGATGTCATTTATGTACGTAGTGTGTGATTTATCTACCTCATTTGAAATGAGAAACTAGAAAGGTTGTATCCCTTGCCAAACGGAATTAACAAAATCATTACCACCCATCAATAGTTTGCAATATTTTTGAAATAATTCTAATGGATAAAATCCTCTTAAATGCATATTAACAGAATCATTGCATACTAAAAAGGTTCCACATGAAATTATCTTAATGTATACACCAATAAATAATGTTACTGGAGAACGCCCAAGATTAAACGCCTTGTTACAGAAATGTTCACATATGACATGCATATTGTAGATTCTTCTTTTCCAAGTTACAGTTTCTAGGCAAAGAGTTTTAATCAGTATATGCATGCTAAAGGATGGATGAAAATTTTAACTAGAATTCATACTGTTAGGAAATCTTGACAAATTCACATGAACTAGTAATTTTAGAAGTAAAGTAAATATTTATCAATGAAGATTTTCAATTTAACATTTAATATACAGTACATGCATACAGTATCTATAATATTCCTCGTCGATGTTCTGGGAGTAGAAGGTTTTCTGATTAATCCGGAGATCATAAAAATCTGTAAAGTTCCAGATCATATTTATTCTACACACCAATATTGCTTATAATACTATATGCCCTTCAAACTTATAACTTGCCCAATATCATTGAATAAGTTATAGGGTTCTCAGTCTCTGTGAAATATTCAATAAATTTGAACACACAAATGACACTACACTTAATGATTTTGAACATGTATTATGCATACAAGGTAAGTCACACCACAATGAAACCTGGCTTTAACCACTGCCATTGCACATGTGATCGTTCATAGCTAATTTTAATGCTGCCTTTCATGATAAATCCCCTTCCTAGTGGAAACAAGTCGCAATGCATATCGTACAGTAGCCTCATATAAATCATGTTACTAACAGTAATGGTATTTATTTCCACATGGTGGAAAGCTGTGAAGAGAAAATCGTGCTTAAGGGATGCCACAATACATCAGTTGAGTATCTTTTGTTAATCATTTTTGGAACATAGAAACATGGTCCACAAACAAGGACTGAATTTGTCAGGCCGTAACATCAGGGCACTGATCACCAGTTGACTCTAAATGGTAGGCCTATGCGGCTCGCACAGACCCTTCAAACCTAATCTGAACCACGCGTGTATAATAAATAGTGTTTTATTTTGTTGTAAATGCGTGGTCCATCAGCAGTCTTCAAAATTGGCTGGCATCAATCCTCATAAATGGTAGGGCCCTGATGACTGACAACCGATTCTTAACGGGCTGGGCATCATGTTTCTATTCCTTTCTTGCTTAACAATGGCTATTCAATACTTAATAAATTGTGTTTATTATTTTACAGGTTCTTCCAGCAACCCAGAAATACTGACTACTGGGGAACTTGAACATTATAGCTGATGATGTACGGTGCAAAAGGAATACACCACCACAAAGAAAGAAGGGAAGCTTTCCCATCTGAGAAAGTATTTCTCTTGGCAACACAGCTCTGGGGGTCTGTTAAGGTAATTAAACTAGTCCTTTTGGAATATGAGATTGAACTTACTGACTCATAGCCCTTCAGGCAGCTGCCTAATACACTCCTACCTTCCAAGTAAATTATTCTTTAAGACAAATCCAGACTATGCTTTACCAAGGGGTTATATGGACTTCGTAACCTATCTATCTTTCCTGTTGAGAAGTCTTCAAACCTGTCACAGATTATTGATACCTCAACTCCAAGATTAAAATTTATTGTGTCCTTATCCCAAATATACATTTTTTGTTCAATGAACACTACATAAATAAAAATACTAACAAGTATAACATGCTTGGGACGTTATCATAGACTATCATAACATTCCCACAAGAAAGAACAGGCATGTATTTAACTGTAATGGATAAACAATTTTTTTACTTACATTGTCCCAGTAAAAATCAAAGTAGATGTAAACAAAGCCAAATGTATCACCAATGCAAAAAAAATGCACACTACGTAGCAAACAGTTCAAAAACGTGATGATACTAGGCCAAAATATAATTATATTGTTGATACATGAAGAGCTACAATGAGAAATCTTTACCTAAGCGAATGACAAAATGTTTAACCAGAATTCATATTGTAAGGAAATTTCGACTAATTGACATGAACTAAGATCATTTAAAAGTGAATAATATATAAATAAACTTAAAGTGAATAATATATAAATAAATGAAGATTTACGATTTAATGTTTCATATACACCACATGAAACCGGTAGCTTTAATATTCGTAGTCGATGTAATGGGAGCAGAAGGTAAGACACTGAATTTCTAATTACTCTGGAGATCATAAATACTCTACAGTTCCGGATCAAATTTTATCTGTAGACCAATGGTTACAATGTTTACTTATAATTTTAATTTCCCTTAAACCTTATACCTTGCCCAATATCATGGAATATAATATATTGCCAAGTTTTATAATTAGATATAATTAAGAAGATATAGCCTCAGCTAATTTGAAAACGTCTCATAATAAAAAAAAAGTTCACTGCAAAGTATTTTCTATGCCCTCCCGGCAGCATTTGATAGAACTTGAGTTTCCAAATGCAGCTTGTTTTCCAATCTCTCATATTCTTCTTTTCCTAAGCAATGCATCTCTATAAAAATGGCACTGACATACAGATACTATTATTTCCAACTGATCACATCAGAGTAACTGATCAGAGTAATGATCTCATCAACATACACAGATTAAATAAAAATTGGAAAAGGAAACTGGAAAGAACCACTGCTTGTATAAACATAATTCATGGATAACTGTCATGTTTCTTGGTTGATCAGTGGTAGTAAACTTGACTGCAGTGCAGCCAGTATAATATATTTTTTTTAAAGTCATAATTGATTTTAATTGGAATCAGATATTTTGAACAGCATTATCAATAGGGACCACAAGAAACTTATTGTTAGAAAAATGATCACTTAAAACATCTTCAAAAACGGATAACATTTAAACATTCGATAAACGCAAAGTAGATTCTCTTTTTTCAAGATACAGTTGCTAGGCAAAGAGTTACAATGAGAATTTGATTGCTAAGCAACAAATAAATTTTCAGTTTTTTTGCAAGAAAATCAAAACAAATTCATTAAGAAATAATATTTATTTTAGTCCTTTTATAAATAAAGTAAAATAAATGAAACAGACTGAATGAAAAGTTAACACACAAGGTATGATATTATAAAGTACATACACACAGCATCTAGGGTACAATATTGCCAGTTGATGTGATGGGAGTAGGAGATAAGAAACTGGATTTCTGTTTCAAAATTTAGAGGTTTGACATTGTGATGTCATTTATGTACGTAGTGTGTGATTTATCTACCTCATTTGAAATGAGAAACTAGAAAGGTTGTATCCCTTGCCAAACGGAATTAACAAAATCATTACCACCCATCAATAGTTTGCAATATTTTTGAAATAATTCTAATGGATAAAATCCTCTTAAATGCATATTATCAGAATCATTGCATACTAAAAACGTTCCACATGAAATTATCTTAATGTATACACCAATAAATAATGTTACTGGAGAACGCCCAAGATTAAACGCCTTGTTACAGAAATGTTCACATATGACATGCATATTGTAGATTCTTCTTTTCCAAGTTACAGTTTCTAGGCAAAGAGTTTTAATCAGTATATGCATGCTAAAGGATGGATGAAAATTTTAACTAGAATTCATACTGTTAGGAAATCTTGACAAATTCACATGAACTAGTAATTTTAGAAGTAAAGTAAATATTTATCAATGAAGATTTTCAATTTAACATTTAATATACAGTACATGCATACAGTATCTATAATATTCCTCGTCGATGTTCTGGGAGTAGAAGGTAACACACTGGATTTCTGATTAATCCGGAGATCATAAAAAACTGTAAAGTTCCAGATTATAATCTACACACCAATATTACTTATAATTAGAGCTAGGAATTTTAGGTGCAAAAATTTGATTAAAAAGGTGCAAAAAAGGTGCATTAATTTAGCTAAAAAAGGTGCAATTGTTTTTTTTAAAAGGTGCAAATTTTTTTACAAATGTGTAAATTTTACATGTAATTAATAAATAATAAATGAACACCAAGAGTACCAAATTCAATTTTACATCAAATTGGTAAGGACACAAAATTCACTTGTCGTTACTGAGGTCACAAGTCCAGAAAACTGTTAAAACAGATAATATTCAATATTTCAATGTTTTTTTTCACTGAGACTGCACCTTCGGTCACTAAGCAAACGTTCAACATCAACAGACACAAGTGGTGCATATTTTGTAAGCAGTCGATAATTTAAATCCTTGTTCGTTGCAACATCCTCAACATCAGGGTTTTTGGCTAAGCTCTGTTCTAATTTTTGCTTTCCAATCCCCTCCAGTGCTTTCTTCACATCTTTCTCAAGACACTGCTCCTCCAATCTTGTAATGGCAGTAGTCAGGAAAGAGTAACCATGCACAATAAAAAGTTCATCTTGCAACTCCTATTTACCTGCTAGTTCTCTGGCCTTTTTTACAGCCAAAGAATCATTTGGTATTTCATATAAGAAATCACACATAGCCTTAAAATTGTTACAAATAAACACTGCAGCCTTTAGCCAAGTACCCCATCTAGTAAGAATTGGAGAAATTGGAAGAGGAAGTCCTGTAACTTCTACATACTTTTGTATCCTAGCAGGAGCCTTTTTGAGCAATTTTTTAATGCAAGACAGAAATTCATTTGCATATGAATATTCATCTTTTATTGCCTCACACACTCGATGCAATGCATGTGCAATACAGGTTACATATCTTAGATTAGAGTACATAGGCTTAAGGTTGGCGATAGCCAATAACATGTAAGATGCTTGATCTGTAAGTACCAGCCACACTCGATCATATTCTATACCATCGGGCCACAGTACAACACATGCATTGTTGAAACTTTGCATCACACTAGCATTGTTTGTTTTGTTCAAAAAGCATGTTTTCAACAACATTGGTTTCACTTGCTTTCCATTTAGGGGTGCTACTAAAATGTTTACAACTGTGCCGCTTATTTCCGGCATGTGTTGTTTAATCTTATCTATTTAATTACTTACTCTATTTTACGTAATATTTAGCTTTTCTCTTCGACTATTTTTGATGTTTTGTTTTACGTACACATTCTTTTCTTGTTTCGCAAGCCTCCTCTTTTGTTTCTGGGCGCGTTTATTTTCGCCCTTCAGGGTTCTGGTTACTGTATTTTCTTGCTATGGGTACGCCCTCTTTCTCTAAGCTCGGGATTTTTTTTGGTGGGCGGTTCCCTGTAGAGAGTAGTCTTCCGATCTTTGTGCTAGCAAGTCTTGCTAGGATCACTGTGCTGGAGAGATGGCTCCTGGCGACCGTGGAGCGGGAACCTTCTACGGAAGTATTGTGGTGGTGATCTAGCCTAACTGACTTTGTCCAGCATGTAGTTTCTTCTTATTTTTAGCAGGTATGTTTAATTAATCTAATTCATTTTCCTGGTGGTTCTTTAGTTTATTTAGTTTTCATGTGAGTTTTGCCCACCAGGTTTTCTAGCTTTTATTTTCTCAATTCGTTATTTTTTTTTTTGTTTAATATATATATATATATATTTCATTGGCGTTTGGAGGATGCTTGCTAAACAATATTATTTCATGTTCATGGTCTTCAGCCGTTTCACACACCATGTTTTGATTTATTTGATTTATTCTCGCATTCCGACCTGCTTCACGGGGGCATACGTTCTTGTTTGGTATCTAACCTAACTGAGTGCGAAACTATTCGTCTTGTTTGATCTAATTCTGGCTTTATAATAAAATGATATTCAGAAATCCAGTTTTATATTTAAATTTACGCTTCCTTATTCTATCCTTACCGTCAAATTTACATTATTTATTCAGCACGGCTCTGGAAACGCACCTAATTATGAGGGCAGTACTTAAAAGCACGCCACAAGTGGTAGCAGAGCTTGTCGATCGTTATTTTTAGTCATTTTGGCAGGTTTTCTCTAGGTTTTTCAAAACAAAATTTCCATATTTCAATTTTTATAACATTGTTTCGGGTTAGGGTTAGTCACTATTTCCCTGTCAGGTTAGTTTTCAATATTCATATATTATATATATATATTTTTTTCTTCTATTGCTGTTCTCTGCGCTCTAGAGACATTTTCTCTGATCGTTATGGCTTTCTGTCCTGGCAGTCTCCGTGAATTTCGCTGTCAGGATTAGTGGGCTTGAGGCAGGGTAGAAAGTGTTGAGACGTTTCCGTGTCGCCTGTCATGATGTTTTAGTGCCCGTAAGACTTGTTGCATCAGCAAAGTCTGGTGTTTTTTTTTTTACAGTCTTTTCGAGGCCTTTTTTCCGTAGGTGTTTCCGGATGTTTGGTCTCTGTTTTCATTCTTTTCAGTATAGTCAGTTTTGAGACGTTTCCATGCCTCCTTTCGTGATGTTTAGTGCCCGTAAGATTTGTTGCATCAGCAAAGTCTGGTGTTTTTTTGACAGTCTTTTCGAGGCCATTTTCCGAGGGTGGTTCGTGATGTGTGCTCGCTGTTTTTCATAACTTTTTCATTGTTTTGCTGCCTGTTAACTTTAGGGATTATTTTGTCTAGCCCGTTTAGCTGTCCTTTTTCGATATTTTTCTAGTATTTTGCCATAAACACTATTTATACTCTGTCTTGCAGATTTCTGTGTTAGGTTAGTAGGCTGTTAGGATAATGAATTTCCCGGATTCTCTTCCAATAGGCATTCTTTTCTAAGCATTATTTAATGTTCTGGGGATTTGCTTGGGATTTGGATTAGTACTTAGTAAAGGATTACAAAGCACTTAGTTTTTTTTGCTATTATATATATACATATCTTTATTTCTCAATTTTGCCTTTCTATTTTTCATTGTTACACATTTTCGTTTTTGCTATATACTCTCTTGCGCCGGTTTCTTGTGTGGTACCGTTCTGTGCTGCGCTATGTTTTCTTCCGTTTGTTATGTTTGGCAGCCATCCTCCTTCGTTTTGTTTATTGTTTTCTTCTTTTTTTGCATACCTGCTGCTTTGGTTGTTTTTTTTCTGTAAACATAAAATTATAATATTAATATTATGTTTTTTTTCTTTGTTTGTTGTCTATATTACGCTACATGATTTAAAAAAAAAAACAACAAATTTTCATCCCGCATATATTAAATGAAATTTTTATTATATTGATTATAAGAAATTAATATGGACCAATCAAAACCTCTACGGGATGCAAAGCATTGTCCAACCCTGTAAAAAGAAAATGTTTACTACTATTATTCAACCATTTTTGAATATGGTCTTAATAAACAAAACAAAAATAACAAAAAAAATCTTCACAGTTAATTTTACTGACTGCTAATAGCTCAACCGAAATAATGTAAAAAAAAAATGGAATAAACTACTCGATATTAGACTATTACCCAAAATTTGAATTTGAATTTTCACTGGTTTTAATTAAGTCAAACTAATTTTAGTTTAGAACAAACTAATGCCAGTGATCATGTCTATATGCTTCTATGCCTTCTAATGGCTTATTTGATTATGAAAATTATTGCTAAGAATTGTAACGTTCATTGCCAATAATTATGGCATTGTGTCTGCGGGCGGTCTCGTGTGCCGTTGTTTTGTTCGGGTTGTCTCTGACTGCTCCATGGGAGGACTTGCCTGGTTTCGGTTCGCGGCTTCCGGGCACGTCTGCTAATTTCATGGAGGAGGTTGCTTTTTCCCTTCTTTGTCCTCGGACGGCTGAGGAGTTACCGGGAATTCTTCCCCAGCGGGGCGTGGACAATGTTTTCCGTTTCCGGGGTATTGAACCCCGAGGTTTGGTTTTCCTTATTTTACAGACCCCCGTACGGCTCCAGAAAGATTAATGGGTCAGAGCTCGATTTCGATGAGGCTCGACCTAAGAGGCGGTCTTCTGCTCCGTCGGAATGAATCCAGCGTAGAAGCAGCTACAAAGGAACCTGCCTACCTATTCTTTCCCAAAAACATTTTCCATTTTGACACCCGTTCCCCAAAACGCTTCATTATCATATTTTGCTTTTCATCCATGTCATTATTATACTAGTACTAGTACTTCATCAAACTTCACTTTTCATCAATTAACTTCATAATAAATTTTGCCTTTGGAAAAAAAAAAAAATGGAGAAAAGAAAATATTTAGAGAGAAAAAAAATACTTGGCAATTCTAATGCCCCGAATAAAGGGGATGTTTGTATATAGTTAAATTTAAATTATTTATTAACTTAATGTATTATATTTGTAAATATTTTTTTTACTGGATTCAGTAAAATGTATATATATGCAACTTATTCGAATTGTACTTCCATTTCTGGGAAGATTTTTACATGATTTAACCTTTGCCCTAAATTATTTCTCACAATTTGTAAAAAAAAAAAAAGTGTGAATGTCATAATTAACTTTGTATATAATTACATTTTAAATTCTTTGTTCATTGCCATGATTAAAAAATTTCAGAAAAAAAAATATAAATAAAAGCAACTCAATGTAATGTTTTAAATGATATGATAGCTTCAAAATATTATCTCCCCTTCTGGGATTAATTTTTCTATTGGAATTTTGGAGTATGTACGTACCTGGTTTTCATATAGTTTTGTGTTTTTCCAGATAGTGTTGTGCAACGGTGAGCTGCCCTCCTCTGCGGCCCACTTATTATGCTGTCCTGCTGAACTATTTGTCACCATTCTGTATTGGACCACCCGTTCAGCTTCTGTTGTGTTGGCATGCTGGGGACGCCTAGCTGCCATCCTTCCTAGTATTGAAGCAAGTTTTGATTGTACTCAACATGCTACTTCTGTTCTACGTACTTCCAACACCTTACTACACTACTGCTACTCACCAGCATCTTTATATACTGCTACAGAATCTCTCCCACACCAATAGACTTGGTTAAGCACAATATACAAAACTACAACTTACAATGATAAGCTTATGGACTACTGGATCTACGATGTTAATGAACTACATTGTGTTCCTGTGCTGGCGTAATGTTATTACCAAAAAGACTTTGGTTTTCTACTCTACTGTTTCTACTAAATAACAATGTGGTGGACCCTTTTATCAAAATTATGGTGAATGTACTTTAATGCTCATTTTGGCAGGTTAATTCTCGAATGGTCAAATTTTTTTTTTCCTGGGCCGGAGAGGATGTGCCGCTTACTTCCGGCACGTGTTGTTTAATCTTATCTATTTAATTACTTACTCTATTTGACGTAATATTTAGCTTTTCTCTTGGACTATTTTTGATGTTTTGTTTTACGTACACATTCTTTTCTTGTTTCGCAAGCCTCCTCTTTTGTTTCTGAGCGCGTTTATTTTCGCCCTTCAGGCGTTCTGGTTACTGTATTTTCTTGCTACGGGTACGCCCTCTTTCTCTAAGCTCGGGATTTTTTTTGGTGGGCGGTTCCCTGTAGAGAGTAGTCTTCCGATCTTCGTGCTGGCAAGTCTTGCTTGGATCACTGTGCTGGAGAGATGGCTCCTGACGACCGTGGAGCGGGGACCTTCTACGGAAGTATTGTGGTGGTGATCTAGCCTAACTGACTTTGTCCGGCATGTAGTTTCTTCTTATTTTTAGCAGGTATGTTTAATTAATCTAATTCATTTTCCTGGTGGTTCTTTAGTTTATTTAGTTTTCATGTGAGTTTTGCCCACCAGGTTTTCTAGCTTTTATTTTCTCAGTTCGTTATTTTTTTTCGTTTAATATATATATATTTCATTGGCGTTTGGAGGATGCTTGCTAAACAATATTATTTCATGTTCATGGTCTTCAGCCGTTTCACACACCATGTTTTGATTTATTTGGTTTATTCTCGCATGCCGACCTGCTTCACGGGGGCATACGTTCTTGTTTGGTATCTAACCTAACTGAGTGCGAAACTATTCGTCTTGTTTGATCTAATTCTGGCTTTATAATAAAATGATATTCAGAAATCCAGTTTTATATTTAAATTTACGCTTCCTTATTCTATCCTTACCGTCAAATTTACATTATTTATTCAGCACGGCTCTGGAAACGCACCTAATTATGAGGGCAGTACTTAAAAGCACGCCACAGAACTTATCTCATCTGTCTGTCAGTGGTTTCATCTAATATAAAGTATACTGGATTTTCACCTACTACTTGCCTGATCTGTTTTAATTTTTCTTCATGCAAAGGCTGAAGATATGATTTCCGTAAGGTGCTCTCATCTGGGATAGATTTCCCAGTATATTTCTGCAAATATACTTTCATAACAGGGTTGTTAAGCTTGGAAAGAGGAATACAACATGCCACAAATGTCTTTGCTGTATCGTTAAAAAAATAATTTTTATTTTCTGAACTCGAAGAAGCAAACACCTCGCCAATAAATTGTTGTCGCACTCCGTTTTTACTACATTGTAGCTCCTTATTCTTCACGTGTTTTGCACTACCTACATGCTGCGTAATACGATTACGTTGATGTTTTTCATCAATTGTTATTGAAACTTCACAACCATTGCACCTCAGAACAGACCCGTCACTCTGAATTCCATCTTCACTAAACTCTCTAGCAATGTCACGTAGCTTCCCGGTGTTCAGTTTTTTCGGCATACTGGTAACACAGGAAAATAACAGACCGTACTAGTCAAATGTTTATTTTCAACTGAATTGGCACTGATAGCTGCGTGGTTCCCACCTCCCTTTCCCATACAATAGCTTTCGTCTAACGGGACTGCACTGAAGCGAAAGTAATCCTTGCGTTTCTTTTTAAAGCGGAGAATTTTGCTGCAGCAGCGCTTTACCCCCACTCTACCTGCCCGTGCAGCGAACTCAAATCTCGCTTTACGACTGTGTCACGTGTCTTAACAATGTTAATAGGGATGTAAACATTGCCGGTGTCATCCAGCATGCTCTCAGCTGATCGACTTTGCCGTTCTTTTTTGTCTGCTGCGGTCGTAAAGCGCTTTACAGTTTTGCTTTAAAAAGAAACGCACAGGAAGTGATGCGGTGTTGTCAGTTGTCACAGATTTTCGTTGTTCCTAATTGAGGAACGATTTTTTAAAGCTAGATCTGTGCTTTTACAAGTTTTTGTATGAGCATTACAATTTATGTTATAATTGTGCATATTTTATGAAAGCATATTTGAAGAAATATAAAAAATGTATTATGGCATGGGAATCAAATGCATCCATTGAGCCAAAAAAAAGTTTTAAAAGGTGCCAAAAGGTGACAAAATTAAGAAAAGGTGCAAAAAGGTGCTTGCATCGGAAAAAAGTGCAAATAGGTGCAGTCAAAATACAGGTAGGTGTGTTTGTTTAATGTTTTATTTGCAAGACCAGTTTATTTAGACATTATAATAGGAAAAAAAATTAAGGTGCAGCACCTAAAATTCCTAGCTCTGCTTATAATACTATATGCCCTTCAAACTTATAACTTGCCCAATATCATTGAATATAATACATTGCCAATTTTGTGATAGTACCATCAACAATCACAGTATATGGTCCTCATCACTAGAATTCATACACATTTCTATCAAACAGGGTTTGACAGAATTTTTAAAAGTTTTGACTCTAAATTTAAGCTTTCGATGGTAAGGTAGAATCATTTTGAATCCCACATCTATTGCATTTTATGTGCAATCCATTAATTAATAAGTTATAGGGTTCTCAGTCTCTGTGAAATATTCAATAAATTTGAACACACAAATGACACTACACTTAATGATTTTGAACATGTATTATGCGTACAAGGTAAGTCACACCACAATGAAACCTGGCTTTAACCACTGCCATTGCACATGGGATCGTTCATAGCTAATTTTAATGCTGCCTTTCTTGATAAATCCCCTTCCTAGTGGAAACAAGTCGCAATGCATATCGTACAGTAGCCTCATATAAATCATGTTACTAACAGTAATGGTATTTATTTCCAGATGGTGGAAAGCTGTGAAGAGAAAATCGTGCTTAAAGGATGCCACAATACATCAGTTGAGTATCTTTTGTTAATCATTTTTGGAACATAGAAACATGGTCCACAAACAAGGACTGAATTTGTCAGGCCGTAACATCAGGGCACTGATCACCAGTTGACTCTAATTGGTTTCCGGCTCGCACAGACCCTTCAAACCTAATCTGAACCACGCGTGTATAATAAATAGTGTTTTATTTTGTTGTAAATGCGTGGTCCATCAGCAGTCTTCAAAATTGGCTGGCATCAATCCTCCTAAATGGTAGGGCCCTGATGACTGACAACAGATTCTTAACGGGCTGGGCGTCATGTTTCTATTCCTTTCTTGCTTAACAATGGCTATTCAATACTTAATAAATTGTGTTTATTATTTTACAGGTTCTTCCAGCAACCCAGAAATACTGACTACTGGGGAACTTGAACATTATAGTTGATGATGTACGGTGCAAAAGGAATACACCACCACAAAGAAATACACCACCACAAAGAAATAAGGGAAGCTTTCCCATCTGAGAAAGTATTTCTCTTGGCAACACAGCTCTGGGGGTCTGTTAAGGTAATTAAACTAGTCCTTTTGGAATATGAGATTGAATTTACTGACTCATAGCCCTTCAGGCAGCTGCCTAATACACTCCTACCTTCCAAGTAAATTATTCTTTAAGACAAATCCAGACTATGCTTTACCAAGGGGTTATATGGACTTCGTAACCTATCTATCTTTCCTGTTGAGAAGTCTTCAAACCTGTCACAGATTAGTGATACCTCAACTCCAAGATTAAAATTTATTGTGTCATTATCCCAAATATACATTTTTTGTTCAATGAACACTACATAAATAAAAATACTAACAAGTATAACATGCTTGGGACGTTATCATAGACTATCATAACATTCCCACAAGAAAGAACAGGCATGTATTTAACTGTAATGGATAAACAATTTTTTTACTTACATTGTCCCAGTAAAAATCAAAGTAGATGTAAACAAAGCCAAATGTATCACCAATGCAAAAAAAATGCACACTACGTAGCAAACAGTTCAAAAACGTGATGATACTAGGCCAAAATATAATTATATTGTTGATACATGAAGAGCTACAATGAGAAATCTTTACCTAAGCGAATGACAAAATTTTTAACCAGAATTCATATTGTAAGGAAATTTCGACTAATTGACATGAACTAAGATCATAACATTTAAAGTGAATAATATATAAATAAATGAAGATTTACGATTTAATGTTTCATATACACCACATGAAAACGGTAGCTTTAATATTCGCAGTCGATGTAATGGGAGCAGAAGGTAAGACACTGAATTTCTAATTACTCTGGAGATCATAAATACTCTACAGTTCTGGATCAAATGTTATCTGTTGACCAATGGTTACAATGTTTACTTATAATTTTCATTTCCCTTAAACCTTATACCTTGCCCAATATCATGGAATATAATATATTGCCAAGTTTTATAATTAGATATAATTAAGAAGATATAGCCTCAGCTAATTTGAAAACGTCTCATAATAAAAAAAAAAGTTCACTGCAAAGTATTTTTTATGCCCTCCCGGCAGCATTTGATAGAACTTGTGTTTCCAAATGCAGCTTGTTTTCCAATCTCTCATATTCTTCTTTTCCTAAGCAATGCATCTCTATAAAAATGGCACTGACATACAGATACTATTATTTCCAACTGATAACATCAGAGTAACTGATCAGAGTAATGATCTCATCGACATACACAGATTAAATAAAAATTGGAAAAGGAAACTGGAAAGAACCACTGCTTGTATAAACATAATTCATGGATAACTGTCATGTTTCTTGGTTGATCAGTGGTAGTAAACTTGACTGCAGTGCAGCCAGGTTCAATCCCCAGTATAATATATATATTTTTTTTTAAGTCATAATTAATTTTAATTGGAATCAGATATTTTGAACAGCATTATCAATAGGGACCGCAAGAAACTTCTTGTTAGAAAAATGTTCACTTAAAACATCTTCAAAAACGGATAACATTTAAAAATTCGATAAAAGCAAAGTAGATTCTCTTTTTTCAAGATACAGTTGCTAGGCAAAGAGTTACAATGAGAATTTGATTGCTAAGCAACAAATAAATTTTCAGTTTTTTTGCAAGAAAATCAAAACAAATTCATTAAGAAATAATATTTATTTTAGTCCTTTTATAAATAAAGTAAAATAAATGAAACAGACTGAATGAAAAGTTAACACACAAGGTATGATATTATAAAGTACATACACACAGCATCTAGGGTACAATATTGCCAGTTGATGTGATGGGAGTAGGAGATAAGAAACTGGATTTCTGTTTCAAAATTTAGAGGTTTGACATTGTGATGTCATTTATGTACGTAGTGTGTGATTTATCTACCTCATTTGAAATGAGAAACTAGAAAGGTTGTATCCCTTGCCAAACGGAATTAACAAAATCATTACCACCCATCAATAGTTTGCAATATTTTTGAAATAATTCTAATGGATAAAATCCTCTTAAATGCATATTAACAGAATCATTGCATACTAAAAAGGTTCCACATGAAATTATCTTAATGTATACACCAATAAATAATGTTACTGGAGAACGCCCAAGATTAAACGCCTTGTTACAGAAATGTTCACATATGACATGCATATTGTAGATTCTTCTTTTCCAAGTTACAGTTTCTAGGCAAAGAGTTTTAATCAGTATATGCATGCTAAAGGATGGATGAAAATTTTAACTAGAATTCATACTGTTAGGAAATCTTGACAAATTCACATGAACTAGTAATTTTAGAAGTAAAGTAAATATTTATCAATGAAGATTTTCAATTTAACATTTAATATACAGTACATGCATACAGTATCTATAATATTCCTCGTCGATGTTCTGGGAGTAGAAGGTAACACACTGGATTTCTGATTAATCCGGAGATCATAAAAAACTGTAAAGTTCCAGATCATATTTAATCTACACACCAATATTACTTATAATACTATATGCCCTTCAAACTTATAACTTGCCCAATATCATTGAATATAATACATTGCCAATATTGTGATAGTACCATCAACAATCACAGTATATGGTCCTCATCACTAGAATTCATACACATTTCTATCAAACAGGGTTTGACAGAATTTTTAAAAGTTTTGACTCTAAATTTAAGCTTTCGATGGTAAGATAGAATCATTTTGAATCCCACATCTATTGCATTTTATGTACAATCCATTAAATAAGTTATAGGGTTCTCAGTCTCTGTGAAATATTCAATAAATTTGAACACACAAATGACACTACACTTAATATAGTTGAATCAAAAATGTTATATGGAAGTGAAGTGTGGGGGGAAAGGAATTCCTGGAAATATATGGATATGATGAGAGCCAGGTTCTGCAAACAAATATTGCAGGTACCAAGATACTCATCTAATGAAGCAGCTCGATATGAATTAGGATATGACAGTAGTATGGGGGTCATTTTAAGCAAAATTTTAAGGTGTTACAGATACATCTGGGAAAAAGACAATGAAGATATAGTGAAAATCTGCTTCCATCCCAAGTGAATGATAAAGGTAATCGAAGCAGAATACAGTACATTAGGAAAACATTAGATGAGATAGGATTAAAGTGGATATGGAATTCAGTATTGAACGAGGAAAAAAACATCAATGTGATTTCAAAAATAGTTATTAAAAGATGTAATGACATACAAAGGCAGAACCATTTTGCCGTAATGAGGGAAAAGAAATCTTTAGTATTTTACATCAAAATGAAGGAAATGTGGGGTATGGAAAATTATGTGATTGATTGCTCGAAGAAACAAAAATCTGGGCTAGCATGGTGGAGATTAGGGATATGGAAGCTTAGAGGGGCAAGAAGAAATTTCGAGAAAGGTCGTTGCCCATTATGTCTTAGTGATGAAGATGCAGAGCATATAATTTTAAGGTGTCCCGAAACTGAAACACTAAGACAAAAGTTTTTAAATAAAAAAATGTTAAAGTTAAATAAAGAAGTGGCATATAAGAAATTGTCTGTAACAAAAAACACAAAAACACAAAAACACTAAAGGAACTGGGAAACTTCTTATACATAGTCAAAACAAAATGGGAAAAACAAATTAGCTGCTTAAGGGAAATTGGCTAGAAATGGTAAGGGGATGTACTTACAAAAGGTAAACATTTATTAGTAGTAGTACTGATTTTAGATATATGAGTTCTTATGTATTCAGACGCCCTCTGGTGAAAAAACTTTCTGTGACACCAGGGGTGATCATTTGTACAACTCCAGATACAAGAATAAATCATTCATTCATTCACTACACTTAATGATTTTGAACATGTATTATGCGTGCAAGGTAAGTCACACCACAATGAAACCTGACTTTAACCACTGCCATTGCACATGGGATCGTTCATAGCTAATTTTAATGCTGCCTTTCATGATAAATCCCCTTCCTAGTGGAAACAAGTCGCAATGCATATCGTACAGTAGCCTCATATAAATCATGTTACTAACAGTAATGGTATTTATTTCCAGATGGTGGAAAGCTGTGAAGAGAAAATCGTGCTTAAAGGATGCCACAATACATCAGTTGAGTATCTTTTGTTAATCATTTTTGGAACATAGAAACATGGTCCACAAACAAGGACTGAATTTGTCAGGCCGTAACATCAGGGCACTGATCACCAGTTGACTCTAATTGGTTTCCGGCTCGCACAGACCCTTCAAACCTAATCTGAACCACGCGTGTATAATAAATAGTGTTTTATTTTGTTGTAAATGCGTGGTCCATCAGCAGTCTTCAAAATTGGCTGGCATCAATCCTCCTAAATGGTAGGGCCCTGATGACTGACAACAGATTCTTAACGGGCTGGGCGTCATGTTTCTATTCCTTTCTTGCTTAACAATGGCTATTCAATACTTAATAAATTGTGTTTATTATTTTACAGGTTCTTCCTGCAACACAGAAATACTGACTACTGGGGAACTTGAACATTATAGCTGATGATGTACGGTGCAAAAGGAATACACCACCACAAAGAAAGAAGGGAAGCTTTCCCATCTGAGAAAGTATTTCTCTTGGCAACACAGCTCTGGGGGTCTGTTAAGGTAATTAAACTAGTCCTTTTGGAATATGAGATTGAATTTACTGACTCATAGCCCTTCAGGCAGCTGCCTAATACACTCCTACCTTCCAAGTAAATTATTCTTTAAGACAAATCCAGACTATGCTTTACCAAGGGGTTATATGGACTTCGTAACCTATCTATCTTTCCTGTTGAGAAGTCTTCAAACCTGTCACAGATTAGTGATACCTCAACCTCAAGATTAAAATTTATTGTGTCCCTATCCCAAATATACATTTTTTGTTCAATGAACACTACATAAATAAAAATACTAACAAGTATAACATGCTTGGGACGTTATCATAGACTATCATAACATTCCCACAAGAAAGAACAGGCATGTATTTAACTGTAATGGATAAACAATTTTTTTACTTACATTGTCCCAGTAAAAATCAAAGTAGATGTAAACAAAGCCAAATGTATCACCAATGCAAAAAAAATGCACACTACGTAGCAAACAGTTCAAAAACGTGATGATACTAGGCCAAAATATAATTATATTGTTGATACATGAAGAGCTACAATGAGAAATCTTTACCTAAGCGAATGACAAAATTTTTAACCAGAATTCATATTGTAAGGAAATTTCGACTAATTGACATGAACTAAGATCATAACATTTAAAGTGAATAATATATAAATAAATGAAGATTTACGATTTAATGTTTCATATACACCACATGAAAACGGTAGCTTTAATATTCGTATTGGATGTAATGGGAGCAGAAGGTAAGACACAGAATTTCTAATTACTCTAGAGTATTTATATACTCTACAGTTCCGGATCAAATTTTATCCGTAGACCAATGGTTACAATGTTTACTTATAATTTTAATTTCCCTTAAACCTTATACCTTGCCCAATATCATGGAATATAATATATTGCCAAGTTTTATAATTAGATATAATTAAGAAGATATAGCCTCAGCTAATTTGAAAAGTCTCATAATAAAAAAAAAAGTTCTCTGCAAAGTATTTTCTATGCCCTCCCTGCAGCATTTCATAGAACTTGAGTTTCCAAATGCAGCTTGTTTTCCAATCTCTCATATTCTTCTTTTCCTAAGCAATGCATCTCTATAAAAATGGCACTGACATACAGATACTATTATTTCCAACTGATCACATCAGAGTAACTGATCAGAGTAATGATCTCATCGACATACACAGATTAAATAATAATTGGAAAAGGAAACTGGAAAGAACCACTGCTTGTATAAACATAATTCATGGATAACTGTCATGTTTCTTGGTTGATCAGTGGTAGTAAACTTGACTGCAGTGCAGCCAGGTTCAATCCCCAGTATAATATATTTTTTTTTAAGTCATAATTAATTTTGATTGGAATCAGATATTTTGAACACTATTATCAATAGGGACCGCAAGAAACTTCTTGTTATAAAAATGTTCACTTAAAACATCTTCACAAATGGATAACATTTAAAAATTCGATAAACGCAAAGTAGATTCTCTTTTTTCAAGATACAGTTGCTAGGCAAAGAGTTACAATGAGAATTTGATTGCTAAGCAACAAATAAATTTTCAGTTTTTTTGCAAGAAAATCAAAACAAATTCATTAAGAAATAATATTTATTTTAGTCCTTTTATAAATAAAGTAAAATAAATGAAACAGACTGAATGAAAAGTTAACACACAAGGTATGATATTATAAAGTACATACACACAGCATCTAGGGTTCAATATTGCCAGTTGATGTGATGGGAGTAGGAGATAAGAAACTGGATTTCTGTTTCAAAATTTAGAGGTTTGACATTGTGAAGTCATTTATGTACGTAGTGTGTGATTTATCTACCTCATTTGAAATGAGAAACTAGAAAGGTTGTATCCCTTGCCAAACGGAATTAACAAAATCATTACCACCCATCAATAGTTTGCAATATTTTTGAAATAATTCTAATGGATAAAATCCTCTTAAATGCATATTAACAGAATCATTGCATACTAAAAAGGTTCCACATGAAATTATCTTAATGTATACACCAATAAATAATGTTACTGGAGAACGCCCAAGATTAAACGCCTTGTTACAGAAATGTTCACATATGACATGCATATTGTAGATTCTTCTTTTCCAAGTTACAGTTTCTAGGCAAAGAGTTTTAATCAGTATATGCATGCTAAAGGATGGATGAAAATTTTAACTAGAATTCATACTGTTAGGAAATCTTGACAAATTCACATGAACTAGTAATTTTAGAAGTAAAGTAAATATTTATCAATGAAGATTTTCAATTTAACATTTAATATACAGTACATGCATACAGTATCTATAATATTCCTCGTCGATGTACTGGGAGTAGAAGGTAACACACTGGATTTCTGATTAATCCGGAGATCATAAAAAACTGTAAAGTTCCAGATCATATTTAATCTACACACCAATATTACTTATAATACTATATGCCCTTCAAACTTATAACTTGCCCAATATCATTGAATATAATACATTGCCAATATTGTGATAGTACCATCAACAATCACAGTATATGGTCCTCATCACTAGAATTCATACACATTTCTATCAAACAGGGTTTGACAGAATTTTTAAAAGTTTTGACTCTAAATTTAAGCTTTCGATGGTAAGATAGAATCATTTTGAATCCCACATCTATTGCATTTTATGTACAATCCATTAAATAAGTTATAGGGTTCTCAGTCTCTGTGAAATATTCAATAAATTTGAACACACAAATGACACTACACTTAATAATTTTGAACATGTATTATGCGTACAAGGTAAGTCACACCACAATGAAACCTGACTTTAACCACTGCCATTGCACATGGGATCGTTCATAGCTAATTTTAATGCTACCTTTCTTGATAAATCCCCTTCCTAGTGGAAACAAGTCACAATGCATATCGTACAGTAGCCTCATATAAATCATGTTACTAACAGTAATTGTATTTATTTCCAGATGGTGGAAAGCTGTGAAGAGAAAATCATGCTTAAGGGATGCCACAATACATCAGTTGAGTATCTTTTGTTAATCATTTTTGGAACATAGAAACATGGTCCACAAACAAGGACTGAATTTGTCAGGCCGTAACATCAGGGCACTGATCACCAGTTGACTCTAATTGGTTTCCGGCTCGCACAGACCCTTCAAACCTAATCTGAACCACGCGTGTATAATAAATAGTGTTTTATTTTGTTGTAAATGTGTGGTCCATCAGCAGTCTTCAAAATTGGCTGGCATCAATCCTCCTAAATGGTAGGGCCCTGATGACTGACAACAGATTCTTAACGGGCTGGGCGTCATGTTTCTATTCCTTTCTTGCTTAACAATGGCTATTCAATACTTAATAAATTGTGTTTATTATTTTACAGGTTCTTCCAGCAACCCAGAAATACTGACTACTGGGGAACTTGAACATTATAGTTGATGATGTACGGTGCAAAAGGAATACACCTCCACAAAGAAATACACCACCACAAAGAAATAAGGGAAGCTTTCCCATCTGAGAAAGTATTTCTCTTGGCAACACAGCTCTGGGGGTCTGTTAAGGTAATTAAACTAGTCCTTTTGGAATATGAGATTGAACTTACTGACTCATAGCCCTTCAGGCAGCTGCCTAATACACTCCTACCTTCCAAGTAAATTATTCTTTAAGACAAATCCAGACTATGCTTTACCAAGGGGTTATATGGACTTCGTAACCTATCTATCTTTCCTGTTGAGAAGTCTTCAAACCTGTCACAGATTAGTGATGCCTCAACTCCAAGATTAAAATTTATTGTGTCCCTATCCCAAATATACATTTTTTGTTCAATGAACACTACATAAATAAAAATACTAACAAGTATAACATGCTTGGGACGTTATCATAGACTATCATAACATTCCTACAAGAAAGAACAGGCATGTATTTAACTGTAATGGATAAACAATTTTTTTACTTACATTGTCCCAGTAAAAATCAAAGTAGATGTAAACAAAGCCAAATGTAGCCTATCACCAATGCAAAAAAAATGCACACTACGTAGCAAACAGTTCAAAAACGTGATGATACTAGGCCAAAATATAATTATATTGTTGATACATGAAGAGCTAAAATGAGAAATCTTTACCTAAGCGAATGACAAAATTTTTAACCAGAATTCATATTGTAAGGAAATTTCGACTAATTGACATGAACTAAGATCATAACATTTAAAGTGAATAATATATAAATAAATGAAGATTTACGATTTAATGTTTCATATACACCACATGAAAACGGTAGCTTTAATATTCGTATTGGATGTAATGGGAGCAGAAGGTAAGACACAGAATTTCTAATTACTCTAGAGTATTTATATACTCTACAGTTCCGGATCAAATTTTATCCGTAGACCAATGGTTACAATGTTTACTTATAATTTTAATTTCCCTTAAACCTTATACCTTGCCCAATATCATGGAATATAATATATTGCCAAGTTTTATAATTAGATATAATTAAGAAGATATAGCCTCAGCTAATTTGAAAAGTCTCATAATAAAAAAAAAAGTTCTCTGCAAAGTATTTTCTATGCCCTCCCTGCAGCATTTCATAGAACTTGAGTTTCCAAATGCAGCTTGTTTTCCAATCTCTCATATTCTTCTTTTCCTAAGCAATGCATCTCTATAAAAATGGCACTGACATACAGATACTATTATTTCCAACTGATCACATCAGAGTAACTGATCAGAGTAATGATCTCATCGACATACACAGATTAAATAATAATTGGAAAAGGAAACTGGAAAGAACCACTGCTTGTATAAACATAATTCATGGATAACTGTCATGTTTCTTGGTTGATCAGTGGTAGTAAACTTGACTGCAGTGCAGCCAGGTTCAATCCCCAGTATAATATATTTTTTTTTAAGTCATAATTAATTTTGATTGGAATCAGATATTTTGAACACTATTATCAATAGGGACCGCAAGAAACTTCTTGTTATAAAAATGTTCACTTAAAACATCTTCACAAATGGATAACATTTAAAAATTCGATAAACGCAAAGTAGATTCTCTTTTTTCAAGATACAGTTGCTAGGCAAAGAGTTACAATGAGAATTTGATTGCTAAGCAACAAATAAATTTTCAGTTTTTTTGCAAGAAAATCAAAACAAATTCATTAAGAAATAATATTTATTTTAGTCCTTTTATAAATAAAGTAAAATAAATGAAACAGACTGAATGAAAAGTTAACACACAAGGTATGATATTATAAAGTACATACACACAGCATCTAGGGTACAATATTGCCAGTTGATGTGATGGGAGTAGGAGATAAGAAACTGGATTTCTGTTTCAAAATTTAGAGGTTTGACATTGTGAAGTCATTTATGTACGTAGTGTGTGATTTATCTACCTCATTTGAAATGAGAAACTAGAAAGGTTGTATCCCTTGCCAAACGGAATTAACAAAATCATTACCACCCATCAATAGTTTGCAATATTTTTGAAATAATTCTAATGGATAAAATCCTCTTAAATGCATATTAACAGAATCATTGCATACTAAAAAGGTTCCACATGAAATTATCTTAATGTATACACCAATAAATAATGTTACTGGAGAACGCCCAAGATTAAACGCCTTGTTACAGAAATGTTCACATATGACATGCATATTGTAGATTCTTCTTTTCCAAGTTACAGTTTCTAGGCAAAGAGTTTTAATCAGTATATGCATGCTAAAGGATGGATGAAAATTTTAACTAGAATTCATACTGTTAGGAAATCTTGACAAATTCACATGAACTAGTAATTTTAGAAGTAAAGTAAATATTTATCAATGAAGATTTTCAATTTAACATTTAATATACAGTACATGCATACAGTATCTATAATATTCCTCGTCGATGTACTGGGAGTAGAAGGTAACACACTGGATTTCTGATTAATCCGGAGATCATAAAAAACTGTAAAGTTCCAGATCATATTTAATCTACACACCAATATTACTTATAATACTATATGCCCTTCAAACTTATAACTTGCCCAATATCATTGAATATAATACATTGCCAATATTGTGATAGTACCATCAACAATCACAGTATATGGTCCTCATCACTAGAATTCATACACATTTCTATCAAACAGGGTTTGACAGAATTTTTAAAAGTTTTGACTCTAAATTTAAGCTTTCGATGGTAAGATAGAATCATTTTGAATCCCACATCTATTGCATTTTATGTACAATCCATTAAATAAGTTATAGGGTTCTCAGTCTCTGTGAAATATTCAATAAATTTGAACACACAAATGACACTACACTTAATATAGTTGAATCAAAAATGTTATATGGAAGTGAAGTGTGGGGGGAAAGGAATTCCTGGAAATATATGGATATGATGAGAGCCAGGTTCTGCAAACAAATATTGCAGGTACCAAGATACTCATCTAATGAAGCAGCTCGATATGAATTAGGATATGACAGTAGTATGGGGGTCATTTTAAGCAAAATTTTAAGGTGTTACAGATACATCTGGGAAAAAGACAATGAAGATATAGTGAAAATCTGCTTCCATCCCAAGTGAATGATAAAGGTAATCGAAGCAGAATACAGTACATTAGGAAAACATTAGATGAGATAGGATTAAAGTGGATATGGAATTCAGTATTGAACGAGGAAAAAAACATCAATGTGATTTCAAAAATAGTTATTAAAAGATGTAATGACATACAAAGGCAGAACCATTTTGCCGTAATGAGGGAAAAGAAATCTTTAGTATTTTACATCAAAATGAAGGAAATGTGGGGTATGGAAAATTATGTGATTGATTGCTCGAAGAAACAAAAATCTGGGCTAGCATGGTGGAGATTAGGGATATGGAAGCTTAGAGGGGCAAGAAGAAATTTCGAGAAAGGTCGTTGCCCATTATGTCTTAGTGATGAAGATGCAGAGCATATAATTTTAAGGTGTCCCGAAACTGAAACACTAAGACATAAGTTTTTAAATAAAAAAATGTTAAAGTTAAATAAAGAAGTGGCATATAAGAAATTGTCTGTAACAAAAAACACAAAAACACTAAAGGAACTGGGAAACTTCTTATACATAGTATAAACAAAATGGGAAAAACAAATTAGCTGCTTAAGGGAAATTGGCTAGAAATGGTAAGGGGATGTACTTACAAAAGGTAAACATTTATTAGTAGTAGTACTGATTTTAGATATATGAGTTCTTATGTATTCAGACGCCCTCTGGTGAAAAAACTTTCTGTGACACCAGGGGTGATCATTTGTACAACTCCAGATACAAGAATAAATCATTCATTCATTCACTACACTTAATGATTTTGAACATGTATTATGCGTGCAAGGTAAGTCACACCACAATGAAACCTGACTTTAACCACTGCCATTGCACATGGGATCGTTCATAGCTAATTTTAATGCTGCCTTTCATGATAAATCCCCTTCCTAGTGGAAACAAGTCGCAATGCATATCGTACAGTAGCCTCATATAAATCATGTTACTAACAGTAATGGTATTTATTTCCAGATGGTGGAAAGCTGTGAAGAGAAAATCGTGCTTAAAGGATGCCACAATACATCAGTTGAGTATCTTTTGTTAATCATTTTTGGAACATAGAAACATGGTCCACAAACAAGGACTGAATTTGTCAGGCCGTAACATCAGGGCACTGATCACCAGTTGACTCTAATTGGTTTCCGGCTCGCACAGACCCTTCAAACCTAATCAGAACCACGCGTGTATAATAAATAGTGTTTTATTTTGTTGTAAATGCGTGGTCCATCAGCAGTCTTCAAAATTGGCTGGCATCAATCCTCCTAAATGGTAGGGCCCTGATGACTGACAACAGATTCTTAACGGGCTGGGCGTCATGTTTCTATTCCTTTCTTGCTTAACAATGGCTATTCAATACTTAATAAATTGTGTTTATTATTTTACAGGTTCTTCCTGCAACCCAGAAATACTGACTACTGGGGAACTTGAACATTATAGCTGATGATGTACGGTGCAAAAGGAATACACCACCACAAAGAAAGAAGGGAAGCTTTCCCATCTGAGAAAGTATTTCTCTTGGCAACACAGCTCTGGGGGTCTGTTAAGGTAATTAAACTAGTCCTTTTGGAATATGAGATTGAATTTACTGACTCATAGCCCTTCAGGCAGCTGCCTAATACACTCCTACCTTCCAAGTAAATTATTCTTTAAGACAAATCCAGACTATGCTTTACCAAGGGGTTATATGGACTTCGTAACCTATCTATCTTTCCTGTTGAGAAGTCTTCAAACCTGTCACAGATTAGTGATACCTCAACTCCAAGATTAAAATTTATTGTGTCCCTATCCCAAATATACATTTTTTGTTCAATGAACACTACATAAATAAAAATACTAACAAGTATAACATGCTTGGGACGTTATCATAGACTATCATAACATTCCCACAAGAAAGAACTGTAATGGATAAACAATTTTTTTACTTACATTGTCCCAGTAAAAATCAAAGTAGATGTAAACAAAGCCAAATGTATCACCAATGCAAAAAAAATGCACACTACGTAGCAAACAGTTCAAAAACGTGATGATACTAGGCCAAAATATAATTATATTGTTGATACATGAAGAGCTACAGTGAGAAATCTTTACCTAAGCGAATGACAAAATTTTTAACCAGAATTCATATTGTAAGGAAATTTCGACTAATTGACATGAACTAAGATCATAACATTTAAAGTGAATAATATATAAATAAATGAAGATTTACGATTTAATGTTTCATATACACCACATGAAAACGGTAGCTTTAATATTCGTATTCGATGTAATGGGAGCAGAAGGTAAGACACAGAATTTCTAATTACTCTAGAGTATTTATATACTCTACAGTTCCGGATCAAATTTTATCCGTAGACCAATGGTTACAATGTTTACTTATAATTTTAATTTCCCTTAAACCTTATACCTTGCCCAATATCATGGAATATAATATATTGCCAAGTTTTATAATTAGATATAATTAAGAAGATATAGCCTCAGCTAATTTGAAAAGTCTCATAATAAAAAAAAAAGTTCTCTGCAAAGTATTTTCTATGCCCTCCCGGCAGCATTTCATAGAACTTGAGTTTCCAAATGCAGCTTGTTTTCCAATCTCTCATATTCTTCTTTTGCTAAGCAATGCATCTCTATAAAAATGGCACTGACATACAGATACTATTATTTCCAACTGATCACATCAGAGTAACTGATCAGAGTAATGATCTCATCGACATACACAGATTAAATAAAAATTGGAAAAGGAAACTGGAAAGAACCACTGCTTGTATAAACATAATTCATGGATAACTGTCATGTTTCTTGGTTGATCAGTGGTAGTAAACTTGACTGCAGTGCAGCCAGGTTCAATCCCCAGTATAATATATTTTTTTTAAAGTCATAATTAATTTTGATTGGAATCAGATATTTTGAACACCATTATCAATAGGGACCGCAAGAAACTTCTTGTTATAAAAATGTTCACTTAAAACATCTTCAAAAACGGATAACATTTAAAAATTCGATAAAGGCAAAGTAGATTCTCTTTTTTCAAGATACAGTTGCTAGGCAAAGAGTTACAATGAGAATTTGATTGCTAAGCAACGAATAAATTTTCAATTTTTTTGCAAGAAAATCAAAACAAATTCATTAAGAAATAATATTTATTTTAGTCCTTTTATAAATAAAGTAAAATAAATGAAACAGACTGAATGAAAAGTTAACACACAAGGTATGATATTATAAAGTACATACACACAGCATCTAGGGTACAATATTGCCAGTTGATGTGATGGGAGTAGGAGATAAGAAACTGGATTTCTGTTTCAAAATTTAGAGGTTTGACATTGTGAAGTCATTTATGTACGTAGTGTGTGATTTATCTACCTCATTTGAAATGAGAAACTAGAAAGGTTGTATCCCTTGCCAAACGGAATTAACAAAATCATTACCACCCATCAATAGTTTGCAATATTTTTGAAATAATTCTAATGGATAAAATCCTCTTAAATGCATATTAACAGAATCATTGCATACTAAAAAGGTTCCACATGAAATTATCTTAATGTATACACCAATAAATAATGTTACTGGAGAACGCCCAAGATTAAACGTCTTGTTACAGAAATGTTCACATATGACATGCATATTGTAGAAGGAGTACAACTCGGAACTACTCACACATATTAAGAGCAAAAGCCAAGAGGCAAGTCAACAGACCCAACACCGCCAAACACCACGGACCACGGAACTTAAATTACTTCTATGGAATATTGAGGGGTTTAAAGGGGCAATGCCTTACATACCACAGGAGTTGACAGATACATACGACATCATCATCACCACAGAAACCGTTCTGAGAGAACCCACAGAAATCCGTAACTTCTACAGCATTCACTCATATGCTGTCCAGACAGGAGGTAGACCAGCTGGAGGGGTCTCTTGCTTTATTAAACCAGTAATTGGAAGCATAGTAGACATACATAAACAAGAGAATATGGTAATTGTAAAAACAGTCAGTTTAACAATAATAGGTGTATATATACCACCTCAAGTTTCCACAGAAGATGTAGTTGAGATCATCATGGATGCAGTAGAACGTGTGAGAGACGAAGAAAACATCATACTGGCTGGCGACCTAAACTGCCGACTTGATATTGCAAGCACAAGGACTGAAATAGTATTGGACGCACTAAGAGAAGAAGGCTTCACCCTGGTGAACAGAAAAGACTTGTTAACATACATCGCTCCCAATGGGGCAAGCGCAATTGATATAGTCCTCTACAGAGGGAAAGATCTGCAAGTAAAAAAGCAGGAGGGTCTATGGAACTCAACAATCTCCCCCATCCGAAAGCACATACCCATAGTAACCGAAATGGTACTCCGTATGCTGAATCCACATAAAAAGGAGGAACGACCCATAATCTCTAGGAGGTTGAACTTAGAGATGATCAGAGGTGAAATTGTTAACACAACGGGGCGAGACTGATGTAGCACTTAACTGAGTCCTGAAGGTTCTGCACGAGGCACACGTCATCAAGCACAGGAGGAAGGCACAAGCCTGGTTCGACAAAGACTGCTATACCCTAAGAAAGGAGACCTTAAGCACTCTCTACAGAGCCAAGATCTCTAAACTCCGGAAAGATTTCGAGCTATACTCAAACAAAAGGAAATCATACAAATTACTCCTCAAGAAAAAGCGAGCTGATCACATGGAAAGAGAAGCCAGAAAGGTAGCAGAAGATGCACGGAAAGATCCTTTCCTTGCGTTAAATAGGAGAGCAACTCCAAATATGAGAGGAATCGCAATGAACATATGGGAAAACCATTTCCAGGAAATCCTGAATGGCCAAAACTCAGACACAGAATTTGAAATTGAGCCGCCCAAGGAAGATATAAGAGCAGATAGCTTGATCACCAAGGCAGAAGTCCGTGAAATAGTAAACAGCATGAAGAACAATAAAGCAGCAGGCCCAGACAGAATCTACACAGAACACATCAAAGCATCATTGGAAGAATTAATAGAGGTTTGGACAGATCTTTTCAACAAATGCCTAAGCACACAGTCCATCCCGACGGCCTGGAGGACTTCTATAATAAGAACACTATACAAGGGAAAAGGTGACATTAACGATCCCAATATGTACAGAGGAATAGCGCTGGAGAACAGTATATTCAAAATCTTCACAAAACTGTTAACAAGAAGACTAACTAAAATCACTGAAAACCTAATCCCGGAGTGCCAGTTTGGCTTTCGTCAAGGCAAAAGCACGCTACAAGCCGTAGAAAATCTGCTAATATGCATCGA
Source organism: Ectobius pallidus (assembly GCA_964059195.1). NCBI lineage: Eukaryota > Metazoa > Arthropoda > Insecta > Blattodea > Ectobiidae > Ectobius > Ectobius pallidus. The sequence continues at coordinate 8,853,212 of CAXKWD010000006.1, forward strand.
TAATTCCATACAAAGACAGAAAGGAAAATACTATGCAGTCTTCATAGACTATAGGAAGGCTTTTGACAAGATAGACAGGCAATTATTAATGGGAAAGCTAAGAAACGCAAACTCCAATAACCCTGAAATAAATGGAGTGATCGCCAGCATCTTGTCATACAATCTTGTCCGAGTTGAAGACGGAGTGACCTCATCAGCATATATAAGACAGACAAACGGGGTACTGCAGGGAGACCCTATCAGCCCCCTACTTTTCAACATCGCCACCGCAGATATAGCAGCAATAGTAATGGACCTGCCACAAACAAACATGATAATGTATGCGGACGACATGGTGCTGGGATCTCCGGACAGGGAGGAGCTACAGATGGCACTTGAAAGACTGCAAAAATGGGCAGATGACAACAAATTTGACATTAATGAAACAAAAACTGTGCAGATGGTATTTCGCAAAGGAGGGAGACTACCACCAAGTGATGGCCTAACGCTAAATGGAATTCCATTGGTAATAGTAAATAGCTTCAGATATCTGGGAATCACACTACAACCGACAACTTCATCATACAGGATACATATACAGGAAAGAGCAACAGCTGCTATCAAAGCCATGTACGATATAAAGAACTTGTCACTTCTAGCACTGGATACAGCAATGATCTTGTTCCAAACGAAAATAACACCGATCGCACTATATGGAATAGAGTTAATATGGGAAAGGCTAAGCAAAAGCGACCTTGCAAGGTTGGAAAAAATAAAAGGAAGATATCTCAAGAGAGTGCTGGGCACAGGAAAAAATACCAAATCTCGGCTAGTCTACGAACTTACTAGAGAGACCTTCTTCTTAGAAGATATCCGGCTACAACACTTACTACCACCAACCGGTCCGTATAGTGAGCTGATGGAAGAGAGAAAGGAAAATAGGCGAGAGATCCACGTAGACTTCTACAGCTCAAGTGCGATGCTGGACAGATCCTGGACTAAGGAAAACCAACCCCAGAGACATGTCATAATAAAATTGGCTATCCATGGTTTCCATCATGAGCTATGCAAGACCAAGAAATACCACGAGCCTTGTGAAACCTGTGTTTGTGAACTATGTGAGAAACAGTGCGATAGGTATCATATTCTGAAGTGTGACAAAAGAACAAAATCTATCTCAGAGTACTGCAAGAACAAAATATAGTAAAGTGACGCGGTCATAATGCCCACTCGGGCGCATCTTCTCTTATATATTGTAGATTCTTCTTTTCCAAGTTACAGTTTCTAGGCAAAGAAATTTAATCAGTATATGCATGCTAAAGGATGGATGAAAATTTTAACTAGAATTCATACTGTTAGGAAATCTTGACAAATTCACATGAACTAGTAATTTTAGAAGTAAAGTAAATATTTATCAATGAAGATGTTCAATTTAACATTTAATATACAGTACATGCATACAGTATCTATAATATTCCTCGTCGATGTACTGGGAGTAGAAGGTAACACACTGGATTTCTGATTAATCCGGAGATCATAAAAAACTGTAAAGTTCCAGATCATATTTAATCTACACACCAATATTACTTATAATACTATATGCCCTTCAAACTTATAACTTGCCCAATATCATTGAATATAATACATTGCCAATATTGTGATAGTACCATCAACAATCACAGTATATGGTCCTCATCACTAGAATTCATACACATTTCTATCAAACAGGGTTTGACAGAATTTTTAAAAGTTTTGACTCTAAATTTAAGCTTTCGATGGTAAGATAGAATCATTTTGAATCCCACATCTATTGCATTTTATGTGCATTCCATTAAATAAGTTATAGGGTTCTCAGTCTCTGTGAAATATTCAATAAATTTGAACACACAAATGACACTACACTTAATGATTTTGAACATGTATTATGCGTACAAGGTAAGTCACACCACAATGTTACCTGGCATTAACCACTGCCATTGCACATGGGATCGTTCATAGCTAATTTTAATGCTGCCTTTCATGATAAATCCCTTTCCTACTGGAAACAAGTCGCAATGCATATCGTACAGTAGCCTCATATAAATCATGTTACTAACAGTAATGGTATTTATTTCCAGATGGTGGAAAGCTGTGAAGAGAAAATCGTGCTTAAGGGATGCCACAATACATCAGTTGAGTATCTTTTGTTAATCATTTTTGGAACATAGAAACATGGTCCACAAACAAGGACTGAATTTGTCAGGCCGTAACATCAGGGCACTGATCACCAGTTGACTCTAAATGGTAGGCCTATGCGGCTCGCACAGACCCTTCAAACCTAATCTGAACCACGCGTGTATAATAAATAGTGTTTTATTTTGTTGTAAATGCGTGGTCCATCAGCAGTCTTCAAAATTGGCTGGCATCAATCCTCCTAAAAGGTTGGGCCCTGATGACTGACAACAGATTCTTAACGGGCTGGGCGTCATGTTTCTATTCCTTTCTTGCTTAACAATGGCTATTCAATACTTAATAAATTGTGTTTATTGTTTTACAGGTTCTTCCTGCAACCCAGAAATACTGACTACTGGGGAACTTGAACATTATAGCTGATGATGTACGGTGCAAAAGGAATACACCACCACAAAGAAATACACCACCACAAAGAAAAAAGGGAAGCTTTCCCATCTGAGAAAGTATTTCTCTTGGCAACACAGCTCTGGGAGTCTGTTAAGGTAATTAAACTAGTCCTTTTTGAATATGAGATTGAACTTACTGACTCACAGCCCTTCAGGCAGCTGACTAATACACTCCTCCCTTTCAAGTAAATTATTCTTTAAGACAAATCCAGACTATGCTTTACCAAGGGGTTATATGGACTTCGTAACCTATCTATCTTTCCTGTTGAGAAGTCTTCAAACCTGTCACAGATTAGTGATACCTCAACTCCAAGATTAAAATTTATTGTGTCCCTATCCCAAATATACATTTTTTGTTCAATGAACACTACATAAATAAAAATACTAACAAGTATAACATGCTTGGGACGTTATCATAGACTATCATAACATTCCCACAAGAAAGAACAGGCATGTATTTAACTGTAATGGATAAACAATTTTTTTACTTACATTGTCCCAGTAAAAATCAAAGTAGATGTAAACAAAGCCAAATGTATCACCAATGCTAAAAAAATGCACACTACGTAGCAAACAGTTCAAAAACGTGATGATACTAGGCCAAAATATAATTATATTGTTGATACATGAAGAGCTACAATGAGAAATCTTTACCTATGCGAATGACGAAATTTTTAACCAGAATTCATATTGTAAGGAAATTTCGTCTGATTGACATGAACTAAGATCATAACACTTAAAGTGAATAATATATAAATTAATGAAGATTTACGATTTAATGTATGATATACACCGCATGAAAACGGTAGCTTTAATATTCCTAGTCGATGTATGGGAGTAGTAGTAGTAGTAGTAAATGATTTATTTTGCCTGGCAGAGTTAAGGCCATAAGGCCTTCTCTTCCACTCAACCAGGTTTCAGAAAATATATACAATATAGGTTACATAAATAGTAAATTAGTGAATAAGAGACTTATGACTGATACTAAGACTAAGGTTAAGGCTAATCATAATAATAAATTAAATAATTAAAAAGCATAGGTTTCATAAAAAGCATAGGCTTCATAGAGAGCGTGTCATCAAAGAAAATAGTAATAATGTTACAAGTAAAACAAGGAATATGTAAAATTATGTTATAATGGAAATTTAAGTCTAGCTGTAGATACGTTATAATGAGACTAAGTAATGTTATATACAGTGAAAGATGGAGTGACTACAAAGAGCTAGTTCTGTTCAGTGGGCAATAATTGTTTAATAAGCGCAGATTTGAAAGAGTGTACACTCCGACTACCCCTAATATCTTGTGACAAGGAATTCCAAGAACGGGCTGTGGCTATGGTGAATGAATGAGAGTATGAGGTTGTATGATGACTAGGAATTGATAACAGAGAGTTGTGCTGCGAGCGTGTACCATGATTATGATAGGAGGATAGAAATGTAAATCGTGGAGCCTAGTAAAGAGGTATGGAAAACTTAAGAATTTGGTATAATAAGCACAGAGAGTGGACCAAACGTCTATTTTGCAAACGAAGCCAAGACAGATGCTTGAAATATTTTGAGACATGATCGTGGAAACGAATGTTAAAGATAAAACGAACACAAGTATTATGAACACGCTGAAGTTTCTGTGACAATTCAACACTCAGATCTCTATACAAGATGTCGCAGTAGTTGAAATAAGGCATCACTAGGGTCTGTATGAGGGTTTGCTTTATTCTAGTAGGAAGGAAGTTTTTCAGTCGTTTTAGAGCATGCATGATAGAGAAAGCCTTTTTACATATATGCTTGATTTGGGAATTCCAATTCATGTTTGAGTCGAGATAGATACCTAGATTTTTTACTGTTTCTGTGTACGGGATAATAGTGTTGTTCAGTGTCACTGGTAGCAATGTAGCCTTGATGATGGATGACACGAGTCTTTGCTGTCCTAATACAATAACTTGGGTTTTGCTTGGGTTAAGTTGTAAGCCAAATTTGTGTGCCCAGTTACCGATTGATTGTAGGTCTTCGTTAAGGAATGTTAAAGAGTCATTAATTGCATCGGGAGGTGAGTGAATATAGATCTGAAGGTCATCTGCGTACAGGTGGTGTTGGGAGTGTCTTATGTGACTAGATATATCATTTATGAATACGGAGAATAAGAGAGGCCCTAATACAGACCCCTGGGGAACGCCTGCCTTCACACATCGCCATGATGAAGAGCGCTTGTTATCAGTAACACATTGCTGACGACCGCGAAGGTAGGATTCCATCCATTTGATTGCAGTGTCAGACAGATACAAAGATTTCAACTTTGCAATAAGAATGTCAGTATCGACTGTGTCAAATGCACGGGAAAAGTCAAGAAGGGATAATACAGTCAACTCACGTCTGTCCATGGCCTCACGAGTACCTTCAACGATTTTAAGGAGTGCAGTAGAGGTACTGTGGTAAGTCCTAAAGCCAGACTGGAGTGGATCGAGCAAGTTGTAAGTATGTAAATAGTCAGTAAGTTGTTTGTGAACAATACGTTCTAGTGCTTTAGATAAAGTAGGTAAAATATTAATAGGTCTGTAGTCTGTAGGAGTGCTTGGCCGATTTACTTTAGCAATAGGTCGAACGAGTGCATGTTTCCATTGTTGAGGAAATGTGGCTGTAACAAGTGAAGCGTTAAATATGTGAGTTATGGTCGGAAGGATGATATCTATGATTCTGTTTAGCATTCTTATACTTATTCTGTCAATGCCCTGTGAATTAGTTTTTACCCGTTGAAGAGCTTTCTTTACTTGCATGGGAGATACGTGAGAGAAATAGAATTTTTCACGATCTGGTGTAGGTAAGGTTGTCAGTTCAGCAATAGCTTGTCGTTTAGTTGCATTGTCTAGGGTTCTGATAGGCACTGACGTAAAATGCTCGTTCAGTTCGTTGAGAGATAAATTGTCAAAAGAACAGTCAGTTTTTTGTTTACATAGTCCCATTGTACGTAAGTTTTTCCATACGTCACAAGTCGTCATAGTTGGCACAACAAGTTTGTGTCCATGTTGTATTTTAGCAGAAGTAGAAGGTAAGACACTGAATTTCTAATTACTCTGGAGATCATAAATACTCTACAGTTCCGGATCAAATTTTATCTGTAGACCAGCGATTCTCAACCTGTGGGGCACGACCCCTAGGGGGGGCGCGAGCAGACTAGAGGGGGGGGGGGCACGAGAATATCCAAGAGAAAATATTATTTTAAAAAATTATTAACTGACAGAAAAACATACACATAGGCCTAGAAAACAAAATACATTTCGACATATTTAAAAAAAAGGAAAACAATTTACTAAATAAAAACTCACTTTATCAAAACATACTAAATTAAAAACAAATTAAATAATTATTAGTGACTTCCTTGGGCCTGTCTTGCAGAGCAAAGTTTTTCGAAGGAAGGCTCAATATTAGAAATAGCCACTCTCAGTTCTGTTTCTATATTTATCCGAGATCTATATTTTGTCTTTTACGAAGCCAAAGCAGAAAATCCAGTTTCGCAAAGGAAGGATGTTGGAAATGGCAATAGAATGCGAAATGCTCTGGTTTTTAGTGCAGAAAAATCATCATCTACTGCTGCCCAAAATTCAAATAGTGATTTATCACTAAATTGTTTTTTGGTTTCGCCACTTGTCGTGAAGTCTATGAATTTTTCTTCTTCATCAATTGAAAGTCCTTCGGGAGTCTTATGAAATGGACCCCTCACCCACTCGCAACTTTCTATCAAGTTATCGTCTGCAAGAAAATACTTTTTAAAATTCTTTTCTAGCGTTGCTAAATGATTTTCAATGGTTACAAAAACAACTTTTACATGTTCTTCTTCAGCCTTGTAAGTTTTAATACAATCATCCACATTTGCAAATATTGTTAGGTTTTTTTGCTTTAAATTTCTGCTCCAAAAATCAAATTTTCTGCAAAAAGCATTAACTTTATCACTCGTATCCAACATATGTGTATTTGGTCCTTGGAGTTGAAAGTTCAAGTTATTTAATTTCTCGAATATGTCGACCAAGTAGCTTAATTTCATCACAAATAAACCATCGTGAAAATTCTCGGCTGTTTTCTTCCTCTAGAAAAATGGCGATTTCTTCTCTTAATTCATAAACATGTAAAAATTTCCCACGTGATAACCATCTTACCTCGCAATAAAATAATAACTGTGAATGCACCGAACCCATGTCTTTACAAAGTGCGGAAATGATTCTCGATTTCAGGGGCCTCCAAAATACTCAGAATGCATTATTGTTGTATACATTTTATTGTAAGTTGGGGGGGGGGGGGGCGTGATGAAAATTATGATTGAAAACTGGGCCGCGAATACTGAAAGGTTGAGAAACACTGCTGTAGACCAATGGTTACAATGTTTACTTATAATTTTAATTGCCCTTAAACCTTATACCTTGCCCAATATCATGGAATATAATATATTGCCTAGATTGTCATATTACCATCAACAATCACACTATATGGTCCTCAGCACTAGAATTCATATATTTTTCAAGCAAAGAGGGATTGACTGAATTTTTTAAAGTTTTTATTCTAAATTTAAAGATTCGATACCGGTAAGTCACACGGCAATGAAACCTGGCTGAGACCCCTTCCCTTGCTCATGAGGTCTTTTATAGCTAATTTTAATGCTGCCTTTCATGATAAATCCCCATCCTAATGGTAACAAGTCGCAATGCATATCGTACAGTAGCCTCATATAAATCATGTTACTAACAGTAATGGTATTTATTTCCAGATGGTGGAAAGCTGTGAAGAGAAAATCGTGCTTAAGGGATGCCACAATACATCAGTTGAGTATCTTTTGTTAATCATTTTTGGAACATAGAAACATGGTCCACAAACAAGGACTGAATTTGTCAGGCCGTAACATCAGGGCACTGATCACCAGTTGACTCTAATTGGTTTCCGGCTCGCACAGACCCTTCAAACCTAATCTGAACCACGCGTGTATAATAAATAGTGTTTTATTTTGTTGTAAATGCGTGGTCCATCAGCAGTCTTCAAAATTGGCTGGCATCAATCCTCCTAAAAGGTTGGGCCCTGATGACTGACAACAGATTCTTAACGGGCTGGGCGTCATGTTTCTATTCCTTTCTTGCTTAACAATGGCTATTCAATACTTAATAAATTGTGTTTATTGTTTTACAGGTTCTTCCTGCAACCCAGAAATACTGACTACTGGGGAACTTGAACATTATAGCTGATGATGTACGGTGCAAAAGGAATAAACCACCACAAAGAAATACACCACCACAAAGAAATAAGGGAAGCTTTCCCATCTGAGAAAGTATTTCTCTTGGCAACACAGCTCTGGGGGTCTGTTAAGGTAATTAAACTAGTCCTTTTGGAATATGAGATTGAACTTACTGACTCATAGCCCTTCAGGCAGCTGCCTAATACACTCCTACCTTCCAAGTAAATTATTCTTTAAGACAAATCCAGACTATGCTTTACCAAGGGGTTATATGGACTTCGTAACCTATCTATCTTTCCTGTTGAGAAGTCTTCAAACCTGTCACAGATTAGTGATACCTCAACTCCAAGATTAAAATTTATTGTGTCCCTATCCCAAACATACATTTTTTGTTCAATGAACACTTGAACGTGTACGGTGCTAACGGAATACACCACCACAAAGAGATAAGAGAACCTTACCCATCTGAGAAAATATTTCTGTTGGCAACACAGCTCTGGGATGTGTTATGGTGATTGAACATGACTTTTTGGAAAATGAGATTGAGATTACTGACTCACAGGCAGCAAGGCTTGACTCTAGTTACCATAAAATAATGTAACTTTTATACAGTAAAGCACATAGGCGTAACCAGGCCGACCATATGGGGGGGGGGTTATAACATCAGGGAATACCTCCCAGGGAGAGGGGAGTTTGGGGATCCTCCCATGGAAAATTTTAATAATTAAGATGCACAATAACGAGTTTTAAGGTTCCCACACTTTATACTCATATTAAGCAGATTTTTTAAAAAAGGTGATATATCACAATAATGAAATAAATTAATACATATTCAATGTCCTTGGTAATTCTAAAGGACACCCCTCTGTTGTCAGTTTCAGGAAACGAAATATTTGTAACACCACCAAGTAATCCCAGCTTGGCATGAATGCTAGTGTCACCGACCTACACATGATTTCGTACTGTAAATGAATGAAAGTCAATTGTTGGCGGAGAGTACCTAAATCCTAAACACGTGCGAAACATCATAGCATGGTTGCCAGATTATTTATTTGGTGAACGACTTCCGAGGGTTTGAAAATATTACAGTAGTATAGTATTCGCATAAAATATTTCTCAAATGTTCTTTACGTCATTATTTCTTTTAATTTTTTTTTTTACAATTTTCCTTTTTTCAATCAATTGGGGGGGGGGAGTTCAAACACCCAACCCCCCCCCCCCCTCGTTACACCTCTGGTGAAGCAATATACCCAGTATTATGTTAATTAAGGGAGATGGTTGACATATAAGCACTTTAGACTTCACTTTTACTTACATTTTTGCAGAACATACGTTTCATGGGCTTTGTCCACATTTTCAACTGCTGGTCAACCAGCTGGTTCTGCAAAAATGTAAGTAAAAGTGAAGTCTAAAGTGTTTGAATGTCAACCATCTCCGACTTCATTCATTACATTAGGGTGGCAGTCGATTCTGGTTACTAGAAGAGAAGCAAATGTTGATAGCATGGGTGATGCCATGTTCCATAATGGTGCTAGGATGCTATGGTAGAAAATTACTCATTTATATTATTTTCTTAAGATAGGGACCCAAACATATTTTACACTTTACTAGAGAAACCAGTTATGTTTTAAGTTCTTATAAATTACCTCTTGTAATGGTTGGAAATTTTAACATTGATGTTTCTTAATTTGCTGATGTCGTTAACTGTTATCAGCAGTACTCGGATTCTGATGACCTAAAATTGTTTGAAAAATTACCTATAAAATGACCCTAAATTTTAAATAAAATGACTTAATAATTATAAAGTCGGCCATGGTGGTCTAGAGGTAGCATGCCCGCCTCTAGATCCGCAGGGTGCAGGATCAAACCCGGCCGCCGTCGATGGATTTTTCAGGACGTAAAAATCCTGGGCATGGAGTCCTCCAGGAGGGACTTTATGCTGGGGGTCCCATGTCATAGATTTATGGCACGTAAAAGAACTCCAAGCCTAAATTAGAGCCTCTGGACAAAATTTCTCGGCCCTTTCACGTCCATGAAATACTTAGTTTCCAGAGGGGGGTTGCGAGGCGATGGGCTTACCACCTGTCCCTCTACCCTCTCTCGGAAAATAAGCATATCAAAATTAGTATAGGTAATGAAACCTCCACTTGGAGGCCCCTTCGCCCGACCTGGGGATCATAGGGTACCAGATAACAGATACCAGATACAATAATTATAAAGAATGACCTAAAACTGATATTTTATTTATAAAAAAAATATTATTGTATAAACAAAGTTATAGACTAATTTGTATGACTGTAAAAACTCTAAATGCAGAAAGCATGTTGTATGTCTAAAAACTTTGTTCTTTGTTCTTGATTGGAGCATTTGAGGAGAAAAGTGAGAAAATTGTTTTTAAACCAGATCCTACAAAAATGTTTCATTATAGTAACCTAGTAATTTATTTAAATATTACCCTTATGGGAACCCTACATTATTCAGGATTGCAGTAAATCACTGTCAGCATACAGAGATTATCAAAAGTAAATGACTTCCGATTGTCTGAAAGGATACATTTATACATGGAGAAGCTCCTCTCCACATCCGCCAAAGCAAGGGGTGCATACTTGAAATATGGTAAAATATAAAAAATAAAATCACTCTGCTAACTGTAACTGTTGTGAATGTTCTTTCCTCACGGAAATTTATACTGGCACTGAGGCACTAGCAAGTCAAACTTTGGCATTTCCTTCTGCGGCCTGCCGGATTATATTGTTTATTGAGGATAAACAGTAGTTTGCACTCTGAAATCCAAGCAGGCGGCAGACTCTGTTGCGAAGTCAATCAAATAACAACAGTAATATAATACATTTTGGCATTTCTTTGATTCTCGTTTCCGACTGAGACATGACAACACTTCAATACCAAGTGTTTCCTTCTTGCATTAAACTAGCTCGAAGCAGTAATAGCCCCCACTCAATGCCTGATACCTTTCCCCTGCATGCTCCCGTGGCCCCACTCTTGCGATAACAACTCTATGCTTGCCACTTACCCCCACTACTTTCGTGACGATGTTGTTCATAACGCTAGAGCGTAACGCAACTTTGGGTTAGCTCTCGATCTACTCCTAGCGTGCCTAAAGAAGTTTCACTTCAATAAACAACTTTTCAAAGACATCATGGCTGGAGATGATGACAGGTGTATGACAAAAAAAGTTGATATACTCAATGTAAATGCATGAAAATGAAAAAATAAGGAAGCAAATTACATGAAAATGACAAAATAATGACGTAAAACTGAAATGAATGCCATAAAAATATAAAGTTGCATAAAATGAGGAAAAATGACCTAGTGAAAATACATTTCTATAATCTAGAGGCTATGATTAGGATTTACCTATAAGTTGGCAATGTCTATGCACCATCAATAAAAAGAAGACACATGTCATTAGAATCCGGGCCCTGGTTATCAGAATACTGCTACCAGAAGAGCCAAGGCATGTTTGGACAATGTGATTATGAACATGGCTAACGAGGTTGGTAAGTTTCATATGTTGGTTATAGTGCATTAGTGGTTGAAGTAATTCCTTGAAAGTTTCATTTCAATAACGTTGATAGCCAGGACACCAATGTGTGTGAATTTTGAAGGATAACAAATCTCATAGTTTCATCAGTTAACCGTCTTTAATTTTGATTACTTTAAGTCAGTGCTCTTTTTTCTGCCGGTAATACTGAGACACTACATTACTGTAACAGTCAACATAATATTAAGCTGAACCTCCACTGCTTCAACATTTAACACCAACATGTCAAGATTAACAAGTTGTTACAATTTCGCATTCCAATTGGCTTGACATGCAAACCCAGCATGTTGAACTTAACATTTTCAGATGTTAATTTGTTTTCCGGAAAAAAGTGGACAACATATCAAGTCAACTGACTAGCTGATCGATATCAGCTTTGTTTTGGGAATTTCCGTCAAACAAAAAGCAATCGACAGCTTAATCGGCTTTGGTTCAGGAATTCCCATCCAAACAAAAAGCTATCAAATTCCAGTGTTCTCAATAGTACTGCATCTACTTTTGAGATTATTTTTTATGACATACTCCAATGTTGAAAAATGTGATAGTTATTTTGAAAAGATCAAGGCATCTGTACAAAATTAGTATTTAATATTATGGTAGTGTTTAAGAAAGTCATAGGCAGTTAAAAAGAAGATAATAATGAGTATAAAAAATTACTCATTTTGCAATGTAGTAGTAGTAGTAGTAGTAGTATTCAAATGTTCTGGAGCTCTTGATTTTTCATCATTCGCTTATGGGCTTCCCAATAATATTCTGCGATCTGGAATGGTGCCCCAACAATCTTCTGAAGGTCTGCGCAGACCATCAAGCGATCCTTGTGCATTACTGTATTTGTGTTCTTGCATACTATGCAGTGTGGAGAGTCCAGTAGCTTAATTCTATGTAGATGTGCCGCCAGGCAATCATGACCAGTCTCAAGACGGAATGACGCAACTGCGGTTGATCGGGGACTGTTAGGTATTGAATTTGGTTCTAGTAATGTCTTCCATATCTTGGTTGCACAATGGATTGCAATGTTGGCTGTCCTCTTCAGAGGCGTTTTCTTTTTGAATGTTATTCATTATTCATTAATTTCTGTTCGTAACCGCACCAACCCATGTTGAGTCTATAACACTGCAGTGGAGACAGTTGTTATTTGCAAACTTTATCAAGTTGCTGATAAACATTTAACATTAAACTGCAACATGTAGATGTTCATTTAAGTAGTGGGGAGCCAGCTTTAGGAAACAATAACTTAGATTCCACACTACGAAAACATGTGCAACCGTCTGCAAAGTTGCAACATATTCAGCCAAGAGAAATGAAACAAATAGTCTAGAGCCCGAGGGATGTGGAACTGAAACTGCTACATTCGAATAACCAAATGTTTGCCCAGTGGCGAATTTGACTGTTAGCAATACTCATTTGTTGAAAAGTGCTAGTTGTGCAATAAATATAATGAAAAATTTGACCGTGAGGAACAGGCATTATACTGTTTTTTATTGTATTTTGTAAGCATTATGTTATGTTATTTATTTATTTTTTCTTAGGTTGCAGAGATTAATGATATCTTTTCATGTAAACCTGCCATTAGAAATAAAAAAAAACGTTGATTATCAGTGTTGTTCTTGTCTTTCCTTTGTTGATAGTATTAACGAGCTGGGTGTTGAGGTAAAAAAGCAGGAAACTTACGGATAAGTTTCCTAACATTTCTCTAGGTTCCAAATAATTAATCTCACACTAACAGATTGTAACTATACTTTCTAAACGTGTAGAATCAGTAAAATTACATAAACTTCATAGATTACAAATACTGGCCTTGTCATATTATTCCATGGCCTCCTGGCAATGCTTACTTGGTCAATGGCAATAGACAATTCCTAAGCAAGCTAACGGAATATTATCTATTTTATGGAACTCGGAAGTTCATTACCGCGCTTAAAAATTTTAAAAAAGTCAAAGATCCAAAATTTTAAAAATCCAAAATTCCAAAATTAAAACTATTAAAGATCCAAAATTAAAAAGTCTAAAAATTGAAAAAATAAAAAATCCAAAATTAAGACATCCGAATATCCAAAATTTGAAAATAAAAAAATTCAAAGATCCAAAATTTAAAAAAATTTAAAATTAAAACATTCAAAATTTAAAAACAAAAAAATTAAAATTATGAAATCAAAAATTCAAAATTTATAAATCTAAAAATCCAAAATTAAAAAAAACTAAAATACAAAATTAAAAATAAAAAAAATAAAAATTCAAAGAATCAAAATTAAAAAAACCAAAATACCAAAATTAAAAAATTTAAAGATCCAAAATTCAAAATTAAAAAAATTAAAAAATCCAAAATCGAAAAAAAATTAAAAGTCCAAAATTAAAAGTCCAAAATTAAAAAATCTATAATCCAAAATTGAAAAATCCAAAAAATAAACATTTCAAAGATCCAAAATTTAAAAATCCGAAATTAAAAAACCCAAAATTCCAAAATTAAAAAATTCAAAGATCCAAAATTTAAAAAATAAAAAATCCAAATATCCTGAATTAAAAAAAAATAAAAAATCATAAATTTAAAAATCCAAAAATCCAAAATTTAAAAATAAAAAAATTCAAAGATCGAAAAATTAAGAATCCGAAATTAAGAAATTCAAAGATCCATAATTTTAAAAATCCAAAATCCAAAATGAAGAAAAGCCCAAAACCCAATATTAAAAAGTCCAATAATGCAAAATTGAAAAAATCCAATAATAAAAAATTGAAAAAGTAAAAATTAAAACAAGTTTAACTTCTGTCGCGTGGCGTTCCACGCACACTTTTTTTTATTTATTATTATTATTTTTTAAGTCATTGGCCTGTATTTTTTGTCGCAACATTCAAAGAAGATGCTATAAGGTATTTATAGCATAATTAGCGTATAATTGTGTCTTGCATTTCTGTACAAGGATAATATGTGGATACTGGCAATTTTACCTTTAAACTATTTTTTTTTTTTTATTTCAGGCTGGTTACTTAGGCCTATTATATATATTAAGGTGCTAACTTTTATTTGGGCAGAAAAAAGTTCACATCAGATTTTTTCCCGTGAGTCTAGTTTTGTTTTCCGTGTTATTTCGATTTTTTCATGTTCTTTATAGGCCTACTTGCTCTGTACTTCCAAGTAAAAACAACATTATTCAAAAGGAGAGAACGAAAAAAATTCACGCAGGGATATTTCGGTGAGATTTGCCGAAATGTCTCTTGCATGTATTGGCACCTACTGAGTTGCCTTTTTCTTCTGGTAGCAAAATGGCGCTATGTAATGGACAGCTTTTCAGAGCTCTATTTAGGGTAATTATAATCCTTAGTAGATACAATTGAGATTTGTTGATAGTATTCTATCTTTGGTTTTTAAAATTGATACAATCGTATAAATCTGAATAAAAAAGGTAAGTTCTGAATGAATTTTATTCTTTTACTTTGTAGGTTTCTCAGTCAGTTCCTGCTATTTGTACGAGGAACATACAGTCATCTGCCCCTGCATCGGGTATTGTAAGTAATAATAATTCAGTTCCAAATACGAGTGTACAAACCCTCACTTCCCCTGGCGTACGTTTCCCTCGCCTACTGATGTAGATGTAGATGTAGATGTAGATGTCTCGTTCTGTAGATCCTGTGTTGAGCAGGGCTCAAGGATATAGAACACGTCAGATAAAAACATACATGCATGTTATAAAAAAAAAAACATGATACAAGAATTGTTATGTCACACTTACTCAAGCTGAAAAGAAATCATCCATATTGTAGAAGGTGTGAGTTACTAAATATTGCTTCAGAGCTCTTTTGAAAGATTTGCATTTGCTTTTAATACATAGTGATTTAATCTCTTTTGGAAGGTTATTGTATATTTGTATTGCGGAATAATAAGCACCTTTCTGAAAAAGTTTTAATGAGTTAGCTGGTCTATGTAAATCATTCATGTTTCTAGTAGTACGCCCGTGTATACTGTGATTACTTTGAAATTTATCAATATTATCTACCATGTAACACATAACAGAGTATATATACTCTCCGGTGAGAGTGAGGACTTTTAATTTTTCAAACAGCGGTTTACAAGATTCTCGTTTTTTCTTTCCACATATTATTCTTATTGCTCGCTTCTGTAATCTAAATATTTTTTCCCTATGTGCCGAGTTACCCCAAAAAATGATTCCGTACCTCATAACAGAGTGAAAATATGCAAAATATACCGTGAGTAATGCGTCCTGTTGTAATATATCATTCAAAGTTCGTAGCGCAAAACATGCTGAACTTAGCTTAGAACTTATCATTACAATGTGTTTCTTCCAGTCAAGATTTTGGTCAATTTGTAGTCCTAAGAATTTTATGTTGCTAATTTCCTCTATGATTTGTGTTTGATAATTGATTACAATGTTTGAGATATATCTATTTTTTGTTCTAAATTGAATAAAGTGGGTCTTATCAATATTAAGTGACATTTTATTAGCTTGAAACCAAGTATTTAATTCGTGAAAAGTCTTTGTAGCTAGTCTTGCTAAATCTTCTTGTGACTTTCCTGTTACGAGTACACTAGTATCATCTGCAAAAAGCAATGCCTTTGATTCGTCACTTAAGTTATCTGGTAAGTCATTGATGAAAATTAAAAAGAGCAAAGGTCCCAGTATCGATCCCTGAGGTACTCCATTTTTAACAGTCCCTAATTTTGATTCATTTCCATTTATTATTACCTTTTGAGTTCTATCAGACAGGTATGATTTGAACCACTTTAGTGTTATATTATCCAACCTATAGTGTTTCAGTTTTTGAAGTAGAATTTCATGATTTATACAGTCAAACGCCTTAGCTAGGTCACAAAAAATTCCTAGGGCATGTTTCTTTTTATCTAACGCTTCCAATATTTCTGTAGTGAGTTGAAATGTAGCATTATCAGTGGACATGCCACTTCTAAATCCAAACTGAGATGGTGTAAGAATGTTATTCAAATTAAGATAGTGTATTAAGCGGTTGTACATAACTTTTTCAAAAACTTTTGAAAATGAGGTTAGGAGTGATATAGGTCTATAATTTGATGGAACATTTTTGTCACCTTTCTTAAAGAGGGGCTTAACAATAGCATGCTTTAGTCTTATTGGAAATATTCCACTTTTTAACGAACAATTACAAATATGACTAAGAGGTTTACTAATTTCAGATGAGCAGCTTTTTAACAACTTATTACTTATCTCATCCCATCCAGAAGAGTTTTTGCTTTTGAGTGACTTGATTATATTTTCAATTTCTCTAGAGGAAGTTAATTTGATTTGAAATGTATGGTTCTGGACTATAGGTGTTTTAAGTAGGTCTGCTGCATTAATGCTAATATTAGTTGTAGGAATACATTTCTCTGCAATGTTTATAAAGTGATTATTAAAAGCATTTGTGATATCTGATACATTATCTAGCTTTTTGTTCTGGTATGTTAGTGACATGCAATCATTGTTTCCCTTTGATCTCCCTGTTTCGTTTTTAATTATATTCCATATAGTTTTAATTTTATTGTCTGATTTATTAATTATTTGTGAGAAATGCCTACTCTTTGCCTCTTTAATTACTTTCTTCAGTGTATTGCAGTACATTTTATAGTGTTCTTTATGAGCTGGGTTGTTACTGGTTCTACATTTTAAATATAGCTCTCTTTTGTTTCTACATGATATTTTAATGCCAGTGGTTAACCATGTTTTATTCCTTACATTAGGTAAATTAGCAGTTTTCTTTTTTGGAAAGTTAGTTTCAAAATGCCGCAACACAATATTTAGGAATTCATTTAATTTACAGTCTACTTTGTCATAGGAAAATATAGATCCCCAGTTTTCATTCTTCAGATCTTGTTTGAAGTTTAAAATTGAAGCATCATTCATTACTCTAGTCATATGGGTATGTTTTTTAGTTGCGTTTACCTTACTATCGTTTAGCACTAACATTTGTGCATCATGGTCCGATAATCCATTTAATATTGGTAATATTTTAAAGTTAGGGTGCTTTTCTATGTCTATGAATATATTATCTATTATTGTTTGAGAGTTGTTTTGGATTCTAGTTGGAAAGTTTACTACAGAGTCTAAATTATAACTACCTAGTAGGGATATCAGTCTGATCTTTTTTTCACTATCAATTGAGAAGTCTACATTAAAGTCGCCGCACAGTATAATATTTACATTATTACTATACAGATAGTTAAGAACCTTTTCTAACTGATTTGTAAAATAATTGAAATTACCTGTTGGTGCTCTGTAAATGGTCAGTATTACAAATGTACTGTTATCCGTTTCCACTCTGGCTGCGCAGCATTCAAAATCCTGTTCCTTACAGTAGGAACTGGTGTCTATATCACTAAAATTTAAGTTACTTTTGATGAATATACTCACACCTCCGCCTTTCATGGAACGTCTAAAGAAATTTGAGCACAATGAAAAATTATCAATTTTTAATTGTTCCAGCTCTGTTTCTGCACAGTGGTGTTCCGTTAAACAAATAACTTGAATTTCCTGCTTGTTAGAATTATTTGTATCCTGAAAAGCTAACTTAAATTCTTCAAATTTACATTCAAGCCCCCTTATATTTTGATGATATAATGCAAATGATTTACTAGTTCTAGTTGCAGGCTTGTATATATTACCAATGTTTACTCGAGGCAAGTATGTAAGTTGTTGTTCCCTTTCATCTAAAACCTCCCTAAAAAACGAGAGGAGCCACCAACTATGACAGGAATAGGCCTGTTACAATTAAATTCTTCAGCAATCAGCTTTGCCAGAGTCTTCTTCCCTCGAGAGTTGAGGTGGAGTCCATGCCTGGTGTATTCTTCTCTTCTTATGCTGTTAACAGACAAAACATTGATATTACCATTATTAGCAGAGAAGTTCCACAGCTTGTCGTTCACAGCTTTCACCTTGTCTCGAAGCGACGGCTTATCATACCTGTGAAACAATTCAACAAAATTTATATTAGTGTGAGAGCTGCTGCTGGAGATGCTGCGTAGATCCTGCTCGATATCAAAGCTGGGGTCTCTGTCTAGGCTGTTACCGCCACCTCCCACAATCACTATGTGGTCGTCCTTTGAGAAGCCTTTAGACAGCTCCTTTGTACCTGAAATCACATCTCTAAGTTCAGCATTAGGCTTACATATACATTCAACTTTGAAGTTCTCTCCAACAGCATCTTGCAGGGTAGTTCCCATATGTCTGGCGTGGCTGCTACCTAGAACAAGGATCTTTTTCTTATTATTACTACTAGGCCTATGCTCCTTCTTGGCTTGCCTGGGTGCTACAGTTGGCTCAGCTGGGGATTCCACTTCCTCTAGGCCATCTAAAACAGAGAATCGATTATTAGTAGCTACAGGGCTATAAGTCTTCTGCAAGGGTGACACGTTGCTGCTTGACGGTCTTCCTTTGGGTCTCTGCACTACCTCTGAGAAGGACTCTACCTTGGAAAAAGAAGTTACATTAAGTTTCTCATTCAGAGATCGGACATCCTCCTGTAATAAATCAATAACATATTTCAAATCATTAATTTCCCTATCCTTCATACACAGCTTGCAGAACCAATCGCCATCAGGAACATCGTCGGCACATACCCTAGAACAAACAAAGTGATACCAAACATCACATGAGTCACACTGAATACCATCAGAAACAGCTGTACAACAGTTACCACATAACTCTTCAATCGCCATTTCCAAATTGTCCTAAGAAATAGAATAAAAGAAAAATGTCTCTCTCTGATGTCCATCACCTGAAGCATAATCCTGGATTTGGCCTACTGTGTTGCGTGGTGAAATTGCAATCTTCTGTAAACAGGTTTGGAGGTTAGAAAGAAAAAATGTAGAGTTTTGTGAATCCCTGTAAACGAATCTTTCGAAACATCACTTGAAAATTTGTGTCCTCTGAGAACTTTTCAACTTTTAACTTTGTAGATACCCATACCGTAGTTCATATTGTAATTTTAGTGGTATGTAACTTTACATGACTATACTCTATTGTACAGTCGGTCAAATAAAAAACGTCTGGCGTTATTTTATAAAGTATCATGAACGAGCATATGCGCATGTACAGGAAGACTTAAGGTTAGGTTCACACATGCCTCTTGTCTATCCATGTATTTTCTTGATTATTTAGGCTGCGTTCGGGGAGCTCGCTTTCGTGCTGCTCGCGTTCGGGGAGACTATAAGCATCTCGCGCTACGAAGCTCCCCGAACGCTAACAGCAACGAAGGGGCGAAAACAATGGCGGTGAATATGGCAGCAGACGGTCGAAGGAAAGTTTTTTGACCGCTATTGCGCTAATTATAAAAGAAGAGATTGAATATTATCTCGCAAACCCTTCCATCTGGGCAGCTTAAGGAAACACGAACATTGCATTTTTCTGCCACGGTCCAAACTTTACACGGGATGAGAATAATACCTTCAGCAGACGACCTTAAAATCTTGGCTTATAAAAACTTTGCCCATACTCACTAGATGACCCAACTGAAAATCATTAAACAACACGACCAGATTTTACCGTTTCTGTTTTCAGTCTGGACCTTTTAAACCTTTAGACTTCTTAACTTCATAATAAATCCTGCCGGACCTAAAGCTAAAGTAAAAAAAGCTTATCCTTTATCTATTTTTGTATTTGTTATTTTTCTTTGTAACATTAATTTGTATGGTATGCATTATTTTATGTATGTATTGTAAGGTATATATTTTATAAATATTAAAAATGTTCAATGTACATGTATGCATTACATGTTTTTGTACATGTATGTATTATATTAACAATGTTCATGTATGTTTTGTACAATAAACTAAACTAACCCTGCAGACGACGTTCGGGGACCAATGAAATCGCTAATAGCGTCCGCAGCATCTCGTGCCTCACCTCTCCAGAAAAAGCGTTGTTAGCACGAGCGGTGACGTCAAACGCTTTCAAACCGTGACGTCATATACGCGCTCACAGCACTGTGAGCGAGCTCCCCGAACGACCAAAGCACGCTTTTAGCGCTGAAAGCGAGCTCCCCGAACGCAGCCTTAGTCAGTTTTGTTCCAAAACAAACATGTATAGAAGGCTGTGGCTATATGCCTCAAATCCGCCATATCCTTGGTTGCAAATTTTTATAATATTAATAATTAATAGATTCGCGAGGAATATGTTTATTCAAGGAGCATTTTTTAAAAATTTTATTTTATAATACCGATACTTGTAGTGCAAAATCAATAACTTACGCTCAACTTCTGCAACAAATCTAGCATCGAAATACGCGGCCTTCTGCAGATCCACGTTTCCTATGAAAACTTCCGGTCGCATTATAGTGACTTTCCTACTTCTGAGCTGCTCTTTCATAAATATGGAACCTTCTCGCTGCTTCAGAGGCCGAAAACTGCAGGTCAATTACAGCCCTAACTACACTTTCTCTCACTTTAGCATTTGTATGTGGCTATGACACAAAGCAAAATGAATTATGACAATACATTAAGTTGAATATCGTGTGTTGCGCTTTCCACGTTCATTTTTCCCTCGTTCATGTTTTCCCTCCTGTCGCATGGCCTCATATGTTCCAAAAATGACCTGTATTTTATGTTTTTTATAGGAAACTTGTGTTAAACTAATGCGTTAAAACTTTAATTTTAACTGCATACGAGTCCCGACGTTTTTTATTTGACCGACTGTACATTTTGATGGGTTTCATATCTCATACCGGTACTCGTGAAACTAATTTGAGATCTACGGAATGAATATTAAATTATTACGCTAAACTTGAGAATAAGGTGACCGCAGTCACAACCGGGCCGTACCTAGTGGAACCAAGTGTACAATGTTGCCAATATTACAAACATGATTACACACCGATTGAATTCAACAGATAAATGACTTTTATAGGATGATTTATGAAAGATGTGGAAGGGTCAGAAAGCTTCTGCATTAAGAATTCTAGGTCCGTGACAGGTTATGTTAGGTTAGGAACAGTCATGTTAGTTGAGCAGCAGTATTCTGCATAGCGTGGGGTTCGTGCCATGTAACGATGTTTTACGAAAGGCGTGGAAGGGTATTAAGGCTTCTAGAAGTAGTAACAGCCAAATTCTAGGTCTGTGACGGGGGCAAGTTAACACTTTGCGACCCGAGCGGCTCCCCTTTCCATCGGCCCGGTCGCCTTCTTCGCCAGGCAGGCTTCCCCTCCGCCTACCGCGCATCGTCCCGCGCGAATCTACCCCGCTATTGCTCTTGCCGGCCGCTACTAAGCGCCGGTAATGCAGCTTCCTGTGTTAAGCCGCAGCTTACTCTAATGATTGCCTTGCACCATACATAATATTTCACAATGTTTAAAAACGATTATAAAAACAAAATAAAATTTCACGAATTATATTAAAACAATACCCTTGTGCCAAACATCATATTTCACGATCTTTAAACACCGATTTGAAAGAAAAAAAATTCACAATATATAAAAAATCGAAATTTACATAATATTTCCCAATTTAAAAAAAACGCCGTGTTAATTGATGCAGAAAAATTCCCTTGCACCAACACTACTCTTTTCATAACAAACAAACCATCTCAAAATTAGAAAACCCGATTCTTGCGTTAACACTCGCTAGCGCCAACTAAATTAGATAACTAAAATATACCGGAACTTCCTTCACTGCTCAACTGTCCTTCGTAGCATAACGGATAAGTCTCTTGGCTACGATGCTAAGGGTCATGCGTTCGATCCCCGTTCGATCCAAAATTTACTGTTAGGAATAGGTCTCGAATAGGTAGGTAAGGTGAGAGGAAGAGAGGAAAGAGACGGGAAAGGAAGAGAAGAAGAAAATAAAGGAAAAATAAATTATTTTTCTCTTTCACCATTTCCTTACTAGATGTCGCCACCGTCGCTACTTTCCTAGTAGTTCTAATGCCGCCGCTAGATTTCTCGTAGTGGTGGGGGGCTCGGTTGGGTCGCAAAGTGTTATTTTCCCGTGACGGGTTATGTTAGGTTAGGAACATTTGTACTAGTTTAGGAGCAATATACTGAATAGCCTGGGTTTATTATGTCTCACATTGAATATTTTCTGTGACGGGAAATTTTACCCATGCACCGATTGTTTCTCTTTTGTTCCCTGCGGCTTGGAGGGGCACGGTCGCTAATGGCAGAGCATGGCTGGCTACGCTATTCTGGAGTTCCACTGAAATACAAGAAAAACGCAGGAAACGGAAATTTATTTTTGAAGGGACCTATTCCAAAGTTGAGACGTTCCAATTATCATTATTAACTTATTATGTACG
This sequence comes from Ectobius pallidus, assembly GCA_964059195.1. Lineage (NCBI taxonomy): Eukaryota > Metazoa > Arthropoda > Insecta > Blattodea > Ectobiidae > Ectobius > Ectobius pallidus. The sequence continues at coordinate 8,875,828 of CAXKWD010000006.1, forward strand.
GTATGTCATTTCTAAATACAGGCATGGGTAAAATGCATGGTCAACTCCCATATTTTAACATGAGATTATGTTAAAAAATAGTTAAACACACAAGGATTTCAACAAATATTATTCTAGGGAGAGGAGATGTCCCATCCACCCACCCTAAATAGTGCATTTTATTTTATAGTACGACATGGAGGAAAGTAACGATAACCTTTCCCCTCACAAGCTGTTCGCTGCTCAAGGTTGGCTGCAACCTTTCCCCTCTGTACTGCATGTTGTACTGCGCTATGTGCTATTATTTATAATTAAAGTACAATCACCCTTGCATCAAAACGGCTCTTTTAGAGGCAACATAATATGTCACGATTATAATAATGACCCTTGCACCAAAACTGCTATTTCTCATGTATTAAAGCTCTCTCAAGTTAAATAGATGAGTTTTCCCCTCACTGCTCAGCAATCACTCATGGCTAGTGGTCTCGGGTTCATATAGTAGTCGATATGTAAAATTTACGATTAGGATTAGGTCCCAAATAGGTAGGTAGTGAGAGAGGTAGGAAGGAGGAGGAGGAAAAAGGAAAGACAAAGGGAAGAAAGGAGGGGAAAATAGTTTTAGGTCTTGCACTAGGCTCCTCCTCTTACGGGACCTGCCTGGGAAGGAGGGGTTTAGGGTGGGGAGTAGTGAGACATCTAGGAGGCCACATCTATTATGCAAAAGGTGTAGATGTAGATGTAGTTTTAGATATCTCGTCCTGTAGATCCTGTGTTGAGCGGGGCTCAAGGATATAGAACATGTCAGATCAAAAAATACATGCATGTTATAATAATAATATACAATAACTGCAAGCTGCCAAATTTGTCCATGCTGGAAATATTCCTCCAAATTGTAGAAGGTGTGAGTTATTAAAAATTCCTTGACAGATGTTTTGAAAGGTTTGCTCTTTCTTTGAATACATAATAATTTAACGTTGTTTGGAAGCTTGTTATATATCTGTATTGCAGAATAATAAGCACCCTTCTGAAAGAGTTTTAATGAGTTAGTTGGTCTGTGTAGATCGTTCATGTTTCTGGTAGTACATCCATGTACACTGAAATTAGTTTGGAATTTATCAATATTATCTACTATATAACACATAACGGAATATATATACTCCCCTGTAAGAGTGAGGACTTTTAATTTTTCAAATAGCGGTTTACAAGATTCCCTTTTTTTCTTTCCACATAATATTCTTATTGCCCGTTTTTGTAATCTAAATATTTTCTCCCTATGGGAAGAGTTGCCCCAGAATATGATTCCGTACCTCATTACCGAGTGAAAATATGCAAAATATACCATAAGTAATGCATCCTGTTGTAATATATTAATCAAAATTCGTAAAGCAAAACACTCTGAACTCAGTTTTGGACTTATCATTTCTATGTGTGTCTTCCAGTCAAGATTTTGGTCGATTTGCAGTCCTAAAAATTTTACATTGCTAATTTCTTTTATGATTTGTGTTTCATAATTAATTTCAAGATTTGAGATACATCTTTCTTTGTCCTAAATTGTATAAAATGGGTCTTATCAATATTAAGTGTCATTTTATTAGCTAGAAACCATGTGTTTAACTCGTGAAAAGCCTGTGTAGCTATTCTTGATAAATGTTCTTGTGACGTTCCTGTTACAAGTACACTAGTATCATCTGCGAAAAGCAATACCTTTGATTCGTGACTTAAGTTATAGGGCAAGTCATTAATGAAAATGAAAAAGAGCAAAAGTCCCAGTATTGATCCCTGAGGTACCCCATTCTTAACAACCCCTAAGTTAGATTCATTTCCATTTATTATTACCCTTTGAGTTCTATCAGACAGATATGATTTGAACCACTTAAGTGTTAAATTATCCAACCCATAATTATCCAATTTTTAAAGTGAAACTGGAAACAAATTAAATAATTGATTTCTTCTTCGTTCTCTTCTCCTCTTTCTTTTCCTCCCTCTTCCTTTCTCTTACCTTCTCTATGCCCTACCTACCTATTTGGGACCTATTCCTAACCGTAAATTTTATGCACTACTGGTATACGAACCTGTGACCACTAGCACCGTAACTAGCAGCCATAACCACTACATCATGAGTGATTGCGGAGCGGTGAAGGGAAAATTCATCTACCGGTATTTAAGTTTAGAGAGCATTAGTAGGCCTACATGAGAAATAGCTTCTTTTGTGCAAGGGTTGATTTTTATAGGCTAATTGTGAAATATTATGTTGGCTCTGAAAAGAACTGTTCTGGTGCAAGGGTCGTTTATGCTAAGTCATCTTGCAGGTGGCATACTATTGAAGTCTAAAACTCTTTGCTGGACATCTATCGTAAAACAACCTTTTACTTCTTCTTTCCCTGCTTTGGTCCCAATACCTGTAATAATATTTCCTAGTATGGTGCATATGTGGCTTCATCCTGAAATATTTATTAATGCTGTTCTTTTGATATATGTTGCAAGGGTCATTTTTGTAGTGAGCTGTAGTGCTGGCATTGAGCAGGTTCATAGCTGGGATAGGGGAAATAGGCAGCGGTGCACGCAGGTTCGGAAGCCAGGGAAAGCTGGTCAGCAGGTTAGAGTGGACAGAGCTATGCTGGTGCGCAACCTAAAACTATTTTTTGCCAAAAGGAGAAATAAATGATTTAATTTGTTTCCCCGTTTCACCTTCTGGGTCATTCGTGTCAAATCAACACACTTTTGATTAAAATGTAACCTCACCATCTCAGATTTGCATGACTTTTGTAGAGAAGTAGTTTTCATCTAGGCCTATATTAAGAGAAATACTAAGTTTTACTGAAATATTTCAATAAATTTTGAAAATACAGCCATGTAAAGTATTAAAAAAAGAGTGCGTGGAACGCCACGCGACAGAAGTAAAACTTTATTTTATTTTTTCAATTTTTGATTATTGGATTTTTTCAACTTTGCATTATTGGACTTTTAAATATTGGGTTTTTGGACTTTTTTAATTTTTAATTTTGGACTTTTTAATTTTGGATATTTGAATTTTTAATTTTGGATTTTTTAAATTTTTCAATCTTTGAATTGTTTATTTTTTACATTTTTTATTTTTGGATTTTTTAATTTTTGATATCATTATTTATTAAATTTTGGATTTTTGGATGTTATAATTTTTAATTTTGTTTTTTTAAATTTTGAAAATTTGTATTTTTGGATTTTTGGATTTTTTATTTTTTAAATTTTGTATATTTGGATTTTTTATTTTGGCAATGTTGAGAGTGAAATAGAGGAATACATATAATTATATCGAACGGAGGAAGGAAATCATTTGAATAAAATAAATTTTGGAAATTTGTATTTTTTAATTTTGTATTTTAAATTTTGGATTTGCGCTGTAATCAACCTCCTGGTTCCATAAAATAGATAATATACCTTTAGATTGCTTAGGAATTATTGTCTATTGCCATTGAGGAAGTAATGTCTGAACCATTTCCTTTGATTACTCCTAATCATTGAGTTGATTGTTTTCTGTGCAGTCCACTTCGAAACAGTCTAGTCAATTTTGAGTGTGACACTATTTTGTGACGGTTTCAGTATGACATTTATTTCGTGACGGTTTCAGTGTGACCGTGACAGTTTTAGCGTGACACAAGTTTCCGATTTACCCCCTACTGGGAGAAAAGAAGTTTTACTTAAAATTACAAAAATCACATAAAAACATATCTTTCAACTGATGTAGCAACTATTCTAATTAACCTACAGAGGTGGGAAAGGTGTCGTTTTTTAGTATTTTTACAACCTTTCCAATGATAATTATGTAATACTTAATAGTTTTAATAAAATTTTGTTTTTCAAATTTTAATGTGAAAAATTTGATTTTGAATTTTGAAAAAAGTACAGCTTGAAACTTTTAAAAAATTCTAGGAAATAGGTTATAACTCACCACTGTTAAACGATGTACAAAATTTAAAGATGGGATGGGAATGGGTTCATTCAGTGCAATCGTGCGGGTTTCTGTATTGCAGCAGCCACAGCTCTAACTCCCGAGCATTCTGGTGGAATATCTAGGCAAATAAAGCCGCTAATGGTATAATGATTCAGGTTCTCACAATTACAGTGAAAATTACAATGAAAATAACCACATGTACATCATCAGAAGAGATGTTTGAAATGTTCTCCTCTTGCATCTACACAGTACTGGCACCTTTTTAGGAAATTTTGTTTCACATGCATAAATTCAGCTTCCGAGATAGAGTTAATTTCTCGTGTGACATTGTCTAAGTTCTTTTAACTTAATGTATGGGAGTTTGAACTTGACACTTTATTTTTCAATTTCCTCCATAAATAATAGTCACGGGTCATTCTACAGAAATGTCTGCTTTTTAAATAATGAGAACACAAAATTTAAATTTGGTTTAAAAAATCAGAAAAAAATCCTGGTTATTCTTCTATCCAAAGAAGAAACTTTCAGCATACAATGCATACACTTTACTCAAATTTGGGGTTACTGTCAACCAAAATTGATTTTAAGTTCCAGGTGAGTGATTTTACATACTGATGCTATTATATCGGAGGAATCACACCTCCCCAAATTTAATTTTTCAGTATATATGGTTTCAAAACTATTTAGGACCTTGGTCAGAATGGGAGTTGAGATGTAACTCACAAAACAACATAGGCCTAGTTTTTGTTGAAAAAATAATTACAAATTGTCCTCACAATTTTCCAAAGTATTGATGGAATATGTTTAAAAATGTTAGGAACTGTTATACATTTATTAGGGAAAAAGAATTATTTAAGCCAAGAAGTAAAAATAAAGAAAGTGCACAAGAATCTTACAGGACTAATGTCGAATCACTCTACTGGCTACCATATCACTTTCCTGGAAAAAGTTAGCCAGGAGAGTGATTAATTTTCTTAGCCAGGAGAGTGAGGATTTTTATTCCTTTTGCCATGTGCAGACACAGCTTGATGTTAGGCTTTTAGGGAGACTTTTTGAATCACCAAAAGCATTTAATTGCTCTATTTTCAATTTTTTTACTCTTAAATTTAAAACAATACTACAACCAGGAGAGTGATTGGCAATAAACATATTTACTTAAAAGTGAAGATGTATTTTGCTCAGTTGCACCAGGAATCACAACAAAAATGTCTTTTCTTCACTGGTCTTCTTTGTTCACTGGTCTGGAACAGCGTTGCCACATTGAGAAGCAAAAAGTTTTCTTCCCTCTTTTTTCCTCAAATTTTTCTTATAGCGCCAGGAGAGTGAGTTCAGAAGCTGGGGACTGAACTTTTGAACAGAGTACAAACTTATTCAAACTTCAAAAATTTGAAACATACATGTGAACTAGTCCCCAATACAATAAAGAACAATGCCACAAAGTGAATTAAAATAATCATGCCACACATTGTTTCTATAGTCAATAGAGTACTCTAAACCTGGAGCGGGGACAGCCCAGGAGAGTGATTTTTTACTTAAAAGGGCTGAAATTCACTATGAAAAGTTTCCATAAGTTCGACATTGATTACTTAGTTTATAACAATGGGTCCCATAGTTAAACATGGATAAATAAAAATATAGAAATAACAATGTTATTTACAGAGTATTAAGAGAGGACAAAAAGAGCGTGATTCCTGTAGAATGACCCGCCCATACTGTTATAAGAACAGCAGAACAATAAGGTCCTTTTGAAACACCTTGTTCTAATAAATACAACTCTCCTAATTATTTACATACTTCTCGCAGTGATTAGTTTATGGCCACTACGACCCCTAGTTGTATGCTCATTCATGTTTGTCTGGCAGAAAAAGGACTGACTTTCGTTACTGTATTAATACATATAGGCCTACTATGGTATAAGGCCTTGCCACACAGAATGCAGTTAGGTACTGAAACAACTATATTACATAGGATTTTATCATTGCCATCTAACAAGTGTTAGACAGTGTTCAGGTTGTGTTTTATTACAGTTTTGCAGGGTGGTCAAGTCACTTTGTTGGAAGAATTAATAGAAAATTTAATTGTAAAAGTGAGAGAATATAAATTTCTATATGATACATGACACCCAGAGTACAAAAATGTTGTGGAGAGAAGTAAATTTGGCCGGATTTTATTATTTATTATCATAACATCAGCTAATCTTTACATTTTCAAGGTTTTAATATTTTGTCGGCATATACTGAGAATATGATATTATTATATCTTATACTCTATATCCCTTTTCGATACAACAGTCAACAGTAAATAACTTGAACAGCCACCCCTCAAGGAGTTTCTGAAGTGGCATGAAAGATCATTTGGGTGTCATTATACATAATTTACTACATCAATCAAACTTCCTGGCAGATTATCATATCTGACTCCTGTGGTGGTCTGCAGACGGCTTTCTGGGTCTTTAGAGGTGTCACGTTAAAAGTGTAACAGGTAACTTAATGTAATCACGGATAATGTTATCACTTTAATGAAGTCCCGTACAGATTAATACTGATGCATTGACAAAATGCTGTTTATTGTGATCAAAGATTCGGTTTGTGTTATCATATTTTCCTTTTTGCGGCTTTATTTCCAAATAATGTATGTCATTGAAAATTTCATTTATAAGGGTTTCGTGTCTAACTCAACTGTATTCTGTTCCCAGCTCACAGGATGACCAATAAGCAATAAAACCTGTTTCACCCCACCGTTAAGCTGTTGTTTTTTATTTATGAAGATAACAGTGCTGACACGCAGTGATGGCTAGTGAAAATGAAAAGACTTGAACAGACAGGCGTTAGATGTTTTGCTATGCAGTGTTCACCACAGATCAGTATAGACTTACAAAAACACTTGTAACTCATAATTGAGTAGTAGTCCAGTCAATTGGTAGTTTTACCTGGAAAGTTTCCCGGGAGTTTTGAAAATTGGTGATTTTATAGATTTCGACGTGCTCTTTTCGAATTTTCCCTTTGCCACCTCGTGTCTTTGCCGCTCGCGCCGCCATATTGAAAAATGGCGCCCAAAAACAGTTTTTTGACCATATCTCCTTTCCGATTCATTTTACGATGAAAATAGTTATGTAATAAATTAAACTAGAGAAAGTTTCCTATAATTTATGTAGTAACGATTTTTTTTTTTTTTGTAAAATGAATAGTTTTATTGTGCGAGCGCCCTGAAGTCTACTCCGATACGCACTTTGGCCAAAGCCACGGAAGATGCGGATACACCCCTACCTGCATCATTTTGCAGCAAAGCATTTAATAAGCAATTTTAACTAAATAAGGTCTCCTGATTTTAAAAATGTCACTATTTTTGTTGTTTCACATCTAGTTTTCGTGTTTGCTGTTATGGCGGATGCAATTTTAAGGTCTGTGTAGACTTTTTCGGGGACTAGCTAAACGGTAAGTCATATAAAAAAACCTGTTGCAGAAGCAGTAACGGATCTTGAGAGATCTACAGGTTTGGTCTTATGACTTTTTGACGTATCTCTATCGGTTATCCCTTAGATTGAGTTAGATTTTTTATTTTCAAGAAATTTTGTATACTTTTCCCACATTATGTAATATTTGACACACATAATATGAAAGATAGAATCATACAATTTGGTAGGCATATGGGCATATACAACAGTCATAAGCATGCTAAATTTGGTGTTTCTAGCTGCCCCATAAGTATAGAAAAACTCAAAAGTTCAAATCTTTCATATTTCCCCCTCCAAACAAACTTCGATTTTTCTTTTGTCACTTAGCATTTGTACGGCTTCAGATGATTTGGCAAAAATAAATTGATTTAGCCTGCACTCGTAACAAATACTGGAATACATACATCTTGGACTGTTTGAAAATATTATTTGATTTTTTTCCCGTAAATATTATCAAAATTATCCTAATTTTTAAGTATCTTTTATCCTGTAGGCTAGTCTAAGCAATAACTTATATCTCTCATTTCGAAGTACCTGTTGCAAGAAAACGTGATGTGTTACGTAGAAACGGTCAATGGATTCATGTTCAGTGACCCAAAATTAGTTAAGATCACCTATCACACCACTTACCGCAAAGAAAAAAAGTTTCAAAATGCAGCATCAAAGCTGCATACAGTTATTTTATTATACAAAATGTCAAAATAACATTTTTCCCAATTGTCAATTAACCAGATGTGATAGAGAAAAACGAAATACATTTTCGAATTCAGCACAGCGAAGTTAATCAAACACACCTATTTTCATTTTTAATGCAGAAATTTTCATCTTTTTTCCAGGCTGATATAATCAATACGGCAATCAGCATTTCATCTACATTTGATTCCGTAATAGTTGTCGGTGAAGATGTAGATCTACTTATTCTTTTGACGGCTCTGTCTACGCGTTCAAGCATATAATCTCAAACAAGGAATAGGAAAAATTTCGCAACGAATATATTCAACTCCATACCACTGCTGAACCTGGTGATGGTGCGGAATGAACGTTGCCGTGCTACTGCTTCTGTCGGTAGCAGCGATGCAATATTAGATTAATTTTCATATGCTGATTTTGTGAAGCATGTATATCTATAGTTGTTTAACGACATACTTTTCACGCCACTGTAACCGCACAATGCAAGGAGGAAGCTTCAGGAATGACCTCTGGATCAGCATTTTGGTTTTTCAATACCTGGACAAACTCGTTTAATTGTGTGTTTTTTTTTTATTATTTATTTTATTTATTTTTTATTTTTTTTATTTTTAAATACATTAGCACATTTTATTTTTCTTTGTTTAAAGGGTGCTGATGTTGTATCACAGCCACTGAAGGCATGCAGAAATAATATTATGTTATCTGCGGCTGTTTTATCTATGATACTTTTTGTTGAATTTATTCGTTTGAATGCGTAGATAGAGCCATCAAAAGAATAAGAAGATCTACATATTCACCGACAACTATTACGGAATCAAATGTAGATGAAGTGTTGATTGCCGTATTGATTATTAATAGCGTATCCGCATCTTCCGTGGCTTTGGCCAAAACGCGTGTCTGAGTAGACTTCAGGGCGCTCATATGCTGAAACTATTCATTTTACATAACAAATCGTTACTACATAAATTATAGGAAATTTTCTCTAGTTTAATTTATTTCATAACTATTTTCATCGTAAAATAAGTCGGAAAGGAGTTATGGTCAAAAAACTTTTTGGGCGCAATTTTTCCAATATGGCGGCGTGAGCGGCAAAGATATGAGGTGGCAAAGTGAAAATTCGAAAAGAGCACGTCGAAATCTATAAAATCACCAATTTTCAAAACTCCCGGAAAACTTTCCAGGTAACCCCCTTTTTGAGCACCAAATGACTGGACTATAGGGAGTATTGGATAATGGACTCCTAAAAAAAATAAAAAATTAAAAACTTTGTTACTGGTTGGAAAAATAGTTGCTTGCAGTCTATTACTGCATTAGCCTATGAGTGGTTCAATGATTCACAGTTACATATTATTCTATAAATAAATATTTTTAATTCTGTTTTGTAGTGTATTATCTTATATATGAATAAATAATCTTCATTTAATTCATTCGGCTACAGTTATCATTCGGTTAATATTATCAGTAGCTATGTCCCGAAGTGATCACAGTATGCAGCGTGCACTGGTCCTCTGATACGTTTAACATGCACTTCGCTGAAGCAAGTTTCAGCTTTAAAAATGTTTTGGTAAACGATATAGGATGTTCAGTTCCTTTTTTTTTTACAAAACAGACACAGTGTTCATTTATAATTGCAAAAATGTAAAAGAATGTACATACACTAATGATGATTATTTTAGAGCAGTCAATTAGAGCTCAAAAGGGAGTGTAGAGGACATGGTCGGGAACAGAACTTTTACTTCAGGAGTGTGTTTGGGGCAGTTAGGAGGTAAACATACCTCAAGTCCCCAGATCTACTAGGTTAGAGGAGGCAGGGGGAGCCTGTAGGAGGTCCCTTTTTTAGTTTTTCGCTTTTATCTAAACAAAGGTGCATTATTAACAACAAATTACTCAATGCAAATTCAAGCTGCTAAAATTTTCTACAAGATTGATTCTGTACATTTTTTTCTATTCTCCGATAGCCTTTGAGATATCCCCCAGCAAAAACAGCAAATTTTCAAAAACGCACTTTTGCCTCATCCTTTTTGGTAAACCTTGCCTAATAGCATTTCAGCCCTTAGTTTTATAGCAATGTTCTCATTAAAGAAGTTTAGGGCATTACATTTCCTTTAAAATGCGTAATCATTTGTTCTTTTATCTTCAAAAAATCAAAAGCTACAGCAATTTTAAATTTAGGACGCATTTCAAGATTTAAAAAAAGCCTGTACAGTTTCAGTCTTTGGTGCACTGGCAAAAATAATTTTCGAAATTTCTTCTGGTGCTGCGAGGTCTCCTGTCTTCACAGGAGCAAGCTGGTTGTGTCCCTTGCGCTCCCAGTCTCACAATTCAGGGGGTTGCTCGTTTTCTAACTAGAGCTGAATCTGGTGATCACTTCCTTCTATGTCCCCTTTTGTTGAGAGAGAAGAGCTGTCAGGTTTGATGTTGCACAAAATACAGGAGAGGTTGAGGGATCTCTTCTTTGCTGAGTCTTCATAACATCTCCTGCATGATACATGTTTTGTGTCCAGTTTCCCAAATTTCAGCTTGAGATGAGGAGGTGCTTGAGAAGACTTCAGTTGCTTTGAGAATGTCTGGAGAAGTTTAATAATAGACCATGGGCTACCAATAGTAAACCCTCCTCCCCCCCGTGGGATTTTCTGGCACACATATTTTTTTATTGGTATTGTCGTCTAGTTTAAGATTTTAGTTGTTTGCCCCTTATCAATTACAGCATTTACCCGGAAATCCGGAGAAAATGGGTTTGTTTAAATTTTTTATTGTTCTTTGCCCCTAATATTCCCAGGGAATTTCTGACTCACATATTTTTGTTCGTATTGCCATCTAGTTTAAGGTTTCAGTTGTTTGCCCCTTACAAATTACAACATATCCCCGGAAAACCACGTATATACGGAGAAAATTACTATGTTTTAGTTTTTAAATCTTTGTTCTTTGCTCCTAATATTCAAAGGGAATTTCTGACTCATATGTTTTTTTGTTGTCATTACCATCTAGATTAAAATTTCAGTTGTTTGCCCCTTATCAATTACAGCATATCCCCGGAAAACTCCGAAAACCAAGGAAATCCGGAAAAATTGACTTCGTTTGAATTTTTGAAAATCTTTGTTCTTTGCTACTAGTATTCAAAGGGAATTGGTAAATCATATGTTTTTGTGTTGGTATTGCCATCTAGATTAAGGTATCAGCTGTTTTCCCCTTACCAATTACAGCATGACAAAGAATAATGGGAAAAATCCTGATGCTGAAGTGATGAAAGCGATTGAAAACCTGGCAGCACACCCTTCATATTCTAATGTGACAGCTGTGAATGATAATTTATCTTGCCAAACCTTCCACAGTCACTATCAAACTTTCTTCACTGAAGTTATAGAAGGGATATTGGGTAAAAAAGCACAATTTTGGATTGGTAATATGGACAAAGTGTCTTTGATTTTGAGATTTCAGCGAGCAACTAAAGAAAACAACTTTGACTTACACTTGGCATGTTTAGAAGATATGTATTCCCTTTTCTTTGCATGTGACCATCACAATTATGGCAGATATCTCGTAGTCCACATACTCACCCTTTTGGACCTTCAAAGGACACACCTGAAGCAGAATTACTTCGCAATAACGGTTTCAGTGACTGTAGATCACAAATTCCGAGTTCTAGAAATTCTGTGGATTTCCGTGGTTTTCCGGGTTTTATGGGGATATTCTGCAATTGATAACGGCAAGAACTGAAACCTTAATCTAGATGACAATGCCGACAAAAAATATGTAAGTCAGAAATTCCCTGGGAATATTAGGATCAAAGAACAAAGATATTTAATAAATTAAAACGAACTCATTTTCTGCGGATTTTCGTGGTTTTCGGAGTTTTCCGGGGAAATATTGTAATTGATAAGGGGAAAATAACTGATACCTTAATCTAGATGGCAATACCAATACAAAAACATATAAGTCACCAATTCCCTTTGAATACTAAAAGCAAATAACTAAGATTAAAAAAATTAAAACAAAGTAATTTTCTCCGGATTTCCGTGGTTTTCCGAGTTTTCTGGGGAAAGGCTGTAATTGATTGGGGAAAACAACTGAAACCTTAATCTAGTTGGAAATACCAATACAGAAACATTTAAGTCACCAATTGCCTTTGAATACTAGGAGGAAAAAACTAAGATTTAAAAAATCGAGCAAAGTAATTTTCTCCGGATTTCCGTGGTTTTCCGGGAAAATGCTGTAATTGATAGGGGTAAAACAAATGAAACCTTAATCTAGATGGGAGTACCAATACAAAAACATATATGTCACCAATTCCCTTTGAATTCTAGGAGGAAAAAACTTAGATTAAAAACATTAAACAAAGTAATTTTCTCCGGATTTCCGTGGTTTTCCGAGTTTTCTGGGGAAATGCTGTAATTGATAAGGGGCAAACAACTGAAACCTTAATTTAGATGGCAATACCAACACAAAACCATATGAGTCACCAATGCCCTTTGAACACTAGGACAAAGAACTAAGATTTTAAAAAAGTTAAACAAAGTCATTTTCTCCGGGTTTTCGGAGTTTTCCGGGGATATACTGTAATTGATAATGGGCAAACAACTGAGGCCTTAATCTAGATGGCAATACCAACAAAAAAAACATATGAGTCAGAAATTCCCTTTGAATATTAGAAGGAAAAACAAAGATTGAAAAAATAAAACATTGTCATTTTCTCCGTATATCAGTGGCGGCTATTCAGGGGAAGTAGGTGAAGTAGCACTTCACCAGTATTTTCCCTTTACAATACGTATTTTTAAAGTTTATTTTCCATATCACGAATTAATTTTTACTATAAATGTATCTGTAATTTTGAATTGCCCGTCACGCCACCACCTGGTGGCAAAGCTAGGAGACACTGAGATACTGAGAGCGCAGCTTGCTTCAAGTCGGCCGTGTGAAGGTGAACTGGAAACCACGCCCTCAGTTGCATGGGTAGTCTTTTCAAATAAAAAATGAGGATGGCAAGCAGCAGTTTTCTCGCTTATCCCACGTCCGCTAGGTGACGAGAACAGACTACCCATGAAGCAGTCCCCCTTGTTCAGGCATTTTCTTCGCCGCGCCAGCACCTCACACTGCCAGCTCGGAGAAAGAGGTGGGCACGTTAGATCTTCCACCGTCTGACGGTCTAACGCCGCCAAATTCAAATTTGTTAAATTCAGAAAACCCGGATTCCACAACCCCGATTAAGTATTCTGTCGCACTGGGAACACTAAGCGACTTCCTCTACCTCGATCATTAAAAATACTATTTTCTCGTCTCTTATTCCATTTCCGGGGAACTCTCACGCGATTTGCCCTGCCCTAATTATTATTATTGTTGTTTTTATTACTATTATTATTATTATTATTATTATCATCATTATTACTATCATTATTATTATTATTATTGTTGTTATTATTATTATTTTTGTGCTATTTTCTCTCGTCACACAACTCACACAACGTTCGACGAGACGAGAGAAATTAGCAAAAAAATAATCGCGTGAGAGTTCCCAGAGATGGAGCAGTTTAGATAGGCCTACTAATAATTTTTAAAAATATTTTAAGTTTGCTGTATGAAATGATATTTGCAGCACACCCTCGTTTTGAGCCACGAGCCACTATTGGGTGAATTCTGTCATTAACATAAGCATGTGGCATTTTTTTCTCTTCACCTAATTTTCCGGCCACGAGCCGCCACTGCCGTATATACGTGGTATTCCGGGTTTTCCGGGGATATGTTGTAATTGGTCAGAGGCAAACAACTGAAACCTTAAAATAGATGACAATACCTACAAAAAATATGTGAATCAAAAATTCCCTGGGCATATTAGAAGCAAAGAACAAAGACAAATTAAAACAAAGTCATTTCTCCGGATTTCCGTTGTTTTCCGGGCATGTACTGTAATTGATAAGGGGCAAACAGCTAGAAACTTAATCTAGATGGCAAAACCAACAATACATATGTGATTCAGAAATTCCCTGGGCATATTAGGAGCAAAGAACAAAGAAAAATTAAAACAAACTAGTTTTCTCCGGATTTCCGTAGTTTTCCGGGGTTTCCGGGTAAATGCTGTAATTGATAAGGGGCAAACAACTAAAATAGGGTCAATCCATTAGAAATGAACCAAATTTAATAGAATTTGTTGCTCGACATTTTTGATTTTCCTAATTTTTTTGCCAGTTATTTCCCAACTAAAGGTGAGTTCAAAACTATGGTAAAAAAAAATTTGGGCTCATACTTTTTTTTGGCGGCCATTTTAAGTTTGCTTTTTAACCATATTTCAGTCGAAAACATGTTTTGCACAAATGTACGTAACTCTGTTAGTTTTATAGATAACAAGACAAAATAAACACCATAATTATCAGAATGAAGTGCTCTACATTTTTGTTTTAACACAATATTACCTAAGTAGTGAGGAAAGTGAAGAAAAAAAATCAAAACTACAAATTGAAAATTGACTTAAAACGGGAGTTTTAGTGCCGCAAAATTATTAGAAGGAAGAAAGACTCGCCCTTAATTTTTTTCTGGTGTAGATCTACTATAGGACTACTCGCTGTAGAAGTTTAAAGCTTGAGAACTTTGCGGTTTTTTTTATACAATTTTACAAAAATGCCCAAAACGGTATTTTGGCAATATTTGAAGTAGAATATCTCAAAAGGGACTGAGTGAAAAATTATGAAATTTATACAGATAACACCTCTTTATGATATAAAGATGTGATAAAAATATGGTGACTGAGACTCAACTGGTTCCCGAGTTACAGTGCATCGAATTTGGCCAAAACTTGCATTATACGCACATGAATTTTAACGGTAATTTAATAGTAAAAATCCACATTGTAATTTTAAATGCAAAATTTTAGTGAATCTAAGTATGTTACACAAAAGAGTTGTACATGTAGGCTACATTTCATCAGTTAACATGACAAATTTATAATTTCCTCAAAGCGTTGAGGAGCGTTGAAATTTCGGTGCATAGTTTGCAATTTTTGGCCAACTTTGATGCACTGTAACTCTGGAACCAGTTCAGTCTCAGTCACCAAATTATTATCACATCTTTATATCGTCAGGAGGTGTTATGTGTATAAATTTCATAATTTTCACTCAGGCCCTTCTGAGATATTCTACTTCAAATAATGCCAAAATAGGGTCAATCCAATAGAAATGAACCAAATTGAATAAAATTTTTTGCTCACCATTTTTTATTTTCTTAATTTTTTTATCAGTTACTCTCCAATATTAGGTGAGTTCAAAACTAGAGTAAAACATTTTTTATGTTCATACTTTTTTCTTGGCGGCCATTTTAAGTTTTCTTTGTAACAGTTTTTCGGCCGGAAACTTGTTTTGCACAAATGTATGTAACTCTGTTATTTTATAGATAACAAGACAAAATAAACACCAAAATTATCAGAATGAAATGCTCTACATTTTTGTTTTAACACAATATTACCTAAGTAGTGAGGAAAGTGAAGAAAAGAAATCAAAACTACAAATTGAAAATTGACTTAAAACGGGAGATTTGGTGCCGCAAAATTATTAGAAGGAAGAAAGACTCGCCCTTAATTTTTTTTTCTGGTGTAGATCTACTATAGGACTACTCGCTGTAGACGTTTAAAGCTTGAGAACTTTGTGGTTTTTTTTATACAATTTTTCAAAAATGCCCAAAACGGTATTTTGGCAATATTTGAAGTAGAATATCTCGAAATGGCCAAAGTGAAAAATTATAACATTTATACAGATAACACCTCTTTATAACATAAAGATGTGATTGGCGACTGAGACTCAACTGGTTCCAGAGTAACAGTGCTTTGAATTTGGCCAAAAATTGCGTTATAGGCACACGAAATTTAACGGTAATTTAATAGTAAAAATTCACTTTGTAATTTTAAATATAAAATTTTTGTGAGCCTAAGTTTGTTACACAAAAGAGTTGTATATGTAGGCTACATTTCATCAGTTAGCATGACAAATGTTTAGTTTCCTCAAAGCTTTGAAGAGTGTTGAAATTTCGGTGCATAGTTTGCAGTTATGGCCAACTTCGATGCACTATAACTCGGGAACCAGTTGAGTCTCAGTCACCAAATTTTTATCACATCTTTATATCATAAAGAGGTGTTATCTGAATAAATTTCATAATTTTTCGCTCAGTCCCTTTTGAGATATTCTACTTCAAATATTGCCAAAATACCGTTTTGGGCATTTTTGAAAAATTGTATAAAAAAACCGCAAAATTCTCAAGCTTTAAACTTCTACTGCGAGTAGTCCTATAGTAGATCTACACCAGAAAAAAAATTAAGGGCGAGTCTTTCTTCCTTCTAATAATTTTGCGGCACTAAAACTCCCGTTTTAAGTCAATTTTCAATTTGTAGTTTTGATTTTTTTTCTTCACTTTCCTCACTACTTAGGTAATATTGTGTTAAAACAAAAATGTAGAGCATTTCATTCTGATAATTTTGGTGTTTATTTTGTCTTGTTATCTATAAAATTAACAGAGTTACATACATTTGTGCAAAACATGTTTTCGACTGAAATATGGTTAAAAAGTAAACTTAAAATGGCCGCCAAAACAAAAGTATGAGCCCAACATTTTTTTTACCATGGTTTTGAACTCACCTTTAGTTATGAAATAACTGGTAAAAAAATTAGGAAAATTAAAAATGTCGAGCAACTTGGCCTGGTTCATTTCTAATGGATTGACCCAATATGAAACTACATGTCAATACCAACAAAAAAAATGATGTGAAAGTCACATAACTTCCTCTGCCCAAATAAAAGTTTGCAGCATTTACGCTAATTATGCTATAAATATCTTATAGCCCCTTCTTTGAATGTTGCGAATAAAAACGCAGGCTATGGGAAAAAAACAAGTGACTGCAAACGTTTATTGAACTTTCCGCTGTTAAGAATAATTTCCGAAATTTATCAAATATTGCCCTCAGATATTTCTTTACTGTAAGCAGGGCCAACAGTACATTTTTCTCACTTCACGTGCTTATATAGAATAAAATGCCTTAAATGTCCGCGTATTGAGTTGTTCACCAGGCAAGTTGGTAGGTTACAACCACCCTTCAGAGAATGTTTTTGAAATGGTATAAGCAATCCATGGAAATTTAAAGGAGATTGTTTGAGCTGTTTATGAGAAAATAGCAAAAAACAAAATATTCTTCATGTAAAGTCCCCTTAAATATAAGAGAAGGTTGTCGCCAATCTTCACAGCCTCAGAATGTACCTAACCCAAATACAAAATTTTGTTTTCGTACGATTTACAAGAAGCCGTATTGCAAAAAGCACGTGTTCACAGTGGGTTGCTTATAACTACCCTTCAGAGAATTTGTTCGAAAAAATGTTTCAAATAAAAGTTTTAGCTCTTGGTACAAGCAATCCATGCGCAAAATTTAAGGAAAATCGTTAGAGCCGTTTTCGAGAAAATCGCGAAAAACGAAAATTTCTTCAAGTAAAGTCCCCTTAAAAATAAGGGAAATTTGTCGCTAATCTTCGAATCACATCTTCAGAAGGTACCTGACCCAAATATGAAATTTTGTTTTCATACGATTCTCCGTTTCGGAGCTAGCCTGTTCACAAACTTCCACACAGACACACACACAGACATGTTTCCAAAAATAGTATTTTTGGATTCAGGGGGCCTTGAAACGTGTATATATGCTAAAAACTCAACTTCGAATTTTAGGGTCGAAAACAATACTTCCTCTACCTATAGTACCTATGGTACGGGCAGAGGAAGTAAAAATATATGAGTCGGAAAATCCCACGGGGGGGGGGGGTATACAGTAGCCCACGCTGTATAAAGCCAAATCTATGTTTATAAACTGATTCAGACGTGTCACAGCCTTGACAGTCATATAGGAACAGCTATTATCTAACTCTATAGTCATGCTTTACTCAGCCATTTCATAATTTCGGGTGGGACATTCTAGCAAATTATAACAATTATTTTTGTTTATTACATGTCATAAATAATGAATTAGAACTTGTTCTGCACATTCTGTAAAATCTACTATGGCTTCTCCTTCCTTCTACATGCAAAGCATTATTAAACATTTATTTGAAATATTTTAAATTTGTTTTTCAAAATCTGTTACGGATGGGACATAATTTGGACACTGATTTTAATGATGCAAAAGCTCATTTTCTGTTCTGCTATTACTGTTAGGGTCTTAATGATGTTATTAATGAAGGTATGAGGGATTCAATACAAATTATAAACTGTTTCCAGGTTGTCAGAACATTTATTTAACTCATCAATAATAATTTAACAAAACTAGCACCATTACGGGTGGGACAAAAAGTCACTTGTTTGTTATTTTACATAGTAATTAACCACACATATTTTTTGAAGTTAATCTTATACCAAATTGTACCTTAAGATGTATATTTTCTCAAATGAAAATGGACATAGCTGATTACTCTTGACTACTTGGTATTAAAGAGTGTTAAAATCATGCTAAAAATGGCAAAAAGAAGTAACTCAATGCTATAAATAAGTAAATCGACAGATTCTACACATGAAACCACTTCAAATACACCCAAGTCCTTAAAATTCAGATAATTTGAGGTTTTAAACTTATTTTTGACCACCCAATTACAATAATTTTATAACTTCTCTCTTTGAGGGAAAAATTCCCATATTTTATGAAATGGCTGAACAGCAGTCACTCAGCACCTCAGTCCCAGGTGCTGCATCCGTTGAGTAGAGAGTGTACATTGGTCCTTACTTTTCCTCGGCAAGGTTTCACAAGATAAGTGTTTTGGTCAGCTAAGATTTTTACCATAAGGAAAACTCCCAGGTCAAAGTCTTCACCAATGATAGTGGTTGTATCTGATTTTTCAACAGCTGTTGTCACAATCAACACATCAGCATCGAATGTTTGCTTCAAGAGTCTCAATCCCACTATCATGAAATTTTGACCATAGCAGGTCAATCAGTCTACTTTGTTGTACTTATTAGAGAGGAATTGGTCTTGCTTCACTGTTATTGAAATTGATGTTGATTGACTTCTTCATTCGACACTGGTCATCGTCCCTGTTCAAATACCTTTATTGCTGTTTTCATTCGATACCGTCGTCCCTATTCAGCTACCTCTGTTGCTGTTTTCTGGGTTGACGTGCCCATAAAAACTACAGTACTCCCTCCTGTGCAGATTAAAGACCTCGTAACATCAGAAAAAAAAAAGTTTTAAAATAATTTTCTGTCTGTGCAGCAATGACTGCCCAATGAACGGTTCCCCACGGGCATTGTTTGACTGATATCCCCTTGTATATATATATATATATGCATTCATGAACCACAGATTATTGTCTTCGTTGGACATTACATGAGAATATTATAGGAGGAAAACTCCTCTGACACTGGGATTTGAACCCAGGACCTTTGGCTATCCGTGCCGCTGCTCTACCAACTGAGCTAAGCCAGAGTTCACTTCACAGCGCCAGATGGAACCTCTCTCCTATGACTGTTTGTCGTTAATGGTCTACCTCACTGATGCGATCAGTCATAGGAGAGAGGTTCCATCTGGCACTGTGAAGTGAACTCTGGCTTAGCTGGTAGAGCAGTGGCATGGATAGCCAAAGGCCCTGGGTTCAAGTCCCAGGGTTGGAGGAATTTTTCTCCCATAATATTCTCATGTTGAACAATGAGGGTGATGATGCAGAAGAAATAGAGCCCCTACCCACATCCTTTGAAGATATGGAAACAGGGGTGGCCAATTGCTGGACCCTCCTGTCCCAAGAGAGACAAAACAACATTTTTTATGAATAGTTTTACATAATACTAAATATTACAATTTGTTTGTAATTTTTTCAAATTTTGTTCATGATACTTAAATTAACAATAAGCGTACTTGTACTGTGATTGTATTTTTAATAAATGCAATTTTGTTGAATGGATATTTCAGGTGTAATTCGGGGGTGCATGGGCAAAGAGAGTTAAGTCCACTTTCTTGTTACTGAGAATTAGAGTGACTTAACACACTATACCAGAGAATATTATAGGAGAAAAATTCCTCCGGCACTGGGACTTGAACCCAGGACCTTTGGCTATTCGCGCCAATGCTCTACCAACTGAGCTAAGTCGGAGCTCAATTCACAGCGCCAGATGGAACTTCTCTCCTATGACTGATTGCCCTAATGGTCTACCTCACAGACAGACAAGTTATGTCATATGCAGTACTGTGAGGCACACTAAGTAGTGATTTTTGTGACCGGGCTCCCACTGTTATTGTACAGTTAACATTCAAGACAGATATATAAGCATTCATGAGCCACAGATTATTGTCTCTGTTGGACACTACATGAGAATATTATAGGAGAAAAATTCCTCCGGCACTGGGACTTGAACCCAGGACCTTTGGCTATTCGCGCCAATGCTCTACCAACTGAGCTAAGTCGGAGCTCAATTCACAGCGCCAGATGGAACTTCTCTCCTATGACTGATTGCCCTAATGGTCTACCTCACAGACAGACAAGTTATGTCATATGCAGTACTGTGAGGCACACTAAGTAGTGATTTTTGTGACCGGGCTCCCACAGAGACAATAATCTGTGGCTCATGAATGCTTATATATCTGTCTTGAATGTTAACTGTACAATAACAGTGGGAGCCCGGTCACAAAAATCACTACTTAGTGTGCCTCACAGTACTGCATATGACATAACTTGTCTGTCTGTGAGGTAGACCATTAGGGCAATCAGTCATAGGAGAGAAGTTCCATCTGGCGCTGTGAATTGAGCTCCGACTTAGCTCAGTTGGTAGAGCATTGGCGCGAATAGCCAAAGGTCCTGGGTTCAAGTTCCAGTGCCGGAGGAATTTTTCTCCTATAATATTCTCATGTAGTGTCTAACAGAGACAATAATCTGTGGCTCATGAATGCTTATACACTATACCAGCCCAACATAGCTTTAGAGATGGATAAACCCATGAGGCAATACAGCTTGTATACAAAGATATAACCCTTAAATAAAGAGAAAGCGTGTTGTGAGATTTTCTTCCAGAATCTTGAAATTTGTCCAAAACTTAAAATTGCTACAACTTCTGATTGTTTGAAGATAAAATAACAAATGGTCACTCATTTGAAGTAAATAATGCTTGGAGACTTTGGTATATTGTTCTGGATACTCCTTTGAACAACTCTGCCAAATTTCAAAACTGCACGCTCACCTCGTAGGTGCGGCGACTTTTAGTATATTTACCTCCTAAGTCCTAACTACTGTAAACACGTCATGTTTGGTCCTGATTTCCACCATATAACGTATATGTAGTCAAATTAAAATAAAATTGCCTTGAACCAACACAGATGCGGATAGAGTGATATGGACAATGAGAGAACATACTCCTCTCGGCAGCTTGTGAGGTTTCAACAGTCACCTCAGGAAGGCCCGGAGGATCGGGTCGAAACGTTTAAAAGAAAACACATGATTCACTGAAGGCAATTTTATTTTAATTCAGTGCTGAAAAGTAAAAAATTATTTTCCCGAGCATGCCCTTTATTGTCTGGACTATTCTTGAAACTATTGAAGTGCAGTTTATGTTTTAAACATTTTGGAGTGTTTGTGCAAGCTTTTTCAGACTGTTTGTTCAATTGAGACATTTGATTGTTTTGTAATAACTTTTTTTGGCAAACACATCATTTTGATACTTGCTGTAGGGCCTAAATAAAAGTAAAAAAGTTAATCTTCAAAATTGAAACTAACTATTACATTTTACATTCCAGCAAGCACCAGTATCAAAACCAGAAGGTCGCACAAAGTGCACTTTAATTCCTGGAGATGGCGTCGGACCTGAACTGGTGTATTCTGTACAAGAAGTTTTTAAGGTAAGCATGTTTAGGATGTTGATAATCTTAGTGTAAGCGGAATCTCCTTTCTGGGAGCTTCATCGTGTCTTTCAACATGTAAAGACAATAATTATATTATTCCCTAGTTTCGTCTTAAATTCCCTGAATAAAGTTTTTTTTTTCTTTTTTCCCACCACTGTCTTCTCACTGAAATTACACGCTGTATTTCCCTTGATGATAATGCCATATGGTACATAGAGCCTGTATTACCACCTTCCGACAAATCCTCCTGATACGTGACTTCCGGATAGCTTAACTGGAAGATGTCTTGTAATACCACCGCCGAACTGTTATCAGGAAGAAGGCAGTAAAATCTTGTAAAATGATCCTTAGCTTGTTGCGGTGTGTTTGTTGTAGTTTGATAGGCCTCCACTAGGTGCGGCAGCTCTAATTTGTATTTCTACAGTTGAATTACATAAGAAAATATTTTAAGCGCATTAATCGATTTGTGCAATTCTATTTCATTCATATGTGAGCCTAAACGGCAATATTGTGTAACTTAAATCCTCCAGCATCAATTCTGAAATTCAAGTGGCCAGGACGCTTCGGAGTGCTGCCATCTTGTTTTCACCAAGCTTCCCTAACTGGCAGTTGGTAGTTTATCAGTCACTCCATCCTCCTGCTAGCTTATCTGGAAGTTTTCTTGCCAGACAGATTTTGTCAGGAGACCATAGTACGCAATTCTTGGCCAACTTCCAGGTACGTTCTCTACCTGGCAGATAAATATGATATCAGCAGGTCGTCGTACAGGCCCATAATATTGCTGAGGAGTTTATAATGACTCCAGGTCATTGTTTAATTCATATTTCTGCTACCACGTAGCAAATATCTTGGGGATATTACCTCATACTCCAAAAAAGAGCAAGTTTGAAAAGGTTTGGCGGGTCTTTTTGAATTTTCAAGTTTCTCCATTGCACTGAAGGCATTGCATGTACTAGAAGTGTAAGCGTTTATTTCTTAGGTATGCAGTGTATATTAAGTTCCAGAATGTTGCTCTCTAGTGGCCAAGTGCACCGACCACGATTAGTGTAATCAGCGTTTATAATTTCTTCCTAACCTATGATTAGGGAAAGTTATGGAGCATCAACCTCGATTGGTGTCGAAATCGCCGATTACCGTTGATTAAACTTAAACAGTCAAAATCGGGCGGTTACTGCAGCTAAACAATGATTAGAAGTTTGCTGAAATGGCGGGGGTCGACTGCAAACAATAGATGAGACTCTCTTCTTCTCATATTTCTCTTTTTAGACGAATTAGGTCTCGATATTAATGTTATCAGTATCATAATACCATTTTTCCAAACTGAAAAGTACAATAAATATTATATAAACACATCTCATAGACCTACAAAGACGATTTTAAGTCTCGAAGCACGATACAAGAGAAGCCTTACCGGTTTACATTGCCAATATTCAAGCAGTGTTCCTAACGTCGTTCGTGGTTGAGTGGTTATAGTACTGAGCTGTGGTGCAGGAGGTCGCAGGTTCAAATCCCGGTCGCAGATCATTTTTTTTATCATAATATTTTTAAGTTTAAATAGTGTACAGGTACTGTATGAAATTTTAAGAATTCACTGTCAATAATAAATAATAATAATAATAATAATAATAATAATAATAATAATAATAATAGTAATTTTATTTCGTCCAGGTATCAAATACATATTTGATGTTGGACATGTCCGAAACTTACAATCTGAATTATACAATAGTTATACAATAGATATACAATAGAGATACATGCTAAGGCTATCCATTTCATAGTTCTTCTATCCTGTAGAGGGCTTTTTGGCATAGGTATTATTTTAATTTATTGGCTAATTTTGTCCCGGTACACTGTTTTATACTGTCTGGTAGTTTGTTATAAAATTTTACCCTGATTACGTATGGATCCCTTTCCAATGCTTTTTTATTGTGCCCTATTGTGTATAAGTTCTTTCTTGATCTTGTGTCGTACTTATGTATCTCTTCTATTGAGACATTCATTTTTGATTTTGATTTTACAAGTAAAACTACCCTGAATATATATAAGAATATTACAGTTATTACTGCCCTGTATAATTCTTGGTGAATAATTATATAAGGTATTGACAGATAATTCATGAAGTTTTATTCAGTAGACTGCAGTCTGAATCATTATGACAGTTTATTATATTATATAAAGACAGTGGGCGTGAATTTTAAAAATATTATACGGTAAACTGTATTTACGTTTTTAAAATATTACAAAAGGAAAAAAAATACAGACACAAAGCAGTAGCAGCGCATTCTATAAAGTCTTATATGGAACACTGTATTTCAGTTTTTAAAATATTCTGAAAGCAATATATATATATTAGGCAGTGAAGTCTTAACATGTTAAACGGTACAGTGTATTTATGTTTTTAAAATATATTAGAGCAAAACAAGGCTATGGCAGTGTATTTTTGAAATTCAAGTGTTTATGATATAAAAGCCAAAGAAAACACAATGTGCAGATGATGACTTTGAAGAGAGTTATTATATCTGGAATATCTTGAACGGAATGAAAACGAGCGTAGAAATTTTATAGTGCAGCGAGGAGATCCTTTCGAAGAACTTTCCGTTAGGAAATTCGTGGCGAGATTTCGCCTGTCTAAACAAACAGTTTCACAGGTACTGCAATTCCCAACAGAAAAAAATCATCATGTTTCTTATATGAATCGACTACTAACTGTATTGAGGTATTATGCTACCTATCATTCAATATTGTTGTAGGGGACATTGGAAATATGCTCAGAACTGCAGCTCGAATTATACATGATGAAAGCAATGCAATAGCTTCACTGACTCGCCGATACATAATAATATGCTTCCCTACATCACAGGCAGAGCAAAGAATATCCTCGCTCCTCCATGGTGTCTTCTTGTTGTTAACTTCTTCTTCTTCTTCTTCTTCCTCTAGGTAATGGCCTCGTCAACAAAAGAATGCGTTCATTATACTACACTCGCTTTCCGATTTTATACTCTGTGTTTAAACAAGCCGTCAGCTAAACACGGCTCCGTAAACAGAAATTAGGAATGGTGCACCATATTTCTTTTTAATCATGTTTAAAATCTTAAACGTGTGTAAGTAAACACTGTTTAACCAAATCTTAATCAGTGTTGATGCACTTGGCCATAAGATTACTTGGTGAATGGAAAAAGTCTGTCCATATGTCTGTACTTGTGATAACTCAAATAAGCTTTATCACATTTTCATTAAACTTAGTATAGGCCCTACTTACGGTACTTACTTACAATCGGCAGGATAATAGTCTTATAAATTTTTGTTTTTAGATTTCTGGACAGAAAATGAGAAGATAATAAAAGTTTCTGAATTGTATAAAAACAAGCATTTCCTGATTTTAGTTGGTACTTAACTTCTACCTTAATATTATTTGTATCTGTGATTATTCCTCCCAGATATTTGAATTACTCCACTTGTTCAAATGCTTTATCAGCTATTCTAATATTTTGTAGCATAATGCAGTAATTTTTTTCAGATGTTTCATTACCGTATACTTAGTTTTTTCTGTATTAATTTCCAATCCAACATCGAAAACACTTTCTGCATTTATCTCGATTGTGTTTATGTTATTGCCCAACAGACAAACATCATCTTTATAAGCTAAAGCCATTTAATTCTAGGCCTACCTTGTTTTCCTGAACTTTCCCAATGGTATATTCCAAAGCAATATTAAAAAGTAAAGGCGATAATGCATCTCCTTGCTTCAAAGCACTTCTAATGGCAAATCTATCTGATATAAATTTTCCTACCCTGACTCTGCTATAGGTTTCTTTTTAGACATATTTTGTTCAGCCTAACTAACTATTTTGGTATCCCCAACTCAATGAGGATATTGTACAATTTGTCTCGCTCAACTGAATCACATGTTTTTTTAATGTATGTACATCTGGTAAACATAATTATATTCACACTTTTTCTCCAAGATTTGGCGAATACAAAATTGTTGATTAGTGGTTAATGTATTTTGCCTAAATCCAGATTGGTTGAAATTCCTACGGTAACAATCTGATTGGCGTGGCAGGAAATAAAGAATATTGCTATCTCCTGTATTAAATATCAAAGGCATTCCACATGTTAACCATTCCAGTCTCACAATAATATCAGGAACCTCCAATTGGAGGCCCTACGCCCCAACACTATAGGGGATATAGTAAACTAGAGAGAATTGAATTGAATTGAATTTTTTAAGGATTGTAAGCGTAGAACTCAATAGTTCCTTTTAGGCATACAATCTGCTCACAATGACAGAAAAATTACAAATAAATCACAAATATAATAATAATTACACACACATTGTTAATACAAATATCTATATTAATAAAAGGAAGTGTTTATCTGTCTGTCTGCGATGCCCAGCGAAATCTACTGAATGCAGAGATCTGAAATTTTAAACATAGATGGACTGAAGGGTCGGAAAATGCACCTCGAAGCTGTAATTTTAATTTTCGCTTTCGTTCGTGAGTTATGAGTGAAAAACGGGCAGAAAACTTGCATTTTTTGCGTTTTCGAAGCATCAGTTTTGAGTAATACATTTCAATGTCAGATCAATTACAGTTGGCTTTGGCTATTTTCGTCATACCTTGGAAATAGAAACATCACGATCGCTTGAATGTTGTAAGCTGGTCGATTCATTTGTTTATAATGTCAAGGCACGTAGACATGAGATTTTCAACCTACACGGAAGAGGGATAATCAATTTAGGCCTAAATATGGTCAAACATTGTTTGATTTGGACGAACTCACTATACATGGGTTTTCTGGGCCAAGGAACTCGAATCTGAGGTTGCTTTTACCATGCGACGCTATCTAATCGTGGTATGTAATCCACGTGATTTAAGTGTTAATAAATATAATGATTTAACTATTATGCTCTTAATTTTTAATTTTTGAAATAATTATTGGGGGCGAAGCCACGGGCACATGCTAGTTGAACATAAAACATAACCCTTAACCTAATGTCATGATGTAGTAGCCAATATATATGATAAGAGCAAACTTTTGTAGGAGATAATGAGAATTTAGGATTCATAAGGGGTTATGAGATGAATAGTGAGAGAGAGAATTGTGCAGCAGGTAAAAGGTTTCATAATTATTGCAGCAGAACAAGTGTGCCAGGAATATACGTTTGAGTTTTTATAGAAATTAATAGTGCATTCCCTTTTTCCAGCAACTCTTCCAATGCAGTGTGAAATTTGTAAATAATTGGTATAACTGGTTTTATTTCTAGGCGGCTGGTGTGCCTGTGGACTTTGAAATGTTCTTCTTCTCTGAAGTGCATCACGCTATGAGTGCGCCACTAGAAGATGTAGCCAAATCAATTGCAAACAATGGCATCTGCCTTAAGGTGCGTGATAAGTCTGACCTCAATTGTGTTAAAACTCTGCATGCGATTGGAAGAGGGAGGGAAATGGTTGGTTCAGAGGATCACGAGATTCAGAAAGCTATTGAACAGGGCATTTACCCCATCCGTGGGAGGGGAGAAGACGATATTCATATTTAATTTGATTGCACTACCCAGCATGATTTCTGTGGCAAAGCATCTAATAAGTGATTTTAACTAAATAAGGTCTCCTAATTTCAGAAATGTCACTTTTTTTTGTATCACATCTAGCTTTTATGTATACTAAACTGAACTCCATGGTGCTACATCCCTGGTGGGACTAGGCCTACCATTTGGCTTCTGCGTGATCTACAGTGAGTCCCACGCAAGAGTTGGCCAATGACGCGGGTTTCTGCATTGCGGCTGGCACAGCTCCAACTCCCGAGCGATCGGGTGAAATATCTACGCAAATA
Source organism: Ectobius pallidus (assembly GCA_964059195.1). Classification (NCBI taxonomy): domain Eukaryota; kingdom Metazoa; phylum Arthropoda; class Insecta; order Blattodea; family Ectobiidae; genus Ectobius; species Ectobius pallidus. The sequence goes on from CAXKWD010000006.1 coordinate 8,903,548, forward strand.
ATGCCGCGGCCGTTGTAATGATTCAGGTTATCACAGTTACAGTTAAAATTACAATGAAAATAACCACATACTTCATCACAAGAGATGATGGAAATGTTCTCCTCTTGCATCCAGACAATACTGGCACCTTTTTAGGAAATTTTCTTTCACGCGTAAGTTCAGCTTCCAAGACAGAGTTACTTTCTCTTGCGATAGGCCTATGTGATATTGTCATCAAGTTCTTCTAACAGTATGTAAATATTATTTATGTGGAAACTTAAAAAATAAAGTGTATAGGACAATTTCCCATACACAAGAAGAACTTAAAGACAATATCACAAGAGAAATTAACTCTATCTCGGAAGCTGAACTTACGCGCGTGAAAGATAATTCCCTAAAAAAGGTGTCAGTCTTGTGCTTATGCAAGAGGAGAACATTTCCAACATCTCTTGTGATGAGGTACGTGGTTATTTTCGTTGTAATTTTAACTGTAAATGTGAGAACCTGAATCATTACACCAACCACGGCATTATTTGCATAGATATTTCACCCGATCGCTCGGGAGTTGGAGCTGTGCCAGCCGCGACGCAGAAACCCGCGTCATTGGCCAACTCTTGCGTGGGACTCACTGTACAATGCTACTTGTTCCACCATTTTAAATCAGTATATTCTGGACAACAATATTTTCAGACAGTAAACATAAAAGCTGACTGCGTGGTCTCGTGGTTATTGTCGCTGCCAACATTTATCAAGTTCACACATATCGTTTGTTGTCAGCCAAATTGCTTGCCATTTGAAAAACGTAGTCGGCAGATAGCAAAGAGCTCACAGATGCAACTCATAACTACTTTACTTGGAGATGAAAGTGTGACAGAAATGACCTAAGTTTATTGAGTTATGTTTTTGCACCATGTAGATGGAATTAGCACTTCATTTCCACACTTCATCACTTGGAGGGCACTGCTTTGTGTAAATACTTGCAAACCAAGCATTTTTAATCATAACCCAGAACCAGTGTACAAAAACAAGTGAATAAAGATTGCATTTTCAAAGTACCGACCCTCTGGAAAACATCAAATTCAGTAAAGTATGAAATAGAGACTGCTTACAAACAACTATCAAAACTTAGATAAGGAATGGATAACTGAAAATGAGATCCTTATGTAACAAATAGTGCTGATATATTGTGAGCAAATTTAATTGTATTTACAAATTATGTTATACAGACGTTGTCCCCTTAAATATTTATACATAACAAATGGGGATTTCATACATACTATATGGACCGTAGCAATGTCTCCAGGTGGTGTGCATTCTTTGAAGATGGCTGTGATAATCTTTCATTTGTTTGATCCCATGAAGAAATTCCTGGCTGGTAAATGCTTTGCGTCTGATGCAGAAGTAAAAACAGCTGTCCGTACTCCAACCAAACGGACTTCTGTGAACAGGGTATTTTGAAACTGGTATCACGATGGGAGAACGTGATCTACAAGTAGCACTCATATGTGAGCATGATCTATCGACCAGTTCCCTTATTGTTTTATTACAGATTTCTGTCCACTTTTCAGGAACTTCCCATTTGAAAAAGGAGCTGGTGTTTTTGTTTATGAGCTTCCTATTGGATACAGCTTCTGTCAGCAAAATTTGAAGACAACTTTCCATATGCGTTCACTTGTTAGTACTCGATAAACTACAACTAATTCCTATGTATACATAACTACATAGCATATTAACGCTAATGCTACCTGGTTGTATGTTTACAGGGAATTCTTGCCACCCCAGATTACAGCCACACAGGAGAGTTGCAAACATTAAACATGAAACTGAGGCGAGAGTTAGATCTGTATGCGAATGTTGTGCATGTAAAGAGTCTGCCTGGTGTGAAATGCAGACATCAAAATGTGGATTGTGTAATCATAAGAGAACAAACCGAAGGAGAGTATTCTGCACTTGAACACGAATGTGTCAAGGTAAGTCATTATAAACATATGTCTGTTATCCGGGTTAGTAATTGGAAAAACCATGGATAATACAAAACTAATGTTAGGCAGTCTTATGGGCTACAGAGCACTATGTCCTTAGCATTGCAATTTTCCTTCCTGGAATTTGAAACTTTCAAGGAATTCATTAAGGGGTGAAATTGGTAGTTTTTAGAAATTGATCTTGTATTTTTACCCTTTTCAATCAGTTCATTTTATTACGCATTATTACCATATTATGGTTCTGAGCGAAGCAGGATGACCAACTGTCTTTCTTGCATTAAGGTAAGTAGTGGCAGGTAGATTCTGTTTTAGTGCCAGTTAGGTTGGTTAGGTTAGGTTATGAACAGTGATATTAGTTGAAAATGTTGCCAAGGTTTGTTGTGGTGGTCAACCTGATTACCCACATAAGATAGCCATCAGTTATATGTTATTATCAGGGCCCGGATTCTGAGACCTAATATTGTTTGGAAATAGACCTATAAAATAACTTTAAATTTGAAAGAAAATGACTTAATAATTATATAGAATAACCTAAAAACTGATATTTTATTTATAAAAAAAATTATTATTGTACACACAAAGTTGTAGACTAATTTGTACATAATTGAAAAAACTGTAAACGCAGAAAGGATGTTGTAGGTCTAAAAACTTTGTTCTTTGTTCTTGATTGGAGCATTTGAGAAGAAAAGTAAGAAAATTGTTTTAAAGTAGACCCTACAAAATTGTTGCATTATAATAACCTAGTCATTACTTAAATATTACCTGTATTGAAAAAAAGCTTGTAAGTCCTACCTTATTTAGGATTGCAGTAAATTACTGTCAGCATATGGAGATTATTGAAGGTATAAAAGTTAATATACTAATGTAAATGCATGAAAATGACTATATAAGGAAGCAAATGACACGAAAATGACAAAATAACGACCTAAAATTGAAATAAATGCCCTAAAAATATGAAATTGCATAAAATGACAAAAAATGACCTAATAAAAATGTATTTCTATAATCTAGAGGCCATGACTAGGATTTATCTACAAGTTAGCAATGTCTATGCAGCACCAATAAAAAAAAAATGACGTCATTAAAATCTGGGCCCTGGTTATTGTCATGAATTACATATTTTAAGGTAAGAGAATTACAGGATGTATTCTTATATATTAACAATTTTGGGCCTAATTATAATCCTTGCACCTAGGGACACATTTTTAACGTTGTTTTGATTAGTAAAACTTATAACTGTAATGCTAAGGAGATAGGATATAATCTAATGTGATTTTAATAGGGTGTAAATGCTACTGAATGTGTTATATACTCAAAGTTTTCATTAACAGTTGTAAAATGTACAAAAGAAATCTGGTGGGATGCTCCTGTATTAGCTTATGCAAAATCTTATTTCACCAAACAAGTCATCTTAGTCATAGCGATGAGGCTGGCGAGGTGCATGCTGATAGCCACTGATGAAATTTGCCTAATGGTATCAGAGATCTCCATGCCTTCTGCCACCTGACACTCTGCTGTCTAGTGTTATTGTACAATAATAGCTATGTATGTATCAAGCACACAAAATAACGCTTTAGCGGACAAATTTAGTATAGCGGCTGAGGCATTAGCCAAGGCTGAGATACTGGATGAGTCCGATAAAGATTTTACATATGTGGTGGATACAATATTTTGTAGTAAAAGCTCCTTAAATTATATGAAATGAAATAAACTTACTTTATAATTAATTTAATGTCATATTCTCACAGCCACCTGAATTGCAGAACAACAATGAACTGTGCGTACCAATACAAAATGCGGAATAGATGCATTGTATATGAGTAGCTTGTTTATCAACAATAATGCATATGAACTAGTATTATGAAATGCTTGTGAAAATATGAATGATAATCCTGAGGAAATTTCAATCCTTATATTTGTTGTTGTATATAATAATAAAGTAGGCTACCATGTTTTGCGAAAGAAACATGTTGGCATAAATTTGTTGTTTTATGACCAGATAAATGCTTAAATCCATGTTAAAGTTGGTGTGACTTATCAATGCCATCTGGAATTTGTTAATAGATTGCCATGACGACTAGGCCGATAAAACTGCACTTTGAATGCAGTTTTATGCAATTTTAGTGGCCTTGGTTGCTAAAATGATTTTTTCGGCGTGTTACCAGTCCGACAAGCAGCTGTTTTAGAGAGTGTGTACTAAAATTATTTCAAAGAGGAAGATAAGTGCACAATCAGGAGTTTGCATTCCAGTACACATATAGGTAAAATATATGTACTTTAAATGCAATTATTATGTTCATTAAACAGAGGAAGTGATATTATGGAATCTTAAACTTAAGTCTCAACATAAAACAATAAGACAGCTTATCAAATATAAAGCAGAAATAGTAAATCTAATCTTATTGAATCTTCCATTACATTTCTGAGCATTCATCTTTATGCTGAGTTAAGATGGGGCAAAAGAAAAGAACAGGTCACCACTTAAGCTCCGCCCACTCCAGTTGTTGCATTGTCGCCATAGCGACAGCTTTCTTACTCTGCTCCCCTAGCCAACAACCTTTCAGTGCCATACCAAAGCATATGCACTAATTACTACAATACGAAAATAACCCTTGTACCAAATTGTCACCAGAGCCTCTTTAGCCTCAGGACCCACAACTTGACAGTATAGGTTGATTTGGGAACAAGAGTTTTCGATTTAATATGCCCATATGCCACTCACAAGATGAATTGATAAATAAAACCGAAACGACCCTTTTACCAGTTATAACTTCCCTTGAACCAAAACGATATTTCACAATTACAATTAATATGAAATTATCGATCCCCTTCTATTTCATGATTCTCTCTAAACTGAAATAGATGAATTCTCGCTTCACACCGCAATGATCACTCGATATGTTTGAATCCCGTTAGGTGCATAAATTAGTAGGATAGGAATTGGTCCCAAATAAGTGGGTAGGGTGGAGGAGAGAAGGGTTTAAATAGTAGAAACAGGAAAAGAAGATGGAGTTCTGATATTGATACAATTGCTAGAAAAATAAATAGGAGCCTATTCATGTTAATAGTTCTGAATCAAATGATATTTTAAAAAATCATTGTTAATTGTTTACAAGCCATCTCAGTTGTAAGCATGCTTATACAAAAAGAGCTATTGGGATCATTTGTAGAGCTTCAGAAAGAGAATGTTGTAACCCACTTTTTATCCATCTTGGCATTCTTACCCTACCATATTTATTTGTTTTAAATGATCTTCTTTACCCTCTTGCATCTCTTCATAACTATCCTACAAGGTGTATAAACAACATGCATTTAAATGAATGTAAATATAAGAAAACACAAAATAGTATGATTAGATTTATTTCGTCCATAAAACAGCTAATCTGTGCTCCGTTACTCTGTAATCATTTTTGTTTCTTGTATTACGGTATGACTGTGAATATCAATATTTTGTTGCTGATTATTTATTTTGATGTTTATCATTAATCGGAATATGATCAGGTTGGGAAATGTAAATAATTTTAATTTCTTAAGAACTGGCCTAACCATGTCTTTGTTTTTCATTTTTATCTTAATTCGTACTGCTTTTTTCTGTAATGTGTTATGAAGTGGTAACACATAAGAATAAGAGGTACTTTTTAAATTTATTTTTAAATTAATTCTGTACAAAAATATTTTGCTCGTAAAGGGTTAAATTATGAAGTGTGATCATTATGTAATCTGTTAACCGTACTTCCTACTTTGTTGCAGGGTGTGGTTGAATGCTTAAAGATTGTAACAAAACAAAAATCAGAACGAATTGCAAAATTTGCTTTTGATTATGCAACTAAGAATAATCGCAAGAAAGTGACTGCCGTTCATAAGGCTAACATTATGAAGCTGGGAGATGGTCTGTTTCTGAGGAGTTGTCAAGAGGTAACTTGAGCTGGGTCTAGCATGTATACTTCACTTTTTGAAAAAAACCTAAACTACTGTATTGGCCTGAATATAAGACGGTCTCGTATATAAGATGACCCTGAATTTTTGGAGGGTAGTTACGAAAAAATGAATAAAATACCTGGTAGCTTATTAGTACACTTTGCTTCACATAAAATGGAATTTTGAAGTTCATGTCATAACTTCCTCTCTCACCTTTATTTATGCATTGAGATAATAAAGATGCTTTCTTTTCCACATGGTCCACCATGATCGTGGTCAAACATGCTTTACGCATAGAGAGTAGAGATGCCAAGCAGTGCAGTTCACAGCAGTACAAGGAGAAGCATGAATTCGGGAAAAATAAAGTTCGGTCAAGTTCGGTGAATTTCTGCATGACTTTGACCTTGGGTAGGACACACGTCATCGTGTGGGGATTCCCACGGCTCAGCTGCATTCATGAAAGTCTTAGACTGCGCATATAAGACGAGTATATGTTTAATAAGCACATTTTGAGGGGGAAAAAACATCTTATATTCGGGCCAGTACAGTAGTTTTGAAGACCATCATCATTCATAATCATCAGATTAACACCAACTGTCGGCTGGACGGGGAAGTTTGCTGCATTTGGAGATGAGAAATTCATCTCTTGGAATGCCAGAGTTCATGAGGTGTTCTTTATGTTTGTGGATGAATATCCTCTCCCAAACCAAAAGTTTCTTGTGGCCTTTGATACATTTAATCAATTTTGAATCCCGATTGATGTCATGACCTTCATTCCAAAAGTGGGTCGCTACTGCAGAATTGTTTACATTTTTCTGGGCTTTGTGGCCATGTCTATCGGTTTTGATACCAGACGTTTCGCCTGCGTCTACGGCAAGCATCCTCAGCGACGTGGTCTCAAACAAAGTCTCCTAGGAGAACTCAGTCGTCAATGAGACCTCTCCGAGGAGACTTCGTTTGAGACCATGCCGCTGAGGATGCTTGCCGTAGACGCAGGCAAAATGTCCGGTATCAAAACCGATATACCATGGCCACAAAGCCCGGAAAAGTGTAAACAAATGGACACCGGCCTTGAAAGCCTACATCATTTTATTACTGCAGATTTGTTTGTATTTCCCTGTTTAAGATGTCTCATATGTTCTTTTGTTCTAACCTCTAATTTCCTCTTGGTTTTCCCCACATACACTTTCTCGCAGTTTGTACAGTTGATTTGGTATATTCCTGATTTTTGGCTATGCTGTCTGTCTTCTAAATTGGTGGAATTTATTAAGTTTTTTAATGAGAATCTGTTTACTGGTGCTGTGGTGATGCCATATTTACTGAAAAGTTTCTTGAATTTCTCGTCTGCCCAAGGATGAAAAGTAATTTTCTTATACAGGGTGTGGCATTTAAAGTTTCCCATTTTCAAAACCGTGTAACACATTTATTTAACACTTAAATAAGCTACATTGAACATTTTTAAATGGCTTACAGTCTTGGATTTGCAATTCTGGTATTAATTTTTGAATATGATGTCTTTGAGATGCCCTCCATTAACTTCAACACATTGCTGCAATCTCCCTCGTACACTGGCCATTACGCATTGTGTGGTGTCTTGCGTAACATGTGCAATTTCCTGCAAATCCACGCATAATCCACATAAGCCACTTCACAGTCCTAAGGTCGTGGTGTGGTGCGCCATTGCAGCACAGGGCCCTTACTTCTTTGAGAGCGATAATGGTGCTTCGGTTTCTGTGAACTCTGAACGTTACAATCATATGCTGCAAACTTTCTTCCTACCAGAATCGACACATCGTAACTTGGATATTGAGAGATTGTGGTTTCAACAGGATGGTGTTGTAGCACATACTGCACATCTTTCAATGGACACCCTTTATGCTGGTTTCCCCGGCCGAATTCTTTCAAAATTTTTTCCCTTCAAATCTCCTGACCTTACTTCACAGATTTTTTTTTTTTTCTGTGGGACTATCTGTAGTCTAAAGTTTTCACTCATGCCCTCCCTGACATTAACAATCTTAACAATGCAATTCAGCAGGAAAGTGCAAATGTTACGTAAGACACCACACACCACGTAAAGGCCAGTGTACGAGGGAGATTGCATTGAAGTTTTAATGGAGGACATCTCAAGGAAATCATATTCAAAAAGTAAGGCCAGAATATTGTAAATCCAAGACTGTAAGCCATTTAAAAATGCTCAATATAGCTTATTTCTTTGTTAAATAAAATCAGGTAAACTGATGTAACAAAGTGCCAGTATGTGTTTGTTTAATCAGTTATGACTGCAATTATGATATGCAGAATATGTTTTTTTTTTTTTAAATTGATTTCCAAGTTAAGCTCCAGATTTATTCATTAAGCAGGGCTTACGGAAGAAGAAAGGGCTACAATCTCGGCCACCTGGGTCATTTTAACGGTCTAGTTGGATAAGCGCATGTAAATCAATATGTTTTTTGTCATAGCTACCTGTATTTTAATTTCCAAGGCCTTATAAGATCACAGTAAAACAATAGGCTATGTTGTCAAGATAACTGATTTTCATTTTTTTAAATAAATTCTTTCGAATATGTATAATACCATAAAATAGGCACTAAATTGAGCATTACTCCGAAACAGGTCAACCGATTTTATCCATTATGAATAGACGTCTTCCCATGGACATTATAAATGTGCATACCAAGTTTCATAAAAATCCGGTAAACCGTATTTGAGTTACCGCGTCTTTAAAATATACACTAAATTGGGTTTTACTCCGGTACCGGTCTACCAATTTGGTCCAATATCAGTAGACGTCTTTCCACGTACATTATAAATGGGTATACAAAATTTCAAGAAAATCCAATAAAGCATATTTGAGTTATCGCGACTTCTTATATATTAACATAAAAACACTAAATTGGGCATTATTCCGGTACTGGCCAACCGATTTGGTCCAATATCAATAAACGTCTTCCCATGGACATTATAAATACGTATACGAAGTTTCATAAATATCCGATAAAGTGTATTTGAGTTATTGCGCCTTTAAAGTAGACACTAAATTGGGTTTTACTCCGGTACCGGTCAACAGATTAGGTTCAAATTCAATAGAGCAATTCTCATGGACGTCATAAATGGGTATACCAAGTTTCATGGAAATCCGATACAGCGTATTTGAGTGATGACGCCATAATCTATTAAAATAGGCACTTAATTGGGCATTACTCCGGTACCGGTGAACCGATTTGGTTCAATATCAATAGGGTTCTTCCCATGGACATTATAAATGTGTTTTCCAAGTTTCATGAAAATCCGAAAAAGCGTATTTGAGTTAATGGTGCGTACAGACACACGGACAGACAGACGGACAGACATTTTTTCGTCCACCACACAATCTCATAAAGTACCATACTGGCACTTAATAAATGTGTTACACGGTTTTGAAAATGGGAAACTTTAAATGCTGCACCCTGTATTTCTTATTTCCTTCTGGGTGTTCTAGACTGGTTATGTGTGTAGTTAATTTTTTCTTCTGACATTTTTTTATTTTCTTGTCTTCCAGTGCTCTGTAGTAACCATTGTTTTCAGCTATGGATATGATGGTATAATACTCTAGGTCAATGGTGCCCAAAGTGGGGGTCTGCGATGGTGTTTCAGGCCGGGTCCGCAGGCGGTTTAAGAAGAAATTGGATATCCCGTAATTTTGAGGTGCTTAACTGTGTTCCCCACTACTTATCTATGTGAAACAGCATTCTCCCACCTCACGTACTTGAAATCAAAGTTGAGAAATAAACATGAAGTTGAAAGTGACTTAATATTGAAATTATCAGACATTAAACCTAACGTTGCAGAGCTAATTAATCAAAAGCAGCTTCACTGTTCACATTAAGGAGTAAACTCTGTTTGTTATCATTGATATTTTTATTTTGTCTATTGAATTTAATACATTTGAATCAAAGTATTTATTTAGTTTTTTTTTTATTTCAAAACCCAGAGGGGGTCCGCGAAATTTTAACTTTTTTTCAAGGGGTTGGCGGACTGAAAAGTTTGGGAACCACTGCTCTAGGTCATATTCCTGATTCAGATTTTCTGTGAGCCAGTGAATTTATTACTACATGTTTGTGCGAGATTGGACTTACGCTATTAGCTTTGATGTAAGAATCTGTATGCAGGCTTCCTGTATATTCCAAATTCCAATTTATTCTCTTGATTTATTATTTTGAGGTCTAGAAATGGTAGATAATTTCTGTTTCTTCCTCTAGTGTGAATTATCCTGTAACAGTCTTAAAGCATCTTGTGTTAATTTCTTATTGGTTATGTCTACATATCTGTACCATGTTTCAAACATTAATGGGAAGGCAATTGGCTCATGTAGATATCTGCTAAGAATGGGGATAGCGGGTTACCCATGGCTAGGCCTGACTTTTGCTGATGGGATTTGGCATTAAAAGAAAAATAATCTTAGCACTAAACTTAACTTTTGGTATAGTTTACTTGTACGGTTCCTGACTGATGATGACCTAGTGTGTAACACTAGCCTGCAAAAAAGACAAAAATTTCTACGGTAAAAATGAAAATAGGTGTGTTTAATTAACTTCGCTGTGCTCAATGCATTTAGTTTTTCTCTATCACATCTGGTTAATTGACAGTTCTTAAAAATGTTATTTTGACATTTTGTGTAATAAAATAACTGTATGCAGCTTTTAATGCTGCATTTTGAAACCTTTTTTTGTAACAAGTGGCGTGATAACTAATTTTGGGTCACTGAACACAAATCCATTTACCGTTTCTACGTATTGCATTATGTTTTGTTGCAATAGGTACATCAAAATGAGAGATATAAGTTATTGCATAGACTAGCCTGTATCTGTATCTGTATCTGTATCTGGTACCCTATGATCCCCAGGTGGGGCGAAGGGGCCTCCAATGGAGGTTTCATTACCTATACTAATTTTGATATGCTTATTTTCCGAGAGAGGGTAGAGGGACAGGTGGTAAGCCCATCGCCTCACAACCCCCCTCTGGAAACTAAGTATTTCTTGGACGTGAAAGGGCCGAGAAATTTTGTCCAGATGCTCTAATTTAGGCTTGGAGTTCTTTTACGTGCTGTAAATCTACGACATGGGACCCCCAGCTTAAAGTCCCTCCCGGAGGACTCCGTGCCCAGGATTTTTATGTCCTGAAAAATCCATCGACCGCGGCCGGGTTTGATCCCGCGGGCACGCTACCTCTAGACCACCGCGGCCGACCATAGACTAGCCTAAAGGAAAAAAAATAAGTACTTAAAAATTAGGATAATTTTGATCAAATTTACAGAGAAAAATAAAATAATGTTTTAAACAGTCCAAAACATATGAGGAGCATCGATTCAAAACGCGTTTAGTCCACAAATAATGATTTTCAGGAATGACGAGAAACTGTTTGTGGCCAAACTATCAAACGAATTTGCAATATTTTTTTCTAATCAGAATCAGTCATTAATATATGGTTAAATGTATTCAGTGTGTCAAATCATTCTTTTAATTTACATCTTTTTTTGATAGTTAAAGTTTCGAAAGTGAAAGACTTAACGTGTTTTGACCCAACACTATAGCAATAATCATTTAAAAAGATGAAAGTTAGTATTTTATTTAAGAATTACAATCACATCTGATCACACTAATACAAAGTGAACTATTGCCGAAATACCAAATTGTCAAAATTTAAACAATTTGTGTTTTTTAAGCAATGTTAAATCATTGAAAATCCATGCTCCTCTTCTTTTATTATTGACCGCTAATTACATCTTTTTTGGTGTCTGGTGAATGCCGCTTTCGTTAGAAGAACACCTGTAACAATAGATGTTGCAAAGGTTCAACGCATCACTGTTTCGCACGTGATTGCATCTAAAATGTGGACTGAACGTAATTTGCACCGAACTAAGTTCTGGACTGAAAGCGTTTTGCATGGAACCCCATATTTCAGGCTCAAGTTTAATGGGGAAAGGTTGCGATTTGAGACAGAAACGTTATGTAGTATCATGCAGAACACCTCAGAGAATGCGAATCCACAGAAAACTACATTACGAACGGAGGTGGACTTCAACACGTTTTGAACCGATACTCCTCATATGTATTCCACTATTTTTTGTGATCATAGGCCAAATAAATTTATTTTCATCAAATCGTGTAAAGCCATTCAAATACGCAGTGAAAAAAGAAATCAATATTAAAGGTTTGAACTTTTTGGAATTTTCCCATTGGTTATAAGTAGGGACCGGATTTTTAGGTTTTTAAAAACACTGTTTTAGGTTTTCCATTAGGTGAAATAGTTTTTTTTAGGTTTTTTTGCCCAAAATATCGTTTTCGGGTAGAATAATTGGTTTAATGAATTTGAATGTGCTACATAGGATTCTATACATAATACTTGTAAAGTTTAACTTAATAAAATTGACTTAAATTTGTGTAAACTTGCTTTAGTACAATATTATACAATTAAAGAAAGAAAGCATAAACAATCAAAAAGCAGTGAAAATAAGATTGCCTCACATTTTCTGGTTACAGTATATCACTAAATATCTTTCAGATTCTCAACTGTGAAGTTATTCCTGTTATCTCTTAGTTAATACTTAATACTGTATCTAGACACTACCCTTCTCAGGATTCGAATCCGATGCTTCCAATTTAGGGAGTAAAATACTTGATGGTTGGATGTGGATAATGTGAAACTGGTTATTTTCCTTTCTTCGGTTGTTACGCATGCTAACCGCATAACAGATCAACTAGGGATGAAAACTTCCCCCTTTTCTAGAAAGGTAAATAACACGTACGTGTTTCTGGCAGGCTTGACAAAATATTACTTTGCCATCGGTAGTGAAATTCAGGTCGTCGCCAATCCACTGCCGGAATAAACTCAATTTCATTTGTTTCGGCATAATTAACACGTCTACTTAAAACTCGCAATGTGACCACTCAGTATTAATAACAGGGAAGTACTAAAGGCAAACAAGCACTTTAAAACACAGAAATCTATATCCTTGTTCATACACGGCAACAATGGTTGTTCGTACGAATATTTTAAAAGGAATACGCCGGTACTCTTACACTTCCTCTCTCGATACTGTCCATCCTAGACGACAATGGGTTGAACGAAACGCTGACAAAAATTATTGTCTCTCCGCAAAATACCGATTTCTCAACGGACAAACAAAAAAGACAAAAAATTAGCTTAAATTAGATATTTTAGGTTTTATATCCCATTTAGGTATATTTAGGTTTTATACCCCATTTAGGTATTTTTAGGTGCTACAGAATTAATGTGGGTGAATCCTATGGACATGATTCGAAAAAGTGTATAAGCGCTTTTTGTTTTGGAAGCAAGGAAAAAAATAGGTAAAAACCTAAGAATCCGGTCCCTAGTTATAAGCTAAAAATCTGTATGTTTGCCAAATTTCAAGTTTCTAGCTCATCTGGAAGTGAATAAACATCAATGTTAATAAGTGGAAGATTTAGACTGTCGTAGATGTGAATGATGTTACGGCTATCCAGCAAGTTTTTTTATACTTGTGGGGCAGCTAGAAACATCAAATTCTTCATGCTTATGGCTGATGTATGTGCTAATATTTCTGCCAAATTTTACGATTCTATCTGTCCTGTGTGTGTCATATATTACAAAATGTGAGGAAAGTATACAAAATTTACTTAACATAAAAAAATCTAACTCAATCTAAGGGATAACCGATGGAGATAAGACAAAATGTCATAAGATCAAACTTGTAGATCTCTCAAAATCTGTTACTGCTGCTGCAGTCGGTTTTTTGATACGACTTACTGTTTAGCTACTTTAAGCCCCTATGAAGGTCTACACAGACCTTCAAGTTCAACTCAATTCAATTCAAGTTTATTCACCAGTTCAAAACTATACAGTTTCTGGTTTCGTCAGAATACAAACAATAACATATAGCTAGGACTACAGTGAGTCCCATGCAAGAGTTGGCCAATGACACGGGTTTCTGTGTCGCGGCGGGCACAGCTCCAACTCCCGAGCGATTGGGTGAAATATCTACACAAATAAAGCCGCGATTGGTGCAATAATTCAGGTTCTCACATTTACAGTTAAAATTACGATGAAAATAACCACGTACCTCTTCACAAGAGATTGTTCTCCTCTTGCGTCCACACAATGCTGGCACCTTTTTAGGAAATTTTCTTTCAGGCGCATACGTACAGCCTCCGAGACAGAGTTAATTTCTCTTGTGAAATTGTCTTTAAGTTCTTCTAACAGTTTGTGACTATTATTTATGGGGAAACTTCTAAAATAAAGTGTTTAGGTCAATTTCCCAAACATTACATAATATCTGAATCATCATTCAAACTGTGAAATAAATGTCTTAAATCATCAGTAATATATTTTCATTCAGAGAATCAGAAACATCAAAACTATCCTCTATTTAGCTTGGCCATTTTCTTAATTTTTTTCTGTTGCTTGCTCGGTATCAGAAAAATCAATGTATGTGTATAAAACAGTTTCTTTTAGGAAATACATGAACAATTCTTGATAATTATCTAGGCAAAAATAAATAAATCGGCATAACATATGACTACGAGATATGACCGCCATTCAGACAGCCATATTTTGCACAATGTAATGCATATGGGCTTTGTGTATATATATGCACAGTAGTTGAATTTATTATGAAAACTTATTTTTTGTGTAAATCTTGATTTCAGTTAAATTGTCTTGGTCTCAAGAAAAGATTCTATTGTATTTGCTTTGAATGAAAAATACATTTATATTTATAAATTAACGTTTAGATGTTTGCTTTCCTTCACAGATTGCAAAGCTGTACCCAAAAATTGAATTTGAAACAATGATTGTTGATAACTGTACTATGCAAATGGTGTCAAATCCACGTCAGTTTGATGTCATGGTTACGCCAAATCTGTATGGCAACATAGTAGACAACTTGGCATCAGGCTTGGTGGGAGGCGCTGGCGTGGTAGCGGGCGCCAGCTATAGTGCCGAGTGTGTGGTGTTTGAACCTGTGAGTACTGCCCCATATTATCTGCTTTTACAGCATTGGACAGATAACTTGTTAGAACAGGAAGATTGCTTATGTCAGGCAAATTTATGCTAGGAAAAATATATAAGAAAGAATGAACCTCCTGAAAATAGGAGTTGATCAATAGTGCAGTCAACGAAAAGTTGTAGAGGGAAATGGAAGGAACACAATTTTTCACTTTGGGATTTTGGACTAGTTAGAAGGTAAACATACTAAAAGTCTTGACTCCTAGGAGGTGAGCAGGGGGGCCGTAGAAGGTCCCTTTTTTCGGATTTTTCCTTATATTTCGGAAACTATTGGTCCTAGTGATATGACCATTCTAAGAGGGTCATTTAACTCGAAGTGGCAACATAGTTGTGAAATGGAATGTAGTGAAGCACTCGCCGCAAGAAGCTTACAGTCCTTAATGTAGTCTCCGCCTGCCTGTTGAACCCTTTGCCAGATGTCTGGTAACCGTTGAATAACTGTCAAATCCCCACTTTGGGAGAGGGTGTTGACAGTGCGCCCTAAAGGCATGAACAATGCTGGGAATGTCTCTGAAACATTTGCCCCTGAGAGGTTCTTTCATTTTTGAAAAAAGGTCAGAATCGCAGGGGATCATATCCAGGGAATATGGCGAGTGCTCCAGTACCTCCCAACCCCACCGTCGTAACAGAGTCTGTACTGGATGGGCTGTATGACATCTGGCATTGTCGTGTAAGAGAATTGGAGGTGGGGACGTTTTCATCGCAAATGGTGGCTGAGGTATGAAGCATAGTATGCAGCATTGACGGTAACACCCGTGGAACTTGATGTGACAGGATAATGCCTTCGTGGTCGTATGACATTATCATCACCACCTTCACGTTTGGCGGCTCTTGCCGAAGCTTTTTAATTAAAGCTGACAAAATGATCCACAAGATAGATTCCATTCATTGTTTCGCTACCTCGCATAGTTTCCGAGATGTACGTATTCAAAGTTTCCTAATATTGGGGGGAATTTGCCTCGACCTTTTTTTTGCTATATTTGACTTTCTAACTCTTCGGCTCTTCGTCCTACGAAAGTGTCATAAGAAAGGAAGTTGTAGAGCATTAAATTTGCTTGAAGAATATATGTTATTTTACTGTTTATCTTAAACGGTTCAAAAGTTAGAGCAATTTTAAGTTTATGTGTAAATTCCAAGATTTTGCAGAAACACTCAAGTTTCGTATTTTCCGTTATTCCACTGCTCTGACTCTATATAAATGCCAATATATATGTATTTGTGTGTTTTTCATAGTATATACTATATATAAGTTGCACATAAATTATAAGTTTATATGTATCTCTATATATATAAAAGGCTTTGTCCTGACTGACTGACTGACTGACAGGAATCAACGTAGAGCCTAAACTATAACAGGTAGAGACTTGGAATTTTGACAGTACCTTCGTTTCATAATGTAGGTGCTCACTAAGAAAGAAATTTGCAAAATTTTTATTTTAAATGCCAAAAATTAAATGTTTTTGAGAATACTTAATCCCTTTTTACACAGAGTTATAAAACCCAAATCACAGAACATATTGTTGCTAATGGTATCAGATGGCTTTGAAAAAAAATGCAAGTTTGACAAATAAGAGAAAGTATCAATTTATAATTAATGTTATAAATAAATATTAAAGAATGTAATCCACGAAAATAATGCAGTCACATAACTTTTCTCTACCCTGGACATAGAGAAAACAATACGAGGCATGGTAATATGGTATTTTATTATATCGCAGGTTTTTGGAGAGAGAATTATGAAAGTGATATTGCTTTCTGTTTAATTTCATCCCTAAAACAGTTTTATGGTAACATGAGAGGGAGAAATAAAATTTTCCGCCTCGGTATTACAATTTTATGTTACAGGAATTTCTGTTTCTTCTTATTTGAACCCTTATCAGGCTTGCTGTGTACAAGCGATGTGATGCAGAATTCTACATCCTCTATGAGCCATAAAAAGCTATATCGAGCGTTTTCTGAGCGAATAGTTTGAGTGGGATAAGTCGTTCTTCCTATTTAAAATTATAAATACCTATATTAGGACCTAGAATTTAAAAATCTAAAGTCCTTCATAAGTTCATTTCCAATTACAAAATAAAAAACCCGGGTGACGCCGGGTCTGTTAAGCTAGTCTTTTTATATATAAGAGGCTTTGTCCTGACTGACTGACAGAGAATCAACGTAGAGCCTAAACTATAATAAGTAGAGACTTGGAATTTTGACAGTACCTTCGTTTCATAATGTAGGTGCTCACTAAGAAAGGATTTTGCAAAATTTTGATTTTAAATGCCAAAAATCAAACGATTTTGAGTATACTTAATCCCTTTTTTTACACAGAATTATGAAATCCAAATCACAGTTGGCATGGCAACATATTGTTTCCAGTTGTTTCTCAGATGTGTTTGGAAATAATTGAAGTGGGACTTTTAGAAAAGCTATGTTATAAATGAATATTAAATTATGAAATCCACGAAAATAATACAGTCACATAACTTTCTCTACCCTGGACAGAGAAAACAGTACGAGGTATGGTTATATGTGTATTATTTTATCGCATGTTTTTGGGGAGAGATGTATGGAAGTAATATTGCATGTCTGTTTAATTTCATCCCTAAAACGGTTTTATGGTAACATTAGAGTGAGAAATAAAATATTCCGCAAAGACAATACAATTTTATGTCACCGGAATTACTGTTTCTTCTTATTTGAACCCCTACCTGGCTTGCTGTGTACAAGTGATGGGATTCAAAATTCTACTTCCTCTATTAGCCGTAAAAAGTTGTATCAAGCGTTTTCTGAGCAAATAGTTTGAGTGTGATAAGTCATTCTTCCTCATTTCAAATTCTAAATACCTATAAAAGGACCTAGAATTTTAATATCGAAAGTCCTTCATAAGTTAATTACGAATTACAAAATACAAAACCCGGGCGATGCCGGGCCTTTTAAGCTAGTCTAATATAATATAAGAGTTTTTTTGGGAAAGTTCAGTATCTGTTGTAAAGCATGTATTCAATACCAGGTTTACAAGCTTATATTAATCCTAACTTATAAATGAAATGAGATCAGATCTATAATTCATATAGAAATCCATGAAATTCACGAGAAATTTTTCTCATTTCAAAAACTATTTGCTAACATCTGTGAAAAAGTTCACATTCCAATATAGTCAAACCTCCTTATAATGATATTTGTGGGCCCTATTGTTATATGAGAGTTATTGTTATACCGAGGGACATTTTAAGAAAACTGCATGCAAAACAAAAAACCGAGTTATGTACTTACACAGCCTAATGGAAGAATTCGCTGGTGCGTGGGTAAAGAAAGTAAAGTCCACTTTCTTGTTACTGAGAATTAGAGTGACTTAACACACTTTACCCGCCCAACATAGCTTTAGAGATGGATAAACCCATGAGGCACACATCCATAACTACCATACGTTTTTGAATATGACTTACTGGGCTTAACACAAATGTAGAGAACATTTTTATCTACAACTCTATGGATATATCTCAATTTTTTAGGATGGTGTACTTAACTCTCTTTCCCCACGCATCCGCAAATTTATTTAACATATATTGTAACAAACACAACACTTTCCTCAATTTCTCTTCTATTTTTAAGAAATGTAGCCAATGTGGATTAAAACCTCTATATGCTTCAAAACATCATCCAAATGTTTAAAGGCCACTAATTTTGTTTTGAGACTTATTGATTTTTGTTGAGTGAACACCATAGCTATTTTTCACCCACCCACTGAAAAATAACTGGTTAGCTATTTAACATCGCCTACCATATGTCAGAGAAAGTACAGTCATACAGGGGTGGAAAGAGGGAAGAAAGAGAGCGAAAATCTAAAAATGACCCACTCTTGCTAATATGCGGTCCCATGCAATACACTATTTTGCGGCCTCTTGAAGAGTGCCTTGCTGAGGTTTCATTGTATTTTCTTTCCTTGGTGAGTAACAGTTAATTCCACTTCCATGAAAGTACAAGTTCTACTTTATTTGTTACTAGCATGTGCCGCGGTTTCACCTGCAATAATTATTTCAAAAATTAAAAATTAAAAGCATAATAGTTAAATCATTATATTTATTAACACGTAAATCACGTGGTCTACATACCACAATTAGATAGCGTCACCTGGTAAAAGCGACCTCATTTTCGAGTTCCTTGGCCCAGAAAACCGCCTGTATAGTGAGTTTCGTCCAAATCGAACAATGTTTGGCCATATTTAGGCCTAAGTTGATTACCCCTCTTCTGTGTAGGATGAAAATTTCATATGTCTGCGGGCCTTGACATTCTAAAAAATGAATCGTCCAGGATGGACTTACAAAAGAAGTGATCGCCTGCAATAATTATTTCAAAAATTAAAAATTAAGAGCATAATAGTTAAATCATTATATTTATTAACTCCTAAATCACATGAATTACATACCACGATTAGATAGCGTTGCATGGTAAAAGCAACCTCATATTCGAGTTCCTTGGCCCAGAAAACCCCTGCATAGTGAGTTCCATCTGAACTGATCAATGTCTGTCCATTTAGGCCTATAGGCCTGTTCCGTCTGCTGAAAATTTCAGATATCTGCATGCCTTGACATTATAAACAAATGAATCGACCAGCGTGAGCTCACAACATTCAAGCGATCGCGATGGTTTTATTTCCAAGGTATGACGAAAATAGCCAAAGCCATTATTGATTTGACATTGAAATGTATTACTCAAAACTGATGCTTCGAAAACGCAAAAAATGCATGTTTTCTGCCCGTTTTCACTCATAACTCACGAACGAAAGCGAAAATTAAATTTCTGGCTTCAAGGTGCATTTTCCGACCCCTCAGTCCACCTATGTTAAAATTCCAGATCTCATGCGTTGAGTAGACTTTGCTGGGCATCGTGGACAGACAGACAGACAGACACTTCCTTTTATTAATATAGATAGATGTGACCCATTCATGATTTTTTAATTTTAGCACGTTCGTGATAATATGAGTTGTATAAGACTGTTCTCTATTACAGGGTGCAAGGCACACGTACTCCGAAGCTGTGGGTAAGAATGTGGCCAACCCAACAGCTATGCTGCTGTGCGGTGCCAAGATGCTCAGGCATGTGAACCTCCAGTATTACAGCGACATGATCAGAAATGCTATTGATAGAGTGTTGAAGAGTGGCAAGGTAATCCATCTTTTTAACCTATTTAAAATAATGAAGAAGATTTATCCACTTAAAGTCCTTTTTAATCTAAAATATTAAAAAAATTATCTTAGTTCTACGAAATGTTAACTAAACTACTCTGCAGAAGAAAGTGTAGCAGTCATATATTTATCTTTTTACCATATATTATTACAATAGAGTTTATCTAAAACATTTTTAAGAACTCACTGATCTGATTCATAACAGAACTTCTGATCTACAAAAATAAGTAGTCTTGAATGACACAAATTTGTTCCTTTAATACACTTCTCTGTCATTGGTCGGCAACTTGTTATTTTAAAGTTGAAATGATTTCATAGTAAAGCAGACGGCTCAAATTTCATTTCCTGCGATGGCGAGGCGGCACAAAGACAAGCAACATATACATTATTAATTTCAGTGTGTTGCATAAATTAATTTTTATTATGCCTTTTCTTAAAAATGCACAAACTCTCATATTTATTTTTATTTGCATTAGTTGTAAAATCTATGTAAAAATCGTGTTTTTCAGGAAAAATCCCCCTTAGCCCTTTTTAGGCCCTTAAGTCCAGTTTAGCCCTTTTTAGGTTCTATAAGATTCCTAGGAAGCTGGGAAAAAATAGGTTAAATTCAAATCCGGGCCCTAGTGATGAGTTATAATGGAGTCAAGAGCTTTCAAAATATGTTATGTTTTACACATGTACTATCCTAGATGAGAACTTGACCCAGTGCATCCAACTCATGTAGTCAGACTTAATTTATAGTAGGGTTCCACCTCATTTTTAAGCAAATCCATAATTTTTTTATATATTTCTTGCAAAACAAAGGAGTAAAATCAAGGACGATATTGAAAACTTGTGTATATAATAACATGTACTGGTATTAAGTATAATTTGAGAATCTAATATAACCTGCCTAAAACGAAACACAATCGTTCTTTATTTTTTTCTCTCATTTTCACAAGTTTTATAAAAGGTTGCTTATATGAAAATCTAATGGTTCATTTCTGTACTGATTTCTCATAAAAACCACAACTACATTTACAAAGGCTACAAGGTTCCTTCCTGTGGTGGTACTGTAGGGGTGGAAGATCTACTCAGAGGAGAAATCTTCAAATTTTCAGCAGGCAGAATCCATTAATTCACCAAATGCACTATAAATAAAATCAGGTAAACTGATGTAACAAAGTGCCAGTATGTTTTTGTTTAAACAGTTATGACTGCAATTATGATATGCAGAATATGTTTTTTTTTTTTTTTTTAAATTCATTTCCAAGTTAAGCTCCAGATTTATTCATTAAGCAGGGATTACGGAAGAACAAAGGTCTAGTTTTTTTAATGAGATTAAAATCTTCCAGCATCACCTGAACTGTACAGATTTGTGATATCATGACAATCGCACACTCACATAAAAATACAAAAAAAAAATCAAATTGGCCGGTTTCGGGTTTTGAATTATGGACTCCAGAATGTGAGGCCAAAGCGTTACCATCTCGCTAACTTAACGGTCTAGTTGGATAAGCGCATGTAAATCAATAGTGTTTTTTGTCATAGCTACCTGTATTTTAATTTCCAAGGCCTTATAAGATCACAGTAAAACAATAAGCAGTGTTGTCAAGATAACTGATTTTCATTTTTTTTTTTTATAAATTCTTTCGAATACATATATTACCATAAAATAGGCACTAAATTGAGCATTACTCCGTAACAGGTCAACCGATTTTATCCATTATAAATAGACGTCTTTCCATGGACATTATAAATGCGTATACGAAGTTTCATAAATATACGATAAAGCGTATTTGAGTTATTGTGCCTTTAAAGTAGACACTAAATTGGGGTTTACTCCGGTACTGGTCAACAGATTAGGTTCAAGTTCAATAGGACACTTCTCATGAACTTCATAAATGAGTATACCAAGTTTCATGGAAATCCGATACAGCGTATTTGAGTTAAAAATAGGCACTAAATTGGGCATTACTCCGGTACCGGTGAACCGATTTGGTTCAATATCAATAGGGTTCTTCCCATGGGCATTACAAATGTGTTTTCCAAGTTTCATGAAAATTCGAAAAAGCGTATTTGAATTATGGCACGTACAGACAGACGGACAGACATTTTTCGTCCCCACACACAATCTCATAAAGTACCATACTGGCCCTTAATAAAACATTTTTGATAATTATTCAATTCTGTCATTTTTATTCCTCTGGTATAGTGTATCATATGACTCTTTTAGAAAAGTGGATTGCCAAACTTTTACTCTTTGATGTAGCATATTTCAAGGTTTAAACAATTCAAATAGGTATATTTAAAATTTATTTAGCGATTAATATCACACATATACTACTTTTGAGAAGCTTCCTTCATATTACTATCAATAATTTGTTTTAGTGCCACAGTTGGCAACATTTTCTACTCTCTAGGAAGGCAAAAAGGCAAACTCTTGAAATGTTTGGAGTTGCTTTGGTTTCAGAGGAGTAGGAAACTTTGTTTATTCAGTTTTGCAAGTGTATGTTTCTAGCTAAGTAATCTCAGAGAATGCTTTATCATTGTGGGAGTGAGTTGTTAGTCACTGTATTGGTCCAAATATAAGACGATGTTTCTTGCCTCAAAAAACTATACTCGTCTTATGCCTGCAGCCTAACACTTTCAACAACTCTCCATTCATGAATGCCGCTGTGCAGCGGGAATCCCCACGCAATGACATACATCTGATCCAAGGTCAAAGTCACGTGGAAATTCACCGAACTTTACCAAATTTTACCAATTGTATTTTTCCTGAATTAGTGCTTCTTGTATTGCACCATTACTTCTCTATTCTCTACGTGTAAACCTTTATTTGACCACCAGTCATGGCGAACCATGTGGAAAAGAAAGCATCTTCATTGTCTCAATGCTTAAATAAAGGTAAGAGAAGAAGTTACGACATGAACTTTAAAATTCTGTTTTATGTGAAGGAAATTGTACTATTAAGCTTTTTTTCCGTAACTATTTTTAAAAAATTCATGGTCATCTTATATTCGAACCAGTACGGTACTTTTTTTGTGTTGCCATATTTTGTTACACAGTGCATATAGAGATCGATCAGCCATGGATTGGGCAACACTTCCGATGATGTCTACAGCTGTTCATGTCAATTGAGTTGTATCTGTTGTGTGCATTAGTAGTAAGAATTATGTTGTTTAAGGTAAGTTATTCATTATTGTGGTTGAGTGTATTTCCTGTATGATACGTTTGTGAAATACTCTTGTGCAATAAAGTGTCGACAAGATTCCATCATAAGTTTCAAGAAGTTAAAATTCCTAGCAGGTCAGCCGTTCATTACCTTTTAAACAAAGTCAGGATCTTTTTTAAACAAGAAACTAGTTCAACAGCGCCATTTATTGACTGAAGAGAAGCTGGATAAAATAGAACACACACCCCAGACTTGACCCACTGATGAATCAGGGTTTCATCTTAATTGTTATATTTCTACTCAGAACAGTCGATACTGGGTTACCGAAAATTCCCATATTATTCATGAATCTCCTTACCATGATCAAAAAGTTGATGTGTGGTGAACAATAAATGCGAGTAGAATTATCAGTAAAGAGATGTGTTTAAAATTATTACAAAATCAGTGGATAAAAGTTAAAAAATTAAAACACAACGTTTCAACTCTGCCCTTGAGTCTTCCTCAGGTGACTTCTTACACAGTACTGATCATGGAGAAGATTGAGTTTCGTCACGGTGACCATCGATAAAAACACTGTTTCTAAAATATCTGCTTTTCCATTCCTTTGGAATGTCAAACATTTCCTCCTCTATGCATTCCGCAGGCGGCCGGGGAATTTTTACCACTGGAATTTCCTTTTTCAGTCTCCTCATTACATTCGTCCCCTATATCACCATCATACCTATTTAAACACACCCCCTGGTTGCCGATTATGCAAAATGCCTCATTTCTTTTTACGTAATCATCCTCGACTCTTACAATGTTTACTTCACCAATACCATGCTGGTTTTCCATCATATGCTGACTGAGTCCAGTAGAGCATTTTCCACTATTTACATCCCTTTCATACTCATGTAAGTCCCTCCTGGTTTCTCCGTCATATACTCCCTCTCAATCACTACATTTTACCGAATATACTCCAGGAAAATTCATTTTGTCCTTGTTCGTACCAAGATGTTTATACTGGGAAAATGTTTTTTCAATTATTTTTTTTTAATTATCAATTATCAGACCCATTAAAGCAGTAAGTTATAGAAATACAATTTTAAGAAATGTCTTTCCGTAAGTAACAGTGATGATTGGTTGAATGACTGATTTCAGTCGGATTTAGCTCCAGCACACATGGCTAATCAGTCTATGCATGAATTGTGAGGTGTGTTCAGTGGCAGAATTATTAGTCAAGGATTTTGGCCAGCATGCTCCCCGGACCTATCTCCATGAGAGTTTTTTGGGGGACCATTAAAGAATAGAGTGTTTGCAACAAATCTGCATAGAAGAATGGAAGAACAGTATCGCTATCGATATGAACTTTCATGAGTGAACAGAAATTTTCCACAAATATAATGAACATTATAAAGTTTAGGAATGAAGTTTTTTAGACAGTGAAACTATACTAATTATTCAAAAGTAGTCGAACGTTTAAAACACTTTTAAACGTTCGACTACTTTTGAATAATTATAATGAACATCTTCGCACTCGAGAGAACCACTTTCAACACCTATTGTGATGCACGTAAGCCAAGCTTACATGTAGACACGTCAACCCTTGCCCGGCAGACTGATCGATCTCTAGATGCACTGTATTATGTATAAATTTAAAATGTAACTTAACATTTTACTCTTTGTTTGAACAGGTTAAGACAAAGGACCTGGGTGGACAGTCTACTACAAATGAGTACACGTACGCCATTATTAACAGTCTGCGTTAAAATTGTAAAGGTTTTGCTATCAGTATTCTGGACGCCTAAATTTAGAGGATTTTGAAAAGGTATTATACACTAGTCAATCTTATATATTTTATTTTTACTTAGTTACTATTGGATAGGAAAATTGAATATTCAATAGTACACTTAAGAAAACATCTGCATTTTTTCCTATGCTAGTGTGTCTTTTCATTACTTTATTCACAGAAAAATAACTCTCTAGAAATATTGTTACAGCTATAGAGATTGTACATAACAAAAAAACTTGATATTGTTAATTGTTGACAATAAATGTGTTGTGCTATAGGAAAACTATATACTTTGTAAAGCCGATGTCCCACGATCCAATTTTTGGTCCAAATGTCTACAAACCATGAGATTGGATCGTATGACATGACCGACTGCCATTGCACACAATTTCATCCTATATTTTCCATACAATTGTTCTGCATGTAACAGAATAGAAACATTTCTATTTTTCCATCCAAAAATATGAAATCGACCAATGAGCGTCATTCTATCCCTGTGTGACCTGCATGACGTAGAAACATGGCTTCTTCCTCCATACAGCTGATTCTCTCCGCTGCCAGTGAACATAACCAAAAAGATAAAATGATATACTAAAGTCAAGAAGATTAACGGATGCTAAGGCCTAGAATTTAACAATAATAAAAATACGTAGAGCGCCCGGGTTGATCTATGCAGCGTTGGGTTTCCGTCAGCCTCCGTTCGCATGGCATTGTGATGTTCTATTCCGCTGACCGTCGTCCTTATGGTAAATCCTGTGTGCCCCCCTAGTTTGATCTCTTAGCACCCCTATGGCTATTAGGGTGCTTATACTAATAAATAAATAAAATCAGGTAAACCAATGTAACAAAGTGCCAGTATGGTTTTGTTTAATCAGTTATGATTGCAGTCAAATTGGCCGGTTTCGGGATTTGAACCATGGAACTCCAGAATGTGAGGCCAAGACGTTACCATCTTAGCCACCTGGGTCAGTTTAACGGTCTAATTGGATAAGCGCATGTAAAGCAATAGTGTTATTTGTCATAGCTAACTGTATTTTAATTGCCAAAGCCTTATAAGATCACAGTAAAACAATTGACTATGTTGTCATGATAACTGATTTGCTTTTTTTTTTATAAATTCTTTCGAATACGTATATTACCATAAAATAGGCACTAAATTGAGCATTACTCCGAAACAGTTCAACTGATTTTATCCAAAATCAATAGACGTCTTCCCATAGACATTATAAATGTATATACCAAGTTTCATAAAAATCCGATAAAGCGTATTTGAGTTACCGCATCTTTAAAATAGACACTAAATTTGGTTTTACTCCGGTACCGGTCTACCGATTTGGTCCAATATCAGTAGACTTCTTCCCATGTACATTATAAATGGGTATACAAAGTTTCAGGAAAATCCAATAACGCATATTTGAGTTATCGCGACTTCTTATATATTAACATAAAAGGCACTAAATTGGACATTATTCCGGTACTGGCCAACCGATTTGGTCGAATATCAACACACGTCTTCCCATGGACATTATAAATGCGTATACGAAGTTTCATAAATATCCGATAAAGCGTATTTGAGTTATTGCGCCTTTAAAGTAGACACTAAATTAGGTTTTACTCCGGTACCGGTCAACAAATTAGGTTCAAATTCTATAGGGTACTTCTCATGGACGTCATAAATTCGTATACCAAGTTTCATGGAAATCCGATACAGCAAATTCGCTGTATTAAGATAGGCACTAAATTGGGCATTACTCCGGTACCGGTGAACCAATTTGGTTCAATATCAATAGGGTTCTTCCCATGGACATTATAAATGTGTTTTCCAAGTTTCATGAAAATCCAAAAAAGCGTATTTGAGTTATGGCGTGTACAGACACATGGACGGACAGACATTTTTCGTCCCCACACACAATCTCATAAAGTACCATACTGGCACTTAATACATCATTATTTACTTATTCTACACCTGTTTATTACTGCTCCCGCTAGATAGGTGAACATATACATATATCTACACTTCTTATCTACATGATGAAATATACACTTTCAGCTACATTGCTGCTAATATCCACAGTCCATCTACATGGGTGTCACTACCACTTCCAACATAACTCTCTAACTAATTCCTCTTGCTTTTCTCCACATCCGTGGAGTCTGTCTCAGCATATTCCTGGCTTACAGGAAGTACACCAGACTGCAAGTGAACTTTGGACAAAGAGTTGCCAACTAAAACCTTAAAAATAACCATTATTACAACTGGCATAAACGCTGAGGTGCTCTGGAAATTATGATAAAGATTCCGTAAAAAGTGTTATTTGTGTCAAGTGCCATGTCGATTGTATTACCTATCGATTTTCGTTTCGGGAGAACAGCTGGCCTGTATATTGGACCAAAATGCATTCTCGTGTGCACAGCCAGAAATAATTGTATAGAAATACTACTTTTAAAAACAATTTTAAATTGTTTAGGATTTGCCGATGATTTAGCATTACTGGCCAATGATATTCAGGAAGCAAAACGACAAATTAAGTCTCTGCATGAAATAGCCCAAAATATTGGTTTAAAAATTTCATTTGAAAAAACTGAAATAATGCTAACTCAAATGCCGCTAGCAAACAAAATTGAGGTGGGAGGCCAAGAAATAAAAATTTTAGAAAAATTTAAATATTTAGGTGAAATAATCACTTACAACATGAATGAGAAACCAGCATGGCAAAATAGAATAGATAAACTGGTTAGAGCACAGCATGTTACCAAGAATACATACAATAAAAAGTGCCTCTCAATAGCAACCAAATTGAAACATTATAAAACAGTGACTCAACCGCAAATCACGTACGCATGTGAAACACTATTCAAAACAACTAACACAGTTGCAATAGATGGAGTACTCAAGGTAGAAAGGAGAATAGTAAGAACCTGTTTAAACAAAAATTACCAAGTAAATGGAGTCTGGAGACTAGCTTCTAATGAAACAGTATATAAAGAAATAGAACCAGTGACAAGTACAATGGAAAAAAAAACTAATATCATTTTTGGGACATATATTACAGACACCAGAAAATAGAATTAGCAGAAAAATAATAGAAAAATTATGGAAGAGTAAGAGTAAGAAAAATATAAGATGGATTACAGAACTTAAGGAAGATATGGCAGAGCTACATATTACAGTAGAGGATTTAATATACAAGACAGACACACTCAAGATATTGAAAGACAAACACACTACACTACAGATGAAAATCAACAAACAGAGAATAGGAAGAGTAGTTCCAGAAGCAGAAAGAAAATTGCGGTCAGAAAGGATGAAGAAGTACTGGGCTGACAAAAAGAAGAAAAACCTCAACCAGAAACCTGACTAAAGTGGTCCTATGAAGGCCAAAAAATTAAAATTAAATTAATACTACTTGATACAAATTTTTCAACCAACAAGTTGGATCAAGTGGCTTAACTATAGAGCTTTAATAATTAAGGAATTGCGCACAATGTGCATTATCTTAACCTAAGACTTAACCTACTGACAAACACCCAGTCCTGGACCCGGGAAAAATCCCTGACCCGGCCGGGAATCGAACCCGGGCTATAGGGAGTTATCACATCATGTGGATTTCAAAACTATAGAGCTTTGATAACTCCCATTGATCTCATTTTAATGAATGTACATTTGCAAACTTTTCTTTACCGCCTCCCTACTTCTGAATCATAAAATAACATGAATTAATGTTTTAATGTAACAAAAGAAATCTACACAATCCCACTTTCTAAACAGATTCCAACAAAAATTGTTTCATTACACAAAATTGAAATACCGGTATCAATTCGTTTTTCAGGAATGTTTTCAGAATTTCCAATAACTACTAGTTCCCCCATGCATCAGCCCATGTTGTTCAACGTGCAATTTCTGCTTCAAAAGGAACTGCTTATTATCTTAAGACTTAGGTTGTTCAATGAGCTTGAAAGTCTACTTTCTAAATTCTCATATCGACTACTTTCCCGAAAATTTTGGTGCCGTCAGCGAGGAGCAAGGAGAAAGATTTCACCAAGACATAAAGGAGATGGAATGTAGATACCAGGGAAGTTGCAACATGAACGTGCTTGCAGACTACTGTTGGAGCATCTATAGAGACGAGCCGCAAGCTGACCACAAGAGGTTTAGTGGCAGAAGAAGTGTTGAAGGAACACAAAAACTGAACTATTAGCTATTGTAAAGGTATATATTTATTCATAGATTGTTTAACTTTAGCAAAATTCAAGACATAACTGTATTATTTCTTTATAAATATAATGTTTTTTTCCATATAGTATATTTACAAAACATATGCATTTTTCTATTTTTGTTTCAAGTCCAGGCTTATTTTGTGAAAACACCTTACGTGATAGGAGAAAATGGTGGTCATATTTGAATTCAGCACACAAAATAACATAAAAAAAAGTCATTAGATTGCAGACAATGTAGATGTAGATGTAGATGTAGATGTCTCGTTCTGTAGATCCTGTGTTGAGCAGGGCTCAAGGGTATAGAACACGTCAGATAAAAACATACATGCATGTTATAAAAAAAACATGATACAAGAATTGTTATGTCACACTTACTCAAGCTGAAAAGAAATCATCCATATTGTAGAAGGTGTGAGTTACTAAATATTGCTTCAGAGCTCTTTTGAAAGATTTGCATTTGCTTTTAATACATAGTGATTTAATCTCTTTTGGAAGGTTATTGTATATTTGTATTGCGGAATAATAAGCACCTTTCTGAAAAAGTTTTAATGAGTTAGCTGGTCTATGTAAATCATTCATGTTTCTAGTAGTACGCCCGTGTATACTGTGATTACTTTGAAATTTATCAATATTATCTACCATGTAACACATAACAGAGTATATATACTCTCCGGTGAGAGTGAGGACTTTTAATTTTTCAAACAGCGGTTTACAAGATTCTCGTTTTTTCTTTCCACATATTATTCTTATTGCTCGCTTCTGTAATCTAAATATTTTTTCCCTATGTGCCGAGTTACCCCAAAAAATGATTCCGTACCTCATAACAGAGTGAAAATATGCAAAATATACCGTGAGTAATGCGTCCTGTTGTAATATATCATTCAAAGTTCGTAGCGCAAAACATGCTGAACTTAGCTTAGAACTTATCATTACAATGTGTTTCTTCCAGTCAAGATTTTGGTCAATTTGTAGTCCTAAGAATTTTATGTTGCTAATTTCCTCTATGATTTGTGTTTGATAATTGATTACAATGTTTGAGATATATCTATTTTTTGTTCTAAATTGAATAAAGTGGGTCTTATCAATATTAAGTGACATTTTATTAGCTTGAAACCAAGTATTTAATTCGTGAAAAGTCTTTGTAGCTAGTCTTGCTAAATCTTCTTGTGACTTTCCTGTTACGAGTACACTAGTATCATCTGCAAAAAGCAATGCCTTTGATTCGTCACTTAAGTTATCTGGTAAGTCATTGATGAAAATTAAAAAGAGCAAAGGTCCCAGTATCGATCCCTGAGGTACTCCATTTTTAACAGTCCCTAATTTTGATTCATTTCCATTTATTATTACCTTTTGAGTTCTATCAGACAGGTATGATTTGAACCACTTTAGTGTTATATTATCCAACCTATAGTGTTTCAGTTTTTGAAGTAGAATTTCATGATTTATACAGTCAAACGCCTTAGCTAGGTCACAAAAAATTCCTAGGGCATGTTTCTTTTTATCTAACGCTTCCAATATTTCTGTAGTGAGTTGAAATGTAGCATTATCAGTGGACATGCCACTTCTAAATCCAAACTGAGATGGTGTAAGAATGTTATTCAAATTAAGATAGTGTATTAAGCGGTTGTACATAACTTTTTCAAAAACTTTTGAAAATGAGGTTAGGAGTGATATAGGTCTATAATTTGATGGAACATTTTTGTCACCTTTCTTAAAGAGGGGCTTAACAATAGCATGCTTTAGTCTTATTGGAAATATTCCACTTTTTAACGAACAATTACAAATATGACTAAGAGGTTTACTAATTTCAGATGAGCAGCTTTTTAACAACTTATTACTTATCTCATCCCATCCAGAAGAGTTTTTGCTTTTGAGTGACTTGATTATATTTTCAATTTCTCTAGAGGAAGTTAATTTGATTTGAAATGTATGGTTCTGGACTATAGGTGTTTTAAGTAGGTCTGCTGCATTAATGCTAATATTAGTTGTAGGAATACATTTCTCTGCAATGTTTATAAAGTGATTATTAAAAGCATTTGTGATATCTGATACATTATCTAGCTTTTTGTTCTGGTATGTTAGTGACATGCAATCATTGTTTCCCTTTGATCTCCCTGTTTCGTTTTTAATTATATTCCATATAGTTTTAATTTTATTGTCTGATTTATTAATTATTTGTGAGAAATGCCTACTCTTTGCCTCTTTAATTACTTTCTTCAGTGTATTGCAGTACATTTTATAGTGTTCTTTATGAGCTGGGTTGTTACTGGTTCTACATTTTAAATATAGCTCTCTTTTGTTTCTACATGATATTTTAATGCCAGTGGTTAACCATGTTTTATTCCTTACATTAGGTAAATTAGCAGTTTTCTTTTTTGGAAAGTTAGTTTCAAAATGCCGCAACACAATATTTAGGAATTCATTTAATTTACAGTCTACTTTGTCATAGGAAAATATAGATCCCCAGTTTTCATTCTTCAGATCTTGTTTGAAGTTTAAAATTGAAGCATCATTCATTACTCTAGTCATATGGGTATGTTTTTTAGTTGCGTTTACCTTACTATCGTTTAGCACTAACATTTGTGCATCATGGTCCGATAATCCATTTAATATTGGTAATATTTTAAAGTTAGGGTGCTTTTCTATGTCTATGAATATATTATCTATTATTGTTTGAGAGTTGTTTTGGATTCTAGTTGGAAAGTTTACTACAGAGTCTAAATTATAACTACCTAGTAGGGATATCAGTCTGATCTTTTTTTCACTATCAATTGAGAAGTCTACATTAAAGTCGCCGCACAGTATAATATTTACATTATTACTATACAGATAGTTAAGAACCTTTTCTAACTGATTTGTAAAATAATTGAAATTACCTGTTGGTGCTCTGTAAATGGTCAGTATTACAAATGTACTGTTATCCGTTTCCACTCTGGCTGCGCAGCATTCAAAATCCTGTTCCTTACAGTAGGAACTGGTGTCTATATCACTAAAATTTAAGTTACTTTTGATGAATATACTCACACCTCCGCCTTTCATGGAACGTCTAAAGAAATTTGAGCACAATGAAAAATTAGCAATTTTTAATTGTTCCAGCTCTGTTTCTGCACAGTGGTGTTCCATTAAACAAATAACTTGAATTTCCTGCTTGTTAGAATTATTTGTATCCTGAAAAGCTAACTTAAATTCTTCAAATTTACATTCAAGCCCCCTTATATTTTGATGATATAATGCAAATGATTTACTAGTTCTAGTTGCAGGCTTGTATATATTACCAATGTTTACTCGAGGCAAGTATGTAAGTTGTTGTTCCCTTTCATCTAAAACCTCCCTAAAAAACGAGAGGAGCCACCAACTATGACAGGAATAGGCCTGTTACAATTAAATTCTTCAGCAATCAGCTTTGCCAGAGTCTTCTTCCCTCGAGAGTTGAGGTGGAGTCCATGCCTGGTGTATTCTTCTCTTCTTATGCTGTTAACAGACAAAACATTGATATTACCATTATTAGCAGAGAAGTTCCACAGCTTGTCGTTCACAGCTTTCACCTTGTCTCGAAGCGACGGCTTATCATACCTGTGAAACAATTCAACAAAATTTATATTAGTGTGAGAGCTGCTGCTGGAGATGCTGCGTAGATCCTGCTCGATATCAAAGCTGGGGTCTCTGTCTAGGCTGTTACCGCCACCTCCCACAATCACTATGTGGTCGTCCTTTGAGAAGCCTTTAGACAGCTCCTTTGTACCTGAAATCACATCTCTAAGTTCAGCATTAGGCTTACATATACATTCAACTTTGAAGTTCTCTCCAACAGCATCTTGCAGGGTAGTTCCCATATGTCTGGCGTGGCTGCTACCTAGAACAAGGATCTTTTTCTTATTATTACTACTAGGCCTATGCTCCTTCTTGGCTTGCCTGGGTGCTACAGTTGGCTCAGCTGGGGATTCCACTTCCTCTAGGCCATCTAAAACAGAGAATCGATTATTAGTAGCTACAGGGCTATAAGTCTTCTGCAAGGGTGACACGTTGCTGCTTGACGGTCTTCCTTTGGGTCTCTGCACTACCTCTGAGAAGGACTCTACCTTGGAAAAAGAAGTTACATTAAGTTTCTCATTCAGAGATCGGACATCCTCCTGTAATAAATCAATAACATATTTCAAATCATTAATTTCCCTATCCTTCATACACAGCTTGCAGAACCAATCGCCATCAGGAACATCGTCGGCACATACCCTAGAACAAACAAAGTGATACCAAACATCACATGAGTCACACTGAATACCATCAGAAACAGCTGTACAACAGTTACCACATAACTCTTCAATCGCCATTTCCAAATTGTCCTAAGAAATAGAATAAAAGAAAAATGTTAGTAAATACAAAGCAGGTTATAACAAGGCACAATAAAAAAAAAGCAAGGCAATAATTAATGTTCGTAGCAAGTAGTGGCTAGTGTGTGTGAACAGCTGATTTCGCGGGTAACAAAATGGCGGACTAACTACCAGTAGGCTATTGACTTTTTGAAGTTACTAAATGAAGGCTTTAAAATTAATATATGGTTAAAATTTATGTTTGGAGAACAAAAGTATACTACCTGTAATAATATATAAAAGTTACAGCTCAAATAATAGCTCACTAATATTTAAAAATATACAAATTCTCGGAGCTCGCACAGAGCACGTCCTCACACACCAACGCCACTAGCGCCACAATGACCTTAATTTTGCAGACCTGTGTTGTTGTTGTTATTGTTATTATTATTATTATTATTATTATCATTATCATCATCATCATCATCATCATCATCATCATCATCATCATCATCTGCAGCTTCATTGCCCGGTATCTCGGAATGTCGGTGTACTCAACACATGGTAAAATTGTTTTCTATCAATTCAAACCAGAGTTTCTTAATATGAAAGACCCACCAAGAGACATTTGCCTGCAACTGCGGGTCCATTATAGCAGTCAGAACACTGGGAATCTGAGAATATTATCACAGACTGGGAAACCTGATGATTTTTTATCCATTGGTGTGCCTGTCGGACGGCAAATAATTCTGCAATAAATATAGTAGTATATATAGAATTTTAGAAAGTTTATACAGGGAAGTTAATATTACGGAAAAAATAATATTGAGATAGATCCATACACTGCTTCCCTTATTTTAATTACTAACCTGAACCCAGGTTTCGGTGAGCCTTCCCACCATGTTCACCAGTTATACTCCTTCTGACTGTTGGTCTTCATCAGCATCCTCTCGTGGGCTTTTGATGAACTTCTTGACGAGGTCATTTTCCGAGGGAATCTAAAAATTCATTAGATTGTTCTTATTCTTGTGGATGTAGATTTTCTCCCAAACCGTAAGTTGTCTGTGTCCCTGAATACATTTTTTCAGTTCTGGTTCCAATCCTATTTGGTGACCAGTTTCCAAAACATGTGCTGCTACTGACGATTTATCCCCTTGAGCATATTTAATGTGTCTAAGATGTTCCTTTGTTCTAGTTCCCAGATTTCTTTTTGTTTTGCCTCTGTATTTCAAGTTGCAGTTGTTGCAATTGAACTGGTAAATTCCACATTTTTGTTCCTGTGGGATTTTGTCCAGGTGCGTGGATTGTATCAAATTCTTAATACTGAACTTATTTACTGGTGCCAAGGTGATGTTGTATTCCCCAAATATTTTCTTTAGTTTCCTGTCTGCAATTGGATGATATGTTATTTTTCTGTAGGTTAAATTTTCTTTCTCTGTTTTTAGGGTGGTTGTTTCATTGATTAATTTCTGTTTTTTATATTTTCTTACCTTCTTTATGACTAGGTTTTTGTCAAATCCATTGCTTTCAGCTATACACATTATATTCTTGTATTCTGTTTCATATTCTATTTTATTGAGTGAGATGTTAATCAGTCGGTGTATTAGGCTATTTAGTATTGCTTGTTGGTGCCCAATTGGATTGAAGCTGTTTGCCTTAATATAACAATCTGAATGTGTCGGTTTCCTGTAAATGCCAAATTCTATTTTTGTGCCCATGTTTAATATTTTTAGATCCAGGAATGGTAGAAAGTTGTTCGTCTGTTCTTCTATTGTGAAGTTTATGGATTTGTCTTGAATATTGAGGAGTTTTAGCGAGTCTTGGATGTGTTTTTGGTTTACTATGGCCACTATGTCATCGACATACCTATGCCATATTTTGAACATATATGGAAAGGCAGATGTCACATGAGTTTCCAAAAAACTTAAATATAGATCAGCTAGGAATGGCAATAAGGGATTTCCCATTGCCAGACCTGAACTTTGTTCGTAATACTTTCCATTGAATATGAAGTAGGTTTGTTCTATACATAGGGCTGTTAGAGTGCAGTATTCTTCTATCTTGTTGTTACCGAAGCCAATGGATTGTAACCATTTTTTCATGTATATTAATAGTTTATCCTTAGGAATACTCGGGAACAACGCCACTATATCGAAGGAAACTACACTACACCGACTGATTAACATCCCACTCAATAAAATAGAATATGAAACAGAATACAAGAATATAATGTGTATACAGAGATGCCAACTGCTACGGAATTTCCGTAGTTTCTACGATTTTCTTGACTGTGCTACGGCAATATGGAAACTGCACTAAATATTACGGATTTTACGAATCCCAATATCTATTTTTAAAATTTTTCGTTTTTCGTTTTTGACGTGAGTGTGTGTTAACCAAAGATGTTATATCTTACAGTTATATCATAATTATTGTTAAAATATTTCCTCTTTTTATTATCACTGTAATGTCGCTGACGACTGCCGACGCCGTTGCTTGGTAGAAGTTTAATTGAGTGTTGCAGTGCAAGTAGCATATTGAGGAAATAGGTCGTGTAAACGTGAAACCAGTGACGAGTGTGATGGACAAAAACGAACTGCGGCAAATCAGCAGTATCGAAAGCAGTAGGCTATACGGAAGGCCTGCGTTTAGTGCATGTTGAAGTTTGAAATTGCATATATTAATTTGCCCGAGACGTCGAGTCTCCCACCATCCGATTAGACTCACACTACTGATAACCACCTTTCAAGGTTGGCATCTCTGTGTATAGCTGAAAACAATGGATTTGACAAAAAAACCTAGTCATAAAGAAGGTAAGAAAATATAAAAAACAGAAATTAATCAATGAAACAACCACCCTAAAAACAGAGAAAGAAAATTTAACCTACAGAAATATAACATATCATCCAATTGCAGACAGGAAACTAAAGAAAATATTTGGGGAATACAACATCACCTTGGCACCAGTAAATAAGTTCAGTATTAAGAATTTGATACAATCCACGCACCTGGACAAAATCCCACAGGAACAAAAATGTGGAATTTACCAGTTCAATTGCAACAACTGCAACTTGAAATACATAGGCAAAGCAAAAAGAAATCTGGGAACTAGAACAAAGGAACATCTTAGACACATTAAATATGCTCAAGGGGATAAATCGTCAGTAGCAGCACATGTTTTGGAAACTGGTCACCAAATAGGATTGGAACCAGAACTGAAAAAATGTATTCAGGGACACAGACAACTTACGGTTTGGGAGAAAATCTACATCCACAAGAATAAGAACAATCTAATGAATTTTTAGATTCCCTCGGAAAATGACCTCGTCAAGAAGTTCATCAAAAGCCCACGAGAGGATGCTGATGAAGACCAACAGTCAGAAGGAGTATAACTGGTGAACATGGTGGGAAGGCTCACCGAAACCTGGGTTCAGGTTAGTAATTAAAATAAGGG
The DNA here is from genome assembly GCA_964059195.1 of Ectobius pallidus. Taxonomy (NCBI): domain Eukaryota; kingdom Metazoa; phylum Arthropoda; class Insecta; order Blattodea; family Ectobiidae; genus Ectobius; species Ectobius pallidus. The sequence goes on from CAXKWD010000006.1 coordinate 8,940,547, forward strand.
AAGCAGTGTATGGATCTATCTCAATATTATTTTTTTCGTATAGTAGTATAGTTCGGCAATTTGTATAGAACCTGAGTGTTGTATGCCGTGATTATGTAAGCCACGCATACGGCAAAAGTCAGAATGTGTTTAGACCCATCGGTGTAAATAGCGACCATGTATTGGATGGAAGTTGCAAATTTACCGGGAACTGAAAATGTAGAACCTGATAGGGGCACCTATAACAGGGTATACCCTGAGCGCGAACAATATCCTTGGCATTCGGTTGAAGTTGACTAAATGCCCACAGTATCGCAGTATAATCGAGACACCTATTTATTCGGGAAGACTTATACAATGTAAGCAGCAGCGTAAGTTTAGGAATGGCCGGAGATGGAGTGATTGATAATTTTTTAATGAGATAATTCGAGGCCAAAACCCTTCTATGTAGGGTGGCCGGATGGTAAGGCTTTTTGCTAAGCAGTCCTCCATCCGGTGCAGTTTTATGCCGGACGTTGATTTGTCCTCCTTTTCGAGACTCTGATAGATCGGTAAAGCATATTAATAAAATTTGTATTTTCCCATATGTTCCTGCCAATCCTAAGGTTGGCACGCTTGTCGATATTATCATTTGTTTAGTTGGTGCCGCGGAAAAATCTGAATCTACTCCTAAGAATCATTTATTTTATATAAATGCAGTTATTAAGTAAAATTAGTCAGGGTTATACCATGTAATATCTGATGTCCAGCCGTCCATTCCCGAAGTTTTATACTATGCTAGATTACCGAAGAAGTGTCCTCCTTTCTGACATTTTAGAAATGGCCACCCTACTTCTATGGTATCCGTATGGAAATTCTGCCATCTCCACCGGAAAGGCATGATTAGGGGAGGACCTCATAGCACCAGACACAATTTTTAAAAGGGAGAATTGAATAGAATGTAACTTGTTGAGATCTTTGGTATTTGCAGTTACAGAAATCCAGCATATTCTATCCCACTGCGATGATATGCAAGATGTAATAGCTGTTCATTGGCCCCCACCATGTGAGGGCCTTAATGATACTACTGCCCCTTTCGCAACGATTTACGAGGTCTCCAATTTAATTTGGAATCAAAGATGAGGCCAAGGAATTTATATTGAGTAACATGACCGATAGGGGATCCATCATAATATAGGCTCAGGATCTGATACCCAAATTTTCTAGTAAATATCACCCTAACAGTCTTACGGTTTTGAATTTGCAACCCCTTCCCATCACACCAAAGTTGTAACTTGATCAGTGCCTGTTAAAATTTAGTTTAGGTCCCCCCAAAATTTTCTAAGTCCGAAAGTTCACGTTGATATGCTATGAATGGCGAAGATTCCCGAAGATTTTTCCCAAAGAGCAATTCCACTGAGGCAACATTTGGGCAACGTAGCATGCGTCACACGAAGCGACAAAAGACAAGTCTCCTTGCCGCATGCTACAAGTTCACTGTTGTCTCCGGGATGCATGCGTCACCCTTTGACATAATTCCACGTGTCGAACAGTGTCATTGCTATCCAACAGCCAGCAGATTGGTGCGACTTGTAGCATGCAACATGGGCTGCATGTACCTGCATAAACAAAGCTATGAAAACAAACAAGGGTCTTCACAGAGGAGGGCATTTAAATCACAGCCACGTCAGCATAAAGGAAGAGGGAGAAAATAACTATATCGGGTCTCGTTGAAGTTTTAAAACTTAATACATTTTTTCCTTCAAATCCCAATAATTGCCAGTAGTTCAATTTAAATGGGAAGCAGCAATGAAAGTAGTTGTTAACATATATACATTCAAAATTAGGCTTGAAAAATAATAATTCCTTTATTGCAACCAATGGTTATATCATGATGAATGAGCACTGGTAGAATGATGTATTGCAGGGGAAACAGGAGGCCCCCCCTCCCCCCCCGATAGACGAAGTCAGGTGACAGCAAGCGAAGTATTACGCCATAAGAATCTTACATTTTTACAATTATTGCATAACCTGTCAATAGACCAAGTTAGTGCATTCTCAAGACACAATAATATAGAAAATAAAAAAAATATATATAAAAAGATTATAGACCAGTCTGATTGATGTTACATAGAAATAAGACAATATTAGGATTACATTGTTACGTTATATTACTATTAAAATATTCATCTATGTTACAAAAGGGGGTTTAAATATGCCAATTCTCTGGTACGATTCTCGAGAGTGAAGTAACTAAAATCAATTAAACTAAAAGTCCCCGTTGATGGATTCCTGGCTAACCAGTCATGTACTCTTATCTTAAAGAAATTTAGAGGTAAATTTTTATAAATTATTGGTAATTTATTAACAGGGTGTCTACAGGTCAAGAAAGTCAAGAAAAAGTCCAGAAATCAAATGCTAGGTCAAGAATAACTGAACTAGTTAAATATTATATTAACATTTAATGCTTCACTTACGTCGCTGTTTATGAGCAGGACATGTTTCGGGATTCTTATCCCATCTTCCAGTTGACCAACAGCCGAAGATGGGATAAGAATCCCGAAACATGTCCTGCTCATAAACAGCGACGTAAGTGAAGCATTAAGTGTTAATATAATATTTAACTAGTTCAGTTATTCATGTGCTCCACTGTGTATATTACTTCGTTTTAATTATTAGGTCAAGAAAAGTCAAGAAATGGCACCGTAGGTCAAGAATTATTTTTTATATCGCAATGATTATATACAGCTGCAGTGATGATGTAGCCGAGATACTGAGGGATATTATTATTATTGTTATTAATATTATTATTTTGCAGGAATCAAAATCAATGTTAGTAACGGAAAGTATTTTTTAAAGATTTAACAGACTTTTCTTCTTTTCACTTGTGGTAACATTATCATCATAAACTATGCCTGGTAAATGTTCATTCCAAGAACACTTAACCAAGAGAAAAAGACTGGAAATTTTGGCTGTGACCAGTGGAGGGTGACAAATTTAAAGCTTTTGCAATGTGTGTAAGGCTAAATTTGATACAGCATGCAGTAGTTAAGGGTCTGTAAGGACCCATGAAAAAGGAAAACGACATTCAAAACTCGTTGGTGCTCTCATTTGTGGTAAGCAGTCTCAGCTGAACTTCAGTAGTGTTGCTCCAGTACCACCAGTGCAGCAAAATGTTTATGCATCAGCTCCACTCGTGCAACAAACTGCTTGTTTGTCAGTTCCACCAGTGAAGCAAACTGCCTCTACATCATCTTCATGTGCTCCTGTTCTAGCTGTACAACAAACTGTTAATGTACCATCTGCAGTCTTACCTTCGTATTCTGGAAGAACATCTCAAGCCACTTTTCAAGAACATAACGCCACAGTATAAGTATTAATACAGTAAGGAAACTGTGTGTTAAAAGTCCTATGACAACTTGTTAGCTGGGCGACACTAGCGCTCCATGCGGCGGTTGAGTAAAACTGCATTCTCACCATATAAAATAACTTGGGAAAATGCATAAACACATAACAAAATATGTTATAATAAGAGAAAAAAATCTTCTTTCAAAACTGAATTTTAAATTTAAGAAACAATGAAGCATGTATTATATTTTAGTTAAGATCAGGCACAATTTTTAAATGCCACTTACCTGTGACGGATAGTTAACTTGCACTGCAGTTCCTAGGGCTATTCTTATTACAAGTTTTAATAACTTCAAGATGATTCTTGGAAAACCAATTATAACTCATTTTTATTTTTAAAAGTAGCCTAATATTACATTAGAATAGAAATGTCATCATTTTACAAAAATAATACAATTTTACATAAGATACAATACAAAATTCAAATAAAAATATAGGTTTCTATCAATATTTCTCAATTTCTAATACTCCAAAACTGCTTTTAGTATACAGTCGGTACAGCAGTTTTAATTAAAGAGTTCTTATTGGAATTCATAAACTGGCTGTTTTCGAAGTGTTCCAAACATAGGCGGCAATTTACATTTAAATATTTTACAGTTTTTGTTAGTAGGTCTTCTCGCCGACTATTGATGACCCATTTTTTACACCTGAAATCATTACAACAATTGAAGGTAGATCGAAGCTGTAAGATACAGAAACAAAATACAATCTCAACAATGAAGTTGAGGACGAGCAGTGTGACAAACCTATATTCAAAGGTCACTCTTTAATATAATTTATAACTTAAACGTTGATTTTAAAGGTGGGTTAAAACCTTGGACTAGATACGCTTCTTAACAGTAGCCTATTTTAGGTAAGCCTATTGCTTGCCTAGGTTTGGATAATGATGTCATGTTAGTTTACTGTCGCAAACACCTTAATGGCACATGTATCCGAGAATTTATGATGTAAGATTATGTTTTCGTCATCTTTACGCCTACATCGTGTTCGAGAAAATAAATATCGTACCGCCTGTAAAATCGGCTATGTGCACTTTTTTACGAAATTGAGTTATGTGCACTGATATTCCTTAGCATTGATCCTTACAACCGGGCATGTGGATCTTTGATTGTCAGGTTTGTGCAAGCAAAGAAAAAAAATCGGCTACATGCTGCAAAATGGCCATGTGCATTAGAGCTCACATAGCCATTCTTGACTGCCAACACGGCACACATGTTTGTATACATAACCGGCCCTGACATATACATTACAATGCACATAGGAAATAAGCTGCACCGCAGCAAATATTGTGTTATCTTAAGCGATCACAATACGACATCCTAAATATTGTTATCTTTAACCGTGATATAGACTGCTGACATTTTCATTTCATTAGTATCTATTGTTAGAAATTACAACATAATTAAAGATAAAAATATTACATTAAAGTAAATGTAAACATAACCACACCAGAACATGTGTCAAGAGTAAGCCAGCAGGCATACAATAAATATTACGTATTTTTCTTCTTACCTTTCTGGATCTTTTGGGAAAGTGAAGAAATGCAATTCAGGATTTCTTCCTTTATTGTTACTGCAATTTATAGCAGAACAATAACATCCTTTCCAAACACGCATTGCTATAAAAATTCAAGACTCCTATTTATTTCCATTCTTCCCGCAGTAGTGATTGTAGTATTACTCAATGGCCGGTAGGATCGCATGGAATCTGCGCGCGCATGTCCGTATGGCAGAAAAACGGACTGAGTTTCCTTACTGTATTAATACGTATACTGTGATAACGCACTAAGCAATTTTCTTATAAAAGATGATGTTACAAAGCTGAGATTTTGTGGGCTCTAAATAAAGTAATGAGCCATTCTTCAAGCAGAAGTAGTGGCAAGACAACATACTTGTTTGCACTTATGTTTCATGATAGCATAATTGCAAAGAAGTTTCAGATGCACAAAGATAAAGTTGCATATGTTGTTACATATGGGCTTGGTCCATTTTTTCAGAAAAAGCTTGTTGTTGAAGTAAAGAAGAGAAACTTTTTTGCAGTCTTCTTTGATGAGAGCTTAAATAAAGTAGCTCAAAGATGTCAGTTGGATTTTGTGGTTAGGTTTTGGGATGAACAATCAAACACAGCGTCAACTAGGTACTTGACATCAGAATTTCCTTGTCGTGCTACAGCAAATGACTTGGTGGATGCTTTTACCAGGGGTATTTCAAAACTGGGGTTGTCACTTGAGAGTGTTATGCAAGTTGCAATGTGAATCTAAAATGTTCCCACACAGCACACTACGTATAATATACGTATATACGTAGATTATTCATATATTATACGTATATTATACGTAGTGTGCTGTGTGGGTTTGCGTGATTTGAGGGAACGCCTCAAAATTGAAGCAAAGGATCCAGACCAGCCAGAAATTTTTGATATGGAAACATGCTCTTTGCATATTGTACATGGAACCTACAAAACTGCTCATAACAAGATTGGGTGGTCAGTTCATGAGTTTCTTCGTTCTCTTTTTTTTTTTTTTTTTTTTTTTTTTTTTTTTTGTTCAATGATTATCTTTCCAGACGAGCAGATTATACACACTTTTCTGGTTCTTCAAGATTTCCTTTAAAGTTTTGTGCAATCAGGTGGCTGGAAAACTCGAAAGCCATTAAGAGAGCCTTAGAAATGATCACTTCTCTAAGGAAGTATGTGAATGGTGTCGAAAAAAGCCTCCTCAAACTAAGAACTTTGAAAAGATACAAGAATTTCTGCGGGATCAGTTTCTAGTTGCAAAGCGTGAGTTTCTTCAGTCAGTTGCACTTGAGTTGGAGCCTTTTCTTGCCAGATGTCAGTCTAATGATTCACTTCTGCTATTCATGTACAGGGAACTCTACATTCTGCTGTACAGTATTGCAACCAGATTCATTCGCATAAATGTCATGAATGGAATAAACAATGTCACAAAGCTCACTACCATTGACTTAACAAATTCGCCCAATATCAAGATGGCTCAGGATATAGATGTTGGTTTTGGTGCTTCTGCTGCTTGCAAAGGTTTAAATGATCTGGAGAGACTGTCTTTTAGGAACCAGTGCAGATAATTTTTGATCACTCTGTTCAAGAAACTGGTTGAGAAGTGCCCATTAGCCCGCTAAATTGTTAAAGGGACCTCTTGTCTTTCACCAGATGTAATGGTGAATAGCTCATTACGAGTGTCACGTGTAACCATTGCCCTTGAAGAGTTTGTGTCTAAGAAGCATTAATCTCCGTCGATGGCCGATTGTGTGAAACGGGACTTCCTTTAACTTTGTGATTCCCCGTGTTTTAAGGAAGCAGTTAAATCATTTGATTGGAAGACAAGCAAACTCGATGTGTTTCTTTCTAACATTCTCCGTGACATAGGTGTGAATAGTGTTTTGACAACTAGGCTCTTTCACCAGCTTCTGGCCTTGTTCCACGGCAATGCTGCTGTGGAAAGAGGTTTCTCAGTTAATAAAGAGTGTTTGGTAGAAAACTTGACAGAAGAGTCGCTTGTTGCTCAATGAGCAGTGTACGGAGCAGTTACAGCTGCAGGAATGATTTCTAACATTGAGATAACTAAAACTGATTTTGGCAGCAAGAAATTCGTCATCTAGAAGACAGGAAGCTATAAAGGATAAGAATAGCAAAGAGAAGGAAGTGGCTAACATTAAGAGAAAGGCTGCTCAAGAATTAAGTTTGTTGGAGATGAAAAAGAAGAGACTAATGCAGCAAACACATGAAGTTGATTCTTTGGACAGAGAAATTACAAATCTAAAAAATAAAATGAGTATGTAACATAGATGCTCTGTCTAACATAGGTGCTCTGTTTAAAATTATTCTTTACACTTACTTTTTACCTTTTAATGTGTATTTTTCATTACTTTATTACTATGTATGAGATGAGTGAAGATAAATTAAATAATAAAACATTTCCATAAATTATGCAAGTAGAAATGTTCAAGTTACCATACGTGTTGTGGTGAATGACTCACGGTAGTGAATATTTGTACTTATTAGAATGTCATAAATCATGTGTAATCTTTGTTATTTGGTAGTGGTGTAGGCCTATTCACAGAGAAAGTGTTTGACACAACAATAAATAAAGCCATACCCCATCCAGGATGAAAGTTAAAGTGTATTCTAAGAGGTAAGATGATAAGAAAAGGTAAATTCGATGTGCAGTCTTTATTAATTACAAGTTGCTAAGACGAAAGTGTAAAATACCTTTAGCTTTCATCTTAACTGGCGTTGGTAGGGGATTTAAAAAATAGAATAATAAATTATTTTGTAGTAGTTGGTCAAGAAAATTTGTAAAATAGTCAAGAAAAGGTCAAGAAATTTGGATTATCAAAACTTGTAGACACCCTGATTAAATAGTGTCTGCCGAATAATTTGACAGCTATTCAGACATTTTAATAGCCTATGGTGTTGTATATAGATATGGGTATTGGATCTGGTATTATGAAAGTGAATACTATTTCTACATTGTAGTTCCGGTAACTTGTTTTTTTTAATACACTAAAACTGAATAAATGTACAGATTAACTACGGTTAGTGTTTTATATTGAGAAAATAATGATTTTTGTTTCCTCGATTCAAAGCTATTACCAAGTAAGCAGCTGCAGCGATTGTTTGTAAAGGTATGATGCACCAGACTGAAGTTGCTTCAGTTAAATCGTTTTAGTCGCACGCTACACACATAGGCGACACAATTCCAGCAATGTTGGCAGCAGTACATCACGTCTCCAATCCAGTGTCTTCTTTAGGAGCACTATCGCAATCAAGTTCTTTCTTCTTCTTCTAGCAACTTTGCACTATCTTCCAATCATTGGATCAGAAAGATTATGATATTTCTTCTTTCCACTCATTGCCAAGCCTAAAGATAAATAATTTCCATCATAAAAGATTGGTATTTTAGGTTTATGATCACTAGTTTCTGCAATAAATTTGTTTTAAACCAGTAACTTACCTTGTAACAGTAAAGCTCGCACGGCGTCTCACAGACGCCATCTACATTTTTGCAACAATACCATCACTCCACTCTTGCTAGGCGAAAACTGGAGGGTTGCCGCTTGGATATGTTATTTAAGACTAGTTGACCGAAAGGTAGATGGCAGGTCAGCACAATGGCTTCATAGATATTCTAGATGGTGAAATGAATCTGGTGTGGCGTCTGTCAGACGCAGCGCGAGCACTGCAGGGTTAAAAACTGTTTATTTCAGTCAGTTGCATAGTCACTTGTCATATGGAACTTTGCTCTGGGGTCATCAGCCCTCTGTAATAACTAATAAGGCTATTCAAACTACAGAAAAAAGTTGTAAGATTAATGTATGGTCTTTCTCGACAAAGTCAATGCAGGCAGCTTTATTAATTTTGGTAATATGACTATATATAAGTTATATATATATATGCTGTTTTTATTTATCAGTGTGTTTTGTACATGAACGAAAATATTTTTAACTCTGAACAGCTGGGGATATCACACAATTATGGTAGGCCTACTAAGTACAGAAATAACTTAGCATTATTTAAATGCAATTATAATAAAACACAGAAGACTTTTTACTATGTCACTGTTAAGTTTTTTAATGCACTTCCTGAATCTATACAATCATTACCTTGTAATCGATTTAAACTCAGAATAAAAAATCTGATGTGAAAGTCACATAACTTCCTCTGCCCAAAAAAAAAGTTAGCAGTATTCACATATCCTTTTACAGAATCGCAAGACACAATTTTACGCTATTATTATCCTATAAATACCTCTTCTTTCAATGATGCGACTAAAAGCGCAGGCTAGCCTATATAACAAACTTAAAAAAAAGAACAAGTGACTGCAGACGTTTATTGAACTTTCCGCCGTAAAGAATAATTTCCGAAATTATCGAATTTTTCCCTCAGATACTTCTTTACTCTATACCGGGCCAACAATACATCTTTCTCACTTCACATTGTTATATAGAATAAGAGGCCGTGAAAGAGCGCTATTCAGTTGTTCATCACACAAGACAAAATTTCTACAAATAGTGGGTGAACAGTGGGTGGCTTGTAACTACCCTCAGAGAATTTTTTCGAAAAAAAGTTTCAAATAAAAGTTTTAGCTCTCAGTAAAAGGAACACATGTGCAAATTTTAAAGAAAATCGTTAGAGCCGTTTTCGAGAAAATCGCGAAAAACGAACATTTCTTCATGTAAAGTCCCCTTAAAAATAAGAGAAATTTGTCGCCAATCTTCGAATCACATCTTCAGAAGGTACCTGACCCAAATACGAAATTTTGTTTTCATACGATTCACCGTTTCGGAGCTAGCCTGTTCACAGACACACACACAGACATGTTTCCAAAAATTGTATTTTTGGATTCAGGGGGCCTTGAAACGTGTATATATGCTAAAAACTCAACTTCGAATTTTAGGGTCGAAAACAATACTTCCTCTACCTATAGTACCTATGGTACGGGCAGAGGAAGTAAAAATTTGCTTACTAGTAATTACTTTTAATAAATTTTTTGAATTATTAAGATCAGGAAGCTAATTAATTGAGTAATTATGTAAATTATATACTGTATGCTTAGCAAGAGATTACCTATGTTTTTACTTGATTTTGATGAGTGAGCATGTGCTTTTTGAGATTCCCTTTTCTGGAAAATTTCTTAGTACATATATCACATGCAAATGGCTTTTGTCCAGTGTGAGTGAGCATGTGTGTTATGAGATTCCCTCTTTGAGAAAATTTCGTGGCACATATATCACATGTGAATGGTTTAAGTCCAGTGTGAGTAAGCATGTGTTTTTTAAGACCTTCTCTTCGGGAAGATTTCTGGGTACATATATCACACGTGAATGGTTTATGTCCAGTGTGACGGAGCATGTGTGTTTTGAGATGCCCTCTTTGATAAAATTTCGTGGCACATATATCACACGTGAATGGTTTATGTCCAGTGTGACTGAGCATGTGTGTTTTGAGATGCCCTTTTTCGGAAAATTTATTGGTACATATATGACATGTAAATGGCTTTTGTCCAGTGTGAGTAAGCATGTGTCTTTTGAGAACCCTTCTTTGGGAAAATTTCTTGGCACATATATCACACGTGAATGGTTTAAGTCCAGTGTGACTGAGCAGGTGTCTTTTGAGATCCCCTCTATGAGAAAATTTCTTGGCACATACATCACACGTGAATGGTTTAAGTCCAGTGTGACTGAGTATGTGTATATTGAGAACTCCTCTTTGAGAAAATTTCTTGCCACATATATCACACGGGAATGGTTTAAGTCCAGTGTGAGTAAGCATGTGTTTTTTAAGATATTCTTTTCGGGAAGATTTCTGGGTACATATATCACACGTGAATGGTTTATGTCCAGTGTGAGTGAGCATGTGTGTTATGAGATTCCCTCTATTAGAAAATTTCTTGGCACATACATCACACGTGAATGGTTTAAGTCCAGTGTGACTGAGCATGTGTCTTTTGAGAACTCCTCTTTGAGAAAATTTCTTGCCACATATATCACACGGGAATGGTTTAAGTCCAGTGTGAGTGAGCATGTGTCTTTTGAGAGCCCCTCTTATGGAAAATTTCTTGGCACATACATCACACGTGAAATCTGTGTATGGAGTATGAGTAAGCTGTTTACTCTTTCCAGCAGAGGATGTAATTGTACGTACTGAAGATGAGTGTGATTGTGGCGGCTGATCCTCTTCATTATTTACTTGCGAAACTCTTGAAATCTGCTCTAACTTTTGAATGGAGCTGTATGCTTTGGAATCAGGGTAGTCTGTATCCTCACTTTTAACTTCTTGTGTCTGTATTGTCTCAAATGTAATTGGGACAGGTTCACTCTTTGGTTGTGTTTCAGGAAACTCTTCCTTCATTTCAATCTTAGTATACTCAGATTTAAGTACACGCTCCATTTCCATACTTACATTCACACACGGTGTTCGCTTACTGAAATGAAATTGTATTAATTATAGTTTATACTCTAGTTTCTTGTCGCACGTAATACTCCACCATCCATCCTGAAACAGATATGGTGGTCAATGCCATCTGACAGGGAGATGTAGGTTAAGTATTATCTGAGGGGCTCACGTAGAACAACACAACGCAATAAATTCCAGTCTACAACACAGACCTACAGGGGCGGTATTCTGTAACTTTCGTCACCAACGCATTGGTGTTGTTGAGAGCTCAACAACCGACAGCAAGATACCAACGGCCGGAGCGTGAGCGATTCTGTAACTCCCTGTTGGTATCTCGGGACGCGTTGTTGAGGCCACCAATAACTTTGTGAATTTTCGTGAATGTTGGCAATGGAAGTAGCTATGAGAAATCTGTCCGAACCATTGAGCTCTATTACATACTGGAGGTAGCACTGCATGATTAAAAATCGTGACGGCAGAGTTCGCGGTCCGCCATGAAAGTGAGCGTATAATTTAGCTCCTATCCCGTATCTCCTCCTAACAAACTCATGTGTATTAAGGGAATTATGAAGATGTATTGGCGTTTTTAAAACACTTTTATGAATGAAACGCTCCAATATTAACTACTTGATGCTTTTTAAGTACATAACAAAACTAATTTCATATCGTAATGGGTTGGTAAAAGTATTTAATCTCGATCAGGCGTGAATGTACATTGGTAAACAGTTGTAAACACTCGCATTTTAAATATTAAAATAACTTCACAATAGGCCTTCATTTTGCGATATTATGCTTGATTTCGATATATAAAGAGAATAGACAAAATCTGTTCTAAGTGCTTTGGAAATGTATAAACCGTGACCTTCAACTGTACCGTTACTGTACTGGATACAATTCACATTATTTATTTATTTTGTTAATAATTCCTGTAGATTAGTGTAAAGGGAAGCCACTGAAATGAAATTTCAAAATACTTTAAGTCAGTAGGCCTACTTAGAAGTTCATTTTCTTCGAATCTGAAATTTAATTAGCCATGCTATTTATCTTCTTATTCTTGCGACAGACAATCGTCTGTAGCCTTTTGTTGTTTCTCAATTCTGTTTGGATAGGAGATGGTGGGAGATCATCTGTTTGCGTCTGTTTATCTATTTTCGTATAATTTTCAGCGAGGTCTTATACAAAAACATCTGCTTCCTCTTATTTCTGCAATTAAAAACTAGCATGAAAAATTTAGGCCTACATGCATAAGAATACTATGTTTACATGACTGACATATTGCATAATTTATATTCCTACTTGGTACCTAAAGTAGGCCTACTACTAACCACATTACGAACCAGAGGCGTACCGAGGGCGGGTTTGAACCCCACCCATTGATTAAAAAAAGGAAAATTGTACAATTTTTTTAAATTCTGCCTATAAATTGCTTAATACGAGTATAAAGCGTGGGAAGCTTACTCGTTATTGTATATCTTAATTTTTAAAGTTTTCCGGGGGAGGACCCCCGAACCCCCCTCTCCCTGGGGGGTATTCTATACCCCACAGATGTTGTAACCCCCCCCCCCATATGGTCGGCCTGTTTACGCTTTGTTACGAACCAGTTGTCTTTTTGGAACAATAATTTTTTGAAGGTGTCCTGGAAAATTGAAGACTGATGGTACAGCATCTTTTAGTAATTTTACAAGTGCACCAGACCTTGACTGATAGCAATCAGGTGTAAAGTGTCTGCTGCTTAATTTACTGTACGCTGTGGGTGACCAATATTCTCTGCGGATTGCTTGAACCCACTTCTTCGGAATATCAGGCCAAGAAAATGGAAACCTGTACAAATAGGCAAGAAAAAGACAAGCGTTCGTGGCTAATCTACGATTGAGGTTAAGTTAGATTTGGCCAGTATCCTCAAATGTTCCAAACAAAAATAACCTACTTGTGAAACTTAAGTCCACTTCTATTTCTCTGGAGCTCTGTGTAGCCATATACCACGCAATATTCGACCATTTTGTCATGAAAAATATCAAAAACACATTCGTAAATATATGTTTACCATACGAAGCACACTTCACCAATACGCTCGGCGGTGTAGCCAACTTAACAAGTGAACGTCACGATTTATGCAATTCCAAAGCACAGCTGTTGTGTATCCTGTTTATATATTGAGATCACTGGTCCGAACAAACTGCAATGAATATCATTGGCTGATGGAGTGCGGGAATGTGATTTCATAATTTCCAAACTGGGCGGGAGTTTAATTTCATGTATATATTTTGAAAGTGGGCGTTTATATTACACGTACTGTCATGTTGCAAGACGCTTATAGGGGGAAAAGGCGGATTTATAATAATAGGAGAAATTCGCAAAATGCCAATGGTTTTTAGTAATGTTTACTGTCATATATATATAATAAGGAGGGTATCTCGGTGAATCCAATTAGCAAATTCCGCAATAGTTTGCCAATGTCTGATTTAAATTATGATTATAAAAAAATATGCAATCTCGAAGTAGTTATATATTTCCATTGCAACTCACCTTGTTTGTGTGAAAGTATTCATTTTAACGATTAACAGAAAGTAAGATGTAGCCCTTTTCAGAATACTCATTTTAACAAAATGTTGCTGGATTCATACTCAGTGAAAGGAATGAACTTTCCAATCTCTGTTCAAATAAAAGTTAGTCTCTCAGTAGGCTATAATATAATTATTGTGTATGACATTCTTGTAATGTAAATTGGTTGTATAAATAAAGAGAATGTCCTTAACACATCACATCCCCGAAGGATACACAACCCAAATAAAATATATTTATTGTACTCTCATAACTTTCTTTACTTTAAGCATGCACAATACATTTTTCTCACTTCACATTCTGATAAAGACTACACTTTAGAGATTTTCTTCGAAAAAATATTTCAAATAAAACTTTTAGCACTACCCTAAAGAGAATTTCTTCGAAAAAAGTTTCAAATAAAGTTTTAAGTCCAAGTAACTTATAAGCAACCCATGTGCAAAATTTAAACAAATCGATAAAATCGCGAAAAACGAACATTTTTTCATGTTAAGTCCCTTTAAAAATAAGAGAAACTTGTCGCCAATCCTTGTGTCACATCTTCAGAAGGTACCCAACCCAAATACAAAAAAAAATTCTTACGGTTTTCCATTCTGGAGCTAGGCTGTTGACACACTTCCACACAGACATGTTTCCGAAAATAGTATTTGGGGATTCAGAATACCTCAAAATGTGTATTTGGGCTAAAAACTCAACTTCAAAGTTGGGGTCGAAAACAATACTTCCTTTATCTGTATTACCTATGGTACAGGCAGAGAAAGTAAAAAAAATATTCAGTAGGAGTTTTTACTTAATTTATAGAACACAAGCCAATTATAAAATTATTTTTATATAGATAAAGCAAATAGTAAAGTTTAAGCAAATAAGAGTATCTTATCTTGCCTACTGCTTTTATGACATTTATAAAACCCTTGAAATAAATTAATTGCGTTTTAGGTTAACTTAAAATGAATTCATTAGTATTTAATTTACACAGTACTTTGAAACATTACAATTGGCCTCATAGTTGTTCATAATTATATATTAATTTAAATAACACCATAATATCACTGAAAAAGTGTCTTAAGTGGCTCATACACCAAGAGACCATGCCCAAGCAGGCATTGCAGTAACTGTTCGATATCTTCAACACTATTTGCAATAATAAAATGAAATTTTGGACATTAGAAGTATACATTTGGGGGTTGAAATGAGCACAAAAATTATTACAGTGTCACAAATATGAAGGTTGATATTAGAAAATTATTTTATTTTTATTTTTCAGCATGCGATTAAGCCTAAGTAACATGAATTCATGCAAAAGTCAATCTGATTGGTGTAATATTTTTTTTTATTCACAGCTGACACTATAATCTCGAGGATAAACCATCAATTTATACTGTGGTATGCCTGATACAATTTTCAGGCATTTTAAAATTTCAATATAAAATTATTACGAATTTTTTCACATCATGTTCACAAGTGAAATAATCTTGTGTTGCAAATACATCAGATTATTTAGGTTTATCCTCTAGAACACACAAAAAACTATGGGTGTGCAAAGTTTCATGCAATTTGGACCATTACTTTAAGAGATATTGTGCCTTTTGTGTTGAAAATATCAAGTTATGGGAAAATGGCTCTGAAAATTCAACATGCATTTCAACTTACATAGTAAAAGCCACACCCACTTGACGGAAAATCACGAGATACAATATAGCTCATATTATTATAAAAGGAATTAGAGGGAATAAAATAGATGGTTTAAATTAGACAAAAAATTGGTAAAGCCAATATTGTAGCTAGATTTAAATAATATTTTCAATTACAATAGGCTACATTGGCAGGGAGGCATATTTTTTGTGCAGTTAAAAACAGATGCTTCTCTAAGTGTGAAAAGTTTTATAAACTAGTAAACGCTATATAGGCTACCAGTATATTTAAAAGTAAGGACAATGTACATCATATTTTGCTGAGTGATATAGTACACACACACTTACAAAGTAAACTTTGGTACAAAAAAACTATTATATGTATCATGAGTTCATGGCACTTTGCTCAGTTTTAATAAGCACAGTCTTCGTCATTATTTCCTGAAAATTACAAAAAGCCAACAACATCTCACTACTTGAAGCATTGCTTGAGTGGGATGTTTTTCTCAATTGCAAATGACCTACTTGTGCACTGTTCTTTCGAATGAACTGAACAAAATTTTACACTACATTAAAAAATTTAGGCCTACATAGAGGTGACACCCATAAGTGTTCGTTAAGCTTATTATTGGTGCATATTATGTTGTCCACTCTTTAATGCAGATCACATGGATTACAATTCCAAATCTGAAACAAGATAAAGTAAAATAATTAATATTATGTGCAATTATGCAAACATAACCTCAAACATGCTTGTTGCAAAATAAAATTATGTATTTAGTTTTTATATTGACAAAAACATATTAACAAATACTAAGAATCTATTCATTAATGGATATATACTGTACCTTCTCTGTTATTACGAAAATATAGCTATTGACACCATCACGAAGTCGCCCAATTAGGATATAAGCGGCCATTGTATCACAAATATGTCGATATTTCTGCAAATTTTGCGATATTTTGGTACTTTCGAGTTGTTGTTGAGCTCACCGAGGGGTTTGGAGCCGTCGGTGTGTCACCAATATTTCCAGCAATATATTGGTGTGATTTCAAGATCGATACTTGACACCAATAGTTACAGAATAACTTTTTCTAGTTACATTGGTGTAATCGTAGTTGAGAGCGTTGGTGGAGTTACAGAATACGGCCCCAGGAACTATCTAGATCTAAGGTATTTCAAAAGAAATAAATCTAGGTATAGGTCTAGTTTAGGTTCATAAACGCATAAAATTCGAACCACTTTTTCGATTTTTAAAAAAAAACACTCAAATTGTTCAGGAACGTCTACAGAATCTTTTGACACCTCACACGACTTTGTAATTGCCACGAAAGCTTAAAAAAACAGTAATTAAAGTCGCTATTTTCCCATATAAAAACATAGGAATCTCTAGCACGGCTATTCGATGATTAAACCAAATACTCTCAATAAGTAATACCGTCCACTCCCTGTCTTTTTCCGGGACACGCTACTTCTAGCGCCGCCAGTGAGCAGGAATGGGCAGTTACTCGTCAGCTGATATAGTTAACGTTTGTCTGTTGTGTTTTGTGTACGAAAATATAATATAAATTCTAGTAAAACAGGGTGCCCACGGGGGGGGGGGGGGTTAAGACGCAGACTGCGTCATTGAAATTTCTGGGGGGGGGGGAATATTATCGTGTTATGAATTTTCTGGCCGGGGGTTGAAAATTGTTGCAAAATTAGAGTTTTATATGTTAAAAATAAAAACGGCCAAGTTCTATAACTTCAAAAGGTCTCTTTTAATTCTTTATAAAGATAAAGATGAAGAATTTCGACAGCCATGGGCGTACCCGGGGGGGGGGCGCAAGGAAAAAAATGTATATTATTAATTATTATCGTCAGGTGTTTTTCTTTCAAGACAATTATTTTAATTGCAGAAGTTTTACCAAATCGACAACATGGAAGCAGAATCCACAGTGGATTAGGAAAGGGGGGTTCAGACCCCCAAGAGTCAAAACCTAAAATTCTATATTTGTATTTAAAAAATATATTTAATTAATTAAACAAGATTTGTTGGTGTGTCAAATATGATATAGCAGTTATTTTCTTTTCATAACATAATGAGTAGGCCTATTATGTCCACTGTTCCATGTGCTATTTAACTTTTCTTATAAATAGTAATAACTAATAAGTATTATAATTTAGGTAACAATTTCATGTTTAAGTTGCCATGTCTTAGAGTATAGTAAACAAATTTGCTAACTAGTTTTTCAGTGCTAAAATAGCGTAAAATATGATTTTCATTAGTTCAACATTTAAAAATTTCCCGGGGGTGGACACCCGACTAAGGTAACATTTTCTTGTTTACATTGGCATGTCTTAAAGTATGGTAAACAAATTTCCTAACTAGTTTTTTAGTGCTAAAATAGCGTAAAATATGAATTTCATTAATTCAATATTTTAAAAATTTCCGGGGCTGGACCCCCCACCTAGGTAATGATTTCTTATGTACATTGAAATGTCTTAGAGTATGGTAAACAAATTTCATAACTAGTTTTCAGTGCTAAAATAGCGTAAAATGTGATTTTCATTAGTTCAATATTTAAAAATTTCCCGGGGTGGACATCCGACTTAGGTAACATTTTCTTGTTTACATTGGCATGTCTTAGAGTATGGTAAACAAATTTCTTAACTAGTTTTTGAGTGCTAAAATAGCGTAAAATGTGATTTTCATTAATTCAACATTTAAAAATTTTCTGGGATGGACCCCCGACCCCTTTTTTGGGGGGTATTCCAAACCCCCCCCGGCACTTCCGACCCTCCCCGCAATTATTTTCTGGCTACTTATTATATTATTAATATAAAATACAATGTGGCCCAAGAAGTTAAAGCGACAAAAAATAAATTAATTAAAAAAATTGCCCCCCCTAGAAATTATCATATGGGCGCCCTTGTCGACAGGCAATTGGGTTAGGGGTGAGCAATGAAGTTTGTGGGGTGAGCAATGAAGTTTTGGGGGTGGGCACCCCTGAGTAAAATAATAAATACAACATAGGCCTAAAGAAAATGTCCGGTTATGTAGGTGGCATGATATGTGCCGTCTATGGTTGTAATAATTATTTTGAGAGTGAAATAAGTAAAATCGTTAATTAGAGTGTGTACAAGACTGATTCATTCAGATGTTCATTGGCTTACCAACCGAATTGTTTTACATGTAAAAATTTCAAATTAAAAAAAAAGTATATATTGTAGAAAGTATCTTGCAAATCGTATGAATTAAAATTTAAAGCTGATTTTGACGAAAATGTATTAAAGTGAAACAATTAGTTTTAATACTTATTAAAAGAAAGTGTGCGTGGAACGCCTTGCGGCAGAAGTGAAACTTTTTTTTTATTTTTCAATTTTGGATTATTGAATTTTTCAAATTTTGGATTGTTGGACTTTTTAATATTGGGTTTTTGGACTTTTTAGATTTTGGATTTTTTAAATTTCTGACCTTTTTATTCTATAATTTTGGATTTTTACATTTTTTTAAATTTTAGATCATTGAATTTTTTTAGTTTTGTATTTTTTTATTTTTTATTTTGGATTTTTTTATTTTTATATTTTAGAATTTTATAATTTTGGATATATATGTTTTAAATTTTGGATATTAAGATTTTTTAATTTTTTATTTTTTAAATTTTGGACTTATTAATTTTGGTTCTTTGAATTTTTTGATTTTGAAATTTTAGATTATTTAAATGTTGGATCTTTGATTTTTTACTTTTGTATATTTTAATTTTGGATTTGTTAACTTTTTAAATTTTGGATTTTTTAATTTTTAATTTTTGGGCTTTTTCAGTTTTGGATAAGCCTAATCATTGAGTTGATTGTTTTTTGTGCAGTCCGTTCCGTCACACCTCACTAATTTCGTGACGATTTTGCGTTACACAAGCTCTCGATTTACCCCTACCGCGGCTAAAGAAGTTTTACTTAAAAAATTAGCGTTATCGTCATTTAATTAAGTTAGTTTAGCGGTAATGTAAATTGTGTTATTTCCCGACCTAATTCCTGCATTATCAAGCACAAAAATAAGTTACTGTGTCATCGGGACTTTGAAAAACAAATTTATTTCTGCAGCTATATAGGTTCATTAGGTAGCTTCTGAGACTGCTGCCCATTCCCACTCAATAGATGGCACCTCTGTGCTAGTGGACAGTTTGAACAAAGGGAATAGAGTAGAGTGGGCGGTATTCTTATTGAGAGTATTTGATTAAACCCACATCTGTCTGGGGAACAGTACCAACCTGACAGCTAAAAACACACTGCTGTTACACAAATTAGAATGGAAGCTTCCGTTCTGTCACTGCCTTCTATATTTCTTACAAGCCATGCTGCTTGAAATGTGGCAACAAAGGAGGTAGTCCTATCTGTGGCGGTCTGTGGGAAGCATTTGAATACGTTTTTAATGCAGATAATTTTCTTCATCACAAATACTGACTTTATTTAGGCCAAATCAGTAGGCCTATATTACACAACCTATACTTGTGATGTGCATTATAACGTAACGCGCTGTGACTCCCACATATCTGAAGGAATCGTAATTCTCAGTGTCTCCTCATTGTACGATATGATGTCGCGTTTTTTCTTATTTATTGGTAGTAACCTCACTTATCCTGTTAGGCCTAAGAGCTCTGTTATTTGACCCACAACAGAGTCATCTTTTATTAAGCTGCTACACTTCTCTGGGTCATTTTGTACTACCACTGAGCTAGTTGTCCCTGGTTTAATATAGGTAACCTAGAACACTAATATCTCTCGTCTTGTCACATGCACTTTGTGGAAGACTACGCCCACGACTGCCACTGAAAAGAATAACTTTGCCTAATTCCTTGGGAACACGCAGCTTTCCGTTATTTGCTGTCTAAAAGTCATTCATTCGTTCATCCTTGGCTCCGGTGGTGAACTGTGTTGATTCGCCAGCACTTTTGAGGTTAAGGTTTGAATCCCGTTCATTACCTTCACCACACTGTAGGAAAACGCTGAATCGATTTTCTAGTAGTATTATTGGGAGGATAGGAGATTGCATATACTGTACTACGATTTGGAGGCTGCCACATTGAGATGAATTATGCCTAATGTGAGCAGCTTGATAAAAGTTCATACCAGTAAAAGTGACTCTTTTTCTCTTCAATTTTTCTTTAATACCAGCCAATTCTTCCTGAAGGACGCTAATATCATACCGCATCTCTCCCTTGTATTCGTTTGTAGATGGTAATAGCTGATAAACACGAAAATCTTCTATGAAATACTGTTCTCTGGTGTACTGAATTAGAGGTGACGGTGTATATAAATCTCTCATTATGTACACGGTTTTTACCTTCTCTATGCTCTCCAGTTGCTCTTCAGGTGTGTCCAGATGTTCTCTAAACCATAGGCGATGACTGGGATTACTTTAAGCTTAAATATGCGATGATTCTGATGGAGTTCATTGCTTTATTTACGGCATATCGATAGCTGATAGGACTACCGATGCGATGTTGCTAGATTTAACATCATGGCTTGTAAGAAATAAAGAAGGCAGTGGTTCTGTCCAATTTTCGGTCGGGATAAGCGATAAGAGCATTCACAATGCTCATTTATAATAAGTAATAAGTTAAGAGCGCTGGGGTTACACAAATTCGAACGGAAACTTAATTTTATATGATACATGTTGTAGATAAACCATTTCGAGGTATTGGGGGATATTCTAAAAAAATGAGTATGAAGTTCTTACTGGCAGATTTCAAGTTTGCACTTGCATTCGTATGCATAAAAAGCATGGGGACTCCCCCACCCACTGCGCCCACGTGACATGACTCTCTTTGTGCTCTGTCGCTTAGTGCCCGCTTCAATAGGGATGTAGCGAACTAGAACCAACAGATGTCTCCACTGCTCTAGCCGGTATGCGCTAGCCGTTCGTCACTTGTTTTTCGAGTTGTTGTCTGCTGGTTCCATGCTTTTAAATGGCGTTTCATCTTAGCAGACTGAAAAATACGTTCGAACTTTTCTTTTTTTGTAGCGGGTAAAACCCTACTAGGCGCATTTCTTTGTATACTGGACACTTCCAGAATATATTTACGTGAAAAAACTTAAAGAAAAATTGCAAAAGATAGACGCTATATAAGTCGAAAAGAAGGAAGAATAATCTGACAAATACTGTGAGAAATGCCCGCTATTAAGTACATTACTATGTTCCCGACGTACAAAATGTTATGCAGATATGAATATTTATACACAGTATTGCTAATTTGGCGATTGGGTATGATTCAAAGTAACTAAATGAATATACCTCTAGGGTTCAAACAGTAAAATACTAATTGATATACGTGATAAACACTGATTTATGTGGTGTGTATTCGCAGACATTTTTAATATTATTTATTTTCTATATCAAATGCATATTTAGCCTATACCGTCATATTATAACGTATTGAAAATCAAGATATTAAAATATGTTTACATCACGAAAACTTAACTTTCCTGTCCCTCGTAGATGGGAACTTGGGAATCGATTAGGCCTTTTTTTCTTCTTCTCATTCCTCATTCTTTCTTATTCCTTTTATTATCGGTAAGTTATGCTAAACCATCGTTACATTATTTTCATTTCTAGTTATGAAACAGAATATTGTTAAGAATATTTCATTGCATGACATAGCAGATTATAAAGGCAGAATTTAATAAGTATCATACATTAAGTTATGTAGCCTATTAAATTGGCAACGCTTTTGTCACAATTTTTAATCGAGGCCATCAATCTAACTTGGCTATTTAGAAATCACAGAATTTATATTTTGATATCAGATGCAATAGAAGGCTACAGTAGCCTAATATACACATATTTATACAGCAAAGTAAAATAAATCGGCCTAAAATAACTAAATAAATTAAACAGGGAAGTGGTCTTTAAATTTAAAGGTGCATTAAAGATACAGTTTAACAAAGGTATAAAACTAACACAATGTACTGTAATTATCATTGCGTTACTAGGTAATTTTAATTTATTTATTGTAATTTACTCTATTTTTAAATGGCCCATAACATCTTCTCGATGCTCACGGCAGATTTATTATTAATTTAAAAATCAAAGAATATCTAATCCCCGCACTGCTGTGATGGGCTTTTCTTACTTTATGCTATAAAGTTCCCTAACTTCTTGGATTAAATCTTCGCCAAAATTCTGTGACGACTAATATGTGATTATTCTCAATCGTAGTACATAAGTTTACTGAACTCCTACAAAACAAGGTCACTTATGCACCTGTTGTGTCATCATAACACTGCCTGCATAGTCCACATTCCAACGTTCAGTACAACTACCTCTGTCACCGGGTGGTTGCAAATTTCCTATACCCAGTCTACTTTCTCTTTCTTTTAACAATTTACTCAGTTTGATAATATTGATGAAAATTTATATTAACGGGCGCCATCATCA
This sequence comes from Ectobius pallidus, assembly GCA_964059195.1. NCBI lineage: Eukaryota > Metazoa > Arthropoda > Insecta > Blattodea > Ectobiidae > Ectobius > Ectobius pallidus. The sequence goes on from CAXKWD010000006.1 coordinate 8,963,438, forward strand.
ATACACTTCCTCTTTTCTTTTTGTTATATATCAGCCCAGTCACAAATTCTATTATAGATACACAGGCTATGTACCTACATGCCTCTCGACTAGCTTTTAATTTAACAGTGGAGACGGGAATTGGGTTCGGATTTATCTTTCTTTTATTACTCTGCTTCTCTTTATGTCTTCTTTTTCTCCTTTTTCAGTGTTCACTACCAAAGTATATAACTTAGCCCAAAAATCAGCGACTCTCAAACCATTACAAGGATAAAGGTCAAAAATCTGAACTTCACGTTAATTTACTTTGCATAACAATAACCATAATTTATTTAATATATTATTTTTTTTCTCTTTTCAACAATAACAATCTTATATACAATAAATTACATTTACACAACATTACCCATTCAACATTTTTATTAGTAGGATGGTATTTAATTATTCAAGGTTAGTATACCCAGTTCAACTGTATAAGTACGTTCTCTGTTCAACAATAACAAATCCCTAATTAATTACTTTAATCTTCTTTCTTTTTTTTTTGTTTCCAGGTATCTACTAGAACGTCTTGTATTATTCTTCTAATTTACTACTGACTTGTGTAGTCATTTACATTTGCAACTTCAGGATAGTTCAATATATATTTTATACCTTTTTTTTTTGAATAAATAAAGGTTTTCAATTCATAATCCAGTCCTTAACTCTATAGATTACACTCAATAATCCCACCTATGTCTCCTATACGAGTCTACTAGTCATCTTAGTCCATGAAGAATTGTATTTAAAGATAGATAGGAAAGACAGTCTCATGAAGAAAGAAATAGAAAATCTCTCATAAATTTCTTTTCTTTATATGTTACTAGTATAGGCCTTGCCTACTACCAGATTTTATTTGTTTGATTCGGGATACTTCCGGCGTTCCCTCACCTCACCCTTACAATCTCTAGTACTTGTTAATAAACTACTTATCATCAGTACACTACTCGTAATTACCTATTCTCCTCTTTCTAACCTGACCAATCATTTGTTATTATCTTTCAACTCACTCACCTCTTTCTAACCTGACCAATCATCAGCTATTATCTTTTAACCCCTTTCTTTCTTTAAGTAGAGTTCCCTTCAGCTTATACCATTGATTTAATTCACTTGGTGGTTATTCTAGTTTTCCTACTTCTTAAGTTACTACTCTTTAGCATGGGCACCCAATCTTCTTTTGTCTCTAAATTCCCTAGAATTCTAACTGAAACTAATTCACGCCCAGATTAGTAAGCTTCTCTATAACCCCTTTAGTGACTTCTACTTCTACCCTAACATGTAAATTTTCCAATGGTACACACCTAATGCACTACCACTCGTAGGCCTTCTTTTGCCCTTCAATCTTTCCACTTCTCATCCTCCTCTACCATATTCCATACACCTTCGCTTGTAGATAAATCTCTATAAAAAAAACATAACTTAACACTACAGGCCAGCATGAAATCTATTTATAGATAGTCACCCGTCACCTGAAAGAAACCCAAGTGGGAGGGGCCCTCGTAAGAAGTACTAAGCATGCCCCTTAATTACCTTTCTTCCTTACTCCCCTCGCGTCCTGTCTCAAAAATAACAAAGTTTATATGAGCATCACCAATTGCCCCTAGCTATGTATTCATTCGTGGGACAATCACCCATAAAACCCCAAAGTAAAGAGATCTATCTTTGGCAATCAACGGTTAGGCTCTTGACTGCTCTTTTATAATTAACTTAGACCAGAAATAGAAAATAGTTGGATTACTGGATTTCATCACTTTACTTCTAGAATTCTCACTTCTATGTTTCTATTCTATTCTTTTATCATACAATACGGCGTCTAATCGCCACACATTACTTAGAAACCATCCTTACAAAAAGGAATATCTCAGTTTTCCCACTCCCCAAACAATATAAAAGTCTAGACGATTATACTCAACCAGTGATGTCCAACTTATCGTCCGATCCTGAGTTGTCTTCCGTTACTTCCTGATGTCCATATCTGCTCTTATTCAGAGCGAGCAGTCACGACTCACTCTCACAGCTGGTGGTCGCTGTAGCGGTGTCTCGTACTGGCCGACTTGGTGTATTCTTCTGAGTAATGACTATCTCCATATAGTCGTGTCAAGGAAATTCACAACCAGAATTTCCTCAGATGAAAGTCTGACCCACCATCATGCCAGAACGCCTTCCACCACTGTCGCACATTCTAGTCTCGCCTGGCGACTTCCCCTGCGTCCGTCTTCTTTCGTAGTCAGTTACGTTCTCTCTACTGTCTTTTTGGGATCAGCTCTTCTCCCGTCGACTCACCGTCGGCGCATGCGCACTTCTCTTTTTTCTGTAATTCAAATAAATTCAGGGCAGTATCGATAGTCATAACAGGGTTCAATATCGATTAATCGAAGTCTCCCCAACCCTTCCTTTGTTTAGAAATGGTTTCCTATCGTCAATTATGCACGCAGCCATTCGCTACGTGACATTCTTCCCCCACTCACCATAAAAAAAATAATGTTAACACTGTTCACATTTTTTTTTTTTGTTTAGTTTACCAGCCTTAAAGAATGTTTATCCAGGAACAAAGGGTTTCAAGTCTTTGACGTGCCACTTCCCCAACTTTTTACCAAAACGGTTTGTCAGTTCGTAGCTATTTTCACTGAACTTTTTCTTTATAATATAGGGCCCGACAAACTTTGCACTTAAACCTGCTGTATAAGCTTGTGAGGCATCACTTAATTTAAAGTTTCTTCTTAACACTAGATCTCCTGGACGAAATCTCACCTCTCTCCTCCGAAGATTATAATAATGACTCGAATTCTTATAGGCGGTTTCTAAGTTATGTCTAACCATTAAACGTACCGTTTTCAATTTATTGAGTCTCTCCACCCAAAGTTTTGGAATTTCTTTATGAATCGGTTGGTTTTCCACCTTTTCAATCCTACTGATAATTTCAGGCTCCTTCCCATAATTTAGCATATAAGGAGTGCATCCAGTGGAACTATGCTTAGCCGTATTTATAGCAAAATTAAATTCTCTCAAATACACGTCCCAAACTGTCTGATCCTTTTGAATGTAACTAGAAATCATTGTTTTCAATACTCTATTGACTCTTTCTACTGGATTTCCTTGTGGCGAATATACAGGTAAATAACAAGGAGTTATATTAAAAGCTTTAGCTATCTCTCGCATTAATTTACTAGTGTATTGCGGTCCATTATCCATCAGCAAATATCCCGGAATTCCCCATTTAAGGATAATCAATTCATAAAATGCTTCCGTAACTGCTCTACTGGTTGCTTTCCTTAACGCTTTACACTCTACATATTTGGTAAAGGTGTCCTGAAATACAATCACATATTTGTTTCCCTTTTTTGAACGGGGATAAGGCCCCAACAGATCAGTAGCTACAGTCATCCAAGGTTTCTCTTTCTGGTAAAAATGCATTGGTCCTGCTTGAGTCGTTTGTAATACTTTTTGTCTCTGACATATTTCACAAGCAGTAACATACTTAGCAACATCTCTAAACATTCCCGGCCAATAATACTTGTTTGCTATTCTAAAGAAAGTTTTAGCTATCCCCATATGCCCTGCAGTAGGTGCATCATGACATTCCTGCAATACTTTAATCCTAAAATCTTGCGGAATAACTAATTTCCACCTATTTACTGTTCCCTCTAAAGTTTGTTCTAACTGATCTAATCTTAGATGGTACAACTTCCCATCTACGACCTTCCAATCTGGCCAAAATTTAGGTTTACTTTGTACTTGCTCCTTCCGCTTAATATACCAAGCATCTTGTATATTTTCCCATTCCACTACTTCAGAGTTATTAGTCAACAAGAGGCAAAATTCTTCCTCTACCGTTTTCCCTTGAACTTTCCCTTCATGTATTCTAGATAAAGCATCCGAAACTTTTTGTAATCTACCAGGCCTATGTATTACTTCAAAGTCATATTCTTGGAGCAATAAACTCCACCTAGCTAATCGTCCGGTCGGATTCTGTAATGTATTTAACCATTTCAGAGCAAAGTGATCAGTATATACTTTAAAATGATAACCTTCCAAATAAGGACGAAACTTTTGAACTGCCCATAATATAGCTAACAATTCTTTCTCGACTATTGCCCACTTTTGCTCGCCTACCGTTAAAGTTCTACTAGCATAAGCTATTACTTTTTCCTCTCCTTCCTCTCCTGTCTGAATTAATGCTGCTCCTAGTCCTGAAAAACTAGCGTCGGTCTGTAGCACTAGGGGTTTAGTATAATCTGGACAAGTTAATATAGGACTACTAGATAATTTCGATTTTAATTCATCAAAAGATTCCTGACATTCCTTAGTCCAACGCCATTTCTGATTCTTTTTCAGAAGTGCAGTGAGGGGCTTTACAACTTCAGAAAAAAATGGAATGAATCGTCGGTACCAAGAAGCCAGTCCTAAAAATGCTCGTACTTCCTTGACTTTTGTAGGGGCTGGCTACTCAAGGATACACGAGATTTTATCTGAATCTACAGCAATTCCTAATGGAGTAATGATATGACCCAAATATTTTAATTCACTTCTACAAAATTTTGATTTTTCCCTATTAATTTTCAGGTTAGCTTTTCTTAATTCCTCTAAGACTTTTTCTAACAAGGACAAATGTTCTTCAAACGTCTCACTAATAAGTACTATATCATCCAAATAACAAAAGCATTTCTCTCCTATCTCTTCTCTTAATATAGTATCAACTAATCTTTGAAACGAGGCTGGTGCGTTATGGATTCCAAAAGGCATAACTCGAAACTGATACAATCCTCTACCAGGTACGGTAAATGCTGTTTTTTCTTTACTTGCTTCATCTAATGGAACTTGCCAATACCCATTTTTCAAATCTATTGTACTGATATACCTAGCATGTCGTAATTTGCTCAAGACATGTTCAATGTATGGCAAAGGATAACTATCTCTTTTAGTACAATTGTTTACTTTTCTGAAATCTACGCAAAACCTCCATGTTCTATCTGGTTTCTTTACCATAACTACCGGAGACGACCAAGGTGAATTTGAAGGCTCTATAACTTTTTCCAATAACATTTTATCTATTTCCGCGTGTATAACTTTTCCAAAATGGGTGATACTGGATAATATCTTTGTTTTATAGGTTTCGCATCGCCTGTATCAATAACATGAGAAATCAGATCGGTAAGTCCAGTACACTGATCAAATTTCTGTAACTGATTTTCCAAAAACATATTCAATCTGTCCCTTTCCTGAGGTGTAGGTAAAGTAAGAATATTATGTAGTTGATCTTCTTCTTTTAAATCTATAGCCTTAACAAATTGAAAAATTTTTGCTGGTTCATCTTTGAAATACCAAGTCCCATCTTGCAAATCTACTACTAACCCAATTTGTTTCAAAACGTCCATGCCCAGAATCATATCTACTGTTAAATTTGGCATAATTTTACATTTTATCTGAAATATCCTGTCCTGCAATTTCATCTCAAAAGTTCTCTCTCCTGTTATAGAACTATAAGTTTTATCTGCTAGTTGCACCACCCGAACTTCAGATTCTTCTACTGCTAAATCTAACATTTTATACAAAAAGTCACCTTTCTCTCCCACATATGTTTTATCTGAACCGGAATCTATTAAAGCAATAAATGTAATATCCTCCAACAAAATTTCAACAAAACATCTATCTCCATTAACTAAATCTGTAGGATTTATATTTAACATCACACAAGCCTGATTTTTAGTTAATTGTCGTAAAGAATTTGTAGGCCTAACTTTTCTTTCTTGGGGCATCCTACAATCAATAGACCTATGTCCAAGCTTATTACAATTATAACATTTAATCGTAGTGCGTGGAGTAACTCTACGAGGTGCCTTACACTCGAACTGCCTATGTCCTGTTTTATCACAATTCCAACATCGCTGGTTATTTGAAAAACGTAAAGTGGTGTTTTTACCATTATCCCTCGACTCATCCTGTCTCTCTTTATTTTCTATTGCTTTAACTATTCTGGAATCATTTACATGACTTGAATTTCGTTCTTTGTCCCACGTCTTTGCAGAAAAACTAACATTGGGTTTCTTTTGTAACTCGGACGATGGAAGTTCCTGTTTTCCCTGAATTCCTAGCGCTGTATGAACTGAAGGTATAACAACTTGTCTCTGAGGTTTATAAGCCGTTTCTTTAATTGTAGCTCTAACCTGCGTTGGAGGAGGAATATATCTCTCAGAATCTAACAATATTTGTTCATACTGTCTACCTACACGTATTAAATCTGTTATAGTTTGAATCTCTGCAGGTCTAATGTACAATTTTACGTCAGGACGCAAATTTTTAATAACATTCTTCATCATTTGTTGAGGACTCATTGGAGTACTCAGCCTCCTCATTAACGTTTGAATAGCATTAACATAATCAAAAATCGATTCTTTGGGACCTTGCGTTCTCTGTCTAATCTCATCCAAAAGCGAGTCTTCCTCATCAACAGGCAAGTAATATTCTCTAAATTCTTTCAAAAAAGCTTCCCATGTAGGCCAATCTGTTAATCTGTTCCTGTACCAAAGTAAAGCTGAATCTTGTAAAATTTCGGGTAATACTGACAATAACTCTACACCCTGTAACTTAGAACTTTGTTTTAAATCTTCCAATCTCTCCAAAAATAAGTAAATACTATCCCCAGGTTTGAATTTAATGTTCCATTTACGAACCAGATCCAAAGTATTTGGTTTATGCGGCTCTAACTGAATTGTAAACGATGGTACTACTGGTACAACTTCTTCTGAATCAGCTACCGCCATGGCCTTCCTACGCATTAACTTAACCCATGTATACACTACATCTCCATATGAATCTTGTGGAACCGTTATATTATGTTCAACTAAATCTTCTTCCAAAACTTCCTGACTCAGAGCAAAAGCCGTAATTAACACTTGAAATGACTGAGGGTTCTTGCGGGCATAATCTAACAAGCGTTGTCTTAACTCATCCCTTGTACCTGTGGTCGGTAACTTTACTCTATCACATTCTGCCGCTAAATCCGCCTTCCTCAACTTCCTAATAGCTTGGGTTAACTCAGCTGCTCTTATTTGTGCATATGGATCAACATAAGTAGCCATATTTATATATTAACAATACCACTGGAAAAAAATTAGAACACAATAGTTCAGTCGTCTGTCTTAGTCATCTATAGAAGTCCTTACTTTGTCAATAGTCATTATTCTTTTCCCAAAAATATGTTATTATTATTATTTTTGAGAATAAATTTCAGTTATACTAACCTAACTCCCAAAATTCTTTTAAAACTATCACTGCCTCACGCTATGGGCTATCAAAATATGTGATTTCAACACAACTCAACCCACGCTATGGGCTCCAAAATATATGACGACTCGTATTTCAAGTTTCCAATTCTAACTGATTAATGTTTATTTTCTTTTCTTATATCAAGCCAAACTTTTGTAATTTTAACACAACTCGCCCCACGCTATGGGTCAAAATTACTATCAAAATTACTATCAAAATTATCCTACTATGAAACTATCACAGCCCCACGCTATGGGCGACCAAAATATGTGAAACTTTAACTGAATAAAGGTTTCCTTTTACTTAACAATTTTAACTAAATTAAGTTGCAACAATTAGCAATACTGTTTTGTTTTAACACTACTTAGCCCCACGATATGGGCGCCAAACTTTGAGAAGACTGAACTTCCCGTTACTTTGCTTTAAGTAACAACGACCGTAATTTATTTAATATATTATTTTTTTTCTCTTTTCAACAATAACAATCTTATATACAATAAATTACATTTACACAACATTACCCATTCAACATTTTTATTAGTAGGATGGTATTTAATTATTCAAGGTTAGTATACCCAGTTCAACTGTATAAGTACGTTCTCTGTTCAACAATAACAAATCCCTAATTAATTACTTTAATCTTCTTTCTTTTTTTTTTGTTTCCAGGTATCTACTAGAACGTCTTGTATTATTCTTCTAATTTACTACTGACTTGTGTAGTCATTTACATTTGCAACTTCAGGATAGTTCAATATATATTTTATACCTTTTTTTTTTTTGAATAAATAAAGGTTTTCAATTCATAATCCAGTCCTTAACTCTATATATTACACTCAATAATCCCACCTATGTCTCCTATACGAGTCTACTAGTCATCTTAGTCCATGAAGAATTGTATTTAAAGATAGATAGGAAAGACAGTCTCATGAAGAAAGAAATAGAAAATCTCTCATAAATTTCTTTTCTTTATATGTTACTAGTATAGGCCTTGCCTACTACCAGATTTTATTTGTTTGATTCGGGATACTTCCGGCGTTCCCTCACCTCACCCTTACAATCTCTAGTACTTGTTAATAAACTACTTATCATCAGTACACTACTCGTAATTACCTATTCTCCTCTTTCTAACCTGACCAATCATTTGTTATTATCTTTCAACTCACTCACCTCTTTCTAACCTGACCAATCATCAGCTATTATCTTCTAACCCCTTTCTTTCTTTAAGTAGAGTTCCCTTCAGCTTATACCATTGATTTAATTCACTTGGTGGTTATTCTAGTTTTCCTACTTCTTAAGTTACTACTCTTTAGCATGGGCACCCAATCTTCTTTTGTCTCTAAATTCCCTAGAATTCTAACTGAAACTAATTCACGCCCAGATTAGTAAGCTTCTCTATAACCCCTTTAGTGACTTCTACTTCTACCCTAACATGTAAATTTTCCAATGGTACACACCTAATGCACTACCACTCGTAGGCCTTCTTTTGCCCTTCAATCTTTCCACTTCTCATCCTCCTCTACCATATTCCATACACCTTCGCTTGTAGATAAATCTCTATAAAAAAAACATAACTTAACACTACAGGCCAGCATGAAATCTATTTATAGATAGTCACCCGTCACCTGAAAGAAACCCAAGTGGGAGGGGCCCTCGTAAGAAGTACTAAGCATGCCCCTTAATTACCTTTCTTCCTTACTCCCCTCGCGTCCTGTCTCAAAAATAACAAAGTTTATATGAGCATCACCAATTGCCCCTAGCTATGTATTCATTCGTGGGACAATCACCCATAAAACCCCAAAGTAAAGAGATCTATCTTTGGCAATCAACGGTTAGGCTCTTGACTGCTCTTTTATAATTAACTTAGACCAGAAATAGAAAATAGTTGGATTACTGGATTTCATCACTTTACTTCTAGAATTCTCACTTCTATGTTTCTATTCTATTCTTTTATCATACAATACGGCGTCTAATCGCCACACATTACTTAGAAACCATCCTTACAAAAAGGAATATCTCAGTTTTCCCACTCCCCAAACAATATAAAAGTCTAGACGATTATACTCAACCAGTGATGTCCAACTTATCGTCCGATCCTGAGTTGTCTTCCGTTACTTCCTGATGTCCATATCTGCTCTTATTCAGAGCGAGCAGTCACGACTCACTCTCACAGCTGGTGGTCGCTGTAGCGGTGTCTCGTACTGGCCGACTTGGTGTATTCTTCTGAGTAATGACTATCTCCATATAGTCGTGTCAAGGAAATTCACAACCAGAATTTCCTCAGATGAAAGTCTGACCCACCATCATGCCAGAACGCCTTCCACCACTGTCGCACATTCTAGTCTCGCCTGGCGACTTCCCCTGCGTCCGTCTTCTTTCGTAGTCAGTTACGTTCTCTCTACTGTCTTTTTGGGATCAGCTCTTCTCCCGTCGACTCACCGTCGGCGCATGCGCACTTCTCTTTTTTCTGTAATTCAAATAAATTCAGGGCAGTATCGATAGTCATAACAGGGTTCAATATCGATTAATCGAAGTCTCCCCAACCCTTCCTTTGTTTAGAAATGGTTTCCTATCGTCAATTATGCACGCAGCCATTCGCTACGTGACACTGCATATAAATATTCATACATTGATAACATATTACTGCAAGTCGAGTACAAAATAATATCGTCTGTATCGGAAATATCTCACAATATTTGTTCGTTAATCCTTCTCTTTTAGTGTTATTTAGAGCCTATCTGCTGTGATTTTTCTTTCGTATTTTTGACACTTCAACATTCTAGAAGGGCCCAGTAGACAAAGAAGTACGTATAGTAGCCTCGTGTCCCCTATAAAAATATAAAATTACGAACATATTTTTCGGACTGAGAAGTTGGAGCGCCATTTAAAAGCATGGAGCCAGCAGAAGAAAACTGGAAAAACAAGTGACGAACGTCTAGCGCATACCGGCTAGTACACCCACGCTATCTGTCGGAGAAGTTTGGCGAGCTACATCCCTATTCCGCATGCATTAAAGACAGAGTGGAGGGAGTATTAAGTAGGAATTTGTGAGCTACCAAATAGGGACACTCAGTTCACTCTGTGCGGGCGATTCGTGTGGAATATGGAATATTATATGGACATTCCAGAAAGGGCGAGAATCTACAAAGAACGTAGGAACCCTCTTGAGATGAACTACAAGGAGCTTTTCAGATTTAGGAAGGAAAGTGTAGAATGGATGACCCAATATTTTCTAGGCCTCTTATTCTATATTAGAATTTGAAGAAAGGTGTACTGCCACGCCTAGGTTATACAAAAGTATTCGAGTGCATTTATTAAGATTTTATTTGGATTGTGTATCCTTCAGGGATGCGACACGAGGTACGGCAACGACTTTCTTTTCACTTTTACAAGCACTTTATTTGACGAAAATTTAATTTTTCTTAATTTTCTCGAAATAGTTTTAACAATTTTATAGGCTTATTATGTAGGCCTACTATAATATATTGTAATAAGTACTATTTGAAAAACTTCTCCCAAGAATTTCTCTGAAGGCTAGTTATAAGCCATTCATTTTATACAATATAGACTTGGATTTTTTGGTCTTGCCTCGCGAATAATGCGACTTGGAAACGAGGCAGATACAAGTGAATGCGCACTACTGCAATACAGCCGTGTACTCTACACTAGAATATGCTATATTAAGAGTAGAGGGAGTTATATGAATGTTTCATATCACATTTAAAAATACTAATTATATTAAATGTTGCAATTATGTTATGAATTTTCATTAAACTAATTTAATCCTAAAATGTTATGGATTATGTGATCCTGTACTTCTTCTTCCATTGCGGTATCTGATATGATGATGTAAATGACCATTCTATGCAGTCCCTTCAGAGAGAGCAGAAATAATTAATTGTCTTCCTCTTCATAACGCTGATCTGGCATCTCCCACTGCGAGAAGACCCTTGTTTAGATTCGTAAGTTTGTTTATGCAGGTGCATGTTTCGTGTGGGTTGGGTGAGCATAAAGTGATAGCCGGTGAGTCAGAACTTTCTGTCGGTGCGGTGTTATTTTGCATAGGACTTGTGAGTGACTACACTGCTCAGCAAGAAGTTGCTCATACTTTATGCTTACTTTTTTAGAATATCCCCCATGGTATGTAATAACTCACATTTTCTTCGTTCCTTATTGAAGTGGAATAGCTAAACTTTCCGAATATTAAATAGTGATCAGTTAACATTAAGCTGTCCGCTGCCTGGGGAAAGTCGGTAGAACACCTGCCTTCCACTCAGGCGGTTAGAAGAAAATTCTGATTTTCCATTGATATCACACAGTTAACGCAGAAAGAGTTTGGACGATATAAATAAAAATTTATTACACGGAGGTAACATTTTTTCCCGACATGAGTTGCATGTGTTATCTATAATTCGACCTTTCTGAACACGAATATAGCAATAATATTAACCAGTTCCTTCCGCACTTCGAGAAAATACCGATTTTCCATTGATATCACACAGTTAACGCAGAGAGAGTATGGACGACTTAAATAAAAATTCATTACATGGAGGGAACATTTTTTTCCCGACATGAATTATTTGTGTTATCAATAATTCGAACCTTCTGAACACGAATATAACAATAATAACAACTAGTTCCTTCCGCATTTCGAGAAAATACTGATTTTCCATTAGTTTCACAGAGTTTACGCGCAAACTAATGGAAAATCGATATTTCCTCGAAGTGCGGAAGGAACGGGTTATTATTATTGTTATATTCGTGTTCAGAAGGGACGAATTATAGATAACACATGTAACTTGGGTCGGAAAAAAATTTTCCCTCCATGTAATGATTTTTGTTTGGAATATTCCTACTTTTACTGCTAAAAATGTGTGATATTAATGCAAAATCGGATTTTTCTCGAAGTGAGGAAGGAACTGGTTATTATTATTGTTATATTCAGGTTCAGAAGGGTCGAATTATAGATAATACATGTAACTCAAGTGGGAAAAAAAATTTCCCTCCATGTAATGATTTTTTGTTTGGAATATTCCTATTTTTTCTGCTAAAACTGTGTGACATTAATGGAAAATCAGAATTTTCTTCTTAAAGGTCTTAAAATAGTTGAGCTTTAATTTATACGATGTTAAATTGCAGCCTACATACTTATATGCCCGCAGAAATTATTCATATCCTTGATATTAATGCGGGAGGTGGAGAAAAGACATTCATGTGTGATATCTGTCAGATATAATACACCGGTTTTATTGCTTTCCTTTTGACTTGCCATTACGCTCGTATGAGTGTCACAGCATTCAGCTCTATTTACTTTTAATATACACGTAAGTAAGGTAGGTAGTAATATTTTAGGGCTGCCAATACTGTAAAAATATCATGTTTTCCATCTTCACCGCCAAATTCGAATGTGTTAAATTCACAATCCACAACCGCATCATAACTTACGTTAAGGTTGAGATTACCAATGAGTAGATGCACACGAAACTAAAATATATTTCCTGGGTGGTGCAGTCAGTACGGCAGAGTTTCAAAATTTGCAGGAACACTTCAGAAGATGTAGTCATAAATGAGCGACGGTCCTATGGCTGTAGATGCACATTTTAATTGATATGATTTTATTCTGCTGGATTATTCAGAACTGTAAGAAACACACATATTTTGTTACTAAAGAAGTAAGTACTACTTGGACACCCTTAGCGAAAAATAAATTCTTTCTGACCTGGCATGACCATAATATTGCCCCTAGAAAATATGTGCTATTTAAAAAATAAAGAAAAAAATAATTCTCTATTGCTACAAGCAAACTGCGATGTTTACAATAAACATGTAATAAAAATAACTATGAACACTTGGTGGAGATTCTCAAATAAGAACGATTGTCTGTTGTCTGAAAATAAAGATTTGCACATGAAAAGCTCCTCTCTACCCAAGGGTGTAGCAAATTGTGGACAAGATATGGAAGAAATGAATATTGTTCATAGGCCTATTACTTGTTGAAGTTTGCCTTTTTAAATATAACTAACTCCGTGGCGCTAACATCCCTGAAGGGACAAGGTCTACAACTCGTCCACTGCGTCATCTACCATAGCCAGATGGCAGGATTAGGGGCATGTGGTCTGCATGCCGACACCCACGGCCGTTAATGGTGGTATCCATGACCGGACCCGCTACTCCTCTCTGCTCAATTTGAGTCACGAGGCTGAGTGCACCCCGTTCCAGACCTTCCTACCTCAGAAAAATCCGAGGATGTTCCGGGGATCGAACCCGGGCCGACGGATCTGTAGTCAGCGACGCTAACCACGAGACCACGCCGGTGGTCCTTCTTAAATATACTCGTATAATAACGTATTTTAATTGGGATGTTTAAGAAAAAATACCAACTTCAATGGAATTCACGATTTTTAATAGATCATTTTTGCAATTTTAAATCCTATTTCATAATTATTTAGGGCTTACTTTAGGCACCTAATATTGCATTTTAGCAACCTATAAGTCCGAAAGCTAATAATAATATTTGTGGTGCTGGCGAACAAGAAAAACCGTTACAGTCAGACGCTAGGGATGTGTGCAGTGTTCTACTCACAGAAAAAGCGATATAAATAAATATTTATTATATGGCGACAATTTTTTTTCGATTTGAGTTATATGTGTTATTTATAATTCGACCCTTCTGAACACGAATGTAACAATAATAATAATCAGTTCCTTCCGCACTTCGAGAAAATACCGATTTTCCATTAGTGTCACACATTTCTCGCAGAAAAAGAGGGAACTATTCAAAGAAAAATTAATTCTGTGTAGGATAAATTTTTTTCCAACTTGAAATACGTGTGTTATCTATAATTCGCCCATTCTGAACAGGAATATGACAATAATAATAACCAGACCCTTCCGCACTTCGAGAAAAATCCGATTTTCCATTAATATCACACATTTTTAGCAGAAAAAGTCGGAATATTCCAAACAAAAATCATTACATGGAGGGAAAATTTTTTTCCGACCCAAGTTACATGTGTTATCTATAATTCGTCCCTTCTGAACACGAATATAACAATAATAATAATCAGTTCCTTCCGCACTTCGAGAAAATACCGATTTTCCATTGATAGTAGTTATAGACCAGTTTTACGCCCCGGTAGGGGAAACGGGGTGGGGGGTGGTGACGTCATCAGTGGTGGGGGTAATGACGTCATCACTTCCCCTCCAAGATGGCGGCACTTCCTGTTCCGGAACAAAATGACGGCACTTCCTGTTCCGGAACAAAATGGCGGATCTTCCTGTTCCGGAACAATATGGCGGATCTTCCTGTTCCGGAACAATATGGCGGCTAGCGCGAAATTCAAAATTTTATAAATGCAAGAGTGTGCTAAGTCGAAATTAATGCAAAAGTGAGCTAAGTCGAAATTTTATGGTGGGATATTTGAAAATTCAAAATTGTTATCAAGATGGCGACTAGCGCCGGCGGCTAGCGCGAAATTCAAAATTTTAAAAATGCAAGAATGTGCTAAGTCTTAATATTATTTTTACCAAATAGTTAAGCCCTTATGCCAAGGACGTCTGGATATGCACTCTTACGCTAGGTTTATTTTTACCAATTAGTTAAGCCCTTATGCCAGGGACGTCTGGATATGCACTCTTACGCAAGGCTTTTTACCAATTAGTTAAGCCCTTATGCCAAGGACGTCTGGATGCCCTCCCCTCTTATGCAAGCCTTTTACCAATTAGTTACGCCCTTATGCCATAGACGCCATGGACGCAATCTTACGCGAGGTTTTTTCTCGGGACGTTTGCAGTTGGGTCCTTTGGCTATCCCATATGAAGTCCCTACACTTTGAACTTTTTTATCCCGCAAACGTTATGACCTTTTGACAGTTGTAGTCGCTATCCCAGGACCTCCATATGACGTCATCATTACGGTAGGCCAACTTCTTTTTATGGATGCAGCGCCAAAACTGTTAACCAACTCCCCTTACGAATACAGTGACTACTTTTTAAATTCAGAATTTTGTGTACGGTAGGCCACCTTTTTATGGAAGCAGCGCCAAAACTGTTAAACAACTCCCATTACGAATACAACACCTACTTTTTAAATTCAGAATTTAAAATATTGTCTTTAAATTAGATTTCAGGATAAAATGGCATTAAATAATACTAGACACCATTAGACCTAATTGAATATTTTAGCCTTTAGGATAGGAGCTGATGATGAAAGGCTGAAATAAAACTTACATTTTTCAGAAAAATAATTATTTATTTTCACACGAAATATTATGGTACCAGTATGGGAAGGTTCCCTTGCAGTTATATACAGAAAGAATTCTATTATAGATAACATCTACGCAAACATCCTGGTCTAGTTTATTTTCATAACACCTCTAGCAATAACAATCAGCCGGACACAATATAAATAGTACATGAATATGTAGGTCATCTCACTTTCATCACATCTCACTTTCACCACATCCGTTAACATCCGTATTGAACTTGTGTTTAAGTCCGCATTGATGACACAGATCTTAAAACTATTCTAGAACATAACCAAATTAGCACAAGGAAATGATTGCAACACACACACAAACATCCTGGATGCTAATTGTAACTCCTCTACAGGACATGTTCCTCAGGCTATACAGAGATGCGTTTTTGGCAAACGTTCTCACATACTGTGTATAATCGTAAGTGGCTGTATCTCTACAACTGATTGAAACTGTTAGTGCCGTCATGTTATTCAACCTTGTGCTTTCATAATTGTCTACTAGATCGCGCTAGTTAACAGTCATTACTTTCATAATTATCTACTAGATGCCAGTTGTATACCATGCTATAAGATGGCGACTACCGCTAAATTCAAAATTAAAAACATTGTATCATATAATATTCAGTTTTTTCTCACTGCCGTCATGTTATATAATCTTGTGCTTTCATAAATGTTTACTAGATCGCACTAGTTAACAGTCAATACTTTCAGATTTGTCTACTAGAAGGCAGTTGTGTACCATGCTATAAGAGGGCGACTCGCACTAAGCTATCCATATTCATCCCAACGGCTGTAATTTGGCCATTTGGACCAACGAAACGTTATGGTCGTCATGGTAGTCGATTCGAACAATTGAGTTACGCCTTTTAACACTATACTATCATCGATTCATACCGATGGCTGTAATTAAGCCATTTGGACCAAGGAGAGGTTATGGACGTGATGGTAGTCGTTTCGAACAATTGAGCTACGCCCTTTAGCACTATGCTATCCCCGATTCATCCCAAAGGCTTCAATTAGGCCATTTGGACCGACGAAACGTTATGAGCGTCATGGTAGTCGTTTCGAACAATTGAGTTACGCCTTTTAACACTATACTATCCTCGATTCATACCGATGGCTGTAATTAAGCCATTTGGACCAAAGAGAGGTTTTGGACGTCATGGTAGTCGATTCGAACAAAGGAGTTATGCCTTTTAACAATAAGCTATCCATATTCATCCCAACGGGTGTAATTAGGCCATTTGGACCAAAGAGAGGTTTTGGACGTCATGGTAGTCGATTCGAACAAATGAGTTATGCCTTTTATCAATAAGCTATCCATATTCATCCCAACGGGTGTAATTAGGCCATTTGGACCAAAGAGAGGTTTTGGACGTCATGGTAGTCGATTCGAACAAATGAGTTACGCCTTTTAACAATAAGCTATCCATATTCATCCCAACGGGTGTAATTAGGCCATTTGGACCAAAGAGAGGTTTTGGACGTCATGGTAGTCGATTCGAACAAATGAGTTACGCCTTTTAACAATAAGCTATCCATATTCATCCCAACGGTTGTAATTAAGCCCTTTGGACCGAGGAGACGTTATGGGCGTCATAGTAGTCGATTAGAACAATTGAGTTACGCCTTTTAACACTATGATATCCCCGATTCATCCCGACGCCTGTTGTTAGGCCGTTTGGACCAAGAGGTGTTTGTGGTATCGTGGGAATCGTTTTCGAACCAAAAAGTTACACCTTTCATACTATGCTATCCCTAAAGACCTAGATGTCCAGTAATAAAGGGGAATATAATTATCCAGGAGTTTAGGTATTCCTTATAGGAACAGAGGAAGGGTAATTCCGTCTTCATTAAAACTGGGAAATACCACCTTTGCAAAAGTATGTCATTGTTTTTTTAAATAAACAGAATAGACTTCTAATAATAATGAAAAGTTTTCTCCTCTACATTAACACCAAGGTTGAATTTATTTTCAACAACAACAAGCCCTAGGCTAAAGACATAACAGTTACAGGTAAAGATCAGCATGCATTATGAAACTATATTTGGTAAACAAGATCTCAAATATAGACAACTTTCTCCTAAACAATATTACAGAGGTCATCAAAATATGTTTATCTCTACACAACCCTAAGCTATGTGAATGTCAGTACTGAAAATGATAATAATAATAAAAAGTTACAGAATTACTTATACCATTTGCGAAAGCTGATTATGTTTTCCCACTGCATAGAAATTGAAAGATAAATAAGATTATACTTACATAACTTTTTTCTTCTATACAGCATCTTTTCTCCTTCCAGATGAACACTGTTAGTATTACTATCAACTAATTGAAACGACTGTGTAAGGATTAGGAAAACGGTTAAGGTTAATTTTCATATCAGAACGTCACAACTTTATTCTGTATCATAAGATTGTCACGTTCCCATGAAATAATCTGTATAAACAAAGGGCTTCACTGTAGTAGAACTGGATGATTTATTTCATAGGTAACGATGTCATATAATGATAGATTTTCCCAACTTGTACGAACAACATCTTTGTTTATATAATTAGAGCCGTTTTCTCCAAATCCGATTAAACTTGGTATAAGTCAAACCCGTTCAATTTGGGTATTGGGTTTAAACAGACTTTCATTTTCTCCAAACGATTTTGGCGGACGTTTTATTTAAACGAAATGCTCGCGGGCTCAAACAATCTAAGAGGAGTTGGACCATCTTGACAGTGTATCTTGAGTGTATCTGGCCAATCAGGGACCAAGGACACTGATGTTTGGTCTGTTTCCAATATGTCTGCCGTTTGTGAAGAAGGAGATTGTGTTTTTATTTTGTTAAAGAGAACTGTGTGTGTTAAATGTGCTCCCTAGTGAAAATTGTAGTGTAATTATAGCGTAATAATAATAAAATATAATTCAAACATCTGAAGTGTTGTGTAGAGTAATTTCCTCAATTGTTTTCTTGAATTCTTTTGGGAAGCTTTCTACTTTCGTTATTCCGAACAGCTTCTGATTTGTCGCGAATCCATATTAAATTGAAATTAAATCGTATATAAGGTACCGGGTCTTGTAATGTTTACATTATGTCAAATATACTATTTAATATGTTTCTATATAACAGCCTATAATATGCCAAATGTTTTAATATAACAATGTTTGGGGAAAAGGTATTTTATGCCGCGCACGAGTTTTCCACTCCCACTTATATAATATTGTTTAATATGATTTTTGGTGCAAGGGTCTTTTTTTATTATGAAATATTATTTTGTTGTTTATAGTTGTGATATATTATGTTTGGTGCAAGGGACTTATTATTCAGTGGAAGTAAAAATTGTGTGCGGCATGAAGTACCGTTTCGCCGAAATTTCTCGAATCTGTTCCTCCCTGAAAGTCTTACCGTGGATTTCAAGAAAACAACATTTAAATTGAATCTTTTCATTTTACCTACAAAATAAAAACCTGTTTACCCTGGAATGATATTGATTTGGATTATACGAAAGGGGAGCAGGGTGAGTCGTAAAGTATAAACTTGCCTTTTAAAGTACCAGTGTTGGCACTGATATTGACTAGAGCTTGTGAATAAAATTAGCATTTGTATTTTGCAAGTTGTGCCAATTCAAATTATTAGAATTAATTTAAAGGAAGGAATTGGCACATTTTATTTGTGGATGCTCTGATTACATATAGTGGTGGTAGTAGGCCTAGTGTTAATATGCCAATTTCCAATTGAAATGAAATTAACACTCTTCCAGCTGGACCATCACCACCATGAAAGCCTGATGTAGGCCTATTATGGACACCTCTCACAGATGTAATATGTAACGCTCAATGTTATGGTATCGAGTTGAGTCATTGGTCAGTGACTGGTCTTTTGTTTGGTTGTAGAGGCACTTTACCGAAATTCACATGGAATTATCTTCTCTCCTTAGGAATATCATGGAACTTGTGCATACTATACTTGTGGGGTTAATAAAGGACTCACTTTGTATCCTACACAGGCACCTGTATTCCACTTAAATAGTAGGTTATTAATACTCCTCCAGCTGAGTTAAGCCGCTTAAATCAGTAAATCCTAATTGTATACTTATGTTATTTACTCATATATTGTTAATATTGTAATACTGAGGCATACAGTACCCGTATTCAGGAACCCTGTGGTCAGTCATGAAATGAATTGATGCTATTTTGGATAAAAAATAAAAAATAAAAACTCTGACACCGACCTGGAAGATTTATATGATAGACAAGTATTTCCAATAAACAACAAGATGTCAAGCAGGTGATGTTATTTCCCTTACGGTATTTCAATTTATTTACTGAAATTATTTTATTATACTTTCCATTGGGGCATATAATTAATATGGCTTGATTTTTTTGACAAGGGATTCTGTTTAAAAAATTTTAACTATGAAACCATTCCCATACCTTCTTCAAATTTGGTACATAATTTGACATTAGTATATAGCCTAATCTATTTCCTAGAATTTATTGAACATTTTTGAAGATGCAATTTTTTTAAATTCAAAATTTTCACTTTGAAATTTGAAAAAAAAACCAAGTTTCATTAGAACTATTAGGCCTATGTGTTATACCTTAGTTGTATTTCAGTAAAAGTTAGTATTTCTCTTAATATACATGAAAACTACCTCTCTACAAATTTTCGAGGTTAAATTTTAATCAAAAGTGTGGTAGTATGTAGGCCTACCCTTCTGGAAGAGTTACAGTGAAATAACTGGTCTATGTAAATCGTTCATGCTTCTGGTTGTTTGTCCATGAACACTGTAATTAGTTTTTAATCTGACATTTATTGATATTATCTCTATCATATAACAGATTACATATATACACCTGTAACTTATATACTTTTAAATTTTCAAAAAGCGGTTTACAAGATTCTCTTTTTTCTTTCTACATTATTCTCAATGCTCCTTGTTGTAATTTAAATATTATTTCCCCCTATGGGAAGAGTTGCCCCAGATTATGACTCAATACTTCATCACAGAGTAAAACATGAAAAATATACCATACATAAGGCATCTTGTAATATAGGATATTCAAACCTTAAAGCAAAGTATGCTGAACTAAGCTTAGAAATTATTTCATTGTGTCTCTTCCAGCCTAGATTTTGGTCAATTTGCAATCCTAAAAACTTTATAAATCCAATTTCTTCTATGTCTTGTGTTTGGTAATTATTTAATTAATTATAAGACCCTCTGTAGCTACTCGGTGATAAATATCAACAATTCTTCCATTCTGTGAGACCACATAAGTTACCGGTATGTAATTTCTCATTGCATTAAGTCCAAAATTTAAGCAACAGTACTACTGTAACACAAGGGTAATTAAATGTAAAATCATTAATATTTTATCAAGTTAGTAGAGCTATTTTAGGTACCAGTTTTGTCAGTGAAATTGTGAATATTTAGGAGAATTAGGCCTACAAATGATACCTAGGTAAGGAAACTGGTTGTAGTGGTTTTATTTGGGTTTATTGTTTTTTAAGTTGTACTAGATTGGGGGTTTATACAGTAATAATTGTTGGTCATCAAATTCTAATTATTCTATATTGGGGGTTTGCAAGCTCTAGCCCAAATTATTTCTTATGGGAATCCTCAGTTTGACATTCACAGTAATTTTTTTTTTACATCCATTTGGCTGGAGCAGTTATATTTGCTGTATAACCTATTTGTGAATTATGAAGAAGCTGTTCCCAATTTTAATAGTGATCTGCCCTTGTAGGCTTACTGTTCTTGGTCTTGGTCGCCCTAACCTCATTTACGTCCATTGGGGTATAATCATCATCTATCTCATCAAAGATTTCAACATATCTATCATTCTGTTTCACCACTTGTGATTTCCAATTGTAAAATTTGAATTGAACAGTAATAGAAGGTTAATTTAAATATAATTGCTATAAAAATTGCTAATATTATGAGATATTGTCAAGGAATTTCCAACAAAATATCTATTTAAACCACAGAGCAGCAGTTTAAACCCTCAACATTGAGGGTTTAGCTAGATCCCATGTTTAAACTTGATGCAAGGCTTAAACTAGTGTGGGGAAAATCATTTTTACTTTAAACTCAGGATTAAACAAGTTTGAAGTAAATCCAGGTTTAAACTGACTTGGAGAAAACGGCCCTTAAACACTTCCCCCTTGCAAGAGTACAAATTTACTCGTGATGTCATTTATAATAGTAGTGGAATTCATAACGAGGTAAGTAATCTCTTCATTACGTAAAATAATGCGAGCACTATCGTATTGTATCACACATTCTTTCAAGTCCTTACATGTCTGTAAATGAAAGAGTCTTCTCTAAACAGTAACATTGTTATATGCAACTTATTTAACTTCAGGTTTGTTTAAAAACACGTAATGAATATTGTCTACGAACCATGACTTTAAACTTAAAACAATTTGTTGTGCACATTTTGCTTCAGGAAAAGTATGAAATTTACAGACAGTAATACATTTAGGTAGAATATTTAAATTTGGACAATTGAAATCAAATAGATCGTAGACCTCAACAGACGGAATAATGTTTTGTAGAAATTGTTTCTTCTGACAACCTTTCACAAATACATGATCACAATTGTTGAAAATGTTTCTTACAATATTTTCCATATGAACATAATCTACAAATCCATGATCGTATTTTAATCCATGATGAAAATGTTCTAAGTAATGTTTTGTCATCTCGTTTACAACACGGTCTTCAGGGCTGTTGAATAATAGGTGTACACTGTTTTCACCTTTCAAATCACAAGAAAAAAATTCTTTTACAAAAAATTGACCTGTTGATTGTTCGACAAAACCCTGTACGTCTGCAACTCGGCCACCCCTACGATCAAAAGAAAACAATATATCACTAACATAATTCATACGGTTTGGTCAGTATAAAATACATAAATCATAACCTTTTGTTCTTTTTCTTTAACATCTAAAGTAATATTCAACACTACTAGTTGTGAGATTGAAACACACCTTGCCCCATAAGTAGCGTTATCGAATTTCTCAATTATAGATACCATCTGAAAAGAAAAAAAAAGGTATTTAATATAACATTTTTATGCACTATGTCAATAATAAACTCTAGCTGATGATGACTAACAACTAAGTAACAAAATAGTAAAACATCGAAACTGATAGAAATAGGAAAACAAACAAACAAACATGACGTTACTTACTTCGTTAGTTGTAGGAGAAAAGACAAAGACTATGTTAGAAGAACAGATACTGATGCTGCCGACAAGTATGTAGTCTACCGTGTTCACAGAACGAACGATGAAACAGTGTTTAATGATGGGTGACAGTAAAATCAACCTTTTTATAGCGATATTAAATAACTGGTTCCCCACAAATCATGGTTGAAAACGGACAAAGCATGCTTTTTCATACTGTATAAAACACAATTTGTGATTAAAAACTATACTATTATTACTAACATGTACCAAATTAATTTAAAAATGTCGACATGTAAACTTAAGTCGCTATGAAAACTAAATTATTTATACAAATGTCTTACATGTACAGTACAACTGCTATGAAAACTAAAATATTTATACAGCTCTTGGTTGAAAACTGATAATACGTGCCACTTCATACTGTATAAAACACAACTTGTGATTAAAAAAAAACTGTATAATATTAAATAATCGAAGAAAATATTACTAACATGTACCAAATTAATTTGAAAATATCGATATGTATACTTAAATCGTTATGAAAACTAAATTATTTATACAAGTCATGGTTGAAAACTAACAATGCGTGCCTTTTCATACTGTATAAAACACAACTTGTGATTAAAAACTGTATACTATTAATTAATTCTAGAAATTATTACTAACATGTAATAATTAATTTGAAAATGTTGTCCTTGTACAGTTCAACCGCTATGAAAACTAAATTATCTATACAACTCGTTGTTGAAAACTGACAAAGAATGCCTTTTCATATTGTATTAAACACAACCTGTGATAAAAAAAAACTGAATAAAGTATTTAAATGTAGAAACTATTACTAACATGTACCGAATTAATTTGAAAATGTCGCTATGAAACTAAATTAATTATACAAGTCACGGTTTAAAACAGACAAAGCTTGCATTTTCATACTGTAAAACACAATTTGTGATTGAAAATGTACAATTGTATTCAGATGTTGGCAATAATAATGATATTACAACACATCTCGTGATTAAAAAACCTATAATACTATTTAAATGTAGAAACTATTACTAACATGTACCTAATTAATTTCAAAATGTCTTCTTTCTACACTTCAATCGCTATGAAAACTAAATTATTTATACAAGTCATGGTTGATAACTGAGAAAATGTTACTTAAATCAAAAATATATTTACAAAAATGCCTTCATGATCTAAATTAGAAGAAACTTACTACTTCTTCACTCATGCTAATACGAAAACGAACTTATTTTACACAACTTGTCATTAAACTTTATAATATTATTTAAATGTAGAATATATATATTACTAACATGTACCTAATTAATTTCAAAATGTCTTCTTTCTACACTTCAATCGCTATGAAAACTAAATTATTTATACAAGTCATGGTTGATAACTGAGAAAATGTTACTTAAATCAAAAATATATTTACAAAAATGCCTTCATGATCTAAATTAGAAGAAACTTACTACTTCTTCTTCACTCATGCTAATACGAAAACGAACTTATTTTACACAACTTGTCATTAAAAACTTTATAATATTATTTAAATGTAGAATATATATTACTAACATGTACCTAATTAATTTGAAAATGTCTTCTTTTTACACTTCAGTCGTAATATAAACTAAATTATTTATACAAGTCAAGGTTGAAAAACTGACAGAATGTTATTTAAATCAAAAAAGTATTCACAAATATGTCTAACTTGTTGTTAATTAGAAGCAAACGTACTTCTTCTACACTCACACTAATACGAAAACAAAATTATTTTACACAACTTGTGATTAAAGACTTTTAATATTATTTAAATGTAGAGAATATTAATAACTTGAACCTAATTATTTTGAAAATATCTTCTTTCTACACATCAGTGGCTATGAAAACTAAATTATTTATACAAGTCATGGTTGAAAACAATGGAAATGTTATTTAAATAAAAAATATATTTACAACAATGTCTAACTTGTTGTTATTTAGAAGAAAACTTACTACTTCTTCACTCATGCTAATACGAAAAAGAAATTATTTTACACATCTTGTGATTAAAAAACTGTATAATATTATTTAAATGTAGAAAATATTACTAACGTGTACGTAATTAATTTGAAAATATCTTCTTTGTACACTTCAGTCGTTATAAAAACTAAATTATTTATACAAGTCATGGTTAAAAACTGACAAAATATTATTTAAATAAAAAAGTATTCACAAAAATGTCTAACTTGATGTTAATTAGAAGAAATTTACTACTTCTGCACTCACGCTATTATGAAAACAAGAAACTTACTTCTTCTGCACTCATGCTAATACGAAAACGAAATTATTTTACACAACTTGTGATTCAAAACTGAATAATATCATTTAAATGTAGAAAATATTAGTAACTTGAACCAAATTATTTTGAAAATGTCTTCTTTATACTCTTCAATCGCTATGAAAACTAAATTATTTATGCAATTCATAGTTGAAAACTGAGAAAATGTTATTTAAATCAAAAATATATTTCCAAAAATGCCTAACTTCTTAATTAGAAGAAACTTACTACTTCTTCACTCATGCTAATACGAAAACGAATTTTTTTAACACAACTATTAAAAACTGTTTAATATTATTAATTTACTTAGTGTAGTAGTAACAAATAAGAGTGTTTCATATTGCAAATTTAAATAGAATACAATACCATCTATTAAACGTTTTTTCTAAAACCAACTCATTTTATAAGGAAGGGTTCTTAATCATATTGTTTAATTATAAATTACTTTAGTGTTTTAATTAAAATACTTACGTACTTAAATAATAATATAATCGCAACTATGTAACGATAACTTGTAATGAACTTAACAAAATCTACATTATAATTTTTACCACATTGAAAGTTGACTTGCAGTTTGTTTCGTGTACAGTTAAGACCAAGACGTTTTCAGTCCCTAGCTTTGATGAATGTTCTGATTTCAGTTTTAAAATGACCACATAACTTTTTCTCTGCTATTAAATTTACATTCTAATTTATTCCGTCATGAAAGTTTTCGCAACTATGTAACGATAGCTTGTAATGAACTTAACAAAATCTACATTATAATTTTTTACCATATTGAAAGTTGACTTGCAGATGTTTCGTGTACTGTTAACACCAAGACGTTTTCAGTCCCAAGCTTAGTTGAATGTTCTTATTTCAGTTTTAAAATGACCTCATAACTTTTCTCTGCTATTAAATTTACATTCTAATTTATTCCGTCATGAAAGTTTTCGCAACTATGTAACGATAGCTTGTAATGAACTTAACAAAATCTACATTATAATTTTTTACCATATTGAAAGTTGACTTGCAGATGTTTCGTGTACTGTTAACACCAAGACGTTTTCAGTCCCAAGCTTAGTTGAATGTTCTTATTTCAGTTTTAAAATGACCTCATAACTTTTCTCTGCTATTAAATTTACATTCTAATTTATTCCGTCATGAAAGTTTTCGCAACTATGTAACGATAGCTTGTAATGAACTTAACAAAATCTACTTTATAATTTTTTACCATATTGAAAGTTGACTTGCAGATGTTTCGTGTACTGTTAACACCAAGACGTTTTCAGTCCCAAGCTTAGTTGAATGTTCTTATTTCAGTTTTAAAATGACCTCATAACTTTTCTCTGCTACTAAATTTACATTCTAATTTATTCCGTCATGAAAGTTAATTTCCATTTACAGTTGTATGTAAATACCAAAATCTTATAACGTGTGTTTGAACAAAAGAAAATTCTGCTAAACACCTGTATCCTTACGAATATTTTGTGAAAAAAAAAACGTCGTACTGCTTGTTTGAAACAGGGGAAGAGAAAAAAGTTATAATGTGTCTTTGAACAAAATAAAATTCTGGTAAACACTTAATCCATGTAAATAATTTTTGGATAGTGTCTTTCTGTTCTTTTAATTTAAAGACAAAGTTGTGGAAACGGTTGTATGCAGAGATAAATATGTTATAATATGTGTGTTTGAACAAAAGAACATTCTGCTAAACACATGCATCCTTTTCTGAAAAACGTCGCACTGTTTGTTTTAATAAGTTGCAGGAGAAGAGAAAAAGTTATAATGTGTGTTTGAACAAAATATAATTCTGGTAATCACCTACATCCATGGAAATAATTTTTGGATAGTGTCATTCTGTTCTTTTAAGTTTTGTGAATACCTTTTTTTATTTAAATAACATGCTGTCAGTTTTTCAACCTTGACTTGTATAAATAATTTAGTTTATATTACGACTGAAGTGTAAAAAGAAGACATTTTCAAATTAATTAGGTACATGTTAGTAATATATATTCTACATTTAAATAATATTATAAAGTTTTTAATGACAAGTTGTGTAAAATAAGTTCGTTTTCGTATTAGCATGAGTGAAGAAGAAGTAGTAAGTTTCTTCTAATTTAGATCATGAAGGCATTTTTGTAAATATATTTTTGATTTAAGTAACATTTTCTCAGTTATCAACCATGACTTGTATAAATAATTTAGTTTTCATAGCGATTGAAGTGTAGAAAGAAGACATTTTGAAATTAATTAGGTACATGTTAGTAATATATATATTCTACATTTAAATAATATTATAAAGTTTAATGACAAGTTGTGTAAAATAAGTTCGTTTTCGTATTAGCATGAGTGAAGAAGTAGTAAGTTTCTTCTAATTTAGATCATGAAGGCATTTTTGTAAATATATTTTTGATTTAAGTAACATTTTCTCAGTTATCAACCATGACTTGTATAAATAATTTAGTTTTCATAGCGATTGAAGTGTAGAAAGAAGACATTTTGAAATTAATTAGGTACATGTTAGTAATAGTTTCTACATTTAAATAGTATTATAGGTTTTTTAATCACGAGATGTGTTGTAATAACATTATTATTGCCAACATCTGAATACAATTGTACATTTTCTATCACAAATTGTGTTTTACAGTATGAAAAGGCAAGCTTTGTCTGTTTTAAACCGTGACTTGTATAATTAATTTAGTTTCATAGCGACATTTTCAAATTAATTCGGTACATGTTAGTAATAGTTTCTACATTTAAATACTTTATTCAGTTTTTTTTATCACAGGTTGTGTTTTATACAATATGAAAAGGCATTCTTTGTCAGTTTTCAACAACGAGTTGTATAGATAATTTAGTTTTCATAGCGGTTGAACTGTACAAGGACAACATTTTCAAATTAATTATTACATGTTAGTAATAATTTCTAGAATTAATTAATAGTATACAGTTTTTAATCACAAGTTGTGTTTTATACAGTATGAAAAGGCACGCATTGTTAGTTTTCAACCATGACTTGTATAAATAATTTAGTTTTCATAACGATTTAAGTATACATATCGATATTTTCAAATTAATTTGGTACATGTTAGTAATATTTTCTTCGATTATTTAATATTATACAGTTTTTTTTTTAATCACAAGTTGTGTTTTATACAGTATGAAGTGGCACGTATTATCAGTTTTCAACCAAGAGCTGTATAAATATTTTAGTTTTCATAGCAGTTGTACTGTACATGTAAGACATTTGTATAAATAATTTAGTTTTCATAGCGACTTAAGTTTACATGTCGACATTTTTAAATTAATTTGGTACATGTTAGTAATAATAGTATAGTTTTTAATCACAAATTGTGTTTTATACAGTATGAAAAAGCATGCTTTGTCCGTTTTCAACCATGATTTGTGGGGAACCAGTTATTTAATATCGCTATAAAAAGGTTGATTTTACTGTCACCCATCATTAAACACTGTTTCATCGTTCGTTCTGTGAACACGGTAGACTACATACTTGTCGGCAGCATCAGTATCTGTTCTTCTAACATAGTCTTTGTCTTTTCTCCTACAACTAACGAAGTAAGTAACGTCATGTTTGTTTGTTTGTTTTCCTATTTCTATCAGTTTCGATGTTTTACTATTTTGTTACTTAGTTGTTAGTCATCATCAGCTAGAGTTTATTATTGACATAGTGCATAAAAATGTTATATTAAATACCTTTTTTTCTTTTCAGATGGTATCTATAATTGAGAAATTCGATAACGCTACTTATGGGGCAAGGTGTGTTTCAATCTCACAACTAGTAGTGTTGAATATTACTTTAGATGTTAAAGAAAAAGAACAAAAGGTTATGATTTATGTACTTTATACTGACCAAACCGTATGAATTATGTTAGTGATATATTGTTTTCTTTTGATCGTAGGGGTGGCCGAGTTGCAGACGTACAGGGTTTTGTCGAACAATCAACAGGTCAATTTTTTGTAAAA
The DNA here is from genome assembly GCA_964059195.1 of Ectobius pallidus. Lineage (NCBI taxonomy): Eukaryota > Metazoa > Arthropoda > Insecta > Blattodea > Ectobiidae > Ectobius > Ectobius pallidus. The sequence goes on from CAXKWD010000006.1 coordinate 8,992,451, forward strand.
GAATTTTTTTCTTGTGATTTGAAAGGTGAAAACAGTGTACACCTATTATTCAACAGCCCTGAAGACCGTGTTGTAAACGAGATGACAAAACATTACTTAGAACATTTTCATCATGGATTAAAATACGATCATGGATTTGTAGATTATGTTCATATGGAAAATATTGTAAGAAACATTTTCAACAATTGTGATCATGTATTTGTGAAAGGTTGTCAGAAGAAACAATTTCTACAAAACATTATTCCGTCTGTTGAGGTCTACGATCTATTTGATTTCAATTGTCCAAATTTAAATATTCTACATACTGTCGGGGAAAAAAACATAGAGACTCGAGTTTGAAGTCTAATATCTCAAGAATGGCTCATCCGATTAAGTTAAAATAAAGTTTAAACTGAAGCTATTTTAAAGCCATTTTATCTGATATCAATACAAAAATTTTCGGTCAAGCGATAAAATGTTAGGGATAAATATCCGTCAAAAGTACCGGTTTTCTTAAAGGTCCGGACTAAAAGTAAAGTTTAAACTTTTATTGTAAACAAACCGCTAGTGCAATCGTTTTCAAATTTTAATAGGGCACGCACAGATTTCTTGTAAACATAATCCTTGAATTTCATAATTTTATTTTGATTATTTTTTACGTTGTTGTCAATTTTCCGAACCTCTGCTAAAACCACTGTTTAAAGCCTAAAAATATAGTTCAAATCACCAATGTGATTGTCATTATTCAATTAATACTAATCAAATATAGTTTTAAACATTCCAAAGCAGTTGTTTTTAAAATTGATTTTTATTTGTCAACAAGTTTTAATCCCACGGCAGACATGAGACCACGCTTCTCTGGCGAGCGGTTCGGGTGGGAGATGGCGCGACGTTGCCTAGTTAGAATTTATCTTCGCGCGCGATACTTATAGCCTACGTTGTTATTATTAGGGACCGGATTCTTAGGTTTTTACTTACTTTTTCTCTTACTACCAATACCAGAAACGCTCTCACACTTTCTCGAGGCATGTCCATAGGATTCACACACATTAATTTTGTAATAGCCTACCTAAAAACACCTAAATGGTACATGGAAACCTAAAATAACCTAATTTATTCCTAAATCTGTTTGAAAAATCGATAATTTACACAGACATACAAAAAATCCTCTTGTTGCAAGTAAAACCACCTTTCGTAGGCTTATTATTATTCTTCTTCAACGCATTGGTGTCTGGAATGGACAAAGACAAGAGAAAAGGGGTTGAAGTAATATCACTAGCGTATTCTTTTTAAATAACAACCAGTTTCACATTATCCTCAGCCAACCATAACGCATATTTTATTAATCCAATTAGAAGCATTGGGTTCGAATCCTGAAAAGGCTAGCGTTTAATAGATAGGCTACAGAGGGAATTAACTATTTTGGCCTCTTGCGCTTAACTTCTCCGGGGTTTTGAGGTTTATTTTTATTGTACAGGTGAAATGCGAGCAGAAGCCTCATTTGCGGTGCTGCATTTGATTGTTTAGGCTTCTTACTTAAATTTCAGCAAATATAACTGAACTTTTCAGTTAATTTTTATACGTAATATATGTGTGGAATTCTATGTAGCATTTTGAAGGTTCATTAAATCTAGGCTATTATTATAACCTAAAACGATAACTTGGACAAAAAATCTAAAAAAAATTCAATCAATGAAAACCCTAAAAAAGTGTTTTATAAAAACTAAAAATCCAATTCCTAGTTATTATATCAGGATACAATAACGTAAAACACACAAACAAAAAAAGGCACAGGATCTCACAGAAATGGAGTACCCCCAGCCAATCGAGTTCGGGAGGTACTCCTGTTGAAATATGAAAAATCTGCCTTTTAAAACAGCATTTTAAATTATTTCTGGGGTAATAAGACTGGAAAATAAATAAATGTTCAAGTCCTTGGTAGTGCAGATTATTATTAAATTTGTCCTTAAAATAGATGGAAGAACGGTACTTCCATGAGTCACCGAGCAATCCGGAGGAGGAACATACCCACACATTCCTTTACGATGTCATATGCTTATCAAACTTTAGATCTCCCCCCCCCCCCGCCAGTAAGCCCTGCTTAATCAAACAATCTGCAGGGTACCTCGGAGATCGCCTACAAAAATAATTTATTTTTTGCATATCATAATTGCAATTATCTCTGACTACACTAAAACATTCTGGTAGTTAGCTTTTTCTACTAAACATGTTTCTCATTAGTTTTTATCCCTAATAACTAATCCGTAATCAAAGTAAATGATCTGCCCAACACTTGAAAATTTATTTATTTATATAAGTTTTATTACTAAAGAAAAAATATAAAATTCTGTTTTAAAAGACATTTTTTCAAATTTTGCCGGGAGTACCGGTACCTCCCGAATTCCATTGCCTGGGGGTACTCCATTGCTGTGACCCTCTCCAGAATGAGATCATGTATATCTTTTCTTGTTGGTGTGTTTTACATTATTGTATCCTGATATAATAACTAGGAATTGGATTTTTAGGTTTTATAAAACACTTTTTAGGGTTTTCATTAATTGATTTTTTTTCCAAGTTATCGTTTTAGGTTATAATAATAGATTTAATGAACCTTCAAATTGCTACATAGAATTCCACACATATATTACTTATAAAAATTAACTGAAAAGTTCAATTAAATTTGCTGAATTTTAAGTAAGAAAGCCTAAACAATCAAATGCAGCACCGCAAATGAGGCTTCTGCTCGCATTTCACCTGTCCAATAAAAATAAACCTCAAAACCCCGGAGAAGTTAAGCGCAAGGGGCCAAAATAGTTAATTCCCACTGTAGCCTATCTATTAAACGCTAGCCTTTTCAGGATTCGAACCCAATGCTTCTAATTGGATTAATAAAATATGCTTTATGGTTGGCTGAGGATAATGTGAAACTGGTTGTTATTTAAAAAGAATACGCTAGTGATATTACTTCAACCCCTTTTCTCTTGTCTTTGTCCATTCCAGACACCAATGCGTTGAAGAATAATAATAATAAGCCTACGAAAGGTGGTTTTACTTGCAACAAGAGGATTTTTGTATGTCTGTGTAAATTATCGATTTTTCAAACAGATTTAGGAATAAATTAGGTTATTTTAGGTTTCCATGTACCATTTAGGTGTTTTTAGGTAGGCTATTACAAAATTAATGTGTGTGAATCCTATGGACATGCCTCGAGAAAGTGTGAGAGCGTTTCTGGTATTGGTAGTAAGAGAAAAAGTAGGTAAAAACCTAAGAATCCGGTCCCTAATAATAACAACGTAGGCTATAAGTATCGCGCGCGAAGATAAATTCTAACTAGGCAACGTCGCGCCATCTCCCACCCGAACCGCTCGCCAGAGAAGCGGTGGTCTCATGTCTGCCGTGGGATTAAAACTTGTTGACAAATAAAAATCAATTTTAAAAACAACTGCTTTGGAATGTTTAAAACTATATTTGATTAGTATTAATTGAATAATGACAATCACATTGGTGATTTGAACTATATTTTTAGGCTTTAAACAGTGGTTTTAGCAGAGGTTCTGAAAATTGACAACAACGTAAAAAATAATCAAAATAAAATTATGAAATTCAAGGATTATGTTTACAAGAAACCTGTGCGTGCCCTATTAAAATTTGAAAACGATTGCACTAGCGGTTTGTTTACAATAAAAGTTAAACTTTACTTTTAGTCCGGACCTTTAAGAAAACCGGTACTTTTGACGGATATTTATCCCTAACATTTTTATCGCTTGACCGAAAATTTTTGTATTGATATCAGATAAAATGGCTTTAAAATAGCTTCAGTTTAAACTTTATTTTAACTTAATCGGATGAGCCATTCAAAAGATATTAGACTTCAAACTCGAGTCTCTATGTTTTTTTCCCCGACAGTAAATGTATTACTGTCTGTAAATTTCATACTTTTCCTGAAGCAAAATGTGCACAACAAATTGTTTTAAGTTTAAAGTCATGGTTCGTAGACAATATTCATTACGTGTTTTTAAACAAACCTGAAGTTAAATAAGTTGCATATAACAATGTTACTGTTTAGAGAAGACTCTTTCATTTACAGACATGTAAGGACTTGAAAGAATGTGTGATACAATACGATAGTGCTCGCATTATTTTACGTAATGAGGAGATTACTTACCTCGTTATGAATTCCACTACTATTATAAATGACATCACGAGTAAATTTGTACTCTTGCAAGGGGGAAGTGTTTAATTATATAAACAAAGATGTTGTTCGTACAAGTTGGGAAAATCTATCATTATATGACATCGTTACCTATGAAATAAATCATCCAGTTCTACTACAGTGAAGCCCTTTGTTTATACAGATTATTTCATGGGAACGTGACAATCTTATGATACAGAATAAAGTTGTGACGTTCTGATATGAAAATTAACCTTAACCGTTTTCCTAATCCTTACACAGTCGTTTCAATTAGTTGATAGTAATACTAACAGTGTTCATCTGGAAGGAGAAAAGATGCTGTATAGAAGAAAAAAGTTATGTAAGTATAATCTTATTTATCTTTCAATTTCTATGCAGTGGGAAAACATAATCAGCTTTCGCAAATGGTATAAGTAATTCTGTAACTTTTTATTATTATTATCATTTTCAGTACTGACATTCACATAGCTTAGGGTTGTGTAGAGATAAACATATTTTGATGACCTCTGTAATATTGTTTAGGAGAAAGTTGTCTATATTTGAGATCTTGTTTACCAAATATAGTTTCATAATGCATGCTGATCTTTACCTGTAACTGTTATGTCTTTAGCCTAGGGCTTGTTGTTGTTGAAAATAAATTCAACCTTGGTGTTAATGTAGAGGAGAAAACTTTTCATTATTATTAGAAGTCTATTCTGTTTATTTAAAAAAACAATGACATACTTTTGCAAAGGTGGTATTTCCCAGTTTTAATGAAGACGGAATTACCCTTCCTCTGTTCCTATAAGGAATACCTAAACTCCTGGATAATTATATTCCCCTTTATTACTGGACATCTAGGTCTTTAGGGATAGCATAGTATGAAAGGTGTAACTTTTTGGTTCGAAAACGATTCCCACGATACCACAAACACCTCTTGGTCCAAACGGCCTAACAACAGGCGTCGGGATGAATCGGGGATATCATAGTGTTAAAAGGCGTAACTCAATTGTTCTAATCGACTACTATGACGCCCATAACGTCTCCTCGGTCCAAAGGGCTTAATTACAACCGTTGGGATGAATATGGATAGCTTATTGTTAAAAGGCGTAACTCATTTGTTCGAATCGACTACCATGACGTCCAAAACCTCTCTTTGGTCCAAATGGCCTAATTACACCCGTTGGGATGAATATGGATAGCTTATTGTTAAAAGGCGTAACTCATTTGTTCGAATCGACTACCATGACGTCCAAAACCTCTCTTTGGTCCAAATGGCCTAATTACACCCGTTGGGATGAATATGGATAGCTTATTGATAAAAGGCATAACTCATTTGTTCGAATCGACTACCATGACGTCCAAAACCTCTCTTTGGTCCAAATGGCCTAATTACACCCGTTGGGATGAATATGGATAGCTTATTGTTAAAAGGCATAACTCCTTTGTTCGAATCGACTACCATGACGTCCAAAACCTCTCTTTGGTCCAAATGGCTTAATTACAGCCATCGGTATGAATCGAGGATAGTATAGTGTTAAAAGGCGTAACTCAATTGTTCGAAACGACTACCATGACGCTCATAACGTTTCGTCGGTCCAAATGGCCTAATTGAAGCCTTTGGGATGAATCGGGGATAGCATAGTGCTAAAGGGCGTAGCTCAATTGTTCGAAACGACTACCATCACGTCCATAACCTCTCCTTGGTCCAAATGGCTTAATTACAGCCATCGGTATGAATCGATGATAGTATAGTGTTAAAAGGCGTAACTCAATTGTTCGAATCGACTACCATGACGACCATAACGTTTCGTTGGTCCAAATGGCCAAATTACAGCCGTTGGGATGAATATGGATAGCTTAGTGCGAGTCGCCCTCTTATAGCATGGTACACAACTGCCTTCTAGTAGACAAATCTGAAAGTATTGACTGTTAACTAGTGCGATCTAGTAAACATTTATGAAAGCACAAGATTATATAACATGACGGCAGTGAGAAAAAACTGAATATTATATGATACAATGTTTTTAATTTTGAATTTAGCGGTAGTCGCCATCTTATAGCATGGTATACAACTGGCATCTAGTAGATAATTATGAAAGTAATGACTGTTAACTAGCGCGATCTAGTAGACAATTATGAAAGCACAAGGTTGAATAACATGACGGCACTAACAGTTTCAATCAGTTGTAGAGATACAGCCACTTACGATTATACACAGTATGTGAGAACGTTTGCCAAAAACGCATCTCTGTATAGCCTGAGGAACATGTCCTGTAGAGGAGTTACAATTAGCATCCAGGATGTTTGTGTGTGTGTTGCAATCATTTCCTTGTGCTAATTTGGTTATGTTCTAGAATAGTTTTAAGATCTGTGTCATCAATGCGGACTTAAACACAAGTTCAATACGGATGTTAACGGATGTGGTGAAAGTGAGATGTGATGAAAGTGAGATGACCTACATATTCATGTACTATTTATATTGTGTCCGGCTGATTGTTATTGCTAGAGGTGTTATGAAAATAAACTAGACCAGGATGTTTGCGTAGATGTTATCTATAATAGAATTCTTTCTGTATATAACTGCAAGGGAACCTTCCCATACTGGTACCATAATATTTCGTGTGAAAATAAATAATTATTTTTCTGAAAAATGTAAGTTTTATTTCAGCCTTTCATCATCAGCTCCTATCCTAAAGGCTAAAATATTCAATTAGGTCTAATGGTGTCTAGTATTATTTAATGCCATTTTATCCTGAAATCTAATTTAAAGACAATATTTTAAATTCTGAATTTAAAAAGTAGGTGTTGTATTCGTAATGGGAGTTGTTTAACAGTTTTGGCGCTGCTTCCATAAAAAGGTGGCCTACCGTACACAAAATTCTGAATTTAAAAAGTAGTCACTGTATTCGTAAGGGGAGTTGGTTAACAGTTTTGGCGCTGCATCCATAAAAAGAAGTTGGCCTACCGTAATGATGACGTCATATGGAGGTCCTGGGATAGCGACTACAACTGTCAAAAGGTCATAACGTTTGCGGGATAAAAAAGTTCAAAGTGTAGGGACTTCATATGGGATAGCCAAAGGACCCAACTGCAAACGTCCCGAGAAAAAACCTCGCGTAAGATTGCGTCCATGGCGTCTATGGCATAAGGGCGTAACTAATTGGTAAAAGGCTTGCATAAGAGGGGAGGGCATCCAGACGTCCTTGGCATAAGGGCTTAACTAATTGGTAAAAAGCCTTGCGTAAGAGTGCATATCCAGACGTCCCTGGCATAAGGGCTTAACTAATTGGTAAAAATAAACCTAGCGTAAGAGTGCATATCCAGACGTCCTTGGCATAAGGGCTTAACTATTTGGTAAAAATAATATTAAGACTTAGCACATTCTTGCATTTTTAAAATTTTGAATTTCGCGCTAGCCGCCGGCGCTAGTCGCCATCTTGATAACAATTTTGAATTTTCAAATATCCCACCATAAAATTTCGACTTAGCTCACTTTTGCATTAATTTCGACTTAGCACACTCTTGCATTTATAAAATTTTGAATTTCGCGCTAGCCGCCATATTGTTTCGGAACAGGAAGATCCGCCATATTGTTCCGGAACAGGAAGATCCGCCATCTTGTTCCGGAATAGGAAGATCCGCCATTTTGTTCCGGAACAGGAAGTGCCGCCATCTTGGAGGGGAAGTGATGACGTCATTACCCCCACCACTGATGACGTCACCACCCCCCACCCCGTTTCCCCTACCGGGGCGTAAAACTGGTCTATAACTACTATTGATATCACACAGTTAACGCAGAAAGAGTATGGACGATATAAATAATAATTTATTACATGGAGGAAAGATTTTTTCCCGACATGAGTTGCATGTGTAATCTATAATTCGACCTTTCTGAACACGAATATAACAATAATATTAACCAGTTCCTTTCTCACTTCGAGAAAATACCGATTTTCCATTAGTTTACGCGTAAACTCTGTGACACTAATGGAAAATCAGTATTTTCTCGAAGTGCGGAAGGTTTTGGTTATTATTATTGTTATATTAGTGTTCGGAATGGTCGAATTATAGATAACACACGTATATCAAGTTGGAAAAAAATTTATCCTACACAGAATTAATTTTTCTTTGAATAGTTCACTCTTTTTCTGCGAGAAATGTGTGACACTAATGGAAAATCGGTATTTTCTCGAAGTGTGGAAGGAACTGGTTATTATTATTGTGATATTCGTGTTCAAAATGGTCGAATTATAGATAACACACGTATTTCAAATTGGAAAAAAAATTTTCCTACAAAGAATTAATTTTTCTTTGAATAGTTCCCTCTTTTTCTGCGAAATATGTGTGACACTAATGGAAAATCGGTATTTTCTCGAAGTGCGGAAGGTTTTGGTTATTATTATTGTTATATTCGTTTTCAGAATGGTCGAATTATAGATAACACACGTATTTCAGGTTGGAAAAAAATTTATCCTACAAAGAATTAATTTTTCTTTGAATAGTTCCCTCTTTTTCTGCGGGAAATGTGTGACACTTATGGAAAATCGGTATTTTCTCGAAGTGCGGAAGGTTTTGGTTATTACTATTGTTATATTCGTGTTCAGAATGGTCGAATTATAGATAACACATGTATTTCAAGTTGGAAAAAAATTTATCCTACAAAGAATTAATTTTTCTTTGAATAGTTCCCTCTTTTTCTGCGAGAAATGTGTGACACTTATGGAAAATCGGTATTTTCTCGAAGTGCGGAAGGTTTTGGTTATTACTATTGTTATATTCGTGTTCAGAATGGTCGAATTATTGATAACACACGTATTTCAAGTTGGAAAGAAATTTATCCTACAAAGAATTAATTTTTCTTTGAATAGTGCCCTCTTTTTCTGCGAGAAATGTGTGACACTAATGGAAAATCGGTATTTTCTCGAAGTGTGGAAGGAACTGGTTATTATTATTGTGATATTCGTGTTCAAAATGGTCGAATTATAGATAACACACGTATTTCAAATTGGAAAAAAAATTTTCCTACAAAGAATTAATTTTTCTTTGAATAGTTCCCTCTTTTTCTGCGAGAAATGTGTGACACTAATGGAAAATCGGTATTTTCTCGAAGTGCGGAAGGTTTTGGTTATTATTATTGTCATATTCGTGTTCAGAAGGGTCGAATTATTGATAACACATGTAACTCATGTCGGGAAAAAATTTTCCCTCCATGTAATGATTTTTTTTTAAATCGTCCATACCCTTTCTGCGTTAACTGTGTGACACTAATGGAAAATCGGAATTTTGTAAAAGTGTGGAGGGAACTGGTTATTATTATTGTCATATTCGTGTTCAGAAGGGTCGAATTATTGATAACACATGTAACTCATGTCGGGAAAAAATTTTCCCTCCGTGTAATGAATTCTTATTTAAATCGTCCATACTCTCTCTGCGTTAACTGTGTGACACTAATGGAAAATCGGAATTTTCTCGAAGTGCGGAAAGAACTGGTTATTATTATTGTTATATTCGTGTTCAGAAGGGTCAAGTTATTGATAACACATGTAACTCATGTCGGGAATAAAATTTCCCTCCATGTTATGAATTTTTATTTAAATCGTCCATACCCTTTCTGCGTTAACTGTGTGACACTAATGGAAAATCGGAATTTGGTCAAAGTGTGGAGGGAACTGGTTATTATTATTGTCATATTCGTGTTCAGAAGGGTCGAATTATTGATAACACATGTAACTCATGTCGGGAAAAAATTTTCCCTCCGTGTAATGAATTCTTATTTAAATCGTTCATACTCTCTCTGCGTTAACTGTGTGACACTAATGGAAAATCGGAATTTTCTCGAAGTGCGGAAAGAACTGGTTATTATTATTGTTATATTCGTGTTCAGAAGGGTCAAATTATTGATAACACATGTAACTCATGTCGGGAATAAAATTTCCCTCCATGTTATGAATTTTTATTTAAATCGTCCATATCCTTTCTGCGTTAACTGTGTGACACGAATGGAAATCGGAATTTTGTCAAAGTGTGGAGGGAACTGGTTATTATTATTGTCATATTCGTGTTCAGAAGGGTCGAATTATTGATAACACATGTAACTCATGTTGGAAAAAAAATTCCTCTATGTAATGAATTTTTATTTAAATAGTTCCTAATTTTTCTGCGAAAAATGTGTGATATTAATGGAAAATCGTAATTTTCTCGAAGTGGGGAAGGAAGTGGTTATTATTATATTTATATTCGTGTTCAGAAGGATCTAATTGTAGATAACACATGTAATTCATATCGGGAAAAAAATTTTCCTCCATGTGATGAATTTTTTTTGCATCGCTCCTAATTTTTCTGCAAAAAATTTGTGATATCAATGGAAAATAGGAATTTTCTCAAAGTGCGGAAAGAACTGTTTATTGTTATTGTTAAATTCGTTTTCAGAAGGGTCGAATTATAGGTAACATATGTAAATCAAGTCGGTACAAAATTTTTCCTCTATATAATACATTTTTCTTTGAATTGTTCCCCCTTTTTCTGTAAGTGGAACGGGCTCTTGCGCTAGTTTTATTACTAAACGTTTAACAGAATGTCCCTATGCCAATTTAAACTGTCACCCATGAGCAGAACGGGGGTAGGGATTACCACTACTCACGTCACCTGTGAGTAGAACGGACTTTTGCGCTATTTTTAATATTAAACCTTTAACTGTTTAGTCGCGGTCGTTGATTCTGAATTTATAAGTAGAGGTCTATTTATGTTGAGAGTATTAACTCATAACATAGATTCTAAGTCACTCTTGCTAGTGTATCATGCCCATTTACACAGCCATCTCAGTTATGGAGTCCTATTGTGGGGAGGACATCCTTATGCCAACAAAATATTCATCTTGCAGAAAAGAGCAATAAGAATTATCTCTAGAGCATCGCCTACAACATCCTGCAAACCACTCTTTACAGAACTTAATATACTTACATTACCATCAGTGTTTGTTTTGAGCTGTCTTCTCTATATAAAAAAGAATGCACACTTGTATAATAAATGCTCTACTGTCCATAGCTACTCTACCAGAAACAAAGAAAACTTATATATAAATAAATGTAAATTCAGCACCACCCAGAAAAGTTTTGAATTGAGACTGCCAGCATGAAGTCAATATGGCTTGGGGGGCATATGGCCCCGTCAATTAAGGGATTACCCCCCGTTCCAGACCTCCCTACCCCAGAAAAATCCGAGGAGGTACCAGGAATCGAACCTGTGCCGACGGGTTGTAGTCAGAGACGCTAACCACAAGACCACGCCGGCGGTCGAATAATAATAATAATAATAATAATAATAATAATAATAATAATAATAATAACAATAATAATAATATTTATTTCATCCATCCAATTATTAATTAATCCATATATCCATTTTTAAATAAAACCAATTAAATTAATAAACCATCCATAGTCTATTCATTCATTCACTCATTCATCCACCCCATTCTTCCAGCCAATCATCTGGACCTTAATTAATTAATTCTTCTGTCATCCATGATTTAATTAATTCATCCATCTATTAATTATTTCATTCACCCATCCATCCACTTATGCATCCATTAATTAATTCATTTTTCCATCAGTGAATTAATTCATCCAGTCATTAATTAATTAATTAATTAATCAATCAATCCAACCATGCATTAGTTCATTCATTTATGGATCGATGAATTAATGGAGGGATGGTTGAATGGATAGTTGGGGGAATGAATGAATGAATGAATTAATTCATGGATGGGTGGATGAATGGATAGATGAATGAATGATGGATTAATTAAAGAACGAATGGGTGGATAATTGATGGATTGATACATGGATGGATGGAAAATTGGTTGGTTGAATGGATTGCTAGATTGATTAATGGAGCGATGAGTGCATGAATGAATGAATGATGGATTGATTGATTATAGGATGGATTGATATATGATTGAATTGACTGATGGATGATTGGATGAATTGATGGATGAAAGGTGGATTGATTATAGATGGGTGGAAACACTAACTGCTAGACCATTCTAGTTATGACGAAACAACAGGAACACATATTTGAACAAGACATGGGATAGAAAGGCACACAGTTGTGTGATCATCAGGATCCTGAGCCTCATCCCATGAAAAAAGAAATGTGTATAGATACTGAACAGGGATAGGCTACTCCAGGTTGGCATGAAATAAATTTCAAACCAGCACTATTACATAAACCCGAATTCATTTTCTGATTCTTCAGACAAGGGGCCTAAATTCCAGCATACACTATTATTATGCCATTAAAATTACTCAAAACGTTAGTACTGACGCAGAAGAGAAAACACATTCACATTTGGTGTGTGTGTAACAAATCGTTTACCGGAAGCATTACTTTTTAATTTATTATTACGCTCGTTTGAATGTCAAGGCATCCCCTTCTAGTGGATATAGATCAGGGGCGGATCCAGAGAGACATATTGGGGGGGGGGGGAAACAGAAGAGAGAGGGAAGTTTTTACTCATAAAAATTAATTATTTCCAGTACACAATTGAAATCATGAAACTATATTTTCCTTATGTAACTCTTGTATATAATATACTTCTTGTATATTTTTAAGTTATTTTGAAAGTTAATATATAAGTTATATGTAAGTAAATTGTAATTTGCAATTTATGTACAATAATGCATGCCCCTTAAGGTGAGCTTTGCTCGTTGGGGTTTACTTACTTACAATAAACTGATATACATTTGCGGCTTAAAAAAAATAAAATAAAAAAATAAAAAGCTTTCAACACAAATCTCAAGATGTATTATGCCTTGAAATAGAGCATGCAATTATCCTTCGTTTATAAATCTGAATTGTTAAATATGTGGTAGCAAATGATCATTGATTTTATATTAAGGGGGTAAGGGTAGTCTAATGTATAGTCCGCACGTGAAAACAACATGTTTCTCTCCTGTATTTAAGTCAGCATCTGTTCTTTGAGATCGCTCTTTCGAGAGAATGCCTTTGTACAGGTGGTACAGGAAAACGGTTTCTCTCCAGAATGAATAATTATATGCTGTTGGAGACGGTCTCTTAATTACACGATCGTTAATGTTTGAATCTCAATGGTGAAAATAAATAATTTTTTATAACATTAAACTGCCTTCACAAGATTGTCAATAGAAAAAAAGCATTAGTTGTAAGGCGGAGTATTTTCTGAATAGGCTGCACTTACACATGCAAAGGTTTCAACTCATTTTTCCGAACTTTGTGTGATTAGTTTACAATAAAAAGTGAGAAAACTGCATACTTTTTCTATATAAATTATGTCATTGGTCCTATTTTGAAAAATCATATTTTTTCGAAAAAAAACTAATTTTGAAAATAAAATAATTTAATTACTGAAGAAGTAACAAATTGCCAGAAATGACACGTTTTAACTACATTATTTATATCGCGACTAGTATATGTACGGAAGATGAAGTATAACCTATAGCTTTAAATGTACGTAGAAAATAATTTTCTAAAGGAACCCATTTTAATATAATGTATGTAACTACAAAGAATCATCCAGCGAACATTACTCATGCATTTTCAGTAAATCAGAACTAAATCCCATTCCACGGAACATGTATCAGTGTTTAATTTAGGAAGTTGGTAATGTGCGCATCAACAGGGCCGTTACAGAAAGCATTATGGCCGATTAAAGTTTCTTACGGCCAAAATTTTGCTGTAATTTGCCTTTATTTTCATTTATAAAGTACTTATGAACCCGTGTGGGGTGTCAAAAATTTCTGTGAAAGTTCCTGTGCGATTTGAGTGGTTTTTTAAAAAAATCGCTTTAAAATGAGTAGTCACTTGTAACATGAAAATGTTAAAAATCGTTTAATAATAATAATAATAATAATAATAATAATAATAATAATAATAATAATAATAATAATAATAATAATAATAATAATAATAATAATAATAATAATAATAATTCAATTCAATTCAATTCAATTCAATTATTTATTTAAAGAAGCTACAAACAATTTTTACAAATTTTAGACAGTAGGCTTCTAATGATGTATGATGAATTGATGAATTGATGAATTGATGAATTGTTGCTTATGATTATGTGTATGATAATGATACTGATATTATTAGTGATATACAACCGGAATTACATATTAATGCATAATTAAAGATCTGACTGTCATTCTGCAGTTTTAACCTAATTGAGTGTGTGGTCATAGCATTTCTGGTTAGCTTGCATAAGTCTGCTATGTCAATGGCATGAACACTGTATAGTCAGCACATTCAAGAGTTGTTATTTCATTGCAGACACAGAAAGTTTGTTTGTACTTGAAAAGCAGGTCATATTTTGTAATTATATGATTTTGCCATTTCTTATTAGCAACATATGACTGTGTTATGAACCCTTGTCAGTCTTGTGTGAATATAATAATAATAATAATAGTAATAATAATAACAATAATACCAATTAATAATAAAAATAATAATAATAATCACTGCTTGTGGAATATATCAGAATTTTTAAATAAGGCATTGCAAGCAATAGCCATTCTGTTGACAGGGATTGCATACGGTTGTTGAACCGCAAAAATTGTACGATTTCTTGTTCCTCGTGTAAGGGGTACAGATAGCCCTATGCTATCTAAAATTGATTTGCAATGTATTTCCCCACGAAAGACTTTAGCTATGAAATTAGCATCTGCAGAAACACGCCTATTATATAATGTTTCCAAATTTAATAACTTAAGTATATCATCATAGTCCAAATTTCTGTTAAACTTATTACGTATAAGGGAAACAAATTTTCTTTGTATTCGTTCCAGCTTATTACTGTCAGATATTGTAATGCTGTTATAAGCAACACTACAATATTCTAAGCCACTGCGAATTAAAAATTTGTAAAGAGTAAGTAATGACTCTATGCTTTTTAAATTTTGAGAAATTAAACGAACTAATCCAAGAGTTTTTAAAGCCTGTGTGAAAATATGGTCAATATGGACATGAAAATATAATTTTGAGTCAAGATAAACTCCAAGGTATTTTATATTTTCTGAACGTGCTATTATGTTTTGGCCAAGACGATAATTGTATATTATTTGGTTAGTTTTTCTACTAAATATCATACTCTGGGTCTTACTGGTGTTAATTATCATTAAATTTGATTTACACCACTGGTGTATGTAATCGATATTCCTTTGCAGTAATTTGCAGTCCGAAGCCGTAGATATTTTATTCCATATACATAGGTCGTCTGCGTATGCTATTTTCTTACATGTTAGCATATTAGATATGTCGTTAATAAAAACTAAGAACAAGAAGGGACCCAACACTGACCCCTGGGGTACACCATCTGGTATGTAAAAAGGCTCTGAAAAATAGTTAGATATTCTGACTCGAGCAGATCTGTTTCTTAAATAACTTGAAAACCAATTGACATACTTGTTATGTAGACCTAAATTACTCAATTTTTTAACAAGAAGTTCGTGATTTACTACATCAAATGCTCTGCTCAGGTCAAAAAATATGGCATCTGATTGCGATTGTGAGCAATTTTCTTTAAGTATGTCATTGAGAAAAGTGATAATATTGGTTGCTGTGGACATGTCCTTGGTAAAACCATGCTGGAAATCATTTAATTTATTTTTACTGAAAAATGAAATATGTTTATGAATGATGGTTTCAAAAATTTTTGAAAATGTATTTAATATGGCTATGGGCCTAAAATTTGCCAATTCTTTGCTTTTGCCTTTCTTGTGTACCGGTCTGATAGCAGAAATTTTCCAAATTGAAGGAAAAGTTTCTGTTTCCAGCGAAAGGTTATACACATATGTAAGTACAGGTGTCAGTATTGGGGCACACCCCTTAACAATAAAGCTTGGTATCTGGTCGAGTCCCGAACTCTTAGATGGTTTCAAGTGTCGAATAGCTACCAAGACATCGGAATCTACGATAGTTGGAACATGTAGGCATTCAGATGTGACAGTTTGAGCATAGGGCCCAGGTACTTCATTAGTGGGCGTATTTATAATCTGAAAATGCTCTGCGAAAATATTCACTAGCTTTGATGGTTCTGAAACAATGGTATTGTTAATTTTAACATGCAATACGGGATCGTTTTTATTTCGTAACTTCGAAACATAACTCCAAAATTTAGCAGGGTTTGACTTTAAATCTTGATCGATTGATTTGTACCATTTTTGCCTATCAGTTTTAATAGTTACTTTTACCAATCTTCGGTAATCTGAGAAACATTGATAATACAAATCAGTCGAGTGTTTTTTAAAAAGTCGATGATAATGTTTCTTTTTCCTTATATATAATTTAAGCTCTCTTGAAAACCAAGCCGGATATTTTGGTTTAACAGCAAATGTTTTAGGGATTGACTTATTAATTGCATCACTAACTAAATATGCAAGATTTTCAACAGCAGTGTCAGGTGATTTTTGATTATACACTGCGGACCAGTCAGATGAAGCCAATGTGTTGTATAGTTTATAATAGTCACCTTTGTGATAGCATAAACTTTCTGTTGGGAACTGAGTACCTTCACTCACTTGGCTAATTAAATTCATAACAATAGGGGGATGATAGTTATCAATATTCACCAGTGCATAATCCGGTATTGATACAGTGATCTCATCCAGACTTGTAAAAACTAAGTCTAATAAATTTTTACTAGGGACAGTGTCATTGATTTGAGACAAATTTAGGAAAGAGCATGTTTGGTGTACAATTTCACCTTTAATTTTATGATAGTGATATAAGTTAGGTGCAACACCTGCCAGCCAATTGAAACCAGGGATATTAAAATCACCGAGTAAAATGACCTGAAAGTTGTTACAATCTAAATTATTTTCGAGAAAATTAAAATACTGCTGAAATGCAGCAATACTCGTATTGGGCGCAAAATAATGGCATCCAATTAAAATAGGCTGAGCATTTTTGAGAGTTAACTCAATCCACACACATTCATCTGTCTGTTCTAATTCAGGTCTACGTTTATGCCTGACACTGTTGCTGATGGCAATTAAAGACCCTCCTCCCCGAGTTTGGCTAACTAGTGTATATTTTCTGTCAGATCTGTACACCTGATATATTTCAGGAAAATAATTGTGATCATAATGGTCATCATTTAACCATGTTTCAGTAAGACAAATGATGATGGGTTCATTTGTGTTAATATTGTCGAAAAGGTCCGTGGATTTAGTTCTTAAACCACGAACATTTTGGTAATAAATTTCAGTGCCTAAATTGCTGTTACTAAACATAGACTGATCCATATGATCACAACTATTTGCCATTTAGGGTTAAGGAGAGCCCCCTCCAAGGCTGCTTTTAGAAGATGTTCTGGCTAGCAGTGTATCCATAATCTTCCTAGGGGAAGATCTACTGGATTTTTCAGGAGTTTTTTCAGGAGGTTTACCCTGCGACTTCGTTGTAGGGTTACATACAACTGGGTCGGGACTGATGGGCGCGATTTGTTCCTTTTGTAGGCGGCCACGGAATGGAAAAAACAGCACCCCTGTAGGCCAGATATCTACATTATTAATAAGAGGGAAATCTTCCTCACAAACAGAAATATGAAAACTGGCATAAGAATTAAATTTAGTTTTCAGCTTTGTTACTGCAAATGTTTTGAGATTTACCTGGGTACGTAAGGATTCTGCAATATCTTCCGCGTTTACAGTGTTACCATAGCGTGACACGAATAAGGCTTTACCTCTAGTTGGTTTGGCAACTACTGGTAGTGAGGAAGAATTCCTAACTCCTATTAGCGGGGCCTTCTTAACCCTAGGTTTTTTAGATACAACTGTGAAGCCGTCATTGGAGTCACCTCTATCGGATTCCGGGACACTGAGTGCAGTGGGCACTGCGAGATTAGAATTAATGGCACTAGACACACTGGCACTGGAACTGGCACTTGTAGTGGCCCGATTGGGCACTGGCAGTTTGACACTGCGGCTTGAGGAAGCTGAAACACCACCTGAACCATTACTGGTATAGGTAGGATTTCCACTGTTGGCAGAGGTAGTTTCTCTATTGATGGCAGCCACCACTTCAGAGTATTTAGCCGGTTGGATGATATTTGCAACTTTCTTGCTAGGCTGCTGGGGAATATTGGTACCACTTGAACTAGCTCCTTGTTGGACTCGTGGTGAAGATTCGTTTAGGAGATCTCGGAGGCCATAGATCTCTTTCCGTAGATTTTTGTTTTCCTCTCTTAGGTCAGAGACCTCGGAGAGGATTTTTGTCAGCAGTTCAGTAATAGCTGACACTGCTACTGATGAAGATTTATTAGCCTCAATAATGGCTTCAAGTTTGCTATCCAAGGTGTTACACCTCCCTGGGTGAATGTGAGCTGCAGATATACTCTCATCAGGAACTGAATTAGATCTAGATCTAACAGGAGTATCATCATTCCTGAGGGCTTTCCTTAATTGAGTGCACTTATCACAAACGTAGGTGCTCTCACCATCCTTGTGGTAGAGTGTAGCCTCTATATCAGTTATATTTAGACAAACTAAATGAAAGCGGGCCTTACAGTTCCCACTACAGTATAAATGTTTTTGCCTACCTTGAAATCCCTTGTTACACAAAGGGCATAGGTCGGCACTAGGCGCCATTGAAAAATCGAAGCACTGTCAATGAAATAGTAAGTAGGTCACCACTATAGCAGAGAGAACACACAACACGTCCACTCACAGTGGAGTCTCATACTATACTATGAGTCTCATACTATACTATAATAATAATAATAATAATAATAATAATAATAATAATAATAATAATAATAATAATTCAATTCAATTCAATTCAATTCAATTATTTATTTAAAGAAGCTACAAACAATTTTTACAAATTTTAGACAGTAGGCTTCTAATGATGTATGATGAATTGATGAATTGATGAATTGATGAATTGTTGCTTATGATTATGTGTATGATAATGATACTGATATTATTAGTGATATACAACCGGAATTACATATTAATGCATAATTAAAGATCTGACTGTCATTCTGCAGTTTTAACCTAATTGAGTGTGTGGTCATAGCATTTCTGGTTAGCTTGCATAAGTCTGCTATGTCAATGGCATGAACACTGTATAGTCAGCACATTCAAGAGTTGTTATTTCATTGCAGACACAGAAAGTTTGTTTGTACTTGAAAAGCAGGTCATATTTTGTAATTATATGATTTTGCCATTTCTTATTAGCAACATATGACTGTGTTATGAACCCTTGTCAGTCTTGTGTGAATATAATAATAATAATAATAGTAATAATAATAACAATAATACCAATTAATAATAAAAATAATAATAATAATCACTGCTTGTGGAATATATCAGAATTTTTAAATAAGGCATTGCAAGCAATAGCCATTCTGTTGACAGGGATTGCATACGGTTGTTGAACCGCAAAAATTGTACGATTTCTTGTTCCTCGTGTAAGGGGTACAGATAGCCCTATGCTATCTAAAATTGATTTGCAATGTATTTCCCCACGAAAGACTTTAGCTATGAAATTAGCATCTGCAGAAACACGCCTATTATATAATGTTTCCAAATTTAATAACTTAAGTATATCATCATAGTCCAAATTTCTGTTAAACTTATTACGTATAAGGGAAACAAATTTTCTTTGTATTCGTTCCAGCTTATTACTGTCAGATATTGTAATGCTGTTATAATAATAATAATAATAATAATAATAATAATTTCAATTTCAATTTCAATTATTTATTTATAGAAGCTACAGACAATTTTTACAAATTTTAAACAGTAGGCTTCTACTTAATATTAGAATGAATTATGATAAAGGAATGGCAGTGATGAATTATGATGATGATATATTATTTACAATAATAAAAGAATTACATATACAACAGGAATTACAAGATAACACATAATTAGACATCTGACTACCTAACTGACAAGTCTGCAGTTTTAACATGATTGATTGTGCGGTCAGCAGTGCTATGTCAATAGCATGAACTTCGTTACGTCAGCACATTCTTTACTTATAATTCAATGCAGACACTAGTTTATATGTTTATATTTGAGGAAAGCAGGTCGCATTCTTTAATTAAAGATTGTGTCATTACATTTCTTGTTAAACTTGTAGAGCATATGGCCGTTTTATCAAAATAATGAATGAGTCCTTGTCAGTCTTGTGTGTATATAATAATTCAATTCAATTCAATTCAATTATTTATTTAAAGAAGCTACAAACAATTTTTACAAATTTTAGACAGTAGGCTTCTAATGATGTATGATGAATTGATGAATTGATGAATTGATGAATAGATGAATTGTTGCTTATGATTATGTGTATGATAATGATAGTGATATTATTAGTGATATACAACCGGAATTACATATTAATGCATAATTAAACATCTGACTGTCAGTCTGCAGTTTTAACCTAATTGAGTGTGTGGTCATAGCATTTCTGGTTAGATTATAATAATAATAATAATAATAATAATAATAATAGTAATAATAATAATAATAGTGATAATAATAATAATAATAACAGTAATAATAATCACTGCTTGTGGAATATATCAGAATTTTTAAATAGGGCATTGCAAGCAATAGCCATTCTGTTAGAAGGAATCACATATGGCTGTTGAACAGAAAAAATTGTTCGATTTCTTGTTCCTCGTGCATATGGGACAGAGAGCCCTATGCTATCTAAAATTGATTTGCAATGTATTTCCCCACGAAAGACTTTAGCTATGAAATTAGCATCTGCAGAAACACGCCTATTATATAATGTTTCCAAATTTAATAACTTAAGTATATCATCATAGTCCAAATTTCTGTTAAACTTATTACGTATAAGGGAAACAAATTTTCTTTGTATTCGTTCCAGCTTATTACTGTCAGATATTGTAATGCTGTTATAAGCAACACTACAATATTCTAAGCCACTGCGAATTAAAAATTTGTAAAGAGTAAGTAATGACTCTATGCTTTTTAAATTTTGAGAAATTAAACGAACTAATCCAAGAGTTTTTAAAGCCTGTGTGAAAATATGGTCAATATGGACATGAAAATATAATTTTGAGTCAAGATAAACTCCAAGGTATTTTATATTTTCTGAACGTGCTATTATGTTTTGGCCAAGACGATAATTGTATATTATTTGGTTAGTTTTTCTACTAAATATCATGCTCTGGGTCTTACTGGTGTTAATTATCATTAGATTTGATTTACACCACTGGTGTATGTAATCGATATTCCTTTGCAGTAATTTGCAGTCCGAAGCCGTAGATATTTTATTCCATATACATAGGTCGTCTGCGTATGCTATTTTCTTACATGTTAGCATATTAGATATGTCGTTAATAAAAACTAAGAACAAGAAAGGACCCAACACTGACCCCTGGGGTACACCATCTGGTATGTAAAAAGGCTCTGAAAAATAGTTAGATATTCTAACTCGAGCAGATCTGTTTCTTAAATAACTTGAAAACCAATTGACATACTTGTTATGTAGACCTAAATTACTCAATTTTTTAACAAGAAGATCGTGATTTACTACATCAAATGCTCTGCTCAGGTCAAAAAATATGGCATCTGATTGCGATTGTGAGCAATTTTCTTTAAGTATGTCATTGAGAAAAGTGATAATATTGGTTGCTGTGGACATGTCCTTGGTAAAACCATGCTGGAAATCATTTAATTTATTTTTACTGAAAAATGAAATATGTTTATGAATGATGGTTTCAAAAATTTTTGAAAATGTATTTAATATGGCTATGGGCCTAAAATTTGCCAATTCTTTGCTTTTGCCTTTCTTATGTACCGGTCTGATAGCAGAAATTTTCCAAATTGAAGGAAAAGTTTCTGTTTCCAGCGAAAGGTTATACACATATGTAAGTACAGGTGTCAGTATTGGGTAATAATAATAATAATAATAATAATAATAATAATAATAATAATAATAATAATAATAATAATAATAATAATAATAATAATAATAATAATAATAATAATAATAATAATAATAATAATAATAATAATAATAATAATAATAATAATAATAATAATAATAATAATAATAATAATAATAATAATAATAATAATAATAATAATAATAATAATAATAATAATAATAATAATAATAATAATAATAATAATAATAATAATAATAATAATAATAATAATAATAATAATAATATAATAATAATAATAATAATAATAATAATAATAATAATAATAATAATAATAATAATAATAATAATAATAATAATAATAATAATAATAATAATAATAATAATAATAATAATAATAAAATAATAATAATAATAATAATAATAATAATAATAATAATAATAATAATAATAATAATAATAATAATAATAATAATAATAATAAATAATAATAATAATAATAATAATAATAATAATAATAATAATAATAATAATAATAATAATAATAATAATAATAATAATAATAATAATAATAATAATAATAATAATAATAATAATAATAATAATAATAATAATAATAATAATAATAATAATAATAATAATAATAATAATAATAATAATAATAATAATAATAATAATAATAATAATAATAATAATAATAATAATAATAATAATAATAATAATAATAATAATAATAATAATAATAATAATAATAATAATAATAATAATAATAATAATAATAATAATAATAATAATAATAATAATAATAATAATAATAATAATAATAATAATAATAATAATAATAATAATAATAATAATAATAATAATAATAATAATAATAATAATAATAATAATAATAATAATAATAATAATAATAATAATAATAATAATAATAATAATAATAATAATAATAATAATAATAATAATAATAATAATAATAATAATAATAATAATAATAATAATAATAATAATAATAATAATAATAATAATAATAATAATAATAATAATAATAATAATAATAATAATAATAATAATAATAATAATAATAATAATAATAATAATAATAATAATAATAATAATAATAATAATACTATTTTATTGTCATGGAGCAGAGCTATAGACAACGTCATGATGTATATGTGTGTACAGAATTTACAATCAAGTTAATAATAACTAATGTAATAAATATATGCATTAATAAAAGCTTACCCTTACAATATGTACATATAAAGGGTGAAGTTAAGTAATGAGTTAAGAAGGAAATGCTAAATTATAACACAAATAGTTGCTGTCACTGTAAATAATTAATTTGTACACTCAGTTATTGCAAATTAAAAGTTCAAAAAATGTTGTAACGTGCTTAAAAAATTATTTTTTTTCAGTCTATTAATTTTATAACTATAAGCAGGGCCCGGATTTTGATGACATCTCACCATGGACATGACTGATAGATCATGGGAATCCTCTAGATTCAAAACCCCCCTAAACGCCATTAAAAAATAGAGGTGTTTTTGAAGTTTAAAGCAGTGGGATAGAGGGGTTTTTGAACTTAACTCTGATTTTCAACATGGCATTATATAGTACTTAGGGGGTTTTGAACCTCACATATAAATAAACCAATTTAAGTTATCCATACAAATCTGATGATGTATAAAAGTAAGAAAATATAATTTGGCGTTTAGGGGATTTTGAATCTAGAGGATTCATGGACGTTGCCTGTAAGTCATAAGTCATAGATTAAATAATTGGTAATTTTTAGGGTAATTTTCCCCCATTTTTTGCTCCTTTTTAGGACTCATTATTATTACTTCCTCTGCCCGTACCATAGGTATTAGGCTACTATAGGTAGAGGAAGTATTGTTTTCGACCCCAAAGATCGAAGTCGAGTTTTTAGCATATTACACGTTTCAAGGCCCCCTGAATCCAAAAATACTATATTTGGAAACATGTCTGTGTGTGTGTCTGTCTGTCTGTGTGGAAGTTTGTGAACAGGCTAGCTCCGAAACGGAGAATCGTATGAAAACTAAATTTTCTATTTGGGCCAGGTACCTTCTGAAGATGTGATTCGAAGATTGGCGACAAATTTCCATTATTTTTAAGGGGACTTTACATGAAGAAATTTTCGTTTTTCGCGATTTTCTCGAAAACGGCTCTAACGATTTTCTTTAAATTTTGCACTTGGGTTGCTTATACTAAGAGCTAAAACTTTTATTTGAAACATTTTTTTGAACAAATTTTCTGAAGGGTAGTTATGAAAGAGGAGATGTCTTGGCGAATGATTTGGTCCAACCCACTCGCCCTAATTAATACACTAATATACTAGCGAAAAGTATCTTGATTTCCACCACATTTCTGTCCTCGAATCATGAAGAAACTCGTGGTTGGACGTTAGAGGTGTGACGTCATTCCACCAGAGCAGCTAGATTTGTGGGTAAACAGGTTGACAAACTCGTGGGAGATATAATATGGCCAATTATTCTACAAATGTGTTTGAACTTCGTTACGGCTTCCGTCTCCGCTTCGCGCGCCTAACCATGATAGTATTATGCATTATTTAGACTATCCGTACAACACTTTTGACAGTCGGCGTGATCTTGTGGTTAGCGTCGCTGACTACAGATCCGTCGACCCGGGTTCGATCCCCTGTACCTTCTGGGATTTTTCTGAGGTAGGGAGGTCTAGAATGGGGTGCACTCAGCCTTGTGATTTAAATTGAGGAGCTACTTGATAGAGAACTAGCGGCTCCGGTCATGTAAACCACCATTAACGGCCGTGGGTGTCCGCATGCTGACCACATGCCGTCTGCCTATCGTAGATGACGCAGTCGTCCCTTCTGGGATGTTAGCGCCACGGAGTAACTTAGTACAAAATTTTTGTCTGCTGCGATGGTTCTGATAAGCAATGTACAATGACAGTTGGTAATTCTGCTTCGGTAAAAAAAAAAAATGTGCTTGGAACGCCACGCGACAGAAGTGAAACTTGTGTTTTAAATTTTTTAATTGTTTGATTATTGGTTTTTTAAATTTTGGATTATTGGAATTTTTAATATTGGGTATTTGGACATTTTTAATTTTGGATCTTTGAATTTATTAATTTTGGATTTTTAAAATGTTGGATATTTGAATTTTTTATCTTTGTATTTTTTAAATTTTGGATTGTTACAATTTTCAATTTTGGATTTTATTATTTTAAAAATATTTGATTTTTTTATTTTGAATTAAATTTTTTTTTGGCTAATTGAATTTAAGTCTGGAATTTTTATTTTTATAATAATTTTGCATTTTTGTATTTTTAAAATTTTGGATCTTTAAATTTTTAATTTTGGAACTTTGGATTTTTTAAATTTTGGATCTTTGAATGTTTTATATTTTGGATCTTTGAATTTTTTATTTTTTTGATTTTTTAATTTTGGATTATTGACTTTTCAATTTTGGATGTTTAGATTTTTCAATTTTCGATTTTTAATTTTTTGATTATTGATTTTTTAATTTTGGAATTTTGGATTTTTATATTTTGATTCTTTGAATTTTTATTTTTGGATTTTTTAATTGTGTATTTTCAATTTTTAGATTTTGGAATTTATATTTTTTTATTTTTAAATTTTGGATTTTTTAGTTTTGTATTTTTTATTTTTAAATTTTTAATTGTTATATTTTTTAAATTTTGGATACGTATTTGGATTTTTTAATTTCTAATTTTTAATTTTTTAATTTTTGGACTTTTTAATTTTGAATCTTTGAATTTTTTAATTTTGGAATTTTTAAATAATGGATATTTGTTTTTTTTTATTTTTTGGATCTTTTAAACGCGGTAATGAACCTCCGAGTTCCATAAAATAGATCAAATTCCTTTAGCTTGCTTAGGATTTGTCTATTGCCATTCAGCAAGTAAGTATTATTATTAGTATTATTAGTATTATTTTTTTTTTATTATTTTTATTCCCATTTGCATTTCCTCGTACTAGGTCTGAAAAATTTCCTTTCCATCACCTTCTATTGTTAGTTTCCCCTTTGAGTACTTTATTTTGTCCTTTAAATCGTATAGCAGCTGATTACTCCTAATCATTGAGTTGACTGTTTTCTGTGTAGTCCGTTCCATCACACCTCACTATTTTCGTGACGATTTTGAATGTGACACTATTGTCGTGACGATTTTTTAGCGTGACACAAGGTCTCGATTTACCCCTACCGCGGCTAAAGAAGTTTCAATTCAAAAAAGAAACATGACATTGTGCATGCAAATGTGTATATCGCGTGAACGGGTCCTCTACACTTGGAATATGCCAAACATTTAAATAAAATCGAAAAAGTTGTGTTATTTTCATTCTTTTTGCTGGGGACTTCGCTTTTAGGTGGGACTTAAGTTCAAGTGATCACCACTGTTGTTTGATGTATATGATGATGATGATACCCACGGCCGACCGAGGGACACTAGGCCGGATGATACCGCGTAGGGTGGCCAGTTCCTTTTGTGGGATGGGAATGAGGACATAACACCCAGTCCTGACCTAGGAAGGAAACTTTACATCTCTGTAAATACCAGATTTGGCCGGGTATCGAACCCGGGCCGTCCAGGTGGTGGCAGCCATGCTACCAACTCACCCACGGCGGTAGACTATAGGCCTATATATACATTTTTTTGCTCTTTTTTTATATAAAATTTGGATATATTCCTATAAAATTATGGCCTATTACTTGAAATCAAACTTTTTTTTTTGGTCTACGTACATAATAGTCCACATACGAGAACATGACAGTTTCTGTAAATTGCCATGGCCACTGGACTGCAAGAGAGTTGGGGGTGGGGTTTTCCAGGCCTCAGCAAACAAACTGCTCCTGTGGTCAAGTTTTGCAGCAATGCTAGCGTAGTAACAAACGAGTAGTAAAAAGGTAACCACCATAGTTAATCAGGGGTTAGTGCGTGTAATCGCATTCGTTGTTTACATATAATTTGAAAAGAAAACCCTTGTGAATTCATTGTTGTTTAGTACGGTTATAGGAACATGGGGTGCTCATTGTTCACAAGTAGAGAAGTGAAATGAGTAAAATAAGTAATTATTTTCTACTGGTGCGCAGTAAAAGAAAGCATGACGATGTTTTTGAAGCATCTCATACACCTACAAACAGTGAATAAAATGAATCTGAACAGAATGTCGCAGGTAGCCTACCGGTAATTTTACTGCAATTCAGGGGAGAAACTATTCTGCCCATGATAGTCCCGATTAATGGACATTAACTCCCGTGAGGTTCAGTTTAAAAGTTTCAGTGAGTACCGCCACCTTTTTTGTTAGGAAAAACAAAAGCACTATATATGTAGGGGAAAGGGGTACCCCCGGACAATAACTAGTTCAAGGTTTTGCAACGTTTGAAAATGTGTTCTCTGGATAGTAAAAACTTATTAACTTTATAGGCGTTGCTAATATAGTAAACTTTAAGAAAGGTTTATAATAACTTTGATTCTCAGAATAAATAGATACGAGAGTCATTGAATACCCAATTATCAATATAAGAAAAATGTCTGAAATATTTATAAGGTAAACTAGTTACTGATTAGATTAGAAGGACTAATTCTTTTCAGGAAGCCGTGAGGAAATGCCCAACAGAGGGAGATCGCATTCTCCAGAATGAGACAAGTAGAGGGCAAGATCAAGGTGCAGCACAGAAAACAGGTTATATTCCATAAAGCAGTAACAATGTTTAATAAATAGACTCCAGTAACAATATTAAAACGGAGTAATTCTAAATAGCAGTAATTAACACTGCATAAATTCAATCTTAAATATACAATAAATAAAGCATCTCAGATAAAGACACACCATGGCTATTAATTATACCCAACGATTGCTAACTATCCAATCCTCATCCAAAATTTCACTAAGTGCAATGCAGGATCAATGCAAACTAATCTAACCTGACTGGTGAATTATGTAGAATAATATCAATCGTAAGCTTAGGGAAATGCAAATGGTGTGAAAGCAGCAATAATTTTCTAACAGCATAAATACTAATACTCAGCAAATAATTGAATAAGAAAAGCTGAAGCACAAATTCAAATAAATTTAAGATAATAACGGTCAGAGAAAATACAAGAGGGACCAGAAAAACGATTTACATGAGGATATAATTAAGTGGACATAAATTTAGAAAAATCTTAAATTGGAAAATCAATTTACTGGAAAATGCGCAGTCCAAAAAGTCACAATAAGACTAGAAGCTTCAATCTAACCAGGAAAATAAAGTGAACAAAAAATGAATAAACGTTAAGTTAAATTTAAATCAGGCTCAAATAAAAAAAATCAAAAATAAATTAATTCCGAAAAAGGGAATAAGTTACTATAGAATATATAAAAAACAATCAAAATAAAGCGGAAAAGGTAATTTAGAAAACCAGGCAAAAATCTCAAAATGCAAATTTAGCGAATGACAGAAGGCCAGAAAAATAACTATGCAAGGGGAGAAAATGCCAGAAGCAAAACTTTAATTAAATAATCATAGTAAATTTGCAGCAATATCGAAAAATATATCTAATCTGATAACCAAAATGCATATACAAAACGGAAAGAATTTTTTTTTTTTTTTTTTTTAGGCCTACCTAGGTTAAAATGAATCTATAACCATTTATAACATGTGGAATTATGATACGAAATAAGGGGGGGGGGTTTACAATATTCACATCATATAATACCCATCTAGAGAAATTAAGTAATAATGGACCTGAGAGCAAACAGAATTAATGAAACCCAGTAATTTTTAAGTCTATACAAATTTTAGTGCCTAATATCTTTATATCAATTATACTTCATATGATATAATTCAACCAGTCGAAGTCAGCAAATACAACAAGCTATCAATCTTATTAAAAAAACTTTTTACATCACCTTTTTTAAGTGAACAATGATTACAAAATATGAACCTAACAAAATACTTGATTTAATACAAGCACGAAATGCTACAGGGTGTCTGAATATAATCCTGATACACAATCGAATCTTTAATCCCCAAAACTAGTTAGGAAAAATGAATTACTTTAAGCAGAGGATAATTTAAGATGGCTATCAAAATTCGACTGGGAAACGCCCATCAAAATGGCGATGTCGGCAAGTCCAAATAATTAACAAATCTCAAACATAGCAAGATACAATTATTAATGCTCTCGTAATTTCACTCACAACCAACATGTTAAACTACCTATAAGAGGTAAAAATATTAACTGAGGGGCAAGGCGTTGTCATACCTGCGTAGCATAGAATATGAGGGAATGTTAACTAACATTTACTGCAGCATGGATTACGCTGAGCTGCTTCTTGAACATCTTTAGAAAATTTCTACAGCAATAGAAGTGCCTGATGCACACAAATGATTACTTGGGTTAACTTTCTTTTTCATGATAAAGAAATACTATAATATGAGCGTGCTTAAGGCACATATTAACCTTGTACTGAAATCATAGTACAGTATCTCGCAACTCACATGACAGACGAAGAAGGCTCTCCCCGGCAGGACTCCACACAACTTCACTCACTGAAACCCTCGGCAAGTCTGTCAGTCATGGGAGCGCGGTGAACCTCCTAGGCCTGCCACGCGAGGGCAGCACAGTACTAGATAACGTCACACCAAAGAACACAGGCGGAGAAACCGTGGAATTAAAATTCCACGTTACAGATACTCCCCTGTGTCCCATAAAAAAAAGTTTTTAGCAAAAACTTTTTTTTTTTTTAAATACAGAACTACAAAGATAGCCCAAAAAAAAAATTTCTAAACAGCTGAGCTAACATCAACATACCCCCAAAAAAAAACTAATACTAAATAACAAGACAGCATATAAAATCAGTAGTCTCACACATGTCCAATGTACAGCAAATCACTATTTACACCATTCATTATTTCAAAGTAGCTTGGTTCCATCTTGACGTGTAATTCTTCTTGAAAGTCTTTTTTTTATATAAACCCTGACAGCACATATCTATATAGAATTTTTTTTTTTGAGAAGTTGAAAGATTATTGTCCAGAAAGTTTTCTTCTTTTTTTTTTTACATTTTAAATGACTCATTCAATAATAGTTATAATTTTGCTGGAAAAATTCATAATACAGCACGGAGCATAACTGAACGCCAAATGTCCAAATCCGGCGATCGAGGCAAGATCAGCAAGGTCCATACTTAGCTGAAAGATTTGAATATAGCTGAGCTGAAGAAGAAGGGGGCGAAGTGAACAGAACACCATGCATGTTCTAAGATCGATGACTGCTGGATGAGCAAGATGAGGATGTCTCCGGCCACCCACATGGAGTGACAAAGTAGAAGGCGGGGTTGCATACCCCATGAGGCATCCATACAGAAAGTCCAGAGGCACCGGCCGGCTACCTTCGAACAAGCCAGCAGGAACTCCATGGCTTCCAAGCCCAAATTTGACATGTAGAAATCATCTTCATAGAGCAGCTCGTACATGAAACACATTATTCAGAGTCATAAGTAAAGTTTCACACCTTCTCACAGGGAGGAGACTAGTACAGCCACAGTGAGAGGAAAGGATTCTTGAATTGGATGAATGTCTTTGGAAATATCACTCCTTTGAACTAGAAAGTTCACAGCTTTGGGAGCTCCAAAATCAGTTTTTTTTTGTTTTAACTGTCCACCATAACTGATGTCGATATGCACACATGCTTGGAGAAAACATTACACTTAGTTTGTTTTACTTGGGCGCGGATTTTTTTGTTTACTTAAAGTTCATAAATTTTTTTTGGTATTTAATATCAATTGGTTTATGCAGAATGTTGTTGGGAATTAATAATGTCCATCCAACATAATAACAAGTCGATGCCGAGGTTTTGTTATATTATTGATCTCAATTGTAAGGGAGATCATGCCTTTCTAAGCCTAATGTAAGGTTACTGCCAGGATTCTTTGTTTCTTAGTTTATGTTTTTTTTTATTTAAGGGGGCCCCCTTTATTGGTCAAGGAGCGAAACTGCCGAGGAGGAAGTTCCAGGTCACGAGTGAGTTGCGATATACAAATTACTATAAAAGTTTACAACAAATTCAAAACTTTAAATAGGTATGAAAGAGAAAGTTAACTAGACAATTACTTATTTACATAATTATACATATAAACACTTATACATTATTTGCATAAAATATAACTCATTAACTACCCAATACAAAACAGCAAGATAGCCTAAAACTGGGCTTAACATTTCTTGAGCTGCGATATATGACAACGCCTTACTGATTTATCACATAGGTGTTCCACTAGGAAGGTGACTCCTCCGCTCAAAATGTCCACTATCCTATATGGACCAACATAGCGGGGAGCCAGCTTCCTGGCGAACTTCGAAATAGCTTTGCTTTGAGGATAATTCCTGCACATGACCCTATCATTAATGACAAATGGATTGGGAACTCTACCTTTATTGTATGTCACAGCACGCTTATCATGGTCTCTCAACAAATTCCTCTTTGCAGCTTTCCAAGTACTGGTCAGATCATCAGGAGACGGGGAATCAGGCAACAAATCCGCTATACCCCAGACGTTACTGAGAGGGTGATTGGGCGAGAAAGAACAAAGCAGAGAAAAAGGTGCAAAACCATGCGATTCGTGTATTGCAGTGTTAAATGCGAATTGCAGCCACGACAAATTCATATCCCACTGCGAATGATCTTTGTGGTGGTATGCAATAAGCGCATTTTTTAAATTTCGCATTACGCGCTCCGCATGGGAGGGATTAGGATAGTACGGAGTAGTAGTAATATGAGAGATACCTGAACGGAAACAGAAGTCCTTGAACAGTCTAGAAATAAATTGCGGGCCATTATCCGAGACGATAAATTGCGGGAAGCCGAAGACCTGAAAAATGGAAGCTAAACTGGAAATAACCTTTTCTGTACGAGAGTCTCGCATGGGAAACAACCAAGTGAATTTTGAAAAAGCATCGACTACCACAAATATAAAAGTATTTCCCTTTTTTGAACGTGGAAGTTTTCCCAGGAAGTCGATGAACAGTTTTTCAAATGGCCTTTGGGCAACAGTAGATGACAAGAAACCCATGCGAGTATTGAGAGAGGGCTTAGACATGGAACAAATAGTGCATGATCTAACTCGATCACGGACATCCAAGAACATGCCTTTCCACCAAAAGGAGACCTGGATCTTCGCTAAGGTTTTCTTGAGACCCAAATGGCCACCAATCGGGGAAACATGGAAATAGCTGAAAACCATGTCCTTAAGAACAGAAGGAAGAACAATCTTGTGACGCCTACATCTCCCCACTTGGATCTGTAAGGTATCTTTAACCAGGCAAAAGTTGCTAACAGCAGATCCACCTTTCAATTTGTCAATGATGACAGACAAATCGGGATCTAATAGTTGCTGCTGTGCAATATCAGAAAATGCAAGAGGAAAATCAGTCAACAGAGGAGCAATTACTTCCTGAGTGGGCCTAGATGACACCCCAGAACCCTGAATAGGAGCAACTTCTTCCACAGAAGGTCTAGCGGAACCCTCAAACATCCGCGACAAGGAGTCTGCTAAGATGTTTTCAGAAGAGCGGATGTGGACCGTGGAGAATTTAAACGCCGATAGGCGAACCGCCCATCGAGCTAGTCGGCCCGTCTTGCGAGGTCGAGCCAAACACCAAGACAACGCTTGGTTGTCGCACTCTAGGATGAAGTTGACGTGCTCGACATACATGCGAAACTTCTCCAGGGCAAAAATAACTGCCAGAGCTTCCATCTCATAGATGGAAAATTGCTGCTCTTGGGCAGTCAGCGAGCGCGACGCATACGCAATTGGCTTCCGTCCTTCAGGAAACTCCTGAAGCAATACGGCGCCTAGCCCAGCAGCACAGGCATCAGTTTGAACGATGAACGTACGCGAGAAATCCGCCATGGCCAAGATGGGCGGGTTGGAGATGGCACTCTTAATATCCTCAAAAGCGAGGTGGTGCTCCTCCGTCCACTTGAATTCGACACCTTTGCGTCGTAAACGATTCAAGGGCGCCGCCCGAGCCGAGAAGTTAGGGATGAATTTGGCGAAGAAATTGGCCATGCCAATGAAACGCGCCACTGCTTTGACATTGCACGGAGGTGGAAAGTTCCTGATTGCCACCGTCCTCTCTGGGTCGATAGCGACGCCTTCCGGAGAGATCAAATGGCCGATGAAACTAAGTTGCGGTCGGGCAAACCGCACCTTAGTTGGCTTGACGGTAAGGCCAGCCTCCTGCAAGCGACGAAATACCTCCCGAAGATGCAACATGTGGGATGCAAAGTCTTTGCTGTAAATAACCAGATCGTCGAGGTAGTGATATACATAGACGAACTTAATATCTGAAAAGATCTTGTCCAACAATCTGGTCAGCACCTGCGCCCCGGTTGCTAAACCGAATGGAAGTCTGCAGAATTCAAAATGATTCCACTCTGTGGAAAAGGCAGTAAGATGACGAGAAGATTCATGTAGAGGGATCTGGTTATAGGCGCTATTAAGGTCCAAAGAAGAAAAAACCGTGGCTCCCGCAAACCAGTGAGCTGCTGAATGGATGTCAGGTAATGGCATGGATTCTATGATAATTTTCTGATTGAGAGCACGAAAGTCAATGACAGGTCTGAAATCTTCTTCGCCCTTAGGGACCAAAAAGATTGGACTAGAATAGGCGGAATGCGAGGGTCGAATTATACCTTTATCCAGCATTTCCTTTATTTTGGATCTCATGACCATCAGCTTAGGCGGTGAGAGTCTGTAAGGAGGGAGGCGGACAGGCACCCTATCAGTAACCTGGATTTGATACTCCAAAACATTGGTGACCCCAAGCTTGTCACTCAATACAAGGGGAAAATCAGAAATAATCTGGAGAACTTGAGCACGTTGATCGGGAAGTAAATGACTTAAATCAACTGGTTGATCAGAAACCTCATCGGACCGGAGCAAGTTTTGGTCTACAAAAGCACTGGAGGACTGAACTAAAGGCTTAAGAGAAGATATGGCGAAGCTAATTTGATAAGTGGGTTCAAATGGAAAATAGACTACACTGCGTTGAAAATCTAGAGTCAAGCCAGAGAAACGGGCAAAATCCGCTCCCAGAATCACCGGAAACACCAAGGTATTAGTTACCAAAAACATGACCTTCCAAGAAAATTTAGCTATTTTCACCTTAAGAGCAATTTTCCCTAATATAGTAATAGGAGAAGCATCTGCACTAACCGTATTCTCAGAGTAGGGTAAAAGCTTAGAAACAGAAATGCCAAGATCAGCTAACGTCTGCCTACTAATACACGACTTAGCAGCCCCAGAGTCTAGCAAGGCATTAGTAGAAATTTTTTTTAAAGAAATCGAAAGAACTGGCAAATGATTGGGGACACGACCTGAACAACCCATAGATAATAATAGCTGTTTGTCACGATCTCTGGCATCATCAGAAAAAGGCATAGAAACAGGAGAAGGTTCTAGTCATGGGCGGAAATTCGTCCTAGGTGCAGAAGCAGTAGGCCTACGGCTCATGTCAGCAAACTTCTTTCGACAATCGGCAACCAAATGACCAGATTTATCACAATAAGTACACCTACGAACAATCCTAGATTCACTAGCAAAGGCAGAAGGCCGCTGCTGAAATTCCTGAATACGAGTAGGACAGTTTCTAATTAAATGGCCAACCTGACTACAATAATGGCAAGTACGAACATCCCTATTAGAATTGGTTTGAACAGAATTACGAGAATGCCTCGGAAAGTTAACTTGAGGGCTAGTACTAGGAGGAACCGGCTCCAACAAAGGGGCAGAATTAGATGGAACCCGACAGGCATCACCACTCTCAACCTCAGAAACAGTCGCACCAAGAGCACACAAATCCTCAAAAGTGCGAGGTCGAGGAGCAAAAGCCAAGTATGAGCGGGTAATCGGATTCAACCCAGAAATGATGAGTTCTACCATTTGATTCTCTGAATCAGGAATTTGAAAAAGGGCAGCATGAAGTTTAATATCTGTCACATAATCAGAAAAATTTTCACCCACACGCTGAGGTCTATAATACTGTGAAGACACTAAAGCTATACGTGGCCTGGAGGGAATAAATTGCCTCAAAATCTCAGAATGAAACAAGGTAATAGATTTAGATGTTCTTAAGACAGATTGTAAAATATCTAATACACGGCCTGAAACTAAACTAAGCAACATTTGCAATACAATAAACTCTTGAACCGCAAAAGACTTAGCTAGATCAGAAAATTCTACCAAAAACCTAAGGAACTTGATAGCTTCATCCATGGTAGACACCGTAAACTGTTTCTGTAAATCAAGCATCTTCTGAAGCGGGTGAGCCATCTTAAGTGGTGAAAATACGGCTTGAGAAAAACTCGGCACTACATTTAAATTTGGAGAAACCGAATCTGTAAACTGTGTCTGAGTTAAATTCTGATGTTGAGGAAAGGCCTGGAAATTTGAAGTAAAGGTATTTTGAATATTTCCTTGAAGAGGCAACAAGGGAGGAGTTACTGTGGGTTGAGCCATAGCCGAAGAATTATCCTGAACCCTCGGAGTATCCAAGTTAACTAACAAAGTAGATGAGGAGGCCCCACCTTGAGATGCATCCACAGTGGTTACCATTTGCTCACTATCCTCAATGTCCCAAACAGAAAAAGGGGCTAACAAGATTTCCCTTAATTTAGTAAGCTCCCCCTGATCTAAACCAGTATCCGGAATTTGCTGAATCAGAATAATCCTGTTTTCTATGTGCTTAACTCTGTGGATAAGTCGCTTCTTCTGTTTGGTAGAAGCTTCAGGATCGGAAAATATTTCATTTACA
This sequence comes from Ectobius pallidus, assembly GCA_964059195.1. NCBI lineage: Eukaryota > Metazoa > Arthropoda > Insecta > Blattodea > Ectobiidae > Ectobius > Ectobius pallidus. Next base: position 9,028,335 of record CAXKWD010000006.1, read on the forward strand.
GAATCTACTACCTCAGTGACCTTACGTTTCAGTAAACGAAATTCATTATCTGGATCATCAAGAGTTAATAACTGAGCAGAAGGAGTGTACTGAGAAGCTACTTGCTTAAGGCGAGATAATAAGGAGGCCGCATCAGCGGTTTCATCAGCCGATACGCCTCTAGCTTTAATTTCAAAAAGGATTTCATCTTTCCGTAGGAAGTCCCACGAAAGTTGCAAATTGAGAGACATAATGAATAGAATGAAAAAAATGGAATTAACAATCTCTGTAAATATATCTATATAAATATGGGCATATCTCTATATATGCGAGGCATATATACTTCCCTCGCCTCAGACTGAAGAGTTGCTACCATGCAACGTTTGAAAATGTGTTCTCTGGATAGTAAAAACTTATTAACTTTATAGGCGTTGCTAATATAGTAAACTTTAAGAAAGGTTTATAATAACTTTGATTCTCAGAATAAATAGATACGAGAGTCATTGAATACCCAATTATCAATATAAGAAAAATGTCTGAAATATTTATAAGGTAAACTAGTTACTGATTAGATTAGAAGGACTAATTCTTTTCAGGAAGCCGTGAGGAAATGCCCAACAGAGGGAGATCGCATTCTCCAGAATGAGACAAGTAGAGGGCAAGATCAAGGTGCAGCACAGAAAACAGGTTATATTCCATAAAGCAGTAACAATGTTTAATAAATAGACTCCAGTAACAATATTAAAACGGAGTAATTCTAAATAGCAGTAATTAACACTGCATAAATTCAATCTTAAATATACAATAAATAAAGCATCTCAGATAAAGACACACCATGGCTATTAATTATACCCAACGATTGCTAACTATCCAATCCTCATCCAAAATTTCACTAAGTGCAATGCAGGATCAATGCAAACTAATCTAACCTGACTGGTGAATTATGTAGAATAATATCAATCGTAAGCTTAGGGAAATGCAAATGGTGTGAAAGCAGCAATAATTTTCTAACAGCATAAATACTAATACTCAGCAAATAATTGAATAAGAAAAGCTGAAGCACAAATTCAAATAAATTTAAGATAATAACGGTCAGAGAAAATACAAGAGGGACCAGAAAAACGATTTACATGAGGATATAATTAAGTGGACATAAATTTAGAAAAATCTTAAATTGGAAAATCAATTTACTGGAAAATGCGCAGTCCAAAAAGTCACAATAAGACTAGAAGCTTCAATCTAACCAGGAAAATAAAGTGAACAAAAAATGAATAAACGTTAAGTTAAATTTAAATCAGGCTCAAATAAAAAAAATAAAAAATAAATTAATTCCGAAAAAGGGAATAAGTTACTATAGAATATATAAAAAACAATCAAAATAAAGCGGAAAAGGTAATTTAGAAAACCAGGCAAAAATCTCAAAATGCAAATTTAGCGAATGACAGAAGGCCAGAAAAATAACTATGCAAGGGGAGAAAATGCCAGAAGCAAAACTTTAATTAAATAATCATAGTAAATTTGCAGCAATATCGAAAAATATATCTAATCTGATAACCAAAATGCATATACAAAACGGAAAGAATTTTTTTTTTTTTTTTTAGGCCTACCTAGGTTAAAATGAATCTATAACCATTTATAACATGTGGAATTATGATACGAAATAAGGGGGGGGGTTTACAATATTCACATCATATAATACCCATCTAGAGAAATTAAGTAATAATGGACCTGAGAGCAAACAGAATTAATGAAACCCAGTAATTTTTAAGTCTATACAAATTTTAGTGCCTAATATCTTTATATCAATTATACTTCATTTGATATAATTCAACCAGTCGAAGTCAGCAAATACAACAAGCTATCAATCTTATTAAAAAAACTTTTTACATCACCTTTTTTAAGTGAACAATGATTACAAAATATGAACCTAACAAAATACTTGATTTAATACAAGCACGAAATGCTACAGGGTGTCTGAATATAATCCTGATACACAATCGAATCTTTAATCCCCAAAACTAGTTAGGAAAAATGAATTACTTTAAGCAGAGGATAATTTAAGATGGCTATCAAAATTCGACTGGGAAACGCCCATCAAAATGGCGATGTCGGCAAGTCCAAATAATTAACAAATCTCAAACATAGCAAGATACAATTATTAATGCTCTCGTAATTTCACTCACAACCAACATGTTAAACTACCTATAAGAGGTAAAAATATTAACTGAGGGGCAAGGCGTTGTCATACCTGCGTAGCATAGAATATGAGGGAATGTTAACTAACATTTACTGCAGCATGGATTACGCTGAGCTGCTTCTTGAACATCTTTAGAAAATTTCTACAGCAATAGAAGTGCCTGATGCACACAAATGATTACTTGGGTTAACTTTCTTTTTCATGATAAAGAAATACTATAATATGAGCGTGCTTAAGGCACATATTAACCTTGTACTGAAATCATAGTACAGTATCTCGCAACTCACATGACAGACGAAGAAGGCTCTCCCCGGCAGGACTCCACACAACTTCACTCACTGAAACCCTCGGCAAGTCTGTCAGTCATGGGAGCGCGGTGAACCTCCTAGGCCTGCCACGCGAGGGCAGCACAGTACTAGATAACGTCACACCAAAGAACACAGGCGGAGAAACCGTGGAATTAAAATTCCACGTTACAGTTTCTACAACAGATAGTGACACGAGTTGTGCACCTGCGTTTGCCCTGCACTCTACAGAAATATCTAACAGAGATTGACGCCTGTGTGAATTCAGACTTTGTGTTGCACGTGCTGATTAAGTGATACATTGTAAATTTTCCAACCGCCATTCCAGCTTATCACGTAAATATAAATATACCGGTACCGTTTTTATTGTATGTGAAGAATATAGTGTTAATAAATAATTAAACGTGGTTTCAAGTCCAGAAGTATTTATATAAAATCAGAATAGCGAGTTATTTACTTTGCTACATAGATGGTAGCCCCGGACGCCTCATATGACGGTAGCTACGAACAATGCTAAATTCGTTTATTTGTTCCAGGCTGTGATGATATGCCAGAATTCAGGGGGGAAACTACTAACAGAGGTTCCTGGGATGAAAGGGACATGAAAATTGCCATTGTTATTGTAATATCAGGGGAATTAGGTGCGCGAGAAGCAGCGACATGATATAATGTGCCTTCACTTCGGTATAATGTGCCTTCACTTCGGTATAATGTGCACTTCATGATAAATCCAAAGCCATGATTAGGCAGATTTGAACCGACGTTTTCTTAGGAGTACGAATTGCCAGATAGTAGCCCCTACTACCAGAAAGTTATCAACATGGAAACGGAGAATGTAGTGAAATGAGATATTGACTTCTTCTCCTTCTGACAATATTCTCAAAGAAAATTTAAAAAAATAGTAGCAAACAAACAGTAGGCCTAAGCCTATAGGTCCTAATCTAGGAACAAGTCCTTTTTAAGGGGAACGTAGATGTACAAAAGGAGCAGTGAACAAAAATTCTGCAGCTAAGGAATGTTCATGCACTTCACTGGCCTATGCACAACCACTTGTATTTTGTGCTGTGACCAGTTTGACAAAGACTGGATTCAATGCCAGGACTGCAGTGGTTGGGCACATGAGGAGTGTGCAAATGTTGAAGACCATCAGCTTTCTTACCAGTGCAGTGTGATCATTGTGCAGCTAAATTTGACTGATTTCCATTGTTTATTACAATGAAATATTGTGTCTGGTGCTACCCTTCATTTTCGCAATTTGTTAAAACGTAAGGGATGAAAGTTATTTGTATTTTCGTAATAATTAGGCTTTACATGAGGATTTCAAACCATATCAATTAAAGCAGAAGGTCCTAAGAATGGCTTTATCTACTTTACTTCACTTTCAGTTACTTTTCCTGCGTGATGTATCAGTTTAGGCTTAAGTGTCAGGTGCTACCGGCCCTTCCCCTATATATATATATATATATATAGACCTTGTTTCATCACGTAGATTCAAAATTAAAGCTTATACCTAGGCATCTCTGAGCGATGTTATGTTTAAGTGAGAGAATGAGCCAATTTAGACTACCATATATTGATAGATCTTTCCCGAACTACTGGCCAAGATACCGACTATTAGAATAGAATAGAATAGAATAGAATTTATTAAGTTCTTCACAAACATGTTCATGTTATAGGATGCGTCCAAATATTTACAATAATATATAATACATATTTACACATTAAAGTCAATACAAGATATAGATATAGAGTTAACATTAGTTATTGAAAGATGAGTACAAATGTAACAATATTGCAATTACTCTCATGCCTTATAGCTAAGGTTGTCATGAGTACTATAGTCAGTATATGTCAGTATCTCGAGACTCTCCAGGTTACCTGAAACACAAAGAAAATGAATTTTTAGAAATTTATAATTTATCTTTCCAACGTATCTCTTCTTTTTTTTCCCCCCCTGAAATTTATTCTATAAGTAATTAGATCCTTTAACATTTCTTTATTAGCTTATCCTATAAAGAAAAAAATTCAAGCACTGAATAAAAGCAATGTGACTGCAGGAAGGACCTTAGCCTTTTTTTAAATATTTTACTGTTTTCTATAGACTTTATAGTTGTAGGTAGTTTATTGAATAATTTTATACCGGAATTGTTCACACTTGACTTCGAAATATTTGTTCTACTGTGTGGGACATGCAGGTCATTCTGTTGTCTTGTTTGATAATTGTGGATGTTGTTGTTTGTTAACAGATTTTGCCCATGTAGTTTAATATAATAAATTACTTCCAGTATATATATATATACAAGCTAAGGGTAAAATTCCTAGTTTTTTTAATAAATCTCTGCAGGATGTCTGTTGGTTAACTCCGCAAATTATTCTGACTGCTCTTTTTTTGGATTTTGAAGGCTTTTTCAGCTTCCGGAGAAGAACCCCAGAAAATGACTCCGTACTTTATATGGCTATGGAAATAAGCAAAGTATGAGCTTCTAAGTACATGTGCACTTGTGACATTTTTTAAAGTTTTTAACATATAGCAGCCTGTACTCAATTTATTGGTTAGTACCTCAATATGTGTTTTCCATTTTAGTTCTTCACTCATATGTATGCCTAGAAATTTTGTGTCATTTTTGTATTGGATTATTTTGTTGTCTAATTTTACTTGAGGCTTCATAACATGTTGATTTTGAATTGTATGAAAGCTCATGGCCACTGTCTTTTCTTCATTCATCAAAAGTTTATTTGCTTCAAACAGGAATATATTTTTGTTAAACTGGAATCCAGTTTCTGAGTAAGATCTATTTCATTTGTTCCTTTTATAAGAAGATTTGTGTCATCTGCAAACAAAACAACTTCTGCTTCTTCAATGTTCAAGGGAAGATCAACGTAATATATGAGAGTAAGTCAATAAGTATACCACTCTCTTAAATTTATTATGACAATAATAGAAAATACTTCATTTTTCAACATAGTCTTCTCCTTTTTCAATGCACTTGATCCATCGTTTCACAAGCTTCCTGATGCCCTCAGAATTTTTTTGGGCTGAGTAGCAAGCCACGTATGCACCACTTCCTTCAGTTCTTGGTCTGTGGTGTATCGACAGCCCTTTAAGTGGACCAAAAGATGAAAATCTGACGGGACTAGATTGAGACTGTATGAAGGATGCTACAACATCTCAAAACCCAGTTTCGCAATAGTTTGAGTTTCAACTCTACACAATCGGCAATTTTACCATGAGAATTCTAAGAGTAATGAATTAATTTACTACGGCGCAGTGACTGTTGATTTGTCATACTTTGAGTTTACCTGCTAGAACACTATTGAAACAATCCAGTAACGTATATAGGCTACTTGATTTTCCTTGGAGCTTACTCATATCAGTTGTAAAATATTGCTTTTGCCACATGATAGTATGCCAGTGGCGGCTCGTAGCTAAATTTAGTGGGGGTGCTGCTGCAGAAAATTTTCTGCCTTTGTTTAAAGATTTTGTAAAAGGAAACATACATGTATAAAAAGAAAATTTATTCTGAAACTTGATAAAACCACAAAAGAACAAAATCAAAAATTTTTACTTACTTTAATCTAAACTGTGGCAGCTCACGCTCGATCTATTCTTTTAAAAATCTAATCCATTCTTCTTGATTCAATTTCCGCAAAAAGATCAATAATGTTCTCCTTGATCTGCCATGGTTAAAGTTTTCTGTGAAGTAAAAGAACCGAAAGAATGAATTCAATAGAATAACTGGAAACAAGATAATAATCTAATTCTACACTTTATCACATTCAAGAATATGGTTCATGGATTTTAAGCACAACACACACGGAGCAAAAAAGAAAAAAAAAATTTGAAAAAACTACCCTCTACTGTGGAAGCAACAGTGCTTTCTTTCCCTTGCAGCTGTGGCACGCACCTTCCTATGTGGGCATGCGCACAACAGTCCAACACCACGCCACAGAAACTGTGAAGAGCGCAGTTCCATTCAAAGGTTTCCCTTTATCTTTTTAATAGACTGGGGGGTGGCTACTGGCTTAAGGATTATATATTGTACAAGCATAAAGAAAGAATTAAAGAAAAAAAGGGCTCAATATATTAAATGTTATCGATAATGTCAAGTGGAAATAGGGGGTGCTGCCACTGTATTACACATTTTAGTCTTGTGTTTATGATTCCTGTACGAACACCTGACTTTAAATATTAAGGAAACACCTAAGTTGAGAGCGGTTTTCTAAACTACTTGTCCTAAAAACATGAAATTTTGCAAACTTAATTAAAAGTTTCAAATTTTATTGTGCTACCTGAATTTGTTTTTGAGAGAATAATTTGATTGATTTTTAAATCAAAATTGAATTGTATCTCTTCGGACAGATATTAAAATATGAACCTCAATTCTTTATGTGACATTTCTTTATTCTAACTTCATAAATTTACTGCTGGTATTTTTATATTGTTTATAGTCTATTTTATGTTTAAAAAAAATTATATCCAGAAAAAAGAACTGCCCTGATATTATAATATTCCTTAATAAAACAACTGAAACAAACTACACAGAAATCTGACTAGACACACATCATAAACTAATGAAGTGGTTATCTTTGTTCACGAGTATTTGTAAACATGGCTGGTTTTCGATTTTCTTTTGTCTTCACGCTGCGCGCGCAGCCCTTGCTAGTTTTTCGGAAGGGTTGCCGTGAAGCGAGAGTTGCAACGTTAGTATGTTGCCTGAAGTTGAAGGATGTAGTGCCTTGAAGTTTGTTCTGCCGTTTCACCATTTGCTGTTCGAGGTGAGTTATGCTTTATTGCGAGTACATTTTTCGGTAATTAATGCATTTTACCATGCCAGTCAAATATCAGTCTGTGGTTTTCTCACAAACCATGTTTCGCGATTTATATAGTTAAAGTTCACTCGGCCATGTTGAGAATGCCGTGATATTTTACTTAATCCAGATTATTGATGCTTTGAATTAGAATCAGTTCTAGCCAACTCCAGTTTTCCCCATTATTTGTATTTACATTGAAGTAAGGATGTTTCTAAGCTAATACAGTAACAAATAAGCAAGCTTACTATTTTTCATTCTACGTAACTTTCCCCTGGTTTCTTGCGTGCATTTTTCCTGTACAGAAATATGTACGATTCAGTATGCCGTGATTCAGGCCGTTGCTACGTAAGAATTTCCTTTTAATGTTTGCTCGCGTGTATATATATAGACATTCACAGTTCTTTGTGTATTTAATTGAAATCTCTTTTCCCTGTCTATGAATAAAGATTTTGAGAATTATATTCTTATTATACTGTAGTTAATATTTCAGCATTTCCGTGTTATAACTGCCATTGCGTTTTTCGTGTGAGGCTAGTTCTCATTTTCCCTTTTTTTCTTAGTGAAGTTTTCTTAAGTACAGTTCCGGATGTTAGGCTCATAATTAACTGTGGACATATTTACACCTTTATATTGTAAATCTGAGATTTCTATTTCTGTCTTTACTTGACGTCACGCGGCGTGTTCTAGATTTTTCCTGTCGCCATTTAACTTATGCTTGTACCTTTCCGTTAGGAATTCTTTGTGAAACAGTTATTGCTATTATCAAATATTTTCTTAACCAGTATTTCTCTGTTCCTTTTCTTAACTTGAAATTTTTCTTATATTTAAATTTGTATAATTATTACCCAGTCTATATCTCACATTTATATTTTCTTATTTGGAGTATTACATATTTAGCTATTTCTTATTTATTTTTGTGACTTTTTCCAATTTAGATTTCTGCTACGTTAAATATTTTTCATAGTAAGTATTTAGTAAGCTCAAGTAAATGTATCTAAATTTCCCCTTTTATTTTACTTTGCTATTATTTCAGATATTACATGTATTTAATTCTCTGTTAGGTTATTCAGGTTCATAATCCAGATGGTTTGGAAGGTCGTGAAATAGTTTTCTGTACTTAGGATTGTAGTTCAACATTTTGGGGTTTGACTAGAACTGAATCTTTGGCATCGCTGCTTGTAAATAGTGTGTAAATATATATTTTATTTCATATATGTAAAATTGTGATTGGTATTTATTTAAATGATATATATACACTTATGATATTCAAATATATTCAGTATACATCACTAGTGACTTTAATTAGTATTCTATGCATTCCTTCTCTTGATCCCTGAATGAGACGATCTATGTTCTCCTTGGGGAAATGATCCCAGTGGTTGCTTCCAGTTTGTTCTACTTTGATTTGATTATTTTCTATCCAGTTTAGTTGCTGGTTGTAATGTTAATATTATGCTTAATTATTGCTATTCTGAGTTTTAACCTAACCTTCAAGTTTTATAAGTATATTGGAATTTATAGTTACAAATTATTCTTGATATGATAAATAATTTCACCCAGTATTACAAGTAATGAAGTCAAGTTATTACAAGTACATTCAAGTGTTATTTAATTTATGAAAGCAATTATTCTATTCCACTTCAAGAGTTATTCAGAACTAAATAAATAATTTTTATATTACACCCCAATTCCCAAACCAAAATCAAGCAAGTTAGAACCCGTTACAAGTGGTAGCAGACAGCTACCAACATTCTTTAATATCGGCCTTCTGCTGATCCCCTTACTTTTCATGTTGTTAGCTGATCTCATTCTGGCTGACAGGGGAGGAATGCGCTCTTCGATCGCATGGTGTTAATTAGAGGATCAATTTTTTGTCCTTAGTGGAATTATTGAATTTTGATTAAATATTTAACATGGATTTACATTACCCTCTTTCGTGGGATCTTTTAAGAAAAGATGAGTTGCTTTTTGAACTTAGGATTCGTGGTGTCCCTGTTAGTGAGACTTTAGATTTGCCCTCTTTATTGTCTTTAATGAAACAAGTTGCTACTACAATTCCCGTTAAACAAATTATTTCTGAGGAAGCAGCATTGGCTGAACTTTCTTCACTTAAATTAAAGGTAGCTGAGTTAGTTAATTTAGCCACTGATCTGTTTGCTGACCCAGAGGCTACGGTTAAACAAAAGAGACGTTTCCGTCATCGCTTATGGCATGTAGAGAATCGTTTGTTCATGTTAAGCGATATGCCTAATACTCAGACGTTTTCTATGGATTTAGATAAACTTTTTCAGGATTTACGTCCCCTTCTTTCTACTCCTGAGGTAGAGTTAATTAATTTGGCAGATGATAAAATTATGCAGACTTCTCCTCATGTTTTAAATAGGGTTAATGATCAGCGAGAAGTCTTAGTTCAGACTACCCCGCAGTTGTTAGATAGGCCTAATGTGGTTCAGGATACGTCTGACCAAATAGCTAATGATTCTACATTTATCTCTTCGCCGATGACGAGGAATTTGGAAGCGCCTCTTCCAACTGAGTTAATAACTGCTTTTGCGCCACTTAAAGTTCCTCATCCTCTGCAAAGATTAATAGATAGACAAACCATGTTTGTTGTGTCCCAGATTTCTGATGTTCTGGTCTTTTTGACTTTTTTAGTGAAGTTCTATCAACAAGCCCTTTACTTTAAGGTTAGGGATAGTGTGGTGTTACAATTATTATTGGGTATAGTTTCAGATAGTGTTCTTGACATTCTTTGTAAGGCTGTTTGTCTTAATCAATCTGTAGCTTCTTTCCATGCTCAAATATTAACACAGTTTATTCCCTCTCGTATTAGATATGACTTGTTGAATGAATATTACTATAGACCGCAGAGAGTAGGCGAATCATTATCAGAATTTATACAAGATATTAGGCTTCAGGCTGCTGTCTTTCAGATAACGGATTCTGAGTTACAGATTATACAAGTTATTCTTTCGGGTCTCGAGCCTAATACGAGATCTTGTCTTACGTTTGCCCAAAGACCTACTAATTTTGATGAGTTGTCTGATCTTATTTCTCAAGCGGCTGAAGTTGCCTGTTCAGATAGTCGTAGGCCTAATTATTTTGCTCGTCCTGGGGTTTTGAGGGGAAATTCTAGTAATTTCAGTAATCAAAAATTTTCTGTTCCTCGTTCTCTTAACTCGCGTTCTAATGTGAGGGATGTTTCTAGTAATAGGCATAGGAATGATGCCCTTCGTGGAGACAGGGTGCATCGTGAATATTCTAACAGTAACTTTGCTAATAATAGTTTTCCAGTTCAAAGATCTATTAATAGGGGTTTTCCCCGTTTTCGTTCTGATAGTAGGCCGGTTAATGATATTCGCAACACTACTGTGTTAGGTAGGAGTAATGATCGTTCTGAAGCTAGAACGTGCTATTTTTGTCATCAAGTAGGACATTTAGTTAAAGATTGTCATCAGCGTAGGTTTTCTCAAGGAAACACGCCTATGGTAGCTTCTAATTCTACGGTTCATCCTTCAAATAATAATAATAATGATTCTCTTCCAGGAATTCAGTAAGCAGCCGTTAGTATAGCTGTTTGGTAATAAATTCTAGTGATGTAAAACATTTTTTGAGTGTATATTGTTTTAAATTGTGTGCGTAAAGATATCATTTATGTCTTGGTTTGTGTGGATTGCCCCGAGACTATTTCATGTTATTGTCCAATTTTGAAACTTAAATTCCTGTTACTCGCACTAAATGACATAACTCTTCCTCATATTTTGGTGGCAGTAAATATTTTCTTGGCAACATACTCCTTTTTATGAGAACTATTTAAATTATATAAATATGTAAATTAAATTTTAAAGTGTTTGTAGAAGATATATGTTGAAATATATGCTGAAAGATTGTAAATTTTGTAAATGTAATATGAAAGTTGACCAACTTCAAAAATATTGTATTTATTATTCTGCAGTATTCAGAATAAATCTTGATGCTTAGGCTTTGATGAAAAAAGCTGAACTTGAACAAAGACAAAATCTTCTTGGCCAGGAAGTAACATAATTTAATTAAGAAGAATAAGAAGAAAGAAAAAGAAACCCAATTTAACAAGAAATTATATAAATCATTGATTCAATATGATTTAATCCCAAGAAGTGTCTAATTTAATACAAACAAAGGAACTATTGACAAGCCACAATGCAATTTAACCTGAATTATGCGGTTTCGGAGGAGCAATTCACACACCTTCCCCCTTTCCTCACAAGAAGATGGATACTGTGTGGTTCTGTTGGTGTTTCAGTGTAACATATGGACATGTGGAGTTTGTGCCTGTTCTGGATGTGCATGTCCGCGGCATGCTTGTCTGGACGTTCTTGTGGTCTGTATCTTCGGGTAGCTACCGTAGGATCAGCCACTTTCTTCTGTGCCCGTCTGTCTCCTCTGTGGTGCACTTCTTCGCTTGCAAGATTTCTTCACTGAATATTTCAAGATGGAACATCTGATCTGTATGCTCTCCGTTTGATCATGTGATGGGTGAAAGTTTGGACTCACCTAATATATTCAAGTAAACGAAATTTGGACCGCAAGAATTTTTCTTGTGTTTTTCTATTCTGTCCCATTCTTGGGCAGGTTAATTGTTATATGCAGACTCTCTGTTAAGAAGAATAGACTCTTCAAACAAACTAAATAAGCATATTTCATTATATCTAGTGTATAGACACTGTTTCATTGTGGGATTGAACTAATGCCTAAATTTATATTGTCATGTCCTCATATCAAGATTATAATTACAAAGGACTCTTGTCAAGGAATAATCATGTTTTGACTGTGGAATTAGAGAACTCCTAGTTGGTCAATTTATAATATTGAGATGTGTTTGCATATGAATGCGTCTCGTTTTGAATGCCTTTTATATATCTATATTTATGTCTTGTTTAATTCAAGAAAAAGAGTTTTCAATATAGTTCTCATAATAAGTAATTATTTTACTTTTAATTATTTAAAGAAATTAGATTTGATAGCCAGATTGCTGGTTAATATAAAGGTGTATATTCTGAAGTCTATTTATCAATCTTATCAATTTTTATGCTGGTATATGAAACTTAAAAAAGATGTTGTTTACCTCTATGTCATTAGCTAAACTTTGGAGTTAAACAAAAAGTTACATTTTCTGGATTAATATTGAGTCTTAGCTTGGTATTATTTTTGCTATAGCCTTTCATTCCTTTCTGGCTGGACGGGGAGGATTGAAGTGGTTATCTTTGTTCACGAGTATTTGTAAACATGGCTGGTTTTCGATTTTCTTTTGTCTTCACGCTGCGCGCGCAGCCCTTGCTAGTTTTTCGGAAGGGTTGCCGTGAAGCGAGAGTTGCAACGTTAGTATGTTGCCTGAAGTTGAAGGATGTAGTGCCTTGAAGTTTGTTCTGCCGTTTCACCATTTGCTGTTCGAGGTGAGTTATGCTTTATTGCGAGTACATTTTTCGGTAATTAATGCATTTTACCATGCCAGTCAAATATCAGTCTGTGGTTTTCTCACAAACCATGTTTCGCGATTTATATAGTTAAAGTTCACTCGGCCATGTTGAGAATGCCGTGATATTTTACTTAATCCAGATTATTGATGCTTTGAATTAGAATCAGTTCTAGCCAACTCCAGTTTTCCCCATTATTTGTATTTACATTGAAGTAAGGATGTTTCTAAGCTAATACAGTAACAAATAAGCAAGCTTACTATTTTTCATTCTACGTAACTTTCCCCTGGTTTCTTGCGTGCATTTTTCCTGTACAGAAATATGTACGATTCAGTATGCCGTGATTCAGGCCGTTGCTACGTAAGAATTTCCTTTTAATGTTTGCTCGCGTGTATATATATAGACATTCACAGTTCTTTGTGTATTTAATTGAAATCTCTTTTCCCTGTCTATGAATAAAGATTTTGAGAATTATATTCTTATTATACTGTAGTTAATATTTCAGCATTTCCGTGTTATAACTGCCATTGCGTTTTTCGTGTGAGGCTAGTTCTCATTTTCCCTTTTTTTCTTAGTGAAGTTTTCTTAAGTACAGTTCCGGATGTTAGGCTCATAATTAACTGTGGACATATTTACACCTTTATATTGTAAATCTGAGATTTCTATTTCTGTCTTTACTTGACGTCACGCGGCGTGTTCTAGATTTTTCCTGTCGCCATTTAACTTATGCTTGTACCTTTCCGTTAGGAATTCTTTGTGAAACAGTTATTGCTATTATCAAATATTTTCTTAACCAGTATTTCTCTGTTCCTTTTCTTAACTTGAAATTTTTCTTATATTTAAATTTGTATAATTATTACCCAGTCTATATCTCACATTTATATTTTCTTATTTGGAGTATTACATATTTAGCTATTTCTTATTTATTTTTGTGACTTTTTCCAATTTAGATTTCTGCTACGTTAAATATTTTTCATAGTAAGTATTTAGTAAGCTCAAGTAAATGTATCTAAATTTCCCCTTTTATTTTACTTTGCTATTATTTCAGATATTACATGTATTTAATTCTCTGTTAGGTTATTCAGGTTCATAATCCAGATGGTTTGGAAGGTCGTGAAATAGTTTTCTGTACTTAGGATTGTAGTTCAACATTTTGGGGTTTGACTAGAACTGAATCTTTGGCATCGCTGCTTGTAAATAGTGTGTAAATATATATTTTATTTCATATATGTAAAATTGTGATTGGTATTTATTTAAATGATATATATACACTTATGATATTCAAATATATTCAGTATACATCACTAGTGACTTTAATTAGTATTCTATGCATTCCTTCTCTTGATCCCTGAATGAGACGATCTATGTTCTCCTTGGGGAAATGATCCCAGTGGTTGCTTCCAGTTTGTTCTACTTTGATTTGATTATTTTCTATCCAGTTTAGTTGCTGGTTGTAATGTTAATATTATGCTTAATTATTGCTATTCTGAGTTTTAACCTAACCTTCAAGTTTTATAAGTATATTGGAATTTATAGTTACAAATTATTCTTGATATGATAAATAATTTCACCCAGTATTACAAGTAATGAAGTCAAGTTATTACAAGTACATTCAAGTGTTATTTAATTTATGAAAGCAATTATTCTATTCCACTTCAAGAGTTATTCAGAACTAAATAAATAATTTTTATATTACACCCCAATTCCCAAACCAAAATCAAGCAAGTTAGAACCCGTTACACTAATCTTAGCTGCATCTCCATTTTTATGGGAGAAGACAGACTAGATTTTGAATGTGGCAAATTGAAATTGAGAAAACAGGCTATTCAAGTTAGTATGCACCAGTGGCGGATCATTGGTGTAGAAACAGGGCGCTGCACTATTTTAAATACAAAGGCCTAACGAATTGGCCTTCCAGGTTGCTAAGATTAGTTGTAACCTGAGAATATATGAATATATGAGCGTGTTCTAACAGGACCGCCTGCATGGTCTCGTGTATATATATACAAAGGCTATTTTTTTTCAACCTCCAATGGGGCATAAAATTAAAACCACAGTGAAAATCAAAACTGTTTTATTTGGAACATTTAGGTACACCTTCTAGCTACTTCTCTAAATAGTCGTGCTCCGATTGAGACATTTGTCGTAGCGTGGTACCAACTTTCCAATACCCTCTTCATAGAAGCTTGCCGCCAGCGTATTGAGAAGGGTCTTCACAGCATTTTGAAGTGTTTCTTTTGATTGTGGATTGTCGTAATGGATCCACGTTTTATCCCCTGTCACGATGGATTTCAAAAACTCGATCCCGTTCCGAGTGACTTCAAATACTGTTCAGTACCTTCTCCAGCCTGAGTTACATGAACCAATATAAGAGGATGCTAATTACAAATAGAGAAGAGCACGGGAAGTACGAGTCCCATCCAACTTATCACATACTTTCATCTCGCTCACTCAAATATGAATGTGTGCCTTGTTGATAACCATAATAATAAAAGCGTTACTCAAAAAATGTGTTCTGAAACTTGCATTTAGTTCCTACTTTAATAGTTTTATAGCCTATTGAGGTGGCTAGGTACTGGTTTTGAGCACCTAAAAAATGAAATAATAAATACCTGTTAATTTAATCCAGGGACTGCTAGAGGCTCGTCGTCATCATGTGTATCACTACACTGTACGTCACTGCCATCGCCGCCAGTGTTTTGTAAATTTATGATACATTCTAAAATTTCATCACATCCTGTTTCCTTCATGAAGTCGTTTTCTCATAGTTTTTTGCGTGTTTTACACATGATTTAGTCTGTCTGTGTCACATTGTCAATTTCTTCGTTTATGAGTTTTTCAACATTTTTGAGTTTAAAAGTATTATTTTTATTTTCGTCCCCCCATTTATCTGAGTCCACACCAGTTCAATAGGATTGTACTTGAAATGATAAGATGGTAGGCGTATTACCTCGCGGCCCATTTCATTAGCAAGAAGATTGAGCTCATACATTTTAGCCTGATTTTTGAACAGCAATACACGTAATAACTCTGGGTTTGTTTTGGTTGCAGAAAACACTATGTCCTTTTGTTGTAGCCATTCAATAATTTCAGACTTTCTGGTGGAAGTGTTTGGAATTTTGTTTATAGTGACAGAGTGATAAGGAGCATTATCCATTACTATTATGCTTCCTTCTTCTAAATAATTTAAAAATCTGTTAAAAAACTAACCCTTAAATGTAACAGGTATCATCTCCTCATAGTAAACAGATGATGTCAATACTTTCCATTAAAAATTTTCACCTATCGTTCGTCTTTCTATACTTGAAACCTAAATTTTGAAGTATCCTGTAAGTGGATGTAATAGAGCCTTTGAATGAAATTTTGTTTTATAAAGCCTGTGTAATTTTTTGTATTGTTGGGAATTCTCCTTTGTTTCCGTACAGCATCCCTATCAAAAACAGTTAAGCCTCTTGGGGGTCCAGTGTGCTTCCTCGGTGATAAGGAGCCTGGAGAACTGCTGGAATAAAATTTTTTGGCCTCACAGCAAATGCCACGCTAAGCCACTGAGAGGCTGAGAGTTTTTAAATCAAGTTTTCCTCTCTCTTAATTAAAATACTTTTTTAAAAATTATGAAGTGCCAGTATGGTACTTTATGAGATTGTGTGGGGGACGAAAAAATGTCTGTCCGTCTGTCTGTCCGTCTGTCCGTGTGTCTGTACGCACCATAACTCAAATACGCTTTTTCGGATTTTCACGAAACTTGGAAAACACATTTATAATGTCCATGGGAAGAACCCTATTGATATTGAACCAAATCGGTTCACCGGTACCGGAGTAATGCCCAATTTAGTGCCTATTTTAATAGATTATATTAGAAAGGCGCCATAGCTCAAATACGCAGTATTGGATTTCCATCAAACTTGGTATACGCATTTATGACTCCCATGAAAAGTACCCTATTGAATTTGAACCTAATCTGTTGACCGGTACCGGAGTAAAACCCAATTTAGTGTCTATTTTAAAGGCGCAATATCTCAAATACGCTTTATCGGATTTTTATGAAAATTCGTATACGCATTTATAATGTCCATGGGAAGACGTCTATTGATATTCGACCAAATCGGTTGGCCAGTACCGGAATAATGCCCAATTTAGTGCCTTTTATGTTAATATGTAAGAAGTCGCGATAACTCAGATATGCTTTACTGGATATTCCTGAAACTTTGTATATCCATATACATGGGAAGTCGTCTACTGATATTGGACCAAATCGGTAGACCGGTACCGGAGTAAAATCCAATTTAGTGTCTATTTTAAAGACGCGGTAACTCAAATACGATTTGCCGGATTTTTATGAAACTTGGTATACACATTTATAATGTCCATGGGAAGAAGTCTATTGATATTGGACAAAATCGGTTGACCTGTTTCGGAGTAATGCTCAATTTAGTGCCTATTTTATGGTAATATACGTATTCGAAAGAATTTATATAAAAAAAGCAAATCAGTTATCTTGACAACATAGCCTATTGTTTTACTGTGATATTATAGGGCTTTGGAAAATAAAATACAGTTAGCTATGACCAAAAAACACTATTGTTCTACAAGCGCTTATCCAACTAGACCGTTAAACTGACCCAGATGGCCGAGATGGTAACGTTTTGGCCTCACATTCTGGAGTTTCAGGTTCACATCCCGAAACCGGCCAATTTGACTTTTTTTTATTGTATTTTTATGTGAGAGTGCGATTGTCAAGATATCACAAATCTGTATAGTTCAGCTGATGCTGGAAGATGTTAATCTGATAAAAAAAAGAACAAACGTCTAGTAAGCCCTGCTTAATGAATAAATCTGGAGGTTAACTTGGAAATCAATTTTAAAAAAAAACATATTCTGCATATCATAATTGCAGTCATAACTGATTAAACAAAAACATACTGGCACTTTTTTACATCAGTTTACCTGATTTTATTTCTAAAGCAGTGGATAAAGGATAAAACATATGACATTTCGACCCTTCCACAGAGTCTTCTAAAACTCACTTCTTCTATGGAACACTTTTTAAAAAATGACGCTTCTGGCCTTACTTTGCAATTCTTGTTTTTATGCTGTGATTTCAGCTTGCAGTTGGTTTGCTTAGCGACAATAACTAAAACACGTCCCTGCACTGAAATCTGAAAGAGAGAACCTCTTCATGAATATTATAATACTTGCTTAAAGCTGTTTCGGTGATTTTCTGAGAACTGGTTACTGTTACTTTTATAGAAAGAAAACAGGCATGTGTTTATTGAAAGACTCGGCCTCTTCAGACGGACCACAATAAGAACTTTGTAATATAAATTAGATTTTAGTACCTTTCATGTCGCAACTCAGTTGCTGCTATAATACTAAAGCATGCAAACATTTATTTGATGATAAATTAAAAACCAGTCCAGATATAAATATGATTTTTGGATGAACGTGTGCAGAAACAACCGAGCCTCCAAAGTAAAATTACAATACAGTGAACACCGCTTAATGTAATTGAGGATAATGTTATAATTTTGTAAAGTCTAAAGATACATTGAAAAAATGATGTTTATTGTGATCAAAGATTCGGTTTATGTTATCACATTTTCCTTTTTTCGGCTTTATTTCCAAGTACTGTACATCATTCAAAATTTCGTTTTTAACTGTTCCTAACTCACAGGATGACCAGTTCGAGGGGGTGGCATTACCTAACTTTCTCTTTTGAGCAATAAAAAATATTTCACCCCTCAATCTAGCTGCAGCTTTTGATTTATGAAAATAATAGTGTTGACATGCAGTAATGGATAGTGTAAAATGAAAAGACTTGAACAGACAGGCGTTAGATGTTTTGTTACGCAGTGTTCACCACAGATCAGTATAGACTTCCAAAAACACTTGTAACTCCATAACTGAATATGGAGTATTGGTTAATGAACTCCTAAAATAAAGTAAAAGGAATTAAAAATTTTGTTATTGGTTGAAAAATGTAATTGCATGCGGTCTATTACTGTACTAGCCTACAAGTAGTTCAATGATTCACAGTATTGTATTATTTTATGAATAATTCTTATGTATGAATAAATAAACTTCAATTAATTCCTTCGGCTATTGTTATCAATTGGTTAATATTATCAGGGTAGCTGTGTCCCGAAGTGATCACAATAAGCAGTGTGCACTGTATTTCCTTGTAGCGTAAGTTGTAATCCATCGTTGAATTCTTCATGAGCAGAGTACAGCCTGATAGTGAGAATACAGTTTGGCAACATTGATTGGACTGCATATCTATAGCAAAAGAAGGGCAAAATGCTTGCCAATTGCAAAATACTGCGACTTCGTACAATACTTACAAACATTCTTGCGCTTAAAAAAATACATTCAGCCATTTTGACTACAAGTAATACATTTAATAGAAAATATGCCTTTATTTTAAAGAAAATATTGTATTTTATGTAATAGAATCCTAGTCAGGTAATTTCATCTTCAAATAATAAATTTCTGATTTTTTGAAAACCAGACTGTAAAAATAATTTTCGTAAAAATCAGTTTCAAATAAGTTAAATGGAACAGCAATTTGCATGCACGCTTAAACAGCTTAAAGCATGAAAGATTGACCTTGCTTCCCTTGTCTTATAAGAAGGGCTCGGATTTTGATGACCTAAAAATACTTAAAATATGAGCTATAAAATGACTGCAACAATACAAAAAATTGACGAACGAATTAAGAAAATTACTCAAACGTTTTTATGAAAATACTAGTTAATTAGATTTTTGTCTATTCTACATTCACATTGTTGATTCAATTATAGGCTTGTAATTAGTTAATTATCCAATTACAAATTATATTCATAACAAGATCTATTTAGAGTTCTGATCGTATTCAATGTGAGTAAATGCACAAAAACTCTATATAATGGGAGAAACACAAAATAAGAAAATATTACTTTCCATTTTTAAAAAAGATCTAAAAATATGAAATGTGGAAAAAATACATTAAAATGGCCAAAATAAGACCATAAAATCTGATGTGAAAGTCACATAACTTCTTCTGCCCAAATAAAAGTTAGCAGTATTCACATATCCTTGTACAGAATCGCAAGACACAATTTTTCGTTAATTATGCTGTAAATACCTCAAAGCCCCTCATTTGAATGTTACGACTAAAATCACAAGCTATGGACGAACTAAAAAAAAAAAAAAAAAAAAAAAAAAACCAAGTGACTGCAAACGTTTATTGGACTTTCCGCCATTCAGAATAATTTCAAAAATTTATCGAATATTCCCCTCAGATATTTCTTTACTGTAAGCATGGCAACAATACATCTTTCTCACTTCACGTACTTATTTAGAACTAGCGTGTGCCCGCGGCTTCGCACGCGATAATTATTTCAAAAATTAAAAATTAAGAGCATAATAGTTAAATCATTATATTTACTAACACCAAAATCACGTGGACTACATACCACGATTAGATAGCGTCGCCTGGTAAAAGCGACCTCAGATTCGAGTTCCCTGGCCCAGAAAACCCCTGCATAGTGAGTTTCGTCCAAGTCGAACAATGTTTGACCATATTTAGGCCTATATTGAATATCCCTCTTCCGTGTAGGTTGAAAATTTCATACGTTTGTGGGACTTGATATTCTAAACAAATGAATCGTCAAGGATGGACCTACAAAATCAAGCGATCGCCCGCGATAATTATTTCAGAAATTAAAAATTAAGAGCATAATAGTTAAATCATTATATTTATTAACACCTAAATCACGTGAATTACATACCACGATTAGATAGCGTCGCCTGGTAAAAGCGACCTCAGATTCGAGGTACTTGGCCCAGAAAACCCCTGTATAGTGAGTTTCGTCCAAATCGAACAACGTTGGACCCCATTTAGGCGTCGCGTGGTAAAAGCGACCTCAGATTCGAGGTACTTGGCCCAGAAAACCCCTGTATAGTGAGTTTCGTCCAAATCGAACAACGTTTGACCATATTTAGGCCTATATTGATTATCCCTCTTATAATAATAATAATAATAATAATAATAAAATCAGGTAAACTGATATAACAAAGTGCCAGTATGTTTTGTTTAATCAGTTATGATTGCAGTTATGATATGCAGAATATAAAAAAAAGTCAAATTGGCCGGTTTCGGGATTTGAGCCATGGTACTCCAGAATGTAACGCCAAGACGTTACCATCTCAGCCACCTGGGTCAGTTATGGGAAAAGCGCATTTAAAGCAATAGTGTTGTCATAGCTAACTGTATTTTAATTGCCAAAGCCTTAGAAATCACAGTAAAACAAAAGGTTATGTTGTCAAGATAACTGATTTTCATTTTTTCAAATAAATTCTTTCGAATACGTATATTACCATAAAATAGGCACTAAATTGAGCATAACTCCGAAACAGGTCAAGCGATTTTATCCAGTATCAATAGACGTCTTCCCATGGGCATTATAAATGTGTATACCAAGTTTCATAAAAATCCGGTAAAGTGTATTTGAGTTACCGCGTTTTTAAAATAGACACTAAATTGGGTTTTACTACGGTATCGGTCTACCGATTTGGTCCAATATCAGTAGACTTCTTCCCATGTACATTATAAATGGGTATACACAGTTTCAAGAAAATCCAATAAAGCATATTTGAGTTATCGCGACTTCTTATATATTAACATAAAATGCACTAAATTGGGCATTATTCTGGTACTGGCCAACCGATTTGGTCGAATATCAATAGACGTCTTTCCATGGATATTATAAATGCGTGTACGAAGTTTCATAAAAATCGGAAAAAGCGTATTCGAATTATTGCGCCTTTAAAATATACACTAAATTGGGTTTTACTCCGGTACCGGTCAACAGATTAGGTTCAAATTCAATAGGGCACTTTTCATGGGCGTCATAAATGGGTATACCAAGTTTCGTGGCAATCGGATACAGCGTATTTGAGCTATGGCGCCTTTCTAATATAATCTATTAAAATAGGCACTAAATTGGGCATTACTCCGGTACCGGTGAACCGATTTGGTTCAATATCAATAGGGTTCTTCCCATGGACATTATAAATGTGTTTTCAAAGTTTCATGAAAATCCAAAAAAGCATATTTGAGTTATGGTGCGTACAGACACACGGACAGACAGACGGACAGACAGACAGACGGACAGACAGACAGACAGACAGACGGACAGACATTTTTTCGTCCACCACACAATCTCATAAAGTACCATACTGGCACTTAATAATAATCCTCTTCGGTGTTGGTTGAAAATGTCATATATCTGCGTGCCTTGACATGGTAAACAAATGCGTCGACCAGCGTGAGCTACAACATTCAAGCGATCGTAATGGTTTTATGACAAAAATAGCCAAAGCCTACTGTAATTGATTTGACATTGAAATGTGTAACTGAAAATTGATGCTTCGAAAGCGCTAAAATACACGTTTTCTGCCCGTTTTTCATTCATAACTCAATAACGAAAGCAAAAACTAAAAATGTAATATGCCGAAAACCTTCCCGGGAATGTACTCAACAACTTCCCAAAGTTTTATGGCGATCGGATGAATGGTGTAGTAATGCATAAAGGACACACACACAGACACACAGACACACATACATTCATTTTTATATATATAGACTAGCGTGTGCCCGCGGCTTCGCACGCGATAATTATTTAAAAAATTAAAAATTAGGAGCATAATAGTTAAATCATTATATTTATTAACACCTAAATCACGTGAATTACATACCTCGATTAGATAGCGTCGCCTGGTAAAAGCGACCTCAGATTCGAGATCCTTGGCCCAGAAAACCCCTGTATAGTGAGTTTCGTCCAAATCGAACAACGTTTGACCATATTTAGGCCTATATTGACTATCCCTCTAGTAATAATAATAATAATAATAATAATAATAATAATAATAATAATAATAATAATAATAATCCTCTTCGGTGTAGGTTGAAAATTTCATATGTCTGCGGCCTTGACATTATAAACAATTGAATCGACCAGCGTGAGCTACAACATTCAAGCGATCGCGAAAGTTTAATTTCCAAGGTATGACAAAAATAGCCAAAGCCTAGTGTAATTGATTTGGCATTGAAATGTATTACTGAAAACCGATGCTTCTAAAACGCAAAAAATACACGTTTTCTGCCCGTCTTTCACTCATAACTCGCGAACGGAAGCTAAAATTAAAAATGTAGTATGACAGAAACCTTCCCGGGAATGTACACAACAATTTCCCAAAGTTTCATGGCGATCGGATGAATGGTGTAGTAATGCATAAAGGACACACACACACACACACACATACACACATACATTCATTTTTATATATATAGATGAGATGCCGTGAATGTCCGCGCATTGAGTTGTTCACCAGGCAAGACAGGGTATCTACAAACAGTGGGTAGTTTACAACCACCCTTCAGATATATATATATTTTTTTAAGTTTAAAATAAAATATTTAGCTCTTGGTATAAGCACTCCATGCACAAAATTTAAAGGAAATCGTTCGAGCCGTTTTTGAGAATATCGTGACAAACGAAAATTTATTCGTGTAAAGCCCCCTTAAAGTAAGGGAAAGTTGCCGCCACTCTTCGTGTCACAGCCTCAGAAGGTATCTAACCCAAATACAAAATTTTGTTTTCGTACGACTTTCCGTTACATGAGGCCGTATTGCAAAGAGCGTGTATTCACAGTGGGTGCCTTATAGTCCTCTCCATAGAACTATCTATTCTAAGTGATACTATCTATACTTATAACTAAGGTTCGGATGTTTATGACGTGTCATATTTTTATCCTAACCTCAGTTCTCGTCGCAAACACAAATTAATCTTGAATTGCACATTTGTTATCCTAATCGGACCGTTTTTATTTTGCCTATAAAATCATATTTTGGGCTTTTTGGTGGTCTAGGTCATATTTTGACCATATTTGTAATTTAATGTCATATTTCAGTTATAAATTCGATAAAAGAACACAATTGTTCATTGTAAGTACTTTATGGACGAGTTAAATTTGATATTTATTTAATTAATTTAATGTTAATGCCAAATTAATAGGTAACTTGTATTTTAAAATTAATGCAATTGTTCTTATTTTATAGTGACACGCAAGGTCTACAAAATATTACGAGTATTTGGAGCTGATGACGCGAGCAAACCGGAGCAATTTCTTTAAAAATAGAAGTTCTTTACAAGTGAAACTGTAAATAACCAAAATTGTTAAAAAGTGATTATCTGATTGAATTCATGTGATGTGAGAATTTAGTGTCTTTAAATGTTTTAAATTGGAACATTTTTTTAAATACGTTATTTTATCAGGTCATATTTCGGATTTTTGGGTCATATTTCGTCATTTTTAAGGGCATATTTTTAGTCATATTTCCAACTTTTTTAGGTCATAAACCCTACTTATATCAACACTATCTATAGCAAAACAAGTGTGAAGTGTTTTATGAAGAAAATCTCGGCGCTTAATCTTACATGGGGTGCTATACTAAGAACTAAAACGTTTATTTGAAACATTTATTCGAACAGATTTTCTGAAGGGTAGGTATAAGCCACCCACTGTTTGTAGAAACTCAGCCTTGCTTGGTGAACGATAAAGCTTTGCATCAGGTTGAAACAACTGAATACGCACTCTTTGCAATACGGCCTCTTTTACTATACTGTATAAGAATTTGAAGTGAGAACGGTATATTGCTCATGCTTAGAGCAAAGAAAATTATATGAGTGCATTAATGAGATTTGATTTGTGTTGCCGGTTGTGTACCCTTCGGGAATGCGACATGGTAGTGACATTCTCTTCATTTTTACAACGATTTAAATGAAGAAAATGTCATATATAAATAGTATATTGCACTGAGAGGGAAAACTTTTATTTGGACCTAGGATGTTATGTGTTTCACATCAGATCTTTTCTGCTTCTTCCACACGGAGGAAAGCCATGCCTATTTCCTAAAAAAAAAAACAGACATTTTCCCTTTTGTTACGAAATTTTTTTCCTACACATTGGCAATGCTTGTTTGGTCACAATTTCGCACAATATGGCGATCTACAATGAACGGTTTTGCAGGGCTCTATTCAAGGTAATTATAGCTTTATGGTAATTGTATTTGGGATTTTATTGTGAATATTTTTTCATTCCTGTATTAAGTTAGTTTCCTTAAGAATAACGGAGTGCTGTCATCTTATGGAACGCTCATTTTCTTATTAGGGACAATTTTTAATAACTGTTCATAGTACCTTGGCGTTATTTATGGTTTCTACATTTTATTAAAAAGGTGCTTGCTTTTCGAAATGATTATTTCGGGTAGTAATTCCGGAAGAGTAGTTTTTATATTTCTCATTTTCCTTGTTCGTATGAAAGTGTTGAGCATTCATTTGCGTCATTCTGACCATAGCCCGCTAATATTACAAATGTTACATTATATAATGTAAATATGTTCTGACAACTATAGTTGACGTGTTGCCGGCCTAACAAAATCTAAAGCTGTTTATTCTTTCGGTAAGCTACGGCTTTGTCCCATTCACATAAACAAATTAAACGTAACGTAAACTTAAAACTTTTGGGCCATGTTTTTCAATGGGACCATTCACAATACATCAGGTGAACTTTATGTGTAAAATTAAACGGTAACTTATGCCCCATCCATATCGAAAATGAACCGTAAACTTAAGAACATAAGCACGGCATTGAGTATTCACAAAAAAGACAAGAAAAAAAAAAATTAAACGTTGCTAACATCCAATCACAAAGAGAACTTGAATAGCGCATAAAATGGCTGCCAGAGATGATAAAGTAGCTGTCATGTGTCTATTAACCACATAATCTCTATATATAAAAGCCAAAACCCACTGACTCACTCACTCACTGACTGATCACAGTTTCTCAAAAACTGTACAGCCTAGGAACGTGAAACTTGGTACACATATTGCTCCTAGGCTCTGGATGCGCACTAAGAAAGGATTTCAAAATCTTTGGCTTCTAAGGGCCTCTAAGGGCCAAAATAGGGGTGTAAAGTTATGAAATTCACCAAAAGGAATTCATACTGCATGTACACAATCCCCATGACAACATTATTTTTTTTTAACTACACAGGTGGCTTGGCATGACACTGTGATTTCATGTAGATCTAATAGATATAAAATTATGAGAAAGGCTATCAATAGAATTCCTATAAATGTTTATCAACTATTTTGTGACACGAAGTGAATTTAGGAGGTCCTGGGTTCTATTCTTAAGAGTTGAACTCTTTTCCTTATAGTTAGCCTAGGACTGTATTGCGAAAGATAGTTGATACAATATCAATAGATAGCCTATAATTTCTTGATTAATTTCTATTTGTCATATTATCTCTCTATCTTTACCTTAGTGTTTACATCTCCCTTTTGGAGTCATTTAACCGACCCACGTTGCCCGGGCCTTACAGGGCCGCGACCTGTCGGGAGAGGGATTATCTATGGATTACATATATACTTTTTTGACCAGACAAGGACATGGAGGGCCTCCCAGATGAGTGATCAGTCCAATGCCGCGGCCACCTCCGATACAACACAAACACATAGGACGAGATACACCTTTCACACACTCACTCTGAACAAGGCGAGGATGGAATGAGGATGCTAATGGCTGCCAGATGATATCCGGGGACACTAGGGCCTAAAGTTACCAGAGCCTAAAGTTATCAGACATTTTTCTCACAGGTGAGGAAATATCCCGGAAAAAACCCTACCTAGGTAACTTGTCCCGACCAGTATTCGAACCGGAACCCACTGCGTGAGAGGAGCGAACGCATCCCCTGCGCCCAGCTTTTTACTGTAAGTTATGTTTCCCAAAATTGAAACAGAACGATTAAATTTTTTAAGACATAATCAGAGTAAACTACGGGTGAAGGAGTATGTGGAATATAAATACGTCCACCGTGTTGGCTGGACGACTGATAATTTATAGAAGTACATCAAATCGACTTTAAATTGTGTTCACTTAACCTATTATACATAAATCTAACAATGCGAAGCTTTGATGGGTCAGCTAGTAGAAATCATACAAGTAAATGCCTTTGTAGCGATAGGTTATTGATCTACATTACATACACAAAATGAACAGTGTATGTGGGCTGTATTTACTATTATAGTCCATTCAGGGATGTAGCGCCAGGGAGCGTAGTTTTTAAGTTCATTTGTTCAAAATTAATGTCCATGCATTTTCTTCGAATGCTTTTATCATTGGACAGACAAGTTTCTCTAGTGATCTCTTAACTACCGGTACTTCTTTCTCCTGCCATTTGAAATCAGTTGAGCTGGGAATTCTGATTGGTTGTTTCCTTACGATTTGCATAAACTTAACATGAAAGCTTGGGGTTTTTCAAGGATCTAATACGCCATTCACAGTGAAAAGTAATGATAAATTTTGCGTAAACTTAAAACTATGGGCCATGTTATTCAATGGGGTCATTCACAATGCATCATGTATACCATATATGGGCAACGCCCGGCCCGCGGGCCGGACGTGGCCCGCCCCGACTTTTGATGCGGCCCGCGGAACATTTTAAAATCACGCTCGGAAAGTAAATATTTTCGATTCTCGCCAAAAGAGAGTGAGAGGGGGGAAACAAAAGCCTGAACTTCTGACAGCGCTAGAAAAATGCTGCAATAGGCCTAAATCTAACTATTGAACCAAATTTACAGATGAAAATTTGGAAAACACTCTGCGCTTGTGTATTACAGTATTTTTCAAATGGGAAGCAAATTCCTTCACCGCCAATCACGTTTAAGAGCGTACGAAGTGTCGCTAGCAGTAAGAGTCTCCTCTCCGTCTCGCCGTCTCTCATTGAACTGCGTATCTAAGCAGGAGAAAGACAAATGGTTTGTCATCTGCAAAACACTGTAGTGGGTTTGATGCCAACATTGATTATCTTGTTTCTCAAGTTCAAGCTCAAGCTTCTCATCAATTTCTGCTGATTGTAAGTAAATACCTAATCAGTTCGATATTGTTCTCATTCATGTAACTTTAGCATTATACTTTATTAATATAAAAAACCGTATCATGATTATTTTTTCACAACTACCTATTATCTACGGCCCGCGACTTCATAAATATCTAAAGTTTAGCCCGCATCTTTCCAAAGGTTGCCCATACCTGATGTATACATTAAAGATTATGTAAAATTAAACGTTAACTAAATGACGCATTCATGCAGTAAATTAACCATAAACTTAAGAGCATAATTCTTAACGCAAACTTTAGCGAAGCATTAAGCCCTCCCAGGGGATGCCGCCTTATACCAACGCCACCTTGGAACAAGGTGTTCCAAGGTGTTCCAAGGTGGCGTTGCTTATACGCGTAGTAACACTGACCGTGTGGGCGGAGAAGTTTGCATGATTCTATGAGGCTGAGAGCTGTACCAAACGTATAGGGTCTCCCATCCCCATGTTGGGAAGGTCTCATGCTGAGGAGCCAGACGAAGCGCGTCCTGCAGTGGCCCATTTATCTTATCCCATCCTGTATCCTTTTCTATCCCTCGCTCAAGCCAAAGTGGAAGTCATCGTGCTGAGGGCTGAATTCCACCAGGATTTTTTTTTGTTTTTTTTTTTTTCATTTTATGAACGATCCTCTTGGGGGACCAGGCCGAATCCCATTCTATTTTAGACCTTCTACTTCTGTGGGGGCTCCGGGAATAGTGACTGTTTTTCCTCCTTGCTCGTGGGACCAATATTAAAAACGTTTCAATTCATAGGGACTCTCAAAGGAAAAACTTGGATAGAAGTCTGGTAATGGAACCCGGGAAACTAGAGCGCTCCTCCACAGGGGACTTTCCCAGGGAACTTACGAGACCGGAGGACTCCTTAACGGGGGAGTCCAGGGCAGTGTTGGGCGTTAATCAATTAATTTTTCAATCAACTCGTTAATTGACTAAAAAAGTAATTCCGATTAAATTAATTGCAATTAAATTAATCACAATTAAATTATTTGGATTAATGTGTGTTAATCGTAACTCACAATTAAAATAATTGTAATTAACTTGTTTCATTGTTCTATGAAACAATTAAAACTAACAATTAACTTAGGCTACTTACCTTTACCAAAATAAATTAAAAGTATTACAAGATTTCGAAAATTTTACCTACATTAATAAAAATCAATACTACTTATTGATTTAAAAAAAATAATATCATTAGACCCATTATTTATATTTTAATGTATGTTTTTAATTTTTAATTTTTATTTTACATGATTTGTGCAATGTTTTGACATCGTAGATAACAAAAAGTTGCAAAAGTTCATTTTGTTTTATTTGTAACTAACATGCGTATTTCAGTATCTTACTTACGCATTTTGTTATGATACCAGTCCACCAATCACGATTGACAATTGATTAATTGTTAATTGCTACCACTACAATTAACAATTAATCAACTGTTAATTGTAATTTTCCACAATTAAAGTTGATCAATTGTTAGTTGTCATGGTGACAATTAACAATTAATCAATTGTTAATCTTTAATTGTCTTTACAATTAAAATGTGCCCAACACTGGTCCAGGGACGTCGATATCTCCCAAAATTTAAAAATAAAAATGTTGGAAAATTTGAGGTTTTTCATAGAAAAGTTGGGATATTTTAGTTTCACGGAAATAGTTAAAACATTGCAACTTTTGCCATTGCAGTAGCCCATACAAAATTAATATTGTTCTTTTATGATGTTAGGATAGGAAAAGAACATTTATGTTGTTGAGTGAACATCTCTAATGCAAAAAGTGTCCGGAAAATCAATAAGATATTCCTGTAATAATAATTATAACAAAATACGCACAGATTGTGCAAACCTATTAATGTGGTTCATGTCTTTGAATATTAGTAACTGGCATATTCCTGTAATAATAGTGCATCGAATTTATTTCGACTAGAATTTCTGGGAAATTGAGTTACAGCGCTTGTTATTGTGGTAACACTGACTTGCTCCCCTACCCTAGTAGTCTGCTTTCGCGCCTCGCGTACGCTTTTTCATGCAAGTGTTTAGTTTTATCTGTTATCAAGAATACATCTTACATTAGCTTAAGTTAGTATGGAACATGTAAGTAAAAAACAAGCAATTTAACTGAAATTTAACAAATTGAACGATTTTTACTTTTTTAGTAGGTAAGTCTGGTAAAAAGCGTCTATAATAACTAGACTTGCTGTTTTAGGTACCGTACCTAAAATTCGAGGGCTTAGAGTCAGACAACGTTAACTCCCATGTTGTGTTATGGGAGTTAACGTTGTCTGACTCTAAGCCCTCGAAAATAGGCTCTAAATTTTGGAAAATAGGTTCTAAAAATCGTAAAATGGTCTCTTATAAAATCGATAAGTTGCCAATTTTCTGAAATATCTTAATTGCAATGCAGAATATTATATTTATTGATAATAATAATAATAATAATAATAATAATAATTTATTTAGCCTTAGACATTACAAATGCATGGCACATAATATAAAGTAATTGAAGAGTAAGATTACAAACAATACAAGTACATCAAGTTTGACTTTGACCTAGCTTCTATTTAACACTTCGAAATATTCTTCTACTCTGTATGCACTTATTTCTATTAGTATTCTTTTGACTTCTCGCTTGAAATGAAGTATTTTGAGTTTTCTCACGTGTACAGGCAGTGAGTTGTAGAATTTTTTGCCCATTTCATTGAAGCTGTTGAGGGTGGTGCTATAATTGCATTGGCTAATTCTGAGGTCTTGCTTGCATCTTGTTGTGTAGCCATGAACTGAGCTGTTTGTAGGGAAGTCGGTTATATTGTTTCTTACGTATAGCAAGCACTTCATTATGTATTGGGAAACTACGGTTAGTATGCATAATTTTCTAAATAGAGGCTTGCAGTCACCATTAATCAATAATCATGATAAAACACAGATATATGCCTACGGTAGCCTACGCAGAAATATATAGACCTATTAGGCTATCCCTCAGTGATTCAGAGAACTACTTTTTTTACTGGATGTGGGAGTCGGGAGAAAAACACTACGTTTTCTTGGGAATTCCAACAAATTTTTCTACTGAAGACGAAACATTTTTTACTATTTAACCACGTCACAAATGTGTCATGTACTGCATATTCCGAACTAAAAATTTAGTACGAACTGAAAATAAATGCTAGAATTTATAACAAAAAAATAACTTATTTTGAACTTTAGAGGAAAAACAAGCAAAAAGGCAACATTAGGCTCTAACGTAAAAATAGGCTGTTTTAGGTCCTATAAAAGTATCAATTTTAGGCAGTCACTTATGAAAGTTGCATCTACAAGGTTTCGTCCATATATCACTTAAGGATTAAAATAGGTTTTCACCTAAAATCCGAAGTCTAATAATAACACATCTTTGAAAAATAAAATTTTGTAATTTTAATTTGGTAATCCATAATTAATTGCCGCTGCGTATAATATATATATATATATTTTTTTTTTACCGATTTTGAACGGAGGTGCAATGAAATGCAGGCATATACAATGCTGTGAACTGCTGAAAATGCAGTTCGTTGAAATCTTGAAACTGGTTAGCCTAGCTTAATCCTATATAAACTTTATCGCCTGGTTTCGATGGAGATGCGGTAGGTAACCAATAATTCGGTATAAGTGCCAACACCTCTGCATTAAGGTGAGTAATGACAGGTAGATTCTGCTGTAGTGGCAGTTATGTTAGGTTAGGTTCGTTTGTTTGGTTAGGTTATGAACAGCGATGTTAGTGTAGTGTGTTGGTTAACCTGTTACCCAGAATTCTACCTGCTCCACTGGTGTGACATCAGAGCTCTGGCGTCCAATCACAAAAATTTGTATCATTTTGGGAAAGTAATATGGTGGAGGTTTGACTACTTTTTGCTAGATCTTGGTATAAAAGAAATTGTAACATTTAGGGCGGATGGGTTGGACCAAATCATTTGCCAAGGCAACATTGCCTCTCCACGTAACTATGTAGGCCTATAACAAAATATGGCGTAAATCAAATGTAAGTCGCCCCTTATGCTCCCCTCACTGCGTTGCTATGGCGACCACCTCGGAACTCCTGATCGTGCCCTCACTTGACACTCCCGACTGTACCAAATACCAGCTACCAACCCTTGTACCAAAATGACAACCCGCTAGCTCACTCAGCACTCCAGACCGTCCCACAATCACCCATATAGACTAAATAAAGTGTAACACTAACCACATAGTTAAGTGCGCGAAGTGGAGGCGGCATCCGTAGCGAATTTTGTACGAATTTTCGAATAATGTACGATACACTGTTTGTAGGTTTCGAAAATGTGGCATATTATATCTCCCATAGGTTTGCAGCCTGTCACTTTTTGTGTAGCGGTATGATGTCACACCACCACCACAGTATAAAATTTTCATATTTCACCAGAAGGGGAATAAGAGAATATATGTTAAAATGTGTTATTCCTGCATTCATGTGTTCTCAAAAATACGAGGAGGAGTTCGAAAATAACTTTCCCCTGGCGACTGTTTACAGAGGTGTGGATGAAAGACATTATTAAAGATAAGATGTACCTTTATTTTTCCACATAATTACCACATACATTGAGTCTGCATATGCTTCTATGGAGTGGAAACATCCATCATCACCTGTCCTAAAGAAGTTCAAAACAATGCCCTCTGCAGGTAAAGTGCTCCTCACAGTGTTCTGGGACGCCCAAGGGGTATTGTTGCTGGACTTTTTGGAGGATGGAACCATCACTGCTACGCAGTACTGTCACACCCTGTCGAAATTGAAGGAGGTGATTCGGAAAAAACGGCCTGGTCTTCTCCAATCTGGTGTTCTGTTGTTGGATGACAATGCGAGACCACACTCGGCGATGGCAATGCAAAACTGTATTGCAACTCTTGGTTGAGAGTGTAGAGCCCTGATTTTTTTCTGGAGGGTGTTTTGAAGCTTCTAAAGCAGTATGACAGATGTCTCAATGTACATGGTAACTATGTGGAAAATAAAGGTACGTCTCATCTTTAATGCCTTTTATCCACACCTGTGTCACAGTCGCCAGGGGAACTTATTTTTGGACTCACTCTCGTAAAATTCCTGTTTTCAACATACGATATTTAAAAATTATACATTTTTTTTTAAGTTGTATGGTTCATTTCACTGAACAACATCGCACCCAAGAATAGGCAATCCTATGTGAGTAGTGAAGGTAAACTTTTAATTAATTTTGACCTGTTATTTTGAAGGTTTCCCAATTAAGTCCTGCTATTTGTACGAGATATATGGGCGTACAGGAATGCCACAAGACTTCAGAGCAAGCAGGTCGCATAAGGTGCACTCTGATTCCTGGAGATGGTGTCGGACCTGAGCTGGTGGATTCTGTACAACAAGTTTTTAAGGTAAGCATATCTCTGAACCCTAATTAGTCTAAATGTTTAAATTTTGAGATTGTCGATTCACTGAAACAAATGGCAATGAGCCCACCATACCCTTTGAGTCAGCTGATTGTCATAGTTCTTGTCTTGTACGAGAGATGGCAGGTCAAATTGAAGCTACGTTATGATTGACATCTTGAACCAAACATTTTTGACAACACAGATTGAATTCATTTTAGTACGATATTAAAAGTAACATGAACAGAATTGATTTTATTTTAAACTAGCTTAAAAGGCCCGGCGTCGCCCGGGTTTTGTATTTTGTAATATGAAATTAAATTATGGAGGACTTTCGATTTTGAAACTCTAGGTCCTTATATAATATGTATGTAGAATTCGAAATGAGGAAGAACGACATATGACACTCAGACTATTCCCTCAGAAAACGCTAGATATACCTTTTTATGGCTCTCAGAGGATGTCGAATGTTGCATTCCATTGCTTCTACACACCATGCCTGGGAGGAGTGCAAATAAGAAGAAAAAGAAATTCCGGTTTCATAAGATCGTATTGTCTTGATAGAAAATGTTACTTCTCACTCCCATATTACCATACAACAGTTTCGGGTCTGAGGTAAAAAAGAAATTCAGTATCTCTTTCATACTTACCTTCCCAAAAACCTGGGACATAATATACTGCGCGCGTAGGACTGAAAATGTTCTATCCCATCTTGTCTTCTTTTAGATGCTTGGGGCCTCTGATAAACACCCCTAGGCCTATTTCTCAATAATACAAAGCCTAAAGCTATGAGCGACATATCAGTGGATAGGATTTGTTATCGACTTTTGATATAGCATACTCACTGGCACACACTTAAGTTGTCCCTGAAATACGACCGTTTATTCTACATCAAAATATGAAGTGAGAAAATGATATTTTCCATGTTGAGGGTAGAGAAAGTTATGTGACTGCTTTATTTTCGTGGATTTTATTTTTCAAGAATTATTTTCACAAATGTATTAATTACATCGATAGTATCATAATTTGTTAAATCCCAGTGTTATAATATAGTTTCAAAGCCCTATGTGAACACTGTAAACAATACTTTCGTTATGTAAACAATCGACAGCATAACTCTCTAACTTTGCCGCATTTCACATTTCCGACTTTTCCCGAGGATTTTCCAAAAATTTTCTTTCATACAAACCTTGTCCTGACAATTACGAACACAGCAAAAAGAGAATCAGCCAAATCGGTCGAGCCATTCTCAAGTGATGCTCCGTCATACATTTTGGAAATTCATTTTTATTAATATAGATACAGGTTATTTATTACATAGTTTTCAGCTCCTTCTTTCAAGCTATCAAGACCGTTTCATGTTCGATAATAATTGACACCACACCGATGTCAAAATGAAAAACAGTTCCAAAATGAGTATAATTATGATACCGTTATTTCACTCGTAATAATCAGGGCCCGGATTCTAATGACATGTCATGATTTTATTGATGCTGCATAGACATTGCCAACTTGTAGATAAATCTTAATCATGGCCTCTAGATTATAGGAATGCACTTTTATTAGGTAATTTTTTGTCATGTTATGCATTTTATATTTTTGGGAATTTATTTCAATTTTACGTCATTATTTTGTCATTTTCATGTCATTTGCTTTCTTTTTTAGTCATTTTCATGATTTATATTGAGTGTATTAACTTTTTTTGTTGCTAGCGGTGCTATCTTTGAAGTGTACTTTGTTTAATGCAACAAGGAAAAACTCGGTGTTGAAGTGTTGTCGTGTCTCAGTCAGAATGAGAATCAAAGAAATGCCAAAATTTTATATTATATTACTATTGTTACTAGATTGACTTGGCACCAGAGCCTGCCACCTACTTGGATTTGAGAGTGCAAACTACTGTTTACCCTCAATAAACAATATAACCTAATCCGTTAGACCACAAAAGGATGTGTCGAATTTTGACTCACCAGTGCCTCAGTGCCAGTATAAATTTCCGTGAGAAAAGAACATTCACAACATTACAGTTATTTACAGTTTTTACAATTATGTACAAACTAGTCTATAACTTTGTGTGTACAATAATATTTTTTATAAATAAAATATCAGTTTTTAGGTCATTTTTTTAATAATAATTAAGTCATTTTCTTTAAAATTTAGGGTCTTTTTATAGGTCATTTCTCAAACAATTTTAGGTCATCAGAATCCGGGCCCTGGTAATAAACATATTATAATATGATCAAACAAAACAGCAGCTATAAGACTGGACCATGCTTGCTCAATTGGGTTCAACAATGCACTGTAAGGACTCAATCTTTTAAGGATTTTTATGACAGGCAACATAAAATAACAAATATCGGCAATGTTTTGAAAGCTATTAAGTCATGTGAATATCAGATACTGGTATTGGACTGATTTTGAAATTATATCATGACAACGACATTTTTAACGCGATTCTTTTGATATATTGGAACATATCATTGAGTAAATAAATTTTATCGATTAAAACTAGTGAATGAATTCATAAGAAATTATATATCAAAATTCTTAGATTTTCGAGACGGACACGAATTTAATGTTTAATGTTAATTATAATCACAGGTTTGTGAAATAATAAGGGCCTGTAAAGATCCAGACTTGGTGGCACCACATCTATCATTCTGTGGGTGGTTAGCGTTTCTCAACTGTAAGAGTGTGGAAATTTTCCGACATTTCAGGAGAGACGCTTGTCACATATTCAAAAGAATAACCAATTGGCAGAGAGTACAACAAGAAATGATCCAATGAGACTAGATAATAGCACTTAAGACGTTGTTACGTCAAACCCATATATAAGGTAGATGCCCAGTCTCAACAGGGCTGATTGACTGCGGATTGATGGGCTGACTGTCATTTGCTCGCAAAATTGTTAGAGGTGTATTAGGGCATAAGTCCCTTGCTGTCAAAGTAATCCGAGCAATATAAATTAAATCCCTCGCGAGATATAGTGCAATTTAATAACATTGCTACAAAGTGTAATTATTCTGCTCAAGTATAAGCGAGTAAAGAGTTTAATTCACTCTAGACCAAAAGGTTATAATAGTGACTTTGACCGTGTGAAATTGTGCCAAATGATAAATAAATAATTTACATCTAAGATAACATGGGAATATTTATCTACTGTGTTTAGAATCTGCTTGTGCAATATCCCGTATCATCTCAGCTCTACCATCTCAGCTAGGTGTATAAGAAAATCGACAGCCCTTATATTTTGACCAAAGTGCACGACGGATACAATCTCAACAAGCAATGGTTAGGTTGCTTGTTGATAGATGTCTTATGATACTGAATTACTATATTAGAATGTTATTCTAGCAGCATAAAAATAATAATTCTCAACCTAGATTGTTTGGTCTTACCTTGAAATTGTGTGGTTTCAACTTGAAGTTGAAAAGGTATAGTAACATAAGTAAACGCTTGAAAAATAATGTTTATAATTCATAATATATTTTATATATTTACCAATATAGAGAGTGCATCAGTGATGTAAAGTAAAGTCATCCCTATACGGGCCATAGAGGCCCTCAGGATTCTTGGAGGTTGAGGCTCCCAGATTTTTACACATTCGGCACAAGGTTGTCAACCTTACACACCATCCACCTTTACCCTCAGGTTTTCCTGGTACTAATTTCTGTTGGAGGCTCAGTCGGCCCCAGGGCCATAGTGCCACCAGAAGGATTAGGCCAATTGAAAAATCCCAATGACCTCATTGGGGATTGAACCCACGACCTTCTCGTTTGTACCACAGTGCCGCAACCAGTACAGCATGGCATACCCCTCATCAGTGGTGTAGTGCTGTATATTTCTACTGGTTGAGACATTAGTTTCCATGTAGAGTAATAGTATAGTCCTTTAGTCAGAATGTAAAATGTGTAAATGTTTATAATTCTAGGCTGCATGTGTGCCTGTCGATTTTGAGACTTTCTTCTTCTCTGAACTACAGCATGACAAGAGTGCACCACTGGAAGATGTAGCCCATTCCATCACAACCAACGGCATCTGTCTTAAGGTGTGTAGGTATACAGTATTTATCAGGTTGAAGTACAGTGCATTTCATGTAAGAGTTGGCCAATCATGCAGATTTCTGGAGTGCGGCAGCCCCAGCTCTAACTCCCAAGTGATCGGGTGGAATATCTAAGCAAAAAAAGCCGTTAACGGTGTAATGATTCAGTTTCTCACAGTTACAGTTAAAATTGCCATGAAAATAACCACGTACCTCTTCACAAGAGATGTTGGAAATGTCCTCCTCTTGCATCCACACAACACTGGTACCTTCTTAGGAAATTTTCTTTCATGTGCATAAGTTCAGCTTCCGAGATGAGTTAATTTCTCTTGTGATTTGTCTTTAGGTTTATTAGTTTATTAGTTTATTTCATCCTCTGAATCATTACAAAATGATATGGGACACAATTTTATGGAGTTATACAATAAGTACTGTTGAAGTGGACAACAAAATACAATACAATACAAAGCAAATTAATAAAACATAGATGATTACAATACAATACAATACAAATGAATAAAACATGGATGATTACAATAAAAAACAAATGAATAAAACATAGATGATTACAATGAAAATTATTAATTACTACAGGATTTAGCTTGTTTACATTAACTGATGATTATGGTCGAGACTATGAATAGAGTTGTTTTGGTTAAAATGTTGAGTCTAAGTAATCTTTAATACTAAGGAACTTGCCATTCAGGAGTATATCTTTTAGTTTTCCCGTTCCTCTAATGTGTGGGGAATTTACCTATACTTTATTTTTCAAGTTCCCCCTTAAATAATACTTACATAGGCTAATGTTGCGTTTTTGCAATCAGTTATCACCGGTGATGAGTCTGGTTGCATTATTATGATCCTGAAGAAAAACAAGCCCACACAGTATGGAAATCACCAGGTTCTTCAACACCAAAAAAAGGCAAAAGTTGTTCCATCTGCAGGGAAGGTGATGATCACATTTTTTAACTGCTTTAACAGTAGTGCAAGGGAAAATTGCGTACTGGCATATCATTCTACTGCAGTAAAAAAATGTGAATCATCACTTTCCCTGGAGATGGTTGTCTTTTTTGGTCTTGGAGAACCTGGTGATTTCAGCACTGTGCTGTCTTGTTTTCCTTCGGGATCATAATGATGCAACCAAGACTCAACACTGGTGACAACTGACTCCAGAAACACATGCTCTCCATCAGCAAAGAGATACACCACCTAACGGTATGTCTTTATTCGCACAGCTTTTGTTCAGAAGTTGCCTCCATTTTTGTTATGCGAATTGCAAGCAAGAATTACTACCAATCTACCAATATGAGAGTGCTGTCACCTACAGGGTTTAAGCTACGATTTCAATTTTCACAAAATGTGAAAGTAAACTTTAGAATGCAAAAGAAATTGTAGCCACTTTTGCAAAAATGCGAAAGGAAATTCTTACATCGTGATCGTATAGGCTTTTGAGAAGTGGGCCAATTTGAAACAGAGAAAAGTGTTAAATTCCAAACCAAAGTGTTTCTTGAAAGAAAAGAAAGGAAAGAAATAAATAATAATAATAATAATAATAATAATAATAATAATAATAATAATAATAATTTTCTTTATAGTTCAGTTTGTTCTTTGTACCATTTTATTCTTTATTATTTTGAAGCTACATAAAAAAAATGCAGTTAAAATTAACTTTTAGCGATAAATTTGTATTTTAGCATTTTGCTAAAGCCTTTTTATCCATTTTTGCTTTTTTTTGCTAAAGCTTTTTTTTTTCTAGCTTAAACCCTGGTCACCTATGGACATTATACATGAAGTCTCGACCTTTTCAAATATTCATGGAACAGACACGCAACTTTGAAGGAAGCTACAGGAAAAAATCAGTCTCAGTCTATGTTGATCAGCCCTCGTATAATAATATTTGCTATAATTATAATGATAAAAAGGGAGCAGAATAGCCTATTAATGCACATAAGAATTTTCATATTAAGAGCTGTGCTATTATTA
This sequence comes from Ectobius pallidus, assembly GCA_964059195.1. Classification (NCBI taxonomy): domain Eukaryota; kingdom Metazoa; phylum Arthropoda; class Insecta; order Blattodea; family Ectobiidae; genus Ectobius; species Ectobius pallidus. The sequence continues at coordinate 9,067,458 of CAXKWD010000006.1, forward strand.
TGTTTTATAAAACAGTTGCTGTTCCGATTCTTACATATGGTTCTGAAAATTGTCCGAGGAGGTACCGGGAATCGAACCCGGGCCGACGGATCTGTAGTCAGCAACGCTAACCACAAGACCACGCCGGCGGTCAAGTGAAAATATAGCCTACTACAAAAAGCAGCATATGAACTAAGTATAATAGCAAAGGAGTATACTTTTAATATTTCTATAGATACGAGTAAAACGAAAGTAATGGCTTTTGTTGGAAAATATCCTGTTAGAAGTAAAATAGTTATTAATAATAGAATTATTGAATACATAAAAAGTTTTAACTTTCTAGGCTATCATATAAACATAGATGAAAACAGAGATATAGAAGATGAAATAATAAAATTCAAGAGGATATGTGGCACAATTAATAGAACATTGAGAAATAAAAGCTGCTGAAATGACATTTTTGAGATCTACAATGAATGTAAGACGTATCGATAAAATACGAAATGAAGGCATACGACAACAGCTTAATTTGGATAGTTTAAATGAGAAAATAAAATGTAACTTAATAGAGAGAAATGGTTCATGCATGTCCAACGAATGGAAGGCAAAAGATTGACAAAGAGAATATTAAATTATAATGTAACTGGTAACAGAAATGTAGGTAGACCTAGGAAAAGATGGATTGACCAACTAAGCTGATAACTGGCACATGAAAAAGCCTAATACGTTCAAGGAGATGATGATGATGCTATTATTATGTTTGCAGGGAGTGCTTTCCACCCCAGAGTGCAGCCCCACGGGAGAATTGGAAACTTTAACCATGAAACTGAGGAAAACGTTAGATCTGTACGCCAACGTCGTGCATGCAAAGAGTCTGCCTGGTGTGAAGGGCAGACATGAGAATATGGATGTAGTTATCGTGAGGGAACAAACTGAAGGAGAGTATTCTGCACTCGAACACGAAAGTGTTAAGGTTGGTACAAGTATCATTTCTTCCGGAGGTTATAGTAAGGAATTCCAAATTCCTAATGTTTAGGGCAGAAGATGCAAGAATAAGTACGAGGGCCATCCACAAAGTAAGTTTCCCTAGGACCGTTTACACAAACAAAACAAAATTTCATGGAAATATTTATGGCAACAGTATATAGCAAGTGTTCAGCTATTTTTCAACATATTCACTACAGGAATTGAAACATTTGTCATACAGTGAGACCAACTTTTGAACACTTTTATCGTAGAAGTCTGCCACCTGGGATTTGAACCACTGTGTGACAACCGTCTCCACTTCTCTGTCATTTATTGAGGTGTAGGAAAAGATTGAAATCACTTGGAGGGAGGTCCGGGCTGTAGGGTGGATGTTTAAACATCTCCTAGCCGAACCACACACCCAGAGATTTTCATCTTTTCCTACCACTCAAGAAATGACAGTGAATGACAGAGAATGGTAGAGATTGACAGAGAAATGAATAAGGTTATCACTAGGGCCCACATTTTTAGGCTTTTATAAAACGTATTATAGCCTTTTATTTTCGTGGAATAGCCCTTTTTAGGCTTTAAACAAACTATTTTAACCGTCATATAATAAACACTAATATTAACACCAAAAAGTGTATTATAGTTTTGACACAGTTATTCTAGTTCTTTACAAAATAAACAAATAACTATTCCTATATCCGCACTCGAAAAATAGCATAAACAATTGAGATATTTACCCTTAATGATACAATTATTCAATACACCACTCAATTCACTTTCGATGTACAAAAATAATTATTTTTATACTTATAAGTAGACTTGAGTGTCACTAATTTGTTCTTTAAAATACCTCTCGTCGTTTGTCACAACTTGTTATTTTAAACTTGAAGCAACAATGGATTACCGTATTTTACGGACCATAAGATGCACTTTTAGGTAGATTTTCGAAGAAAAATCTACCTATTGCAATGGATACCACTTTATGATTTTCGAAAAATTCTTTCATATCTTTACGTTTCATGCTCCCCTAAATACGAAACCACCTCCCGTTCAAAAAAAAAAATTGTGATATTTATATATATATTTATATATATATATATATATATATATATATATATATATATCTTTACACGATATATATATATTTATATATATATATATATATATATATATATCTTTACACGATAGCGGCCGTAATTTTGAAGATATTTGAACCAAATTTTATTATGTTATTTCTAGGCCCAATAGTTCGGACAAGTTCGTTAATGGGCAAAATTGGCCCAAGGGGGTGGTCGGGGAAGGGGGTTGAAATTTTAAAACATTTATATCTCGGCCCCTATGAAGTATAGAGGGAAACTTTGTTTGAATAAATTAGAGTACTCCCTATGGAGTTCACAGTGACACCAACAATTCGGGGGTTCGAGTGAGGGTGGGGGTGGGGTGGGGGTGGGGGATGAAAATTCGAAACTTTTGAAACCACGTCTTGTGGGGTATCGTTGAAAAGCTCTCGATGAGTACTCTACAAATCAATACATAGTTTCTTGATAGCTCTCATATGACGCGAGATTTTAATGTTTGAAAATAATAACACTTAAAAGAATTATTATAATATTATAATTTTGTCTTGTTTAGCGGCTTTGCTAATTTTATTCATTGTTGATCTTACGCACGGCCTCCCAGAATATTATATCCTATTCTTGTTGTCAAAACAAATGATTGTAGGCTCTTCCTCTTTACCGAATTCAGTTCTTATTACTGCAGGTTTACCATGCCAAGGCTAAAGAAAAAGAGTGCTATGCAGCGACAATAAATTAAACCAAAAGCACTTCGAAATCTACCTCCGCCTGTAGGCCTGCCTAAAGGGATTTTTTTACTTTGAAAACAGAGCCTTGAAAGTTAGGTGCGTCTAATGGTCCTAAGTACACAAAAAAGTAAAAAATGGTAAATATTGCCAGAATACCATAGTTATAAACAAGGTGTTATAAACATAGGATAATTACAAATTTTTCCACAGACTGTACATTAGTGCACTTGTCACAGTCGTAAATTGAGGGTAGCTGCAAGCCAGGTATACAATGCGAAGAGAAAGGAATGTTGAGTTCTTTTATACAAATGGAGTTGTGTCCGTTGGGTGGTTTAAATGAAGGCAATGACCTCTAAACAGCCTTATCCCGTTACACATACCGTTTGGTGAATTGAGGGTTAGAGGGTGTAAAAGTATTTTCAGTCTTTAATGAGAAATCAGTTCGGTAGTTAAAATTTACACATGCCAATACAGAAGAGATTTTCATACAATACAGGTTTTAAGTTAGAAGCGATTTACACTGATTTCATTGTACAAGGTTATAATTTGTTTATGCAACTAAGCAAATTATTCCCTTTAAAATTTGTCGTTTAGAAATGCATTAAATTTCTTTTCCTTTAAATTTCCATCCTAAAACCAAGGTGCATCTTATGGTTCAGAGCGTCTTGTAGTCCGTAAAATATGGTAGTTGCAGATTTCAAAGTATTGCACATGGCTCAAGTTTCATTTCCTGCGATGGCTAGGCAGTACATTTTCGAGTTAAAAGACAAGCGACAAAGAGACATCTGCACATTTAATTTCAGTGGGTTGTATAAATTAATTTTTATTGTGTCTTTTCTTAAAATGTAGAAATTCACATATTTATTTTCCTCTGCATTAAATGGAAAGTATAAGTTATTTAAAAATCATGTTTTTTCTGCAAAAGTCCTCTTTAGCCTCTTTTAGACTTCAGTCTGATTTAGCCCTTTTTAGGTTCTATAAGGTTCACATATTCAAAAGCAAGGGACATGAAACGGAAAAGTACGTTAAAATGTTCTAATTAGGAAGCTGAGGAAAAAATAGGTACAAATCCGGGCCCTAGTTATCACACAGTGGTACAAATCTCAGGCGGCAGACTTCTACAACACAAGTGTTCAAAAGTTGGTTCCACGATATGACAAATATCTCAATTCCTGTGGAGAATATGTTGAAATATAGCTGAACACTTTCTATATCTTTGCAATGAATATTTCCATAAAATTTTGGTTTGTTTGTGTAAACGGCCCAAGAGAAACTTACTTTGTGGTTTGACTATAGGTAATATAACAAGAGTTCTGGAATTTATCAAGTTTTGAGTGAAATTTACCTTGATTGCGTCACTTAGAGTGACACAGTACTAAGGCAGAAGCTAGTGTGTTTTATTAATTTTTGTGAATTTAATTATTCTTACATGCTAAATTATGTAAGTGTTTGCTAAACAGACACAAATATAATTCTAGGTCCAGATTAGCGAGGTTAAGCCATTGTATTTGGAGGCTAAGAATCTTAAGAGGTCATACACCTAATGGAACATGTACATTTTATATTAAGGAAGAAAATATGAGATATATCATGCTAGAGTATAAAGGAATGGAAATAGTAAGAGTAATATTTACTGGTAGGAAATACTTAGAGATGAATGTAAATGTAGCATATAAATAATTATTAGACCTGGGATTTTAGGCTCTAAAAAAATTAGTTTTAGGCACCTAAAATAGGCTTTTAAAAGAGGAAATAGGCACTTAAAATATGCTTTAAAAATGTGTAAATAGATAGAAAATAGTGTCACGTAGCGAATGGCTACGTGCATAATAGACGATAGCAAACCATTTCTAAACAAAGGAAGGGTTTGGGAGACTTCGATTAATCGATATTGAACCCTGTTATGACTATCGATACTGCCCTGAATTTATTTTGAATTACAGAAAAAAGAGAAGTGCGCATGCGCCGACGGTGAGTCGACGGGAGAAGAGCTGATCCCAAAAAGACAGTAGGAGTACGTGCCTGACTACGAGAGAGAGAAGTTGAAAAGGCAGAAGGGAGAAGACGAGATTGGGATGTGTGACAGCGGTAGCGACGTTCTGGCATGATGGTGTGTCAGACTTCCATCTAAGGAAATTCTGGTTGTGAACTTCCTTGACACGACTATATGGAGATAGTCATTAATCAGAAGAATACACCAAGTCGGCCAGTACGAGACACCGCTACAGCGAACATCAGCTGTGAGAGTGAGTCGTGACTGCTCGCTCTGAATAAGAGCAGATATGGACATCAGGAAGTAATGGGAGACAACTCAGGATCGGAGGATAAGTTGGACATCACTGGTTGAGTATAATCGTCTAGACTTTTTCTTATTGTTTGGGGAGTGAGAAAACTGAGATATTCTTTTTTTAAGGATGGTTTCTAAGTCATGTAAGGCAATCAGACGCCGTAGGGTATGATAGAAGAATAGAATAGAAATATAGAAGTGAGAATTCTAGAAGTAAAGTGATGAAATCCAGTAATCCAACTATTTTCTATTTCTGGTCTAAGTTAATTATAAAAGAGCAGTCAAGAGCCTAACCGCTGAAGGCTACAGATAGATCTCTTCACTTTGTGGTTTCATGGGTGATTGTTCCACGAATGAATACATAGCTAGGGGCAATTGGTGATGCTCATAGAAACTTTGTTATTTTTGAGACAGGACGCGAGGGGAGTAAGGAAGAAAAGTAATTAAGGGGCATGCTTAGTACTTCTTACGAGGGCCCCTCCCACTTGGGTTTCTTTCAGGTGACGGGTGACTATCTATAAATAGATTTCATGCTGGCCTGTAATGTTAAGTTATGTTTTTTTATAGAGATTTATCTACAAGCGAAGGTGTATGGAACATGGTAGAGGGGGATAAGAAGTGGAAAGATTGAAGGGCAAAAGAAGGCCTACGAGTGGTAGTGCATTAGGTGTGTACCATTGGAAAATTTACATGTTAGGGTAGAAGTAGAAGTCACTAAAGGGGTTATAGAGAAGCTTACTAATCTGGGCGTGAATTAGTTTCAGTTAGAATTCTAGGGAATTTAGAGACAAAAGGAGATTGGGTGCCCATGCTAAAGAGTAGTAACGTAAGAAGTAGGAAAACTAGAATAACCACCGAGTGAATTAAATCAATGGTATAAGCTGAAGGGAACTCTACTTAAAGAAAGAAAGGGCTTAAAAGATAATAGCTGATGACTGGTCAGGTTAGAAAGAGGAGAGTGAGTTGAAAGATAACAACAAATGATTGGTTAGGTTAGAAAGAGGAGAATAGGTAATTGCGAGTAGTGTACTGATGATAAGTAGTTTATTAGCAAGTACTAGAGATTGTAAGGGTGAGGTGAGGGAACGCCGGAAGTATCCCGAATCAAACAAATAAAATCTGGTAGTAGACAAGGCCTATACCAGTAACATATAAAGAAAAGAAATTTATGAGAGATTGTGAAAGCCATCGATGTTGGAGGCGAACAACGGCCCCACGTGCCTCTAGGAGAGAGTGTCAGGGACCTCTGACATCGATTTACAAAATTTTATTTTTGTTTGCGGCCCATTAATATTTTCCCGGTTGCAGGAGAGGAGTCAGATTGTTTGTAACTCAAGATCTAGACGCCGCTCCTGTATCGGTGGTCTACCGCCACAGTCACTCTGTGGGTATAGGCCTAAACTTCTATTTCTTTCTTCATGAGACTGTCTTTTCTATCTATCTTTAAATACAATTCTTCATGGACTAAGCTGACTAATAGACTAATATAGGAGACATAGGTGGGATTATTGAGTGTAATCTGTAGAGTAAGGACTGGATTATGAATTGAAAACCTTTATTTATTCAAGAGAAAAAAAAACACCCAGTATAATATATATATTGAACTATCCTGAAGTTGCAAATGTAAATGACTACACAAGTCAGTAGTAAATTAGAAGAATAATACAAGACGTTCTAGTAGATACCTGAAAAAAAAAAGAAAGAAAATTAAAGTAATTAATTAAGGATTTGTTATTGTTGAACAGAGAACGTACTTATATAGTTAAAATTGGGTATACTAACCTTGAATAATCAAATATTATCCTACCAATAAAAGTGTTGAATGGTTAATGTAGTGTAAATGTAATTTATTGTATATAAGATTGTTATTGTTGAAAAAAAGAAAAAAAAAATAATATATTAAATAAATTATGGTTATTGTTATGCAAAGTAAATTAACGTGAAGTTCAGATTTTTGACCCTTATCCTTGTAATGGTTTGAGAGTCGCTGGTTTTTGTGCTAAGTTACATACTTTGGTAGTGAGTATTGAAAAAGGAGAAAAAGAAGAAGCAGAATAAAAAAACGAAAGGTAAATCCGAACCCAACTCCCGTCTCCACTGTTAATTTAAAAGCTAGTCGAGGGGCATGTAGGTACATAGCCTGTGTATCTATAATTTAATTTGTGACTGGGCTGATACATAACAAAAAAAAAAGAAAAGAGGAAGCGTATTGATGATGGCGCCCGTTAATAGAAATTTTCATCAATATTATCAAAACTGGGTAATTTGTTAAAAGAGAGAGAAAGTAGACTGAGAGTAGGAAATTTGCAATCACCCGGTGACAAAGGTAGTCGTACTGAACGTTGGAATGTGGACTATGCAGGCAGTGTTATGATGACACGACAGGTGCATGAGTGACCTTGTTTTGTAGGAGTTCAGTAAACTTATATACTACGATTGAGAATAATCACATATTAGTCGTCACAGATTTTGGCGAAGAATTTTGGCGAAGATTTAATCCAAGAAGTTAAGGAACTTTATAGCATAAAGTAAGTAAAGCCCGTCACATATTTTGGCGCCCAGCGTGGGGTTGAGTAGTGTTAAAACAAAACAGTATTGCTAATTGTTGCAACTTAATTTAGTTAAAATTGTTAAATAAAAAAGTATGGCCGTGTGTTGTGCTGCATAAAGTTATCGTGAAGTTCCATATTTTGGTCGTCCATAGCGTGAGGCTGTGATAGTTTCATAGTAGGATAATTTTGATAGTAATTTTGACCCATAGCGTGGGGCGAGTTGTGTTAAAATTACAAAAGTTTGGCTTGATATAAGAAAAGAAAATAAACATTAATCAGTTAGAATTGGAAACTTGAAATACGAGTCGTCATATATTTTGGAGCCCATAGTGTGGGTTGAGTTGTGTTGAAATCACATATTTTGATAGCCCATAGCGTGAGGCAGTGATAGTTTTAAAAGAATTTTGGGAGTTAGGTTAGTATAGCTGCAATTTATTCTCAAAAAAAAAATAATAATAATAATAACATATTTTTGGGAAAAGAATAATGACTATTGACAAGTAAGGACTTCTATAGATGACTAAGACAGACGACTGAACTATTGTGTTCTAATCTTTTTTTCAGTGGTATTGTTAATATATAAATATGGCTACTTATGTTGATCCGTATGCACAAATAAGAGCAGCTGAGTTAACCCAAGCTATTAGGAAGTTGAGGAAGGCGGATTTAGAGGCTGAATGTGATAGAGTAAAGTTACCGACCACAGGTACAAGGGATGAGTTGAGACAACGCTTGTTAGATTATGCCCGTAAGAACCCTCAGTCATTTCAAGTGTTAATTACGGCTTTTGCGCTGAGTCAGGAAGTTTTAGAAGAAGATTTAGTTGAACATAATATAACGGTTCCACAAGATTCATATGGAGATGTAGTGTATACATGGGTTAAGTTAATGCGTAGAAAGGCCATGGCTGTAGCTGATTCAGAAGAAGTTGTACCAGTAGTACCATCGTTTACAATTCAGTTAGAGCCGCATAAACCAAATACTTTGGATCTGGTTCGTAAATGGAACATTAAATTTAAACCTGGGGATAGTATTTACTTATTTTTGGAGAGATTGGAAGATTTAAAACAAAGTTCTAAGTTACAGGGTGCAGAGTTATTGTCAGTATTACCCGAAATTTTACAAGATTCAGCTTTACTTTGGTACAGGAACAGATTAACAGATTGGCCTACATGGGAAGCTTTTTTGAAAGAATTTAGAGAATATTACTTGCCTATTGATGAGGAAGACTCGCTTTTGGATGAGATTAGACAGAGAACGCAAGGTCCTAAAGAATCGATTTTTGATTATGTTAATGCTATTCAAACGTTAATGAGGAGGCTAAGTACTCCAATGAGTCCTCAACAAATGATGAAGACTGTTATCAAAAATTTGCGTCCTGATGTAAAATTGTACCTTAGACCTGCAGAGATTCAAACTATAACAGATTTAATACGTGTAGGTAGACAGTATGAACAAATATTGTTAGATTCTGAGAGATATATTCCTCCTCCAACGCAGGTTAGAGCTACAATTAAAGAAACGGCTTATAAACCTCAGAGACAAGTTGTTATACCTTCAGTTCATACAGCGCTAGGAATTCAGGGAAAACAGGAACTTCCATCGTCCAAGTTACAAAAGAAACCCAATGTTAGTTTTTCTGCAAAGACGTGGGATAAGGAACGGAATTCAAGTCCTGTAAATGATTCTAGAATGGTTAAAGTAATAGAAAATAAAGAGAGACAGGATGAGTCGAGGGATAATGGTAAAAACACCACTTTGCGTTTTTCAAATAATCAGCGATGTTGGAATTGTGATAAAACAGGACATAGGCAGTTCGAGTGTAAAGCACCTCGTAGAGTTACTCCACGCACTACGATTAAATGTTATAATTGTAATAAGCTTGGACATAGGTCTATTGATTGTAGGATGCCCCAAGAAAGAAGAGTTAGGCCTACAAATTCTTTAAGACAATTAACTAAAAATCAGGCTTGTGTGATGTTAAATATAAATCCTACAGATTTAGTTAATGGAGATAGATGTTTTGTTGAAATTTTGCTGGAGGATATTACATTTATTGCTTTAATAGATTCCGGTTCAGATAAAACTTATGTGGGAGAGAAGGGTGATTTTTTGTGTAAAATGTTAGATTTAGCAGTAGAAGAATCTGAAGTTAGGGTGGTGCAATTAGCAGATAAAACTTATAGTTCTATAACAGGAGAGAGAACTTTTGAGATGAAATTGCAGGACAGGATCTTTCAGATAAAATGTAAAATTATGCCAAATTTAGCAGTAGATATGATTCTGGGCATGGACGTTTTGAAACAAATTGGGTTAGTAGTAGATTTGCAAGATGGGACTTGGTATTTCAAAGATGAACCAGCAAAAATTTTTCAATTTGTTAAGGCTATAGATTTAAAAGAAGAAGATCAACTACATAATATTCTTACTTTACCTACACCTCAGGAAAGGGACAGATTGAATATGTTTTTGGAAAATCAGTTACAGAAATTTGATCAGTGTACTGGACTTACAGACTTGATTTCTCATGTTATTGATACAGGCGATGCAAAACCTATAAAACAAAGATATTATCCAGTATCACCCATTCTGGAAAAAGTTATACACGCGGAAATAGATAAAATGTTATTGGAAAAAGTTATAGAGCCTTCAAATTCTCCTTGGTCGTCTCCGGTAGTTATGGTAAAGAAACCAGATAGAACATGGAGGTTTTGCGTAGACTTCAGAAAAGTAAATAATTGTACAAAAAGAGATAGTTATCCTTTGCCATACATTGAACATGTTTTGAGTAAATTACGACATGCTAGGTATATCAGTACAATAGATTTGAAAAATGGGTATTGGCAAGTTCCATTAGATGAAGCAAGTAAAGAAAAAACAGCATTTACCGTACCTGGTAGAGGATTGTATCAGTTTCGAGTTATGCCTTTTGGAATCCATAACGCACCAGCCTCGTTTCAAAGATTGGTTGATACTATATTAAGAGAAGAGATAGGAGAGAAATGCTTTTGTTATTTGGATGATATAGTACTTATTAGCGAGACATTTTAAGAACATTTGTCCTTGTTAGAAAAAGTCTTAGAGAAATTAAGAAAAGCTAACCTGAAAATTAATAGGGAAAAATCAAAATTTTGTAGAAGTGAATTAAAATATTTGGGTCATATCATTACTCCATTAGGAATTGCTGTAGATTCAGATAAAATCTCGTGTATCCTTGAGTATCCAGCCCCTACAAAAGTCAAGGAAGTACGAGCATTTTTAGGATTGGCTTCTTGGTACCGACGATTCATTCCATTTTTTTCTGAAGTTGTAAAGCCCCTCACTGCACTTCTGAAAAAGAATCAGAAATGGCGTTGGACTAAGGAATGTCAGGAATCTTTTGATGAATTGAAATCGAAATTATCTAGTAGTCCTATATTAACTTGTCCAGATTATACTAAACCCCTAGTGCTACAGACCGACGCTAGTTTTTCAGGACTAGGAGCAGCATTAATTCAGACAGGAGAGGAAGGAGAGGAAAAAGTAATAGCTTATGCTAGTAGAACTTTAACGGTAGGTGAGCAAAAGTGGGCAATAGTTGAGAAGGAATTGTTAGCTATATTGTGGGCAGTTCAAAAGTTTCGTCCTTATTTGGAAGGTTATCATTTTAAAGTATATACTGATCATTTTGCTCTGAAATGGTTAAACACATTACAGAATCCGACCGGACGATTAGCTAGGTGGAGTTTATTGCTCCAGGAGTATGATTTTGAAGTAATACATAGGCCTGGTAGATTACAAAAAGTTCCGGATGCTTTATCTAGAATACACGAAGGGAAAGTTCAAGAGAAAACGGTAGAGGAAGAATTTTGCCTTTTGTTAACTAATAACTCTGAAGTAGTCGAATGGGAAAATATACAAGATGCTTGGTATATTAAGCGGAAAGAGCAAGTACAAAGTAAACCTAAATTTTGGCCAGACTGGAAGGTCATAGATGAGAAGTTGTACCATTTAAGATTAGATCAGTTAGAACAAACTTTAGAGGGAACAGTGAATAGGTGGAAATTAGTTATTCCGCAAGATTATAGGATTAAAGTATTACAGGAATGTCATGATGCACCTACTGCAGGACATATGGGGATAGCTAAAACTTTCTTTAGAATAGCCAACAAGTATTATTGGCCGGGAATGTTTAGAGATGTTGCTAAGTATGTTACTGCTTGTGAAATATGTCAGAGACAGAAAGTGTTACAGACGGCTCAAGCAGGACCAATGCATTTTTACCAGAAAGAGAAACCTTGGATGACTGTAGCTACTGATTTGTTGGGACCTTACCCACGTTCCAAAAAAGGGAACCGATACATGGTAGTATTTCAGGACACCTTTACCAAATATGTAGAATGTAAAGCGTTAAGGAAAGCAACCAGTAGAGCAGTTACGGAAGCATTTTATGAATTGATTATCCTTAAATGGGGAATTCCGGGATATTTGCTGATGGATAATGGACCGCAATATACTAGTAAATTAATGCGAGAGATAGCTAAAGCTTTTAATATAACTCCTTGTTATTTACCTGTATATTCGCCACAAGGAAATCCAGTAGAAAGAGTCAATAGAGTATTGAAAACAATGATTTCTAGTTACATTCAAAAGGATCAAACAGTTTGGGACGTGTATTTGAGAGAATTTAATTTTGCTATAAATACGGCTAAGCATAGTTCCACTGGATGCACTCCTTATATGCTAAATTATGGGAAGGAGCCTGAAATTATCAGTAGGATTGAAAAGGTGGAAAACCAACCGATTCATAAAGAAATCCCAAAACTTTGGGTGGAAAAACTCAATAAATTGAAAACGGTACGTTTGATGGTTAGACATAACTTAGAAACCGCCTATAAGAATTCGAGTCATTATTATAATCTTCGGAGGAGAGAGGTGAAATTTCGTCCAGGAGATCTAGTGTTAAGAAGAAACTTTAAATTAAGTGATGCCTCACAAGCTTATACAGCAGGTTTAAGTGCAAAGTTTGTCGGGCCCTATATTATAAAGAAAAAGTTCAGTGAAAATAGTTACGAACTGACAAACCGTTTTGGTAAAAAGTTGGGGAAGTGGCACGTCAAAGACTTGAAACCCTTTGTTCCTGGATAAACATTCTTTAAGGCTGGTAAACTAAACAAAAAAAAAAAAAAATGTGAACAGTGTTAACATTATTTTTTTTTATGGTGAGTGGGGGAAGAATGTCACGTAGCGAATGGCTACGTGCATAATAGACGATAGCAAACCATTTCTAAACAAAGGAAGGGTTTGGGAGACTTCGATTAATCGATATTGAACCCTGTTATGACTATCGATACTGCCCTGAATTTATTTTGAATTACAGAAAAAAGAGAAGTGCGCATGCGCCGACGGTGAGTCGACGGGAGAAGAGCTGATCCCAAAAAGACAGTAGGAGTACGTGCCTGACTACGAGAGAGAGAAGTTGAAAAGGCAAAAGGGAGAAGACGAGATTGGGATGTGTGACAGCGGTAGCGACGTTCTGGCATGATGGTGTGTCAGACTTCCATCTAAGGAAATTCTGGTTGTGAACTTCCTTGACACGACTATATGGAGATAGTCATTAATCAGAAGAATACACCAAGTCGGCCAGTACGAGACACCGCTACAGCGAACATCAGCTGTGAGAGTGAGTCGTGACTGCTCGCTCTGAATAAGAGCAGATATGGACATCAGGAAGTAATGGGAGACAACTCAGGATCGGAGGATAAGTTGGACATCACTGGTTGAGTATAATCGTCTAGACTTTTTCTTATTGTTTGGGGAGTGAGAAAACTGAGATATTCTTTTTTTAAGGATGGTTTCTAAGTCATGTAAGGCAATCAGACGCCGTAGGGTATGATAGAAGAATAGAATAGAAATATAGAAGTGAGAATTCTAGAAGTAAAGTGATGAAATCCAGTAATCCAACTATTTTCTATTTCTGGTCTAAGTTAATTATAAAAGAGCAGTCAAGAGCCTAACCGCTGAAGGCTACAGATAGATCTCTTCACTTTGTGGTTTCATGGGTGATTGTTCCACGAATGAATACATAGCTAGGGGCAATTGGTGATGCTCATAGAAACTTTGTTATTTTTGAGACAGGACGCGAGGGGAGTAAGGAAGAAAAGTAATTAAGGGGCATGCTTAGTACTTCTTACGAGGGCCCCTCCCACTTGGGTTTCTTTCAGGTGACGGGTGACTATCTATAAATAGATTTCATGCTGGCCTGTAATGTTAAGTTATGTTTTTTTATAGAGATTTATCTACAAGCGAAGGTGTATGGAACATGGTAGAGGGGGATAAGAAGTGGAAAGATTGAAGGGCAAAAGAAGGCCTACGAGTGGTAGTGCATTAGGTGTGTACCATTGGAAAATTTACATGTTAGGGTAGAAGTAGAAGTCACTAAAGGGGTTATAGAGAAGCTTACTAATCTGGGCGTGAATTAGTTTCAGTTAGAATTCTAGGGAATTTAGAGACAAAAGGAGATTGGGTGCCCATGCTAAAGAGTAGTAACGTAAGAAGTAGGAAAACTAGAATAACCACCGAGTGAATTAAATCAATGGTATAAGCTGAAGGGAACTCTACTTAAAGAAAGAAAGGGCTTAAAAGATAATAGCTGATGACTGGTCAGGTTAGAAAGAGGAGAGTGAGTTGAAAGATAACAACAAATGATTGGTTAGGTTAGAAAGAGGAGAATAGGTAATTGCGAGTAGTGTACTGATGATAAGTAGTTTATTAGCAAGTACTAGAGATTGTAAGGGTGAGGTGAGGGAACGCCGGAAGTATCCCGAATCAAACAAATAAAATCTGGTAGTAGACAAGGCCTATACCAGTAACATATAAAGAAAAGAAATTTATGAGAGATTGTGAAAGCCATCGATGTTGGAGGCGAACAACGGCCCCACGTGCCTCTAGGAGAGAGTGTCAGGGACCTCTGACATCGATTTACAAAATTTTATTTTTGTTTGCGGCCCATTAATATTTTCCCGGTTGCAGGAGAGGAGTCAGATTGTTTGTAACTCAAGATCTAGACGCCGCTCCTGTATCGGTGGTCTACCGCCACAGTCACTCTGTGGGTATAGGCCTAAACTTCTATTTCTTTCTTCATGAGACTGTCTTTTCTATCTATCTTTAAATACAATTCTTCATGGACTAAGCTGACTAATAGACTAATAAAGGAGACATAGGTGGGATTATTGAGTGTAATCTGTAGAGTAAGGACTGGATTATGAATTGAAAACCTTTATTTATTCAAGAGAAAAAAAAACACCCAGTATAATATATATATTGAACTATCCTGAAGTTGCAAATGTAAATGACTACACAAGTCAGTAGTAAATTAGAAGAATAATACAAGACGTTCTAGTAGATACCTGAAAAAAAAAAGAAAGAAAATTAAAGTAATTAATTAAGGATTTGTTATTGTTGAACAGAGAACGTACTTATATAGTTAAAATTGGGTATACTAACCTTGAATAATCAAATATTATCCTACCAATAAAAGTGTTGAATGGTTAATGTAGTGTAAATGTAATTTATTGTATATAAGATTGTTATTGTTGAAAAAAAGAAAAAAAAAAATAATATATTAAATAAATTATGGTTATTGTTATGCAAAGTAAATTAACGTGAAGTTCAGATTTTTGACCCTTATCCTTGTAATGGTTTGAGAGTCGCTGGTTTTTGTGCTAAGTTACATACTTTGGTAGTGAGTATTGAAAAAGGAGAAAAAGAAGAAGCAGAATAAAAAAACGAAAGGTAAATCCGAACCCAACTCCCGTCTCCACTGTTAATTTAAAAGCTAGTCGAGGGGCATGTAGGTACATAGCCTGTGTATCTATAATTTAATTTGTGACTGGGCTGATACATAACAAAAAAAAAAGAAAAGAGGAAGCGTATTGATGATGGCGCCCGTTAATAGAAATTTTCATCAATATTATCAAAACTGGGTAATTTGTTAAAAGAGAGAGAAAGTAGACTGAGAGTAGGAAATTTGCAATCACCCGGTGACAAAGGTAGTCGTACTGAACGTTGGAATGTGGACTATGCAGGCAGTGTTATGATGACACGACAGGTGCATGAGTGACCTTGTTTTGTAGGAGTTCAGTAAACTTATATACTACGATTGAGAATAATCACATATTAGTCGTCACAGATTTTGGCGAAGAATTTTGGCGAAGATTTAATCCAAGAAGTTAAGGAACTTTATAGCATAAAGTAAGTAAAGCCCGTCACAATAGACTTTAAAATACTACAAGATGCGGTTAAACTGTAACGTGATCTTTTTTTGCTGTATGAAACGTGTATACCTATTCTCAACATAAATAACTGCAAAATTAAGACCGAATTAAAAATACATTTATCAAAAACAGTTTTGGTTTGTATGAAAAATTGACACAGTAGGTCCCTTCTTACTAAGTTACATACCTGCTACTTGTTGTTTTGAGCGAATCCTCCCACGACAGTCAGCATTCCTTTGGCGACAATTGTTTGGGAAAATCAAGTTTCTGTGAAAAACCCACCCTCTGCCATTCTGTTTTTCATTCAGGGATGTCCATTAAATGATTGTAAATGTTTCAGAAGTCAAATTTTATTTTAAATGTACAAAATAGGCATTTTTGGCACTAAAATACTAAAGATAGGCTCCAAAGGTCCAAATAGGCATTTTAGGGCACTATAAAACTCTATAAATTTAAGTGATTTATCATGAAATGTCAACATATTTAAAAAATTTCATGTTATTTCATAAGGAACAAAATAGGCATTTGCCTTAAAATCCCAGGTCTAATAATTATGAAGAACAAATAATGAGAATTTAGTATTAAAAAAATGGGTAAATTGTTACTGTATTGTAAGGACTATAAGACGCACCTTAATTTTTAAGCAATTTTTTAAAAATAACATTTTTACCCTGTTTAGTTTTAATTTTTTTTTTTTAAGCAAAACTGGCTACTAACGAAAATATTGTACTGTTACCAATAACACAAATCACTTTCAATTCGAGTTCACTGGCACCATAGACTGCAGTGACGCATCATAGGCTAGACAATGTTCTGGGTTTGTGATGGCGGGGCGGGAGGGAGACAGTGTTAGCAAGCTTCTGAATCTCTGCAACTCATGTTCATCACATCGGTGCACTGCTGCTGCCAGTTGAATCCAATGTTGCTGGATAGAGATAGATTTCCCGTGGCATCGAATATACAGTGAACTCTCGATAAACCGGACTAAAGTGGGCAGGGTCTGTCCGAGTTATGAAATGTTTGGCTTATGAAGGGGGAATGAGGAAATTGTATCTCAGTAATGAAATTTTGTGTTTAAGCTACATCAAGAAAAATGTATGAGGCAGAATACAGGCAACTTACTGTTGAAACAAAAAGCAAATAACATTTCAGTACTATAATTAAATTTCTAGTCAGAGTCTGAAATACACACTGTTACATTATTAGGGTACGATGATGATTGATGTGGCACTTTGAGCATATTTTTCTGAGGAGATTTAGGCCGAGAGAAAATGTAAATGTTCTTCTGTGTACACTTTTTCTGTTGCTTTTGAATAATTACTTGTCTTGCAGTCCTGAAGAATGGCTGTATATCTTGGTCTGGGTTGTCAAGAACCTGTCCGAGTTATCGGAAACCCGGAATATTGAATTCCGAATTATCGAGAGTTCACTGTATGGCTATTTTTAAGATTGGCAGGAATTTTAAATCAAACACTGGACATTTTTATATTAAATTCGAGTATAAGACGCACCTGAATTTTGCAGGCAATTTTTTAAGAAAAAGTGCTTCTTATAGTCCGTAAAATATGGCATTTATAGTAAAAAAGAAATGGACAAAAAAATGGAAGAACATACGAGGTTCATCCAGAAAGTAAGTTCCAATCACCAATAAAGAAAACAAAAGCATACATTAGTAAGAAATATGTATTACAATATTTACAGAGATTCACTGGTTACTTCCCTACATAGTTTCCACCGGTATTGAGGCATTTATTGTAACAGTGTACCAACAATTGTATGCTCGTGTTGTAAGACTGCCACCAATGTCTGGAGCCATGAAATCACTGCCGTCTATACCTCAGCGTTGTTGTGGAAACATTTTCCCGTCAAAAAATGATTCATGAGATGGAAATCACTTGGTACCAGGTCGGGGCTATAGGGTGGATGGTCAAACTGAAGCAACTTAATCCATGTGGCGTTGGCTGTATTGGGTCGTGCATTGTTGAGCATGCTTCTGTCAGCAGTTGGCAGAAACAATATCAGTGCAGCCAATTTTCCTAGCGCTGTGCAAAAATTACTGGCGTCACAAGACTGAAACTGCACTGTAGCATTCCCCTCTCTACTGTCACATAATGCCTGCACGTCTGACTAGTCCTGCCATCTCTGGACGTGATCGGAACTTACTTTCTGGTTGAACCTCATAACATGATTAATG
Source organism: Ectobius pallidus (assembly GCA_964059195.1). NCBI lineage: Eukaryota > Metazoa > Arthropoda > Insecta > Blattodea > Ectobiidae > Ectobius > Ectobius pallidus. Next base: position 9,085,504 of record CAXKWD010000006.1, read on the forward strand.
AATAAGGTAGTCTTATTTGCTGTTCTTTTGTAATTTTGTTTTATCATTAAGTTTGTTGGATATTAGGGCAAATAACTTTTGTAGAAATTTTGAGTACAGAAATATGCACACTAACTTCACTATTAGGTATATTTACCCAGAATGATAATTTCAATGGGTATCCCCATCATCATTAGCTAATTCTGACTGGATATCTGGTGGTGGGTGGATGAACTTGTTGATCAAAGTTCCTTGGATGCCCACTGAGGGGTCAAGTTTATGGCAGTTCTTTTGAATAAATACTTTCTCCCACATGACAAGCTCTAGTGGCTTTTGAACCTGTTTCAGAAGTACTACTTCATCTCAAATTTCATGGCCTTCTTCCCAGAAATGGGTAGCTAAAGCTGACTTATCTGTTATTTTTATAATATTTCTGAAGAGTTCCTTTCTCCCAATATTCAAATTTCTTTTGGTTTTCCCTATGTAACACAACAGCTGATTTTATATACTCCAGATTTATTGTAATGCGGTTTCTTATCTTTCTGGTTGGTTTTAATTAGATTTTTAACACTGAATTTATTCTGAGGTGCCAATTTGATGTTGACTTCATTAAATACCTTCTGAAATTTGTTGTTTGCCTATGGATGGTAGGTAAATTTTTTGTGATATATACGAGGGTCTTCCAGAAATAAGTTCCGATCGCCGATATAGAAAACATGTATTAATAAGTAAGAAATATTTATTGCAATATTTACAGAGATTCATTGACTACTTCTCTACATAGTCGGTACCGTTATCGGGGCATTTATCTTAGCGGTGTATCAATAATTGTTTGCCCGTGTCATAGGACTCTGCCACCAGCGTATGCAGAGAAATGTTACGAGTTTCTTGACAATGTTCTCACTGGGGATGAAACATTGGTGTCGCATGCCACACCAGATACAAAACAACAGCCCATGCATTGGCGGCATAGAGGTTATCTGTGAAGATCAAATTCAAGCAGACAATCTCTGTCAAAAAAATCTGGGATCGATGTGGTGTCCTCCTGTGCGAGTTATTACCGCAAAGGGAAACGGTAAATGCTGATCGGTATTATCAAACATTGAAAAATCTGAGGAGAGCGATCCAAAACAAGAGACGTGGAATGCTGAATGCAGTGATTTCATGGCTTCAGACGTTGGCGGCAGAGTCCTAGGACATGGGCATACAAATGTTGGTGCAGCAGTACGATAAATGCCCCAATATCGGTGGCGACTATGTAGAGAAGTACCCAGTGAATCTCTGTAAATTTTATAATAAATATTTTTTGCTTATTGATGTTTTCGTTTTTTTTTATCGGCGATAGGAACTTACTTTCTGGATGACCCTCATATTTTCTTTTGTATTTTGTAATGTGCTTACCTCTTTAACCTTCTTTTCTTTTCTAAATTTTTCCACTTTTTTTTGTCAAGTGTGTGTCCATATTTCCATACTCAAACTTTCTACAGATGTTGACACTTCACTGTGCTATTTCTAGTAATGTTGGTTGGTTGGTTGGTTGCTAATGCCCAGCTTGTTGGAGCTCTTCCATTAGCTGTCTTGCTTCCCATTTCTAGTAATGTCAATACTGATAAATAACTTTTGTTTTTTTGTGTTCTGAGTTGCTATTTTCTTAAATTTGAACAGTAAATAATAGTAACTATAAGAAAGTTACGTGATTTGATAATAAAGTAATCTTTTCTTTTGTGTTCGTTTGTAACATAGTATTTGTTTTTCTTTATTTTATAGTGATTTTTTTTGTAAGGATAAGTAAAGTTGGTATAGATTACTTCTTGCAATTAAGGGACTCTGTGGAACCGAGCGCTTCTACCTATATATTATGAATGATGAAATAAACATTCTATTCTATTCTGTATTATTTTCTTAGCTGTAATATTGTTACTGTGTTTACAGGGTGTGGTTGAATGCTTAAAGATTATAACGAAAACCAAATCAGAACGAATAGCAAAATTTGCTTTTGATTATGCAATCAAACATGACCGTAAGAAGGTGACTGCTGTTCATAAAGCTAATATTATGAAGATGGGAGATGGGTTGTTCATGAGGAGTTGTGCCAAAGTAAGTAGAACTACCTGTCCTTAGTCAAGGATTACAGTCTACCAATCTGTTCAAAAGATCTACCGTATTTATCTGAATATAAGCCGCACTTTTTTGCCTACATTAAGCCCAGTGAAATATGCCTACAGCTTAAATTCGCATACAAGAGTTTTTAGCTAATAGTAGTAAAAAAATAAAAAAAAAAATAAATAAAATATAAAAAAAACCTTTAGGCAAGCCTACAGCTTTTCAACAACACCCCACAAGACATGGCTTCAAACATTTTGAATTTCCATCCCCCCACCCCCACTCATACCCCCAAAACCCCCGAATCGATGGTGTCGCTGTGAACTCCATAGGGAGTATTCTAATTTATTCAAACAAAGTTTCCCTCTATACTTCATAGGGACCGAGATAAAAAAAATTTCAACCCCCGCCCCCCCCCCCCCTTGGGCCAATTTTGATCATTAACAAACTTGTCCGAACTACTGGGCCTAGAAATAACATAATAAAATTTGGTTCAAATATCTTCAAAATTATGGCCGCTAGCATGTGAAGATATATATATATATAAATATCACAACAAAAATTTTGAATGGGTGGTGGTTTCATACTTAGGGAGGCATGACACATAAATATATGAAAGAATTTTTTGAAAGTCATGACATGGTATTGATTGCAATAGGTAGATTTTCCTTCAAAATCTACCTAATATGCACAATGTAGCCGGTTGATCTACCGTGGCTGGTTCCCCTCCTCCAAGCACTGCCACTTATTGATTATCTCGAAACTCCAGGACTATCGATTCAACATCGAAAATACATCGGTTTTAATTGAATCATCATAGAAAATGCTTAAAACTGTGTAAGCAAGTGATGTTCATCTTATGATATATGTTTTGCGTATTTTGTCATTTTGGATAGCAGTATTATGGAATGTGCATGTATTATGAGTTGCTCAGAAGTAAAAATGCCATAATGTATGGGAATGCAAATAACGTTAATTTTAAACTGATGGTAACTGAAAGTGCAGTTATGAAAAATAGAAAAATTGTTCGAAATTCAACACTGAAAGTCATATGAAGTGTAAAGTACTGATTTCTGTTTTCTTTTCCGTGAGTTTTATTTCATTATATTAAATAAAGTTAGAATTTCATAATTTAAATCAGCTGATACTTTCTTTTTCTTCAGCTGATACTTACTTTCTAAGAAATGTGTTACTTTAATGTCATGTAAATGAGGCAATTTATTTGTTCACTGTAATGTTAATTTAATTTTTTTCCCGTTACTTTACTGTTATAAAGGCAGGTGCGGCTTAAATTCAGGGGCAGCTTATATTCGGATAAATATGGTATATCTGTCTAATGTTACCAATGTTACCAGTAGAAAATAAACTTATATATAAAAATAAAAAGTAAAGAATTAAAACTGCGTGGGAACGGAATGGCTATGAGGGGTGAAGAAGAGGCCATTTTGAAAAACGAATATACTATTTCCTTTATTTAATAGATAATACGTTAAAAAACTTAAATTTAAGCTGAACTTTTCCTCCAAAGAACTCTGCAGGTTTTCAGATTGTTCAGACTCTTGTTCAAGGTCCATTTTCAGTTGCTACAGATGAAAGCAGTGATAAAAACGAACCCCAAACTATACCATTGTTGTTAACGGTATATTAGTATAATGTGTTATATTTAGCTTTGCCCCCCCCCCAACACCCCTCTTTCACTCGGTGTGTCTGTCCTTTATTTTAAAACTTTTCAGTTGGACACACTGCTTTCACTTAACTAAATTTTCCACTTTGTTGCCAACTCTCGTAAACGTGGTATCAGTTGCTATTTTCGTTAGTCCAGGTGAAGGTGGTTTCTTTTGTGCGGGGGCGATTTACTGTGTTTTTATTATACTGTAGTTGTTTATATAGCGTAACTCATCGTCATGATTTGAAGCAACACCGTGTTTTTGTGTTGCATGATTTTAGGCGGTATCATGGAGTTGAAGAAAACCAATAGGAGAGACAGTACTTAGCGACACAAGCTGGCCCCCTTTCCACATGCCACTCGCCTGGCCGCTTCCCCAGAGCGCATGCCATCATGCCTGTAGCCGCTGCTCAGCCTCAACGCTGGTAATGCATAATTGCAATTGACATGTCACCTAATATTTCACAATAAAAAAAAGGACCTTTGCACCTCCACATAATATTTCACAATTATGAAAACAACCCTTGCAACAAAAAGGCTATTTCACAATACAAAAATACCCTTGCACCATACATAATATTACACAATTATAAAAAATGCCATATTATTATATAAAATATGACTTAATTGATGCAGGAAAATTCCCTTGCACCAACACTACTCTTCTCATAACTAACAAAATATCTCGTAATTATAAAAACCGATTCTCACGCTAAAACTCATGAAATCCTCCCTATCATAACTCAAATATACGAAAGCTTCCTTCATTCCTCAACAGTCACACATGCTGTAATGGTTAAGACTCCTGGCTATAATGCTAGGGGTCCCAAGTTCAAATCCTGGTTAATCCAAAATTTACTAGTAGGAATAGGTCTCGAATAGGTAGGTAGGGTGAAGAGGAGGTGAGAGGAAGAGAGGAAGGAGACGGGAAAAGAAGAGAAGAAGAGAATAAAGAAGAAATAAATTATTTTTTCTGTTTCATCAGTTGCGTAAGAGATGGCACTGCCGTCGCTGATAGTAGTTCAAATGCTGCCACTAGGGGAGGGATTGAGAGTAGGAGTGGGGGACTGGGGTGTGTCGTAAAGTACCATTGAAAATGCATTTTTTTGCAAGAAAAGTCGAAAATTCTATGTATTGATTCACATTTTGGAACACGTATTCAGTTGGAAAAAGAGCTTGGACTCTTTGTCTCAACTTCGAATACCAACTAAATCTATTGAATAGTCGGAGCAATTATTTATTCAGTTAATATGTGTGATGCTACAAGGAAAATTTTATATGAAAAATATGGTAAAATTCCTAAATCTAATTAACCTGGAGATTGCACATTAACTTTTGAATGGTACATACTTGTTTCTTTCATCAACCTTGAAATGTCAATATTACAAAACAACACGTATATATGAGGACGCTTTTGCAACATATTGTAAATAGATAATGTAAGTAAGTGTACATAGGTTCCTTTATTTATTGTCATGTATTAAATTTTGCAATATACTGCATTACAGTTTATACACTTCCTGCAAATTACACTTTTTTTCATCAGTCCTTTGAAAAGTATAAAAAGGGGGTTTTACTGTATTACTCTTGAGAAATGTTAAATGGAGGTTTTGCTATTTTAATATGAAAAATAATTTAGGGTTCCTTGGATTTGAAACTAAATTAAATTCTGAACATTTTTAATTTTGCTAGACTTTGCTTTTGTACTCTTTCCTTACCTCAAAAGAATTACGTTTTTTGAGATTTTCTTTTTTTTTCAGGTTTCAAAGCTCTATCCGAAAATAGAATTTCAAACGATGATTGTTGATAACTGTACTATGCAAATGGTATCAAATCCACATCAGTTTGATGTTATGGTTATGCCAAATCTGTATGGCAGCATAGTAGACAACTTGGCATCAGGCTTGGTGGGTGGCGCTGGAGTGGTAGCGGGCGCCAGCTATAGTGCCGAATGTGCTGTATTTCAGCCTGTGAGTATCGGTGTTTATTTATTCATTTATTGTGCTAAGAATATAACAGGCTAATGACCAATTACAATATTCTCGCTTATATTAATACACCAGATTTACAATATTGAATATTTAAAGTAATACTCAAAATAATTAAGCTAATACCATAATGAATAGAATGAGAAAGTGTGATGACTCGCCTGCTAATACAATGGTGGGTATAGGGAGAGCGGCGGTCCACCGAAACACTGGCAGCACCTTCGTTTGCGTTTCAACTTCTCAATGCTGCATCATGATAGTTTGGCATCTTATGATTAAACTCGCAATCTTTAATTAACCCTTGGTCCTATTTCTGTGAAATTTGTGCAGAAATAATCTGCACAACACAGTCCTTCTGATGGTTAAAACAGAGACTTAAAAAATGCGGACATAAATGTTTTTATTTCATTATATAAACATCACCAATTACACAAAATTCATGGAGGGTGAAACGGAATTTGACTATGCGACAATTTTTTTCATCTTTGTGTCCCGTTAAAACTTCAAGCGAGAAAGTTTTAGTGAAATATTTCAACTTTATTTCAAATTCAGTACCACCTTTATATCTTGAATGGTTTACGAGTAATTGAGTGGTAATTATTCCGGGCGCTACAGCTGAATGAATGATGTGGGATGATCGTGAAATGTTGAGGGTGAAGCAAATTTGACTATGCGACATTTATTATTTTATTTTTGTGTCCAGAGAGAGATCAAGCATGTAAGGTTTAGTGAAATATTTGGATCATATTATAAATCGAGTACCACTTATATATCTATAATGGTTAACGAGTAATACTAATTACTCTAAAGCTAAAGCTATCAGAATGGTATTGAGGTATTAGCAGGCATCTTTTCCATAAAATACCAGCAATAACGTAAAAATTTTTACATAATTTATTCGTGGACTCAATAATAATACTCTATTAACTGACTACTTGTACCCATACTGCAAGATTGACCCGCTGGGGAAAAGGAGTGAATGAAGCTTTTTTCTAACTTAGTAAATCTGCACTACTTTTATTTATGCATTTATTGGATTATTTATCATATTTTCTGTTCACTTATGTAAGTAATTTTTATGTGTAATTATCATAGCAAATGTCTTATTAGTTTAATATCTTGTTCCTTTTTTTTAATAATATAATTTAACAACATAAGACGTACATCAGTTACAGCGAACGGTGAATGGTCGAGGGTTTGAGCAAATAGCGGGCTGTAGTTAAGGCAAGAGGATTTAATTTTTTTATGAAAAAATCAGGGGAAATGCTTTGAAATAATGTGTGATATATGTAGAATGCATTGCAAAACAATTTTTGCGTATGTGCGTCTTTATCGCATGTTGAGACGCCAATTTTAAAGATCACGCGCCTACTTTTGTAGTGCTGCTTATGAAATTTTCCGTGCCCTGCAATTCACAAACCATCCCTTAGTTTATATTATCTCTGTTCACATAATTTGTACACAGATCTACACTTTTCACCGTGTTTCACCTACATAACTTACCCCATACAGCCAGGAGAAAATTAATATTATTATAAATAATATTACTATTAATATGATATTAATACAAATTAATACTCAGTAATATTCTATACAATGTAATATTAATATTAATTTATAAAATATCCCTTAGCTGTTTTCTACCCTAATTATACGTTATTTCCATACAAATTTACATTCTTTAACAAATTCTCATCAAATTATACTAACATACCCTCTACCCTATTTTCTAGGCAATATTAGATCAAATCATCCCTTAGCTGTTTCATACCTATATTATATAATTGTTCATTGCTTGTGAACATCTTCGATTTTTGGAGAGATGTGGAACGAAATGTTTCGGTCAAGCTTCTTGCAATCTGAGAAATTACTGTTACACACGGTCATGTTTATTTATTTAGATGAGATCTTCCAAGACGTGTAAAGCAGCCCGAAAATGGCGAAAAGTATCTAACAACTAATTTTAGATAAGGTGAGTCATTTTGAAATAGAATAATGTATTATTTTGTTTATGAGTGTTTGCAATTTTTCCTATACCGCCCGTAGTAATTTTGCTCCCGCGAATCTCAAGCAGAGTAACTGCTACCTAGCGGCGGAACCAGTGAACTACCTCAGTCATCACACTTTCTCCTCTATTCATTATGCTAATACTATAACTAAAAAAAAACAAGAAACACAAACGATATGACAATTACACAATGGAACATGTCAAAAACATAAATAATAATAATATAATAGTTTTGGAGGAAGATATATATACCAGAAAGGTTCCAATAACGAAAAAGAAATGGAGCATATTTTTATAATTGTTATTTTAAAGTTTTCAAATTTTGATCACAGATATTTTTAAACCGCTTATTGTTAGAATTAAATATATCTATACAAGTAAGAATCAGCTTGAAAAATTTTATGTCATAACCGGGATTTGAACACGGATCAGTTGAGGAATTTGATGTTGTACTGGCATGTTGTCATGGTAGCTCAATGGTAGAGCATCAGCGCGTTAAGCTGGAGATCCGTGTTCAAATCCCGGTTATGACATAAAATTTTTCAAGCTGATTCTTACTTGTATTAATATCCCAGACATGGATTTAATGTCTATTTCCTTTCCCTCCACTTAATTAATAAATATATCTATATTGTCCATTTTGTGCAATTGATTGTATAGACAGAGCACATTATAAAGAGGAGAATTATTATGAGAGTCATTGCTTCCTTTTGGAATGAAAAAAAGATTATACAATGTATAAGATCTATAATGTGGAACATGAAAATATATTTCTTTGAGAATATTAATATAATCTATTTCATTATTAAGTAATTTTTTATAAGAACAACAATGCATGACAATTTCGCCTGTGTGATAATTCAGATACATTGAAATACTGTAACGTAGTTGAATATGATTAAAATTTAGGGCAATAGTTAAACTGTTTGCAATACATATATTTTAGAAATTTATTTATTTTATTTGGTGTTTAATGGTAGCAGGATTCCAATTTAATGAGCAATATTCTAACATTGGTTCTATATAGTCTAAATAATGTAGGCTACTTATACTATAATATTTAGAGTTCCTGATAATATATCCAAGATTTTTAAGAGATTTACAAATAATATTATTGATGTGATTCGAGAAAGTTAAATTATTGTTAAATAATATATCTAAAACATTCATAGTGGTAATTTTGTTGAACTGAATACTATTAATCATGTAATAAATAAGCTATTATTTCTGCTGTCGACACTAATACACAGACTACAGCGATGAATAAGGTATCAGTAGATAGGATTTTTGCCTATTTCGGAAATAATGTACTCACGTTGCATTGTCCGGACAAATTCAGAATCTAAATCCTGCCTTTTGATGAGGTTGAGGAAACTGAATGTGCACTCCCTTCTATGTGGCTTCTTATCAAAGCAAAGTGAGAAAACTACAAAAACCAGTATTGTACACCGATGATGCACTGTAAATTGTGAATAGGCCTATGTTCACATTAGGCTAATAAATTCTCTTTACCAAGCGAGGTGGCCGAGATGATAACATCTTGGACTCGCATTCAAGAGGTCCCAAGTTCAAATCCCGGGGCCAGCCAATTTGACATGGGTTCGTTCATGGTTTCCCCAGTCGTAAAGCCAAATGCCGAATTGGATATTTACATACCATGAATCATCCTCATCACTTCATCTATTTAAATTAATATCAGTTGAAATTTACTCCATTAAATACACCAACAATAGAAACAATTGAAAAGCAATAGTTTCATGACCTACCCTATTGTACAGACACAGATCCTGAACTCCTAATATAGCCTTGAAGCTAAAAGGAGTATAAACACAGCTGAAATAAAATACAAAAAATTCTCTTTGCTATTTTGTGTATATACTTCGCTAAGTATTAAATTTCAACAACGCAACAAAAAACTAAATTTTTTCCTTAGCTTTCTGCAGTCAGTTTAATATAATAATAATAATATTCTAGATTATTTCGTGGCTGCTGTTTGTTGGTAGATGTCTTCCTTCCCTGCCTCATGCGAGAAACTAATGATGTATCCGTGATGTTGCGATGACATGGCACTTGCAAAGCTGGTATAAATTTAACCAGGGATTATTAGCGATGCTTATGTAGAATTTGCACATGATTAACCAAACACTTGTTCAATGCCCATTTAACCAACTTTTTTTTTTAGTAAGACTATAAGGGTCCGTCTTAATTTCCTTTTGAGGAATCATTGAGGCAGTGGGCTTATCACCTGTCCCTATGCCCTCTCTCAGGGAAAATGAGAGTAACTAAATTAAGTGTTAGCACTGAAACCATCACTTGGAGTTCCTATGCTGGGATATAGACGTACCAGCATCCAATATAGCAGAGGCAATGGTTTCTGTCTAACTCATGTACTAGTTTTGTTATCTTTCTATTTATATAAGAACCTTTGTCCGACTGACTTAATGACTGACTGACAGAGAATCTACATAGAGCCTAAACTATAATAGGTAGAGACTTGGAATTTTGACAGTATCTTCGTTTCATAATGTAGTTGCTCACTAAGAAAGGATCTTGAAAAATTTTGATTTTAAATGCAAAAAATCAAATGTTTTTCAGGATACTTAATGTTTTTTTACACAGAATTATCAAATCCAAATCACATTCCATGACGACAGTGTATTGTTGACAGTGGTCACAGGTAGCTTTGGAAATAAATGATACCGGACAAATTAGAGAAGCTATCAATTTAATTCCTTGCTGTAAATAAATATTAAAGAATGACATCCACGAAAATGATGCAGCCACATAACTTTCTCTACCCTGGACATAGAGAAAACAATATGAGGTATGGTAATATGTACATTATTATATCGCAGGTTTTTGGAGAGAGAAGTATGAAAGTGATATTGCATTTCTGTTTAATTTCATCCCCAAAACGGTTTTATGGTAACATGAGAGTGAGAAAAATAAAATATTCCGCAAAGACAATACACTTTTATGTTCCAGAATTTCTGTTTCTTCTTATTTCAACTCCTACAAGGCTTTGTGTGTAGAAGCGATGGGATGCAAAATTCTACATCCTCTAGAGCCATAAAAAGCTAAATCAAGCATTTTTTTAATGAACAGTTTGAATGTGATAAGTCGTTCTTCCTGATTTCAAAGTCTAAATACCTATACAAGGACCTAGTTTGAAAGTCCTTCATAAGTTAATTTCGAATTACAAAATAGAAAACCCGGGCGATGCCGGGCCTTTTAAGCTAGTTTATTATATAATGGTTTTCTGTTCCAGGGAGCAAGGCACGCCTACTCTTCAGCTATGGGCAAGGAAATGGCAAACCCCACGGCTATGCTTCTCTGTGCTGCAGATTTACTGAGGCATGTAAATCTCCTGTATTACAGCGATATGATCAGAAACGCTATCAACACGGTGTTACAGGATGGCAAGGTAATTAGTAATCACTAGAGACTAGACTTTAATGCACTACTGAAGTGCAAATCAGGTGCGATCAAAATATGGAGTTGTAACGGGGTGTTGGGGTAAATGCACTCTATACAGCGGGTGCTTCTCGGAACTGTCAAATCTTTTCGCCTCGCTTCTGCATCCCCCTGTATGCAGATCCCGCCACATTATCAGGATTTGGGCCTACCTTCTACGTCATTCCAGCTTCTGTTTGTCGGCTTCTTCATTCTTCTACACATGTAGGGAGTTATGTGATTGACCTAGAATACCCCCAGACCACAACCCTCAAAATCCTCTCGCTCCACTCTGGGATGTACACCATTATAGTAATAATCACGTCTAAATACTTCTAACTACTCATTTATTAATAGATTCCACATTGAACATATTTACACTTTATACACAGTTCCTACCTTTCTGCTCTCCATCACACATACCCGGCCTACTTGATATCTGCTGCCATCCTTACGGTCCTTATAACCTTCCTACCACAACAACACACTCCAACTCTCTGCATACTGCCACCGCTGTACTGTACGATACCATTCTGCTCGTGTCCCGCATCCGGGGAAAAACGTCAAACTTGCAACGTTGCTAACTGAAATGCTAAACCGACATTATGCTCAGGGCTGTACAAATCTGTACTCTTACAGAGTTTCATTTTTGGTCCAAATTCCTTAGCTTATTAAATTTTTTCCTGGCACAGTTAACAATCAATGCCATTTCTAAATTGCTTTCTGTGAGGTTCCTGCACTTGTCAGACAGTGGCAGAGAATGATCTGTCTACAACACATGAAGTTATGAGTGTAACCTTTAATGAACATACGAGGTGTAATAAAAAAATATGGTGAATAAATATATTGTAAACAAAGTAATAAGCTTACATAGAATTTAAAATTAATCTCCTTCAAAATACTATCCTTGGCTAGCGATGTACTTATCCCAACGTTGGATCCATGACTGGAAGGCTTCTTTCGGAAGGGCTTTCAGCTGCTGTGTCATGGTCATCCTGGGGTGAGCCCCCCCCCCCATGCCCCCTATGCTATGACATTCACCCACCTAGACTCTCATTTTCTCTTCTGCGAGAGATGTAGTCTTCAGGAAATAATAGTCTATTAATTATCGTATTTATTTGAATATAAGCCGCACTTTTTTGCCTAGATTAACCCAGGGAAATGTGCCTGCGGCTTTAAATCGCATATAAGTGTTTTTAGGCAGTAGTGGTAAATATGTGCAAAATAGAGGTGGTTGATCTACGGTGGCTTGTTCCTCTCCTCCAAGCACTGCCACTTATTGATTGTCTCGAAACTCCAGGACTATTGGACACGTGAAGTCAGAATGAAAAATTCAATGCCATAGCCGGGATTTGAACCAGGATCTTCGGCTCTTCGTGCCGATGCTCTAACCAACTGAGCTACCATGGCATCGTGCCGGTACAACATTAAATTCTCCAACTGACTCACAATCCCAGAATACCACCAGGCGTTCTCAATATGAGATACGAACCCACTGGAGACCTACAACCTGTAAGTACTTTAAGACCCGCTAGTAGGTCACAGTGGAATGATAATTCTTTCACAATGGCCGTGTCCATCTTAGCCTACACACGGCCAGTTTGAAAGAATTATCATTCCAAAACTATTGATATATTAATCAATTCAGTATAAAAAATACATTAATGTAATTCGAAGCATCATAGAAAATGCGTAAAACTGTATAAGCAAAAAATGTTTGGCGTGTTTTGTCATTTTTATAGCAGTATTACAGAATATGCATGTATTGTGAGTTGCTCAGAAGCAAAAAAGTGCCATAACCAGTGGTGTACCAAGGGGGGTGTGAACGGGGTGGCCGCACCGGGCGCCGTAAAGAAGGAGGCGCCAAAATTATAAACGTCTTTTTTTAGTTTAAGAAAAAATAATTTTTTCAAGCAAAATATAAGGTTTTATTGGTCAAATTTTCTTTATTACTTTGTTAAATACCGCAGTAATATTATTTAGAAATGAAATAAACGTTTTGTTTTAAGCTATTTATAGACAATACGAAATAGGTTGTGGGTGCCGAGCACACAGGAAAAGTTTACGGTGTAATTTAGCAATTTTATCAATTCAATGTGATGTGGCTGCTACTATAGACTTCAACTTTATTATACCGGTAAATAAGTTTGCATCCATCAAGGCTAGGAAGGCACATTTTTAAATTTTTGTTATGACTCTGAAACTTCTTTTCTCTTTATTTTTTTTCAAACAAACTTACCTTATAATACTTACAGTTTTATTTCATTCATATTTTTATCTTTATAATGTGTTAAAGTAACATACTACTTACTAAAAATAAATAATTGTGAACATTAAACTGTGTTTAAATTAAACTCATTGAACCTTGAACCATTTAGTGTTAGAGGGCGACTACCATTTAATTAGCCTCGGGCGCCAAGTAGCCTTGGTACGCCAACGTTTGGGAATGCGAATAATGGTAATTTTAAACTGATGGTAACTGAAAGTGCAGTTATGAAAAATAGGAAAATAATGCAAAATTCAGCACTGAAAGTCACAGGAGGTGTAAAGTACTGATTTCTGTTTTCTTTTCCATCAGTTTTATTTATTTGTATTAAATAAAATTAGAATTTCATAGTTTAAGTCAGTTGATACTTTCTTTTTCTTATTTCAGCTAAGAAATGTGTTACTTTAATACTATGGAAATGAGGAAATTTATTTTTTCGTGAGAATATTATAGGAGAAAAATTCCTCCAATACTGGGACTTGAACCCAGGACCTTTGGATATTCGTGCCAATGCTCTACCAACTGAGCTAAGCCGGAGTTCAATTCACAGTGCCAGATGGAACCTCTCTCCTATGACTGATTGCCCTAATGGTCTACCTCACAGACAGACATCCTATGACATCATAGGAGAGTGGTTCCATCTGGCGCTGTGAATTGAACTCTGGCTTAGCTCAGTTGGTAGAGCATTGGCACGAATAGCCATAAGGTCCTGGGTTCAAGTCCCAGTGTCGGAGGAATTTTTCTCCTATAATTTTATCATGTAATGTCCAACAAAGACAATGGTCTGTGATTCATGAATGCTTCTTGAATGTTTATTTTTTCACTTTGGGGTTAATTTAATTTTTTCCTTTACTGTTAAAAATGCAGGTGCGACTTAAATTCAGAGGCATCTTATATTCGGATAAATATGGTATTTTAGATCAGCATGAGATAATTTTTTATATATATGTATATTTGGTAACTGTATTGTATATAATACATTACAGTTTTGTTGATTCAGCAGAAATAAATAACGTGACACTTGTTTCCGGGGTTCTGCCCAGTGCCAGTCCCGGTTGTATTACAGATTTAGTTAATGTTGATTCTCATAATCTAAGATCTGAGTGTCTTTTCCTCTTTAGTCTTCTGAGTAGTGGGTCTAGTGGCTAGTGGCTAGTTGTCCTAGATCAGCGGATTGATGAATGATCTAGCTAGTCTTACGTAAACTTTGCTGAGTACTGTTGTTACATCTGGAATGTTTAGATCAGAGTGAATGGTTGAGTTTCTGACATACCATGGAGCATTAGTTATTAATCGAAGGCACCTGTTTTGAATAGTCTGAATTCTATTCATTTGTGAAGATGATGCTGAACCCCAAATTGGACAACTGTACATCCAGATAGGCCTGATGAGCGATGTATATATTAATTTCTTGTATTGAAGGGAAAGTGAGGATTTAGAAGATATGATGTGTTTCAACTCATGGAGACGATGGCAAATTTTCTTAATTAAGTAGGAAAAATGGTCTTTCCACGTCAGACGTTGATCGAGAATAAGGCCAAGATATCTGACTGACTTAGATTCAAGAACCTGTTCGCCTTGGAGCATGATTGGTTGTTGTAGTACATCATACTTGTATGTGAATTTCACGACGTTTGATTTTTTTGGGTTCATCACAACTCTCCAGTATTTGCACCACAAGTCTATTTCGTCACAAAATTCTTGAAGATGCTGTACAGCTATGTCAGCGACACCTTTACTCAGTATTGCAATGTCGTCTGCAAAGTGTGCAATTATGAGTTTGTCAGAAACTGGAAAGTCTGCAGTGTACGTGATATAAAGTAGAGGTCCAAGTATGCTGCCTTGAGGTACTCCAGATTGAATTGTTAATGCTTCTGATTGAGCTGATTCATATTTTACAGAAAATGTTCTGCTTCAAAGATATGATTTAATGATTCATTTAGGTGAGGCTTAATTTTGAAAAGACCATCGTGCCATATTTTGTCGAAAGCTTTTTCATTATCCAGAAATAGTCCTAGACCAGTGATTGCCAAACTGTCAATCGCGAGCTACTAGTAGCTCACAGGGACATTTTCAGTAGATCGCGTCAAGAGTTCTCTACTTGTGTCATGGAGAATTTTGATTTTGAAGAAGACAGTGCTGCAGTGGAGTTGGAACTGATTGATTTTCAAAATGATTTATCTGTAAAATCGCTTTCTTCAAGCTCTGAAAATATTTGGCCTCTTGTTCCTAAAGAAAAATATCCAATTTTGGTCCAGGTTGCTCTCAAAGTGAAGGCAATGTTCTACATATCTGTGTGAGGTTTCTTTTTCCAGTATGAAATTTATTAAAAATAAGTACAGAAGCAGACTCACTGATGAACACTTGGACAACTGTATTCGAATGGCAGCCACTTTCTACTCTCCCAACATTAAAAAACTTGTTGATGACAAAAAAAGAGTTCCATCCTTCTCATTGAAGTTAAAAAGTGTAATAAAAAATTCTGTACGTACATTTGTTATTTATTACTAGCTACACTTCAATTTCTTTCTTATGTACAATTCCATTTCTATTTCCTTTTTTTGTATACAGTTTTAATTAAAATTTATTTCATATTTAGGCAATAAACAAATGTAAGATTTTTTAAAGTTGGTAGTTCTTTTGGTTGGTAGTTCACAGTAAGATTTTAAAACGGTACGGTAGCTCAGAAGCTTCATAAGTTTGGCGACCACTGTCCTAGACAAACTGATTTTTCCTCGTAAGTGTCCAATATAGCATCTTCAATGTGGTGGAGCTGCTGCGGACATGAATGCTGTGTTCTGAAACCAAACTGTGTAGTGGGTAAAACGTGTTTTAATTCTTCCTGTAATTGTGGTAAGACGGTAAGAGTAAACGTTCGAAAATTTTGGAGAAGAGTGGTAAAAGACTTATAGGACGATCACTTTTGACTTTCTGTGGTTTTGGGATCATGGTTATAATAGCGCGCTTCCATTTAGAAGGGAAATATGTTAAGCGAAATTTGGAATGAAATTTTAACATAACATTGTAAACTCTTGTTTTCACAGGTTAGGACAAAGGATCTCGGTGGCCAATCAAGTACAAGCGAGTTTACTTGTGCTGTTATTGACAGTATGAAATAAAGTGGCGGAGATGTTGTCAGTATTCTGGTCATCTAATCTCAGAGTTTGATGGAAAGATATTGAACACTAATGAACTTTCTGTTTTTATTTTTTTGGTTACAATTGACTTGCGAACTAAGATGTTTAGTAGTATAATTTTTTTTTTAATTTAAATTCTTTCTATATGAATGTACAGAAACGTAGTATTGCATATGTTTTGTTTTGTTCTTTTTTTCCCACAGAAAATTAAAACAATAAAATGTTGATATAGCTATACGGATTGCACAATGTTTTATTTGACTCAGGAAGGTATAAGAGCGATATGTGTGGTGTCAGGTCACATGATCAGCAGCCAATAGGCATCAGTCTTTGTCTTCTCTGGAGTGCCTCTGTATTGTCAGAATATCAGGCAACATCAAGGTGTAAAATATATACATATTTATGTAAGAAAAAATACTATTGAGTGGAAGAGACTACAGTGGTATGGTCACGTACGAAGGATGGAAGAAGGAAGGATACCAAAATATATACTTGAATGGGAAATTGGAAGGAGAAGAAGAAGAGGGCGTCCTGCGACTACATGGATCAACAATGTACAGATATCAATGGGAAGAGTTGGTGCAGTGGAAGAAGATACACAGGACAGAGAAAAATGGAGACAGATTATTAACAAATGATGACAAGCTCAAAAAGTGTATTGATTGTGTTGAAATGTGATATGTGGATACTTTGTTTTAATTTGTTTGTATTGTTTGGTTGGAGGACAGCCTCTGTATTGAGGGAAAACTCAGAATGTATGTATGTATGTAAGAAAAATAATTTGAATATGACAAGTATCAAAGCAAACTGTATTATGTCTAAAAAATTATAGGAGAGCCAAATAATTTACTGTACGGCTGAACTATGGGAAATATTTAAAAATTAAAAGTCATAAAACTTGTTTTTATATATCCCAAATTGAATAATATTTCAAACAAAATATTTTGAAAATCTAAGCGTTTGGTTTCACCTCATGCGTATTACATGTGCTATTTTCTACAGTGCACAGCTTTATTTCTAGGAGAAATCATGCAATTCAAGGTTCATTCCATAATCGCCCTACAGTTGCACAATGGCAATATTACAAAAATTAATCAAATTACTACTCAGATCTTGTTATTTAAAACAGGGTTTGTCCGAAAAGTAATGTCAGTGAGTTGATTAGAAGACATTTATTGATCCGATTGGTACAATACATTAAAAGGTTTCAAAATGACCCCTCCTGCATCTATACATCGCTTCCAGCAAGATTTCCAGGCATCAAAGGCGTCACGGTAGGACTTTTCTGGAAAATCCTTTAGAGCCTT
Source organism: Ectobius pallidus (assembly GCA_964059195.1). NCBI lineage: Eukaryota > Metazoa > Arthropoda > Insecta > Blattodea > Ectobiidae > Ectobius > Ectobius pallidus. Next base: position 9,103,411 of record CAXKWD010000006.1, read on the forward strand.
GGTGCAAGCCTCTTTGACTTGTCAATTGTCCTTTCATGGGAGTTTTCAAATGCGGGAACAAGAAGAAATCGGGGGGAGCCATGTCAGGACTGTAGGGTGGCTGGGGAACCGTTGGCACCTTTGAATCGGCCAGGAAGTGGGTGGTGGTCGTTGATGGCCTTCCAGCACATGCTTCATCACTGAACTCTTCACAGCCTTCCAAAAATTCCTACACTTAGAACCAACATATTTCACTTTCAAGGTAAACATAATGAAAAAAATAGCTATGGACATAATACAGTTTGCAACAATAGCTGCTTCTCGCTTGTGTTTAACACCAAAACAAAATGTGATTTGAAGCAAATAGAATTCACAGCAGGATAGAGCATGCTAGAAACTACGGAAATTCATGTTAACCCTTTGTGGGTGGAAACCCATATATGGCATGCCTGTCCGCATTCTTGAAGGCGAAAACCCATATATGGGTTCTCTGACCGACTTTTCTCTCACACGAAGTACATAAAATCTTCAACAGATGGCAGGAGAATTTTCTCTTAACCACTCTGACTTGGGAATTCCCCTATACACGTGCCCGGGATGATTTTAGTAGAGGATTTCACTGGCCGTGCGTATCTAGTGAATAGTGTGCTCTTTTTGTTCTGAGTTTTTCCCTTATTTTCAGTAAAATGGCAAGAAGAAAGTGTCTTACAGGTTCTGAAACTGAAGAACTAATTAATCAAAGTTATAGTGAAATGTCAGAATAAATGATCATTTAGTGATAATAAGGGATGTTTTTCCGAGATCGCTATAGGCAACTTTAGTGAAAGTGAGAGTGATGTAAGTGACACCAGTGGCAATAGTGCACCCAGCTGAATGGAAGTCAGTAATTTTGATGCAGCACCATCACATACTATTACAATATACGTTATCCAGCAGGGGCCAGTTCTGCCTTCTGATTTTGATCAAGATACCGATCCAATTGAAAATCATAACCTACTCTAGGCTATGTATACTCATAATGTGCTCAGTGAGACTTGTGCCATTTCCTCATAAACATTTCCACGCTAAATAATAAAAATTATTTCTGGAGCAGATTAGTGTCAGAATTCGGCAAAACTCTAAGGTATATGTTGTTTTTATGCATGTTACTTTAATTTGGTTTATTATTAACCTATTTTTTCTTTAAAAAATTCCTTCCGCCCACAGCCATAAAACATCACCGCCCGCAAAGGGTTGAACCTGATTTTGTCCAGGGGGACATAATATGGTTTGCAAAAATACTCCTCATATGTACTAAAATATCATGAAAATATCTAATATCAAAATCTGACAGGTTAGGTAAGACTGAGCACAAAGCAGTGGTAAGCAATATGTAATGGACTAATCCCCATAGAAGCTTCAGCTCTGCAATAGAGTTAAGCAAAGTAACCATATTTGTGGGAGTCGTACTTGAGACCAACTGAATAATTTCTCATTTCTAACTGAATAAAAGACACAAAATGATAATATTGTATAACACGATTTCTACAATTAAAAGATGTTTTTAAAATAATTTTTACCGGTGGATAAAAGTTAAAAAATAAAAACACTACGTTTCAACTCAACGTTGAGTCTTCCTCAGGGGTCGTATTCTGTAACTCCACCAACGCTCTCAACTACGATTACACCAATGTAACTAGAAAAAGTTATTCTGTAACTATTGGTGTCAAGTATCGATCTTGAAATCACACCAATATATTGCTGGAAATATTGGTGACACACCGACGGCTCCAAACCCCTCGGTGAGCTCAACAACAACTCGAAAGTACCAAAATATTGCAAAATTTGCAGAAATATCGACATATTTGTGATACAATGGCCGCTTATATCCTAATTGGGCGACTTCGTGATGGTGTCAATAGCTATATTTTCGTAATAACAGAGAAGGTACAGTGTATATCCATTAATGAATAGATTCTTAGTATTTGTTAATATGTTTTTATCAATATAAAAACTAAATACATAATTTTATTTTGCAACAAGCATGTTTGAGGTTATGTTTGCATAATTGCACATAATATTAATTATTTTACTTTATCTTGTTTCAGATTTGGAATTGTAATCCATGTGATCTGCATTAAAGAGTGGACAACATAATATGCACCAATAATAAGCTTAACGAACACTTATGGGTGTCACCTCTATGTAGGCCTAAATTTTTTAATGTAGTGTAAAATTTTGTTCAGTTCATTCGAAAGAACAGTGCACAAGTAGGTCATTTGCAATTGAGAAAAACATCCCACTCAAGCAATGCTTCAAGTAGTGAGATGTTGTTGGCTTTTTGTAATTTTCAGGAAATAATGACGAAGACTGTGCTTATTAGAACTGAGCAAAGTGCCATGAAATCATGATACATATAATAGTTTTTTTTGTACCAAAGTTTACTTTGTAAGTGTGTGTGTACTATATCACTCAGCAAAATATGATGTATATTGTCCTTACTTTTAAATATACTGGTAGCCTATATAGCGTTTACTAGTTTATAAAACTTTTCACACTTAGAGAAGCGTCTGTTTTTAACTGCACCAAAAATATGCCTCCCTGCCAATGTAGCCTATTGTAATTGAAAATATTATTTAAATCTAGCTACAATATTGGCTGTTACCAATTTTTTGTCTAATTTAAACCATCTATTTTATTCCCTCTAATTCCTTTTATAATAATATGAGCTATATTGTATCTCGTGATTTTCCGTCAAGTGGGTGTGGCTTATACTTATGTACTTATGTACTTATGTACTTATGTATACTTATGTACTTGGCTTATGTAAGTTGAAATGCATGTTGAATTTTCAGAGCCATTTTCCCCATAACTTGATATTTTCAACACAAAAGGCACAATATCTCTTAAAGTAATGGTCCAAATTGCATGAAACTTTGCACACCCATAGTTTTTTGTGTGTTCTAGGGGATAAACCTAAATAATCTGATGTATTTGCAACACAAGATTATTTCACTTGTGAACATGATGTGAAAAAATTCGTAATAATTTTATATTGAAATTTTAAAATGCCTGAAAATTGTATCAGGCATACCACAGTATAAATTGATGGTTTATCCGCGAGATTATAGTGTCAGCTGTGAATAAAAAAAAATATTACACCAATCAGATTGACTTTTGCATGAAATCATGTTACTTAGGCTTAATCGCATGCTGAAAAATAAAAATAAAATAATTTTCTAATATCAACCTTCATATTTGTGACACTGTAATAATTTTTGTGCTCATTTCAACCCCCAAATGTATACTTCTAATGTCCAAAATTTAATTTTATAATTGCAAATAGTGTTGAAGATATCGAACAGTTACTGCAATGCCTGCTTGGGCATGGTCTCTTGGTGTATGAGCCCCTTAAGACACTTTTTCAGTGATATTATGGTGTTATTTAAATTAATATATAATTATGAACAACTATGAGGCCAATTGTAATGTTTCAAAGTACTGTGTAAATTAAATACTAATGAATTCATTTTAAGTTAACCTAAAACGCAATTAATTTATTTCAAGGGTTTTATAAATGTCATAAAAGCAGTAGGCAAGATAAGATACTCTTATTTGCTTAAACTTTACTATTTGCTTTATCTATATAAAAATAATTTTATAATTGGCTTGTGTTCTATAAATTAAGTAAAAACTCCTACTGAATAATTTTTTTACTTTCTCTGCCTGTACCATAGGTAATACAGATAAAGGAAGTATTGTTTTCGACCCCAACTTTGAAGTTGAGTTTTTAGCCCAAATACACATTTTGAGGTATTCTGAATCCCCAAATACTATTTTCGGAAACATGTCTGTGTGAAGTGTGTCAACAGCCTAGCTCCAGAATGGAAAATCGTAAGAATTTTTTTTTGTATTTGGGTTGGGTACCTTCTGAAGATGTGACTCAAGGATTGGCGACAAGTTTCTCTTGTTTTTAAAGGGACTTTACATGAAAAAATGTTCGTTTTTCGCGATTTTATCGATTTGTTTAAATTTTGCACATGGGTTGCTTATAAGTTACTTGGACTTAAAACTTTATTTGAAACTTTTTTCGAAGAAATTCTCTTTAGGGTAGTTATAAGCCACCCACTCTGAATACGTGCTAAAAGTTTTATTTGAAATATTTTTTCGAAGAAAATCTCTAAAGTGTAGTCTTTATCAGAATGTGAAGTGAGAAAAATGTATTGTGCATGCTTAAAGTAAAGAAAGTTATGAGAGTACAATAAATATATTTTATTTGGGTTGTGTATCCTTCGGGGATGTGATGTGTTAAGGACATTCTCTTTATTTTTACACCCAATTTACATTACAAGAATGTCATACACAATAATTATATTATACTGAGAGACTAACTTTTATTGGAACAGAGATTGGAAAGTTCATTCCTTTCACTGAGTATGAATCCAGCAACATTTTGTTAAAATGAGTATTCTGAAAAGGGCTACATCTTACTTTCTGTTAATCGTTAAAATGAATACTTTCACACAAACAAGGTGAGTTGCAATGGAAATATATAACTACTTCGAGATTGCATATTTTTTTATAATCATAATTTAAATCAGACATTGGCAAACTATTGCGGAATTTGCTAATTGGATTCCCCGAGATACCATCCTTATTATAAGGTATATATATATATGACAGTAAACATTACTAAAAACCATTGGCATTTTGCGAATTTCTCCTATTATTATAAATCCGCCTTTTCCCCCTATAAGCGTCTTGCAACATGACAGTACGTGTAATATAAACGCCCACTTTCAAAATATATACATGAAATTAAACTCCCGCCCAATTTGGAAATTATAATAATAGGGATGTAGCTCGCCAAACTTCTCCGCTAGATAGCGCGGGTGTACTAGCCGGTATGCGCTAGCTGTTCGTCACTTGTTTTTCCAGTTTTCTTCTGCTGGCTTCATGCTTTTAAATGGCGCTCCAACTTCTCAGTCTGAAAAATATGTTCGTAATTTTATATTTTTATAGAGGACACGAGGCTACTATACGTACTTCCTTGTCTACTGGGCCCTTCTAGAATGTTGAAGTGTCAAAAATACGAAAGAAAAATCCCAGCAGATAGGCTCTAAATAACACTAAAAAGGATGGATTAACGAACAAATATTGTGAGATATTTCCGATACAGACGACATTATTTTGTACTCTACTTGCAGTAATGCGTTATTAATGTATGAATATTTATATGCATTGCGGGGATTAGATATTCTTGAATTTTTAAATTAATATTAAATTTGCCGTGAGCATCGAGAAGATGTTATGGGCCATTTAAAAATAGAGTAAATTACAATAAATAAATTAAAATTACCTAGTAACGCAATGATAATTACAGTACATTGTATTAGTTTTATACCTTTGTTAAACTGTATCTTTAGTGCACCTTTATATTTAAATACCACTTCCCTGTTTAATTTATTTAGTTATTTTAGGCCTATTTATTTTACTTTGCTGTATAAATATGTGTATATTAGGCTACTGTAGCCTTCTATTGCATCTGATATCAAAATATAAATTCTGTGATTTCTAAATAGCTAAGTTAGATTGACGGCCTCGAATAAAAATTGTGACAATAGCGTTGCCAATTTAATAGGCTACATAACTTAACGTATGATAATTATTAAATTCTGCCTTTATAATCTGCTATGTCATGCAATGAAATATTCTGTTTCATAGCTAGAAATGAAAATCATGTAACGATGGTCTAGCATAACTTACCGATAATAAAAGGAATAAGAAAGAATGAGGAATTAGAAGAAGAAAAAAAGGCCTAATCGATTCCCAAGTTCCCATCTTTTTTAACTACGAGGGACAGGAAAGGTAAGTTTTCGTGATGTAAACATATTTTAATATTTTGATTTTGAATACTTTTTAATATGACGGTATAGGCTAAATATGCATTTGATATAGAAAATAAATAATATTAAAAATTGTCTGCGAAAACACACCACATTAATCAGTGTTTATCACGTATATCAATTAGTATTTTACTGTCTGAACCCTAGAGGTATATTCTTTTAGTTGCTTTGAATCATACGCAATCGCCAAATTAGCAGTACTGTATATAAATATTCATATCTGCATAACATTTTGTACGTCGGGAACATAGTAATGTAGTTAATAGCGGGCATTTCACGCAGTATTTGTCAGCTTATTCTTCTTTCTTTTCGACTTATATAGCGTCTATCTTTTGCAATTTTTCTTAAAGTTTTTTCACGTAAATATATTCAGGAAGTGTCCAGTATACAAAGAAATGCGCCTAGTAGCGTTTTACCCGCTACAAAAAAAGAAAAGTTCGAACGTATTTTTCAGTCTGCTAAGATGTAACGCCATTTAAAAGCATGGAACCAGCAGACAACAACTCGAAAAACAAGTGACGAACGGCTAGCGCATACCGGCTAGAGCAGTGGAGACATCTGTTGGTTCTAGTTCGCTACATCCCTATAATATGATGGATATCGCACAATGTGCATTATGTAGTACAAAAGTTTGTCATAGAGTTTTCCCTTTTTTTGCACCATTGCAGGTGGTATCGGTCACATATTACTCCGCACAGTTTGCACCTGCAGTCAACGTTTGGGTCGTGGAACTTCTCCGTCTGGCATATTCGATGATGAAATCCGTGTACGGCGTATCTTGTGACCACATGTCGTAGGTCATATCTGGCTTGAGTCCACTCCCTGTGGGTCATCGCGTCTGTTGCGTAGAAAGTTGGCCATTTGGAAATTATTAATTTGGAAATTATGAAATCACATTCCCGCACTCCATCAGCCAATGATATTCATTGCAGTTTGTCAAGACAGATTTCTCATAGCTACTTTCATTGCCAACATTCACGAAAATTCACAAAGTTATTGGTGGGCCTCAACAACGGGTCTCCAGATACCAACAGGGAGTTACAGAATCGCTCACGCTCCGGCCGTTGGTATCTTGCTGTCGGTTGTTGAGCTCTCAACAACACCAATGTGTTGGTGGCGAAAGTTACAGAATTCGACCCCAGGTGACAATTATTTCTATACTGCTCAGAAGGAAGATTAAATTTCGTCATGGTAACTCGTTTGCCCACCATCGATAAAAACACTATTCCTAAAATATCTGCTTTTCCATTCCTTTGGAATATCAAATATTGCTTCCTCTATGCATTCCACAGGCAGCAGGGGCGGTATTCTGTAACTTTCGTCACCAACGCATTGGTGTTGTTGAGAGCTCAACAACCGACAGCAAGATACCAACGGCCAGAGCGTGAGCGATTCTGTAACTCCCTGTTGGTATCTGGAGAACCGTTGTTGAGGCCCACCAATAACTTTGTGAATTTTCGTGAATGTTGGCAATGAAAGTAGCTATGAGAAATCTGTCTTAACAAACTGCAATGAATATCATTGGCTGATGGAGTGCGGGAATGTGATTTCATAATTTCCAAACTGGGCGGGAGTTTAATTTCATGTATATATTTTGAAAGTGGGCGTTTATATTACACGTACTGTCATGTTGCAAGACGCTTATAGGGGGAAAAGGCGGATTTATAATAATAGGAGAAATTCGCAAAATGCCAATGGTTTTTAGTAATGTTTACTGTCATATATATATATAAGGAGGGTATCTCGGGGAATCCAATTAGCAAATTCCGCAATAGTTTGCCAATGTCTGATTTAAATTATGATTATAAAAAAATATGCAATCTCGAAGTAGTTATATATTTCCATTGCAACTCACCTTGTTTGTGTGAAAGTATTCATTTTAACGATTAACAGAAAGTAAGATGTAGCCCTTTTCAGAATACTCATTTTAACAAAATGTTGCTGGATTCATACTCAGTGAAAGGAATGAACTTTCCAATCTCTGTTCAAATAAAAGTTAGTCTCTCAGTATAATATAATTATTGTGTATGACATTCTTGTAATGTAAATTGGTTGTATAAATAAAGAGATTGTCCTTAACACATCACATCCCCGAAGGATACACAACCCAAATAAAATATATTTATTGTACTCTCATAACTTTCTTTACTTTAAGCATGCACAATACATTTTTCTCACTTCACATTCTGATAAAGACTACACTTTAGAGATTTTCTTCGAAAAAATATTTCAAATAAAACTTTTAGCACGTATTCAGAGTGGGTGGCTTATAACTACCCTAAAGAGAATTTCTTCGAAAAAAGTTTCAAATAAAGTTTTAAGTCCAAGTAACTTATAAGCAACCCATGTGCAAAATTTAAACAAATCGATAAAATCGCGAAAAACGAACATTTTTTCATGTAAAGTCCCTTTAAAAACAAGAGAAACTTGTCGCCAATCCTTGAGTCACATCTTCAGAAGGTACCCAACCCAAATACAAAAAAAAATTCTTACGATTTTCCATTCTGGAGCTAGGCTGTTGACACACTTCACACAGACATGTTTCCGAAAATAGTATTTGGGGATTCAGAATACCTCAAAATGTGTATTTGGGCTAAAAACTCAACTTCAAAGTTGGGGTCGAAAACAATACTTCCTTTATCTGTATTACCTATGGTACAGGCAGAGAAAGTAAAAAAAAAATTCAGTAGGAGTTTTTACTTAATTTATAGAACACAAGCCAATTATAAAATTATTTTTATATAGATAAAGCAAATAGTAAAGTTTAAGCAAATAAGAGTATCTTATCTTGCCTACTGCTTTTATGACATTTATAAAACCCTTGAAATAAATTAATTGCGTTTTAGGTTAACTTAAAATGAATTCATTAGTATTTAATTTACACAGTACTTTGAAACATTACAATTGGCCTCATAGTTGTTCATAATTATATATTAATTTAAATAACACCATAATATCACTGAAAAAGTGTCTTAAGGGGCTCATACACCAAGAGACCATGCCCAAGCAGGCATTGCAGTAACTGTTCGATATCTTCAACACTATTTGCAATAATAAAATGAAATTTTGGACATTAGAAGTATACATTTGGCGGTTGAAATGAGCACAAAAATTATTACAGTGTCACAAATATGAAGGTTGATATTAGAAAATTATTTTATTTTTCTGCATGCGATTAAGCCTAAGTAACATGATTTCATGCAAAAGTCAATCTGATTGGTGTAATATTTTTTTTATTCACAGCTGACACTATAATCTCGAGGATAAACCATCAATTTATACTGTGGTATGCCTGATACAATTTTCAGGCATTTTAAAATTTCAATATAAAATTATTACGAATTTTTTCACATCATGTTCACAAGTGAAATAATCTTGTGTTGCAAATACATCAGGTTATTTAGGTTTATCCTCTAGAACACACAAAAAACTATGGGTGTGCAAAGTTTCATGCAATTTGGACCATTACTTTAAGAGATATTGTGCCTTTTGTGTTGAAAATATCAAGTTATGGGAAAATGGCTCTGAAAATTCAACATGCATTTCAACTTACATAGTATAAGCCACACCCACTTGACGGAAAATCACGAGATACAATATAGCTCATATTATTATAAAAGGAATTAGAGGGAATAAAATAGATGGTTTAAATTAGACAAAAAATTGGTAAAGCCAATATTGTAGCTAGATTTAAATAATATTTTCAATGACAAAAGGCTACATTGGCAGGGAGGCATATTTTTTGTGCAGTTAAAAACAGATGCTTCTCTAAGTGTGAAAAGTTTTATAAACTAGTAAACGCTATATAGGCTACCAGTATATTTAAAAGTAAGGACAATGTACATCATATTTTGCTGAGTGATATAGTACACACACACTTACAAAGTAAACTTTGGTACAAAAAAACTATTATATGTATCATGAGTTCATGGCACTTTGCTCAGTTCTAATAAGCACAGTCTTCGTCATTATTTCCTGAAAATTACAAAAAGCCAACATCATCTCACTACTTGAAGCATTGCTTGAGTGGGATGTTTTTCTCAATTGCAAATGACCTACTTGTGCACTGTTCTTTCGAATGAACTGAACAAAATTTTACACTACATTAAAAAATGTAGGCCTACATAGAGGTGACACCCATAAGTGTTCGTTAAGCTTATTATTGGTGCATATTATGTTGTCCACTCTTTAATGCAGATCACATGGATTACAATTCCAAATCTGAAACAAGATAAAGTAAAATAATTAATATTATGTGCAATTATGCAAACATAACCTCAAACATGCTTGTTGCAAAATAAAATTATGTATTTAGTTTTTATATTGATAAAAACATATTAACAAATACTAAGAATCTATTCATTAATGGATATACACTGTACCTTCTCTGTTATTACGAAAATATAGCTATTGACACCATCACGAAGTCGCCCAATTAGGATATAAGCGGCCATTGTATCACAAATATGTCGATATTTCTGCAAATTTTGCGATATTTTGGTACTTTCGAGTTGTTGTTGAGCTCACCGAGGGGTTTGGAGCCGTCGGTGTGTCACCAATATTTCCAGCAATATATTGGTGTGATTTCAAGATCGATACTTGACACCAATAGTTACAGAATAACTTTTTCTAGTTACATTGGTGTAATCGTAGTTGAGAGCGTTGGTGGAGTTACAGAATACGGCCCCAGGAGAAATTTTACCACCGGATTTTCCCTTCTCAATCTCCTCAATACCACTCCTCACCCACATCTCCATCATATCTATTCAAACACACCCCCTGGTTGCCGATTATACTCCATGCTTCGTATACCTTTCTTGTTACGCAATCATCTTTGATTCTTAAAATGTTTACCTCACCAATATTATGTTTGTTTTCTGTCATATGTTAACCGAGTCCAGTAGAGCATTTACCACTACTTACATCCCTTTACATGCTCATGGATCCTAGTTTTAAAGTCCCTCCCTGTTTCTTTGACACCGCACAATCACTGAATTTACTGAATACACTCCAGGAAAATTCATTTTGTCATTATTCGTGCCAAGACATTTATACTGGGAAAACATTTTTTCAATAGTTTTTTTCCGTTTTATATGCGGGTACTATTCCGTATTTCCGGAAAACTTTCCCTATGCGTTCACTAATGCAGGGATTATGGCAATCCTATACATCCCATGTTATTGTTTTCTTTCCTTTTATCATTTTTTTAGGCACTTCCATTTTCAGTACTTTTCCATATATTGTCTATTTTTCTACCACAATACCCACTTATTTCTGCTAGTCTAAATATTACTTCCTTTTCCGTTTTTAATGCTTCTTGATTGTTGCATAAACCGATGGCTCTATGACCAAAATTGCGCCTTATTTCCGCTGAGGAAGACTCACCCTAGTAGCACACTTCGTTGGCCTAACGGAGGGATTTGGTTGGCATGGTTGGGATATGTTGGGAAAACGTTCGTTGTAATTTCCTCGGTTAGCCCAATGTACGTTTCCGTTGCGTCATGCGTTAAGTCCTACCGTTGGGGTTATGACGTTGGCCCATCGCGGGGGCTCCCTACCGTTGTGATTATGATTGCTGGCCCAACAATAAATTTCGTTGTAATGTGATCGCATTTATGTTAAAATTAAAAAGTGTTGAAATAACATTATAAGCGTTAAATTTTCATTTCCTATAAAATAAAACAATTTTAATTCATTAATTATTCGAGCTCTTTGTGCGCGTTACATGCTAAATCTCCACCTCTTCCTGCCAAGTCTTCGGCAATTTCCGGCGTAGTTCGGGCCATCACGAAGACATGAAGATACAACAGTTATTCGCCATCTTGATATGTTGAAGAATCCGAATGGTGTTTTTACTTCTATTAATATTAGGGCTCTTTATTTGTTCTCTGAAAATAACGTTATCATATATTCACATCAAATATTCAAAATACGAGATGTATATCCTTCTTACTATTTATCATGTATTACACATCTCTGTAGTAAATAGGCTAGAAGAATTCTCGATTTTTATTTCAACGATCTAATAGCGTAGTGGTTAAAGCGATAGACTATAACGCTAGCGGTTCCGAGATCGAATCCCCATAGGTGCGAATTTTATACGATAGGAATAGGTAGGTAGGGTGAAGGAGAGAAGGGAGTTAATAGGGAAAAGAGGAGAAAAGGGATGAAAGAGAAAATAAAATATTAAATTTTGTGTGCTTCTAGTATTTCCGCCAGATGTCTCTGCGCTGCGCTGCGTAGTAGTTCCACCATTACCTAATAGATGTCTCTCAACTGTTGGGATTTTGTTGTATATTGGTTGGCTACAGTTGACAGTTGGTTGGATAAAACGCTCCTTTGCAACCGAACCCCGACGGACATTCCTAACCGTTGACCAACGAAACATGGCGATCATTCCCCAACATTGGCCCAACGATCTGTGCTACTAGGGCAAGGGTAGAGTTGAAACATTGTTTTTTTAACTTTTATCCAATGGTTAAAAATAATTTTATAAACATCTTTTAATTGTATGTGAAACGGTGGAATTCAGGACCGATATGGATGTTTTATTTAACAATTTCTACGCTTGTACATGTTATTGGACGCGTCAAATCAACTACACACCAATTCTACATTAAATTACATGTTTGCAGTTATAAAGATGGATACATTAATAGCCTAGGCTATAACAAAGTTCATCTAACCGATAATATACAATTTTTCTAGTACAGTATTATGAATTATTTCACACACAAATTAATAACCAATGCCAGCTTCATTACTACTTTTCAGTTTAATACCATAACAAGCTAGTAACATAATGTAAGATAAAATGATAACATAATAACGAAACATACATCAACATAAATGTTTCGCATATCCGCCATGTTGCGTGTTTATCTACCGTTTCGCCAGATATCTAGTGATTTGTGGTGCGATAGTTTGTCGGGCGTTTTATCGAACGATTAGCCGCCATCGAACGTTTCAGAAACGCTTACGGATTGAATAATGCCATCTAGTAGATATCTTACGTTTTGGAAACCCGGCTCTAGTGTTTCACAATCCATTAACGCCGGGTTTCCGAAACGTAAGATATCTACTAGATGGCATTATTCAATCCGTAAGCGTTTCTGAAACGATCGATGGCGGCTAATCGTTCTATAAAACGCCCGACAAACTATCGCACCATAAATCACTAGATATCTGGCGAAACGGTAGATAAACACGCAACATGGCGGAAATGCGAAATATTTATGTTGATGTATCTTTCGTTATTATGTTACCATTTAATCTTACATTATGTTACTAGCTTGTTATGGTATTAAAATTAAAAGTAGTAATGAAGCTGGCATTGGTTATTAATTTGTGTGTGAAATAATTCATAATACTGTACTAGAAAAATTGTATATTATCGGTTAGATGAACTTTGTTATAGCCTAGGCTATTAATGTATCCATCGTTTATTTGTATTAATTTCATTTTCTGTTGTAAGTTAATACTTTAAGAAAACATCGCGAATATTAATTCACATCATATTTTCTTGCTGGTCATCTTCAATGCCAGATCGTATAAGGCCTAGGTCTATACAGAAGTAAATATTCCCTGAAAGAAATACAGCAATCCTTTCAAGAAGTAGCCTACGATGATATTCAGATTCGGAAAAAATGTAGCTTAAGTATATTAATTTTATTTTCTGATGCAACACTTTATGAAGAAAATATTGCCATTTTACAGCACGAATATTAATACATAATCATCATCTTTCTCGTCATCTTCATCTTGAGGCAATAATTGGGCCTAGAGATGTGTAAAGCAAAAGTATTCCCTGGAAGAATTAGATGTTTGACGATATTAAGTTTCGGAAAGAATCAGGCTGTCAAAGCAATGACCTATGGACAGACAGGCCATCTTATTAAATAAGGAAGCATGCCTTTTTCAGCGTTAAATAGCCCATCATTAGAAATGAGAACAAATCGCAGCATTCCTTTCTCAGTGGTAAATCAGCTATAACTTCATTAATGTGTTACGCTTTATGCATTACGTTGTCAGATTGTAATGGGTGACATTTTCGCTAATGCACAAGTCTAGCAGTCGAAATTGCCGAAGTTTCTCTCATATTTCACATTCGTTTTACCAGAGAAACAGCTCACAAGAAAGAAGCAGAAAGAAAATTCAGCCATTTTGAATACATAGCAAGAAGCGCTCCGATTGGTTGCTAGTCAGTCACGGCCAACTTGATATTAGAGTAAGCACCGTGTCTCTATCTATTGACGAATTGCTCAACTCATTTATCTGACGTATCGCTATTTGCCGATCGTATTTGCTTTCGGAAACGGAAGGTGTTTATAGAGTGTATAAAATCTATAGAGCCATTAGCTGTCTAGAAGATATCTGGAGCTTTTATGCAACCGGGCCTAAGGCCCGGTTGCATAAAAGCTCCAGATATTCCTCAGCAGGCTCGAACCAGACACCACCAACACGACCATTGCCAACCTCGTCACTGAAAAGTTCCCTAAATCACAGGTAACTAGAATGAAGACCAAGTATAACTCATATGCGTCCTTTCACATCGAACTCGAGGAAAATGACTTTAAGGATGCGTTTAATGCTGACTTTTGGCCTGAAGGTTCCCTACTTACGGAATTCTTTGGGAAATTAAGACCCAATCAGATCCATGAAGAAACAACTAACTCCGGCTGACTTACCAGCAAAACCGAAAGTGAGCCGTAATATATACGGTCATATCAAATTTACATATGTTTCACTCTTACCTCAATTTTTCTCGTATTAAAACTGCAGTTAAATGTAATATTTTTACTGGTTAAGCTTGTGTTTTCTTACTCTGTAGCGTTTCTCTTCTGATTCTGATATTAATTCGCCCGAATCCCTGTATGTGGCGTTGTGTTCACTTACGTAAAGAGGACTTATGCTAATGAGTGGGAGGGGGAAGCCGGTTGGTGCGCTATGCGTGTACTATTTGCGGAGCTGAGTCTATTGCTGGAGTTCGAAGTGTCTAGTTGTTTTTCTTTTGTGTTGTGTGGAGGCCTGTCATGGAGACTTTTGCTCAGGTGAGTTTTCCTTTAAATGGATTTGTTTGTAATTAACTCATGCTCACCTGTGAATTTTCGGCCATCAAAATTTGTTAGTTTCAGTTTGTAATTTCGGGGTTATATATAAGGGGAATTTTTGTATAGCGTTTTTCTAGTTTTTTGGCTTTGGAAATTTGCCTCCCATAAGTTTTCTAAATTAAATTCAAGGGGTGGGAGTTTTGTTCTACAGTTCAGTCGGGAAACAAAGATGAATTTTACAAAATTAAATGGTTTTCTCTCATTACATTGCCATATGCGGTGTAGGCTTAGCCCCAACTAGATAATGACCGGTAGGCTCCGTGGATTATCATTGGCACTGTAAAACTAAAACACGCAAGGTGGCACTAATTCAGTTCCGAATTTAAAATAAAACTAGCCTAACCGACTTTAGACAATTTCGAGTTTGATCCCTGTAGTAATGGATATAACTAGATAAATAAACTATGGTCAGACCCTGTGGAGTACTTGCAAGTACATGTAAATAAAATTTTAATCTGTTAATAAATAATTTGTTGTAATTTGTGAATTTTCTGAACAGGTTTTCGGGCCTGTTGGGCTAATATTGGTAAAATTGTACATATGTGAATTTTTGGGGTTATTGTATTATTAAATTAAAAGCCCTAGGGTCATTTTGCGTGTGGCAAAAAACCACCGAATAAGGAAGATGTTCTAGATGCTATTTCCTTAGAATGTTTTAAATTTTGCTTGAAATAATTGTTACCTGATTCAGAATAAATTGTATGTACAAAATTGAATTTATCTTGGTTTATTATTATTAATTACTTTGAAATATTAATTATTTGAATTTGATTAGGATTTGGGCCCAGTTACCAGTTGAGTATTTTCAGAGTCGGCTCACTATTTACTTAAGAACCTCTCTGACCTGCGTCTACATTCCTTAATTTTCCTTGGTTTATAGGAAGTTAAAAATAATCTGTGCTTTCGGCATAAATAAACGTGATTTATCTTACTGTTAGCAAATCTTAGCTTACTACACATTAATATTCAATGTCTCAGGAACAAGCTTAATGAACTTGAGCACTTCCTTCTCGACCATAATTTCGATGTATTGTCAGTCTGTGAGCATTGGCTCTGTGAAAGTGAAATTAACCTATATCGCGTAGACCGCTTCTCTGCTGTCAGTTATTTCTGCAGAAAAGTGCACACTCATGGTGGAGTTATGATATTCATAAAAGACACACTGGACTGGCATTCCCTTGAATGGATCAACAAGTCTTCGGTTGAACTACATGCCGAATTTGCCGCAGTTAAGATCACTAAACTCAATTTGGTCACCATCTCAGCTTACAGGTCCCCGAATGGCGACGTTAACCTCTTCATAAGTAAACTGGAACAGATTTTGGACACCCTGAGTAAATCCACCAAGCTTAAACTTGTCATTAGTGCTGACCTTAACTTAGATGTCAATCATCTGAGCAAGCCCGTGCGTCTCCTTCTTAATACTCTGCGCCAATATGGAGTCTTCTATACTAATAGTGAACCTACCAGAAATAAATCCTGCCTAGACAACATCCTAACAAACTACGACCCATGGCAGTACACTTGTGGAGTCGAAAACCCATTGCTCTCTGATCATAGTGCACTTTGGCTCAAACTCCAGAATCTAACACCAACAACCAGCAATGAAATTTGCAACACACCTAAACAACGCATCATTAGCTTTAAATATCTAAGTGATCTCATCACTGAGCTATCCTATGTAGATTGGTGTACTCTGCTATCCTCGACTTGTGGATTGGAAAATTTCTCCTCATTGTTCGGAACATTAAAGACTCTACTTGATCACTTCTGCTCCTTCAATGTGGTGCAAAAGAGTCAAAGTAACAACTCACCCAAGCCCTGGTTCTCAAAAGACCTCAAAGCCATTAGAGATAAAATGTTCCGATTATACAAGCTAAAACAAGCTGATGGTTCCGATTTCAATGTGTCCGAATTCCAAAACAGCAGAAGTGAGTATAGAAAGAAATTAAGAACATCCAAAATATCTTTCAACGAACAACTCATATTCAACTCTGTAAACAAATGCAAAACTGCTTGGAGTGTAATTAATACTGAATCTGGTAAATCTAAACATAAACAGCCCGACAATAACCTATCTGCTGAAGTCTTCAATAAGTACTTCATTGAGTCAGTGAATCAATTACAGAATAATGTCTGTCTTGATAAAGATCCTATACATCTTAGGACTATCCCTACAACTGAAACTGTTTTCAAATGGAATCCTGTTACCCCTGAAGACGTACATAAGGCAATTTCTGGACTCTCTAACTCCAAAAGCCAAGACATTTATGGATTCTCAAACTTCTTCATGAAGCAGATAATCTATGTGATAGTGCATCCGTTATCGTTTGTGATAAATCAGTGTCTCGAGCAGGGTGTATTCCCTGACTCCCTCAAATACTCCAAAGTTATTCCTGTCTTCAAGAAAGGAGCTAAAGACCAGCCTGCGAACTATAGGCCAATATCACTGGTACCAATTCTGTCTAAAATTGTCGAATCTATTATGTATAAACAGCTAGAATTCTACTTTGAAACCAATGGCTACTTCTACAAAAGCCAATATGGCTTCCGAGCTGACAAATCCACAACTCTAGCAGTGGAAGAGATTGTCAGATTCATCCTGGAATCCTTTGAAGATAAGAGTAGAGCCACAATGCACCTTTGTGGCCTCACTAAAGTCTTTGATTGCTTACCCCATGAGATTATCTGCTTGAAACTTGAACACTATGGCGTAACAGGGAAGGAGCTTGCCACTGTCAAGTCCTACTTAAGTGAACGATATCAGGCGGTTTTTACCAAAAACGAACTATCATCTTATAAAAGAATCTCAACAGGTGTTCCCCAAGGATCCATCCTTGGCCCCTTCCTATTTATAGTAGCTATTAATGACCTTCACTCTGCTATTCCAGCAAGACTTGTTCTGTATGCTGACGACACCACCGTACTGAACTCAACTAATGACGACAGCAACACTGACTACATACTGGCCCAGCTTAGTAAATGGTTCTCTGCTCATGGTCTCTGTATGAACCCCAGCAAAACTCAGTCTCTTACATTTGATCATATGTCTGAGGTCATTGACTCTGTCAAAGTGTTGGGTATCTTTTTGGACAGCAAACTCAACTGGAAAGCACATACTCAAGAGCTATGTAAAAAAGTGTCTAGTGCTATCTTCCTGCTGAGGAAATTAAAAAATGCTCTGCCCCCTCATGCTGTACTTATGGCTTACCACTGTTTCTTCAATACGCACTTGTCCTACGGCATTATGCTCTGGGGCAACAGCCCTGCTGCCAGTGATGTGTTCACGCTGCAAAAAAAGGCATTGCGCGCTATAAAGGGCTGTGGTCCCTTTGATACCTGTGTACCACTCTTTGCTGAATATCAAATTTTGACATTATCCTCCTTATTTGTATACTTTAACCTTGTCTTTATGCATATGAATCTTCCTGCAGCAACTGTACAACATGATGTTCACAATCACAACACTCGTGGGAGAAATAATCTAGTACCCAATAGATACAGACTTCAAAAGACACTTGACAGTCACATTGTCACTGTTACTAAACTCTACAACAAACTACCTGAAAGCTCAAAGTCGCTAAACTCCTTACAACTGTTCAAGAAGAAAGTAAAATCGCTGCTGTTAAGAAACAACTTCTACACTGTAAGAGAACACCTCACCACTAATTGGACTTAATATTTATGTAATCTTACTAAGCCTAACACATGTAAATGTTTAATGGGTATCAAATAAATCAAATCAAATATCTTCTAGGCCCGGTTGCATAAAAGCTCCAGATATCTTCTAGACAGCTAATCGTTCTATACATTTATAGACTCGATAAACACCTTCCCATTTCCGAAAGCGAATTTGCTCAAGAAATAGCTAATGCCAGATAAATGAGTTGAGCACTTTGTCAATAGATGGAGACACGGTGCTTACTGTAATATCATATTGGCCGTGATTGTGTAGCAACCAATCGGAGCGCTTCTTGCTATTTATTCAAAATGGCTGAATTTTCTGTCTGGTTTTACCAGAGAAACAGCTGACAAGAAAAAGCAATGTAAAATATGAGATAAACTACGGTAATTTCGATTTCGAGACTTGTGCATTAGAGAAAATGTCACCCATCACAATCTGACAACGTAATGCATAAAACGTAACACATTAATTAAGCTATAGCTAATTTACCACAGAAAGGAATGCTTCGATGGTTGTTCCCAATTCTAATGATGGGCAATTTAACGCTGAAAAAGGCATGCTTGCAGTTGTTCCTTATTTAATATGATGGCCTATTTATCCATAGGCAGTGCTTTAGTTGGGCCGGTACGCACCGGTACTGCGTACCGGTATAAAATTATTTTCCTTCTACCATACCGGGAAAAATATGTGCTCCGGTACGTCGTACTGGCAGTACAGGAACGATATTGTCCTAAAATACTTATTAAATGTCCAATTCACGAGAGTGTATTTGTTAATAATGACAAACACTATTAAATTCGCAATAGATATGCGTTCTATGGAAGGTGAGTACCCCCATAAAATATTTTCCAACTAAAGCACTGTCCATAGGTCATTGCTTTGACAGCCTGATTCTTTCCGAAACTCAATATCGTCAAAGATCTAATTCTTTCAGGGAATACTTTTTGCTTTACACATCTCTAGGCCTAATTATTGCCTCAGGATGAAGATGACGAGAAAGATGATGATTATGTATTAATATTCGTGCTGTAAAATGGCAATATTTTCTTCATAAAGTGTTGCATCAGAAAATAAAATTAATATACTTAAGCTACATTTTTTCCGAATCTGAATATCATCGTAGGCTACTTCTTGAAAGGATTGCTGTATTTCTTTCAGGGAATATTTACTTCTGTATAGACCTAGGCCTTATACGATCTGGCATTGAAGATGACCAGCAAGAAAATATGATGTGAATTAATATTCGCGATGTTTTCTTAAAGTATTAACTTACAACAGAAAATGAAATTAATACAAATAAACGATGGATACTTTTAATTTTAATACCATAACAAGCTAGTAACATAATGTAAGATAAAATGCTAACATAATAACGAAACATACATCAACATAAATGTTTCGCATTTCCGCCATGTTGCGAGTTTATCTACCGTTTCGTCAGATATATCTAGTGATTTATGGTGCGATAGTTTGTAGGGCGTTTTATCGAACGATTAGCCGCCATCGAACGTTTCAGAAATGCTTACGGATTGAATAATGCCATCTAGTAGATATCTTACGTTTCGGAAACCCGGCGTTAGTTAAATAAAGAAAACAAATGTTTGTGCCTCTAGTTATGAAGATGTTACAATAACACTTGTGTAGGCCTAAAAGAGAACAGAAGTATATACAAGCTATTTTAAGAATTATGTAGTGTACGGACAAATTCCTATATTAGGTACATCAGAATTTCTGCGTTGTTAATTTAACAATTAACAATTTGAAGATTCTGTGGTACTGGAGATGTACAGGCCAGATTTCAGATAGTCTTATTTTATTGCAGTTTATTTATTTTCCTATTTTTTCACTGTAGGCCTATCTTCTACTTCATAATGTATAACATAGTTTTTAAATCATAAGTGGGTTATTTTAATTAGAAATAATTCCCACTAAATTATAACGCATTGAGAAATGAAGGAATGATAATTATTCAGCAACTTGGAATGAAAGGAAAGACGTATGTGGAAATGATAATACAACTCATCCTCAGAAACTAAGGAAAACCAACTATACGAGCTACGAAACAAGAACGCATTTCGGGCGGCGCCTCCCACACTCGTATCAAAGTGTGTAGCCTATGACAACAAGGCAGTGTTGCCCAGTTGGCGCGCCGCTTCAGCCCGCTTCGAGATTTCATTTTCACTATTTCATTGCGCCCATGGAAAATATTGCAAATAGGGAATTTGTGTTTGCATATTCTTAAAGAGGATAAAATTTTGAATGCGACTGTCTAAGAGCCAAGTTTCTAGCCCCAGTAGTTCTCGAGTTATCGCGCCGAGAATAAACAATGCTGGTAAAGCAATAAAAATAAATATCCAAACCAAAATTTCATGATTATACATGTTCCTGGTCATGAATGAGGCTTCAGTATGTAATCCTATTTGACTGTATTATAACCATACGCATAGCTTTTTAATCAGTGCGTCTGTGAAAGTAGACTATCTTACTCGGTATTTTAGAAGTTAGTGTAAATAGTAGTGCGTGTAATATGTTATTAGATTCATAGGTAATTATAATAATATTATAAAGTAGTGCAAGTTATTAAATTATTAACAATGTCTCTTAGTAAACCTAGCACCAGCGGAGAACAAGACAGGGGGAAAAAGGGGAGGGTAATACACAAGCAAGCTAGAGCCATGGTCTACGATGTGCATAGGTTGTTTAAAGAGTTGTCGGATGACGAAATACGTGCTAAAACAAACTTTTCAAAAGTGTAGGAATTAACAGCCAGAGCCTGTAACGTAGCCTAAGTGTCCGCACCGTTTCGCAAATAGTGAAAGAAGGTAAAAAAAACAGTTCAAGAACAGTCATGATTAGGATTTATCTACAAGTTGGCAATGTCTAGGCAGCATCAATAAAAAGATGACATGTCATTAGAATCAGGGCCCTGATTATTATTATTATTATTATTATTATTATTATTATTATTATTATTATTATTGATGAATTCAACCTATTCCTTTTAAACGAAATAGTTCTGAAGTTTATTATTTTTATCGGAATTCTTCCCCTTATTTTTTTTCCATCGTTAATTTGAATAGAATGTTTGTAGTGGATCCTATGTCTTCATTATGTCTCTTTTACATACTTTAAATAACCTGACAATTTTTCTTAAAATATTTGCCTATATTGACAAGCGACGACATCGTTATAATAATATATGATTGTTTATTAA
Source organism: Ectobius pallidus (assembly GCA_964059195.1). Classification (NCBI taxonomy): domain Eukaryota; kingdom Metazoa; phylum Arthropoda; class Insecta; order Blattodea; family Ectobiidae; genus Ectobius; species Ectobius pallidus. Next base: position 9,125,284 of record CAXKWD010000006.1, read on the forward strand.
ATTAAGAATAAAGTATATATAAAAAGGCAAAGTGATTCCGGTATGTGCCGTGGAGACTCGTGGGGTTTTCGCGAGGTTGAGGCTCCCAGATTGAGACATCGGCACAGGAAGGTGGTATGGTTGTCAGCACCGGCCGCTTTTTACCCCCCACGAATACACCTGGTAATCATTTCTGTTAGAGGCTGAGTCGACCTCAGGGCCATAGCGCCACCAGAAGAATTAGGCCAACCACTACGCCACGGCGTACTCCAATAAAGTATATAGTATACAGTATACAGTAATAATATGGCTAAATGCAAATAAATCTTTGTTAACTAAAATTCAATTGATATTATACAAGGGAATTAATTAGTTATTAATTTATTATACATTTCCATCAAAGGGCTATATCCGGTTCATCCTTAATGAAATCTATTTTGTGTGTTTACCTGTTTCATTACAAAGTATCGGTAGGCCTACCAGTAACATATAGCCCTACTTGGGAAAACCCATTTCAGCGGTTCTGTTTGTTTCGGCCAACCTAAGTGCTTGTCTCAAATTTTTATTTTTATATTGCGCTTTAAATAATAAAAAGACCACATTTAAATAATCTTGACCACCCTTGATAGGTATTATTTAGTGATAAACTTATCTCCCTTGTTGGACTTGACCTACCATTCGACCGCTGCATCATCAGTCATAGGCAGATGGCCGTTATTGATGGCTTTCTGTACCTGAGCCGCTACTTCTTTATCAGGTTTTATCAGTTGGTGTCCAGACTCCCTTACCTCACAAAGATTCCAGGAAGTACCAGGAATCGAACCCAGACCTGCGGATACGCTGTCAGGGCATGGATATGCTTCTTTTTTGAGGTCACTCGACCGAGATATGGATTCAGCCCCTGATCCGATGAACATAGAAATGGAATATTTTTTTTCTAGGGATCGAACTCTGGACTACACATGAGAAGTAGCAGCAATGGACCATACTGTTCGTTGCTCCCTGCTTACATTATACAAATTTTGTTTATTGTAAATAAACTGCTGATCTACAAGCTCGTATCACTCATCAGCTGCTATAACAACGGGCGCGTATTTGCCCTCTCTTTCTAGCTCTCCTGAGCGCTCTCTTTCTACCGGGTGCACAATGTGGCAACCAATGTCACCTCTGCACGCTGATTGGTCTGCATTCTTGTTTCGTAGCTCGTATAGGTGGCTACCTTATGCTAATATTTAGAGTGATTTTTATCCAATTATAATTTTAGGTGACCGCCGGCGTGGTCTTGTGGTTAGCGTCGCTGACTACGGATCCGACGAACCTGGTTTGATCCCCGGTACCTCCTCGGATTTTTCTGAGGTAGGGAGGTCTGGTAGGGGTGCACTCAGCCTCGTGATTCAAATTGAGGAGCTACATGATCGAGAAGTAGCGGCTCCGGTCATGGAAACCACCATTAACGGCCGTGGGTGTCGGCATGCTGACCACATTCCCCCCAATCCTGCCATCTGCCTAGGTAGATGACGCAGCGGTCGGGTGGTAGGCCTTGTCTTTTCGGGGATGTCGCGCCACGGAGTTTAGTTTTAGTTTTTATAATTTTAGGTAGTACTACAATCAACCTATAAAATTCTCCCACTACTTTCTGAATGATGTAATATAAAATAAATAAAATATAAATATATGTCTTACTAACAGTTTGACTTTTAGTTAGAGCATAGCAGACTACCTATGGTTTTACCCCAAGACAGAGATGACGAAATGACTAAAAATATCTCTTTTTGCGATTTTTTATTAATACTTTAGGCTACACCATGCAATTTCGGTGCCGCAGGTTCATTGTCAATAGGCATTTAGTTTATATGATTGTAGCAACAGAAAAAACCAGGTTGTGTTCATGCACTAACGTTACTGCACACATAAAAAACGGAATGTATAAAATCCAGCATAGATCACTAATATTAATATTAATATTAATAGTAATAATAGTAGTAATAATAATTCAATTCAATTCAATTCAATTATTTATTTAAAGAAGCTACAAACAATTTTTACAAATTTTAAACAGTAGGCTTCTAATGATGTATGATTTACCATACAGGAATTGATGTTTATGATTATGAATGATGATAGTGAAAGTGATATTATTAGTGATATACAACAGGAATTACATATTAATGCATAATTAAACATCTGACTGTCGAGTCTGCAGTTTTAACCTAATTGACTGTGTGGTCATTAAGTTGAAACATATAACATTTCTGGTTAGCTTGCATAAGTCTGCTATGTCAATGGCATGAACACTGTGTAGTCAGCACATTCAAGAGTTATTCCATTGCATTGTACTTGAGAAAAGCAGGTCATATTTTGTAATTATAAGATTTTGCCATTTCTTATTAGCAACATATGACTATGCTACCAAAAACAATTAATGATCCCTTGTCAGTCTTGTGTGAATATAATAATAATAATAACAATAATAATAGTAATAATAACAATAATACCAATTAATAATAAGAATAATAATAATAATCACTGCTTGTGGAATATATCAGAATTTTTAAATAAGGCATTGCAAGCAATAGCCATTCTGTTGGCAGGAATTGCATACGATTGTTGTACAACAAAAATTGTACGATTTCTTGTTCCTCGTGTAAGGGGTACAGATAGCCCTATGCTATCTAAAATTGATTTGCAATGTATTTCCCCACGAAAGACTTTAGCTATGAAATTAGCATCTGCAGAAACACGCCTATTATATAATGTTTCCAAATTTAATAACTTAAGTATATCATCGTAGTCCAGATTTCTGTTAAACTTACTACGTATAAGGGAGACAAATTTTCTTTGTATTCGTTCCAGCTTATTACTGTCAGATACTGTAATGCTGTTATATGCAACACTGCAATATTCTAAGCCACTGCGAATTAAAAATTTGTAAAGAGTAATTAATGACTCTATGCTTTTTAAGTTATGAGAAATTAAACGAACTAATCCAAGAGTTTTTAAGGCCTGTGTGAAAATATGGTCAATATGGACATGAAAGTATAATTTTGAGTCTAGATAGACACCGAGGTATTTTATATTTTCTGAACGTGCTATTATGTTTTGGCCAAGACGATAATTGTATATTATTTGGTTAGTTTTTCTACTAAATATCATGCTCTGGGTCTTACTAGTGTTAATTATCATTAAATTTGATTTACACCACTGGTGTATATAATCGATATTCCTTTGCAGTAATTTGCAGTCCGTAGCCGTAGATATTTTATTCCATATACATAGGTCGTCTGCGTATGCTATTTTCTTACATGTTAGCATATTAGATATGTCGTTAATAAAAACTAAGAACAAGAAGGGACCCAACACTGACCCCTGGGGTACACCATCTGGTATGTAAAAAGGCTCAGAAAAATAGTTAGATATTCTAACTCGAGCAGATCTGTTACTTAAATAACTTGAAAACCAATTGACATACTTGTTATGTAGACCTAAATTACTCAATTTTTTAACAAGAAGATCGTGATTTACTACATCAAATGCTCTGCTCAGGTCAAAAAATATGGCGTCTGATTGAGATTGTGAGCAATTTTCTTTAAGTATGTCATTGAGAAAAGTGATAATATTGGTTGCTGTGGACATGTCCTTGGTAAAACCATGTTGGAAATCATTTAATTTATTTTTACTGAAAAATGAAATATGTTTATGAATGATGGTTTCAAAAATTTTTGAAAATGTATTTAATATGGCTATGGGCCTAAAGTTTGCCAATTCTTTGCTTTTGCCTTTCTTATGTACCGGTCTGATGGCAGAAATTTTCCAAATTGAAGGAAAAGTTTCTGTTTCCAGCGAAAGGTTATACACATATGTAAGTACAGGTGTCAGTATTGGGGCACACCCCTTAACAATAAAGCTTGGTATCTGGTCGAGTCCCGAACTCTTAGATGGTTTCAAGTGTCGAATAGCTACCAAGACATCGCAATCTATGATAGTTGGAACATGTAGGCATTCAGATGTGACAGTTTGAGCATAGGGCCCCGGTACTGCATTAGTGGGCGTATTTATAATCTGAAAATGCTCTGCGAAAATATTCACTAGCTTTGATGGTTCTGAAACAATGGTATTGTTCATTTTAACATGCAATACGGGATCATTTTTATTTCGTAACTTCGAAACATAACTCCAGAATTTAGCAGGGTTTGACTTTAAATCTTGATCGATTGATTTGTACCATTTTTGTCTATCAATTTTAATAGTTACTTTTACCAGTCTTCGGTAATCTGAGAAACATTGATAATACAAATCAGTCGAGTGTTTTTTGAAAAGTCGATGATAATGTTTCTTTTTCCTTATATATAATTTAAGCTCTCTTGAAAACCAAGCCGGATATTTTGGTTTAACAGCAAATGTTTTAGGGATTGACTTATTAATTGCATCACTAACTAAGTATGCAAGATTTTCAACAGCAGTGTCAGGTGATTTTTTATTATACACTGTGGACCAGTCAGATGAAGCTAATGTGTTGTATAGTTTATAATAGTCACCTTTGTGATAGCATAAACTTTCTGTTGGGAACTGAGTACCTTCACTCACTTGGCTTATTAAATTCATAACAATAGGGGGATGATAATTATCTATATTCACCAGTGCATAATCCGGTATTGATACAGTGATCTCATCCAGACTTGTAAAAACTAAGTCTAATAAATTTTTACTAGGGACAGTGTCATTGATTTGAGACAAATTTAGGAAGGAGCATGTTTTGTGTACAATTTCACCTTTAATTTTATGATAGTGATATAAGTTAGGTGCAACACCTGCCAGCCAATTGAAACCAGGGATATTAAAATCACCGAGTAAAATGACCTGAAAGTTGTTACAATCTAAATTATTTTCGAGAAAATTAAAATACTGCTGAAATGCAGCAATACTCGTATTGGGCGCAAAATAATGGCATCCAATTAAAATAGGCTGAGCATTTTCGAGAGTTAACTCAATCCACACACATTCATCTGTCTGTTCAAATTCAGGTCTACGTTTATGCCTGACACTGTTGCTGATGGCAATTAAAGACCCTCCTCCCCGAGTTTGGCTAACTAGTGTATATTTTCTGTCAGATCTGTACACCTGATATATTTCAGGAAAATAATTGTGATCATAATGGTCATCATTTAACCATGTTTCAGTAAGACAAATGATGATGGGTTCATTTGTGTTAATATTGTCGAAAAGGTCCGTGGATTTAGTTCTTAAACCACGAACATTTTGGTAATAAATTTCAGTGCCTAAATTGCTATTACTAAACATAGACTGATCCATATAATCACAACTATTTGCCATTTAGGGTTAAGGAGAGCCCCCTCCAAGGCTGCTTTTAGAAGATGTTCTGGCTATCAGTGTATCCATAATCTTCCTAGGGGAAGATCTACTGGATTTTTCAGGAGTTTTTTTCAGGAGTTTTAATAATAATAATAATAATAATAATAATAATAATGTTTTAGGCGACTCCATAAAGTTTCACTTAGCTAGCAACGAAAATTTGGTTATGTTTATGTTTACAAAAGTCAGCTGTTCTGCGCTGTGCTGCCTGGGACATGCGCACTGGAATTGAGTGATGACGTAGCCTTACACTTCGAGCCTCCACTTCGAAATAGAGATAGGGCATATTTCTTGAAACTGTTACTTTGTAACTGTTACATGTATGAAACGGTAACGACCTGTTACAAAAAAACAAAAGTAACGGTTACCAAAGCTCCTCTTAAGCTGCGGTTTGTCTACGGCGTTCATCGCCAGCGATCACCGCCGGCGGTGATCGCTGCCTGTTGCTCTCCATGTAAATCAATGCACCCGGTTTGTCTACGACGATGAACGCTGGCGATGACCGCCGGGGTCGGCGGTGATCGCCAGCAGTTGCTTCTGAGGCAAATTCAGGGCGATGAACGCCGCAGATTATCATGTATATAGTAGGTCATGAAAAGCAGAAGAGAGCCATTTTGCACAAAGTACTGTCATTAGTTGCAGACGAAATGCAAGTCCCCACACCACCAGCTGCGCAGACGGCGTGAAATGGCTCCAAATAGAAGTGGTCGCTCGCCGCCATCTTTGAGGCAAGAATCATTTAGCAGACAACATACAGCTGTTAAACGTAAAAGGAAACATAAACCTACCGGTATTTAATTTCATAAATAATGAAAAAAATTAATTAAACATGAGTTAAGAGTAATATCGCTTTTAATAAGTGTAAGAACTAAACATAATCACCTGCATTTATCTCATGTGGACGCAATAACACAACATCATAGGCCTGTGTTGACATTCCCAGTAAGTCATTTTTCTCAGTCATTTTAGTGAATAATGTAAGTTGTAATCTTTAAACATAGCCCTTCGGGTCCTGAAATATGTGATTAAATTAATACAATTAATTTAGTATAGTATAATATAGTACATTACTATGAAAAATTACAGTTGTGCAATCCATTCCAAAATACAACACTGCTCCTAACCTATAATACAACTAGGCTATATTACTTACTTGTGGAAAGAAATCCCCGAATCCTTCTTCTGACGATTTGTGCAGTTGTATGCTGCACAAGAACGCACCATATTTCTAGTAATCCCAGGAACACTATAAAAAACACGGGTCGAAAATATAAATTCTAACCAACACACGTGGCCTACAATATTGAAATGTATCCGCAATAATAATAACCATATTATAGCTCACTACACTTCATGCAATTACTAAATAGCACACAATACTAAAATGAACACAAACACTGTAATTCTAAGCTTACATTTAGTTTTTAATATTTAAAATATCTCACTATTTACATTCTCACGTGTCAGAAGAATAACACATGCCGCCAGTGTTGCCAACCACAAAAGCTAAAATCTTTTTGACAACTCCATAAATTTTCTTTAAATTTCTTTGATGCATTAAAAAGTCATATTCTTTAATTATATATTTTATCGATAGTATTAATAATAATTTTATTAATATGAATCTTACCTCAAGTTAACTGCATGCAATAAACATCCGATGATAGCATGGGTAGTACAGCACAGAACATTTAAATTGTTGTAGACTGCTCTCTCGCTCTGCATTTTATTTTTTGTCCGAATTTCCGCTTTATCTTTATTAATTATCTATGGAAAAGAGTAAATTAAATTTTTCTGTAGATGTGGGGCGAAATTCTTTAAAAGAAGCAAGATTTCTCTAAATCTAGAGAAATTTCTTTGACGTTGGCAACACTGCATGCCGCCATGTTAGAGGATGCGCGAGTTGTTCAATTTTAGCCACTGCTGCGTCGCCTATTGTAAGTCTAGGTAGATATATAGAACGTCTTTGACGAAATGTTATAGATTTCGTGTCTAAACACATTGCCCTGTATGACATGAGCTTAAATGACCATAAATATAGCTACACAAAAGAAAATGTGTTGCAAATGGTAGATAAATTGTCAGAAAACACTATTATCTGTAATTACAATTTATGTAACGTACAGTAAAATTATCAGCTCATTTATTAGTAAAAGTATTTTCGATATATTATTACTGGTTTTATTATTTTGTTATTCATTGAACCATTTAACATTTAATTCATCAAAAGTGACTTTCCTTTGTTCCTGTCAGCGTTTTATCTTGAGTGAGTATAATATTATAGTCTACGTTGGGGTTATGAAAGCTAACAAATTTCCAAATTCCATGTCCCCCCACCACATCGAGCTGTTTGACATGGCCAACTACAACTGTGGATAGCAACAGTATCATGGGCGATGAACGCCGGTAAACAAACCACCCCTACGACGATGATAGCTGACCCCGGCGGTCATCGCCGGCGATGAACGCCGTAGACAAACCATAGCTTTAGGATATCTTATTTTCGTCTCAACCAAAGGTGGAACCAGAAAATACTGACAGGAGGGACCGACACAGACGAAAGTTTGCTATTATTTGGGGTGTGGGGTATGGAATATCCCAAAAATGGGGGTCGGGGGTCCTCCCCCGGGATTTTTTTTTTAACGAGGGAAAAACAGGTCGTCCCTTTAGCTCCTCCCACTCGTGACATCTACATGTGAATGGTGGAACTACTAGCACTGTTGAAAATTCTGACCCCCCCCTTTTCTCCACTTCTTTTCCCCTTTCTACTATTCAATCCGGGGTACGCCGTAGCGTATTGGTTGAGGCGCTGCGCTACAAACCGGAAGGTCGCGGGTTCGATTCCCGATGAGGTCGTTGAGATTTTTCAATTGACCTAATCATTCTGGTGGCACTATGGCCCTGGGGTCGACTCAGCCTTTAACAGAAATGAGCAATCCTAGGGGGTAAAGGCGGCCGGTGCTGTCAGCCACCACCTTCATGTGCCGAGTGTCCAAAATCTGGGAGCCTCAACCTCCTGGCACCCTCTGGGCCTCCATGGCCTGTATAGGGATCACTTTACTTTACTATTCAATCCCTTTTCTCCTTTTCCTACCTATCTATTCCTATCCTTTAAATGTTCGACCTAAGGATATTCGAACATGGGACCGCTAGCATATTAGCCCTTCATCTTACCCACTACGCCATCGAGTAATCATTACGATAAAAAGCGAAAATTCATCTACTTAAGTTTAGAGATCTGCATGAAATGCGGAGAATTGCATTTGTGTGAAGTGAAATAAGGCAGGCCTACAGGCTGAGGTAGATTTCGAAGTGCTTTTGGTTTAATTTATTGTCACTACGCAGTTCTCTTCTTCTTTAGCCTTGGCATGATAAACCCGCAATAATAACTGCAAAAAAGAGGAAATACCACTTTTTCAAACATTCAAATCTCGCCTTATATGAGAGCTATCGAGAAACTAGTTATTGATTTGCAGAGTACTCATCAAGAGCTTTTCAACGATACCCCACAAGACGTGGTTTCGAATTTCCATCCCCCACCCCTACTCGTACCCCCAAATCCTCCGAATCGTTAGTGTCACTGTGAATTTCATAGGGAGTACTGTAATTTATTCCAACAAAGTTTCTATATACTTCACAGGGGCCGAGATATAATTTATTTAAATTTCAACCCCCTCCCACGACCCCCCCCCCCTTGGGCCAATATTGCTCATTAACTATTGGGCCTAGAAATAACATAATAAAATTTGGTTCAAATATCTTCAAAATTACGGCTGCTAGCGTGTAAAGATATATAAATATATAAGAATTCTGAATTTCTCCAAATTTCTCAGCAGCTCTCTTTTTTCTCAGGTTTTTTTAAATACAATTAATTTTTTGTTTTTATTGTTATTTTATTTTGTAATAATTTTTATATATTTTTTTTTATTTTTTGTATTATTTTTTAATTTTTATTTATTTTTTTATTTCTTTATTATTATTGTTATTATTATTATTATTATTTATTTATTTAATTTAATGCAGGGGCAATTTGATGTACATCATTAGCCACAAGTAACAATGACAAAGCGATACACCTAATACAAAAAACATCAAATACAAAGCATAACATTGGAAACAAGGAAGGCACATGTTTACAGCATAGTCATCTTCCCTCTTGCCTCCCAGTATCGGTCCACCAAAGTTGTACATTTGAGGGCAGGGCAGATGGTAAGATGATGTGAATCCATGATGGAGTTCGTGTTGCATAAGATGCAATTTGGGCTGGTGAAAATGCCAACATGATGTAGGTGTTTTGCAAGGCAGTCGTGGCCAGTTGTCATGCGGAAGCTTGCTACAGCCTCTTTTCTTGGCCAGTCTGGGATAGATTTGATGGTGTCTTTCCACTGATAATCCTTGATGCGGTTCTCCAGGTTCTTCTGGTGAGTAGCTTTTATTTTCTGATGAATGACTCTCGCAGCACTTCTGTATTCAGTATTAACTGGATAGGGATGGATTTGGGTCCCTTTCTTTGCTAGTGTGTCAGCAGCTTCATTTCCGGCAATGCCGCAATGGGATGGAATCCATTGCAGGACTACTTTCTTCTGTTGATCAAGTAGGTTTCTGATAAGTTTTCTGCAGTTCAGTATATCATGGCTAGGTGGTGTGTTGTGATTTGAAATTGCTCTTATTGCAGCTTGTGAATCACATAGTATGACGATGTTAGAAAGAGCTGTTGGTCTGCATAGGAGTTGTCTCAAAGCGATTTGGATGGCTCTAATTTCACCATCAAATGCTGTGTGGTTTGCTCCAACCGATGAATAGAGTGAGAAGAGGCTGCAGTGTATTCCGGCTCCAGTATTTCCATTTGTATCTATTTTGGATCCATCGGTATAGATATGCATCCATTTTTCTTCCGGGTATCGTGAATATATGGTATCTAATGCGATGGTTTTAAGAGTATTCGGGTCATTATCACCTTTCTGTAGTGATTCTGTTAAGTCGAGGGCATGGTCTATGTTGTACATGTCTAGAGGGTTTTCTGGGCGTAGTATTGGCTCAGGTGTTACTTTCTGAGCAAGACCTTCCTGTGTCTTTAATTTTCGAGGGTATTGAGTGGTGTAGTTGTAGTTTGTGCCAGGCACACGGATTAGTTTTTCATGGAGCTTTAAGGCTGATTCTTGTATCTCCAACTTTTTTTCAAGATTTCCCGTATAGAATAACATGGAAGAGATGGGTGTTGTTTTCACACCACCAGTAATAAGTCTCATGGCTTGATTTTGTACCTGTTCCAATCTTTGGATATTTTGTTGAGTTGCTGTTATTAAGGTACCTGCACTGTATTTCATAAGTGGTTTAAGGTACATTTTGTATGTAGTATTGAGTGTAGAGGTTCTGCAGCCCCATTTACAGCCTGCTAATCGTTTCAAGATGCTGAGTCTACCTTGAACTTTTCCTGAGATATTGTCTATGTGTTCTCTCCAGGTTAGTTTTGCATCTAGCGTTACACCCAGGTATTTGAATGTTGAGACGTTCTCAAGTCTGGTATCATCAAAGAATATGTCTGGTTTTAGTTGGTTGTGACATAGTGAAAAGGTCTGACAGGCTGACTTTGGTACGTTCACTGTCATGGAATTTTCATGGCACCATTTATTTATATCCTCTAAAGCACTATTAAGAGAGTGTTCAATAAGTTGTTTAGCTCCTTTTTTAGGTGCAGAGGTCCACAGTACAAGATCATCTGCGTAGAGTAGAACATTGATGTGTTGATGTCTGTGTAGAGTTTCTACCAAGTCATTGATATAGACATTGAACAGGGTGCAGCTTGTGACAGCTCCTTGAGGAAGGCCAGTTTGGAGTTGTTTGTATTTGGAAGTTGCAGAGCCATAACGGATTTGAAAATGCCTTTGTCCGATGAAGCTTTTATACCAATTTAGCATGTTTCCTTTAACTCCACATTGCATTAGTTTCAGGAGGAGGTTTGACTTCCATATCGAATTGTATGCGTTTTTGAAGTCAATATAGACTGCTGTTGTAATAAGCCCCTGGTCCAAGTTGTCTTTAATGTTTTGGGCGAGGATTGTAACTTGTTGATCTGTAGATCGATTCTGTCTGAATCCTGCTTGTGCAGGGTGGATTATACTGTGTGTTTCAAGGTACCAGTTAATTCTATTATTAACTAGTCTTTCCATAGTTTTTGCCAATATACTTGTTAGCGCTATTGGCCTGTAGTTTGAGAGGTCATTAGGTGATTTATTCTTTTTGAGGATTGGGATTATTATTATTATTATTATTATTATTATTATTATTATTATTATTATTATTATTATTTGTTGTGTTGAGAAATTTGTGGGTGTCGAGCGAATGTAACTGGCCTGGAACAGAGTAACATATCGAGAATTACACCAGTTACATTATTTTCACCTGCTCCAGTAACTCTGACCGGTTACTGTTACTTTCACTGCTCCAGTTACTCGAACTGTTACTGTTACTCGATCTGTTACTGTTACTCTCACTGCTCAAGTTACTCGATCTGTTACTGTTACTCTCATCTGCTCCAGCTACCTGACCTGTTACTGTTACTCTCTCCTGCTCCAGCTGCCCTGACCTGTTACTGTTACTCTCACCTGTTACAGTTAATTCTAATATTTCTGTTACAAGTGTTTTATCCGTGACTTTCGCCTCGTTCCGTTACATCTGTTATTTCCAATATTTGAAAAACAAAAATATTTTTAAAAAATAACAAAAATATAAAATAATACAAATAAAAAATAACAAAAATATAAATAATAAAAAATAATTTAAAAAATGTAATTTTAATGTTTGCACACTTCCAGATGAGCTAGAAACTTGAAATTTGGTACACATGTAGCTTTTAGACTGTAAACCACAGAAAAATTCCAAAAAGTATTTTTTTTTTTTTACTTTTAGCCCTAAAACCCCCCCGAATAGGGCTCGCTCACTGACATTAATGTTTCCCCACTTCCAGATCAGCTAGAAACTTGAAATTTGGTACACATATAGCTTTTAGGCTGTAAACCACAGGAAATTTTCAAAAAGTAATTTTTAAAATTTATAGTCCTAAAAACCTCCGAAAAAGGGCTCGCTCACTGAAATTAATGTTTGCCCACTTCCAGAAGAGCTAGACACTAGGAATTTGGTACACATATAGCTTTTGGGCTGTAAACCACAGGAAAATTCCAAAAAGTATTTTTCTTTACTTTTAGCCCTAAAACCCCCCGAAAAAGGGCTCGCTCACTGACATTAATGTTTCCCCACTTCCAGATGAGCTAGAAACTTGAAATTTGGTACACATAGATTTTAGGCTGTAAACCAAAAAATATTTTTCTTTTTTACTATTAGCCCTAAAACCCCCCGAGAAAGGGCTCGCTCACTGACATTAATGTTTCCCCACTTCCAGATGAGCTAGAAACTTTAAATTTGGTACACACATAGCTTTTAGGCTCTAAACCACAGGAAATTTTCAAAAAGTAATTTTTAAAATTTATAGTCCTAAAAACCTCCGAAAAAGGGCTCGCTCACTGAAATTAATGTTTGCTCACTTCCAGAAGAGCTAGACACTAGAAATTTGGTACACATATAGCTTTTAGGCTGTAAACCACAGGAAATTTTCAAAAAGTAATTTTTAAAATTTATAGTCCTAAAAACCTCCGAAAAAGGGCTCGCTCACTGAAATTAATGTTTGCCCACTTCCAGAAGAGCTAGACACTAGGAATTTGGTACACATATAGCTTTTGGGCTGTAAACCACAGGAAAATTCCAAAAAGTATTTTTCTTTACTTTTAGCCCTAAAACCCCCCGAAAAAGGGCTCGCTCACTGACATTAATGTTTTTTCACTTCGAGATGAGCTAGAAACTTGAAATTTGGTACACATATAGCTTTTAGGCTGTAAACCACAGGAAAATTCCAAAAAGTATTTTTTTTTACTTTTAGCCCTAAACGCCCCCGAATAGGGCTCGCTCACTGACATTAATGTTTCCCCACTTCCAGTTGAGCTAGAAATTTGAAATTTAGTACACATATAACTTTTAGGTTGTAAACCACAGGAAAATTACAAAAAGTATTTTTTTACTTTTAGCCCTAAAAGGGCTAGCTCACTGACATTAATGTTTTTTCACTTCGACATGAGCTAGAAACTTGAAATTTTGTACACATATAGCTATTAGGCTGGAAACCAGAGGAAAATTCCAAAATGTATTTTTTTGTTGTTTTTATCTCTAAGAACTCCCGAAAAAGGGCTCGCTCACTGACATTAATGTTTGCTCACTTCCAGAAGAGCTAGAAACTTGAAATTTGGTACACATATAACTTTTAGGCTGTAACCCATAGGAAAATTCCAAAAAAGTATTTTTTTAATGTTTAGCCCTATAACCCCCGAAAAAGGGCTCGCTGACATTAATGTTTGCCCACTTCCAGATGAGCTAGAAACTTTAAATTTGGTACACATATAGCTTTTATGCTGTAAACCACAGGAAAATTCCAAAAAGTACTTTTTTTATTTTTAGCCCTAAAAACCCCGAAAAGAGGGCTCGCTTACTGACATTAATGTTTGCCCACTCCCAGATCAGCTAGAAACTAGAAATTTGGTACACATATCTTTTAGGCTGTAAACAACAGGTAAATTCCAAAAAGTTTATTTTCATGTCGATAATCGATGTTTTTTACATCGATGGAAAACAACTGATGTTTTTGCTACATTGATGTTTCTCCCCGACATCGATGTTTTTGTAACAAAAATACGATTAATAGGCTACCTTGGTTCTACAATATAATTTTATTTACAGGGGCTTAATTTCCCAAAACATCTATTTTTTACATAGATAGTTTTCATGGAAATACTTCTGTTTATTTATGAAATTTGCCTAATTTTCTGATACCATGGAATTTTTAAAAATACACATCGATTTTCTTTGTCTAAATATATCGATGATTTCAGGTCAATATTATCATATCGATGGTTATCTCCGATTTTAACCTCGATATTTTAACTATCGATGCTCATCCCTAATAGGGATGTAGCGAACTAGAACCAACAGATGTCTCCACTGCTCTAGCCGGTATGCGCTAGCCGTTCGTCACTTGTTTTTCGAGTTGTTGTCTGCTGGTTCCATGCTTTTAAATGGCGTTTCATCTTAGCAGACTGAAAAATACGTTCGAACTTTTCTTTCTTTGTAGCGGGTAAAACGCTACTAGGCGCATTTCTTTGTATACTGGACACTTCCAGAATATATTTACGTGAAAAAACTTAAAGAAAAATTGCAAAAGATAGACGCTATATAAGTCGAGAAGAAAGAAGAATAAGCTGACAAATACTGTGAGAAATGCCCGCTATTAACTACATTACTATGTTCCCGACGTACAAAATGTTATGCAGATATGAATATTTATATACAGTACTGCTAATCTGGCGATTGGGTATGATTCAAAGTAACTAAAAGAATATACCTCTAGGGTATAGACAGTAAAATACTAATTGATATACGTGATAAACACTGATTTATGTGGTGTGTATTCGCAGACATTTTTAATATTATTTATTTTCTATATCAAATGCATATTTAGCCTATACCGTCATATTAAAAAGTATTCAAAATCAAAATATTAAAATATGTTTACATCACGAAATCTTCCCGTTTCCTGTCCCTCGTAGTTAAAAAAGATGGGAACTTGGGAATCGATTAGGCCTTTTTTTTTCTTCTTCTAATTCCACATTCTTTCTAATTCCTTTTATTATCGGTAAGTTATGCTAGACTATCGTTACATGATTTTCATTTCTAGTTATGAAACAGAATAATGTTAAAAATATTTAATTGCACGACATAGCAGATTATAAAGGCAGAATTTAATAATTATCATACGTTAAGTTATGTAGCCTATTAAATTGGCAACGCTATTGTCACAATTTTTATTCGAGGCCGTCAATCTAACTTGGCTATTTAGAAATCACAGAATTTAAATTTTGATATCAGATGCAATAGAAGGCTACAGTAGCCTAATATTCACATATTTATACAGCAAAGTAAAATAAATAGGCCTAAAATAACTAAATAATTAAACAGGGAAGTGGTTTTTAAATATAAAGGTGCACTAAAAATACAGTTTAACAAAGGTATCAAACTAACACAATGTACTGTAATTATCATTGCGTTACTACGTAATTTTAATTAATTTATTGTAATTTACTCTATTTTTAAATGGCCCATAACATCTTCTCGATGCTCACGGCAAATTTAATATTAATTTAAAAATTAAAGAATATCTAATCCCCGCACTGCATATAAATATTCATACATTGATAACATATTACTGCAAGTCGAGTACAAAATAATATCGTCTGTATCGGAAATATCTCACAATATTTGTTCGTTAATCCTTCCTTTTTAGTGTTATTTAGAGCCTATCTGCTGTGATTTTTCTTTCGTATTTTTGACACTTCAACATTCTAGAAGGGCCCTGTAGACAAGGAAGTACGTATAGTAGCCTCGTGTCCTCTATAAAAATATAAAATTACGAACATATTTTTCGGACTGAGAAGTTGGAACGCCATTTAAAAGCATGAAGCCAGCAGAAGAAAACTGGAAAAACAAGTGACGAACGGCTAGCGCATACCGGCTAGTACACCCACGCTATCTGTCGGAGAAGTTTGGCGAGCTACATCCCTATTGAAAGCTTAATTTTGCAACGGTTATATTTTGATTTCGGGGGTTCCTCCCTTGAGCCCCAGTCTTGGCTACGTCCCTAACCGGGGGGGGGGGGGAGATAAAAGGACATTCCCCTACAAGTGGGAAGTGATCCGGCCCAGGGGCGTATCCAAGATTTATTTTCGGGAGGGGCTGTGATAATCCTAACTTTACTGTCACTAGGGTTCAGAAGTTGATGATCTAAAAACGCCTAAAAATGACCTATAAATTACCTTAAATTTATGAAAATATGACATGAAAAAATTAAATTAAGACAATATTTCTAAATATATATCTAAAAAAGGAAATATACAGTAGCATATTAATATAATAATAAACAAAGGACAATATTTTAAGTATGTTATTTGACTACTTTAATATTATGTTTACTATATTATTGAATTACGAGATTGCTTTCTGTACAATGGTGGAAAAGTTCATTCTGAAGACAAAATAGGAAAAAATGTAACGAACGAATGAAAATTTCCTAAAAATGACTGGTAGAAAATAAAATGCAAAACATGAATAAGGTATTATTGTTCATTTTGACGGAAGACGAACTTATACTACATCCTGCATTGTCTGTGATGTATCAGAAAAGAGATGACATATCATCAACCTCTGAGCCCTAATTATCACACACAATTATACTGAACACGTTAGAATAACGCATTTCATCTTTTATAAGTCAAAATGTGCAATTGAACTGTCTACTTTCTGAGAAATTAAAGTGCCCTTATGTGCAACATATTAGCATGACTTAAGGGTATGTGTATGTGAATTATTTAGAAATTTATGTTTTTTTGTTTATAGCACTAAAAAATTGTGCTGAATTTTCTGCATCCATTGATATATACACCATGTCCGGGAAAGACCTGACGAATAAGAAATAATTATATATCAGAAACTATTGCAGTTACTACCTCAGTTAGAAAGACAAACTCAAAAGGTTTTGGTTTGTAGCATCGCGTAATGCACATGATCATGCACATTGTTGTTGCACGAGGAGAAACGAGAAAAAGCTTGTTCTGCGCAGCGTGTGTAGTCAGTCTTATTCTGAGAACTGGGAATGCAAGTTGTGGGTAGGCTACAACCAAGATCAGTAAACTATACAGGTTGCGTATTCCGGGATAGACCAATCACAGCACTTGAGTGTGTGACGTCACAAGATTCCAGATCTCCCAATTTTCAGATTTTACTCAGTCTAGAAAATCTTACACCGCGTGATTAAACTCGTAACCTTTAATTAACCCGTGGTCGGATTCCTGTGAAATTTATACAGAAATAATCTACACACATCAGCCCAACTGATGGTTAAAACAGAGCCTTAAAAAAGCGGATACAAATGTTTTTATTTCATTTTATAAACATCACCCGTTACACAAAATTCATGGAGGGAGAAGCAAATTTCACTATGCGACAATTTTTTGTATTTTTGTGTCCCGAAAAAACTTCAAGCGAGAAAGTTTTAGTGAAATAATTGAATTTTAATACAAATGAAGTTCCAGCCCCATATCTCGAATGGTTTACGAGTAATTAAGTGGTAATTATTCCATGCGCTTCAGTGTCGGAGTGATTTGTGACGACCGTGAAATGTTCAGGAAGAAGCATATTTGACTATGCGACAAATTTTTTATTTCTGTGACCAGAAAATGATTCAAGCATGTGAGCTTTAGGGAAATATTTGAATTTTATTATACATCAAGTACCACGTTTATATTTTGAATGGTTTACGAGTAATAGAGTGGTAATTACTCAAGGCGATGAAGCTATCGGAACGGTACAGAGGTCTTTTTCATTCTATAAAATAGGCCTACTAGCAATTACATAAAAATCCTTAAATATTTTAATCGT
The DNA here is from genome assembly GCA_964059195.1 of Ectobius pallidus. NCBI lineage: Eukaryota > Metazoa > Arthropoda > Insecta > Blattodea > Ectobiidae > Ectobius > Ectobius pallidus. The sequence continues at coordinate 9,143,167 of CAXKWD010000006.1, forward strand.
GGACTCAATAATAAAGGATATTAACTGGCTACTTGTACCCATACTGAAAGATTGACCCGCTGGGGAAAAAGAATGAATTAAATTTTTTCCTAATCTTGTAAATCTGCACTACTGTTATTTAGATATTTGTTGAATTATTTATTTTATTTTTTGATCCTTTGTGCTAGTAACTTTTATTTCTAATTACCTTATCAATGCCTTATTAGTTTAATATCTTGTTACGCCCTTTTCATATTTTAATATAATTTATCAACATGAAAACGTATTACAGTTAAAATTGAATTGCCGAGGCTTTAAGAGCATGCTATCGGGTTATAGTTAGGGCAAGACGATGATACTTTTTAATGAAAAATTCATGGAAAAATCCTTCGAAATATTGTGTGATTTATGTAGAATGCATTGCGAAGCAATTTGTGTCCTTTTTGTTATGTTGAGACGTCGATTTTAAAGATCCTGCGCCTCTTTTCGTTGTGCTGCTCATGAAAGTTTCCCTGCCCTGCAATTCACAAACCATCCCTTAGTTTATTAGGTCTATATTATCTCTGTCGTCACATAATTTGTATACAGATGTACACTTTTGGCCGTGTTTCACCAATCATTACCTACATAACTTACCCCATATAACCCGGAGAAAATTATTATTAATATAAATGTATTGCTTTGATTACAATATTAACACAAATTAATACTCTACAATAGTCTACGCAATGTAATAATAACATTAGTACTGTACATGTTAATATTGATACATAAAAATTCCCGTAGTTGTTTTCTACCCTTATTATAAGGTACAATTTCTATACAAATATAGGATACATTCTTTCATCAAATTATACTAACATAACCTCTAGAATGAGGAATATTTTCTAGGCAACAAAATATTAGAACAAATCACCCTTTAGCTGTTATATAGGCCTACCTGTATTATATAATTTCTATTCAAATCTAGATCCTTTGGGAGATTTTTACAAGATTTTAAAGACAAATGTTGTAGAATCAGAAGAACATTTTAAGTAACTTGAATAACAGAACAGTTCACATCTTAGCTGTTTTCTACAATCTACAAAAGTTACACACTGCCACAGCACATATCTGGCCCGGCATAATGGTTCAGTTAATTGCACTTTCTAAAGCACCTTCCATTTGTATTATTAAAAACAGTATGTACTGGTAATATCTATCCTAAAAGACTGCGGTCAAGCGGCCGAGATCAGTAGGTAGAAGCTTTGTCAGCGGCACCATGCTCTCTCCTGTCGTGCTTGAAGCGCCAAATCATTCTGACACCTTGAAGCGCCCGGAATAATTACCACTCAATTACTCGTAAACCATTCGAGATATGGGGCTGGAACTTCATTTGTATTAAAATTCAATTATTTCACTAAAACTTTCTCGCTTGAAGTTTTTTCGGGACACAAAAATACAAAAAATTGTCGCATAGTGAAATTTGCTTCTCCCTCCATGAATTTTGTGTAACGGGTGATGTTTATAAAATGAAATAAAAACATTTGTGTCCGCTTTTTTAAGGCTCTGTTTTAACCATCAGTAGGGCTGATGTGTGTAGATTATTTCTGTATAAATTTCACAGGAATCCGACCACGGGTTAATTAAAGGTTACGAGTTTAATCACGCGGTGTAAGATTTTCTAGACTGAGTAAAAACTGAAAATTGCGAGATCTGGAATCTTGTGACGTCACACACTTGCCTGCTCGCCGCAACCCCCTGTCCTATAAACTCACCGGAATACGCTACCTCTGTAGTTTACAAGCCTTGGGCTACAACGTCGTTTCCAAACAGGCAAAGGCCGAAATCCTCCCTCCCGAAACAGCATCCTTCATTGGCACAAGCAATTTCTGGAGATAGGTAATGTTGAGTCACAGCAGGGAAAGGCAAAGAAATCGCGCATGAATGACAATGACATTGAAAGGGCACGGGCTCCTTTTGTTAGAAGCCCGATTTAATCCATTCGTGAGGCGGCAAGACAACTGCAAATGCCAAACTCCACAGTCCATGGGACAGAAGGACCTACACCATGGCCACCAAGGTCACCTGACATGACCCCACTGAATTTCTTTCTCTGGGGTTTTGTGAAAGACAAAGTGTATCGCACGCCTGTGGCCGATAATGCAGATTTGCGTGGCCGAATCTACGATGCAATAGCACTAGTCACACCGGATATGCTTTCACGTGTGTGGCACGAAATTGAGTATCGGGCCACAAACGGTGCTCACATAGAGGCTTATTAAAACTCATCGTGTTTTTCTTTGTAACCATGAAAACATCATGTCAATAAATGCAATAGTTTCAGATATATAATTATTTCTTTTTCGTCAGGTCTTTCCCGGACACCCTGTAGTTTATGTAGGTTTAGAAATTATTTGTGGCATTCAAATGGACATTTAAAAATGTTTACATGCTCTGAGCCACGCCCTTAGAAAGGTCAAATGAGAAATTCACTATTAACTTAAAATTGAATTTCCCGGTAACTCTTATTTTACACACATATTGTTAGGTAGCTCCACAACACTTAGAGATAGAAGGCTGAAATTTTGTACACTAATTTTACTTGCATATATGCATAAAGTAAACTACAATGATGCCCATAGGTATAAAATTAAAGAAAATGTGTAATGAAATATTGATGAAATTTCAAGATATTTTATATGCAATATATAAAAATTAATTGCATTAAAAATAATAACTTTAGCTGTATAAAAATAGTCTACTTTGTAGAAAAATATGTTCATTATATGCATTAAAAAATAAAAGGCGTCAGAGAAACCAGAAAAATGTTATGCCTCTAAGGAAGTGATAAGTGCATCTGAATTAATTTTTTTATGCTCCTATAAAACGTGTAATTTAAAATAAACTTGGTCAATTTTTTATACTTTTATCTGCTAGTTATGTTCTAGTAAGCCTTGTTATAGGATCCTGTAATTTTTGTCCACTTCTGAGTTCATTTTCTTGTAAAATTTTAATATTTCTAGAACCTGCATTTTTTTATCTTTTTGTGGTTGTTCACGTATATATACCCTTAACGTTTCGGGGGGGACTGCAGCCCCCTCAGCCCCCCCCCCCCTGAATACGCCCCTGATCCGGCCATTAACTACGTAATATAAAAAAAAGTAACAGGTAACGGTTATAAATAACAGTTACTTTCGTGTAACTGGAACAGTAACGTAACTGTTCCAAAAAAAGTAACTGGTTCCCATCTCTACTTCGAAACAAGTGGAGCTGTGGTGTTGGAAAGTTTCTGTTCTGTGTAGCGATGGGCAATGTAGTTCGTTTTCGAGAGCCAGCTCTTTCGCTCCCGCACACTAACTAGAGTCGTTCAAATGAACTAGTTAGTTCATTTTGCTCAAATGTACTAGCTAGTTCAAAGTAACTATCTAGTTCAAAGTAACTACGCAGTTCAATTTCGTATCAGCACACCACGTTCCATTGCATAGCGTATGAGTCTTGCCTCTTGAAGTTTCCAAAAGCCGCAATAGATGGCAGGATAATGTATTCTAGTCTACTTCAGTGTTAACGACATTGAACCATATGAAACTCACCAACACAGAATCTTCTTCACACCCTCCTATCTAAAATAAACATTTTGCAGATGGCTAGGGCAGTGCTTTAGTTGGAAAATATTTTATGGGGATACTCACCTTCCATAGAACGCATATCTATTGCGAATTTAAAAGTGTTTGTCATTATTAACAAATACACTCTCGTGAATTGGACATTTAATAAGTATTTTAGGACAATATCATTCCTGTACTGGCAGTATGACGTACCGGAGCACATATTTTTCCCGGTATGGTAGAAGGAAAATAATTTTATACCGGTATGCAGTACCGGTGCGTACCGGCCCAACTAAAGCACTGGGCTAGGGAGAGGAAACTTCACTCTGTTTTTCTAAGATAAATAATGTATTCTACCAACCTCTCTTTACTAAATGGAGTCATAGAATCTTTAAGAACGTGATTAATTTATTAATAAATAGGCATGCTGCATGGTAATTAAAACTTATACTGATTTCACAGCACCTAATGGGTAGCCTATTGATGTTTCGTACTAATCTGAATGGAAATAATAAAACACATATAAATACCATAACTTTATTTCAGTGTGTTGGCTATTTTCCTGGAATTTCTTGCACACAAATTTATTTGCGACAGGAGATGAGGATTTTAGTTTGTGCAGAGAGTTTATCTCCAGTGGTTTTGTGGAAGTATTTCTCGTGTGTTTTTTGCTTTAAGCTACCAAGTTTTCTTCTAGTTTTAATTACGTTATAATGTTTTAGTTTCATTTAATTTGTTTTTACCAATTATCGCATACTATCGTGGTTTAGTTAGGTAATAATTATTATTTTTATTTTTCTTCATTTTTAATTCGTGTGAAAAGCTTCTGTTTCTGAGTGATAACTTATAAATGTAAATGTGTATTGTTTATTTTAAAGTGTGATGGATATATGAGCCGAACATTTCACACTTGCATTGGAACAATTTATGTATATATTTATCTTTAAATTGTGAGTGAACTGCTACAGACAGTCTGTTGTATTTACATTACTTTCATTTCAAACAACCCGCTGGAAGTTGAATGTTGCAAGCGAAGGACTCGAGGAGAAGGAATACGTCTGCAAGAGGTAAGTGCTATAATGCATAACATCCCCCCTTCCCCTACTAGTGGAAGTCATCACTCCCCACAGCCCCCTGCCCCCGCCATTCTTCCAAAGCGTGGCTTTCTCCATCTTCGTTTCACTGCTACTTCCTCGTTCCTCTCAATGCTATCAGCCGGCAACAGCACAGTTGCACACAGCACAGTTTTGTAGAGCACACAATCGTGCTAGGACACAATCGTGCTAGGACACAATCGTGCCAGCACATACAAACCGCACGCGAACTAACTAGTTCAAAATTTTTGAACTAACTAGTATCCGCACATTTGAATGAGTCGTTCAAATGAACTAGTTAGTTCGTGAACGACCCATCGCTAGTTCTGTGGTGTTGGACAAAAGAGCGGGTAAGGCAAGGAATAGGAAATCTGTTGGGAAGGTGTTCTACATAAATAGGTATTGTAGCTCTTTATACAGAATGTTGGAGATTGTAGAAGGGTACCCTAAGTATGCTGTTATTTATGTAAAAATACGGGAAAAAATAGTTTTATGCTGCTCACTAGGCTCCTCTCTAATACCTGGGAAGGTGGGGTTTAGGGTTTCGTCACAGAAGAAATTCAATGTGAGACATAATAAACCTCGTGCTATTCAGTACATTGCTCCTAAACTAACATAAACGTTCCTAACCTAACAAAACGGTGGGGGATGCAGCATAAATATATCTGTTGCCAAAAATACACTAGAAGAAATCTTAAAAATCTGCAGGCTGGAGTGACTTTGAGCCCATGTGTGGAGATAAAATTCTCAATGAAAGAATTTGTGTTGATGAGAGCATAGGCGATTCTCTTCTTCGTGCATTTCGAGACAGTTCGGGAAAAACCAAATACAAGGTGCATTTTAAGCTCCTCCCACGGGACCCGCCCGGGAAGGAGAGGTTAGGGCGGGGACTATTTTAAACAGTGAGAGACATTGGGTCGTATGAATAAAATGGAGCAATTTCTCCAGAGAAGTCTCTTTTGAGTAAAAAGGAATTTACTCAACCTAAGAGCAATTTCTCCATTTGGTATCATTAAAAGTTGCCTTTGACTGTGGAGAAATTACTTCTTGGTGGGAGTAATTACCTCCCCTCACCACCAGTTCTTTTCACAGCTAAACATAACTAAGATATTCAAACAAAGGAGCTCTTCATTCATAAACACACATCACATGCACAAAATAAATGTGTTATGCTAGGTCTTACGTTTTCAAACACATCCCTGCCCTTCAGGAAAAGTAACTATTACTACAGTGAGTCTCTCTCGACTGGAGGCCGGGCTAGCGGCAAAAGTGCGTGCGGCTGCCGAGTCGTCACCCTGCGCCCCGAGGTGTAGGAACTGCACAGCACTTCTCTGGCTTCTTTCACTTTGTTCGTGCATGACCATGAAAATAGCAAAAATAGGGACTTACCTTATTACAGGAGATGCTGAAAATGGGGAAAAACCAAATATAAGGTGCATCGTCGCATGAGGCATATCCCGCCCTAACCCTCCCCCAGCGAAGCACTTTCTTTTATACCACGATCTAGCGAATTCTTCGAGGATAAACAGGCTGTCAAACCTTTGAGTACAAGGCAAACCTGTGGGTACTCTCAAATTTTTAATATTTGGTACAAGCGGCACTCTTGAATTATTAATATTAGGTACAAGGGCCACTCTCGCAGTTTTAATATTTGGTACAAGGGGGACACTCGCATTTTTAATATTTGGTATGGTCGGGAGTGTCGGCGACAATATACAAGGATAGTTTGGTCACCCTGTTCTCTGAGAAACAAAATGCGAATATCGAGTGGGCGGAGCCTATTTGGCACCTTATATTTGGTTTTAGCCTGAAAATGTCCTCCTCCTTCATCCACACATTTTTGGCATCGAGATAGGAAACTCTCATTCACATGCAATAGGTGCGGTTCTGATATTAAGTTTTCACATAATTATCGTACATAAATACCCTATGTTGTACTGTGAACTCAGATCGAGGCATAATGATAAATGTGAACTAAGACAAAGACCACTATATAACTTTATAACACGAGAGCACAGGCCATGTTTGACCTTCACCTTCACAAGCATGCACTCCAACTGCTGGCCAAGCGGAATGTTGCAATATCTGACTCACTGCAGCAGTCATGTTTCACCGCTCACCCGCCCAGCCCGGCCCCAGTCCAAGAGAGACTCACTGTATTTCTAATTAATTCAAGGTTGTCTAAATACCAGCATTTAAGTTATAACACATTTTTAAATGCATTTTACAATCTTGTTTTTCTATATAATATTTAATAATTTTAAAAGATCAACAACTTGTAGGCCTACTGGAGAAGTCCATCCCACCTAAATTTAGATGGAGAACAAAAACAGCACATTATAACTGACGGAACTTTTGCTATTGTTATTCTTATTTTGCTTTGAAAAATAGGAAATTGTTTGACTTGCCTAAAACTCCTTTCAGTTATTGCACTTGCATTACTTAGTCTGTACACTTATTATAAAATTTATCTTGTGGGGAAATACTATTTCGGCGATTACCATGAGCCCATGGCCGTGCGTAATGGGTGGGGCCGCAGCCCCCTCTGGAAATTTTGTTTATACATAAATCTATAAACTAAATTATTATAACTATTAACAACTAATATGAAGTGAGGCTTATGTTTCCACATACTATAATATGAGTTGTTTGGACAAAATCAAGAAAAACGAGTGGTAACAGCTGACTACCTCAGATATGAGCATGTAGGAATAATTAATTGCACTAAACTTGAAATCATTTCCAGCCAAGCAATTTATTGCAATGAAGGTAAAGCAATGGATGTAGTCTGACCCATTCTTTGTGAATAGTAGGCCAATCTGTGAAATTGTAAGGGGTAGATAATATATTAAATTTTTACTGTGTATCCATAGGCCTACTCATGGGCCAACTACGGTACATTAAATCAAGGATGTGGATGATGATGATGTGGATAATAATAATAATTATTATTGTTATTAAAGTAGCATAGTGTTGGTGGGGGGTGGCAATAATTTATTCATTTGCCCCCCCCCCCCCTTTTGACAAAATTTCTGCGGGCGTCCATGCATGAGCTAAAAAGCTATTGCATCGCCCAGAAAATGTGCATTTGTTCGATTTTCATAGTTAATTTATACACATCAGAATTTGTCCAAATGCGCAAATCATGTACTGACCCTGGCCAAGTAGCGTCAACACTAGTGAATAGTTCTTTAGAATTACAAATAGCTTGTACATTAATACTGGCCACCACTTTTCGGTTAAAATACCTAGGTGAGTTCCACAAATTTAAAGTACACAAGAGCGAAAAGTAGAGCAATAGAACACAAACGCCGAAAAGTTGTTGGGACCAGAGTATGCCCTATGGTCAAGGCTCCGAGGGCGGTAGAGGGCAAAAAAAAGTCGTCTGCATGAATGCTAGGCTTCTATATGGATAGGTACATGAGTACAATAAATAGATCCTATTGCAGCAGGAAAAGTAGTCTATATCGTTCCTGCTATTCAGCTTTTGCAGAGTCAGATTAATGGAGATTTTTAGGAAATTATTGCATCAATAACACAATAAATTATAAGAAGTACTGCACTTTGATTCACACCGACATTTTCTACTACTCCAGTCAGTGGATCGTCTATGCATTGTAAGAGAATTCACTTCGTTTCTTCCTCTCCTATTTCACTAATTTCCAGACCCAGAAAGTTTTGTGGTAGCTATCTGACATTTTCTTTCCAAAATGTGCGTAGACATTTATAATTAGGGTTTGGATGATTATGAACTGTCATATTTTTATTCTGACCTCCATTCTCGCCGCAAACACAAATTAAACGTGAATTGCACATTTGTTATCCTAATAGGACCATTTTCATTTTGCATGTAATGTCATATTTTTGTCATTTTCATGGTCTTGGTCATATTTGTAATTTAACGTCATATTGCAGTTATAAACGCGGTAGAAGAGCACAATTATGTAGTATGCGCACTCAATTGCCGACTTAAATTTTTTTCCAAAAATGAGTCACAAAATATTTTGGTTTTACTGTAACTGAAATGTGAAGGGACAGTAACAAGTCATAGCACAATTACCTCTTCTTCCTCCTTGTTGTTAACAACTTCCAATAGACAGGTTTTAAAAATATTTTCAGTTCACATTTGCATTGGTATCTGGAAACATTAACAGAATAGAAGTTTTTACAAGTAAAACTGTAAATCACATGTAAAATTGTTAAAAAAAAAAGTGACAATATGATTGAATTAATGTGATATAAGAATTTAGTGTCATTTAAAGGAAAAGTAAACTAAAAATTCAGTATCATTTTCTTCATACGGATTGAAAGAGAATGTTTTTAAGAAATGATATTCACTGTTAGAAATGTTTTACACCTTCACATTTAAGACGAGTTTCTAAATTCATCAATGGATCCATCCGATGGCATCGAGCTTTCATCAGAGCGTTTTTAATTTCATTGATGGAATCCATCGGCTATCCATCAAAGCGTTCTCTGAGTTCAGATGAGTTTGCGCTGGTTTCCATCGACTGGCATCGGTTCCATCGTACTTGAACGTCCGATGGATCAGATGAATCACCGCCATTATGACGAATTGACAATTCAAACTTATGTCATGGAGACAGCGCATAGCCTATAAGATTCATAACTACATATCGTAGACTGAATTACTCACACATAATTAGTAGTTAAACTTATTTTTGAGGAGTCGTTACCCGATTCCTCATAAAGGGCTAAAACTGAAAAAGAAAGAAGCAAATACAGTCTATTAGTTTGCAGTCATAATAAATTCTTACAATGGCTTGCATTTTTAGTCACACTTAACTTATTTCGGCTTTTGTTGTTGAAATTGTTAAAATTATAAAATATAGACCATATAAAATAATAGGCTTATTACTAATTTCGGGTCAATTTGAAAACATAAAACTACAGTACTGTAATGTGTATAGTATAAAACACACAGACTGTCTAAGTAGCCTACTGTGATAAACCAATTTTATGTAATAAATACCGACGAGTCTGTCTTTGCGATAAGATATTAATTTAATGTAGAACTCACTTTTTTAATTTTTTTATTTAATATATTATTATTATAATCAGTTTTCATTGTATTAAATGTAAATGCAAATCAATCAAGCCCATACTTTTTTTTTGGTGGGAAAATAATAAACCGGAGTTACCATGCCATCGCTAATATTTTACAATTTTATATGTAGTTATTATGTTGGCGCTCCCGAAAACATCGGTTTGGTCAACAAATGGTTTTTAAATTCATCAGTCATCACGAATCCATCGAGAAAAAATTGCGAAATCCAGCTTTCCAGTCGGTGGAATCCATCGTTCATCAGTCCGATGAATTTAGAAACTCGTCTTTAATCACAAAACGAATCTCTTTATTGTAACGCGATGGGTGCGTGACGTCACGCTTGACGAAGGCTTGGCTCAGTCTCGCCCGGTGAAAGACATTTCACGGCATTCTGTCTACTGTTACAGTTTTTTAGTGAGTATCTGTTCAAACAATGGTTTATTGTTGTGTTGTGGGGTGTACAAACTCATCGTCGAAGAGTGATAACACACTTAAAATATCTTTCCATCGATTTCCCACAGAGATAAGTCACCCGAACGTAAATAAGCAATGGCTGATAAAAATAAAAAGAGAAAAATTTGTTCCTACTAAATACAGTACGGTTTGTTCACAACATTTTGAAGAAAATGATACCGAGCTTTTGGTACAGTTACGAACACAGTTATCTGGAGAAACCCCGCAATCTGTTTAAAAAAGAAGTGCTGTGCCATCACTTCTTTTGCGTGGGAAATCTGAAACACCGCCAATGAAGAAAAGAAAATCGTCATACTCGAGGAAGAAGGAAATGAGAGAGTTGTTGCAAGATTTGAATAGTAATCCTTCAGTATCCGGGAATGGACAAATCATGAATGTGGAATCTAGTAAGTTATTTATGACGAAAATTCAGTTTCTAACAGAGTAGGCGTTCAGTGTGAACTAGGAAATGAAACTTATGTCAATGTTTGCACAGATTCATTGAATGTTTCTTCTAGAAATTGTGATTTAGATAGCTCTTTTAGCATTTCAGAAATTTCTACTACCGCAAAAGATGATTCTGAATCTGAAAGTGACTCTGTTCGTATCTTGAAAAATGTTTTGTTTTTGAACTGTATTAGCTCTAAGTATTAACTGATAACGCCTGGCAACTAGTGTATCTTTATTTATAATAACGCTATCGAATGAGCAATGTCGTGTTATACAGTCTACAACCCCCTTCTGTTCACAAATTACTTCACGGTCCCAACAACACACACTTTCGTGGCCCGTTTTCATATGTACACACAGCCCAAATTTACACCATTCCGTATTTTCTTTTCTTCCTTGCAATTCTTTAAATAATTCCTTGTCATTTTCTTTTCGTGTGATATTAATTTGTGAATACCGAGATTTGTCCTTAGAAGGTAACATTGCAGGCATCTCTATCAACAACAAACACAAATGAGACTTTGGGGTGTATTAGAAACACAGGCGCGAGCATTACAGTAGCTGTTGTCCTGCCAGCAAGTTAGTCAGGAGTGACGTCACAGGAGCGTTTTACTTCACCCGTACAAGGCGTAATATTGGGCACCTGAAGTTCACGAGATCACCATTCGTTTCGTAATTCAAAGCTCCGTGCGATGAGATTAAAATTAGAAAATGGTATTTTTTTAGTTTACCCTTCCTTTAACGTGGAACATTTATTTTTAGAAAATATGGTCCTCTATAAGGTCATATTTAGGATTTTTTAGTCATATTTAGTCACTTTTAAAGTCATATTTGCAGTTGTATTCTCCATTTTTTTTTTTGTCATAAACATCGGAACCCTATTTATAATCAATCACCGATGAGTTTCTGCAAGTTTTTTTACATCTAAACTATCAAATACTTTGCCATTGCAGTAAACTAGTGTTGCGCAGTTTATTTGAAGTCACATATTGAGGTTACTCCAAAATTTGTGAGCAATTTCTCCAAACTATGAGTAAAAAGTAATTTTTAATGATACCAAAGTGAGCAAATTGTGCAACACTGAATGTTGTTGAGCAAATTCTCTTAGCTGGAGAAATTGCTCTTAAGATGAGTAAATTTTAATGATACGGATGCACGTGAAATTTTCTCAAAGCTTGGAGTAAAAAGTAATTTCTCATCTTTATTCATATGACCCATTATTAGGTAATGGTGGAGCTAGTAGCACCGCAGAAATACTAGAAGCACTGAAAATTTTGAAAATGTTAATTTTTCGTTAATTTTTCTCCCTTTTCTCCTCTTTTCCCTATTACCTCCCGCCTCTCCTTCACCCTACCTACCTATTTGGCACCTATTCCTATCCTACAAGTTTTCGCACCTACGGGGATTCGATCCCGGGACCGCTAGCGTTATAGGCTATCGCTTTAACCACTACGCCATTAGTGATTGTTGCGTCAAAAATCGAGAATTCTTCTAGCCTATTTCAGTTCAGAGATGTGTAGTAGCCTACATGATAAATAGTACGAAGGATATTGTTTTATATAATTGTGAAATGTTATGTTGGCTCTGAAAAGAGCCTTTTGGTTCTAGAGAAGTTTTAAATAGGACAGGTGTATATATTAAATATGTTATGAACGAAGTTGTCGTTTGGGTATCAAACCATTTAAATCTTGAACTCTTCCCTGTGCAATATCATAGTACATCCTCTCTCGTATTTTGAATATTTGGTACAAGGCGCACTCTCGTATTTTGAATAATTGGTACAAGGGGCACTCTTGCATCATTGGAATCGTATTTTAAATATTTGGTACAAGGGGTAGGGAGTGTCGAGTGAGTCAGCGCGGGCACGGTCGGGAGTGCCGAGCGGTGGTCGCCGGCTGTCAGCTGCTGTTGCCATAGCAATGCAATGGGCGGAGCCTAAATTGCACCTTATATTTGTCTTTAGCCGAAAGATCTGATGCCTTGATTCTATCTAGTTCTTCTGGTTGCTGTATGTTAGGTGTATCCAAAGAGAAAAAACCGTATGAGGCGATGGGTGCGATTTTCAAGTGGAAGGGGCTGATCGCAGTTTTCCAAGTTTTGGGATGGCTAGGGTTGCCTTAATCGCTGCTATTGATTTTTCTTCCACTTGTTTGGAGAAGGATTGGTACATAGTCTGTAGCGTTATTCCAAAGTACTTGGAGGATTTGACAATCTCTAATTCCTGATCTGCACACGTGAATTTATCCACCTGTGTGGTCATCCACCATTTTGAAATTTCATTATTTTGGTTTTGGGGAAAAAGCCAAGGGTAGACTAGGGAATATAGCGTTTTCCTTACTATATTACAATGTTCACTAGGCATTTCCAGTTGTATATCAGTAATAAACAGTGTGAACCAACGGTAAATACCTGATCAATAGACGAAATAAAGACGCACCGTTTTGTGTACTCACTCCATTAGAATTCAATACCCTTGCACCGGTAACCTTCAACATTATGGCGAAATGGAACTTTGCGCCCCACACTGCTTCCCTTTCCACTCACCACTTGCCTGGCTGCTTCCGCATACCGCCTGCCCTGCAGCACATGTCATCATGCCTGTAGGCGCTACTCAACGCCGGTAATGCATGATTGCAATTGACATGTCACCTCATATTTCACAATAAAGAAAGCCCCTTGCACCTCCACATAATATTTCACAATTAAAAAAATGACCCTTCCAACAAAATAGGCTATTTCACAATACAAAAAATATCCTTGCACCATACATAATATTTCATAATTATAAAAAACGCTGTATTGTAACATAAAATGTGGCTTAATTCATGCAGAAATTCCCTTGCACCAACACTACTCTTTTCATAACCAACAAAATATATCAAAATTATAAAAGCCGATTCTTGCGTTAAAACTCATGAAACGCCCCTATCATAACTCAAATATACGAAAGCTTCCTTCAGTGCTCAACATTCACTCGTGGTGTAATGGTTAAGACTCCTGGCTATAATGCTAGGGGTCCCGAGTTCAAATCCTGGTCGATCCAAAATTTACTATTAGGAATAGGTCTCAAATAGGTAGGTAGGGTGAAGAGGAGGAGAGAGGAAGGAGATGGGAAAGGAAGAGAAGAAGAGAATAAGGAAAAAATCAATTATTTTTTTTCTGTTTCATCAGTTGCTTAAGAGATGGCGCCAGCATCGCTGCTGGTAGTTCAAATTTCCAAAACTATTATATTATTATTTGTTTTTTCATATCATGTTCCCTTGTGTAATTGTCATATTGTTTGTGTTTCTGTTTTTCTTTTCTGTGTGTTTTTTCTTTCTTTCTTTCTTTCTTTCTTTCTTTCTTATTGTTGTAGCATTAGCTTAATTATTTTGAATATCACTTGAATTGAATCTGGTGTATTGTGTAAGCGAGAATATTGTAATTGGGCATTAGCCTGTAATATTCTTAGTACAATAAATAAATAAATGTCAACGCTAGGGGAGGGAGTTAGAGAGTTGGAGTGAGGGACTCGCATAAGGCGTAAAGTTCTGTTTTCCCTTAAATATGGCTTAATTGATGCAGGAAAATTCCCTTGCACCAACACTACCGGTACTCTTTTCATAACTAACAAAATATCTCAAAATTATAAAAACCGATTCTTGCGTTAAAACGCATGAAATCCCTCCCTATCATAACTCAAATATATGAAAGCTTCCTTCAGCGTTCAACATTTACTCGTGGTGTAATGTCTAGCTATAATGCTAGGGGTCCTAAGTTCAAGTCCCGGGTCGAACCAAAATTTACTAGTAGGAATAGGTCTCAAATAGGTAGGTAGGATGAAGAGGAGGTGAGAGGAAGGAGACGAGAAAGGAAGAGAAGAAGAGAATAAAGAAGAAATAAATTATTTTTTCTGTTTCATCAGTTGCATAAGAGATGGTGCTACCGTCGCTGCTAGTAGTTCAAATGCCGCTCCTAATAGAGGGATTGAGAGTAGGAGTGGGGGACTCGGTTGTGTCATAATGTAGCCTACCATTTTCCCTTACTTTGCATCATCTTGCGGGCAGCGGTAAAAAGCTTCTGCATTTAGTTCAGTAATGATAGGTAAATTCTAGGTCAGTGACAGGTTTTGTTAGGTTAGGAACATTTATGTTAGTTTTGGAGCAAATAAGTTAATTTTATCAAAAACATTGGTCTAAGAATAAAAAAGTGGATCTTGATTAAAAATAATACATACATACGTTTCAGTCCGCTCCTCCAGACCTTCCTCAGGTAGACTGATTAGAAATTATAGCCTCCGGTGTGAGGATATCATCTCGATACACTGCCTGACAAGAATCGATCATGACCCCTGTATATCTCCCGTGCTTGTCGATCCATTCTCTTGGAAGACTATAATCTCTGCTCTCCAAATGACTTGTAGGGACCGGGGGGAACTTAACCACATGGTTTTTACCAAACATGCTCTTAATAAGCTCCAGCCATTCTTCACCTAAATCCCCGTATTAACTATTTAAAGAAGCCTCTCCTTTGCTTATTATCCTGCATGCATCATACACCTTCCTTTTTATCTTCTCATGTTCCACTTTCAATAATTTCACTTCTCCAATATAGTGTCCATCCGATATCATATGCTGACTTAACCCAGTTGCCAGTTTACCATTTTTAATGTCCCTTTCATGCTCCTTAATCCGTATTTTGATATCACGACCTGTTTCTCCCACATATTCCCTTCCACAGTTCCTACATGTCACTTGGTACACTCCTGGTAATTCCATGATGTCACTTTCTTTTCCTATTCGTTTATATTGTGAAAATATCTCCCCAACCGATTTTCCAGCTCTGTACGCAGGTACCAGCCCATGTTTCTGGAATACTTTCCCTAATCTCTCACTCACACCTGGTTGGTAAGGTAGTCCTATGTAAAGTAACAAACAGCAACTTTTTGTCCCACCTGTAATGTTGATAGTTTTACTAAATTATTATTGATATTAAAATCAGTATGAAGTCTTTTATACAGTAGAGCATGTTCAATTAAAATTAAAATTAGTCAAACATTAAAAACACTTTTTGCTCCACTTACATTATTTATGTAGAACCGGTTTCCAGGGAAGAAGCTCCCTCATCCTCAGCTGATGGTTGACTCATCCTCAGCTGATGGTTGATTCATCCTCAGCTGATGGTTGACTTCAACAATCAGCTGAGGATGAGGGAGCTTCTTCCCTGGAAACCGGTTCTACATAAATAATGTAAGTGGAGCAAAAAGTGTTTTTAATGTTTGACTAATTTTAATTTTACCGGTATTATTGATGAGTTAAATAAATTTCTGACAATCTGGAAACAATTTATAATTTGTATTTAATCCCTCATATCTTCATTCATAACAACATCAAGACCCTAACAGTAATAGCAGAACAGCAAATTAACTGTTTTTGTGTATTGTTAAAATCATTGTCCATGTCCAAATTATGTCCCACCCGTAATTGATTTTGAAAAAATAAACTTAAAATAATGCTTTGCATGTAGTGGGGAGGAGAAGGCATTGTAAATGTGAAGAACCAATTCTAGTTTATTATTTATGATATGTAATAAGCAAAAATAGTTCTCATATGCTAGAATGTCCCGCCCGTAATTATGAAATGGCTGAGATGCTGCTGCACAATTTAATTGTAAGTTTGGGCTTCAAAAATATGGAGAAATACCCAAAATAACATATTTTAAAATTGAGTTATCAAAAGTAGTATGTAATAGCTTTCTTTTGGTGTACAGTATTATTAGTTTCAATTTTTTGAGAATGTGAATCTCTTCTCATGGACAGACCCATATTGCACGAATGGGTCAAGCGTATATGGATTATGCTGAAATCTTTTTGGTTTTAAAATTGACGATTCAAAATAATATTAAACATATTATGACATTCAACCGTTTTATAGAACTTAACAGGCTTACATGAATAGGGCTCGTTTTGTTAACTTTGTGCTCGCCTGTTATATTTTGTATAAGGGTCTTTCATCGTAAATGACTAAGTTATAGAATTATTATATTGATTGTTAGTATCCAAAGTACACAGTCCCCTTGATGAGCCCTTCTATAAATACTAGATCAGATTTGATTCCTTTGTGCTACCAATTATTATCAACAGTACATCGCAATGAAAAATTTATATAAATTAATTAGTCGTTATTACTTGAGCCTGTACCTGGGTGATTCTTCAAATACAGGAAAATTTGTGTTCCGGAGTGATATTTCCCTTCAAATTCAACTTTAAAAAAAAATTAAAATAAAAGTTTGTTTCTACTACTTCCATACTACAACTATCACTTTGAAATGTCACTAACTTTAAATTCTGATATTCCAAAATCAAATTTAATTCAATGAAATGTCATCCACATGCCCTGTCCCAAACCTCGGTTTTGTATATTCTAATGCATTTTTCCACAAAACAAAATGTTATTTCCTTTTCAACTTTTTTTCCTGTCAATGAGTATGAATGTGTGTGTCTATTAACCCCTAAAAAATAAAATGAAATAAAATTGTCACCCCACCTAATGAACATAAAGAATGTCCCAAGGGTTTTTGGTCATCCACATGGCTGAAAAGAATGGAATTTTTTCTGCAGAAATGAGAAATTTGTATAACTGGCAACAGTGTTAGAAAGCCAACAGGGCAGCTTGTGGTTGAATTGTACGGTTGAATTTTGCTTGCTTACAAACAGTTTGGGATTAACAAAGGACTTTGCATCATTTTCAAGGAAAGCGTTTTTATTCCCCGTCATTAACAATGGCTTCTAGAAAGTAGGCAGAAAGTGAATATTAATTAATTTTGATTATGCACTATGATAAACCTTCCAATTCAAAGTACTTGACTGAAGTTGAGCTTACAGAGGTTTAGGAATGGCTTGCTGAGACCACTTAAACTCCTTTTTTGTCATCCACATGCCTGATTTTTGTGTCATCCATATGTCTCATGAAGGGGTATGTGGATGACTCTGAACTCATGTAGATGATAAATGTAGGATACTATTGTGTTTGCGGTGTCTGTGACCTGTACTTAAGATCTTAAAACTGATTAAATGAATTTCTGCTTGATTCCCCCCTCCCCAAAACCATAAAAACACAGTCTCGTTAAAATTACATTAATTCCGGAGTATGCACACAAATTTGCAAATTTGGTGCAAAATTAACTGAAGTATGCTGAGAAAAATATGAAATCACATAAAGAAAATCAGATTGTTGCCAAAGTTCGTCATTAATGTGGCCTTCTGCCATCCACATGTACACGGATGTCATCCACATGGCTTTAAAAAAATAAAGAAATTAAAATAAATAAAAATATAAACATTTAAGCTCTGCTGGTGTCATATAAAAATCAAGTAACCCCTGAAGTATTTTAGTGATTTTTTTTAGATTTTTTAAACAAAGTAAAAAATTTGGATTTTACACACTCCAAATTTTCCCGTATTTGAAGAATCACCCACCTATGAATTGACTTAAGCGATGCTTTATATATTTGTTTCCATGTGCCTTTCGTAAAACTTGCGTCACCCAAATCCTACCAGACAGATTCACTCAGCAAACTTTCAAAACCTATCAATGTCAACATGGAGATCGATAAGTAGACCACAATCAACCAGAGTATTTAATTTGTTTTCTGTTTGCAGGTGGTTACCATGGCAGCCAAGCCTCTTATTCCGCACCTCAAGGAGAGAATCAAGATACTGGAGGAGCATTCCAAAAAATTAGAAACAAGTCTTGAGGATCAATCAAGTAGGATTAGGAATCTGGAAGCAAAATCAGAAGAGGCTCAAAATCATTTAGCCATCAAGGAAGAGTTCTGTCATGAGTTGGTGTCTGGGTTGAAGGATGGAGATCAGGTATATTTAGTGTCTGTATGTGTGTGGTTTTTTTTTTAACTGAATAAATACATCAGCATCCCATCACTGTGGCGTTATTACATCACATGTTACATGGCAGTATAATATTGCATATTTTAAATCAGAAATATTTTTTAAGGGTTTCCATCTAGAGTAACTAAGAAAACTGGCAAGGAATAAAAGGAATATTTATATTGGGAAAGTAGACCCTTTTTACTGTCAATGCTTTGTTTACTGTGAGATAAATGACGAACTATCATTTAAATTTCATAAGAGTTTTTCAGTAATTGTGAATGGTGCGCTTAAGGTTCAAAATCGCATTGCACCACCTTGTCACATGATCGTAGTGTTGATTCCAATGCTTGTGGACTGTGTACATGCATCATAGGTTGTGACCGCGTACAAGCAGAGATTCTGTTATCTAATTAATAGTGCCTAAGAATGCGAAAGGTTATAATATTTATACAAAATCTTTTAGAGAGAAAAATTCTTTAAAATGTTTATTCGAATAACATACATTGTTTCATGTCACTCGTAAAATTCGCTTTTACTAGTGAATAACCTTAAATTTTGCAGAGGTAGCATCCCCATTTTGGGGCGAAGGGCCTCCAAGTGGAGGTTTCTGTTTACCAATGTGAATTATGTTACGCTTATTTTCCTAGAGAGGGCAGAGGCAAGATCGGTAAACTATACAGGTTGCGTATTCCAGGATAGACCAATCGCAGCACTTGAGTGCATGACATCACCAGATTCCAGGTTTCACAATTCCAGCTTTTACTCAGTCTAGAAAATCCTTACACCGCGTGATTAAACTCATAACCTTTAATTAACCCCTGGTCGGATTCCTGTGAAATTTGTACAGAAATAATCTACACACAACAACCCTACGAATGGTTAAAACAGAGCCTTAAAAAAGCGGACACAAATGTTTTTATTTCATTTTATAAACATCACCCGTTACGCAAAATTCATGGAGGGAGAAGCGAATTTCACTATGCGACAATTTTTTGTATTTTTGTGTCCCGAAAAAACTTTAAGCGAGAAAGTTTTTGTGAAATAATTGAATTTTGATACAAATGAAGTTCCAGCTCTATATCTCGAATGGTTTACGAGTAATTGAGTGGTAATTATTCCGGGAGCTTCAGTTGTCGGAGTGATTTGTGACGACCGTGAAATGTTCAGGAAGAAGCATATTTGACTATGAGACAATTTTTTTATTTCTGTGACCAGAAAATGATTCAAGCATGTAAGCTTTAGGGAAATATTTGAATTTTATTATACATCAAGTACCACGTTTATATTTTGAAAGGTTTACGAGTAATAGAGTGGTAATTACTCCAGGCGCTAAAGCTATCGGAACGGTACAGAGGTCTTTTTGTTCTTTAAAATAGGCCTACTAGCAATTACGTAAAAATCCTTAATTATTTTAATCGTGGACTCAATAATAAAGGATATTAACTGACTACTTGTACCCATACTGAAAGATTTACCCGCTGGGGAAAAGGAATGAATTAAACTTTTTCCTAATCTTGTAAATCTGCACTACTGTTATTTAGATATTTGTTGAATTATTTTTTTTTTTTTTATCCTTTGTGCTAGTAACTTTTGTGTCTACTTACCTTAATTTCATTCTGAAGAAACGCCAAATATTGCCTTGTTGCAGACTAATTTTCATTCCTCAATAAAAATATGCTTTCAAGTGCAATTGAAGAATTAATGTTCAATAATGATATTCTTCGGAGGTACCTTTTTATTTAGTCATCCCGATATAGCTGCGCATATAAAGCCAAACAAAGTTCTGTAGACCTAAAAGCCCATGTAAATATGATTAATAACAATTACAACAACAATGAATAATAATAATAATAATAATAATAGTATAATATATTATTTACCTTTTTCTCTTAGTTTTTTTTTTCCTTGGTAAATTCAGCAGTTCAGCTTTGAAATCCCTTTCGTAATCCTGCTCCGTGAAGTGCAAGGAACAAAATTCTGCTTGTATCAGGATTCCAAGAATCATTTCTTCGGCAAGCAACAATCCATTGCTTGCGAACATGTTTGATTTTTGGAAAGACATGGAACGAAATGTTACAGTCAAGCTTCTTGCAATCTGAGAAATTACTGTTACACACTGGAAATTAATGTTACACACGGCCACAGCAATCTCTGGCCCGGCATAATGTTTCAGTTATTTTTACATTCTAAAGCACTTTCTAATTGTACTATTAAAAACAATATGTATTGGTAATCTCTATCCTAAAAGACTACGGTCAAGTGGCCGAGATCAGTAGGTACAAAAGCCTTGTCAGCGGCACCATGCTCTCTACTGTCATGCTGAAGCGCCAAATCATTCTGACAGCTGAAGCACGCGGAATAATTTCCACTCAATTACTCGTAAACCATTTAAGATATAAAGATGGTACTTCATTTACAACAAAATTCAATTATTTCTCTAAAACTTTCTCGCTTGAAGTTTTTTTGGGACACAAAAATACAAAAAATTGCCGCATAGTGAAATTTGCTTCTCCCTCCATGAATTTTGTGTAACGGGTGATGTTTATAAAATGAAATAAAAACATTTGTGTCCGCTTTTTTAAGGCTCTGTTTTAACCATCAGTAGGGCTGATGTGTGTAGATTATTCCTGCACATATTTCACAGGAATCCGACTAATGGTTAATTAAAGGTTACAAATTTAATCACGTGGTGTAAGGATTTTCTAGACTGAGTAAAAGCTGGAATTGCGAGATTTGGAATCTGGTGATGTCACGCATCTCGCCTGCTCGCCGCAACCCCCTGTCATATAAACTCGCCGGAATATGCTACCTCTGTAGTTTACAAGCCTTGGGGCAGAGGGACAGGTGGTAAGCCCATTGCCCCTTAACCCCCCTCTGGAAACTAAGGTCTTACTTGGACATGAAAGGGCTGAGAAATTTTGTTCAGAAGCTCTACTTTAGGCTTGGAGTTCTTTTATGTGCCATAAATCTACAACACGGGCCCCCCAGCTTAAAATCCCTCCTGGAAGACTCCTTGCCCAGGATTTTTACATCCCGAAAAACCCATTGACTCCGGCCGGGTTTGATCCTGCGACCTTCGGTTCTAGAGGCGGGCATGCTACCTCCAGACCACCGCAGCCAACTAGAGATAGCATAATATTTACAAAATAATGTATTACTTCAACTTTCATTACTTAACTATACCAGCACATAGCTTACATTCTTATTACGTAACTGCACAAGACAGGCACATAAAACTCCAACTGTAAAGAGTTTCAGAATAAATTTGAGAGGTCGGGGAAGGTAGTGCTAACCCATACAAACCTAATTTTAGATGTTACATTTTTAAAGTTTACTCAAATTTGCAAATCTTATATATATATATATATACACAGTGTGTCCCACGCAAGAGTTGGCCAATGACGCGGGTTCGTGCGGCGCGGCGGGCACAGCTCCAACTCCCGAGCGATCGGGTGAAATATCTACGCTAATAATGCCGCGATGGGTGTAATGGTTCAGGTTCTCACATTTATGGTTGGAATTACAATGAAAATAACCATGTACCTCATCACAAGAGGTGTTGGAAATGTTCTCCTCTTGCATCCACACAATACTGGCAGCTTTTTAGGAAATTTTCTTTCACGCGGATAAGTTCAGCTTCCGAGACAAGAGTGCATTTCTCTTGTGATAGGCCTACGTGATATTGTCTTTAAGTTCTTCTAACAGTATGTGAATATTATTCACGGGGAAACTTGAAAAATAAAGTGTAGGCCTATAGGTCAATTTCCCAATACATTAGAACAACTTAAAGACAATATCACAAGTGAAATTAACTTTATCTCGGAAGCTGAACTTATGCGCGTGAAAGAAAATTTCCTAACAAATTCCTAAAATGCAAGAGGAGAACATTTCCAACATCTCTTGTGATGAGGTATGTGTTTATTTTCTTTGTAATTTTAACTGTAAATGTGAGAACCTGAATCGTTACACTCATCGCGGCATTATTAGCATAGATATTTCACCCGATCGCTCGGGAGTTGGAGCTGTGCCCGCCGAGCCGCAGGAAGCCGCATCATTGGTCAACTCTTGCGTGGGACACACTGTATATATATAAGTAGTATGGTTTTGCCGATGACTCCTATGGTGGGGCCCGATACTGTCCCGCAACACATGGTGGGGCAGGGGCAAAGTCCATCTCGCAGCGTGTTGCAGGGGCAAAGTCCGCAAATGACGTCATCCAAGATGGCGGCGCGCTAGACCACGTGACCAGAAGTAGGTTTCGTATTACAGCACGGTTCCCACGAAGCGGAAATGCAACGTCATCATTATATTTCTCCATACAAGTTTTCAGTAAGATGTTTATTTCACTATGGTCCTGGGATCGACTCAACCTGGAGTAAATGCGACCGTTGCCTAAGGCTGTTAACCTTATTATTATTATTATTATTATTATTATCATTATCATTATCATTATTATATTACTTTTTTTTTCTTTCTTTCTTTTTTTACACATCGAATTCTAAAAGATACTAAGATAGCACATATTTCATTTCTTCAAGTATTTTTTATAATTATATTTCACTGTACATTTTTTCTGTAAGATGTATATTTATCTAAAACATTAATTTTTCACTATGGCCCTGGGGTCGACTCAGCCTCTAACAGAATCCTGGAGTAAAGGCGGCCGGTGCGTAGGGCTGACAACCTTAACATACATATTATTATTATTATTATTGTTATTATTATTATTATTATTATCATCGTTATTTTTTCTTTCTTTCTTTCTTTTCTTTTTCATTTTTTACACATTCAAGTCTAACAGATATTAAGATAGCACATATTTTAAACCTTCAAGTATTTTTTTTTTTATAATTATATTTCACCATACAGTTTTTCCGTAAGATGTCTATTTTAGCCCTGGGCCGACTCAGCTTCGTTCTTGCAGGTTAGCGTTTAATATAATTTTCACTTTAATCCTAGGGTAAAGGCGGCCGGTGCGTAAGCCTCATCATAAGTACAAAGAGGGAATAATATTATTTTATACATAATTATTCATATACGTATCGGTTTTGTAAAGGAAGCGAGCAAATAATATCCATGATTGATTTAAACATATGGAACTAACTTTATTTCAACGTTTTGCTGAGTTAAGCTATTCTTTACAGATAAGATTTCTACTCGCCTCATCTCACTGTATAGCGGTCATATGCTGATGTAGTAATTTTTATCATGAGCACAGGTGATACAACTTCATTCTGTTTAATATTCCAATCGTTACGCCATATATGTGTTATAACAGTGATCTCAGTCCTTTCGCTTTAATTATTAAAATTTTTATTCGATGCGTATTACCTATAACGATTTTTATATAATAAACCTATGTTTCATCTCTGAACGATATCACGTTACATGTTATACAACTTAATAAATACGGCATTATTCATAGGCGTTTTGTAAAGTCAGTGTTTTCTCAACGTAGAACCGTGTCACAACGTATGGAGATTTTGCCGTCATAAACGGGAAGTTTGCTGACCTTCACATACAGGACGGGTGAGATTTGCAAACGCATGAATTCTTTTTATACCAGCCTCAACACCGTACAACGTATGGTATTATTTTGATCAGTGATTTAACTTTTAATACAATGTTATGCTTTACCTGCTAATCTGATGCGATGTATTTACGAATTGATCATATTTTTGTATATAATAATATTACATTATTTTGCTTTTCAATTTGTTTCATACCGATATATTTTAAATTCTTCTTGAAGCGATTTCTTCCTATTTCTATGATTACCTATGATTTTACCTATTTTCTATGAATACCTATGATTTCTATGTATAATGTAATAAAACTTTGTTTCATCTCTGTTCGATCTCACTTTATTTTTATTTTTTTTATTTTTTTATAATTATATTCCACATACAATTTTATCCATAAGATGTCTATTTCTCTAAAACCTAGCCCTGGGGACGATTCAGTCTGGGTTTGCTGGCTAGCGTATAATTTAAAACAATAATTTTCACTTTGGTCCTAGGGTAAAGGCAGCCATTGCGTAAGGCTGGTAACCTTATCGTACCTTATTATTATTATCATATTTCTTCTTTGTTTACACATCAAATTCTAAAAGATGTAGCAATAGCCATTAATACATTTTTATAATTATGACAGCGGTTGGTTTTTATCTGCTGACATAAGCCAACACATAAGATAACTATTTCCCTATATCATCTTTTTTCTGAGATGGACTCGGCCTCAGTCGTTGTATAAAATGTTAATCTCTTTGTACTATTGTCTCAAACCCTTGGTCTGTATACGCAAAACAACGTAATAAATGCGACATTATTCATAGACTTTTGTAAAATATATTAAAAACCTGTATTAAGTTTTATACTCATACGTTATAAACAGCGAAGATTTCTGCTAGCCTTGTGTCAATGCAGAGAGAGTTTACCGAATAAGCTAACCTTAACAGATAGCATTTTTGCTGATGTAAGATTACGATAGCAAGTATTTTTATCGATTGCATAGGTGATACTTATGCATTCAGTCTCTTTAAATCTTCATTCGTTATGTTACCTCATCTCTCCCTTTAAATCCTCTTCTCAGTCATTATGTCTTAATCTTTCTGTATTACCTAATGCTTTTATTGATTTATTGTTTCATTCTCCGCTTTGAATAACCTAATACGCCAACATCTATTTCATTCATAATTATGTACTATGAATTCTCATCGCTGAGGGGGAGAGTAAGTGGAAGGTAGTCTACATTTACATTTCACAATACCAAGAGCACATGTCTTCCAAGCAGGTCAGCTCTCTAAACTCCAAGTTATGCGTTTTTTTTCAATTATGTAATCAGACGTATCCTCAAACATAAGGTTAATTTTGAAATTTCTTTATTCATATGCCTTATGTGTATGATTTATTAATCTTTATGTATAATATTATGCTGTCCACATGCCCACCACACAATCTACCATCTGTCTATGGTTGATGATGCAGCGGTCGAGTGGTAGGTCAAATCCCTTCAGAGATGTAGCGCCACAGAGTTTTGGAGTTTAGCTGCTTAAATATACACTACCTATTTTTTATGCACGATGCTTTCATTCTCCGTTCTGGAACGGACTTGGTCAAAATGTTTACTTTATACATCTAATTTTTAAAAAAATCACGTAACAGTCCTATTACAAATAGTAGAAACTCAAAATAGCTGGAGGTTCAAGTTTTCCAAACTCACAATTTTTTCCATATTTAGACTTTGAATTAAAATTATGTTTTTTATTTTACAAGATCAGCATTAATTTTTACTATGAACCACAACGGTGGCGCGGGGTCCTAACACCATCATGTTTGAATTAGTTTCTTAGCTTTCCACTGATGTTTAACTGAACCTACACAATAGTCCATCAATTTTTTCTTTTTATCATACAACCTACCTAATTATCCTCACAAAATGGGATTATTACCAAGTTAACATACATTTTTTATATAATACATCACAAGTTTAGCGGTTAAAGATAATATGCTTAAGTTCTCATCATTACTTAAAATGCCTTTGAACTCGACATGTTCATCATTCCAGTCTTAGACCTAATATTTTAAATGCACTTGATACAAATATAATTTTTTACGAGATCTTTATCATAATTTACAGAGCACCTAATAGTTATTTGTAATATTGTTTTAAATTTAAAGTCATTGTATCCGCTAGTCTTCACAATATTTCATTTTAATTTTTCGGTTATGTTTGTTCTATATAGGTATTCCATTTCTACAGTCAAGCTATCCCTAAGAAGTACTCTTTTATTACTTCAGGTTTGGTATAGAACATTATATTCTTCCATAACTTTTCTTAGAGTTCTTTGTATGTTTTTCCTTAACGCTATGGTAATAATATTCTAGTAGATAAGGGTTCAGTTTTTGCATTTCATTCATGTATGTGAAATAGAAATAAAAATTATAAATGAGTTTCTTCAGGTTCATACACATAATATACATTACATTTCAAATATTATATCGAGATATTCATCGGAATCCATCAAACTCTTACCTTTATCCCACAATCTATACATCTTTTATATATTGTACAGCATAGTGGATATCATTTTGAAATTACTTTTTACATATAAAATTATCGACTATTTTATGTTTACGCTATATGTTTAAGTACTTGCTCTACGTTTTTACATAAATTCATTATAAGTATCAAATTTTCCACATAAATTAGCGAAAATAACGAAGTTTGCTCGTAAAATAACTATAAATATCGACTTTTATACATAGAAATGTGAAAAATTACACAATCACATACACACATAACACAAACACCTCATTTCTAGTAGAGTAGACCTACATTTCACACACATATAAATGATACTTCATTTTAAACTAGGAATTGATAGTTATTGAGAAACACATACCAGATCTACAGGTTGCTGTCAATATTCTGGAGGATATAACACGAAGCATACTATACAACATTCATCACTCTTTTTTTACATAATTAACTCTAAATTCAGTTAATAGAGGACTATGTGATGGAAATATTTAAGTAGGGTTATTCCATTCTTGACACTGAATAGAGAGGGTCTCGATGTCTTACACTATAAGTTGAGTTATGAATGATGGATGAACGTTCGCGATCACTCTGAAACTGCATTCTACATACAAGTGTTGTAATCTTAGTAGTCTTGCTAACATTAACCTGTTGCTCTTTACCTATGATTCAACAAGTAATATGTGTAAGATATGATTAAAATGATCTTTTTGTTAGACATCCTGAGAGTTGATGTATAGTAAATATACAACTCCATTCCTAGAAGACCAAGACCAAGACCGAGAAACAAGACCAAGACCAAGACCGAGACCGAGACCAAGACCGAGAAACAAGATCAAGACCGAGAAACAAGACCTAGACCAAGACCGAGAAACAAGACCAAGACCAAGACCGAGAAACAAGACCAAGACCACAGGCTTCAAATTTAAGATTCCATTTCGAAACTTCATATTTCTGAACGTTTAGTCACACTATAAAACAACATTTTCTACATAAAGTCACTATAATTATCGAAGTTTTTACATAAACTAACTATAAATATAGAAATTCGTCGGAGTCCATCAAACTCTTACGTTTTCCCACAATCTATTCATCTTTTATATGTTTAAGTACGTGCTCTACGTTTTTACATAAATTCATTATAAGTATCAAATTTTCTACATAAATTAGTGAAAATAACGAAGTTTGCTCATAAAATAACTATAAATATCAACTTTTATACAAAGAAAGTTGAAAAATTACACAATCAAATACACACATATCACATACACTTCATTTCTAGGAGAGTAGACCTACATTTCACACTCATAAATGATACTTCATTTTAAACTAGGAATTGATGGAAATTGAGAAACGCGTACCAGATCCTCCGGTTGTTATCTTTACACTAGAGGATATAACACGAAGCATACTATCCAACATTCGTCACTCTTTTTTACATAAATAACTCTAAATTCAGTTAATAGAGGGCTATGTAACGGAAATATTTAAGTAGGGTTATTCCATTCTTAACACTGAATAGAGAGGGTCTCGACTACAACATGTATTAGAATGAAACTGATGTCTCACCAGTTAGAACTAGTCTGGACATAGTCCACGATGGTAAGTATCCTTTTTAATCATGAACGAGAACAAGAAATATAACAAGAAATATAACAAGAACAAGAAATAGCAACTAACTATATTTGACATGCAGCAACTATTTATTAAGTCTCGTTTCGTTTTCGTCTAGTTCTCGTCTCGTCTCGTGTCGTTCTCGTTTAGTTCTAGTTTAGTTCTCGTTCTAGGTCTATTTCTCTGTATATTTCGTTCTCGTCTAGTTCTCGTCTCATCTCGTTTAGTTCTCGTTCCAGGTCTATTTCTCTATATATTTCGTTCTCGTCTAGTTCTCGTCTCGTTTCGTTCTCGTTTAGTTCTCGTTCTAGGTCTATTTCTCTGTATATTTCGTTCTCGTTTCGTTCTCGCTTCGTTCTCGTCTCGTTTCGTTCTCTTCTCGTTCTCGGTTTATTTCTCTGTATAATTCTCGTTTTTGGTCCACTTCTCGGTATAAATCTTAAAGAACTGATCTTATGTATTTACCACAAGAACCAGAACAAGAACAACAACATCACCATTATAGTCATGTCTGCTTAAGGATTTGGAATGATGTGAAACATATTATAACGAGAAACTATATAAAACAGATGGCTCAGGTTTGCATACTCTAAAATTTCATAAGTCATCACTAAGAATATTCTATCTGATTAAGACATGTACGTATGGATCATGGAAAACATGTACATTTGATTGTATATTTTCTTTTTACTACATCCCTCACGCATTATTCATAACCCAACTTATAGTGTAAGACATATTATTAAACAGCTTTGGTTAGGTTAGGAAATGTTAGGTTAGGTTATGCTAGGTTAGCAGGATCTGAAAATTTTAAAATTATGTCTAGAAACATTGATCAAATGTTATATCACAGCTTTGGTTAGGTTAGGCTGTGTTGGGTTAGGTTAGCTTAGGTTAGGTTAGCAGGATATTTTAAAATTATTTCTACATTGATGGAAAGGCTAAGTTCCTTGACACATTTTATCAATGTTTCTAGAAATAATTTTAAAATATCATCCTGCTAACCTAACCTAAGCTAACCTAACCCAACATAGCCTAACCTAACCAAAGCTGTGATATAACATTTGATCAATGTTTCTAGACATAATTTTAAAATTTTCAGATCCTGCTAACCTAGCATAACCTAACCTAACATTTCCTAACCTAACCAAAGCTGTTTAATAATATGTCTTACACTATAAGTTGGGTTATGAATAATGCGTGAGGGATGTAGTAAAAAGAAAATATACAATCAAATGTACATGTTTTCCATGATCCATACGTACATGTCTTAATCAGATAGAATATTCTTAGTGATGACTTATGAAATTTTAGAGTATGCAAACCTGAGCCATCTGTTTTATATAGTTTCTCGTTATAATATGTTTCACATCATTCCAAATCCTTAAGCAGACATGACTATAATGGTGATGTTGTTGTTCTTGTTCTGGTTCTTGTGGTAAATACATAAGATCAGTCCTTTAAGATTTATACCGAGAAGTGGACCAAAAACGAGAATTATACAGAGAAATAAACCGAGAACGAGACGAGAACGAAACGAAACGAGAACGAAATATACAGAGAAATAGACCTAGAACGAGAACGAAACGAGACGAGACGAGAACGAAATATATAGAGAAATAGACCTAGAACGAGAACGAAACGAGATGAGACGAGATGAGACGAGAACTAGACGAGAACGAAATATACAGAGAAATAGACCTAGAACGAGAACTAAACGAGAACGAAACGAGACGAGACGAGAACTAGACGAAAACGAAACGAGACTTAATAAATAGTTGCTGCATGTCAAATATAGTTAGTTGCTATTTCTTGTTCTTGTTATATTTCTTGTTATATTTCTTGGTATATTTCTTGTTCTTGTTCATGATTAAAAAGGATACTTACTATCGTGGACTATGTCCAGACTAGTTCTAACTGGTGAGACATCAGTTTCATTCTAATACATGTTGTAGTCGAGACCCTCTCTATTCAGTGTTAAGAATTGAATAACCCTACTTAAATATTTCCGTTACATAGCCCTCTATTAACTGAATTTAGAGTTATTTATGTAAAAAAGAGTGACGAATGTTGGATAGTATGCTTCGTGTTATTTCCTCTAGTGTAAAGATAACAACCGGAGGATCTGGTACGCGTTTCTCAATTTCCATCAATTCCTAGTTTAAAATGAAGTATCATTTATGAGTGTGAAATGTAGGTCTACTCTCCTAGAAATGAAGTGTATGTGATATGTGTGTATTTGATTGTGTAATTTTTCAACTTTCTATGTATAAAAGTTGATATTTATAGTTATTTTATGAGCAAACTTTGTTATTTTCACTAATTTATGTAGAAAATTTGATAC
The DNA here is from genome assembly GCA_964059195.1 of Ectobius pallidus. NCBI lineage: Eukaryota > Metazoa > Arthropoda > Insecta > Blattodea > Ectobiidae > Ectobius > Ectobius pallidus. The sequence continues at coordinate 9,173,663 of CAXKWD010000006.1, forward strand.
TTATAATGAATTTATGTAAAAACGTAGAGCACGTACTTAAACATATGAAAGATGAATAGATTGTGGGAAAACGTAAGAGTTTGATGGACTCCGACGAATTTCTATATTTATAGTTAGTTTATGTAAAAACTTCGATAATTATAGTGACTTTATGTAGAAAATGTTGTTTTATAGTGTGACTAAACGTTCAGAAATATGAAGTTTCGAAATGGAATCTTAAATTTGAAGCCTGTGGTCTTGGTCTTGTTTCTCGGTCTTGGTCTTGGTCTTGGTCTTGTTTCTCGGTCTTGGTCTAGGTCTTGTTTCTCGGTCTTGATCTTGTTTCTCGGTCTCGGTCTTGGTCTTGGTCTTGGTCTTGGTCTTGTTTCTCGGTCTTGGTCTTGGTCTTCTAGGAATGGAGTTGTATATTTACTATACATCAACTCTCAGGATGTCTAACAAAAAGATCATTTTAATCATATCTTACACATATTACTTGTTGAATCATAGGTAAAGAGCAACAGGTTAATGTTAGCAAGACTACTAAGATTACAACACTTGTATGTAGAATGCAGTTTCAGAGTGATCGCGAATGTTCATCCATCATTCATAACTCAACTTATAGTGTAAGACATCGAGACCCTCTCTATTCAGTGTCAAGAATGGAATAACCCTACTTAAATATTTCCATCACATAGTCCTCTATTAACTGAATTTAGAGTTAATTATGTAAAAAAAGAGTGATGAATGTTGTATAGTATGCTTCGTGTTATATCCTCCAGAATATTGACAGCAACCTGTAGATCTGGTATGTGTTTCTCAATAACTATCAATTCCTAGTTTAAAATGAAGTATCATTTATATGTGTGTGAAATGTAGGTCTACTCTACTAGAAATGAGGTGTTTGTGTTATGTGTGTATGTGATTGTGTAATTTTTCACATTTCTATGTATAAAAGTCGATATTTATAGTTATTTTACGAGCAAACTTCGTTATTTTCGCTAATTTATGTGGAAAATTTGATACTTATAATGAATTTATGTAAAAACGTAGAGCAAGTACTTAAACATATTGCGTAAACATAAAATAGTCGATAATTTTATATGTAAAAAGTAATTTCAAAATGATATCCACTATGCTGTACAATATATAAAAGACGTATAGATTGTGGGATAAAGGTAAGAGTTTGATGGATTCCGATGAATATCTCGATATAATATTTGAAATGTAATGTATATTATGTGTATGAACCTGAAGAAACTCATTTATAATTTTTATTTCTATTTCACATACATGAATGAAATGCAAAAACTGAACCCTTATCTACTAGAATATTATTACCATAGCGTTAAGGAAAAACATACTAAGAACTCTAAGAAAAGTTATGGAAGAATATCTTTCATAATGTTCTATACCAAACCTGAAGTAATAAAAGAGTACTTCTTAGGGATAGCTTGACTGTAGAAATGGAATACCTATATAGAACGAACATAACCGAAAAATTAAAATGAAATATTGTGAAGACTAGCGGATACAATGACTTTAAATTTAAAACAATATTACAAATAACTATTAGGTGCTCTGTAAATTATGATAAAGATCTCGTAAAAAATTATATTTGTATCAAGTGCATTTAAAATATTAGGTCTAAGACTGGAATGATGAACATGTCGAGTTCAAAGGCATTTTAAGTAATGATGAGAACTTAAACATATTATCTTTAACCGCTAAACTTGTGATGTATTATATAAATAATGTATGTTAACTTGGTAATAATCCCATTTTGTGAGGATAATTAGGTAGGTTGTATGATAAAAAGAAAAAATTGATGGACTATTGTGTAGGTTCAGTTAAACATCAGTGGAAAGCTAAGAAACTAATTCAAACATGATGGTGTTAGGACCCCGCGCCACCGTTGTGGTTCATAGTAAAAGTTAATGCTGATCTTGTAAAATAAAAAACATAATTTTAATTCAAAGTCTAAATATGGAAAAAATTGTGAGTTTGGAAAACTTGAACCTCCAGCTATTTTGAGTTTCTACTATTTGTAATAGGACTGTTACGTGATTTTTTTAAAAATTAGATGTATAAAGTAAACATTTTGACCAAGTCCGTTCCAGAACGGAGAATGAAAGCATCGTGCATAAAAAATAGGTAGTGTATATTTAAGCAGCTAAACTCCAATACTCTGTGGCGCTACATCTCTGAAGGGATTTGACCTACCACTCGACCGCTGCATCATCAACCATAGACAGATGGTAGATTGTGTGGTTTGCATGTGGACAGCATAATATTATACATAAAGATTAATAAATCATACACATAAGGCATATGAATAAAGAAATTTTAAAATTAACCTTATGTTTGAGGATACGTCTGATTACATAATTGAAAAAAAACGCATAACTTGGAGTTTAGAGAGCTGACCTGCTAGGAAGACATGTGCTCTTGGTATTGTGAAATGTAAATGTAGACTACCTTCCACTTACTCTCCCCCTCAGCGATGAGAATTCATAGTACATAATTATGAATGAAATAGATGTTGGCGTATTAGGTTATTCAAAGCGGAGAATGAAACAATAAATCAATAAAAGCATTAGGTAATACAGAAAGATTAAGACATAATGACTGAGAAGAGGATTTAAAGGGAGAGATGAGGTAACATAACGAATGAAGATTTAAAGAGACTGAATGCATAAGTATCACCTATGCAATCGATAAAAATACTTGCTATCGTAATCTTACATCAGCAAAAATGCTATCTGTTAAGGTTAGCTTATTCGGTAAACTCTCTCTGCATTGACACAAGGCTAGCAGAAATCTTCGCTGTTTATAACGTATGAGTATAAAACTTAATACAGGTTTTTAATATATTTTACAAAAGTCTATGAATAATGTCGCATTTATTACGTTGTTTTGCGTATACAGACCAAGGGTTTGAGACAATAGTACAAAGAGATTAACATTTTATACAACGACTGAGGCCGAGTCCATCTCAGAAAAAAGATGATATAGGGAAATAGTTATCTTATGTGTTGGCTTATGTCAGCAGATAAAAACCAACCGCTGTCATAATTATAAAAATGTATTAATGGCTATTGCTACATCTTTTAGAATTTGATGTGTAAACAAAGAAGAAATATGATAATAATAATAAGGTACGATAAGGTTACCAGCCTTACGCAATGGCTGCCTTTACCCTAGGACCAAAGTGAAAATTATTGTTTTAAATTATACGCTAGCCAGCAAACCCAGACTGAATCGTCCCCAGGGCTAGGTTTTAGAGAAATAGACATCTTATGGATAAAATTGTATGTGGAATATAATTATAAAAAAATAAAAAAAATAAAAATAAAGTGAGATCGAACGGAGATGAAACAAAGTTTTATTACATTATACATAGAAATCATAGGTATTCATAGAAAATAGGTAAAATCATAGGTAATCATAGAAATAGGAAGAAATCGCTTCAAGAAGAATTTAAAATATATCGGTATGAAACAAATTGAAAAGCAAAATAATGTAATATTATTATATACAAAAATATGATCAATTCGTAAATACATCGCATCAGATTAGCAGGTAAAGCATAACATTGTATTAAAAGTTAAATCACTGATCAAAATAATACCATACGTTGTACGGTGTTGAGGCTGGTATAAAAAGAATTCATGCGTTTGCAAATCTCACCCGTCCTGTATGTGAAGGTCAGCAAACTTCCCGTTTATGACGGCAAAATCTCCATACGTTGTGACACGGTTCTACGTTGAGAAAACACTGACTTTACAAAACGCCTATGAATAATGCCGTATTTATTAAGTTGTATAACATGTAACGTGATATCGTTCAGAGATGAAACATAGGTTTATTATATAAAAATCGTTATAGGTAATACGCATCGAATAAAAATTTTAATAATTAAAGCGAAAGGACTGAGATCACTGTTATAACACATATATGGCGTAACGATTGGAATATTAAACAGAATGAAGTTGTATCACCTGTGCTCATGATAAAAATTACTACATCAGCATATGACCTCTATACAGTGAGATGAGGCGAGTAGAAATCTTATCTGTAAAGAATAGCTTAACTCAGCAAAACGTTGAAATAAAGTTAGTTCCATATGTTTAAATCAATCATGGATATTATTTGCTCGCTTCCTTTACAAAACCGATACGTATATGAATAATTATGTATAAAATAATATTATTCCCTCTTTGTACTTATGATGAGGCTTACGCACCGGCCGCCTTTACCCTAGGATTAAAGTGAAAATTATATTAAACGCTAACCTGCAAGAACGAAGCTGAGTCGGCCCAGGGCTAAAATAGACATCTTACGGAAAAACTGTATGGTGAAATATAATTATAAAAAAAAAATACTTGAAGGTTTAAAATATGTGCTATCTTAATATCTGTTAGACTTGAATGTGTAAAAAATGAAAAAGAAAAGAAAGAAAGAAAGAAAAAATAACGATGATAATAATAATAATAATAATAACAATAATAATAATAATAATATGTATGTTAAGGTTGTCAGCCCTACGCACCGGCCGCCTTTACTCCAGGATTCTGTTAGAGGCTGAGTCGACCCCAGGGCCATAGTGAAAAATTAATGTTTTAGATAAATATACATCTTACAGAAAAAATGTACAGTGAAATATAATTATAAAAAATACTTGAAGAAATGAAATATGTGCTATCTTAGTATCTTTTAGAATTCGATGTGTAAAAAAAGAAAGAAAGAAAAAAAAAGTAATATAATAATGATAATGATAATAATAATAATAATAATAATAATAAGGTTAACAGCCTTAGGCAACGGTCGCATTTACTCCAGGTTGAGTCGATCCCAGGACCATAGTGAAATAAACATCTTACTGAAAACTTGTATGGAGAAATATAATGATGACGTTGCATTTCCGCTTCGTGGGAACCGTGCTGTAATACGAAACCTACTTCTGGTCACGTGGTCTAGCGCGCCGCCATCTTGGATGACGTCATTTGCGGACTTTGCCCCTGCAACACGCTGCGAGATGGACTTTGCCCCTGCCCCACCATGTGTTGCAGGACAGTATCGGGCCCCACCATAGGAGTCATCGGCAAAACCATACTACTTATATATATATATATATATATATATATATATTGGTACATATTATGTTATGGGTACGACATAGCTTAGTTGTTGAGGTGCTGCGCTACAAACCGGAATATCTTGGGTTAGATTCCCAATGAGGTTGTTGAAGTTTTCCCAATGACACCTCTAACAGAAACGAGTACGAGGAGCAATCCTGAGGGTAAGCTGGTACATAAGGCTCACAACCTTACCACCTTCACGCACTGAATGTCTAAAAATCTGGGAGTCTCAACCTCCTGGAACCCTCTGGGCCTCCATGCCCTATATAGGGAATACTTTACTTTACATATTATATTACTACATACAAATATTTGTAAATTGTATGCACAGAGGAAAGCAGAATCCCTTATCAAAATGAAAAAGGTCATTTCTTAAAAAAAATTGTACAGTGCTGTACTTACATCTCGCACACATCATTCAGTCAGTTGTTTTCATAATGAGAACTGCGCACAGTGAGCATGTTAACCTAACGCACAAACCTAAGCACCCAGTCCTGAAACCGGGAATCGAGTGGAAGGTAGATTTCCCTTACCAAAAAAATCATGCCGTATTAATTATTTGCCCGGGCAATGGAAAGCATAATAAAATATAATCAGGTAAACTGATATAAAAAAAGTGCCAGTATGCTTTTGTTATAATTGCAATTATGATTTGCAGAAAATAAGTTTTTTTAATCAGATTAAAATCGACCAGCGTCAGCAGAACTACAGATTTGTAATACCTTGACAATCGCGCACTCACATAAAAATAAAAAATAAAATAAGAAAATCCATGTTAAATCGGCTGGCTCCGCGATTTGGTCCAGGGACCTCCAGAATATGAATCCAAGACGTTACCATTCGGCCAACTCAGTCATTTTGACGGCGTAGTTTGATAAGCATACGTGAAGGAATAGTGTTGATTGTCAAATCTCAGGGTGGAATTCTGGAATCCTCCTTTCAGGCTCCTTCACTTAAAATGGACCTTCAATCCTCCTTACATAGCCATTCGTACTCTGGAACCTTCCTTGTTTGGCTTTAGGAAGGATGGCTCCTTAAAGGTGAAAGGGGGCCTGTGATGTCCCTTAAGAAGCACCTTTTCTTATTCTCGAACCTCCCTGTTAGTTTAAAGGAGGAAGTAAGAGAGTTTCCTTATCTTAAATACTGAAGGAAGCCGAGTGGTCGCCTTTTTCCATCCTCTATAGTTTTCAGACGTCAGTTTTCTCACTTCTGTGATATTAGATGGTGAATTTATTGAGTTTATGCAACTTATATCAAATTTCAGATTGTACTACAGCAACGTAGGTTAACGATAATGCTACGAAATAATTATTATATTATCTAGAAGTATTAATTAAAAATATGACTACATACATACGACACAAACAAATTAAACTCATTATTATGGGCAAAAAACCGTGAATTTCAAAATAACAGTCCATTGTGAGCAGAATATCTATTAAATAAGCTCCATAAATAACTATTTTTGGAAAAGAATAGTGTACTGTATGTACGGTAGTTCATTATTGTCTATTTATTAAAAAAATTAAGATTGGATATAGTATAAAGTGATCAATGTCACAATAAATGACATTGAAGCATGGATATAAAATATGTAAATTAGGCCCATGAACATAACTCTTACATATCCATATAACAAATGAAAGGGGTACTGTCTAATTAACCTTAAAGAATACAAATATATATTTTGAAAGCCAACTATTAGGCCTACAACTGTTTAATTGCACGTATGTTTGATCTCAATACTTATGACAAAACAAAGAGGAACATAATAATAATATAATAATAATGATAATAAATACAGAAATAATAGCAATAGACCTAACAATGACAATACCATTAAGAATAATTATAGTAGTAGTAGTCTAATAATAATGCAATATAAATATCATAATATAATAAAAATATAATATAATACAAATATAATAATGGGCATTTAATATAAATATAATTAGTATTAGTATTAGTATTAGCCCGTAACATCCCTATCGGGCAAGGGCCTCTTTCTATGAAAGGTAGCTGGGTTCTTGCAGACCCGGGTAGCTAGTCCGGGAGAGATCAGTCTTTGATAGTGTCCGAGTTGAGTTTTATAAGGTGTCTCCAGGTTTGACGGTCCTTGGCTTGCGTCGTCCATCGGTTACCAAAGGTGTGCCTGATGTCGTCAAATCTAACAAAAAAAATAGTGAAATTCATAATTATAGCACAAGAAGTAGCTTAGATTGTGCAAAAAGCAAATTATATTTAAGGACGTAAGTGTAATTGGAACTATACTATACAACAAGCTACCTGTAAAAATTAAGAATGCTGACAAGAAAAATTTCAAAACACTTCTGAAGAAATACTTAATAGAAAAATGTTTATATTCTTTAGACGAATTGTAATAACCGATTAGTACATATACATTATTATATTTTGATCAATCACACACTTTTATCCTTAGATCTAGGTTGTAGCGATATTAGGTTGTATAATATTAGCTCTTAGTCTGTAAGCTTCACAATGTCAGAAACTTGTATCAAGTCAATTGACAGCAAATAAATTATTATTATTATTATTATTATTATTATTATTATTACTAATAATAATAACAATATTAATGAAGAGTACCGGTAATAGAAGCAGCTGCAATATTATAAAAATGCTAGACACAATTTTTATATCATAGACTACATAGTCTTTATGTTCTCAATAAAATAGTACAGTATGACAATAAAAAGAGGATAGTTCCACCAAGCGGTACGCAGTTTTGTTCTGAGTAGTCCTTTAGGCCAATGCACTTTTAACTTTAAAGCAAGTTTCTGTTCATGAAATAACATTTATATGCTTATGTTACCATTCTTTAGGCCTGATGTTGCAGGTTAATGTAAGAAAATGCACAAGTCAATGAAAGACGATGAATTCCCAGTTTTTTTTTTTTTTGTTTTTTTTTGTAAGAAGAAAATAATACTTATTCAAGCACATTGATAAAATAGAACACAAGAATGGAATGTGCACAATTTCACATAAATAAAAAAAAGTCGCTTTTGGGTGGATTTGAACGTGAGACCTCTCCATTACTAGACACGCACGTTACCCCGAGACCACGAACACACTGTGAAGTTGAATCGTCCATGCGGGGAGGAAAGAAGGCTATCGCATCAGTGGCTCATAGAATAGAAAAAACACTTACCGTATTTCGACGTTGGACTTTACTTCGGAGCCCTGCTAGTTTTATTATGTTACATTATTGTATTATTTCATTCATTGGTACCATAATACGCTGAATATTCGAGTGATAAATTCAGATGTGTGCCTCGCTGCAGTCCCGTACAACGGAATAAAGACGCTAGTTACTACCAACCTATGCGTATTCTCAGAGCTTCATGTTGTTATTTATTAAGAGGTCAGGAATTACTAATCTGACATAAAATGAAGTAAACTTCTATCCTGTAATTTAATTGTCATCAATTTTCATAAAATAAATAGTCATTATACAACAGCACTTAATGTATAATCGAACATATGGGAACATTTGTCTTCCATGCAGATGCCAACTGTCCATGGCAACTGAAGGAGGCTTTATAAGCTGTCCTTCATTAAGGACGCTATAAGAAAGAACCGAGAATTTGATTTTGCATTTGAAGAAGGTGCCTTCTTTTTACCCTCCTTTACTAAGGAAGGTTTCAGGAGGAGTTGAAGGCTTGTTCCAGAATTCCGCCCTCAATGTATTGCAACTTGAAATTCTTAAAATATGTCAACATTTCGCAAAATTCAGTGGCATATAACTCCGCTAATTATTTCACAGTAATGTACAGTGGTATTAATCAGACATGGCAGTCCAGACGTGGATGCTCAGTAGATGCAGACGAGTCCAATAAACATTCGTACTGCATGGAGGGGTGTAAGGGTTAGTTGTGTCGTTGCTTTCAGTGCGGTAAGATCGTATAATGCAGTGAAGAAACAAGAGACCTTGTTACAATCGCTTCTCCTCTCCCGCAAGTGCAGTTCAACATTCTTACCCCTCCCCATGATTCCTCCTACATGCGTCACCTCTCTCACGCGCATGTGACTGCCGCCTCTGTTTAATACCACTGTACCTTCTGTATATAACAGTATTCATGTAGTAGGCCTACTCAATTTCAAATACATCAACAAAGTAAACAAACATCTGACTGCACTGTAAACAAAGCCCTCAAATGATTAAAAATGTGGCATTGTAGTATACCGGTCTACCGATTATGTCCAAAATTAATAGGCTTCTTGCCATGGACGTTATAAATGCTTATTCCAAGTTTCATGAAAATCCAATAAAGCATATTTGAGTTATATAATACCATAAAAATGCATTAAATTGGGCATTATTCTGGTACTGGCCAACCAATTTGGTCCAGTATCAACAGACGTCTTCCCGTGGACATTATAAATGCTTCTACCAAGTTCATGAAAATCGGATAAAGCATATTTGAGTTATGGGGCCTTTTGTTATTTACTACCATAAAAATGCATTAATTTGGGCATTATTCCGGTACCACCCAACCGATTTGGTCCAGTATTAACAGACGTCTTCCCATGAACTTTATAAATGTGTATACCAAGTTTCATGAAAATCCGATAAAGCGTATTTGAGCTATGGCGCTTTTAAATAAAAACAATAAATTGGGTTTTACTCCGTTACCGGTGAACCGATTTGGTTCAATATCAATAGGGTTCTTCCCATGGACATTATAAATGTTTATACGAAGGTTCATGAAAATCCGAAAAAGTGTAGGCTATTTGAGTTATGGACAGACGGACATTTTTTCCGTCCCCCACACAATCTCATAAAGTACCATACTGGCACTTAATAATTTCAGTAAATAAATTGAAATAAGAGAAATAACATCACCTGCTTGACATCTTGTTCTTCATTGGAAATACTTGTCCTATGCCTTTTTGGTTTGCAAAGTGTTATTTTAAGATATCACAAATCTTTCAGGTCGGTGTCAGAGGATCTACTTTATATAATACATCTGTGAGAGGTATCCATAATACATCAGGCTTTCATGATGGTGATGATCCAGTTGTTCATTTTTTTCCATCACGTAAGCAATCCACCAGTTCTTGTCATATGCGATGGTAATTTACCCTGTCACAAGTGTGACCTTATAACAGCTACTAGTGATTATTGTGTATCTTCAAAAAATATTTTACAGTTATTTTTATGTACCAGAGTCAACAGGTAAGAAAGCATAATATTGTTGAATTCCTTGAATGGTAGTTGCATGACCAATCTTTTAGAAATGTTTCTGACGGCACATAATCCTCTAGCATTGATGTGAATAGTATAAATATTTTTAACTGCCCATTCATAAAGGTGGAGAGGAGTTAAAATTTTGTTTTCATAGGGTATTTGCAAGCTATTTCTAGCTGCAAGTCTCTTAACTTCATCACAAGGCCTTTTTCCATGTGCTGTGGCTGAAAAATGCTATTCAGCATCAATGTTAAAGCCATGCTTATGAAAAGCAAAGCTTATGGAATGTTTTTTATTTATAAATTGGACAGCTCACCCATCAGAAAAGTAAAATATCTTTTTTGGGAACTCTTCCAAATGTTGTAAAAAGTCAGCAAGTTTTGTTTGAAAGGTGTAAATAGCAACTGTAGGCCTAATGTATTCTAGGCAATCAGAAATCACAACATAACTCAATTGCAGATCAGTTTCTTTTTACTTCCTCTGCCCGTACCATAGGTACTATAGGTAGAGGAAGTATTGTTTTCGACCCTAAAATTCGAAGTTGAGTTTTTAGCATATATATACGTTTCAAGGCCCCCTGAATCCAAAAATAGTATTTTTGGAAACATGTCTGTGTGGAAGTTTGTGAACAGGCTAGCTCCGAAACGGAGAATCGTATGAAAACAAAATTTCGTATTTGGGTCAGGTACCTTCTGAAGATGTGATTCGAAGATTGGCGACAAATTTCTCTTATTTTTAAGGGGACTTTACATGAAGAAATTTTCGTTTTTCGCGATTTTCTCGAAAACGGCTCTGTTAGGTATCAGGACCGTGAGGACCAATGATGGGGAATTGGACTGAAAACCCGGTCCGTGAGAGGGTAAATGCAGGATAGATTAATAGGGTAGCTTCATGTAAGGATGAAACAATGTACATGTGAGAAGTATAAAATTTCGGAGGACCATTTAGAGCAAGAGGGGACTATATCACGAGGACACTGGGTACAGAGATCAAAGGAAACATATTGGTTAAACAATCTAGAATGTAATGAAATACTTGCACTTTATTAATACTTGTAAACACTCGAAGAAATAATATGTGAACACTGAATAATAATTGAAGAAACACGTTGAAACAATGAATTAGAATTGGCGCGAACAGGATTGCACCACTAGAAGTAATTTAGTGAATTTTGTAATTTACCAATGAATTATATCTCAAATTAACGGTAATAAAATTTGTTGTAGAATGAATGTATTTTAAGTTATTAGCACTTGATTGTTCACGTTTTATAGCTTCTTGGTGAGTGATGACGTCACACGCTATGTACTTACTTGGAACTAATAAGTGAATCTAATGAACTTGTAATACGGAGAATAAGTAAATTATGTATAAGTAATTTACTTGAAATTAATAAAACTTATAAGGAAGTTTTATTCCAATGATTTCTAGTGAAAATACAAAGCGCGCGAAGAGGCCTTTGTTACTAGAGAACCGGAGCAGTGTCAGACCGTGACTTGATCGTGTAACTGCAGGCTTAATACTGATGAGGCTTCCTGACGCTCTTCGAGGCGTCTTTAAAGAGGGAATACCCGACACAAAGAACTCGTGATCAGGATATGATGAAATATACGCCTACTCAACTTAATACTTGGCGCAAGAACACCTGGCGGATGATTTGAATTAAAACTATTCACTGCACATAATAAATATGCTGGAAAAACACTTAGCTTGCGTGAACATACTCCGCGCCATTGACGACTAACGTCAATAAAAAACATAACAGGAATGCAAGCTATAATGGAGAGACACTTGTATATACACAAAACAAGCACTGATTCTAATTGGATGTATACATGTGATATGTATTGGAAAATTACTTCTTACATATATTGCAAGAATATGATATTGAATAGAAAGCACTGAGTTCACTATTTACATTGAAGCACACGACACTCTTGAACTGAAAGACAGAGAGAGATCTTTCAAATAGCAAGATTGATAGAAAGAAAAAATACATGTAACACATCTCGCAAGAGTACGATTTGTTACAGAGATAGATGAGAAATGGACTTCAAGTGGAGAATCTTGAATATAAGATCATAGAAAGTGTCATATGCTACTCGTCTTGGGGTAGAGGACACACCTTGACTATGGGCCGCTTATATTCACCACTGGAAGTGCGCACAGTAATCACTCGAACCAAGCCGTCTTCTCCCGGATGAGTAGCGGTGATCACGCCTAACTTCCATTGAAGAGGAGGAATGTTGTCTTCCTTCAAGATGACGACAGTACCAACTTGAATGTTGTCACTGGAACAGGTCCATTTCTGCCTTTGTTGTAGTGAGTGAAGATATTCGGATGACCAGCGTTTCCATATATGTTGCAAATGATTTTGTAACAGCTGCCATTTTTCTAAGTACCTCTTATCTTCTGTAAGAGGAGGTGAAGGTAGAGATGTGAGAGGTTCTCCAATTAAGAAATGACCAGGAGACAGATATGACAAGTCAGCTGGATCATCATTTAGACGAACAAGTGGTCTAGAATTCAAGCACGCTTCGATTTGAGATAGAAGCGTAGAAAGCTGTTCATATGTGAGAATTTGAGCTCCCATAACTCTCCTGAGATGAAACTTCATAGATTTCACTGCTGCTTCATGTAGACCACCGAAATGGGGAGAATTTGGAGGAATGAATGACCAGCTATAATCATGGTTTGCAGTGAAATTTTGAATTGTAGTTTGAAAGTCTCTTGATTGCAATAGCAATCTGAGCTCCCTTAACTTGTTGTTTGCTCCCACAAAGTTAGTACCATTGTCACTGAAGATTTCTTTACAGAGTCCCCGACGTGCTGTAAATCTTCGTAGGGCTGCTATGAAGGCATCTGATGTTAGATCAGAAACTAATTCAATGTGAATGGCCTTTGTTACCAAGCAGATAAAAATAGCGATGTAAGCTTTTACAGTAGTTTTACTGCGTGGAGCTCCATATCTTATGTTGAAGGGTCCAGCGTAATCGACTGCGGTGCGGAGAAAAGGTCTAGCAGGAGTTATTCTATAGCTAGGAAGATTTCCCATTAACTGTTGAGAACTTTCTGCTTTTAGCTTGAAACACGTGAGACATCTATGCAAAATAGATTTTACTACTCTGCGAATACTAGGTATCCAGTAGGCTTGTCGTAATGAAGCTATAAGCAGCTGATGCGAAGCATGTAATAGCTTGCGATGCTCATATTCTACAATCAGAACTGTTAAGTGATGTCTGGATGGCAATATAACCTGATGTCTTGCATCATGTGTAAGATCTGATTTCTCCAACCGTCCACCCACTCTTATAACGTTGTTCTGATCTAGGAATGGAACTAATGCATGGATAGAGCTTTTCACTGAAGTTTGCTTGCTGTTGCTAAGATCTTTCAGCTCTTGAGAGAAAGCTTCTTTCTGAGCAATTTTAACACAAACTTGTAGAGCCTTTTGTAATTCTTCTGCTGCGAGAGGTCCATGATATTTGTTTTCATGGCGGCAGGCAGAAATAAATCTATACATATAACAAGTAACTCTCTGCAGGCGCTTGAGATTAGAGAATCTTGTAATAAAACTATCTTCTACTACAGTAGCTGCCATGCAGATGGAAGTAAGTTGCTCTGAGGAATCTGGAGGGCTTAATTGTTTTGGCTGTTCAGGCCATGACTCTGGTGTTTGTGATAGCCAATTAGGACCATGCCACCACAAATCAATATCAGACAAATGTTCAGAAGATACACCTCTTGAAACGAGATCAGCTGGGTTGTTTTCTGTAGAAACATGTCGCCAGGCTGCTGTTTCAGAAAGTTCTTGTATTTGTGACACACGGTTGGACACAAATGTTTTCCACTTTCGTGAATCTGATTTTATCCACGACAGAACAATAACTGAGTCTGACCATAGATAATTTTGTGAGGTTTGAATGTTAAGGTCATTCAACACCTTGTTGTACAGTTTAGATAGCAATAATGCTCCACAAAGTTCAAGACGTGGAATGGTTTGCCTTTTAAGAGGGGCAACCTTAGACTTGGAACATAGCAAGTTAATTGTAACTTCACCTTCACTGTTCACAGAACGGAGATATATGCATGCGCCGTAGGCCTTTTCTGAAGAGTCACAGAAGCCATGGATCTGTATATCTTGAAGGGTACCATGTGTGAGAACAAATCGTGGAATACGCATCATGTGTATTGTACCTAAAATGTCGCAGATCTCAATCCATTTCTCTGCTATGTGTGAAGGTACCTCCTCATCCCAGCCAAGCTTTTCAATCCATAATGATTGCATGAAGATTTTGGCATTGATAACCATAGGACTGACAAGGCCTAAAGGATCAAAAATGGAGGATATGACTGATAGGATAGTACGCTTGGTAAGTTTAACTCGAGTATGAGTTTGGAGAGAAGGATGGGATTGAATCTGGAAATTATCAGTTGCAGGATGCCATAGTAAACCAAGGGCATGTGCATTTTCACTGTTGTCAAGAGATAGAGGCAATTGGGTCTCTCGATAAGATGACGGTACAGATTCCAGCAATGCTTCATGGTTGGAACACCACTTTCGCAGGGGAAATCCGCCACTGTCAAGCATGAGGATTAATTCTTCTTGAAGGCGTAGCGCTTCTTGAAGATTATCATGTCCTGCCAGGCAGTCATCTACATAGAAGGAAGTCCTGACTGCTTGTGAAGCGAGAGGGTATTTAGCTTCTTCTTCTATTGACAGCTGGTGCAGGGATCTTATGGCTAAAAATGAAGCTGATTTGGTACCATAAGTGACTGTAGTTAAGGCATAATCTTGTATGGGTTCATCTGTGCTGGAACGCCACACAATCCTTTGAAGATTTTGATCACTCTCGTTCATTTTAATGCGTCTGTACATTTTAGAGATGTCAGCTGAGAACGCATACTTATATGTTCGAAAACGAATTATAATTGATGATAGGTCATCTTGCACTGTAGGCCCTAATTTCAGAATGTCATTTAGGGACTTGCCTAAAGATGTTTTTGCAGAAGCGTCGAATACGACTCTGGTTTTGGTTGTGGTGGATGATGGTTTTATCACAGCATGATGTGGTAAATAAAAGCATTTTTCACCTGGCTGTGGGAGTGAAACCCTTTTCATGTGTCCCAATTCTTCATACTCTTGCATGAACTTCCTGTAGTCTTCTTGCAAGACAGAGTTGGTTTGGAATTTTCGCTCCAGATGCTCTAAGCGTTTTACGGCTTGTTGCCTGGACTCTCCCAAGGAGTCTTCAGATCGATTCTTGGGTAATTGCACTATAAAAGCACCGTCATCTGCACGAATAGTGTTTTGTACGAAGTGCTCTTCACATTCCCTTTCTTCTTTAGTAAACACTGGTTCAGGAAAGTCTTCTAGTTCCCAGAATCGTCTTAACTGTGTATCAACATTATCAACAGTCACAAATAAATTGTGTTGAGCGAATGTGACCTTCTTGGATTTGATTGCCTTCTTGGGAATAGTTCCACTAAGTATCCAGCCAAGTTCAGTGTTACTAAGAATTGGGTTATTAGGAGTGACTATTCGCTCATTAGTAAATAGCTGGTAAAACAAGCTAGCACCAATGAGGAGTTGGACATCACCAGGGATGTAGAATTTAGGATCCGCTAATGTTATTTCACTAGGAATATTGAAATGTTTGGGATCTATACGGACTGAAGGAAGGTTGTTTGCAATGTGAGGGATTACTAGACAACTCATTTCAGCCTGGAAATTCTGGATTCTAGATCGCAGATTAACCTTAACACTGTGATTGCAAGAAGAGGTGCCATTAATACCTCGTATCTGAGTGTCGACATCTGTGGTTGGCAGCTGCAACTTCTTGGCTAAACCTTCAGTTATGAAGTTCAATTGGCTTCCTGAGTCCAGTAACGCTCTACATAACACTAAATTTCCTTGTCTATCTTCAAGATGCACTGCTGCTGTTGCTAATAAAATCTCCCTTTGGTTGGAATTTTCTTTTATCGAACAATAACTAGCAGGTACATTATCTGTAGATTCAGACGGCTGATGTGGTTGTCGAGGAGCCTTTTTACTGTCTCGTGTGTTGTTATGTAACAGTCTGCTGTGTGAAGCCTTTCCACAATTACAGAAGGACTTGATTTTGCAATGGTCTCTTTTGTGACTGTTGGAGAAACAGTTTGCACATAAACCTTTGCTTTTCACAAAATCCCAACGTTGATCTACACTCAACTGTGAAAACTTGTCGCACTTATATAAATTGTGACTTTCCTTGCAACAAGGACATGTATCACCTTTGATGGCAACATAAGATTGACGAGTCGTTTTTACAGATTTCTTTTGTGTATGCCTTTCACTCTTTTCTTTGGATGGGCTTGGCACATTGTTAGAATTGGATAGCACTTCTAAAGAATGAGCCTTGGCTTCTAGGAAGTTCATCAACTCTTGAAGCGGTGTGAACCTTTGTGAGTCAATTTTGCTTTCCCATTCCTTGCGTGTAGTTTCACCAAGATGATCCAATATTAATTGAATGAACACAATTTCATGCAATGGGATTTCAAGATTGAGAGCTTCAATGGCGTTAAGATTGCTTTGAAACTGATTTAGTAAGTTTCGCAAGTCTGTAACATTTTCATCTTTCATTATTGGTAATGAAAGTAGATTTTTGATGTGAGCTGTGGCAATAACTCGAGTATTATCATATCTTGCACACAATAAATTCCATGCTATTGGAAAATTCTCATTCGTGACTGGAAGATTCTGAAGGAGCGCGTGGGCTTGTCCCTTCACAGAACTCAGCAAATAATGGTATTTCTGGATGGGATCCAATGAATCATTGTTCACCACTAAACTACTGAAAGTGTCGTGATAGTGCTTAAAGTTAGTCACATCCCCACTGAATACAGGAATTTGAATCCTTGGAAGTTGTATATTTCTATTGTTGCACTGTGAAGCAGAAGATTGACATGTGTGATGAGAGTTAACACTGTGATTAGATCGTTGACTGTTCACAGAGTTCGCACTATGCACTTGCTGCTCGTGTAGAAACATAAGACCACTGAGTTTAGCTTTCAACACTCGATAGCTGTTTCTTATTTCTTCATAGTATTGCATATGACAATCTATTTCCTCTTCGGCTTCGATGAGGGATTCAATTTGAGCTTGTAAACATTCAAATTTCTCCCACAGCTCCTGAAGGTTGTCAAATTCAACTTTCAGTTGAAACACATCAACTTCTTCTGAAAGGCTGTCACAATATTTCTGTATCAATGTGAATTTTCTTTTAAGAAAACCCCTTTTCTTCTTTAAATCTCTCAGGTCACTTTCCATGATGAGATAAGTTGTTACTTGAAGTTTAAAGATGAGATGCTACCACCGCTGCACGATGATACATGTAAATCAGCTGTTCACTGCTTTCTTGAAGTTCGCTGGTGACCGGAATCCCACGATGAGTCGAATCACTGCTGCTTGATGCTGTCCGCGATGCGAAGTTCAGGGTTGCTGGAACTCACGAACTGACCGACGCGGAAGCACAGATGGATGAGACGAACTCGAGAAACGGTATTTGCGAATACAAGTATGCAATAAATATGATTGTACCAATATGATCCTGCCCGTGAGGAGCCAATGTTAGGTATCAGGACCGTGAGGACCAATGATGGGGAATTGGACTGAAAACCCGGTCCGTGAGAGGGTAAATGCAGGATAGATTAATAGGGTAGCTTCATGTAAGGATGAAACAATGTACATGTGAGAAGTATAAAATTTCGGAGGACCATTTAGAGCAAGAGGGGACTATATCACGAGGACACTGGGTACAGAGATCAAAGGAAACATATTGGTTAAACAATCTAGAATGTAATGAAATACTTGCACTTTATTAATACTTGTAAACACTCGAAGAAATAATATGTGAACACTGAATAATAATTGAAGAAACACGTTGAAACAATGAATTAGAATTGGCGCGAACAGGATTGCACCACTAGAAGTAATTTAGTGAATTTTGTAATTTACCAATGAATTATATCTCAAATTAACGGTAATAAAATTTGTTGTAGAATGAATGTATTTTAAGTTATTAGCACTTGATTGTTCACGTTTTATAGCTTCTTGGTGAGTGATGACGTCACACGCTATGTACTTACTTGGAACTAATAAGTGAATCTAATGAACTTGTAATACGGAGAATAAGTAAATTATGTATAAGTAATTTACTTGAAATTAATAAAACTTATAAGGAAGTTTTATTCCAATGATTTCTAGTGAAAATACAAAGCGCGCGAAGAGGCCTTTGTTACTAGAGAACCGGAGCAGTGTCAGACCGTGACTTGATCGTGTAACTGCAGGCTTAATACTGATGAGGCTTCCTGACGCTCTTCGAGGTGTCTTTAAAGAGGGAATACCCGACACAAAGAACTCGTAATCAGGATATGATGAAATATACGCCTACTCAACTTAATACTTGGCGCAAGAACACCTGGCGGATGATTTGAATTAAAACTATTCACTGCACATAATAAATATGCTGGAAAAACACTTAGCTTGCGTGAACAGGCTCTAACGATTTTCTTTAAAATTTGCACATGTGTTCCTTTTACTGAGAGCTAAAACTTTTATTTGAAACTTTTTTTCGAAAAAATTCTCTGAGGGTAGTTACAAGCCACCCACTGTTCACCCACTATTTGTAGAAATTTTGTCTTGTGTGATGAACAACTGAATAGCGCTCTTTCACGGCCTCTTATTCTATATAACAATGTGAAGTGAGAAAGATGTATTGTTGGCCATGCATAGAGTAAAGAAGTATCTGAGGGAAATATTCGATAAATTTCGGAAATTATTCTTTACGGCGGAAAGTCTGCAGTCACTTGTTCTTTTTTTTTAAGTTTGTTATATAGCCTTGCGCTTTTAGTCGCATCATTGAAAGAAGAGATATTTATAGGATAATTAGCGTAAAATTGTGTCTTGCGATTCTGTAAAAGGATATGTGAATACTGCTAACTTTTATTTGGGCAAAGGAAGTTATGTGACTTTCACATCAGATTTTTTGTAATATATCACAAAATTGTGAATTGTAGCTTGTCCACCGCCCCAGTGGGCGTTTTCCTTTGTGATTCATGAAATATGTCAGTTGTTTTGTAATAAAGGCATGTTGGACTAAGAGTGTCAGCTTATTGCAAAGTAAATCCATAATGATTTCTTCAGTGTTTCTAAATTGCAACAGTCCACTGAAAGCTTTATCTAAATGTTATCTCTTCTGTTAGATTTTCTTATGATTTTTCAAGGATGGTATGTACTGCAGCATCAACAGGACAAGATGTACGTTTATCCCTATAGCAGTCTATTTATGGTGAATTGCAAGTAATTTTTGATAGGCAACGTTTGTAAGTTTTTAATTCACCATTTGTCATTACTTCTAGTCTGGCATTCTCAATCATCAGTTTTATTTTTTGATCGACAGTACATAGACATACGGCATTTACCACTTGAACCTGCCAAAATGCAGGTCAGAGTTCTGAAAATTTTGAAAAGGTATTGCTGACTCTAGTACATAATTGAAGATACACATTAATCACTAGTAGCTGTTACAAGATCGCCAGACAAATACCAATTAGCACTTGTGACCATCATGTATGACGAGAACTGGTGGATAGCTTATGTGATGGAGAAAACTGAATTTGATGAAATGAAATTAACACTCCTTCTTCCTGCTGGACCATCACGATCATGAAAGCCTGATTATGGATATTTTTCAGAGATGTATTATGTAAAGTAAATCCTATGATACCAACCAGAAGGATTTATGTGCTATCTTAAAATAACACTCTGCAAACCAATAAGACATTAGACAAGTATTTCCATTGAACAACAAGATGTCAAGCAGGTGATGTTATTTCCCTTATTTCAATTTATTTCCTGAAATTATTTTATTATGCTTTCCATTGGGGCATATAAGTTCATTCTGTTTAAAACAATTTTAACTAGGAACCCATTCCCATCGCATCTTCGAACTTTGTACATAATTTAACATTGGTATAACCTATTTCCTAGAATTTTTTGAACAATTTTGAAGATGCCCTTTTTATCATAGCCAAGGATTTTTCAGTTATAGTTCCTTTTTTGCCTTTTCAATAACTACAGGAGAGATATTCATTTCTATATAAACAGATCGCAATAAAGTTTTTTCATAATGTTTCTGGAATGTTCAACAGTTTCAGAGTCATTTTTTCTAAACAAAGGGCTGCCAACCCTGTATATTCTGTATATTAATGATCTACCACAGTTTCTCAATTGTAAAACAATAATATATGCAGATGACACAACCATCTATAATACTAGTGAAAACTCAGATTCAGTAAGAGAAATGAATACATATTTTCTGCAAAATCCAACTTATGGTTTGAAGCAAATCTCCTGCATCTTAACAATTCAAAAACCGAAGAAATAATTTTTACCTTAAATGCACTGAACAATGAAAATAAGCATGTTAAACTGCTAGGAATATTTATAGATCAAAAACTTAGCTGGGACAAGCAAATAGATAATTTATGCAATAAATTAGCACGGGTTATATTCCTACTCCATAAGCTTAGAGGAAAGGTAAGCGAGAGATTAATGTTGTGCTCCTACTTTTCATACTTTCACTCCCATTTAATGTATGGTATACTGCTATGGGGCAACTCAACCCACTCTGAAAAAGTTTTCTTACTGCAGAAAAAAGCCATTAGAAGTATTCTGGATTATATATACTCAATTGTCTAGTATATACAAAAGAAAATCTAAACTCTTATCCCCTCAGGCAATCATTTCATAAACACAATACAAGAAATAGTCACATGACCAACCTGCCTTACTCTAGACTATCTAAGATTCACAATAGTCATATATACTTAAGCATTGATTTATTTAACAGACTACCTAATTACATCAAATCTTACCCCTTGACAAAGTTTAAAAACGTCTTAAATCAATGGCTATAACTGAATTTAAGGAATTAGACATAATAGAATTAGACTTATAGTAAGTAAATTTGAGGATTAAGCTGTGTATCTTATTGTATTATATTGTTAAATGTTAGGATTAAGTTGCATATCCCATTGTATTATATTATTAAATGTTAGGACTAAGTTAGGATTAAATGTTATGTTATGTAAAATCTATGACGAAGCCAATTGTATTAAACATACCTAACGGCTAATAAAGATTCTTATTCTTATTCTTAACCAAAAATGCCTGAATTCCACTATAGTACGAAATTGCCAAAATGTTTTTAAATTACTATTCTAAGCGCAGTAGAAATTATTTTGGTTTTAAAATCTGCAATTCAAAATAACATAATAGTCATGTTATGACGTTCGACCATTTTATAGAACTTAACAGGCTTACACGAATAACAAAACTCGCTAGGGCTTGTTTTGTTAACTTTGTGCTCATCTGTTAAGTTTTGTATAAAGATCTTACGTCGTAAATAACTAAATTATAGAATTATTATTGATTGTTAATATCCAAAGTACACATTTGAAAAATTTAGAGAAGTTCTGCCCTTCATCAGCTCTACAATAACTACTAGATCAAATTTTATTCCTACCAGTTACCGGTACTGTCAACAATGCATCGTAATGAAGAATTTATATAAATAAATAAATTAGTCGTTTAATATTGAGACGTGCTTATGAATTGACTTAAGTGATCCATCACGTTAATCATCCCAGACATGTTCATTGAGCGAATTCTGGAAATTTTCTAAAAGCTCCCTATATCAACATGGAAGTCGGTAAGAAGACCACATTCAACTAGAATATTTCATTTGTTTTCTGTTTGCAGGTGGTTACCATGGCAGCCAAGCCTCTTATTCCTCATCTCAAGGAGAGAATCAGGGTACTGGAAGAGAATTCCAAAACACTGGAAATGATTCTTGAGGATCAATTGAGTAAGAATAGGAATCTTGAAGCAGAACTGAAGAATAAAGTGCTTGAATTAAGTGAAGTGAATTCAGAACTACAGAATAAAATGCTTGAATTAAGTGAAGTGAAATCAGAACTACAGAATAAAGTGCTTGAATTAGGGGAAGTGAAATCAGAACTTCAGAATAAAGTACTTGAATTAAGTGAAGTCAAAAAACTTAATGAGCATCAGCATCAGTTGGTGACTGTATTGAAGAATGGAGATCAGGTATGTTCAGTGTCTTTATGTCCCACGCAGCACGATATGTATAATATACGTATATTTTAGAGCTACATATATATCTTACGATTGGTCAAAGTCAAAACGTAAATTATACGTATATTTTATGTCCAATATATACATGTATAAAAACTGTTGTAATTTAATCCTGCTTTATATTTATAATATATCAAAATTAAAGTTACTGTTACATAAGTAAGATTAAATATAAAACAAAATCGATTTGATTGTTCATTTGTAACATCAAATTTACATACCAACTATACGTACATTTTACGTCTAGAATTGGACATTGTAAACACCGGTTTATTGTGTTTTACTCTAGTAAATCGATTTGGTTAAATTAAGGGAACGCAATAAAATTTACTCACGCTAATCAGAAATTAATTAAAAAAATGGTTTAAAATGATTACATCCGTACATTCAGTAGGACTATTTTTTATGACTGGCGGCCATCTTGTCTGTGACGTCAGCAATGTAGATCTGCTGATTCAAGGTTGTATTTTGTTGGCTGTTGGTGGTTGTGCATGTTTCTCGTGCGCGATTCCTTACCTATTATTAACAAGAAATTGTGTGTGGAGAGAATTGCACTGTTCTGTTGCAACTACTCCCTATGTATATAACATAGAAACGAAGAATAAATGTACATGTGTGTGTATTTAAAGCTGACGAAATATTATGCAACGTGCAGTGATCTGTAGGGTAATACCCTAGAATACATTTCCTAATTTAGGCCTACCTGGTCCTTCATGTAGAAGATTAAATGAGGCAGAAGAAAAACATTTACACATAAAACAGTACTGGTAAGTCCCTGTGCAAGATTTGTTTCACATATATAAATTGGCCTATCATAACCTCAACGACTTGCAAACTGATTTATAATACAAATGCTGTGGTAATTAGCTCTGATCATAATAACTTACGATAACGCTGCTAAAGTATTTCTTAATTGTTTCAGGAATGCTGTAGTGTTGCTGGCTGTAAAAGTAACTACAAGTCACAACATGAAAGTGTTAGTACATTTTCTTTACCAAAAGACCAAGAACTTAAGAAGACATGGCATAGAAAGATTCCTACAGACTCTACAGGGGTAAGCAAGCCTGTTATTTGTGTGAAGTATTTTCCTGAAGAGAGTGTGATAAGAACAGAGACATTTGTAGTTAACGGTGAAATAAAAACATTTCCTAGAACTTGCCCTAAACTGAAACTTGGTGCAGTACCATCAATATTTCCTAATCTGCCTGAGTACTTGTCAAGACCAAGTCCATCATGCAGAAGATTAATTGATGCAGAAGAAGAAAATTTAAACCAAGCAGTTGCAGCAAGCTTAAAAGAACTTAAAAGTTATGCTGAATGACAAGCTCTGCATTGTTTGGAAGATGTGATGCAGTACTTCCTAAGTGTAACAGAAGGACTTAAAGGGCAGTGGATTAGCATAATGGCAGTAGAAAGGCTAGTGCTGTGCTTAATGGATGTTAATGATGATGTTCCGAAGATTCTTGGTTCAGTGTGTATTATGAGCGATCTCAGTGTTTTGCTTACAATAAATAATTGCAAAATACCTCAGCAAGAAGTCCCAAAAAACTGCAAGATAGTAAGCACAAAAAGTGTTCTTGATGACATTTTTAGTTATTGATATCTCTTATGTATTGATAGTATATGTAAAATGTATGTGAGCAGTGTACATTTATGAACCAAAGGCCCTATATAGGCTACATAAATTATATATAAAATATACGTTTGATAGATCATCTTGACATATTTTTTACGTATAGATATTGTACATCAATAGTATGTATGCGATTCTTCGTATAATTGATATATATTATATGTCTGTATTGACATGAATAGACGTACGATATACATCAAAAAGTGGGACATTTGAGCGTATATTATACGTAGATTTTATTTAACCAATATGTATTATATACATTAACTAGATCTAGGGATAACGCAATTTTTACATATATTTTACGTATGTGTGCTGAGTGGGGTGTGTCTTAGGGCCATAGTAATAGACAGTACTCACATCTCATCTCAAGAGTGTATCTCAAGTACGCGTTCTCATCTTGAGATGAGGACAGGGTAATTGTCCCGTTTCAAGCTCTTCTCCGCTGATAATTTACTCAATTAATACGAGATCCTGTACTCAGGTGATACACGATCTGATGTGCTGTTTTTCTATAAAACTTGAGCACGCGTGTTAAGATGTTGAGAATAGAAGGCAGTGGAGTAAGTTACAGCCTTCACCGTCAGATGGTGCTACAATAACCGTGCCCCTAAGCTTTTTTGGTTGGTCTGTCGTCTGTAATTTCACAACATTCCTTTGCAATTTAAGGTCTTTCCTTTTGTATCTTTGTACATAGAAACTAGTAAAATGGAAGATATTAAAAGAGTTTAAATGGAATACATGTTAAGATTATTCGCAAATATCGCCATATATTGTGATTCCAATTTTAAATTATTATGAATTTGAACGTCAAAATAATGCGCCACAAAATATTAGAATAGCCGGTAAATCGTTTGAACCAGTGAATGAATTCAAATATCTGGGAACAGTAATTACATATAGGCCTACAAATAATATTAAGGCAGAAGTTTAGTGTAGACTCAAATCAGGAAATGCTTGTTTTTATGCAGTTCAGAAACTCTTATCGTGTCATCTTCTGTCCAGAAATCTAAAAATTAAGATTTATAAGACTATTATCCTGCCTGTTGTATTATATGGATGTGAGACATGGCCACTAACTGATCAGAGAGAACATAGTCTGAGAGTGTTTGAAAATAGGGTGCTTCGAAATATATTTGGGCCCAGGAGGGGTGACAATGGGGACTGGAGAAAATTTCATAACGATGAGCTTCAGGACCTGTACACGTCACCAGATATAGTAAGGGTAATTAAATCGCGATGGATGAAATGGGCTGGACATGTGACAGTCACCGCATTTAATGATTACCAACCATGCAAGTTGTACATAATTGAGTTGTATAATCGAGCTCAGTGAATCTAGTTATCCAGTCTTGAGTTTAGATTTGATTAATACTGAAGATTTCATAAATTAAGTGAAATGTCGACCTGCCATTATGTTGTCAAAAGCGATTACAAATTGTGTTTCATGTAGCTACTATTGGCAATACTAGGGGTGACCGTCACAAGTGAACGGCGTGTGTTCACTGAAATCACCGGTGACCCTCACAAGTGACCCAGTGTGAAAAGAGCCTAAGTTATCCTGATATTGGAATCTGAAGGCATTCATGATAGAGCAAGATGGCGGATGACTTGGCGAACGAGAGTGAGCTCTTAACTTTCGACCTAAATAAATTGAGCAAGAAAACCATCATCGAGATTCTGGTTAGTGGAAATGTTCCCATAGAAGTTAGTGAGAAGGTGAGAAATTACTTTCAATATCTACTGAGTGATAATAGTGGAAAAGCTGATAATAAATGTGGACAGTGCTCCGGTGTAGCAAAACCTAGCTTGAGTCCGTGCTTGAGTAATGCAGATATTAATAGTAATGTATTGTCACGCGAGACTGAGGTAACATGTAAACTGATTGAACAGTTAGAAAACAGAGTGAAAGACCAAGAACTTATCATAGATCTTCTGAGGGATACATATGAACAAAGCAAACCAAAACAATACAATATCTCAACGGTTCCTGGTGACATAACCTGTACGAATACCACACGGAAACAAGGGAACATAGAAAGTGTAGGCCTACAACGGTCTAGTGGATTTCTGGACAGCCATGAAGTTAATTCTGAAAAGCAGACTCTCCAAGTAAATGAAACTGTTTTTCCCACAGATGTGATTGACAGTGTAGGCCAAACTGTGAATGGAAGTGTAGGCCTGCAGAATTGGGTCACTGTTGTGAAAAGGAAGAAAAACATTTCTAATAAAGTGAAATTATTCGGTGCCTGTAAGCATGATGACCTAAAGGTTGTCAGCAGAAAGAAAGCTATCTTTGTTAGTAGAATTGCTCCTGAAGTAACAACAGATCAGTTCAAAAATTACCTAGCACAAAGGAATTTTAACATTAAGGCTACGAAATTAAAAACCAAATATGACACGTATGCCTCATTTCATATCGAAGTTGATGATAGAGAATTTGAAAGTCTCTTCAAGGAAGAGAATTGGCCTGATGGTTGTGTGCTCTCTGAATTTCATGGAAGATTGAGGATTGATCAGGTTCTTAATGAGGAAGAAGCAACTGACTCGACAGACTCTGGTTGACTCGTAGGCAAGAAAGAAGAATCGGTGACCGAATCTGATCTGAGTTTATTACACATAAATATACAGTGCCTTAGAAACAAGGTTAATGAATTGGAAGTTTTTCTTGATGACCATGACTTTGATGTTCTATCAGTCTGTGAACATTGGTTAGGTGACAGTGAAGTTCATCTATATAATGTTAATAGTTATACCATTGCTAGTAGTTTTTGTAGGAAAGTAAATGCTCATGGCGGTGTGATGTTATTTATTAGAGACAACCATGACTGGCATGCCTTAGAATGGATTAATGACTTCTCGATTGAATTGCATGCTGAATTTGCTGGAATCAAAATTCCCAAACTTAATTTGGTGATCATCTCAGCATATAGATCCCCGAATGGTGATGTGTACACTTTCATTGAGAAACTAGAGCAAATAATGAATGCCTTGATTAAATCAACCAAGCTTAAACTAGTCATTAGTGCCGATCTTAATCTAGATGTTAACCACTCAAGCAGGCCTGTGCTTTTCTTACTTAATACTTTGCGTCAATATGGAGTCTACAGTATTAATACTTTACCAACTAGAAATAACTCCTGTCTGGACAATATTTTAACTAATTGTAATTCCTGGCAGTTCAGCTATGGAGTTGTAGATCCAATGCTCTCTGATCATAGTGCCCTATGGTTTAAATTATCTTGTAATTTGGTTCCAACAATCTGCACTGGAATTAGCAACACGTCTGCTCAGCACTTCATTAACCTCAAGTATATAAGTGTTCTTATTAGTGAATTGAAACATGTAGATTGGTTCTCACTTTTATCTTCATCTAGTGGTTTGGAAAATTTCTGTTCATTATTTGAATTGTTAATTTCTTTGTTCGAACGATGCTGTTGCTTCTATGCAGTGATAAGAAAGCATAGAAAGAACTTATCCAAGCCTTGGTTTACTGAGGACCTTAAAATCTTGAGGGATAGGTTGATCTTGTTATACAATTTAAAACAAGCTGTTGGCTCTGATGATAATGTGTTGGAATTTAAAAAGTGTAGGAAGAAATTGAAAATAGCCAAAATATCATACAATGATCATTTGATATTTGATTCTGAAAACAAGTGTAAAACAGCTTGGAGTATTATTAACAAGGAGGCTGGTAAAACAAAACACAAACAATCTTGTAACAGCCTGTCTGCTGAAGTATTTAATAATTACTTTATTGATTCAGTGAGCCTGATCCAGTGCAACATTCATAAGGCTGTAGATCCAAAGGATTTTTTAATTGACCCTAAAAAAGATACAGTATTCAACTGGAAGTATGTTACCCAAGATGATGTATATGAGGCTGTAATGGGTCTTTCTAACTCGAAGAGTCAAGACATATATGGTTTCTCCAATTTTCTCATGAAGCAAATAATTCCTGTAATATTATACCCGTTGACGTTTGTTATAAATCAGTGTCTTCAGCAGGGTGCATTCCCTTCCTGCCTTAAATAGGCTACTCTAAAGTGATTCCTGTCTTCAAGAAAGGTGCTAAAAATCAAGCTACTAATTATAGACCTATATCCTTGGTACCAATAATATCTAAGATATTTGAATCAATCATGTTAAAGCAATTAGAATTCTACTTTGAAAGCAATGGTTATTTCTACAAAAGTCAGTATGGTTTTCGCAGTGATAAGTCTACAACTTTAGCAGTTGAAGAAATTGTAAGATTCATCCTGGAGTCCTTTGAACAGAAAAGTAAAGTGTCAATGCATCTATGTGATCTCACCAAAGCATTTGATTGCCTCCCTCATGATATTATCTGTATGAAACTGGAACACTATGGTGTCGCTGGGCCTGAGTTAGCCATCATTGAATCCTATCTAAGTGATATATTTCAGGCAGTGTTTACCAATAATGAACAATCGTCTTTTAAGAGAATTTCAACTGGAGTGCCCCAGGGCTCTATTCTTGGACCTTTCTTGTTTATTGTAGCTGTTAATGACTTATATCTTTCAATACCTGCACGTTTGGTTATGTATGCTGATGACACTACTGTATTGAACTCATTCAATGATGTCTGTGATACTGATGTTACTCTAGATTTGCTAAATGATTGGTTTTCTACTCATGGACTTTGTATGAATCCTGGTAAAACTCAGTCGATTATCCTTAATCACATGACAAATGAAGACATTGAATCTGTCAAAGTACTTGGTTTCCATTTGGATAGTAAACTTAATTGGAGAGTTCACACTCAAGAGCTTTGTGAAAGGTTATCCAGAGTCATCTTCTTGTTAAGGAAACTTAAAAATGTACTACCTCCTCATGCTCTAATTTGTGCCTATCATTGTTTTTTCAATGTGCATTTGACCTATGGTGTGATGCTCTGGGGTAACAGTCCTGGTGCCAAGGATGTTTTCTTGTTACAAAAAAAGGCAATGCGCATAATTAAAGGCTGTGGACCTTTCCAATCTTGTAGTCCGTTGTTTGCTGAATTTCATATTTTAACTTTATCATCACTTTATGTATATTTCAACTTGGTTTATATCTATGTGAATTTATCTGCTAATATCCAACATGATGTTCATAACTATAACACACGAGGTAGTCATAACCTAGTGGTACCTAGATGTCGACTCCAAATGACGCTTGATAGTCATGTTGCTGTTGGTATAAAACTATACAACAAGTTGCCAGAAAGTGTGAAATCTCTATATATATAAAAGGCTTTGTCCTGACTGACTGACTGACTGAATGAATGACTGACTGAATGACAGGAATCAACGTACAGCCTAAACTATAACAGGTAGAGACTTGGAATTTTGACAGTACCTTCGCTTCATAATGTAGGTGCTCACTAAGAAAGGATTTTGAAAAATTCTGATTCTAAATGCCAAAAATTAAATGTTTTTGAAAATATTTAATCCCTTTTTACATAGAATTATCAAAACAAATTCACAGAACGTATTGTTACCAGTGGTATCAGGTGGGCTTGGATTAAATTAAATGGATGTTTGACAAATTAGAGAAGGTATCATTATAATTCATATTATCTATATTAATAAAAGGAATTCTCCTCTATGTCCAGCGAAATCTACTGAACGCAGAGATCTGAAATTTTAAACATAGGTGTGCTGAAGGGTCGGAAAATGCAC
This sequence comes from Ectobius pallidus, assembly GCA_964059195.1. NCBI lineage: Eukaryota > Metazoa > Arthropoda > Insecta > Blattodea > Ectobiidae > Ectobius > Ectobius pallidus. The sequence goes on from CAXKWD010000006.1 coordinate 9,203,505, forward strand.
CTCGAAGCCGGAATTTTAATTTTACTTTTCGTTCGTGAGTTATGAGTGAAAAACTGGCAAAAAACGTGCATTTTTGGCGTTTTCAAAACATAAGTTTTCAGTTATACATTTCAATGTCAAATCAATTACAGTTGGCTTTGGCTACTTTTGTCAAACCTTGAAAACAAAACTTTCGCGATCGCTTGAATGTTGTAAGCCCTAAATATGGTCAAACGTTGTTTTATTTGGACGAATCTCACTATACAGAGGTTTTCTTGGCCAAGAAACTCGAATCTGAGGTCGCTTTTACCAGTCGATGCTATCTGATCGTGGTATGTAGTCCATGCGATTTAGGTGTTAATAAATGTAATGATTTAACTATTATGCTCTTAATTTTTAATTCTTGAAATAATTATCGCGGGCGAAGCCGCGGGCACATGCTAGTCACTAAATAATGTAAATATCTTTAAGAAGAAAATTAAATTTGTATTGCTAAAGAACAACTATTATACTGTTAAGGAACATCTTGCTCTTAATTGGACTTAACTCTCTATGTTGGACGAAGCCTGATGCATGTAAGTGTTTAATGGCCAATAAATATTATTATTATTATTATTATCATGTCTATTATACACTAGTTACAATACTGTACAGTTCTTACCAGGCGTAATGTCTACAATAATCCTACAGTTTCTTATGTCTTACGATATGGTAAGTCTTAAGTTAAAGTCAATTATATGAATTCGTTTATATATATATATAAACATTACCTAAAATTATAAAATGTAGATAAGATATTGTTGGAATAAATAGCTTGACTAAGCAAAATAAAATAAATTAATTGTGCAGTACATTAAGTTAGGCATATAATACCCCAATGACTGAATAAAAGTGTGAGAGTTAAAGATTTGAAAATATTCTATTTACAAACGATTTAAAAAGTTTGTGTCCGTTTTTGTCAGCAAGGATGTGTCCAATGGGACTGACGTACAGACATTCTGTTCAAACACAAAAGAAGTTCAATCCTCTTCCAATTCATAACGTGGACATACAATATATGTTCATCTGTTTCATCTTGCTGACCGCACTTGCAGGTGGCAGTGTTTGAGATCCGAAATCGGTGAAGATATTTCATGAATTTTCCATGTCCAGTCAGAAACTGCGTCAGAACAAAATTCGGCGTGAGTTTTTTGCACTTCAACCTATCGACCACTGTTGGAAAAAATAGATTTTTTGTTGTTGAACATTTGAGCTATTCTGCCACTGAGTATCCCATTCTTCTAAGATATTTCTTCTGATTGTCTTCTTTATGTAAGAGATGGGACAAGCAGAATAGGAGGGAAGGAGGTTCGAATTTGCAGCTGTTTTGGCCAGTTCATCCGCTCTCTCATTTCCTGCAATTCCTGAGTGTCCACGAATCCAGGAAAGACAGACATGACTAGTGATGTAAAATTCCCGGGAATTTAAAATCTGGGAAATATTCCCAAAATTCATAAATTCCCGGGAATTTATGATTAATTACCAAGATAGATAAAAAAAAACTTTTATTAATAGATAAAAGCAGTAATTATATTGTTAAATTAAAGTCAAAAAATGAAATATATTCTAAGATAAAATTATTATTAAATAAAATTACTGGGAATTTATAAATTTAAAAGCAAAATCACTCAAATTAATAGGTCAGTGTGGTAATTTTGCAGTTAAATAAACACAAACACTCTTATATGTTCAAGCAATATTATAAATGATTGAATGAAAATATCAGAGACATAATAGACCATGGGCTACCAATATGAAACCCTCCCCCCCCCCCCCCCCCCGTGGGAATTTCCGACACATATATTTTTTTGTTGGTATTGTCATCTAGTTTAAGATTTTAGTTGTTTGCCCCTTATCAATTACAGCATTTAGCCGGAAACCCCGGAAAACCCCGGAAATACGCAGAAAATGAATTTGTTTCAATTTTTCATTGTTCTTTGCTCCTAATATTCCCAGGGAATTTCTGACTTTCACATTTTTGTTGGTATTGGCATCTATTTTAATGTTCCAGTTGTTTGCCCCTTACAAATTACAACATATCCCCGGATAACCCGGAAAACTACGTATATACGGAGAAAATTACAATGTTTTATTTTTTAAATCTTTGTTCTTGGCACCTAATATTCAAAGGGAATTTATGACTTACATGTTTTTTTGTTGGCATTACCATCTAGATTAAGGTTTCAGTTGTTTGCCCCTTATCAATTACAGTATATCCCCGGAAAACACCGAAAACCACGGAAATCCGGAGAAAGGGACTTCGTTTTATTTTTTAAAAATCTTAGTTCTTTGCTCCTAGTATTCAAAGGGAATTGGTGAACCATATGTTTTTGTGTTGGTATTCCCATATAGATTAAGGTTCCAGTTGTTTGCCCCTTACCAATTACAGCATATCCCCGGAAAACCACGTATATACGGAGAAAATTACTATGTATTATTTTTTAAATCTTTGTTCTTTGCTCCGAATATTCAAAGGGAATTTCTGATTCGTATGTTTTTTTGTTGGTATTGCCATCTAGATTAAGGTTGCAGTTGTTTGCCCCTTATGAATTATAGCATATCTCCAGAAAACTCCGAAAACCACGGAAATCCGGAGGAATTGACTTTTTAAAAATTTCTTTAAAATCTTTGTTCTTTGCTCCTAATATTCCCAGGGAATTTCTGACTCACATGTTTTTTTGTTGGTATTGCCATCTAGTTTAAGGTTTAAGTTGTTTTCCCCTTATCAATTACAGCATATCCACGTAAACCCTGAAAACCACGAAAATCCGCAGAATTTCTAGAACTCGGAACTTGTGATCTACGGTCACTGAAACAGTTATTGCGAAGTAATTCTTCTGCTTCAAGTGTGTCCCTTGCAGGTTCAAAAGGGTGAGTATATGGACTACGAGATATCTGCCATAATTGTGATGGTCACAAAGGATCAAAGAACAAAGGTTTTTAAAAAGTTAAAACGAACTCATTTTCTTCGGATTTTTTAGGTTTCCGGAGTTTTCCGGGGATACGCTGTAATTGATAAGGGGCAAACAACTGAAACCTTAATCTGCATGGCAATTCCAACACAAAACCATATGAGTCACCAATTCCCTTTGAATACTAGGAGCAAAGAACTAAGATTTAAAAAATTAAAACAAAGTCATTTTCTCCGGGCTTCCGTAGTTTTCGGAGTTTTCTGGGATTTGCTGTAATTGATAAGGGGCAAACAACTGAAACCTTAATCTACATGGCAATACCAACACAAAACCATATGAGTCACCAATTCCCTTTGAATACTAGGAGCAAAGAACTAACATTTAAAAAATTTAAACGAAGTCATTTTCTCCGAGCTTCCGTGGTTTTCGGAATCTTCTGGGGATTTGCTGTAATTGATAAGGGGCAAACAACTGAAACCTTAATCTACATGGCAATACCAACATAAAACCATATTAGTCACTAATTCCCTTTGAATACTAGGAGCAAAGAACTAAGATTTAAAAAATTAAAACAAAGTCATTTTCTCCGGGCTTCCGTGGTTTTCAGAGTTTTCTGGGGATTTGCTGTAATTGATAAGGGGCAAACAACTGGAACCTTAATCTACATGGCAATACCAACACAAAACTATATGAGTCACCAATTCCCTTTGAATACTAGAAGTAAAAAACTAAGATTTAAAAAATTAAAACAAAGTCATTTTCTCCGGGCTTCCGTAGTTTTCGGAGTTTTCTGGGGATTTGCTGTAATTGATAAGGGGCAAACAACTGAAACCTTAATCTGGATGGCAATACCAACAAAAGAACATATGATTCAGAAATTCCCTTTGAATATTAGAAGCAAAGAACAAAGATTTAAAAAATAAAACATTGTCATTTTCTCCGTATAAAAGTGGTTTTTCGGGTTTTCCGGGGATATGTTGTAATTTGTAAGGGGCAAACAACTGAAAACTTAAACTAGATGACAATACCAACAAAAAATATGTGAGTCAGAAATTCCCTGGGCATATTAGGAGCAAAGAACAAAGAAAAATTAAATGAAACTAATTTTCTCCAGATTTCCGTAGTTTTCCGGGGTTTCCGGGTAAATGCTATAATTGATAAGGGGCAAACAACTGAAGACTTAAACTAGATGGTAATACCAACAAAAAATATGTGAGCCAGAAATTCCCTGGGCATATTAGGAGCAAAGAACAAAGAAAAATTAAAACAAACTCATTTTCTTCGGATTTCCGGGGTTTCCGGGTAAATGCTGTAATTGATAAGGGGCAAACAACTGAAAACTGAAACTAGATGGGAATACCAACAAAAAAATATATGTGTCGGAAATTCCCACGGGGGGGGGGGGGATGGGGGGTATACAGTAGCCTACGCTCTATAACTAGAATGTAAAATGTATTAGAAATTTAATTAAAACTATTGAAAGGGAAAAGGTTTATTGGGCATTTTACAGCATCTTTACTGTTCTTATTCAATATTTTGTCAAGTCCCTTAATCACTGTCACTCACAATGTCCATTAAATCTTCTTTATCCGTCTCCTTTTCTTCTACATTGCCAAAACCAAAAAATTCGCCGTCATCGTTGCCAGACTCAATATCATTATCTTCTTCAATCTCAAGGATTTCTTCATCTTCTCCCTGTCCTCCTGTCTCCTCTGGGTTACCTTCCGCTCGCTTGCTTGTTTCTTTCTTCTTCTCTTGTGGTGGAGCGTTCATAAGCTTCCAGTTGTAAGAAAGAAAAGTCATTTTGCTGCTCGCTCGGATGAAAGACGGTTTCTTTTCTTGGAATGCATCCAAGAGAACGTACTAAATGTACGCTCTGTGGCAGCCGAAGTTACTGGTGCCCCCAATATTCTTATGGCTACATCTGCCAAGTGATAAGTACCTCTCAATCCCCTCCACCATGTTAGAGGCCTGATAATTCTATCCTTGTCGTCCATCCCTTCCCAAAGAAACTTTCTTGAGAATAAGCCTTCCTTGTCCCTGTAGTCAGCTAAACTTTCTTGTACATTTAAGACATCCAAACCCATCTTCTGAGCACAATCACAAACAAGACCTATGGCGTCTAGTATTTCCGTAGGGTTGAGCAAACTTCCCTGCATTTTAGGGTCCAGCATAAATGGTGCTAGATGGATTGGTCCAATGCCAAAATTTTTTCTCTCAATGAACTTTTCCATGACTTTCCTTTCTTCAGATTTTTGCATGGGTGATGTTGGTAACTTTTCCTTCATACTTTTCTCTATTTTGTTTAATTTCCTGACCACTCTATGTATTTGTGGATCATTTGATTCAATGGATGTGATAAGATCCACAATTGGTTTAAGCAAATGTATCATCCTTTCTATTTTAACCCAAAACACAGCATCATCTAGTAGTTTCCTTTTAATGGATGGGTCTAGATCAGCCTTTTCATTGACGGCCAATTTTTGGAGAACCACTTTGTTCGATTGCAAACTCTCCAACCAAAAAAAGATGGCTAACCCATCTGGTCCGCCCAGGCAACTTCAGAGATATTCGATCTTTAAATTTTTTCTCAGAAAAAATTTCATTGAACAATGCTTTTAATATGTGACTGTTTTTGATAGTCTTTACTATAGTTATCACCTCTGCAAAGAAACTTTTAACAGTCTGACATCCTAATATGATGTCAGAGCACAGTATATGGAGAAGGTGAGCAATGCAACCTAATGGTACTACATGAGGATGCTTTTTTTTCAACAGTGTTAAGGCTGCCTTCATGTTGCGCCGGGGGAGGAAGACTTGGTAACTAGGGACACTGAAAACAAACCTTTAACTATGGGACTAGGCGCATCTGGCCCAAAGGCCAGTTAAAATTAATTTAAGCAGCCTTTGCGCCAAAGGGAAAAGAACACAAACATAAACTGTGGAAGACGTGCTGTATTCTCAAAAATAAGTCATACTAAATTTTGGGCATGTGTGACAAAGAGAAAGACTCCAAACAATTACTAATTTATAATCTTGCAGCTTCTTGAGTAACATCGAAATTCTTGAAGTTAATATATGTCTTTTGAAAAACAATTTAAATAATTTGCTAAGTTTCTAAAGCATAATCATAACCCATACACATTCTGACAGAATAGTACTGCATACTAAAAGAATTTAAAGTTAAAAGAAGAAGATCTGAAGGATCGAAGAAAATTACAAGGTAACCGAATTCTATAAAACTACTAGCTTGCACATTAAGTGCACACATGCTTTCCTAAACACTCATAACCTACCTCATACAACTTACATACAAATGAAAGCTCGCTCCTCCTCAAGGCGGCCAGATAATTTAAAACTTAAAAACAAAAATCCAAAGACATCTTCAAATCCCGCCCATTGACTTGAAGATGGGTCATTGCTGGCTAGACCGGAAATATAACTAATATGAGGCATAAAAACAAAGCGCAAAGGATAATGGGTCATTCTCTCAGGTAAGCACAGGGGACCGAATAGAATTAATATAATTAATAAAGTTACATGGAAAGGGGCACAACTACATAACAGACGGACTCAGCAATAAATAAAACAAAATAAATACACTCCCAAAGAATTGAAAATCAGACGCGCGGGAAACAAGATGGCGGACCTGCGCCAGGATGCCATCACAGACAAAACACAATATTAAATAAAATCACTTATATTGATAATGAAAGTAAACTAATCACATACCTGAGAGAAAAGAACCCACTCCCGCCAAAAATACCTTACGAAGGCGGACCCATCGTCAAACGCCAAAATCACATCACAAAAAACTAAGACACAAATCGACGTGGACACTGCCACTTCCAGCCAGCAAATGACCAAGAGCCTAGCGGAAAAACTGATAATATAGATGAAACAAAACACACCGCACCCCTCAGCACCCAAATGCATACAGCCTATCACGATTAACTACACATTCTTCCTAGTAACAAACTAGATGGTGTTTTGTTACATATTTAACAAACTCTTCTTTAATACGCTAATAAATACTCAATCACTGAGAAGAAATAACATTCCATGCCAAAACCAACAATGGTGACGTAATAATACGTAGACCAGGTCTCATCTTCATAAAATTCCTTTGCTAACTATAAATATTATTTTCCATAACTATGCCGAAATCCACATAGGCAAGACATGACGACTTAAAGGGCTCCTTTAGGCCTTAGAGCCTACTCTGAGCCTAAAGTGGCCTAATATGAGCCTAAAAATGGCTCAATGTTCGCGGCATTGTCTGCAATAACCACCGAAAACTTATCAGGACCATACTTCTTGATGACAGATCCAATGATTTCTGCCAGGTATTCAGCATTATGCCTCTCTGTTTTTGTCATTTTGAAATCTACAAAAAGTGGTTCTGGCTTTGAAATCACAAAATTAATTATAGACTCGTTCCTGATATTGCTCCAGCCATCACATTGAAGATGTAAATTTTTTGTTTCCTGAATTTGTTTTGTTATTTCTTCTTTTATGACCTAAGATGTTTGAACATAAGTTCCCAGGGGAAATTACTTGATCAAAATGCTTGGTTTTTAAATGCTTGGGTTTTTAATAATGCTTTAGTAATTTAAATCCATTTATTTCCATAAATTCCCACTCGGTTATACAGGGAATTAATGTATAGAATGTTAATTCTTGGATTAAAATGTGTGAACTCGCTTAGTTAACGTAGTTTTAAGATTCCTCAATTGTTAATAAGAGTTAAAACCTTCAAAATCTACAAATTTTCATAAATTCCCAGTTTTTGGCAATCTTCCCCGGCAATATTCCCATTTTATAAGTTCCCTCCCACTGGGAATATTCCCGGCCCACATCACTAGACATGACCAGGGAATTTTCCTATCAATCTGCACACTTCGTGTGCGATTGGGTGTAGATCGTATTTGTCATTTATAGCGAGTAAAGCAAACTTTGAATCACTATACACAGATACACTATTGCTGGTATCCTTACACCATTTTATGGCTTTTCTAATGGCCAGGGGTTCAGCCTGACAATTTGTTTTTGTTTGTAAATAGGGGTTATAGGCTATTTAAGAAAACTGATATTCCATTACTTGTCTGAGGTCAAGAACAAACGTGTTCTTCAAATAGAAGTAAACAAATCATTGGTACAGAGAACGCCCATCAACTGAAAGCATGGACCACGTCACAGACAGATGCGGCGGGAATTCAAATGCAAGCGAAACGTGCTGAGCTGAAAACATTGACTGTCATCACTTACCCCTAGTCAGAGTCGTGCAGTGCAGCTATTCCATTCAGTCTTCCTTCAGAAATCAGAATCACTACCGTCAGCACTCTCAATGTCACTATTACACCACCCAAGTTTATTATATTATCAATTTCACTGTCAAAAAGAACTTATTTTTCTATATATTCCCTTTCAATTTTCTTCACATGTTCACACAAAGGAATCCAGTCTTCTTTCGTCATGGAATTAAACTTCTCTTCACAAAGGTTTCTTGCCGAAGTTGTATTGCACATAACATTCCTGCTAGCAACCCACCCTTTAACAATAGATGCACAGTCTTACTAATAATCCAGTTGTAACATTTATACCAGGAATATACACAGCTGAGGAAAGAAAGTGTACTAATAATCGTTGCATAAGGCTGAATGTGTGCAACCTTTACACAGCCTGGCCCCCTTGTTTAAACTTAATGTAAATAATCAAGATGGCCGATATGCGTAACAGCCGGTCGCTTCGTAGACGTCTGAGATTGAATTTTGAGGTTATGCATCCATTCTTAAGGTAACTTGTTATGAAACATTCTGGGCTACTTTAGCGGAATTATAAACATTGTTCCTTGTTTGCGGGACATATTTCCATACTTGTACCCATGATTACAGCTTTCTGAAAACAATATAATGAAATACTGAAACTACAATTAGTCTGCAGACGATCCATCGTTGTTTGCCCGCTACACCGATAGATGGCGTTCAGCAGTCCCTTCATAGCCTGAGGCTAGTAACGTCATGAAAAGCGTGACGTATTTGATGACGTTGGACTTACAAACCTCGGCAGTTACACACCTATTATTGGTAATGCGGCTTATGCAGAACTTGCACGGTGAACAACCAAACAACCGTTCAACGCAGGTATAAGCAGCTTTTATTAGTAAGGTTGTTCATGTTTTCTATGGGATTCAGCTCCGGGTGGTAGGGTGGCAGGCGGAGAGAAACATGACCAGCATTTCGTAGAATTTTGTCTACTGAATATTCCACATTTCTTGGTTTCATTCTCTTAATTCGTACAGAGTAGGTTTTAACATATCTTCTGAGAATGGAGTCCCTTCTTTTATGAGCCAATTTTTCATATCTTCTTTGGTGGAATTTGAAGTTGGCGCTTTATTTATTTTCACATTGTGATAGGGAGCATTATCAAGTGCCACAACTGAGTTAGGCCTTAAATTAGGATGCAGTTTTTCTTTTATACATATATATTTATGTGTATGTATATATATATATATATATATATATATATATATATATATATATATATACTGCATATAAGTATGCGTATGTATAGATGATTCGGAAGATGATTTGTTACCGGAGCGATAGTGATAGCGATGTTGATGTTGCCGTAGGAATACAAAACAAAATTCCTTGTAATTAGTTCCACAGTTTGAGTAAGTAATGTCAGAGAATCGCCATACTATCGGCCCTCTTCTATATAATTTAATGAAACTGTAGGCTTGAATTGTGGTGTAAATTTTGGAGAAGATGTTTTCCTTAGTGGAACTCTTTCTAACAAATGATTTCCTAAAGTTATGTTTTGTGGTCAAACAAATCCTTATGCTAGTCAGGTCATCACAGCACCATGCCCCTTTATAAAATGTTGTATATATCAGAAGTGGACTCCTTTTACTATTGAGGAAATTAGGAAATTTTCAGGTTTGCAGCTTGTAACAGGAATAATAAAGAAAAATAGTCTAAAAATGTATTGGACAGATGATCCTATCTTTGTAGCGAGAAAAATGCTGGAGAATGAAAATCCAGAAAATGGTAGTTTTATTCCAACATCACCTACAGCTTCATTGTCCTCCTCCTCACCAAAAACAAACAAAACAAAAGAAGTTACACCCCCTCGTCGGCCCTTCCATACAGACTAGATGTAAAAGGAAGGATCATGTGTTATTGCATTTCCGCCTTACAAATAAAGACAATACCCCAACAAGACGGTGCACAGTGTGATATACGAAATCATACTCTTAAATTCTACTAGGGTGTCTTAACAAGGTATGTTAATAATTGTAATTGTTCATTTTGTATAGTACAGTCGGTCAAATAAAAAACGTCGGGCGGTATTTGATTAAGTATCACGAACGAGCATATGCGCATGTACAGGAAGACTTAAGGTTAGGTTCACACACGCCTCTTGTCTATCCATGTATTTTCTTGATTATTTAGTCAGTTTTGTTCCAAAACAAACATGTATAGAAGGCTGTGGCTATATGCCTCAAATCCGCCATATTCTTGGTTGCAAATTGTTATAATATTAATAATTAACAGATACGCGAGGAATATGTTTATTCAAGGAGCATTTTTTAAAGATTTTATTTTATAATACCGGTACTTGTAGTGCAAAATCAATAACTTACGCTCAGCATCTGCAACCAATCTTAGCATCGAAATACGCGTCCGGTCAGATCAACGTTTGCTATGAAAACTTCCGGTCGCATTATAGTAACGTTCCCACCTCTGAGCTTCTTTTCATAAATATGGAACCTTCTCGCTGCTTCAGAGACCGAAAAATGCAGGTCAATTACAGCCCTAACCACACTTTCTCTCACGTTAGCATTTGTATGTGGCGATGACACAAAGCAAAATGAATTATGACAATGCATTAAGTTGAATATCGTGTGTTGCGATTTCCGCGATGTTCATTTTTTCCCTCCTAGTTTATATTTTCCCTCCTGCCGCATGGCCTCATATGTTCCGAAAATGACCTGTATTTTGTGTTTTTTATAGGAAACTTGTGAACTAATGCGTCAAAACTTTAATTTTAACAGCATACGAGTCCCGACGTTTTTTATTTGACCGACTGTACAGGAGTTATTGAAGCTTAAATACATTTGAGTATAATTCTTGTTTGTTTACTCTTATCCCTTGAAACATGCTGGGCTAGGGGATTTAAATTTCCAGCAGACAGCAGGTAGCGAACGTGAACTAAAGCACGTGGAGCAGTGGACAATATTTTCATGCTGGACTTTAGCACTTCACGCATGCACACTGCCAACGACATGTTCAAATCTTAACGGACTCGAAGCTTTCAGTTACCAGGCGCCCACTGTAACAAGGGATGGGACATAAATCATGGCAACTATTTTTTTCTCTTTCTTTTGTAAATATACAAATCCATACTCAACTGCATTGTGCCACTCTAATGTATTGCAGTAGTTGGAAGCATGAAAACACACGCACGGATAATGACTATTTTGACATAAGAATGCTGTTCACATTTTGTCACATCCATTCTGACTCGCAACTAAATTACCATCGCCTCTATTTGTATAATCGTACATCACAATGCTTTCAAATGATGTATGCATATACTAGAGAAGCCACACTCTCCGGTGACATACAGATCTCATGGTACCAACTCCTTAATTGCAATAACATCTTTTCATAAGTATATTGTAGATTCTAAGCATAATAATAGACAAGAAAGAATAACATGCTTTTTATGGGTGATTCTGTAGGTTGACAACTTAAGCCCACTACACTTACATATCTGCCTGCCACCCAGGTCCATATAATTAGAAGAAATAAACAATTAATAATAATCAAAGTTAAAAACTAAACTTGATCGGTAGCTCCTTAAAGTATTTACTAAAATTGTCTACTCTTATACAATTCAACGGCCCTAAATAGCGTGCTCACTCGCTCCCTCACTTTGTGAGACATCGGGTATACTCGGCGATTTTCGTCTCTCGCAGTCTAAACTTTCACGAAGAGTACAAAATTAGGAAAACCGTTTCTTTATTGTATAAGGCCTTTAGGCACCCCACCCTCTCGGATTTTCATGAAAATTTTTTTACAGCATCTATGGACAAATATAACAACCCGTATTTTTCATTTTGTGCAAATTCACTTTAGTTTTTTTTTTTTTTTTAATTGAATGTTTTTAGACAATTTGTTGCTAGGAGTGCAGGTTGAAAGTGGCACATTTTGGTAAAAAATTATTTGTAAAGTTGTTACTTAATATTAAGTCATGAAACCCAACTGTTCTTACTTAAAATTTCAGTTCATAACTTTTTTCTGACTGGTGGTATCAGGCTGAAAAAGGTCTCATTTGAAAGAGGATGAAATGTACTACAATAGTATTAAATAAAATTCATGGGTATGTGGCGGAACATTGTCACGCCACCACAACATTGTGCGTAGCACTGCTTGCTCCCAGCAGGCAATGCGAAATCCCACGCCATGCTAGGAGGAAGAACACCATGCTCCTCTCGCCCCAGACAAAGCCGAGCTCCAGAGAAGTTTGGACGCGCTCCCGTTGTCCCGCGGCATCCTGCAACCTCCGCAACCACATGCAGCATCAAGCAAACTGTTTGTAACTAACATGATTTAATGTATTGTAAATAGTATAATTCAGTGTGTAGATTAAGAGTGATTTGATTAACAATGTAGCCACAACATAGCTACATTGGTGACCCCGAAAAGGAACAACGCATAGGCCTAAAACGCGTCGCGCCACGTGCACGCGAACAAAGAAACGACCTCGTCTACACGCGCGCTGCAATTTCCCGCGTCAACATCACAATGGAGGAACCCCATCAGGAACTACTGCAGCTACAGGAAAAGTACCAGCTTCTCCAGCAGCAGTTGCAGACCCGAAGCACTGAAACTCCGCCTACAACGTCTCACCACAATTAACAACAGCACCACAAGAAGCCATGTCTCAACTTGCAGCAACCACATCCCCCGAAACAATCCAGCAGCAACAAGAGCAAGCAGCAGCAGCACAAGCAACATCAACACTAGCAACAACAACAAAAGCAGCAGCAACAGCAACCCAAGCAGCAATAAGCAGCAGCAGCAACCCAAGCAGCGGCAACAAGCAGCAGCAGCAACCTAAGCAGTGGCAACAAGCAGCAACGGCAACAAAAGCAGCAACAGCAACAAGCAGCAACGGCAACAAAAGCAGCAACAGGAACAAAAGCAGCAACAGCAACAAGCAGCAACGGCAACAAAAGCAGCAACAAGCAGCAACGGCAACAAAAGCAACAGCAACCCAAGCAGCAGCAACAACAGACAAAACTCTCACGCTGGATATGTGCAACAAGCACGTCGCAGTCAGCATCGGCAGAGTGAAGCCTGCCTTTATTTTTGCTGAAGATCCCATGCCCCTACCACCACTGGCATCACAGCCCAATGACAGCAACAGTTCAGCAAGAGCACACACCACCACAGACAACATGAACACAGGTCCACCAACAGTTCCACCATGTGACACGAAAGTGACAACACGTTCAGGCCGGTGTGTGAGATTCCCAGCACACCTTCTGACGTAACCACTTAACATTGTGGGGGGCTGGTGTGGCGGAACATTGTCATGCCACCACAACATTGTGCGTAGCACTGCTTGCTCCCAGCAGGCAATGCGAAATCCCACGCCATGCTAGGAGGAAGAACGCCATGCTCCTCTCGCCCCAGACAAAGCCGAGCTCCAGAGAAGGTTGGACGCGCTCCCGTTGTCCCGTGGCATCCTGCAACCTCCGCAACCACATGCGGCGTCAAGCAAACTGTTTGTAACTAACATGATTTAACGTATTGTAAATAGTATAATTCAGTGTGTAGATTAAGAGTGGTTTGATTAACAATGTAGCCACAACATAGCTACAGGTATTTGATGTTGTTATGTTATAAAAACAGAAAAAGTATTATAGATGAAAATTTCCATTTTAGCGTTAAACTGTTATCAATGCAAAAGGTTGATTAGTTATATTGATTTTATACAACAATTAATACAGCTTGTACACTCTATTAGGCTTAAAAATACTAGTCATAAATTCAATTTGATATCAAGGATAGCCTAATATTTAAGATTCTTAGGTAGGATTAAAAAGAAAGGTAGCTTGGGTGTGCTTAAAGATAATGAAATTTTATGACTTACCAATGTGTTTGGCCTAATCTTTCCTTGGCCAGGCAGCATTAATGTTTTTTTTTTCACTTTTTTTTGAAAGACTGAACATCATTCGTCCGACTTGAGAACTTAATTCTGGTATATCTATGGAGCAAATTATGTCTGTAAAAGGGACCCAGCACTTATCCTCTCTTCCAGTATTTTTGTGTTCTGGCCAAAAAAATGTTTGTGATGGCCAATAAGGATGCATAAAATTGATGTGGGCATCTTTATTGCCATCGTCGAGCTCCAAAATGAGTCCAATGTAACACTTATCTTCATACACACAACCTACATAGTTATTTGGTTGGAGACTTGGAACTTCCTGTTCTTGAGAAAAGCTATATCTTAGGGAAAAATCTTCATCTTTGCTGAGCCGTTTTGCTGCTATTTCGGTGTTAGATAGCGGTTGAAAAAAATGGAAGGACCTTGTACGAGGTACTGTTTTATGTTTGCTAAAACGCTGATTCAACTTTGGCTCTAAATTTTCTATACTGTCTATATTAATGAATTGAAATTTTATTTTTGAAAACTGTTCATCACAAAACTTTAACATTTCTTCTGGTGTACATATTTGGTCTTTGTATGGTCTCTGAAGGTTGGCTCTTGTCAAAGATCGCTTTACTGAGCCGCCTATACCATCACAAGCATATTTTCCGTGGCTAGTAGCATGGAAAGTCCAGGAAGCTTTTAGAAAAAAATCTGCTTCATGAAAACAGGTTGACTAAACTCTTGAAGTTCTTATACTGTGCAGCACAGCCATCTGTGATGTATTCTACTTTTGTTAATTTTCGTTGTTTTGCTTTCATATAACTGCAAATTCTACTCTGGACTTCATAAACAAAGTTTACATCGTGTTTCATGTAATCTGATAAAAAACAAAATGATTGCTGTGAAACAGAGGCACAACATTGTTTATTTTCATAATACTCTGTATAGTATAGAAAGTGGTGCAAACATACATTAGAAGTAGGAGTCAATGTTCTTGATATCCTCCAACTAAGAATTTCCTGTACTTGATCAGGTAAATTTGAAACCATCAGACTTTCTTCCTTATCTGTAAAATATTTACTATGACATTGGGAATTAGTTATCAGTCCCACACTGCACTGTTCTCTAGGTGATAACATCAACTCTTCATCTGAACTCATTTTTACAGCAAGTAGTCAACCTAAATTAGCCTATATTGTAATTCATCTTGATAACACTAAAATCTCACAAAATCTTTAAAGGACAACAATTTAGGCCTACTCTAATTTACTCACTTCACAAAAAACTAAATCCAAAACTCACATTTTCTAACAAATTAGAAAAACTATTTCACAAAACTACTGTTCACAATTAGCATACTTGTTAACAATGAACTAAGATGAACTGTCACAACAGAGTTTCAAAACTAACTGAGGTAAGAGAAGCCAATGTTCCTCTTGACCTGTACTGACAAGTTCTTTTGTTTGCTCTCTTGTCTGTGAGTCACATGATTTACTATTATGATAATGCTAAACCTATTATCGCCGCACTCATAACGTTGACGGGCGGCTCGCTTTGTTCTCATATTACAATGCTTGTTGTTACTGTAAAAGGTTTTCTCAAAAGAAACCGCTGACTGAATTCGTGTTGCCAATTCTCTCATTGCTCAATGTCATTGCCACGTAAGTGTTTTGCTGTGCAGTATGGCAACTACTCCAAGCGGCGGCGACTTCTTTGATGTTAACTGTCAACGAATTGAGTGCGGCGATAATACCATCCTGTTGGGAGTAATAAAGGACTCCCTTTGTATTCTCCACAGACATTTATATTATACTTAATGGTCTTGTGTCTCCAAGAGAAGTGAACAGTTAAAATCATTGTTTATGTTAGTGTTATGTGTCTATTTATATTTGTTTGTATTGTAACTGTTGAGGCATGCACTAATTTTATTCAGGACCCTGTGGTCAAGCATGTTTAAATGATCTGATGCCAATTTTGTTGGATTAATAAAATATTTTAATTACTGTACTAATTTTTATTATTACATCATTTCATTTTTGGGTTTTTAAAGAGTCATAAAATAAAATCTTTCATAACATGTAAAAGTTAAATTTCATTCAAACAAAAAATATGTCTTATATTATTATGTTTTAGTATATTACAGATCTACTTTTCACCTGACTGTCACCTAAACAAATTCTTAACAATACCCTAGATTTCAAAACAAAATTTGTGATTCCTTCTTTTAGGTCTTTTAGAGTGAACAAATTAATATAACTAATCTAACTTTTGCAATGATAACAGTTTAACGCTAAAATGGAAATTTTCATCCATAAAACTTTTTCTTTTTTTTATAACATGATAACATCAAATACCCATGAATTTTATTTGATACTATTGTAGTACGTTTCTTCCTCTTTCAAATGAGACCCTTTTCAGCCTGATACCACCAGGCAGAAAAAAGTTATGAACTTCTACTTATATGACTGCACGGAAGAAAAAACTTCAGAAGCACCAACTTTGAAGAGTAAAAACAAAGTTTTATGTGAGTCAAATGTTATTTTCAATAAGATATTTGGAATCCTGGTGAAATTTTAAGTAAGAACAGTTGGGTTTCATGACTTAATATTAAGTAACAACTTTACAAATAATTTTTTACCAAAACGTGCCACTTTCAACCTGCACTCCTAGCAACAAATTGTCTAAAAACACGCAATTTTTTAAAAAATCATAATAAAAAAACTAAAGTGAATTTGCACAAAATGAAAAATACGGGTTGTTATATTTGTCCATAGATGATGTAAAAAAAATTTCAAGAAAATCTGAGGGGGTGGGGTGCAAAATGTTGTTTTCTCTGGATGATTTGATTTGGAATGAACACATACTCTAATTTTATTTTTACTTACAATTTTCATAGCTCTGAACCACAAACATTTTTAATAAATTGCCAGTGTAAATTTCTTAAAAATCCTGGAGTCAATTAATAATGGTGGGTGAAGCCGAGGGCACCAGCTTTAATTTATTGATAGTTTAATCCTGGAAGTATCGCGGACAATAAACATCCAAACAGACCACTCCATCCCTTGAAAAATTATATAATTTCTGAAAATTACACTGAATTATCAAATAAAATTCACATCATATTCATCTGTCAACAAACAGTTGGGAAACGATACGCATTATCCACCGCCATCTCGAGAATTACACACGAGTAATACAGTCTAGAAAACAGTGGTATTATCAGTATTCACAATTAGCTTTGGAACTGCATAATTGAATCTGGGATTGTTTTCTCAGGCGGCGCTTTCTAATCGTGGAATGTACTCTAAAGCCGGAATTTTAGCTGTTTCATTAATTATTAATGGTTTAGTTTATGAATGATTCGCGTGCAAGTGTTAATAATTATAATGCTTTAATAATTATTATACTATTAATTTTTAATTTTTCAATTAATTATCGTGGGCAAAGCCGCGGTCACCTGCTAGTGTATAACAGTGTAAGCTCCATGATATCTGTTGTGTGTAGCAAAGCATGTGGTGAATTATAGTCAATATTTACTTCATATTGCTGCAATAATAAAATTAATCTGGTGTTTCTGTTCTTGTCCTGAATATTTTTCCGCAGGCACGGCCCATAGCTCGTCGCAGTGTCTGCAGTTACGCAGAAATATATGAATGAATGTTGTGATAAGTCTCTATTACACAATTTCCTGCTGCCATCCCATCTAATCATTTCCTGCCATGTTCTGGGAATCTAATGGATATTATTATACTTTCAGGAAGGTCAGAGGAACGTAGCTGAAACTGCAAGAGGCAACTTCAACATGAGTAAGAAGAAGGCTCTTGAATTGATGAAATCTGGCAACATAGGGATGTTAAAATTCCTGGTGGACTTGGGCCTTGACGTCAATGCCAAGTGTGAAAACGACGAGACACTTCTACACCTTGGAGCAGATATAGGGAACTTACATGTAGTGGAGACTCTCTGTAGACTAGGGGCTGAAATGAATTCTCGAAATGAGCAGGGTGAAACTCCTCTGCACAAAGCTGCGTACAAAGGACGTCTTAATGTGTGTGACTACTTGATCAAGTCAGGAGCTGAACTAGAAGCGTGTACTATTAGCAAGTGGACACCCCTCCACAGTGCTGCAGTGAATGGACAGGTTAAGACGTGTGAATACTTGATCAGGTCAGGAGCTCAGGTTAATGCATACAATAACTTTGGAGATACTCCATGTGAATTCGCTAGAGGCTGGGGCAAATTGAATGTGGTAAGATGTTTTGTACGGCTCGGAGTAGAAACATAAAGACACAATCAGGATGTACGTCTCATGATCTTGATCAGAGTCAGTGAGTAAAAGACATGGACATTACTAAACCAGATTCAGGCGCAAATAACAGGAATGTAAAAGGGTTAAACATTAGCTGAGGATTACCTCGATGGGATTATATGCACTCTTTGATTGAAAGAAGAAACAAAAGAATCATGAAAAGTGGTTTTATCTATGTTCCATCATTTAAAGTTAAAGAGACGAGCACTCAAGAGGAATTTGATGGAAAAGCAATAGCTTACTGGAAAAAATGATTCAGTGAATGACAATGGAGAACAAATGATATAGCATGATGTATGTCAGACCCACTGGAAGTGCTAAATGCTTCTTCCTTCTACCTGCCACACGACAAGTCTCAGAATCAACTGGTTTAATTGCGTCTACCTGGCTCTTGAAAGAGACTAAGAGTAACTTCGTGCTTCTAGGGGCCTGTGAACATTGTTTGTGAATTAATATTGGAAAAAACTCTGCCTTCCACTATGAGCTATAAAACTTCATACTCTGGAAAAGAGTACAAATCTGTCAGTGTCTGTTACAGACAGAGGGTGACAGCTTCTGACTCCTGCATACAGAAGTAAGAAGACTTAATATTACTTTGTGATGCATTGATTGTTCCTGGAGTACAGAACAACATGAACAGGCGGATAAGGTTTCATTAGCACTAAGAATGATTATTATTCTATTACTCAGGTTAACTGGGATTTTCTTGCAACAAAAGTTGTAATTTTGTTCTATTTGATTGATGTTTGATTTTTGTTTCATTTCTTCTCGATTTATTGTTGTTAAGTATTAACTGTGTTCTTCTATACTTTCAACTGTGTTATTATTACATTTATGTGAACCGAATTTATTTAAATATGAAATTATGGACCAACTAATTGATAACACAATCTTTGAATGCTAAACTGCATTAACTCGACATTTTCGTTATTAGGATTTCTGAAATTGATGTTATTCATATTAAATGTATCTAAATCCTACAAATAAATGTGCACTTGCTTTTGTTTTTTTCATGTAATTTTCTGCATATCTCTAAGCCATGATTTTTTTAGTTAGTGCAGTATAGATTGGGTCGATATTACTATCATGTAGGCATTGTATGAATTCATTGACTGATGAATTGAGTGACCCAATGCATTAAAATACCAGTATAACAAAATGTTCAGTATTACAAAATTATGTGTTGGCCCCTTCTCTTTTCCCTATTTAATAAGTGTTAAAATATTTCATTATAACAAATTTAGAACTTTCAGTATAACAAAATAAAATTTCGGCAGTTTGCCTGTATATAATTTTATTTTTTCCGGTGTTATGCTGTGTAATATTGCCTCAGGGAGAGATATTAATGCTGATTAGTGTTGAATGCTGAATGGAAGTAGCTTAAAGAAGAAATTGTAATCGCTAACTGCTGTAGAAAAGTTGGAGTGAAGTGCTAGATGACGTAGAAAGAGAAGAGAACCGGAAGAGTTTGTGTGAAAAGTAAGATGGGCCTGCAAGGGTAAATCTTAATTACCATATAAGTGTGGACTGCAACTTGATAGTGTAACAAGAAATCTCAGATGATGGAATTGTGGCAGATTTTTTGAGTGATACAAATCCATGTGATGATGAGGTTGATGAGGAAGGTGTGCAACACAGTGGTCAACAGAAATTGACTCTTGTGCAGGCAACACATGGCACAGTCTTTAAGACTTTCTTCCATCAGAAAGCAGTATGCCAGATTCTGTTTTAAATTCATGTCAAGACTTATTGTGACTTTTTCAAAAAATAAAGTCCAGAACACTGTACACCTGTAAAATTTCACTATAACAAATTAATTTCTGAGGTCCCCATAGATTTGTTATACTGGTATTTTACTTTAATAATAAATTATATTGACATAATGAGTTTGAAATTGACAGCTGTTTCAAATGCTTTTTATACACAGTATTCATTGAAATTTAGAGCTTTAGCATGCAGTGCTACGATAACCATCAACAACAGTGGCACATGGCAGCAGTAGTTTGCGGTAAAAAATTAGGTAAAAGAAGCAACAATATAGTCTAGAAATGACATTTATTTGAAGACCAAATCAGTTCACCTGTCCTAGGCAAAGAAGTCTTCATTACAATGAAAGTTTTCCAGTAATTTTAGTCTAAAGATATTTCACAAATTGGACGACCAGTTTCAATAATTATTTTCTTTTCAGAGAAGTCCCTAGAACCAAATCCACATACCTTAAAAGCTTTTCAATTTCACAATTGCACTCTGAAGTTTGAGATTGCATTATTTATACCCGTTACCTTATAATACTGTAGCCAACTCTCACTCCACACAGCACATCATGGTGATGTCATCAGCGAATGAACAAATTGACACTTATTTAAAACTTATCACATGCAATAAAATTTCACTTAGCACAGCGCATTCAGCTGAAGCCTAGTTGCTAGAAACTGATACAGGCATTGGTATGCGTCATGCAAAACACTTATCTCGACCAGGTTGAGGAGTGAGAACCGGTTTTGTAAACTAGAAATATTGGCCACGTTTCCCCACTCTCAGGAGAGTAGAAATCTGCTTTGTCATGAAATATTTAGGCCTACGTATTTTCTGCAAGAAGGTCTCTTGTTCATTTTCCAATAAAAACTTATCCTATTTGATTGGAACCAATGGCGTAGCCATCAAATAATTTTGAGGAGAGTCGAAAGTGCTCGGAAAATTTTTAAATATTGAACTAATGAAAATAGCATTTTACGCTATTTTAGCACCAAGTTAATAACATTTATTGTTATTTATAAGGAAAGTTAAATAACACAAGGTAGAGTGGAAAGGCTTACATTTAAATATTCAATATTTTATTATTAAATAAAGTAATTAAATATTTGACAAAATAGAGCTAAAGTAGCTTGAATAGAATTTTTTGATTTCGGGGGAGGTCCGGACCCCTGGATCCCCCATCCCTACGCCACTGATTGCAGTAATCTTTAATTCTTTAACATGGGACTTTCTTATCACATTTTCGTTTACGATAGATTTGAAGGCTTAAAATAACCCAAACGAGTCATAGGTCTATGTAGAAATTCGCCATGCGAAAATACTTGTCTTCTACATGAGCATAATGTTTTTAGGCTTATAGAAATATTAATTTGAAGTTTGATATTTCATAGTATGCGCGTAATCACTCATTCCAGCTCATTAGATTGCAGCATTTCGCATTTCTTCCTTTGTTAAAAGAGGGGAGTGATCAGTATTACTATTAAAGGTATTTGGTTGAGATTATGAAAACTAACAAATTTCCAAATCCCCCCCCCCCCAAAGAGCTGTTAGACATGGCTATCGCTGATGCCGGCCGGCAATGAACGCTGCAGACAAACCATAGGTTAACACATAATAGGGATGCAGCTCGCCAAAGTTCTCAGACAGACAGCGTGGGTGTGCTAGCCGTTTGTCACTTGTTTTTCCAGTTGTCGTCTGCAGGTACCATGCTTTTAAATGGCGTTCCATCTTCCCAGACCGAAAAATATGTTTGTAATTTTAGATTTTTATAGAGGAATCGAGGCTGTTATACATAATACTTCCTTAGTTTAGTTTAGTTTAGTTTATTAGCATCCCATTGATCATTTGGTTACAATTTCCATTGTTACATGATATAGGACTTGTCAATAATTAAATCTAGTCTATTCTACAATAATTCTACTGAGTTTACTAACAATAAGTTGCAAATTTTATCTTATAGCTATATGACTTATCTTATGGCTACCTAACTTATTTTAGTACTACATCATATACTACACAATTATCTTATCTTATTCCTATACAGATTGTCTTATCTATATTAATAAAAGGAAGTGTCTGTCCTCCGTCTGTCTGTCTGTCCTCCGTCTGTCTGTCCGCGATGCCCAGCGAAATCTACTCAACGCAGAGATCTGAAATTTTATACATAGGCGGACTAAAGGGTCGGAATGTGCACCTCGAAGCCGGAATTTTAATTTTCGCTTTAGTTCGTGAGTTATGAGTGAAAAACGGGCATAAAACGTGTATTTATTCCGTTTTCGAAGCATGAGTTTTCAGTAATACAAATCAATTACACTAGGCTTTGGCTATTTTTGTCAAACCTTCGACATAAAAGCATCGCGATCTCTTGAATGTTGTAGCTCACGCTGGTCGATTCATTTGTTTTTAATGTCAAGGCACGCAAACATAATGTGAAATTTTCAACCTACACCGAAAAGGATTATTATTATTATTATAGGGATAATCAATATTAGCTTAAATATGGTCAAACGTTGTTCGATTTGGACGAAACTCACTATACAGGGGTTTTCCGGGCCTAGGAATTCGAATCTGAGGTCGCTTTTACCAGGTGACGCTATCTAATCGTGATATGTATTCCACATGATTTAGGTGTTAATATAATGATTAACTATTATGCTCTTAATTTTTAATTTTTGAAATAATTATCGCGGGCGAAGCCGCGGTGCTCATGCTATCTTAAAATAATAAAAGGACGTGTTTGTCTGTCTGTCCACGATGCCCAGCGAAATCTACTGAATACAGAGATCTGAAATTTTAAACATAGATGGGCTAAAAGGTGGGCGAATGCGCATCGAAGCCGGATTTTTAATTTTAGTTTTCGTTCGCGAGTTGTGAGTGAAAAACTGGCAGAAAACGTGATTTTAGCGCTGTCGAAGCATCAGATTTCAGTAATACATTTCAATGTCAAATCAATTGCAGTTGGCTTTGGCTATTTTTGTCATACTGTGGTAATAAAAGCATCGCGATCGCTAGAATGTTGTAAGCCCACGCTGGTCGATTCATTTGTTTAGAATGTCAAGGCCCGTAGACATATGAAATTTTCAACCTACACGGAAGAGGGGTAATCAACATAGACCTAAATATGGTTAAACATCGTTCGATTTGGACGAAACTCACTATACAGGGATTTTCTGGGCCAAGGAACTCGAATCTGAGATCGCTTTTACCAGGCGACGCTATCTAATCGTGACATGTAGTCCACGTGATTTAGGTGTTAATAAATATAATGATTTAACTATTATGCTCTTAATTTTTAATTCTTGAAATAATTATCGCGGGCGATCGCTTGATTTTGTAAGTCCATCCTGGACGATTCATTTATTTAGAATATCAAGGCCCGAAGACATGAAATTTTCAACCTACACGGAAGAGGTATAATCAATATAGGCCTAAATATGGTCAAACATTGTTCGATTTGGACGAACCTGACTGTACAGGGGTATTCTGGGCCAAGGAACTCGAATCTGAGGTCGCTTTTACCAGGGGACGCTATCTAATCGTGGAATGCACTCCACGTGATTTAGGTGTTAACAATTATAATGATTTAACTATGCTCTTAATTTTTAGTTTTTAATTTTTGAAATAATTATCGTGGGGGAAGCCGCGGGCACATGCTGTTTATCTGTCTGTCCACGATGCCCATCGAAATCTACTGAACGCAGAGATCTGAAATTTTAAAGATACATGG
The DNA here is from genome assembly GCA_964059195.1 of Ectobius pallidus. Taxonomy (NCBI): domain Eukaryota; kingdom Metazoa; phylum Arthropoda; class Insecta; order Blattodea; family Ectobiidae; genus Ectobius; species Ectobius pallidus. The sequence continues at coordinate 9,227,395 of CAXKWD010000006.1, forward strand.
ACTGAAAGGTGGGCGAATGCACCTCGAAGCCGAATTTTTAATTTTAGCTTTCGTTCGCGAGTTATGAGTGAAAAACTGGCAGAAAACGTGATTCGCTCTGTCGAAGCATCAGATTTCAGTAATACATTTCAATGTCAAATCAATTGCAGTTGTCTTTGGCTATTTTCGTCATACCGTGGAAATAAAAGCATCGCGATCGCTTGAATGTTGTAAGCCCACGCTGGTCGATTCATTTGTTTAGAATGTTAAGGCCCGTAGACATATTAAATTTTCAACCAACACGGAAGAGGGATAATCAATATAGGCCTAAATACTGTATGGTGAAACATTGTTTGATTTGAACGAAACTATACCAGGGTTTTCTGGGTCAAGCAACTCGAATCTGAGGTCGCTTTTACCAGGCGACGCTATCTAATCGTGGTATGTAGTCCACGTGATTTAGGTGTTAATAATTATAATGATTTAACATTATGCTCTTAATTTTTAATTTTTGAAATAATTATCGCGGGCGAAGCCGCGGGCACATGCTAGTTGCTAAATAATGATGCTACTCAACTATGTTACTCATCAGTGTATTCTTTTATAGTGTAGTATATAGTATAGTATGCTTTCTCTAATAGGAATTGCTTGAGCTTGTTTTTAAAGCATTTCTGTTGTTGTATTAATTTAAGCGAGTTAGGCAGCTTGGACCATAGTTTTATTCCTGCATAATTTGGACTTTTCTCAAAACTTTTTAGATTATGTGTTTCTATTCTATAGTCATTCTTTTGTCTTGTGTTGTGTGAATGAATGTCTTTATTTGTTACAATATTTCCTTGTTTCTTTATTAAACTCACTATGGTCTTGTAGATATATATTGATGTGTATGTGAGTATACCTAATTTTCTAAAGTGTTCCCTGCATGATTCTGTTTGTTTTATTTGTGCTATGACTCCAATTGCTTTTTTTTGTAGTTTTCTTATTCTGTCATTATTGTATTCTGATGAATTACCCCAATCAGTGATACCATATCTAATATAACTTTCAAATAAACTATGATATATTGTTAAAAGTAATGATGTGTCAGCATATCTGGACATTAGTTTGAGTATAAATATAACAGAGTTTAATTTATTGCATATAGAATTGGTTTGTTCTCCCCAGTTTAATTTTGAATTGATGTTTATTCCTAGGTATTTTACTACTTGAATTTCTTCGATCCTGTCACCATTTATCATTAGGTTCATTTGTTCATTTATCAGTTTATTGGAGAATATCATGCACATTGTTTTATTAGCATTGATGAATAGAGAGTTACTTTGTAGCCATTGATAAATTCTGTTGACTTCTATGAATGTTTTAATCTCTAGATTTTCTTTGCTATCTTCTTCTACTATCAGAGTTGAATCATCTGCATAAAGTAAAATTCTGCTGTTAGTGATAATTTCTTTTATACTATTGATGTATATATTGAAAAGTATTGGCCCCAATACTGAACCTTGAGGTACACCTTGTTTCACCCTTTTGATATTTTGATTTATGATCATTTATTTGCACGTATTGTGTCCTGCCTACCAAGTAACTCTGTATCCATTTTCCTGCATGTCCTCTTATTCTGTATTTTTCTAGTATCTCTACCAGCCGCTGATGTTGCACCGTGTCAAATGCCTGCTGCAATTTTTTTCTTGTCTAATATTTTTGTTATATTATCTATAAACCCTTCTAATACCGTTTCTGTTGAGCTGTTTTTTCTAAACCCATGTTGTTCTTTAATTAACACATCATGTTTGTCTAGGAACTTACTTAATCTACTTTGTACTATTGTTTCTATAATTTTTTATATACCTGATATAAGCGAAATTGGTCTGTAGTTACCAGGGTCTTTTTTGTCTCCTTTTTTATAGACAGGTATTACCTTAACTATCTTTAGTGCCTCTGGGAATATCCCCTCTCTAAAGGAGCTGTTTATTATGTCTATTAATGGTGTAATGAGACCTTCTTGGCATTGTTTTATGGCATAATTTGAGAATTCATCCTTTCCATATGATTTTTTTGGTTTTAATTTATTTATGACTCTTCTCAGTTCTCTCTCATTCACTGGATGTAAGTATAGTGATTGACTTATCTGTGTTTTCTGTTCTACTTTTTCATAGATGTTTGTCTCCCTATTTATCAACTGTTCTACTGCACTAATAAATGTGTTATTAAATATGTTTACAATTTGGTTTATATCTGTTACTTCTATGTTATTTATTTTTATCCCACCAAAAGGTTCTGTTTTATCGGTGATGCATTGGCCTCTTTCTTTATTGATAATGTCCCAGGTTACTTTCATTTTATTTTAGCTTTGTTGATACTCTCCTTAATATGTTTTGCTTTTGCTGGATTAATCAACTTTGAGTATGCTTTTTTACTATTTTTGTATAGCTGAGTACCCCTACAATATTTACTGTAGTATTTTAATTTTTCTCTATGTGTTAAAATCTCTGGTGTTATCCAGTTACTGATGTTTCTATTAGTTATTTTTTGCCTAATTCTGGGACAAGCAATGTTAAGATAATGCATTAACGTTTCATTGAATTTATCATATTTCTCATTTGTATTTTTAGCATTTAATACATCTACCCAATTTTCTAACCTAAGATGATGTTCAAGTTCCTTTATGTTAGTTAGGCTGAATTTTCTTTTATTTTCATATTTTTCTTTCTTATTAGTTTGCAGTGCTGAGTTTAATTTTATTTCACAAACCTGTCCAAAGTGATCAGATATTGCAGTATTTATAGTGTATGATTTGCATTCATTCTTATTTATATTTGTTATAATATTATCAATAGTGGTATATGAATGTTCTGTTATTCTTGTCGGTGTTGTTATAGTGGTGTATAGGTTATGTTCTAGCATTAATTCTTTAAGTTTTTAATGATTTGGATTATCAGTACTTACGTCGATGTTAAAATCACCACATATGATAACGTTCCTATTTGATTTTATTCTTTTGCTTAATATTTTCCCTAATCTATTGAGGAATAATTCTATATTACCACTTGGAGACCTATATAATTCTATTATATCCAGTTGTTTGCCTTTTGTTTTAACTTCATTAATTACTATTTCTATGTCCTTTTCCTTGCAGTAACTATTTACCTGTTTATCAATTTTTACTTCTATATCTGTACCTTCCTTCAGGTATATTACTACCCCTCCCCCCCTTAAACTGTGATCTACAATAGTAATTACTTAATTTATAGCCTGCCATACTCATGCTTTGAATTTCATTGCTATTTAGACCATGCTCACACATGCACACAATGTTCGGTTCTATTTCTTTTAATACTATATCCACTTCTAGTTGTTTATTTGATATGTACTGTATGTTCTGATGTAGAATAGTGCACACAATGTCTGGTTCTATTTCTTTTAGTACTATATCCACTTCTAGTTGTTTATTTGATATTTCTAGTTTATCTGCAACATTTTGATGTATTAACCTATCAGTAGTAAGAAGCTCTGTATCCTGTGAGCTGCAGACTTCTGCAGCTATTAGATTTGTTTTTTTACTTACAGTCTTTATAGCCCTGTTTAACAGATTTCCAAATTTTGCTACCCCTATTTTATTTAGGTGAATACCATCCCTGCCCAAATCTTTTTCGCTGATCCACGCATTTCCTTCTATAAATACACAATCATGGTTAGAACAGATTAGATCTAAAGTACCATTTACTGCTTCCACATATCAGATATCTTCATCACTTCTCCTCAAAACTCCACTAACACACAGTTGGGCTCTAGGGTATTGTTTTTTTGTCAATATCACAATTTGTTCCATTTTTTTCATTATTTCACTTGTTTACTTGGCTCTTCTAGAATGTTTATGTGTCAATGAAACGAAAGAAAAATTACAGCAGATAGGATCTAAATAACACAAAAAAAGGAAGGGTTAACTAACAAATATTGTGAGATATTTCCGATATAGATACAATATTTTGTACTCTTCTTGCAGTAATATGTTATCAATGCATAAATATTTATATGCAGTGGGGCGATTGGATATTCTTTAATTTTTAAGTTTTCTCAGCCGTTTCTTTACCGGGGTATTCTCAAAATCTCTGTGCACCATTGCTGCAAATGCCTGGAAATATTGTGGTTACTCTGCTCCGAATCCATTCCCACTGATGGTTTCTTCCATGGCCGCTAGGTTCTCTCTCTCTCTCTGCACGTCTGCCAGTCACGGTGGCTTGCCTACGCTATTGGTTTTCCAAATTCAATTTATTTGTTGCCTTATTATTCAATAAAAAGATGTTCATAAGGATAAAAGGGAATATTATATTGCGTATATATGTCATCTGAATTCAAGCACAATAGATAATGTACCAATCGTGAAATGAGTTGGTTTTGCCTACTACTGGTTTGGTTGAGGTGAGAAACAGTAGCGGCCCGTGGCTCAAAACGAAAGTGTGCTGCAAATACTATTTCATACAGCAAACTTAAAATATTTTTAAAAATTATTAGTAGGCCTATCTAAACTGCTCGTCTCTTAATCCATCACTGGGAACTCTCACGCGATTTTCTCTTCCCTAATTATTTTTTTGCTAATTTCTCTCGTCTCGTCGAACGTTGTGTGATGAGAGAAAATAGCAAAAAATAAAAATTAATAATAATAATAATATTAATAAATAGTAATAATTAGGGCAGGGAAAATCGCGTGAGAGTTCCCCGAAATGGAATAAGAGACGAGAAAATAGTATTTTTAATGATCGAGGTAGAGGAAGTCGCTTAGTGTTCCCAGTGCGACAGAATACTTAATCGGGGTTGTGGAATCCGGGTTTTTCTGAATTTAACACATTCGAATTTGGCGGTGAAGATGAAAAGCTGCTTACTCGCTTCATCACGGTCCCCTACCGTCAGATGGTGGAAGATCTTCTCACAGCGCGCCCGCCGGTGAGACGGTGAGAATCCCACTCTGGGCTGCCGCTGCCGCAGCGCATTATGCAGGCTAAAACTCCCATATACTCTATGCAGTCAAGGTCGAGCATGACGTCACACCTTACGAACGCTGCGCTGTTCAGAAAATGCATTCACGAGGCGGAAAAGATAATATTCACATTACCGACTCTTGACTCCCAAGCTACCAGCTAAGAAATTCTCGCGTGGACGCGCCAAGTTCAAAATCTACGCAAAAGAAAATATAATATTGCGTTTGAAAATAACATTATACGACGAGCAGAAAACAAGCTGTGTGCTGCAGCACATAGGAGAAGCCGCCACTGGTGAGAAAGGAAGGTCATTTCAATCGATGTTACTGCACACTATTTGCAAAGATATGTACCATCGTTCATTCTTAAAATAGATCCCACCTGTCTGTACATTTCAATAAAATAACATTGATGTTTTAAAGAATAATTCTCACACGTGTGAAATCCAAGGCAAAGCAACACCACGAAATCTCTGCTCTGAGTTCGACATAGCCTCGCTTTTATTCCCCTACGACTAGTAGAAATTTTAGGTGCAAAATCGTGTGCATAGCCATGAAAGGGCTGTTATAATTATGTTCGTGTACGGGCAGGTATGATAAATTGATTTACATACCCTATATACCGATACACAGGCTATATCGTGATGCATGCAGCCATTCACTTAAATTTGGCCTAGGACCATTGGTTTTCCATATTTCATTTATTTGTTGCCTTATTGTTCAGTAATAAATGTTCATAAGGATAAAATGGAATATTATATTGCGTATATATGTCGTCTGAATTCAAACACCATAAATACTGTACTAATCGTGGTTACGCCCACTAGCCTACTCGATGGACCTGGTTTGGTTGAGGTAAGAAAGGAAGGTCATTTCAATCGATGTTACAGCAGTATTTGCAAAGATATGCACCATCGTTAATTCTTCAAATAGACCCCACCTGTCTCTCATTATTCTTTATGTTCATTTAGCTTTTGGCCTAGATATCGTAAATATGATACATCACGCTGATCTCCATCTTGGAAAGAAAACCGAGGTTTTTTCATTTTACAGTTCCTTCACGGCCGGTTTGCATCTTACCACGGTAAAAGTCGAAACCGAGCACGGTGCAACGAAAGTATGACTTAACCGGGGTAAACTAAGCAAATTTACCGCGGTATTCTGAATACCGAGGTTGGTGCACTCGGCCATTAACCTTAATTCAAACTCGTAGGCCTGTACACTGATATAAGAAATTCTTAAAATACCATGTGTCAACATTTCACAAAATACACTGGGGAAGAACTTCACTTAATTTACGTAGGCCTAATTATTTCACACTAATATACTTTCTGTACATAAACAGTATTCAACATTATCAATGAAATACACATCTGACTAGTTTGATAATTAAATGCAAAGGAATATGTCATGGCTAACTGTATTGCTAATTCCAAAGCCGTATATGATCAGTGTAAAACAACAGGGCCGTCGCGTGAGCGGGGCGATTGCCCCGGGCGCCGCGACAACGGCAAAAATAAAACAAAATTTGAAAAAATAAGTAGGATGTACATAACATATTTTTTTTTTAAAGTTAGGTATAACTGAATTTTGAATATTACGTTGTATATTTTTATTGAACAAATAAATATTTGACACCAATAACTTTAGGCCTATATTTGCTATATTGCTAAGTTATCCCAAAATAAATATTTATTTATAAAAACATATTTACGATCAACTACATCACAGGAGAGACTGAATTCTCTGGCCATATTGTCCATTGAAAACGACGAAGCACAAAAAATAGATTTGAAGGAAATTCTAACGACATTTGCTTGTGCAAAAGCCAGGCGAATGCCATTTAATGTTTAGTACCTTGTCTTAATTTGATAAACGCGGTTCCATTTTCTATATTCTATGCAATGTATGTATCGAGGTTTCCCACACTATTAATTTGTAGTCCATTAATAATGCCTATATTTTTTTTTATGATTGTTAAGATTTTCTAAAATTACTAAACTTGTATTAATATGATTTTCAATGCAATGTTTAAAAAAAAATTAAATAATTTTATTTCTGGTATTTTTGTAAGGTAATCCGATTAGATGTCTCTTTTGGGCACAAAAACACAGACAGCGACGCAACCCGACGCGCAACTTGGCTAACGAGCGACTGGACGCGATGCGGCTTGGAACTTGTCCAGTCCACGTCGCCCCAAGTCGCGTCGCTCATTGCGTGTTTAACCCCATACATTTATACGTATTTGATAGTGTCGCGTCACGTCGCTCGCTGTGTGTTTGTGTTTGAATCGCTACAGATAGGTGGAATGTCGGGTGGGTGCACGTGGGATTGAGTTTTTTTTTTGGGGGGGGGGGGGAGGCGCCTGACGAAATCTTGCCCCGGGCGCCAACAAACCACGCGACGGCCCTGTAAATCAATATGTTAGGATAACCGATTTGCATTTGTTAAATTCTAATATATTACCATAAATTAGGCACTAAATTGGGCATTACTCCGATACCGGTCAACGCATTTGGTCAAATATCAATAGATTTCTTCCCATGGACATAAATGCTTATACCAAGTTTCATTAACATCCGATAAAGCGTATTTGAGTTGGACACTACATTGGGTTTTATTCCGGTACTGTTCAACCGATTTGATCCAATATCAATAGGCTTCTTTCCATGGACATTATAAACGCGTATACCAAGTTTCATTAAAATCCGATAAAGCGTATTTGAGTTATCGTGCGTACAGACACAAGGACATACGGATGGACGGACAGACATTTTCCCGTCCCCCACACAATCTCATTAAGCACTTACTAACTAAAAGGTTGTATTGTGATCAATAATACACTATAATTAATATGCAGCATAGCCTTTGAAACTGTTTTTCTTGAGGTTTCTGTCCAAGAAAGTCAGTGTCTAAATAAAAACTTTCTTTTGACAAAAATTATCATAATACTGTGTGATATATGCACACCATGGGTTAGTATCCACACGAACTCTTTATGCCGAGCACTAAAATCAGGTAATATCGAGATCCAAGGTGTGAACCGTAAGTAGTGGTGACACTAGCAGGTTTATAAGCTCTAATCAGATTTGAAGTTACACAAATGCCGAGTCTAATGAATCAGTATATCTGTATCGACAAGGAGATTGCAGACGTAGTCATTTCGAAACCGAGCATTCCAGAATAGGTTTATATATATATTCAAATTTTGCAGGAATTAAGCTGAAATGCAATGAAATCCTGATATCCTAACGATCACACCACATTGGTAACCAGCCCGCCGAATCGTTCGGGAGATTCCAAAAGGGTTTTATTTACTAGTAATACATCACTGTTATTAAGCTCAACAATTATTAAAAACCAATCTTAAATAATATTTTGATATGTACGAAATTTTCAAATAACCGAATCACAGTGTTCTTAAAAATATTGAAGATGTTTCGGGGGGGGGGGGGGGTTCCGACCCAATAACCCCCCCATACCGTACGCCCATGATCTAAAGTAATACATATTTCAGCAGTCACCGAGTCCTGTATGTTGTATGTTGTGAGTAGCAGAAATTCTAGAAGGTATTCTACACTATTGTTTGTATAAGATCTGACGCATATTGTGTGCAAATTATTATTATTTCTTATTTAAGGTGTTCATTTATTAGTGCATTTTGTAGTCAGTGCTTTTAAAAGATATTGTTTGTATCAAAAACCAAAATTAAAAAGTCCAAAATCCCAATATTAATAAAGTCCAACAATCCAAAATTCAACAAATGTAATAATCCAAAATTTAAAAAATAAAACAAATTAAAATTAGTTTCACTTCTGTCGCGTGGCGCTCTGCGCACACTTTTTTTTATTTATTATAATTATATGTTAACCTCATATTCAAGGAATTTTCTGATTGAGTAATATGTTCTTTGCAAGAACCAGTTTTTATTTTTTATTTTGAATAGTCAGTTATTTTATGCTTTCGTTTCCTTTGAAATTTTATTGTATGTTTTTATGCCCATGTATTGTAGTGTATGCTGTAGGTGGGTTAATCTATGGGAACAGAATTTTAAGAACTCTGTATCTGGTGTTGTATTCGTGAGTATGTTGGGTGTTGTATTGGTCAAACTTAATGTGTACATGAGTTAGAAGCTCTAGTAAATATATTGAAGGAAATGTTAATATTTGTACATTTCTAAAGAGTGGCCTTCATGATTCCCTGTGGGATGAATGGGTCATTTTTTTGGCTTTCCCATTTGCTGCAGTTTCCCCAGACAATTATTCCGTAAACCAGTATTGAATGAAAATAGCTGTAATAGACCCAGTTTAAGCAATAGTAATTTGGCAAATTTATAAGTGAATGTTAATTTGACCTCCAATATAGTGGTATATACCTGGGCCGCTGTAACATTGCACTTTCCAGTTTCAACTATATGCATATTTACGTTGGCTGCACTGCACTGCAATTCTATTCACTGACAGACAGAAGCCATTCGGCTTCGAACATTGCATGCTTGAATTAGGGGATTCTATCTCATTTTTCCGTAATTAATGTATTGCGTCTCAGTATTAATAGTATTTATACAAATACAAACACAAATACACTATTAATAAAAAATCGTATTGTTCATATACAAAGGCTAATGGTATCGGAGAAAGCATAATGCTTTACAGCCCTATTATTCTCGTTCCTTGACAAAGTTATAAGTGGTGTAATGGTTAAGATGCTAGATCGTGGAGCTAGGGGTCCTAGGTTCAATTCCCACCCTATGCTGTGATTTTTTTTTTTTATTTATTCACTATATTTTTAAGATTTAAATGCAGTGTTTAATTTTTAAAATTACCTGCCTTATACTTTTTGTCAAATCTATAAATGCAGATCCAGATTTCACGTACTTTGCACCTTGGGCAAAACTTTTTTAATAGCCCGTTTAATTTTTTACTTTTACCACCTACCCCAAGTTACTGTTTTAGTGTTAAGTTTGAGTTTTACCGAAGTATAAACCAATAGTATCCCGATAGCGTTTTATTATTGCAAGTAATCCCAGGCTTCACAACATTTATTAAAAAATAAAAGTAATTTTGTTTTGAAGAAAAATGCATGATTGCTATTGCAGTTTCATTTGCAAAACAATTACCTAAAACCTCTGACAATATTATGTAATATAATCGATCTTTGTCAAAAATATTTAATATAGACTAGGTTATTTGGTAAGCATAAAACATATGCTAATTTAAATTAAGATATGTTTATAAAACATATGTATTACAGGTACCATATATTAAAAGAAATATTTTAGAACAAAATAATTAATGATCCAAATGTTAAAACGAGATTTTTAATTGTGAGTTTGCTATGTTTGCGAAACGAGCCCTTAAGAGCGAATGCAGCAATCCTACGAGCAAAATAAAATAATTTTTTCACGTGTATCGTACACTATTTTTTAGACAATCGTTAAAATTTGTCAAATAATAATAATAATAATAGATGCTAGATTTATGATAAAGAATTACGCCCTGTGGAGCCAGCCATACAGATTTTCTACAATTTCTGAGAACTTTCACATTTAAAAGGGCTTAGTGAATTTTAACATTTTTATCAAACTGAGTCTATTTCATAATCATATGTAAATATTTTTAACAAAAATAGTTTTTCCATGTGAAGCAATCAAAGTTGGTTACTCTGGAATATTATAATTTCATACTACCCACTTTCTTAATTTCATACCATGCAATCTAATAAGTTCAACTTATTAAGGAGGGCCGATTACATAATATTTTAGGCTCTTGAAAACATTCCTTAAGCAGTACAGTTAGTTTGTGGTAAAGTAAAAAATATTCTAGTAACAATTTAAATATTTTTTCCAGTTTTTCAAGTTTGTTTTTCTAAATTATTGTCCTTCAAATAAATATGCATTTCAGGTTTTTTAAAATATATTTTAAGCTCAGACATTTTTAAATGTACACACTCATTGGACAAGTCACAACTGATATCTTTGGATAAAAGTTACAAAACTTTGAAGTATCACTCTCAACTTCTGATAATTCTGACGATCTATTCAACAAATCTTGAAGACACCATATTCGTCTTGACAAAATTGCCATGAGTTATTTTCAGGAACACACTGTTGTTATGTAATAAAAGTTTGTTAATTTGTAACAGTGGTGACGTCAGAATTTTTCCCGCAGATTGACCAAAAAATGTGAAGGAGGGCCATGAGTGATGTATTAGTCTGATAAATAATTGAAATCACTTTTGTTAAATATTTTGCATTGCAGGATGGTCGAATAAGCAATTAGAATTCCTCACAAGGACTATGATTCCTGGGATTGCGTACTGCATTACAAGAGTTAAAATCTCACTAATACACTCACATAACTTATTTTACCCTAGATACGAAAAATGCTATATTTTCTCTTTATATCCTCTTTTATCTTATATCTCTTTCACGTTTGAATCAGGGTCCGCATTGCGGGAGTGCATATTCATACAAATCGGAAATTTGTTTGTTGCAATTATATCAGTAGACAACAATTAATTCACGCATTCAGATATAAACATATCATTGTGCTAGGGTAACCAGAATATCCAAAATAAGCATGGCCCAATCGTTACGTTGTTACTACCATCATCCTATAAATATTAGTACAGGCACTAAATCTGAGCCACAAGTCATGCAAGGCCTTATTGTTCACTCGCGAATCTGAGTTTCTACAAAGAGTGGACGGATTATAAATACCCTAAAGAGATTTATTTGAAAAATGTTTAAAATAAAAGTTTTAACTCATAGTATAAGCATTCCATCTACAAAATTTAAACAAAATCGTTACAGCAGTATTCGAGAAAATCGCGAAAAACTAAATATTCTTCAAGTAAAGTTCCCTTAAAATAATAGAATTTCGTCGCCAATCTTCGTGTCACATCCTGAGAAAAGTACCTAACCCAAAAACAAAATGTAGTTTTCATACAATTTTCCGTTCTGAGCTAGGATGTTCACAGACATACACACACACGCTGAGATACACACACAGTCATGTTTCCAAAAATAGTATTTTGTTTTAATTCAGAGGGCCTCAAAACGTGTATTTATGTAAAAAACTAAAGCCGGACTTTAGGGATCGAAAACAACACTTCCTCTACCTATAGGACCTAAGGTAATGGGCAGAGGAAGTAAAGAAGGAGAATCGTGCGAAAAGAGGAACATCTTGTCCCTCTACCTGAAAAGAATTTTAATAGGTTCCGCCGCTTAAGGCGATCTTTTAATTCGCAGAGGGTTTCACTACTGATAATAAGGTTTAAAACGCTACAAATTATATTATACAACAAAATATAAGACAGCTAATTTTAAAAATTAAAAATCATAAACTGTATTTGCGTTTGAAAATAGTATGAAAAAAAATAGTACCCTGCCTGGGATCGAACCCTAACTTTCTGCATAACTATCCAGCACCATAACCACTGAGCTATGATACCACGAAGAAATAAAGTGAATATTTATCATGTGAAGGTGCACGTTGTTCCACACATAACAGGATAAATCTTTGTGTAAAGGAACGATACGGTTCTTTTTGGTGAAACTATGGGTACGGAATAATATTACATTACATAAATATAAAAAATTACTGAATGGAAGAACTGAAAAATGATAATTGAGGGATTAGACATAGTTTCGAATGTTCAAGGCCGAATACAGCCGAATAATGCCGATCGGCACCTCCTTGCCAGTACGCAACGAAGTCGAGTTGTTCATTTGTCAATCTTCTTTGATACTGGCAACTTAACTTGTAGAATGGAAAGTGCAACCTTACGACGGCCCAGGTATAGTATGTATTTCAAACTACGGGGATTCCCAAACGTGGTTCACCATTTCACTACAAATTCGAAGAAAAACAATTTTCCGTAATGAATACGTGGTACTTAAGCGGGCACGTTGGTGATACCAATATGCCGTCGGCACTGCTTCCCTTGCCCCTCTTCACCCCTGAGTCGGCTTCACCTGCAGTTAAGGATACGACGCTGCCGATCTATTCCTCTATATCTGTGGCTAGCGCATACCGGTTGGAGCAGTGGAGACATCTGCTGGTTCTAGTTCGCTACATCCCTATTAAAATCACTGCCTTCTAGACTGTATTACTCGTGTATACACTGCCTGTCCTATACGACTAATTTTGCGTACGCGGCGACATTACAGATGGCAGCACCTTTCATACCCAACTCCAATACCCTTTACATTACCGTATGCTGTGTTGCCCTCTGAAGTATAAACTCGGAAACTGAAATATGCTGGAATTTCATGCTATCTGGGTGTGAACTGTGTCGCCTCTACTGGAGAAATTAGGCAATTTAACAACACTCTGAACTCCATGTTAAAATTAAGCATGGGCAGGCAGTGTAATTCTCGAGAAGGCGGTGATTAAAATATTCATATATATCGATATACATCACACCGATCTACAATCCAAGGGCACCTACAAATCATTTAGAGTAGGAGTCTGCTTCGATAATAAAGACAAAGTCTTTGATCCACAAGCATGGCCAAAAGGAATCATAATTCGGCGGTTTCGTTTCAAATAAGATAAATGGCAATGGACAGATACCCGGAGACAAAACAAACAGCGAGGACAGAGACAAAATGAGCATTAAAATGTTACTGTGGAATATAGAAGGAGCAACACAAGCCATGAATCTTATCACAAGAGAACCGTTCGAGTCCTACGACATCGTAGCTCTAACTGAAACTTTCATCACAGCCAACTGGAGTGTGGAAAACTTCTACACCATCCACTCTCAAGCAAACCAGGGAGAAAGAAGACCAGTAGGTGGAATCACCCTGCTGCTGAAACTAAAACTATCACCCTTCAAAGTACTCACAAAAACAGAAAACATGTTGATAGTAGAAACAAAATACTGTACGTTCATTACTGTTTACTTTCAACTTCAATACAATTCAGACGACATTAGGTGAGCTAACAACAGAAATAAATATGGTAGACAGAAACAAAACTGTAATATTAGCCGGCGATCTCAACTGCAGGGTGGATATACCACAGCATAAAGCCGAAGCTGTCATAGACTTCATTACTCAAGAAGGCTTAAATCTAATAAATGAAAGGAATGAGAAAACTTACTTCAGTCCAAATGGAAGCAGCACGATTGATCTCATCTTCACGAATGGGAACAAACTACAACAGAGGACTAGAAAAGAAATAGTGCCAAGGAAACATATTCCTGTGGAAGCCAATCATACAATTGAAGAACTCATGCGTGAAAGACAACCCAAGGAAATATTCTTGCCCACAGAAGAAGAAAACAAACACGCACACACTGATGGCAAAAGACAGTAAAGAAATAGCAAATGAAATAGACCAAACCAATCTAAACGAGGCCCTAAACACTGTTTTACGACACATACGGGAAGCCATGATAGACACCAAAGAAGTAACAAGAAAATCCAAACCCTGGTTCACGGCAGAATGATTTGATTTGATTTTGTTAAGTTTTTGAACCACATCTAAATGCTACAGTACAAGGAGAACCACACTGCATGCCCTTCACAAGGCCATAGACACGCAGTCAACTGGGCACCTACAAGACTATGCCCACAAGAAAAAGATCTACAAAAACACAGTGATAACAGCAAAACAAGCATTCCAGTCCAAAGAGGAAGAAAGGCAAATAGAAGAAGCAGAACAGGCATGGTACAAAGCAGCAGCCAGGAAACGGCCGAACTTTCCAAGAGATATACCCATGGAGACGTGGGAAGCCCACTTTAGGAAGGTAATGCAAGTGAAGGAAACTAGACCGTCACCCAATCAACAGGAAGCAGCAGGTGGAGACACTCTTCTACCTTTCACAACAGCTGAAGTCGAACTGGCGATATCATCGACTAAAGATAAGAAAGCATGTGGACCAGATGGAATATATAATGAACAACTGAAGTGTAGAGTCCCTTTCCTTAAAGAAGTCTGGACAAACCTATTCAAACAATACTTAAAACAAGGAAATGTCCCTGACGAGTGGAGACATGCCATGCTGAAAGCAATTCACAAAGGAAAAGGAGATTCAGGTGATCCCAATGCTTACATAGGCATAGCTCTGGAATGTACGCCTTTCAAGGTCTTAACAAAACTACTAACAGAAAGACTCTACAAAATGACAGAAATTGTCATACCTGAGGAACAGTTCGGATTTAGGAAAGAGAAATCCACTATACAGGCCGTACGATGCCTCCAGGATGATCTAAAAGACGCGCTAAGACGCCAAAAGGGGAAAACTCCACGCAATTTTCATAGACTACGCAAAGGCTTTTGACCTACTCAACAGGACACTACCAATATAAAAACTGGAAGTAATTGTGGGAAGCAGTCACCCTACTAAACTCCTCAGAAGTATACTCGGACGAAACTTCACTGAAATAGACGACGCAGTAGCCAAATCAGAACCCATTGAAAAAACGAATGGAGTATTAAATGGAGATCCCCTAAACCCACTGCTGTTCTTGATTGCCACTGCCGAGATACCGAAGACAGTTGCCACCGAAGAGGTGAAAATCTACGGATATGCAGACGACATGGTGTTGGTGTCACCAAAGACAGAAAACTTACAGAAGGCCTTCAATAAATTAACGGAATGGATAGATAAAAACGACCTAGCCCTTAATGAAACCAAAGCAGTGCAACTAACTTTCAGAAAAGGAGGAAAATCAGTATCTACGGACACCATCTGGTACAGAGAGAGAGCTAAAAAAGTATCGCACTACAAGTATTTGGGTATCACAATGCAGACAAGCGGTACTGTGTACACAAAACGCATATTGGAATGAACAGCAGCAGCAACCATACCAACAAACAGCACAAAAAATCTGCACAGAATTTCACTAGACTCCGCAATGAAACTATTCCAACTGAAAATAACACCGATTGTGACTTATGGGCAGGATGTAATCTGGGATCACCTGACTGTCAAAAACCTTGAAGACCTCGATAAAACCAAAGCATCGTTCCTGAAGAGTGCATTATGTCTATCAAGACTTACGCCCTCACGCCTGGTGTATGTGCTTGCAGGGCAATCATTCTTCATAGAAGATCTTCGGCACCAGCTGCTACTGCCATCCACAGCCTACATGAACGTACTAAAGAAACGAAACCAGAAGGCAAATGAAATATGGCCTGAATTCTACACCACAGATGCCATGCTCAACAAGAGTGGACACGGGCGAACTATGACCTGTGGCATATGATGACACGGATGGCCATCCACGGATTCCATCATCTCATCTGCAGGGACGAGAGATATCACCAGCCAGAAGAACAGTGTATCTGCATTCTTTGTGACAATAGCTGTGACTGATATCATGTGCTAAACTGTGCTTAACAGTCCACCTCGCTGACCAGCTTCTGTGGAAGCTAAAACACTAACACTATGCACATTGTGCGCTATCCCTATTATTATATACATCACACTGGCTACATGGGTTAATTTGGCCGAAACATGACAATGAACAATGAATAATAAGAAGATAACGCAGTGTTGCCATACGTACGACTATAGTCGTACACATACGACTATTTCATAGATTTGTACGACGTACGACGCAACCATGTGTCGTATGCCTATTCATACGACTATTTTTAATGTTAGCATTTTATACTGTCATTTTCTGTTTATTTCTTAGCCATCTACTCCAGAATTTTCAATTTGGATAAACGTGAAGTTTTTTGTTTTTTCGTAGTTTATTTCGTATATGCCTATATGTCGCTAAATGAATGGCAGAATATTATAATAACCATTGTCAAATAAAACTCAGTCCATTTATTTATTACAGGCTTTCACGGGCCGGTGCCGCACCTCGCTTAAGTTGCATTGTTGTATTGTTGTTGCTACTCCTCTCATTATTCTTCTACAAATATTTTATGTTTTAGCCGCACGTGTGCAAAACGAAGCAATCTAAACCTCTAAAGAAATTATACCGATAAAGAGCAGCTGGTCTTATTGTTTTTGTTTTATTTTGACCAAACATATTAATATATCATATGATTGTTATTATTAATAGCATATGTTGACACGTGCATATCTTTAAATAATATTTGGAAATCTTACTTTCTCCCTAGTAGCACAGATCGTTGGGCCAATGTTGAGAAATGATCGCCATGTTTCGTTGGCCAACGGTTAGGAATGTCCGTCGGGGTTCCGTTGGCAAAGTGCATTTTACCCAACCAATTGCCAACTGTAGCCAACCAATATCCAACAAAATCCCAACAGTTGGGAATGTTCGTTGGCGATCTGTTGGGCCATCATTGTAATGCCAACAGAATGCCAACTGTTGCCATCCGAATTCCAACATAATTCCATCCATAAGCCAACCAAAATCCAACGGTTTCCCTACATTCCTCCATTGGGTTCTGCTTTTTGCCTTGGTTTCATGTTTATTTTGTCACAATTAGGTAGTTGATAAAATATTTACCCCAGCAACTGCAATTTAAGAATGACTTATAAATCCATGCAAATCTTTCGCACTTCACCCCTTTTGATAATAGTCCAAGAAAACCAAGTATTTAGCTAACTAATAAATTCACTCATACAGATTCACAAAACACAGTATACAGTTCATATGTTGCTCTTAATTCAACCGTATACTGTATTTTGTGAATGTATAAGAATGAATTTATTAGTTAGCTAAATGCCTAGTTTTCCTGGGCACCTATCAAAAGGGGCGAAGTGCGAAAGATTTGCATGGACTTTCTAATCATTCTTAAATTGCAGTTGCTGAGGAAAATATTTTATCAACTACCTAATTATGATAAAATAAACATGAATCCAAGACAAAAAGCCGAACCTAATGGAGGAATATAGGGAAATCATTGGATTTGGATGGCTTATTGATGGTTATACAGTGCTTTCACTGTACGACTTGGCCGGCAATCGCATGGGCCGCTCCACCGTCACAGATAAACCGCATGCGGGGCCAGGCGCGTGACATATCACGGTACTCCCGGCGAAAAGTATATATTTCCATAATTGTAATCACAATAAAATATGAAAATATAAAATAAAAATACAAACTTACCTTATCACAGGAGATGTTGGAAATGCCGTCCTTCTGCATCATTACATCTACGGCACCTTTTGAGGAAATTGCTATTCACACGCAGTAGTTCTAATGTATAATTATGTCGTGGCATTTTTAAAACACTTCAAGCAAAACTAAAAACTACTTTAACCATAAAAAAACACAAACACTGCTGTAATAATTATTCACGTGTGAACGCAATCAGATCACATGCTAGACTTCAGCGGTGAGACAACGAGGCATCACTTGGGCGCTTGATGCATGAGTCACGGATAGTCGGCCCGTGCGATTGCCGGCCAAGTCGTACAGTGAAAGCACTGTAATACTAATGGTCGAGAACTTCATCCCATGAGGGGACAAGGCCTACTACCCATGTTGCATCTTCTTCCTCCATTCTTCTACATTGGCAGATAGTGGTCTTCATGACTGAAGCCGCTATTTCTTTATCAAGTGGCTCCTCGTCTTCATGAGGCTATGTGCACCCTGGTCCAGAATTCTATATCTCAGAAAAATGGTGATACATGGTATAACATAAGGAAAGAATCTTGGCTATAGGCTAAATAAAATTCAGAGAAATGAATAATGAATAGTTTATTGTTATTGCTGCTTTACAAGTTATGGATAAGTCTGGGACAGTTTCGCTCACAAAGTTCTGCGAGTCATAACAAAACTAAGAATGCACATTGTGCGCTACTCCATTTTATTATTATTATATATTATGAACTACATAACATATATCAATAAACTTCATTTTTATGTAATGTGAGAATAGTTGATTTATGTAAGTTGATCTTTCCACCTTATGCCCTCAATATAGTCTAGGAAATCCAAGAATGTTACCATTAACGTTTACAATATTATATGGTGTTAATCTTTATATTCTCATATAAGTAACAATGTGCAATCTTTTAGCCTACTGTGATTAGTTAATTTGTTATCCAGCAGTCTTGTGACCAGTTATAGCATCACCATTATTAGGCCTATACGTTAGAAATATAATCAACTCTATCAAGTAACTTCCATTCTATTTGCCTGTATAATTTAAAAACATAGTTCATAACAGGGTTAAAAGGCGTATTTACATTATGTTTGAAAAACAGTCTAATCTGATTAGCTTAACCTGTAAGAGCTTTATTTCTAAAATGCTGTTCCATCTATTCCTATAGACCTATGCACTTAGATTAGCTTATTCATTATCAAATAATATTTAAAAGACTTCAATATAGGCTTAAAAAAGCTTTAAAAATTTGTGTAAAATCTCTTCAAAATTCATAATAATTCTATTTATTATATTCTTAATTTACATTCAATTACAATTTTGATTGTAAGATGCAGTTTGTAACATAATCTGAGTGTGTTCGAAAACAGGCTGCTTAGGAAAATATTTGGGCCTAGGGGAGAGATGAAAATGGAGACTGGAGGAAACTGCATAACGACGAGCTTCATAATCTGTACTCGCCACCAGATATAGTAAGGGAAATTAAATCACAGGGAATGAAATGGGCTAAACATGTTGTGCGTGTGGGGGGGGGGGGGGAAAGACATCTAAAAAATGCTGAGTGGGAGACCCAAAGGGAAATGACCACTTGGAAGACTTAGACGTAGGTGGAAAGAAAATATTAGGATGTAGATTTAAGGGAAATAGGATTTGTGGGGGATAGTAGGATGGAATTAGTACAGAACTGGGTTGAATGCCAGGTGCAAGGGCATTTTATTTTTATTGTGAAATATTAGGTGACATGCCAATCGCAATTACGCATTACCGGCGTTGAGCAGCGGCTACAGGCATGACGGCACGACCTGCAGGGAAGCGTGGCAGGTGGCATGCGGGAAGCAGCCAGGCGAGTGGAAAGGGGAACGCGTGGGGCACAAAGTTCCATTATTCCCATTTTATTCCATAATCTAGTATATTTTACTTTTACAAAGACTGATGTTAAGATCATTAGCGAAATTGATTAGGCCTACACACAACATTTTAGAGTTCATTTTAAATTGAATTCTACAAACTGTAGCCTATTGGGGTTATAACCAAAATTGTGACTGAATGTAAGCCTAAATTAAGAATAGAACAGATAGAATTCTTTAGAAATTTGTGAAGAGATTTTACATGATTTCGTAAAGATGTTTTAAATAACCTAATCTATTAAGTGCACATATAGGCCTATAGGGATAGATGAAACAATTTGATGGAAAAGCATTCTAGCAATCAAGTTAAGCTAATAAGATTTAGACGGTTATTCAAACATAATGTAAATGCATTTTTTAACCCTGTCATGAACTATGTTTTAAAATTATACAGGCAAATAGAATGCAAGTTACTTGGTAGAGTTGATTATATAACTAACATATTAGGCCTAAAGCTCTATCCACAATGTGCAGGTGGCAGTCTGTAGTCGGTAGTCAAAGTAAAACATGTGGTGAGTAATGTACGCCATTCACAAAGTACAGTTGCTGTCAGCAGTCGAGAAATTCATCTTCGACTACCTACCCCAACTGCAAGTTACATATTACGAGATTGAAAATTATTTAAGCCTACTAGTGCAAAGAAATAGATTAGGTTACTATGAAAAGCAAGATGTATTTATTATAGCCTACATATTATGCACTATAAATCGATTCCTTCCCATTATTTGTACTGTAAAATGTTTCTCTAACCTCAATGTTCACTTCATATTTTTTAGACTATATAATGAGGGCATCTACATTTTAATAATAAATCAAATATTTATACCTTAACATTTTTACTTGATTCTGACAAATAATCATGCATGCTCCATGTAGGCTAATTGCAAGTTTGAAGTCTTGAAAATCCCGCAATTGATGTAGATTTTGAACTGTAGAACTGCTGATCTTGAACTGCGTTTCAATTCAGTTGGAATTTCGTTCCTTATATGATGCTCCTTCTCTGCTTCCTTCTGCCTTTCTTTATGTAAATCATCTGAAACAAATTTGCAATAGGAAATTACAGTACTGTAACGTTGAACGAACCTTCAATTATAATATGAATGCAACACTCATAATACAGTATTGTGTAAAAATGATAACGTTATTTTAAGAGAACAACCAAAGGGCTTACCTAATATTATGTATGAAATATGAATGAGAATCAAAACAGTGTTAACTTCTGTACATATCAAGATGGCGAATGAGGAATGACCGTTACGGCGCTGAGCCGAGACCTACGAACACGCCGGAAATTGCCGAAGACTGGTGAGAAGATAAATGCGATCAAATTCCCACGTTGGGCCAACAATCATAACCCCAACGGTAGGGCGGTAGGTAACGCCAACCAAAAAATGAATTGGCCCAAAGGAGGAAATTACAACGAACCTTTTCCCAACAAATCCCTACCATGCCAACCAAATCCCTCCGTTGGGCCAACGAAGTGTGCTACTAGGGCTTATGGTTTGTAATGTATTAATATTTTATTATTATTTTATTTCTTCCTGCAACATCTGCAGGTATCCGATGACAAACAGTGGGCCTACCAACAACAATGGGTATGTATACAGTTATTATTCGCACACTTTATCTTGAGCTTCACACTCCATAATGCTGAAAACCGTCCATATAAAGAAGGCCTCGCTCGAAAAAATGAAGATCGCGACCCGTCCCCAGTATTGCCATACCCAAAAACTTCCCGTTGAGGCATTCTTGAGCTACCGTCAATTTTTTTTATTAGTTTACATCATATTATTCTGAAAATGACAGAATAAATCCAGGCATATTAGAAGAACAGTACTGGTGTTGTGGTAATGGTCGATATAAGTGACAACGAAGTTAAAAATAAAGATTCTTTAAACAAAAAAGTATCGGAAATCAGCGAAATAATGAACCAAATAAATGAAATGGAAAGAAAAGCAATTTAATGTGTTTCAAGCTGAATCTGTCGTTGGAGAAAAGAACAAGTCAAGTTTTATTATTTCGTTGTATGAATTGTGTTGTATTAATTACCTACAAACTTTCGCGAAAGGCATTTAGTTAAATTACATCAATTCAGGCATGTGAAAGTGCGTATTCAAGTAGGCCTACATGTATAATGCTACGACTTTTAAACGATTTTCTATATTCTGAAGACCGGGAGAGAAATTGTCTAAATAGGACTAAATATATTACTTTATTCATTTCTCCACCGATATATTCTACTATAATATCTGAATCAATATAAAATCTTTAGTTTGGTAGCGAGAGTTGAAAGTGCTAAAGATTCATTGAGCTCTATTACATATATTACATTTATATATTGAGATCACTGTACAGATTACAGTTAGTTCCATTGTGACCCAGCATAAAACTACACACGTTATATTTTCTGGTAATTGGCAACCCTTCAGAAACAACGTCAATTTCAATTCACCGCCTTCTGCAATAGTCAATCTCTTATACTGCATGCAATATCAGCTCCCCTCATTCCCCGCATTTTTTTGGCTCAAGATAAAGTGTGAGCATAATACGAGTAGTAGCGGTGAACAACAAAGTCAGCATGCGTGTGTGGAGCAGCAGCACGTTATAGAACTTACAAAAGCAAATTTTAACCACCATTTATAGAAATATCACCATCATCATCATCATCATCATCATCATGATGACAATTAGCAAAGTGTACGACGATTTTAACTAGCGTACGACTATTTTCAGTTGTTGGTACGACTGTTTTACGTTTCTGATCTGGCAACCCTGAGATAACGAGTACGTGTCTACGAATGTGTACAAAAAATACTCAAGCAATCGCCGCTCAATTGCATTTCTCAGATATTTTCTGCAGAAAATATAAGTAAGTACACACCTTTAAAACATCGGAATATAATTAGGGCCGGTATTCATAGTCGCAATACGTCGAACTTTAATATCTTCTTAAGTTGAGATTCTGGCACAAACAAGTAGTACTTATGACGTAGTTACTTTATAAAGTGAGACTTGACAAAGTCGAACTTATTGCTATTCATAGTCACTAAAGTAGAATTGTTGGGATGTCGAAATAACGGGAAAATCCAAATACAAGTCGTCCCTTAAGCTCCTCCCATCTCAAGCTCCTCCTACTCACTATCGGGACCCGCCCGGGAAGGAGGGGTTTAGGGTGGGGAGTAGACATCTATGAGGTAACGGTGGAACTACTAGCAGCACAGAGGCATCTTTTGGGGGCTGAAGTAGTAGCACCGCTGAAAATCGGAAAATTATTTTTTTCTCCCTTTTGTCCTCTTCTTTTTACCGTATTACCTCCCTTTTCTCCTTCACTCTACCTACCTATTTGTGATCTATTCCTATCCTACAAATTTTCGCACTTACGGGGATTGGATCTCAGGACCGATAGCATTATAGCCTATCGCTTTAACCACTACGCCATTAGTAATCGCAGTAAGAATCGATAATTCTTTCAGGGCAAAAGATAGATATATGGCGTGCACCGGCAAAGCTCCACCCACCCGCTCGTTTCCCCTGCTGACCCTCGCTTCTGAGCCAATGCGCACGCTACTGTTTCTTCCCCTACATCTCCTATCACAGCTATGTACTTGCTTAGTGCCGATACTGCAGCTCACTGTTGTAGCCTTTGTCATATACGTATGAAGCATGTTAAATTAAGATGGCAACACAAAAGTACTAACTTCCCAAACAAATATTACATAAATGACCCTCGGAACATATCAAAACTACACGAAATAAAATATTACGAAAATTACAATTGTACCATAGTAAAATTGCCCTATTAATTTAGTAGGGCATTCTGAATTCTCCCGAAATTCGAGTTTAGTGGAAGTTAGGTTATGAACAGTGATATTAATTTTGAAATTTACTGAATTCTCCCAAAATTCTAGTTCAGTGGCAGTTAGGTTGTGAACAGTGGTTCCTTCCCCTCGCTTCCGAGCCTGTGCACGCACCTATTGTACCATGGCTTCCTTGATAGTTGTAACAATGTTTTATGAAAGGTGTGGAAGGGTAAAAAGTTTCTGTATTTAGTTAAATAATGGGAAGTTAGGTAAATTCTGGGTCAGTGACAGGTTTTGTTAGGTTAGCAACGTTATGTTGTTTAGGAGCAATATACTGAATAGCGCAATGTTTATTATGTCTCACATTGAATCTCTTCTGCAATGAAGCCCTAAACCCCGCCTTCCGAGGTGGGTCTCATGAGAGAGTTGGTGGGAGGAGCCTAGTGCACAGCGTAAAACTATTATTTCCCGAGTTCAGAGATTGTTAATACATGATAAATATAAGTTTTGTTAGAAGGATAGCTTTTTATATAATTGTGAAATGTTTGTTGGTGTATTGTATGGTACAAGGGTTATTCCCACATTTTTCATTTATATATGTTTAATAATTGGTACAAGGGGTATTCTCGTATTTGGTTCGGTCGGGAGTCCCGTGTGAGTTGTAGTGCAGGCACCGGTCGGCAGTGTCGAGTGAGCTGTTGCCGGCCGTCAGCTGGTATCACCATGGCAACGGAATATTGAGAGTGGGCGGAGCATAAGGGGCGACCTGTTTTTGGATTTAGCCGAAATAAGTCGTACTTTATCAAGTCAAGGGTCCCCCTGACTTATTTCAGTTTAAGCCAGAACCATGGGTAGAGATTCTGAGGATCTGGGCGAAGTATTAGAAGAAAATCGCACCCCAAAGCGTTATTTGCGAAACATGATGAATCCATTCATATTCTAGGGAAGATGGTACTTTGCAACACAAGCTGGTCTGCTTTCCACACACTGCTCGCCTGGCCACTTCGCTCCTGCCCTGCTTCCCTGCAGCGCATGCCGCCATGCTGGTAGCCGCTGCTCAACCTCAACTCCGGTAATGCATAGTTGCAATTGACATGTCACCTAATATATTACAATAAAAAAAGACCCTCGCACCTCCACATAATATTTCGTAATTATAAAAACGACCCTTGCAACAAAATAGACTATTTCAAAATACAAAAATACCCTTGCACCATACATAATATTTCACAATTATAAAAAATGCTGTATTATCTATATTAATAAAAGGAAGTGTCTGTCCTCCGTCTGTCTGACTGTCCGCGATGCCCAGCGAAATCTACTCAACGCAGAGATCTGAAATTTTATACATAGGCATACTGAAGGGTCGGAAAATGCACCTCGAAGCCGGAATTTTAATTTTCGCTTTCGTTCGTGAGTTATAAGTGAAAAATGAGCAAAAAACGTGCATTTTTTGCATTTTCAAAGCTTCAGTTTCAGTAATAAATTTCAATATCAAATCACTTACAGTTGACTGTGGCTATTTTTGTCATCATACCTCATACCTTGGGAATAAAAGCAATGCGATTGCTTGATTTTGTTAGTCCATCCTGGATGATTCATTTGTTTAGAGTGTCAAGGCCCACAGACATATGACATTTTCAACGTACACGGAAGAAGGATAATCAACCCTAAATATGGTCAAACATTGTTCGATTTGAACGAAACTCACTATACAGGGGTTTTCTGGGCCAAGGAACTCGAATCTGAGGTCACTTTTACCAGGGGACGCTACCTAATCGTGGAATGCACTCCACGTGATTTAACTATTACCGGTATGCTCTTAATTTTTAGTTTTTAATTTATGAAATAATTATCGCAGGGGAAGCCGCGGGCACATGCTGTTTGTCTGTCTGTCTATGATGCCCATCGAAATCTACTGAATGCAGAGATCTGAGGTGGGCGAATGCACCTCGAAGCCAATTTTTTAATTTTAGCTTTCGTTCGCGAGTTATGAGTTAAAAACTGGCAGAAAACGTGATTTTAGCACTGTCGAAGCATCAGATTTCAGTAATACATTTCAATGTCAAATCAATTGCAGTTGGCTTTGGCTATTTTTGTCATACCGTGGAAATAAAAGCATCGCGATCGCTTGAATGTTGTAAGCCCACGCTGGTCGATTCATTTGTTTAGAGTGTCAAGGCCCACAGACATATGACATTTTCAACCAACACGGAAGAAGGATAATCAACCCTAAATATGGTCAAACATCGTTCGATTTGAACAAAACTCGCTATACTGGGTTTTCTGGGCCAAGGAATTCGAATCTGAGGTCGCTTTTACCAGGTGACGCTACCTAATCGTGGAATGCACTCCACGTGGTTAAGGTGTTAATAAATATGATTTAACTATTATGCTCTTAATTTTTAATTTTTGATTCTTGAAATAATTATCGCGGGCGAAGCCGCGGGCACATGCTAGTAACATTAAATATGGCTAAATTGATGCAGGAAAATTCCCTTGCACTAACACTACTCATTTCATAACTAACAAAATATCTCAAAATTATAAAAACCGATTCTTGCGTTAAAACTCATGAAATCCCCCCATCGTAACTCAAATATACGAATGCTTTCTTCAGTGCTCAACATTCGCTCGTGGCGTAATGGCTAAGACTCCTGGCTATAATAGGCCTACTAGGGGTCCTGAGTTCAAGTCCTGGTCAAACCAAAATTTACTAGTAGGAAGAGGTCTCAAATTGGTAGGTAGGATGAAGAGGAGGTGAGAGGAAGGAGACAGGAAAGGAAGAGAAGAAGAGAATAAAGAAGAAATAAATTATTTTTTCTGTTTCATCAGTTGCCTAAGAGATGGCACTACCATCGCTGCTAGTAGTTCAAATGCTGCCGCTAGGGGAGGGATTGAGAGTAGGAGCGGGGGACTCTGGTGTGTTGTAATGTACCATTTTCCCAAATTCTACAGTGACAATGAATTTAAAAAGAGATTTCGTTTCAAGAAGACACAATTCTGGGAATATCAATCACCTATCTTTCATCAGCATTTCTCTCTGGTGGCATTTCGTATCACCCCAAAGATTCCTAAGGTGTTTTGAATCTCTCTAAATCTGCAGGTCTGCAAAAAAATAAAAATTTTCAGCTGCATGAGATATTTTTACTAAATTATATGTTTTAAAATGCACTGATTCCAAAAATGGCATCCATTTTCCCCTATCACGTAAGGTTTTTTTGCAAAACTAAAAGATACACAGTATTGGTAAAAAGCACTCATGTATTAAGATGAATCAAACATATTAATTTTTACAACAAATGAAACATCATTTTGTGACATTTACTCACAATTTTATGTTTATTCATCTTTTTTGTGAAACCTTTTCTCTTTGATCCTTCGCCGGACTCGTTTCCGATTTCCATCTTTGGTTTCCCCGCTTCAGCATCCAACAGTAGTCCGCAAGCATATTGACATCCCATCTTCCTTGGTACTGTCTCTCGATATCACGGACATCCTGGTGAAACCGTTCACCCATTTCTTCACTGTAAGCTCCCAAGTTTTCAGGAAAATAGTCTATATGGGAGTGTAAAAAATGAACCTTTTAGCTCATCTTGCATCCTTGAGCTTTGTACGCTGCCATCATACGATGCACAATGGTTTTGTAGTCAGGATCCTTAGTATTTCCCAAAAATCTTAACACTACACCCTTGAACGATTCCCAAGCTTCTTTTTCCTTCTCATTCATACTTTCCACAAAGAGGGAGTCGGATAAAAGTTTTCTTATGTCGGGACCAGTGAAAACTCCCTCTTTCAACTTGGCTTCAGACAGCTTCGGGAATTTAGAACACAGATATCTAAAACAATTCCCATCCTTTTGCACTGATTTTACAAACTGTTTCATAAGCCCCAATTTAATGTGAAGAGGGGGCAATAAAACCTTTTCTGGTGGAACCAGAGTCGTATTGATGATGTTTTTCTCGCCGGGTTTTAGGGTTTCTCGCAGTGACCAGTCACTTTTGATCCAATGCTGCTCTCTGGCTCTACTATCCCACAAGCATAGAAAACATGGGTACTTTACATAACCTGACTGCTGACCCAAAAGCATGGTTAGTATTTTGAAGTCCCCACAAACCATCCATTGATGGTCTTGATATTTGATTTTGTCTAGAATAATGGCCAAATCGTTATAGTTTTCTTCCATATGCACCGAGTGTCTCATAGGGAGGGATGCAAAAGTATTTCCATTGTGCAGCAAGACTGCTTTAAGACTAGCTTTGGACGAATCAATGAATAGGCGCCATTCAGATGAATCATATTCTACATCAAAGCACTTCATGAGCCCTTGTACATCATTACAAAAAACTAGATGTCCCTCTTTGGAGAAAAACTGAGTAAATTCTTTCTCTCGGTGCCTATACCACGAAAATGAGGTACCAGATGACAGAAGGTTTTTGTTTTTTAGTCTTGAACCTAGCAATTCGGCTGCATCTTTTGAAAGACCTAAATCTCTTACTAGGTCATTGAGCTCACTCTGAGAAAATAGTTCAGGCCCCTCGTCAACAGAAAAATCTGAGCTAGATTCGTCCTGGGGAGGTAATGTGTCTTCGTCCTCTGACTCACTCAGGTATTCATCTAAACTGGAAGGTGGCTGTGGGATTGGTATTTCAGAGCTATGGGGCACTGGACGAATAGCTGAGTCAAGGTTAGGATAAGATATGTTCTTTCTATTTTTTGTATTAAATCCCTTTACATATACTGAACAGAAATAGCAATCGGTTGTATGATTTTTCTGCTCACGCCATATCATAGGAATTCCAAAACGAAATGAGTTTTTCTTACCCTTAAACCACAAACGAAGATCTTCCTCACATCTTCTACACACCTTGTGAGGGGCCCATGGTTTGTCTTTACCCCCAAGTTTTAATTTGAAGTAAGCAAAATAAACCTTCTTCACAAAATCATTAATGTTTCTCTGTTGACGTTTCACAGTGTATTCACCACAAATAAAACAAAAGCTATCAGGAGACATAACACAACCTCTTGGAGCCATGATTACGAAATAGAAACAACAGCACTGTTCAGTTTGAAAGCGATGTGTCTACTGACGGCAGCTCTACTGTCATGCAGTGTTGCCAACCCTTGTTTGACCAAAAAAAGGAGATTGGCACTAAAAAAGAAGGAGAATAAAGTAGATTTTCAAATTTAAATGGGTACCACTTTTCCATAAATATACACAGAAAATATTGGTCTTTTTCAAAAACATATCCTAAAATTCACATCAAAACGACAAAAGTGATGTAATGTTTAATGTAAGAGACTCTATCTTGTCATTCTCACAGCTGCATCTACACATTTTACAGGGATGTCACTTTTAACTTAATTGTTCTCACCCGATCTGTCAAGGACCTATTCACCATGAATGAATGGCAGTCTTCTCGTGCCATAAGTCTTTTTGTATGGAGCAAAGCATTGATTGTTTTTGTTCCAAGTCTATTTCTTGATTTTGTTTTCATATTATTAATCTGTGAAAAGCAGCATTTGAATGTGGGAGACTCAGTAGGCCTACACACCACAAATTTTTATAATGCTGGAAATGTGAGTTTTCCATCGGAAAACTTTTGTTTTACGAACTAGATTTTGATTTTTGCCTCTATTTACATATAACTTCATTCCATGACAAAGCAAAATCAGACAAAAAAAGGAAAAATACATATTTTAAAAGGAAAATGCCATAAAGTAAGGAGATTTGCTATGTTTCTAAAAGTTTTAAGTAGAAAAGTAGACAATGTTAAAAAAAGGAAATCTCCTTCAAAATAAGTAGACATGGCAACACTGCTGTCATGTGCGATACTGAGCTTCTTTGACTTGTGCCGACCCCCTCCACCACTCACCCCTAACAGTTAACATTATACGCGTATATTGTATAGATAAGCTATAATTGAATAAATTAATGTAAAAATCAATTGTTTATGAGAATTTGTAAGATAAAATACCGGATTTTCAATAAACCATAAATTTTATGAAAAATAAATATAACCACTTCACTTACACAAAAAATGGACGTGATAGAAGTTTTTTGGTATTTTTTTAGGTATTAGGAAGTAAGTTAACATTATGTACGAAAATTAAGAGACATCCTATGCAGTTTTTTAGTTGCAGACCTGTGTAATTAATATCGAAATAAATACATAAGCGTCCCGGTATTAATTCTGAAGAATGTCCAAGCTAATATATGCACAAAATATTCTCAAGAAACTATGGATCAGTTTACTTACAAGCTGCATAATATGACTGAATGAATTGAATTCTTTGTTTACAATGCACAGCGCCGGCTGTATTTTAATATCGAATACGTACCCAGATGGCTTTGCATTACATGAAATCTGAAAAAATCTTAAAATACGATTCGCTAATTGAATTGTTACACGCACGATTTTTCATATTATCGAGTTTGACTTTAATATGTAGAAGAAGTAGAGCTTTATGAAGTCAGACTTTAAATAAGACCATGAATACGAATAACATATAAGTTGACTTGTCCAATAAGCTCAGCTTTATAAAATCATTCTTATAAGTTGCCGACTATGAATACCGGCCTAAGTCTCCCAGGAGGGTAGTTAAGGAATTCACGTTACTCATCGTTTATCATTAAGGAACAGATAGGAACTGAGCAGCCCATTGGCCGCCGCCATTATCTGACACAGTGAAAATGCCCCTCGGTTCTAACCCAACCGAGGTATGTTCACAAACTAGTCGTAATATAGAGAATACTATGGTACCTCATCAGCAAATGCCGTGTGCTAGATCCTCTCAAAATGGTAGGTTCACTGATAGCTATTGGTATGCAGCATTTATTTCAAGTACGCAAGTACCGTAAAATAAAATGCTTTTTTTTTAGATCAGTGTTAACATTTTCGGGTCCAGTCCTATCTCCTTAGCATTACGGGTTTTTTACTAAACGAAACAACTACAGTGCGCCCGAGAATATTCTCCGCAGCGGCTACTTGTTGGAGAGGCAGCTAGCTGCAGCAGTTAAGTTGGTACTCACCACAGCCGATCATTGTAGGTGCTGGAAGTGCTGTCACAATATTCGATCTAAATGCTTGCACACTGCAATATGTACTGATTAGTAATTAGACAATGCACCCATTGATAAAGTGACAATGACCTCTGCCTGCCTGCATACACAGCTGATGGTTTGTTTTTATAAAAGCTCGTGTTGCCAACGTAAATGCTGCAGCTAGCCCTCTCTCCAGCAAATAGCAACTGCGGAGAATGTTCTCGGGCGCACTGTATAAAAATGTGTGTCTAGGTGCAAAGATTATAATCAGGCCTGAAATTGTTCCAAGTTTGGTTCGCATATAAATTGTACACTTAGGTAAAGTGCACTTATTGTCTCATTTCTGCAGTAGAAAAAAGTCCAGAGTCTTTTGCCTTGAGAGACTATTCTTTTACTAGCTGACACTTTCTCCATTTTATCTTCTTTGTCAAAAGAAGTACAGTCCAGTTACCTTGGCAGTAAGTGCAGTTCATGGAAAATATTCAAATACAGTTAGAGATTATGATTATGATAAGAAATATACGAGTCTTGCATGTCCAATTATCATAGAAGTGCATCTCTAACTCTATAGTCATGCTTTACTAAACCCATTTAAGCCCTTCACCTACTTGCTTGGGGCATGAGCCACCACTGCATAAATGATCTCAAATATCACTAGCGTCTAGTGGTCTATTATATATTTTTCTGGGAAAAAATATGTGTGTTTTCATATCTTCTATCAAAAAAAGTTTTATAAAGTAGCTAATTTATTCCAAACGAAACATGATTTTCTAATAAGGTTCTAGACTATTTCCTTAAAACCTAACAATTTTTTTTATCAGACTGAATTGTATTGTGTAAACTATAATAGGTAGAGACTTTAAATTTTGACAGTACCTTCCTTTCATAATGTAAGTGCACACTAAGGAAGGATTTTGAAAAATTTTGATTTTAAATGCCAAAAATCAAATGTTTTCGAGGATACTTAATACCTTTTTACACAGAATTATCAAGACCAAATCACATTCCATGTACAGTTCTCATGACAACAGTGTATTGTTGGCAGTGGTCACAGGTAGCTTTGGAAGTATAATGAAATTCACGAAAATAGTGCACAATGTGATGCAGTCACACAACTTTCTCTACCCTGGACATGGAAAATACCATACGAGGTTGTGACGTACTAGGTGAGAATATTTATTTGATAAGGCGCCACTCACCCTTATAGACAATGAACCATATACTTTAACACTTGACCTTAACATTCAAAATCTGTCACAGAAATAATTGCCGACAACTTCAGCCGAAGCTTCCTGTCAGGAAGATATATTATTTTATTTTTATGAAAAATAGTCAAGTTTTCCAAAACAAATTTTAACACAGTTTTATTTAGTAACATGTACATTAATTAATTAAGTTACTTTAGTTTAGTTTGAGAGACCTCAAAAAAAATACAATACAAGTAGTCAGTCTTTTGTCGCTTCTCTTCTTTTCTCAGAATGAATACTTGTCGTCTTGACTGAATCCTGAGGTCCGACCAAACACTTCTTCTACTTTCCAGGTCCTGTTGGAAATAGTTCTCTTTGACGGAAGACGTCATACACATATAGAACCACTGTAACTAGAATAATATTTCAGTTTCTCGTTTTGATGCATCTAAAATTGCTCAATACACTTTGAATTGTCTTTACATATAAAACTTGTTAATTATCAGTTTATTGTGCTTTCCAGTTTACCAACTGCACGCTTGTAATTCTCTTCAAACCTAACTGAAACCTAATTTGACTCTTCTCGTCAGTGTTGATTTCAAAAGTACTCCAACTACCAACTCCAAAAAGTACATAAGCATATGTAAATATATACTCCTTCCCATCTAACTGTAACTTTCCTATTAATACTAGTGTGTCTATATTTCTTAATGATGTGTAGAGAAATTCAAATACTTAATAAAACATAAATTTGTATAACTAAATATACTTCCTTCTTCCAATGTAATTTGTGACTTTTTTTCAAATGAACTTTGTATCTCTTACTAAATTTCCAACCCAATTTACGATCACAGTACCATCACAGGATCTGTTATTATTCAATATCATAACTTTATCTACAGGGAAAATGTCCGACCTGTTCTCTACAACCTGTCCGCTTATTCTCTTCTTATCATAACAGAAATTACTTCTTGTTCCGACCCAACCTTGTTCCTAACTCACTGAATTAACAGCTTCGGATGAAAACATAGTTTATTGTACTTATCTGATTTGTACTGATTTATATCTGGCAATCACTCCATATATCTCCAGGCAGTGACCTCGTAATTGCGGGTTGACCCACAAATATGGTGTAGCGTAGTCTTTTGGTTTCACTCAATTCCAGCAACGACAGCTGCTTCTTACACCACCATATGCTGTTTTCTTCTACATCGAAGCAGAATTCCACTGGCAGGACCGCCCCCAAGGTTGGCAATCTGTGGCTGTGAGACCCATACCACATTACATCTCTTCTTCCCAATCTTGGTTGTAGGAGAATGACCACGAAAGCTTTGGATTCCACTCCAGAACCATCACCAACTCAGACCATCGATCGATTAGACAGAGTCTCTCCTGCCGTCCTTCCTCCAAGGAACACTTCCTCGGTTCAACTTCCTCAGCACACCTTTCGCCGACTGACTACGACTCACGTTCCTTCTAACCGTCCTTCCGTATTTCAAAAAACTTGCGCAGGTGCAATCTAGAGTGCTTTTCTGTAACAAACTTGTTTTCGTAAAGTAAAACTTTCACAAACACAGAGTGGTAATGGGTGGTTTAACTTCAGTCCATCACAAATATTTACGAGCGACTTTTCACTTCGTTACAAGGTATAGTAATATGTGTATCATTATATCCCAGGTTTATAGGGAGGGAAGTATGAAAGTGATAGTGAATTTCCTTTTAATTTCATCTCCCAAACGGTTTTTTGGTAACATGAGAGTGAGAAATAAATATTCCGCAAAGACAATACAATTTTATGTTACCGGAATTTCTGTTTATTCAACCCCTACCAGGCTTGGTGTGTAGAAGCGATGGGATGCAGAATTCTACATCCTCTACGAGCCATAAAAAGCTATATTAAGCGTTTTCTGAGGGAATAGTTTGAGTGTGATTAGTCGTTCTTCCTTATTTCAAATTCTAAGTACCTATATAAGGACCTAGAATTTGAAAATCGAAAGTCCTTTGTAAGTTAATTTCAAATTACAAAATACAAAACCCGGGCCTTTTAAGCTAGTTAAGTAAATAAAAATAAATTTAAAGAAAACTCATGCTGGTTTTGTTAACCTCGTGCTCGCCTGTTAAGTTCTACATAATAGTCTTACATCGCAAATAATTACAATCTTAACTTTTTGTACACAATAATTTAGTTACAAATAGGCCTACCATAATTTTATCGGGCCATAGACATTAAAATAGGGAACGAGGGGCAGCACAGGACTTGTTCCCCTGCCACTCCTGGACACTGTACATCATTTACATGATTTACATGGAACAAATAGCTACTTCCTCTGTCAAACTTTTGTAGGTGAATGACAGGAGTTTAAGAGTGGAATCGATAGTCCTCCCCCAGGTAAGCATGCTTACCTACCTAGGTGGCAGCTGATCGACAGAGGTCTGCTACCTGGCAAACCCCTAGCGGTCTCCCAGAACTGTCACCAACATGCTTTCCGTCTGCAAGCCACGTGGCACGAATTCCCGCGTCAACTTTGACAATATGCTGGAGTTTGCAAACTATGTGAAAATCATAGACGAGCAAGCGAGAAGAATGTTGTCATAGCTATATGTGAGCGACATGGAGGACCCTTTTCACAAATATAAGGATCGCAAATTTAAGGTGCAATTCAGATTTTAAAGGTAAACAAAGAATGAAGACCAGTTCCTGCTGGTCCCTCCCCTGTGCTACTGCCGAATGTGTGCGTAGCAGGTGAAGATGATAGCCGCGGCCAGCTTAACATATTGCCAACATCCACTTAGAATAATACAATGTTCTTATGCTTAAAAATATTAAGATAATCTTTTATAATAGTAAAACTAGATGGTTTTATTCAGAAAATGTTTAGTATTCCTCATAAATGTTCTTAAAAAATACAACTGGTGAAAATGTATACTGACTTTCTCCCTATCATATTGGTCACTATGAAGTAGCCATGTTAGCTCGACTGTGATGGATCTACACGGTTGCCATTTACTGCAAAATCCGAACTCCTGCTGGAACCTCCGCTGGCAGGGGTTTCATGATAGGGAACTCCAAGGGGGCTGCCAGCTGGGTGTGGGTAAGCCCCTATACCTGGAAGAGCTTTATAAATCTGACTTTAAGAGCACAGTGCCCTTTTCTTATGTTTTTTCTAGTCATATTATTCTTTTCAGAATATTGCAATTTTACTTGTAAGCTGTTGCAATTTGCTGTAGGTTTGGTTATATTACGTGGTATTATGCTTTGTTAAATATTAAAATTACTGCACTTTTCAAAGAAGTTGTTTGCTGCGTATTTGAAATTGACTAATAACGTTTGATGCCTCTGATATCGATAAGTCATGATACTTGCAAGGATCACAAGGAAAATCAGCTTGTTACTGCACTATTACAGTATCAATATGCAGTGATTAATACGCCATGTTAATGATCTCGAGTCCTTTAACTTTGAAAATTGTGTCTTTTAATTAATGCATATTCAATTGTCAGTTTACAAATAAATTATGTTCTCGAAAATGTGTGCATTTTGTACTGTTTTTAGCTTTTCTTAATTTTGATGTTAACAATTTTCTTGTAGCTAGCTGAGGGGGGGGGGGGAGATGTTGATTGTTTATATTTTAGATTGTTTTGATTTAATAATTTTAATTTAATTGTATTTAAACATGCCTTCAAAATAAAATGCAGTTGCACCAAAAAATGAATATAAAAAGTGATTTAACCATTTAACACACCAGAACGCTAAATCAATGAGAACCCTGTTTCTCTGCAACGAGACTGTTCCATCTGGGGGTAATAGGCAATTACACCTGAAGTGAGTTGCTTGTGTCCAGTTATTCCGCTGTTTTGTTTTGGTTACCGTCACTGCAGAAAACCCCACTTCACACAAATAGGTTGTCAAAAATGGCAATAGGGATTTAAGTACAGTGGTGGCAATCTCTGGGTATTTCGCCATGACTGTGATCCAGAACACCAGTAGAGTTGTTGTCTCGAACGTAGTTTTAAGGCTGCCGTCATTTGCAATCTCCAGCAGTTGATCTTCTTGTTGCATAGACATGCTAGATTCGCCTGATTTGTTGACAAATTGGTCGCGGATCCATTTCTTACCAGTTTGTGGGTCTTTTGTGGTTGGGAAGTAGCGCTCGAACTCTTTTAAAAGCAAAGACAGGTGAATGCACCAACTGGGAGAATGAATGTTCAGGCTCAGTGTTGCCTAAAATCCCCGCTGTCTGAAACATGTCTAAAATGCCTCTGTTCAGGCACCGTCCCCACAACTCCAGTTTGGCTTTAAATGCAGCTGCTTTGTCTGCCAATATCAAAACAGTTGTCATTTTCCCCTGAAGGCACAGATTGAGCAGGCTGATTATGTCACACAGGTAAGCCAGTTTTGCAACCCATACCTTGTCACTGAAATGTGCTGCCAGCGGTGACTTCTTTTCTGAGAGAGATCTTTTCAATGGCTCTCGTAATTCAAATACTCGGATTAGCAATTTCCTCTGGATAATCATCTTATTTCTGTGTATAAGAGAAGGCATCTGTACTCTGCGTCCATCTCCTCACAAAGCTGCTCAAACAGGCATGAGTTAAGGGCGTGTGCTTTGATGTGGTTAATAACTTTAACGACATCAATCAATACGCTGTTAAATTCCGGTGACATTTTTTGGCTTGCCAGCATTTCCCTGTGAATGAGACAATGCATAGATTCACTCTCAGGTGCAACCTCCTTAATCCGAGCAGTTAAACTAGACAGTCGTCCGGTCATGGGAGCAGCTCCGTCTGTGCATATGCTGGTACAAAAGGACCATTTTAGTTGTCATGATGTATCCAGTGACTTGAACACTTCTGCTCCTGTGGTTTTGGTTGGCAAAGATAGTTCACATAACAAATCCTCATGCACATCCTCCTGATATAGATATCGCACATAAACAAGTAGTATTGCCTTGTCAATATCTGTAGATTCGTCAGCCTGGAGTGTGTACCATGGTGATGTATTAATCCTCTCCAACAGTTGTGTCTCAATGTCTTCGGCTATTTCCTTAATGCGCCTAGTCACAGTGCAAGCAGACAAAGGCACATATGCCATCTTTTCCACAGCAACCTCTCCTAGAAGTTTATGGCAAATGTCTTTAGTGGAGGGCAAGATCAATTCTTCACCGATAGTGAATGGCTTTTTAGCCTTAGTAATACGGTTAGCCACCAAATATGATGCTCTCAGTGCGTTCTCCTTTATTAATCATAAATTTCTTCTGTCCTTCGTGTTCCCATTTTTTTCTTTCAAAATACTCTAGGGGCTGGTCTTTTAATCCAAGGTGCTTGGCATTCAAGTGGCGAAGCAGTTTTGAAGGTTTCATTGCCTCATTAGAGAGCTAGTTTCCGCAATCTAGGCAGAGCGGTTTTGGTGTGTGGGAATCACCTGTCCCAATAAATCCATATTTCAAGTAGGACTCATGGTATTGTCTGTTAAAAGTTACATGTTTCTTTGATGTTGAAGCTCTTCTTCTGTTTCTTCACTGGGCCTTTTCTTTTTCCCAAGGAAACTTTCTAACGATGTCTGTTTCATACTCATTTTCGCTAATTTCTGGGTTAAATTTGAGCAAACACATTATACACATACACCAAGCACTGTTAAACATGAGAAATACTGGTGAACATAGAGAAGAGCGATACACACTTTCTCTTTACCAAAGCTACAGCGTCACTGCTGCTCAGCTCCAGACGTCCAAAACCGCCCCGATATCACGATATTTTGTGCATGTGCAGTATTGGTGTGGCTTTAGGTGACATCTTTCAGCTCCCGGTTAACCTTTCGTTCATGGAAAGTCGCACAAAACCCGAGAGAAATACACTACAGTAAATAAAATGGAAATAATTTAATGTTCCTTGGGTGGCCCAGTACCATTTTATCTACGGACCAGTACCGGTTCACGGCCTGGAGGTTGGGGACCACTACAGTGGCTTTCAAATGAGAAGTCTTTTCCTTCACCGCCAATCACGTGTACGGGCTAAAAGACTGCCGCTAGCAATGAGAGTCTTCTCGCCGTCTCTGATTGGACCGCGTATCTATGCAGTTGAAGGACATAGGACATGTCATCTGCAAAGCACCTTAGTGTAGTGTATTGCTTCACTGTAAAAATTCCATTAGTAAAATAACTTATGTCATTTTGAATGGCAAACAGTACCCTCTCTTAGAGTTGTAGAGTTCCATTTTAGGGGCTGAGTTGTAAAAAAGGTTAAGGGTGAATAAAAAGTGCAAGCCCATTATGAAACATTCTCTTCCCTTATGTACAAATAAATATTTCCTTCATTTTAACCACTACAAATACTATTATTCCTACTACTTTTGACAAACCACAAACATAAGCCAACACAGTTTAAAATTACTTACTACCTTCTTTTTTCTCCGTTCATTAAACACAAGCAACGTTTTATCATAGCCAAGGATTTTTCAATTATTTCCTTATTTGCCTTACCAGTAACTTCAGGAGAGAGATTAATTTCTTTATAAACAGATCACAATTTAGTCTTTTCCATAATGTTCCTGGTATGTTCAGCAGTTTCAAAGTCATTTGTTTCTAAACAAAGTGTTGCCAACCAGAAGAGACTAAATTCTGCTACAGTACATAATTACCCAAAGGTTTTTCAATTACTGTTCTAAGCACAAACTAATTGAAATCATTTTAGTTTTTAAAATTTACGGTTCAAAAAACATAAAACTTCATATGACATTAGACCATTATATAGAACTTAACACGCTCACACGAATAGCAAAACTCGCCAGTGCTCATCTTGTGCTCGCCTATTAAGTTTTGTATAATAGTCTTACATTGTAAATAACTATGAAATTATATTATTGATCGTTCATATCAAAAGTAGCCTACCCATTTAAAAAATTTAGAGAAGTTCTGCTCTTCATCAACTCTAGAATAAATCCTAAATCAAATTTTATTTGTATTTGCTACCAATTATTATCAACAATGCATCACAATGAAGGATTTATATAAATAAACAAATTAATCATCAATTTTGAGAATGTACCTATGAGAGTCATTTCAAAAGTTCTGCACACTGTAAGATAAAATTGAAGAAAATAATCTATTTTGCAAAATACCTTTACAGGCCTTCAATACAATCTTCAGTCTTACTTATGACAGCTTCCTAACGTTTTGACAAATTTTGTGTTCTGGATAGGGCACCTTCATTGTTGAGCTGTCTGATTACTCAGGTCACCTCACTGGAAGCTAAATCAATTGTAACAAAATGTTTCCCACACAGTGGTTCCTTCAATTTGGGAAACAAATCAGTCTAATGGGTCTAAATCAGGACTGTATGATGGGTGGGGAAGTCTTTCCCATCCATAGACGTGGATAACGTTTTGTTACAATTGCTTTGTTGAAGCTTCCAGTGAGGTGACCTGAGTAATCAGACAGCTCAACAATGAAGGTGCCCTATCCAGAACACAAAATTTGTCAAAACGTTAGGAAGCTGTCATAAGTAAGACTGAAGATTGTATTGAAGGCCTGTAAAGGTATTTTACAAAATAGATTATTTTCTTCCATTCTATCTTACAGTGTGCAGAACTTTTGAAATGACCCTCGTATAAATTGACTTAAGCAATGCTTTACATATATGTTTCCATGTGTCCTTTGTAAAACTATCAGTCATAAAACTTGCAATGTCAGAATTCTACTTGACATATTTATACGAATTGATTAAGTGAATTCTGGACAGTTTTAAAAATCTACCAATATCAACATGGGGTTCGATGATTAGACTGCAGTCAACCAAAGTATTTAATTTGTTTTCTGTTCGCAGGTCCTAACCATGGCAGCCAAGCCTCTTATTCCTCACCTCAAGGAGAGAATCAAGGTACTGGAAGAGCATTCAAAAAAATTGGAAACACGTCTTGAGGATCAATTAAGTAAGAACAGGAATCTTGAAGCAGAACTCGAGAATAAAGTGCTTGAATTAGGAGAAGTGAAATCAGAACTGGAGAATAAAATGCTTGAATTAGGTGAAGAGAAAATAATTAATAAGCGTCAATTAAGTGAGCAAAAGAATCTTGAAACAGAAATGGAGAATGTAATGCTTGAATTAAGTGAAGTGAAAGTAATCAATGAGTATCAACTAAATAAGCAAAAGGATCTTGAAACAGAAATGGAGAAAAAAGTCCTTGATTTAAATGAACTGAAATCGGAACTGGAGAATAATGTTCTTGAATTAAGTGAGCTGAAAGAAATTTATGAGCATCAACTAAATAAGCAAAAGAATCTTGAAGCAGAAATTGAGAAAAAAGTACTTGAATTAAGTGAAGTGAAATCAGAACTGGAGAAAAATGTTCTTGAATTAAGTGAAGTGAAAAAACTTAATGGGCATCATTTAAGTGAGCTAAAGCATCTTGAAGCGGAACTGGAGAACAAAATGCTTGAATTAAAAGAAACAAAGCGAATAAATGAGCCTAATCAAGATAAACTAGCAGCAGATCTTAAGGATCAAATAATGAAGAATAAGAATCTTGAAGCAGAACTGGAGGCAAAAATTAATGATTTCAAATTCATAAATGGAAAACATGAAAAAGCTCGGAACCAGTTAGACATCAACAAGG
Organism: Ectobius pallidus; assembly: GCA_964059195.1. Lineage (NCBI taxonomy): Eukaryota > Metazoa > Arthropoda > Insecta > Blattodea > Ectobiidae > Ectobius > Ectobius pallidus. The sequence goes on from CAXKWD010000006.1 coordinate 9,267,945, forward strand.
AGTTCTGTCATGAGTTGATATCTGTGTTGAAGGATGGAGATAAGGTATGTTTAGTGTCTATATGCTCTTTATTTTCAAAATATACTCAATTCTATGGGACTGTAGGTCTATCCCTTACTTAGGCAAGGCCAACCATAAGATTGCCTTCATCTTACTGCTTTGTTGTGAAATGGTAGGAATAAGAGAAATGTGGTGAACATGGATTTTCTGATTTCATCTTTTTCTATATTGAAATACGTCATTAATTATCTGTAATTGGAGATTTGTTTTTGAATGCGTGAAATTCCTGAAGAGGTACAGTGATAGTCCAGTCACCATGTACTTTTGCCTGGAAAAAGGTCCGAAGTTAATGATTTTTTAATATGTTGTATGTGGGTATTCTGTGGTATAGAATCCAAGTTTTCCAATTCGAGAAACCTGTGCAAACTTCAGGGCAGCCGAAAAACCTTGAAATTTTGGGGCTTTTTTCAGTGTTTTCCTTATAACTCCTAAACAGTGCGTTCTAACCTAGAACACTCCATTACAGAAGTTAAAGAGCATTTAATTTCCTATTATTTCCGTTGCTTACACATTTTCTAAAACCAAATATGTACCGAGATATGGCACTTTAAAAGGCTCTGAAAAATTTTCAAAATATAGAAAAACTGCAGGATTTTTCCTAGTACCGGTAACTTCCATCTTTAAACATTTCTGTATGAATAACTTTCAATAACCTACACAATAGAAAACCCACCCTTAATGAGATGTTCTTTTAAGAATAAAGTACTCAATTATCAATGTATAAAAATGTATTTTGTAAAAATTTATACTACATGTGATGATATATGGATATATTAATTAAGTAGAAAATATGTAAATTATTACAAATTATCCATTAATATTGATTCATAAAAGCCTTGACCTCTTTGTTCCCGATGGCAAGTCGGGGATCATTTCTCAGTAATTCCTCTACCTTCTGACCAATGATATCATCGATGATGTCCTCCTTTGCTGCCGCTTCAGCATTTACTCCTTATAGGAGGAAGACCTTGGCAGCTGAAAATGTGCAGTATTTGACTGCATAAGGTTGTATGGGGTAAGACTACATCACCTTTGTTCGAGTCAGTGTGCAATACCAACGTGGACTACGTACAGATATACTTTGGGTGTAATGTAGTAGTAATGTAGTAGTATTCGATGGATAGCTTAGTGATATCGCTTATCAGAATACCAAAGCAGCTGTACGATATTGCTGGGCTTTGCTTCAGTAGGCCGTATTTTTTTGTTATTTTCGTTAACATTGGCCGTTACACTGTCACAAAGAAAATGTATTTCAATGCTGATGACTGAAATGGCAGCAAAGGGTATCGAGGTTAAGCAGGCAAAAGAAGATGCCAATGCCATTATAGTGAAAACTGCAATATCTAAGGCTGCTGACTTCAATAGTATAAAAATCATATTAAACAAAAAGCAGTTACCAACAAAGCTAATTTTAAATTTTCTATAGCAATGTCATACAATGCAAGATGCAGTAACCTAGCAAAATTATATAACACAACTGCAGTTGCCTGGCATAGTTGTTTTAATTAGAAAGCTCTTTCCAGCGAAGTTGTAAAATGTACGTATCTGTTGCCACAAAATGTAATTATAAACAAAAACTGATTGCCTAGCAAAGTTATTTTCTATTATTGTCTAGCGACTGTCTAGCAATGTCATAAGGATCAAAACACTGTTGCCCAGCAAAGTCCAATATAAAATTTCTTGCCTAGCAAATTCATATTAGAATGTAATTCAAAAACATCCAAAATCTGTTGCCTAGGAAAGACAAATTAAACAATAGGCTGATGCCTAACGAAGGGCTTATATATATACATTGTACATTTTGTGCTCTTTAACATGGTTTTTGTTTGAACCAAATATCTGTAAAAACCGAGGAGCTACAGAGTTTACTGCAAGCTTTCACAAAATGCAAAATAGGCTGACATGCCAAAACAAAATGGCTGCTCACAAAAAACTGAACATCTAAAAAATTAATTAATACATGTTTTCAACTCTGAGTATATTACAAGCATAGCTAAGAAAATTAAAAATAAATAAATTTTGTCAGCAACTTTTTCAAATGAAATCGGTTGATTTGATATGGATTGACCCGCCTTTCTGTTTCTCATCGTTTTTAATGCCATCTGAAACTCTTCCATACTTAATTTACTATATGAGTTGACATAAACACACTTTTTGCTTCACTTACCATATTTTGGTATGACACGTTTCAAGGAGCCTCCCCATTTCAAATACTCTGTCAACTGCCAAATCCTTCTCAGGAAGATTCTTTTGCGCACCTGGTGGGCTTTTTATGAACTTTCTGATTAAACTGTCCTCCTCAGGTATTTCAAAATTCATTAGGCTGTTCTTGAATTTTTTAATGTAAATTTTTTCCAAAATTTCCAGATCCTTGTGTTTACTGACTGACTTTAATAGTTTAGGTTCTTTCGAAATTTCATGGTCATATTCCCAAACATGTGATGCCACAGCTGATTTTTCAATTTGACAGTTTTTGATGTTCCTCACATGTTCTATTACTCTTGTGTCAATGTGGCATGTAAATCAGAAAGTTCATAAAAAGCCCACCAGGTGCACAAAAGAATCTTCCTGAGAAGGATTTGGCAGTTGACAGAGTATTAGAAAATGGGAGGAGGCTCCTTGAAATGCGTCATACCAAAATATGGTAAGTGAAGCAAAAGGTGTGTTTATGTCAACTCATATAGTAAGTTACATGTTATTTTATGAATAAATATTTTTAAATTCTGTTTTAGTAGTGTATTATCTTATACAGTGAGTCCCACGCAAGAGTTGGCCAATGACGCGGGTTTCTGTGTCGCAGCGGGCACAGCTCCAACTCCCAAGCAATGGGTGAAATATCTATGCTAATAAAGCCATGATCGGTGTAATGATTCAGGTTCTCACATTTACAGTTAAAATTACAATGAAAATAAACACGTACCTCATCACAAGAGATGTTGGAAATGTTCTCCTCTTGCATCCACACAATACTGGCACCTTTTTAGGAAATTTTCTTTCACACACGTAAGTTCAGCTTCCGAGATAGAGTTAATTTCTCTTCTAATGTTCTAATACAGAGTGCGGCAGAAACAATGACCCATTTTAAATTGCGCGCCATTGTTGAACACGACTTCCTAGAGAGTTGATGTTGGTACCAGTGTGCAGTGCAGTTCAAAGCATTGCCAGTCAGTATGGAGCGTTGGTCGAATTAACATCGTGCATTTGTAATTGAAACGTTTTTCAAAAGTGGTGATAGTGTCATACGTTTGTTTAGGCAACATTTTGACATTGGTCGGAATGATCAAGTTCCGTCCCAGAAGTCGATTACAAGATGCAGAGCAACAGCATCTGCAGCAAACAAGAAGCCCCCTGGTAGGCCACGTATGGTTCGCACCCCGGACAGCATTGCAAGAGTAACAGCTGCTTTAGAGCAAAGTCCAACGCGATCAGTTCGTCAGCATTCTCAAGTTCTTAACATCTCGGAAAGAAGTGCGCGACGGATGTTGCATCTGGATATGAAGTTCCATCCATACGAACTCCAAGCACCACTTGGACCAGTGTCAAAATGTTGCCTAAACAAACGTATGACACTATCACCACTTTTGAAAAACGTTTCAATTACAAATGCACTATGTCATTTGACCAACGCTCCATACTGACTGGCAATGCTTTGAACCGCACTGCACACTGGTACCAACATCAACTCTCTAGGAAGTCGTGTTCAAAAGTGGCATGCAATTTAAAATGGGTCATTGTTTCTGCCGCACCCTGTATGTGGGGAATTGACCTATACACTTTATTTTTCAAGTTCCCCCATAAATAATAGTCACATAGGCTATTGTTAGAAAACTTAAAGACAGTATCACAAGATAAATTAACTCTATCTCGAAAGCTGAACTTAGGCCCGTGAAAGAAAATTTCCTAAAAACATGCCAGTATTGTGTGGATGCAAGAGGAGAACATTTCCAACATCTCTTGTGATGAGGTACATGTGAGAACCTGAATCATTAGACCGGTCTCGGCTTTATTAGCATAGATATTTCACCCATTGCTTGGGAGTTGGAGCTGTGCCCGCTGCGACACAGAAACCCACGTCATTGGCTAACTCTTGCGTGGGACTCACTGTATATTAGTACAATGTGTTGTATTTAGCTTCGCCCCCACACCCCCGGTGTGGAGTGAAAAGTCACTCAGTGTGTCTGTCCTTTATTTTAAAACTTCAGTTGGACACACTGGTTTTATCATAATTAGCAATAACATTTTATTTTTTTATTTATTTTATTTTATCATATTTGAACAAATAAAATACATATTTATACAAGTAAAATAAAACAATTTTCAAATTTCAAAAGTAACTACAACTACTATTTAAAAAGAGGAAAAAAAAAATATAGGCTATATCTTCACAAGAAGTATTAACATTTAGTAATACACCCAAATGAGCAAGACTGCTCGTGCTCGGGTGCAGTTTCAAAAATATCAAAGTGAAGAAAGAGGAGAGACAAAGAAATAGAGTGTATAATGTGATTAACTAAAAAAGAAAGTAAAAAATATTAAACATAAATACATAAAAGGAATGAAACAAAAATTACTTAACAGCTAAAAAATTACAAAAAATTCTTTACATATCTATTAAATTTAACAGTGGAGTATGCTGAGAGATCAGGATATTTTCTGATAATTGAGTTATAGAAGCGCATTCCAAAATTAATTAATATAACATACAGGGTGGACCGCTCGAATGTCCCTAATTTCAATTGTATGTGACAGGTGAACGATTGAAGATAGAAACTTACAACAACGTTTATATGAAAGAAAAACTCAACAAGTTTTGATATCCATGTCACCACATCTCTATGTGAGCTCCAGCAGTCACTGTGACGATATCAAGCCGATGAACAATTTCTTGCCAAGTACGTTGGAGTATGTCTTCTGAAATGCTCTCAATAGCCTCTATGATGCGCTCCCGAAGATCACGAAGGTCATTGACTTGGGTGGCGTAAACTTTATCTTTGACGTAGCCCCAGAGAAAGAAATCAAGCGGTGTTAGATCAGGAGATCTCGGGGGGCCATGCGATCGGTCCTCCCCTACCAATCCAACGGCCAGGAAAAATGTTGTCCAAAGTCATACGAACTTCATTGAACCAGTGAGGAGGAGCGCCATCTTGTTGGAAAAGGATGTTAGGCTGCAGTTGTTCAATTTGTGGAAAGAAGAACTGCTCCAGCATGTCAAGATATGTGGTACCACGGACAGTTTTCTCGGCGAAGAAAAATAGTCCAATGACTTTATTCTGCGACAAACTGCACCAAACATTCAACTTGGGACTGTCACGAACGTGCTCTTGTGTGACGTGAGGATTCTGCGATCCCCAGATCCGCACATTATGCCGGTTTACCTTGCCTGATACATGGAAAATGGCTTCATCCGAGAAGAAAATCTTGGACATGAAATCAGGATCAACGCCGAGACGGTTTAGCACCGTATTGGCGAATTCCACTCGTTTGGGCTTGTCATTCGGCTCAAGACGTTGCATTACCTGCACTTTGTATGCATACAGTTTGAGACGTTTGTGGACAATTCGTTGCAATGTGGATTTTGGTACCTGAAGTTCCCGCGAAGCTCTTCTTAATGACTTCCGTGGGCTTCGCTCATATGTGGCTTGAACATTTGCAACCATTTTGTCGGATGCTCTGCGACCACCACCATGCTTCTTTAACACAGTTCCAGTAGTTAAAAATGTATCGTACCACTTCTTTATGCTTTTAGCAGTTGGAGCATCATGGTTAAAGACTCGCCGAAACTCCCTCTGAACTCTAACAATTGATTTAAACTCCGCATACCACAAAACAGTTTGAGCTTTCATCTGCGGTGTCGCCATTTTGATAAACGATAAAATCTAAGAATGAAAACCGTATCATTGCACCATCTACCGACAGAATTCGAAACTTGTTGAGTTTTTCTTTCATATAAACGTTGTTGTAAGTTTCTATCTTCAATCGTTCGCCCGTCACATACAATTGAAATTAGGGACATTCGAGCGGTCCACCCTGTATAATGTTATATTGGTATACTTAGCCACAGTGGCGATTATTCCATATAGGATGTGAGGATCATCCTACACTTCATAATTCATCTACATAAATGTTTACTAGCATTCATTGTCAAAATTAAAACAATAAAATGACAAAACAGCGTTATTGTAGATCACTCGGGAAGGAAGTTAAAGCGGTTCTGTTTTGAGCAGGTTGGTATTTGTGAGGATGTCCTCAGTGTATCCATGCCGTTCTCTATATATCTGTGATGCCGTTGTTAAAGCTCTGGCAAGTGAAGGGGTCGGAGGGGAAGAGAAAGGCGGTGAGAAGCCAGTTTCATATGGAGGAAGTTGAGGACGTCTTACAGTACAGTCCTTCCTCACGTTCGATAGCTTGTTTTCTAAGAGGGGAGTGATCATATTTTTATTAATATTTATTTATTTCATTTCTTGGTATATATTATAGGCCTAGCTATTATTAAACTTTACAGTGCTGTTTATATTTCAATATAAGTATTCCTGGAGTAATATCAAGTTTGATATCAACTGCGAAAATTATAGCGGAATAGCTGATTTCCGTAAACGACAGTTTTCATACGTGGTTAAATATTTTCATATTTTACGATAAAGCATTTTTGCATTAAATTTACATCTCAGCCTTTATGCATTTTTTTTACGGCGACGCATATGTACATCAATAGCAGTGAATGGGTTAATTCGATCTCTCCACACCATCCTACACAACTAAAAAACCAGGAGTCGCCACTGCTTAGCCACTACTCAAGTATAAGGGATACAGTGTGGCCCCGCTAGTTGCCTACGCGTGACGCCACAGTGAGAGGGGAGTTGCACATGATATCTACCTTTATACAGCTACCTTGCTCTATTGATCTAATTTCTCTGCTTTTGTACAGTTTTTAATGTGATGAATTTATACGTCAGTAGCTGTGAAAAATTTAAGAAAGCTATCCCATAACTTCCCTAAGGTCGAGAAGAGAGCTATTCTTAAAATAAAGGTAAATGATTCATTGGTGACAAGGAATGGGACATAAATCATGGCAAATATTTTTTTTCCTTTTGAAAAGGTGGTACCATTTTAAAATTTTGAAATATACAAATGAAAGGATGGGGTATGGAATGCATGTATAATGCAAGTTATAGGTATTGGATGTAGGATAGTGAAAGAAACCCATAAGTATCCATACACGGATAATGACTTTTAATGTAAGAATGCTTTTCACATTTTGTCATATCCATTCAGACTCACAAATAAATTACCATCACCTCTATTTGTGTAATTGTACACCACAATGCTTTTAAAAATATGAATAATAGTGTAAGGTCCATTGTGAAACTCATTCGACAAATTGCTGCAATAATAAAAGAAATCTAGTGTTTCTCTTCTAGTCCTGAATTTTCTCTGCAGACATGGCTTGTCGCAATATCTGCAGTTAACACCAGAATATTATCCCATGTTCTGGGGACGTTGGATGAAATCACCATCCCATGTCATGTTCTGGGAATCTAATGGATAATATTATACTTTCAGGAAGGTCAGAGCAACATAGCTGAAATTGCAAGAGGCGACTTCAACGCCAGAAAGAAGATGGCTCTTGAATTTATTAAATCTGGCCACATTGGAATGTTAAAAATACTGGTGGGCTTTGGTCTTGATGTCAATGCAATGTGTGAAGACAACGAGTCGTTTCTACACCATGGAGCAAAATTAGGGAACTTGGATGTGGTGAAGACTCTCTGTAGGCTAGGGGCTAGAGTGAATTTTCGCAATAAGAAAGGCGAAACTCCTCTGCACAAAGCTGCATTGCATGGACATACCTCCGTGTGTGAGTTCCTTATTGCATCAGAAGCACAAGTGAACGTTGTAACTGGGTACCTCTGTACACCGCTACACTTAGCAGCCAAGTCAGGCAGTGCTGACATCTGTGAGTTGTTGCTTAAATCAGGAGCCAATGTAGATATATGTGATGGATCCAGTACAACACCACTTCACATAGCAGTAGAGAAAGGATACATCGATATCTCTGAGCTCTTGATTGAGTCAGGAGCTAACGTAAATGCAAGTGATGATTCCAATAGAACACCACTTCACATAGCAGTAGAGAAAGAATACATCGATATCTCTGAGCTCTTGATTGAGTCAGGAGCTAACATAAATACAAGTGATGATTCCAATAGGACACTACTTCACGTAGCATTAGAGAAAGGTTACATCGATATCTCTGAGCTCTTGATTGAGTCAGGAGCTAACGTAAATGCAAGTGATGATTCCAAAAGAACACCGCTTCACATTGCGTTAGATGAAAGTTATGTGAGTATTTGTAAGTTGTTGATCCAATCAAAAGCAAATGTGAATGCCTGTGATGGTTCCCATAGAACACCACTCTACATTGCAGCAGAAAAGGGATATGGTGATGTTACAAAGTTATTGATCAAGTCAGGAGCTCAACTAGACTCTTGTGGTAGTAACAAGTGGACACCCCTCCACTGGGCTGCATGGAATGGACATGTCAACGTGTGTAAATACTTGATCAAGTCAGGCGCTCAAGTAGATGCTTGTAATAGTTACAAGAACACACCCCTCCACTGGGCTGCATGGAAAGGACATGTTAATGTGTGTGAATACTTGATCAAGTCGGGAGCTCAGGTTAAAGCGTACAATAGCATGGGATATATTCCATATCACTTGGCTGTATGCAAGCGCCATTTGGATGTGATGAAATGTTTTGTACAGCATGGAGTGGGTAGAAACATAAAGACTCAATCAGGACGTACATCTCATGATCTCGATGAGAGTCAGTCAGTAAAAGACTATATATATAACAATGGACAGTACTAAACCAGATTCAGGTGCAAATAACAGAAATTCAAAAGAGTTAAACATTAGCTGAGGATTACCTTGATGGGATTATATGCACTCTTTGATTGAAAGAAGGAACAAAAGAATCATGAGAAGTTGTAACGGTATAAGTCTCCCAGAACTACGTTGGGTGACATATGTTATGATATTACCACGTTGGGTGGCATATGTAACTGAAAGGGGCCCTGTGAATTGTCATAGCTCAATGGGTAGTTATATGTAACAAATTAAAGTGTTGAACATTGGCTGGAGCAATTATATGTAAGTAATGAAGGCGCCAGAAAGTACAAACCTCAAAGAATAATTATAAGTAGTTGAAATTACTGTACAGTGATACCTCGAGATACGAGTTTAATTCGTTCCGTAACCTTGCTCGTATCTCAAAGCAATTTTCCCCATTGAAATTAATTGAAATGCCAGTAATCCGTTCCAGCCCCAAAAATGCTACCCCCAATTGTTTTTGTTACATGTTTTTGAATAAGAAAAATGTATTTATAAATGACAAATATTGTATAAAAACATAATAAAAGAGAATGTAAAGAAAAAAAACTGGTTTTATAAAGTGTACATAGGCCTACATATTTGTTACACTTTCTTCGGACCCATGGTTATAAAAAAGAAATGTGATAAAGTATGTAAATGCACAAAAAGCGCAAAGCCCTAGGAAAACTTAGCAAAGATGCTTCGACAGCGAGGTAAACAAGCACACTGGGGAAATACGTGGGATAATGCGCGAGACGCAGGTGCAGTAAACTGGTGGGCCGTGTGCAGCGTCATAGCTGGCCGTTCCTCGTATCTCAAATGTCGCTCGTATTTCAAAACAAAACTTTGCTCGCTCGACAGCTCGTATCTCAAATAACTCGTATGTTAGGGCACTCGTATCTCGAGGTACCACTGTACTTTCAATTATTTCTATTGCTCTACCAGCTTAGGTCAGTGTCCTCATTTCCAAGGGCCGTGTTGACAGTTGCAGTATGTGTATCCCACCTCTGAAATGGCTTACGTATAGGATACAGGTTTGGCGATAAGCACTTAGATAATTTTACAGACACATGGATTTATTAATTAATTTGTAATTATTATAATTAAGTTACTGTAGTTATGAAAGCCGACACACACGCACTTCCGGTAATAAAGTTATAAGTATCTAGCTACTATATATTGACCTGGTGTAGTGATAACACCTAGAGTCGCTGGCTTGCTGCCCAGCTCCTTACAAAAATATACGTCTTCTCCTGGTCTTGAAGATTGAGCAAGTCTCTTGTCAGAGAGTAGAGTTCCCTCAGCTGTGTACCAGAGAGCGTAAACTATTTCTCCCTCTTCTGTCATAATTTATTGTGATTGGTTAAAACTAATTGACAAACTGGTACATACGACTACATCATCACCGAATCGGGATGAAGTAGGAGTATATCCCCTTTTTCTTCCTCCCGCTTTGTCTGTCTCTCACCTGCCTTAGGGAAGGGTCGGATTTGTTCAGGTGCTATTACTTTGCGGGAAACTGACTTACCCACCAAACTACTGGAATGTGTGTCTACAGTAAGTCTGGAATTTACCATAGGATGTGAAGTACTTCTTTTCTGGGAATTTTAATTAAAAGTGGCAGTCTGAAGTTTTATGACTGCATGTTTGCACCAAGTTTCAAGCATTAGGAAAGTTCACATCGAGAGAAAAATACTGTCCTGTATAGAATTTGCTATTTCCAGTTGAATTATTATTACTTGTTCCAAAGTATTGTTCGTAAATTGCTAAGCGACAGAAAGGCACCAGACAGAGGGGTGCAGTACACAGGTGAAAGTCCTCTGTTCTGTTAAATATAATGTAACGACAAATCTCGGAATCAATTGGTTTAGTTGCATCTACCTGGCTCTTGAAAGAGAGTAGTGGGAGAGTAACTTCGCGCTTCTAACGGCCTGTGAACATTGTATGTGAATTAATAGTGGGACAAACACTGCCTTGCACTATCAGCTATAAAACTTCATACTTTGGAAAAGAGTACAAAACTGTCGAAGTCGGATACAGACAGAAGGGGACAGCGTCTGACTCCTGCATACAGAACAAGACTTAATATCACTTTGTGATGCATTGATTGTTCGTGGAGTACAGAACAACATGAACAGGCGGATAAGGTTTCATTAGCACTAAGAATGATTATTATTCTATTAATCAGGTTAACTGGGATTTTCTTGCAACAAAAGTTGTAATTTTGTTCTATTTGATTGATGTTTGATTTTTGTTTCATTTCTTCTCGATTTATTGTTGTATAAGTATTAACTGTGTTTTTCTATACTTTCAACTGTGTTATTATTACATTTATGTGAACCGAATTCATTTAAATATGAAATTATGGACCAACTAATTGATAACACAATCTTTGAATGCTAAACTGCATTAACCCAACATTTTCGTTATTAGGATTTCTGAAATTGATGTTATTCATATTAAATGTATCTAAATCCTACAAATAAATGTGCACTTGCTTTTTTATATTTTTTCATGTATTTTTCTCCATATCTCTAAACCATAATTTTTTAGTTAGTGCAGTATAGATTGGGTCAATATTACCACAGTATAAGTATTAATACAGTAAAGAAACTGTGTGTTAAAAGTCCTATGACAACATGTTGACTGGACGACACTAGCGCTCCATGCGGAGATTGAGTAAAGCTACATTCTCATCATATGAAATGGCTTGGGAAAATACATAAACACATCGCAAAATATGTTATGTTAAAAGAGAAAAAGAGAAAAATACAGAATATTTTTATTTAATGCAAATCTAATTTTAAATTTAAGAAATAATAAAACAGATAATGTATTATATTCTAGTTAAGAAGAGGTAAACAATACCTAAATAGGCTACTGTTAAGGACTGTACCTAGGCCTAGTATTTTTCCTTTAAAATCATTGCCCTTTAATATAATTTATAATTCTAATTATGATAATAAATAGCCTACATATTAATTACGTAAATTATATTATAGGTCTGTCACGTTGTTCATCCTGCACGTCATTGTTGACAGTGTATTTTGATTCTTTGCCTTATATGGCAATATACGACTTCAATTTATCGTAGGTCTATGTAGCGTCAATTACTGCAGGATGGACTTCATTAAACAAAACAAAAAATTCAGGAGCATTTGGAATTGAAGACTTCGTCGATACAGCAGTTTTAATTAACGAGTTTTTATAGGTATTCATAAACTGTCTGTTTTCGGCGTGTGTCAAGCACAGACGGGAATTTTCACTGAAATATTTTACATATTTTGTTACTAGGTTTTCTTGTCGACCATTAATGACCTATTTCATACACCAGAAATCATTACAACAGAATAAAATATAAAAATATTACATTAAAGTAACTTGAAACATAACCACACCAGAATCACGAGTAAGCCAGTAGACCTACAATAAATATTACTTATTTTCGTTCTTACTAGGGCTGAGAATCGATTAAAATTTCTAATCGAGTTAACGCTTGACTTTAATCGATTAACCGACCGATTAATCGACAAACAGGTTGGCATTTTAAACGAAACCAAAGTGTACGTGTAATATTGTTTTTCACGTTTAATAACTACTACACTACAGATAATCACAAGAAATCCTGAATTAATGAATACTTATGTTTCCGGTTACTTTTTCAGCCAAGACTTGAGACACAAGAGTTTGTTGAGTATACTACCCTTCAGGTTTCTGAATAACGGGAATTGTTTGGACACAATAGGCTGAATGGCATATGATGTGTCAAGGCCAGAGAAGCGAGAGAAAGGAGTTTGGTCATCTGAACCATTTCTCGAAAAACGTTTTTTCAGAATTCGACTAAACCGATTAATCGGAAAATGTAATTGATCGACGATTAAATGTTTAATCGATTAATCGAGCCGATTAATCGATTAATCGAGCCGATTAATCGATTAATCGGTACAGCCCTAGTTCTTACCTTTCTGGATGTTTCAAGAAAGTGAAGAAATGCAATTCAGGATTTTGTCTTTTATTATTACTGAAATTTACAGCAGAATAATAAGGTCCTTTCGAATATAGCGTGTTCTAATAAATACAACACTCCTATTTATTTACATACTTCCCGGAGTAGTTTCTGTAGCCTTACTTTATGGCAGCTACGATCGCTAGTAAATGCGCGCGCATGCTCGGCTGGCAGAAAAACGGGCTGAGTTTCTGTACTGTATTAATACTTATTCTGTGATATTACTATCATGTAGGCATTGTATGAATTCATTGACTGATGAATTGAGTGACCCAATAATAATAAATTATATTGACATAATGTGTTTGCAATTGACAGCTGTTTCAAATGCTTTTTATACACAGTATTCATTGAAATTTAGAGCTTTAGCATGCAGTGCTACGATAACCATCAACAACAGTGGCAGATGGCAGCAGTGGTGTGAGGTCAAAAATTAGGTGAGGGAAGCAACAATGTAGTCTAGAAATGACAACTCACCTGAATTTATTCAAAGACCAAATCAATTTGCCTGTCCCTGGCATGGAAGTCTTCATTACAATGAATGTTTTCCAGTAATTTTAGTCTAAAGATATTTCACAAATTGGACGACCAGTTTCAATAGGTAATTATTTTCTTTTCAGAGGAGTCCCTAGAACCAAATCCACGAACCTTAAAAGGTTTTTAATTTCACAATTGCACTCTGAAGTTCGAGATTGGATTGTTTCTGTTACCTGTTTAACTGAAAATACTGTAGCCAACCCTCACTCCACACCCCAAATCACGGTGATGTCATCAGCGAACAAACAAATTTACACTTATTTAAAAATTACCACATGCAATAAAATTTTGCTTTACCCAGCACATTCAGCTGAAGCTTATTTGCCACTAACTGAAACAGGTGTTAATATGCGTCATGCGAAACACTTGTCTTGACCAGGTTCTTACTAATTCTGTAAACTAGAAATATTGGCCACGTTTCCTTAGACCAGGAGAGGAGAAATCGCGATGACATGATACTGTAGGCAGCCTATCTCTCTCAATTCACACAGCACATTACAGTAACATCAACAGCCAGCAGCAATAGGTCTGTTGCTTCCCAAGCTTGAATGTAGGCAGGCACACGTTGACACACGATTATTATATTGAGGGCTAACCAGTAACTTGGAAACATGCTAAAATAGTTATGGTTTTACAAGATCATAGAGCACATAGGCATACGTAAAACACTTTAGTCTCATATACTGATATTATATAATTATCCATGGTATACCCTCAAATAATTAAATTGAATAAAACCAGGGGTATTGCTTACAATAATTTTTATTATAATAATACAATGAATCAAGTTGTACAAGGTCCCCTGAAGGGACCGTCTGACTGTTGTGGGGATGCTTTGACAGGGGGGGGGGGGAAATAAAGAGTTTTGGAACCAACAAATTGCACCATTGTATGTGTGGTGCCCCGACAAAGTTTTGGTAACACTACACATGTCAGGATCGGCTTTAAGCCTTTAGGAAATGGATAGGCACTGCTGAGGATTTTATAGGATAGCATGCAATGTGATTAATTATTTTCATGCACCATTAAATAATAATTATGTATACTAGAATAAATACTAATTTATTGTAAATCAATATAATAAAAATTATCTTTAAAAAAGGTCTACATTTGAATTATTTCTATTGATAAAACATCATTATCTTCTCTGAATTTTGTCTAAATTATATTTCGTTTAATTAAAAAATTACTTCTTATTAAATCTATGAATTCTATGAATTCTTTAATTAAGTTACTACAAATTCTTTAAAACTTTACATTGTTACTGAAAACTAGTTCTGAAGTTAACTATTAAGGTTATCTTTGTCGTGCACTAAGATAAATGTTTGAACTTACATTTTATTCTTGAAACTTCCAGCGTCGCCATCTTGAATTACTTCAAGGCGTTGATAAGTTGAGCAGCAGGAGGGCTTTTAGCGACAATGTAAGCACTTAAATAACTTTTCTACTGACGCTATAATCCGGAAAATCCACTGTCAGTATGTCGCGGGAGATTTAATATTTTACGCATCTATATCGGTACTTAAGTCGTTATTGTAATGAACCTTTCATTACACACTTTATAATTTAATGTATACTTCGATAACTTACATGTCAAACAGTAATATATAATGTTCGACAATAATCGTGAATATTCAAGCTTATTCCGAGATTTTAACCAATAAAATGCATTTCTGAATTATGCAAAGATTTGCTCTTTACACACACACAATTAAAGGAATGCCGATTCAGCAACCTTGAAGAGGCAGGTGGACTCAAGCTATCGCTGACCACACATTCTTATCGACATTTCCTGCTATCTATGATATCATATGCTGTCTGTTCTTATAGTAACTTGAATTAAATAATCAAAATAATAAATATATTTTTGTTTTGTTCATTAGGACCTAACGTTCTGGCATCACATATGTAATAGAGTATTGCCTATCAGGTGACATCAAAAACAGAAAATCATAAATTTTGAAGTTGTGAGTTTTGGAACTGATCAACTCAATTATTCACTCTTCAAACTAGTGTACCAGAAGCTCTAAAGATGAAAACACTGTCTGTTCTACAAAAGCAGTGGTTCCCAACCTTTTTCTGCTGACGCCCCCCTTCGAATATCATGAAATCCTCACGCCCCCTTTTATAGTGATGGGGAGAAGAGAGCCTAAAAGCGTGATTGTTAGTACTTTTGTACTTTAAAAGATCCCTATAATACTTGTAAAAATAAAATTAATATTGCTCATCTCTTTTATTATTCTTATTTATCCTGTGATGCTTTTACTGTCAGACAGAAACACTCACATATAAAACATGAAAATGCATATCTAATTATTCAGCCATTTCATAATTACGGGTGGGACATTCTAGCAAGTTATAAAAACTATTTTTGTTTATTACATATCATAAATAATAAACTAGAATTGGTTCTTCACATTCTGTAAAATTTACAATGCCTTCCCCTCCACACTACATGCAAAGCATTATTAAAAAAATTATTTTAAATATTTTAAATTTGTTTTTCAAAATCTGTTATGGGTGGGACATAATTTGGACACTGATTTTAATGATGCAAAACAAAACCTCATTTTCTGTTCTGCTATTACTGTTAGGGTCTTATGTGATGCTTCCCATCACATTGTGCGTTTTCTTTCTATATTTGTTCCTGTTGGGTTGGCACTCTGACCGTGCGCATGCGCCGGACGAGTCTGTTTTCGCTTCCTTGGGGGTGAGCTTTGGAGGCGGTGAAGGGAGCAAGAGTCGCTGTGCAGATTGTGTTGTGTGTGGATGTGTGCTCGCTTCACCGTTGGGAGCTTTCGTCCGGGCTGGTGCAACAGACTCGTGAGTTGTATTTCTACAGAACATTTATAGATAATTCCTCCTCGTTTAAAAAGTGATCCATATCTAAATCAAAATTGTCATCATATTGTATGATCTAATGTTTCCATTTCTAAGTGACAGCTATAAGATGGGACGCCATCTTGTCATGTAAAAGAAAAAAAAAGAAAGAAAAAAAAAGGAACAGGTAATTCTAGAACCTTCGGGGTTTATATAATGCAAAGGAAACTATCAGTACTGCTAAGGAACATATTGGCCCTTTTAAAACTAATTTCTTGTTGATTTAATTTGATATTTTAATGAAATGCTGCTACGTTTAATACAAGTGTATTAGGCCATTCATGATATTCTCCCATTTAAGTCTTGCTGCTAGATAGTACTGTAATTTTCTATTATATGGAAGTATATGCTGCCTTTTTCTTAAATAATTTGGCAAATGATATAGGCCCTTCATGATATTCTCCCATTTAAGAATTGCTGCTAGATAGCACTGTAATTTTCTATTATATGGAAGTATATGCTGCCTTTTTCTTAAATAATTTGGCAAATGATATAGGCCATTCATGATATTCTCCCATTTAAGAATTGCTGCTAGATAGTACTGTAATTTTCTATTTATATTGAAGTATATGCTGCCTTTTTCTTAAATAATTTGCCAAGTGGTATAGGCCATTCATGATATTCGGGCATTTAAGAATTGTTGTTAAATAGTCCTGTAAATTTTTATTGTACTGAGGTACATGTTTGACCCTTTTTTATTTGTGGAGCGTTATATAGTAGCTGGTTCTTTAACATTTCTAAAATCTATAAATTGGCTAGACGTATAACCGTTGGTTTCTTACTACATTGTAGGTTGGTTGCGGCCAATAGACCTGGGTGGTTATTCCCTTTGATATTTAGGAACCCCCATGTGCTGTAGCCTATAAAATAATTCGGCTATTCTCTTGGCAGACAAAATATTATTTAGCCGTGGTTTATCTCTGTGGGAGTACACATTTCTTGTTAAACGTGTGTTTGTATGGTCCTGTAGGTGGTATATTAAGATTCCGTTGTGGAATTAGCTAGATAGTAAGGCTGTTCGAATTGAAGTATTTTGCCCATTGCTATTGGCTGGGTTTTCACTTGTTAAAATTGTTATGTGCGAGTCATTATACCTTGTTATTGCATTAAAGTTGTTCACACAAAACTGTTCGTTGTATGTCGTGCCCTTCCTTCCCTTGGGTGGAGTCAGATCATAAGCGGACCTCAGGTAATGGTGAACCTTGGCTTAGTTAGCTTCCTTTGGTTGTTATCCGTAGTGATTAGGTGATCTTCCTCCTGTTTTTGAAGATTCTGGCCATTTAGTGAGTTTGACTTATTTGTCATTATTGAATATATGTTTTGACATTTTGAGTGCTATAACTAAATATAAAGTTGCTGTGGACCCTTTGATCTTGCCAAAGCAAGTTTAAAGTTATTCATTATTTCACTTCCAGTATTGTAGCGATTATATCGAACCCCTTTCTGCAGTCAATTGTAAAAAGTTACCTTTCTGCCCATTGCGAGAGAAGAAATGGTAAAATACATTTCAGGTGGTATCTAGAGTTTTTTTCTGCCCAAGGCGGGGGAGGGTCTACGTATTGTGCATACGTCTACAGTTTTGTGTAGTAACTTGTGGCTAACTTCTGTAAGCCGTTGTGCTTGGAGATTGGTACTCCAAAATTCTGATTCTGTATTTCCAAATCTCG
This sequence comes from Ectobius pallidus, assembly GCA_964059195.1. NCBI lineage: Eukaryota > Metazoa > Arthropoda > Insecta > Blattodea > Ectobiidae > Ectobius > Ectobius pallidus. Next base: position 9,285,966 of record CAXKWD010000006.1, read on the forward strand.
CGTGCTTTGGTCGCCGAGCTCTACCTTTATGCTAGCGAGAGTCTGCTCCTTTAGCTTCGCTCTGTTCTTGCTCCTTGCTTGTTAACCTAAGGCGCTGGATAGCTATCAGATACCGCGGGAGAGGGAGCATTAGCATTTATAGATCCGTCCTCCTGGAAAAAGCCGTTGTGGGTGTGTATAAATATTTGATAGTGCCGCTAGTTGCATATTTAATATGGCCTTCCATCCCGTATTATCATGGGATCTTCTTAGGAAGGAGGAACTGATCTTTGAGATTAAGTGTAGGGGCGTTGAGCCACCGGAGGCTGCTGATGTATTTCAATTGGTTTGCCTTTTGAAACAGCTTGGTTCGAAACCGTTAGTGAGTGAGATATTTCTGTCTCAAGAGGAGGTTTTCACAGAATTTAAATTATTGAAAGGTAGGATTTCTGAGATATCAGATACCGTACAAGAATTGCTTTCGGAGTCTGAATTATCTACCAAACAGAAACGCAGGTTACGCAATCGTGCCTGGCATATGGAAAACCGCATATTTTTGTTATCTTCCACTCAGTTTGATGGGATTGATGATGATCAGTTGAATAAATTGAAAGACCTGGTAAACTCCATCTTGACGTTGTTGGGAGCTGAGGATTCTGATAGCGCGACTACCCCTCTTGGCCCTTTGGTTGATCTCCCTGGCTCTTCGGGTGGAGATCTGGTGAGTCAGGCGGATTTGACCTTTCGCTCTTCTGGTATCCCAGCCCTTACTGAGGCCGCTTGTGAAAATATTGCTTCTCAGATTTTGGTGCCCACTCCTGTGCCTTCCTTGCCGCTCCCATGTTCGGCCTCCGCTCAGACCTTTGTAACTACTCGGAATACTACCCCTATGGTTTCTACGGTTGCACAGTCATCGTCTTTTCAAGAAACGTCTTTTGCTCCTTTGAAGCTTAAGCACCCATTACAAAACATGGTAGAAAATGTTAAACCGTTTGTTGTTGCTCAGGTTAATGAGGCTATTGACTTTTTGCGTTTCCTTGTTTTGTTTACACGTCAGGTTGTATCCTTCAAGGTTCCGGATCATTTGGCTCTGCAACTGTTACTTGGTATTGTCGTAGGAAGGCTTTTGGAGATACTTTCTCTTTCTTTAGCATCTGATGGTACCCTGGCTACATTTCATAGTCAGGTTTTGACACAGTTTGTGCCCTCACGTTTAAGACAGGCCTTATTGTTGCAATATTATTATCGTCCACAGGGCAACGAAGAACCATTGTCCCAATATATCCAGGATATACGTTTATACGCTGAAGTTTTCCGTGTGTCGGATTTGGAGGAGCAGGTCGTACAGGTAATTCTTTCGGGCCTTTCTCCATCCACTCGGTCTCGGTTGACTTTTGCAGTTAGACCTAGAACCTTTTTGCAGCTCTCAGATTTGGTCGTACAAATCTCAGAAATTGAGTGTGCGGATGCTCGACGTCCTGCTGTTTCTTATAATATAGCTGGAACGCCTTCTCTCCAGACTCATGCTGCGTCTACTAGGTCGGAGGCACGTGTGTGTCATTATTGCAATAAACCTGGACATATTAAGCGCGATTGCCGAAAACGGGCTTGGGATTTGCGTCAAGCTAGTCGCACTTCTGGGCATCAGCGGCCTGATTCTTCCAATCACAGACCTCAGTTTAGATCTTGACTAGAACCCAAATCAGGATGCTGGGGGTCGGGTGCAGATGACGCCACCTTGCACCGTATGTTGTTCCAATCTATGGGTTGTAGGGGACGTGTTCTCCAACATTTACCTGTGTTGGAAATTAGTCTGAATCGTCATGGGTTTCATGCTCTGGTGGATTCTGGAGCCACTCATTCCTGTATTTCCTTGGATACCTTGCGTCTCTTGGGTATGGCTGTTAGTGATCTCTCACCATGTCATGCTGATGCCTTTGCTGTGGATGGTGCTTCGATTCACTTACTTGGCTGTATATATTTGACCTTAAGAATTTCCAATTTTTCTTGGAAATTTCGTTTTTGGGTCTTGTCCTCTACGGTCTTTCCTGTGATTCTTGCTTCTGATTTTGCTCGATTTTCTGGCATGGTCTTGGATTTCTCTTTACGCTCTCTTTACTTTAGATTTGCCCCTGACAAACGTATTGGGTTTGTTATTTCATGTTCTCGGAGTGACTCGCCACCCTTGGCTTCTTTAGTGCAGGCGCCTCCGTCGATCGGTGAGCCTCTGTCCGATTCTGTCCAGCCGAATTTGAGTCATCTTTCTCTTCCTCTCCAGCATCAGATATTACAAATCATTCGAGATTACCCTCAAGTTCTTACTGATGTTTTGGGGACTACGAATGTTTTAGAATATGAGATTCAGTTGTCTGATACTACTCCTGTTCGTTTGCCTCCTTACAGACTCGCCCCTCCTAAGTTACTGGTTATGCGTGATAAGATTAAAGAGATGCTTAAACAGGGTATAATTCGCCCCTCTGTCTCTACGTATTCTAGTCCCATCTTTCTTGTCCCTAAAGGGGAAGGGGATTTTCGACCTGTTGTGGATTTTCGTGCCTTAAATCAGAAAATCTGTATAGAGTCTATGCCATTGCCCGATATCCATTCTGCTGCACATTGGTTCGCAGGTGCGACCGTCTTTTCTTCATTAGACCTCAATAGTGCTTATTTCCAGATTCCGTTGAAAGAGTCATCGCGCCGCTTGACGGCGTTTTCAACGGACTGGAATCACTATGAATTTTGCCGCTTGCCTTTTGGATTGGCCTCTGGCGCGCAGGTCCTTTCGCGTCTGTTGGACAAAGTCTTTTCCGATATCAAATTCGATTTCGTCTATCACTATTTGGACGACTTGGTCGTCTATAGTAAAGACTTTACTTCTCACCTGGTCCATCTTAGGGAGGTTTTCCGCAGACTCCAGGAAGCCGGCCTGACCGTGAAACCCTCTAAGGTCCAGTTTGCCAGGCCACAGTTGGCTTTCATAGGTCATATTATTTCCCCTCAGGGAGTGGCCATCGACCCTGAGAGGACTGTCTCGATTAGGAATTTCCCTCCGCCTGCCAATGTAAAGGGAGTGGCTCGTTTCATTGGGATGATTAATTTCTTCTCGAAGTTTATCCCTAGATTTGCTGCCAGGGCGGCCCCTTTAAATAGTCTTCGTGGAAAGGATGTGCCGTTTGTTTGGGGTCCGGAACAGCAAGCTGCCTTTGAGGATTTAAAATCGGCTATTTGTAATCCGCCGGTTTTGGCGATTGCCGATTTTTCACGTAAATTTATTGTCCAAACTGACGCTTGTGGCTTAGGTCTAGGCGCTGTTCTTTTGCAGGACTTTCCTGACGGACGCAAGCCTATCGCGTTTGCGTCTCGTTCTCTATCGCCTCAGGAAAAACTCTTTTCGGTTTACGAAATGGAGGCACTAGCTGTGATCTTTGCCTTTGAGAAGTTTCGGTTATATGTGGAGCACGTTCCATTTATTCTGGAATGTGACAATCAAGCTTTGGCTTGGGTTCTAGCGCGCCCTAGAAAAACTGGACGCATTGCTCGCTGGGCGGTGCGCCTTTCCGCTTTTAAGTTTGAGTCTGTGCACATCAAGGGATCGGAGAATATTCTGGCTGATTCTCTTTCGAGAATGTTCGAAGGGGATGTTCGGTCTGTTGATTCTGGTGGCGCTTCGACTAACTCTCTTAATCTGGTTCAGCATCCTATTGAGTTTGAGGGTTCCCACTCTAATACTCAGGATATCTCTGTTGTGTCCTCCTTGTTGCTTAGGGCTCCTCTAGCATATGTCCAATTGGCCGAACACCAATACCTGGATGCCTCTCTTAGAGTGATCATCGATAGGCTCAAAGCTGGGGAGCAAGTCGCCAACTTTTCGCTGGTTAAAAATACCCTTCAGATTTCTTTGGGCAAGGGTCCTAATAGGAGGACACGTTTAGTTTTACCGCTGAGTTTAGTGCCCATGATTTTTGAGTACTATCATGTATCACCCATGGGTGCTCATCTGGGGGTGAACAAAACTGTGTCTAAAATCCAACAGTGTTTTTGGTGGGCCTCCTTGCATTCAGATATCAAGCAGCGCATTAAACGATGTGAAGTTTGTGCTGTGGCCAAACCTAACTTAAATTCTCGGGTTGGTTACTTGTCCTCCACGGTTGCTAATCGTCCCTTCCAGCGTTTGTTTGTTGATTTCTTAGGGAAATTACCACGTTCGAAGCAAGGAAATACATATTTGTTTGTAGTCATTGATGCCTTTTCAAAATGTTGCTGGTTGTTTCCGCTGCGCGATTCATATACCCAAAGAGTCATTCATTCATTGTCTAGTATTTTTCAAATATTTGGGGTGCCGCAGGATATTGTATCGGATAATGGGCCTCAGTTTATTTCTCATGCATTTAAGCAGTTTTGTTTCCGCCTTGGTATTCATCATGTGACTACTACTCCGCACTATCCCAATCCTTCGCACGCGGAACGCGTTATGCGAAACTTGAAAAGTGCACTTATTTCATACCATCATTCTGACCATTCCCTGTGGGATGTTAACATTTCTTGGCTCCAATTCGCCTTTAATACGGCGAAGCATGAATCTCATGGGCAAACGCCGTTCTCCCTTTTGTGTTCCTTCCAACCTAATCACCCGTTGAGTAACTTGTGGAGACTCTGTGATTTGCTTCCTAATGTTTCTTCTCCTGAGGATATTCAAAAAGCTTGGCGCTGTGCTGCTCGAAATTTGGCCTTGGCTCGTAATAAACGGGCGGCTATCTATAACCGTGGTAGACATCCATGTAACTTTAAGGTGGGTGATATTGTTATGGCCCGGAATTATCCCTTAAGTTCTGCCAAGCAAAGGTTTGCTAGGAAATTAGCTCCCCGTTTTTTGGGGCCCTACAAAATTATCCAAGTGTTGGAAAATGGAGTGACCTTTTTGCTTTCTGATTTGGCGAATAATTCTGTGAAGAGATGTCATGCTTCTCAGATGAAGTCATTCATGCAAGCCCCCTAATAGGTACATACATTATTCTAATGCTGATGTATGTAAAAATATCATTTGCTGTGTTTTTCTTGTTTTAAGCGTAGCAGCCTAGTATGTGGGTTTATTTCTATGTGGCCACTGTCTAAGTGAAATTTGTAATGGGAGTTGTGTGTATTTTCTATTTATTTAATTACTTTTTATAGGGTAATTTGTCTAGCAATTTCCCATTTTGTAGCGTTTGCTTATCTCTGCTGTTGAGAGCTCTAATGTGTGATAATTATTCAAGATATATATATATATTTAAGAGTATAGTCGTTATATTTGACGTCGACCTTTTGTGTACCTTCTTAATTAGCTAATATTCTTCTTTAGCAGTAACTGGCAGTGACAGGTAAATGACTGTAGTATCTAACTTAAGATTCATTATTATGTTGTGTGTATTTGATATAGTAGGTTAGTTCTAAGTTCTCTGAATCCACTTAAGTATGTAAGAGGAGGAATTAAAGTAATTCTGCTCACGTCTCTGTTGCGCTGTGCCTTTGGCGGTTCCCAGCGGGTGTTGGGGTGCACAGCCCTCACATGTTTGTCGTTCGCCAAGTCTGGCGACGATTTTGCAGCAGCGATTTGTAATATCGTCAAAACATTTATATGCAGCCTTACTATTTAATATATATAATTTGCTGCCTATTAAAAATTTATAAAGACTTAACTTATCAAGGATATAAACATTTAATAATTTATATGATATAAAGAAATGAGTAAACAAGAAGAAACTATAATCAGTGTACACTTCTTCAACATCTAATTCCCTGGGAATTGATTTTATAAAGACTTAACTTATCAGAAATATAAACATTTAATATTTTATATGATATGAAGAAAGGTGGAAACTAGAAGAAACTATATTCAGTGAACACCTTTTCAAGAATATTCACTCATATGTGTACTCTACAGTGGACGGAGCTTCTGTCCTTTTCCCACCCTTTGATGTACTCGAACTGTGCTGCCTGACTTATGTTCCAGATCTTTATTTTGAGATGACTCTTTCTGTACTCTGTGATGTGACCAGTACTCTACGCTCGCTACTCCTTGCTCCTGGTGGTTCGGGCGTGACGTCCGCCCGATCTCCTTTCTGGTCTGGTTCATTGGGGAAGGCCTCCCCTGCTTGATTTTGTCACCTACGGGTGGCCGGGGTCTCTCCTTAAGCTAAATATTGTCACCTGTGAGTAGCCTTCCTGGGTGTGTGTTGGGGGTGTCATGTGCACTCCTAGCCTGTGAGTATTTCCCTCTGCAAGTGTTCATCAAGTGGTAAGACCCATTACAGTGTTTGTGGAGGTAATTCTTGGACACCTTCTACTAGTGTCGGGTTGCGCAGTGTTTTAAGTAAAATAAAATCAAAGGTAATATGAGGTAATTGTGTTTAAGGAAGAATTTGACATTTTTCCAGTCAAGATGTGGTTATGTACACCTTGGTGCTCAATTATTACACTTATTGAACGAAATAAATTTAAGAATAACATGATCAAAATTGTGTTTACGCAAGCATTTGAACTATCTAGTCAAGATGTTGTTATGTACACTTTGGTGCTAAATTAATACACTCATTGAACGAAATACATTTATGAGTATTAGGATCACTTTGTGGTTTCACAAAAAGAAAAGAGAGAACTATCTAGTCTAGACACGATTTAATTGTGTTTAATCAAAATATGAATTGTTCCAGCCTAGCAGTTGTTAAATAAACTGTCCTCCCAAATTACTAGGAAGTAAAAGTATCTGCTTTTCAATTATATGAACTATTCTTCGTCAACCCTTAATTGTGCTTCAGTGATAAATAAAATTCTAAACATTAGCGTGATGAACTAAAATTGCATGTTTCAGAATTGCAGCAAGGTATATTGTGGACATTTGAAGACCTATCATGGACCTTCGTCGACCCTCAACAGAATGGAGGAATGCTTGTATGGGTTATGTAGTGTGTCACTTGATAAGGGCAATAGGTTATGCTGTTTTGAAAATACCTATTTTGGACATTTACCAATATTTATAATTATCACTATAGTGTTAAGGTTTTCTTTGGTGCAAAAGGGGGAGCCTGTGATGCTTCCCATCACATTGTGCGTTTTCTTTCTATATTTGTTCCTGTTGGGTTGGCACTCTGACCGTGCGCATGCGCCGGACGAGTCTGTTTTCGCTTCCTTGGGGGTGAGCTTTGGAGGCGGTGAAGGGAGCAAGAGTCGCTGTGCAGATTGTGTTGTGTGTGGATGTGTGCTCGCTTCACCGTTGGGAGCTTTCGTCCGGGCTGGTGCAACAGACTCGTGAGTTGTATTTCTACAGAACATTTATAGATAATTCCTCCTCGTTTAAAAAGTGATCCATATCTAAATCAAAATTGTCATCATATTGTATGATCTAATGTTTCCATTTCTAAGTGACAGCTATAAGATGGGACGCCATCTTGTCATGTAAAAGAAAAAAAAAAGGAACAGGTAATTCTAGAACCTTCGGGGTTTATATAATGCAAAGGAAACTATCAGTACTGCTAAGGAACATATTGGCCCTTTTAAAACTAATTTCTTGTTGATTCAATTTGATATTTTAATGAAATGCTGCTACGTTTAATACAAGTGTATTAGGCCATTCATGATATTCTCCCATTTAAGTCTTGCTGCTAGATAGTACTGTAATTTTCTATTATATGGAAGTATATGCTGCCTTTTTCTTAAATAATTTGGCAAATGATATAGGCCCTTCATGATATTCTCCCATTTAAGAATTGCTGCTAGATAGCACTGTAATTTTCTATTATATGGAAGTATATGCTGCCTTTTTCTTAAATAATTTGGCAAATGATATAGGCCATTCATGATATTCTCCCATTTAAGAATTGCTGCTAGATAGTACTGTAATTTTCTATTTATATTGAAGTATATGCTGCCTTTTTCTTAAATAATTTGCCAAGTGGCATAGGCCATTCATGATATTCGGGCATTTAAGAATTGTTGTTAAATAGTCCTGTAAATTTTTATTGTACTGAGGTACATGTTTGACCCTTTTTTATTTGTGGAGCGTTATATAGTAGCTGGTTCTTTAACATTTCTAAAATCTATAAATTGGCTAGACGTATAACCGTTGGTTTCTTACTACATTGTAGGTTGGTTGCGGCCAATAGACCTGGGTGGTTATTCCCTTTGATATTTAGGAACCCCCATGTGCTGTAGCCTATAAAATAATTCGGCTATTCTCTTGGCAGACAAAATATTATTTAGCCGTGGTTTATCTCTGTGGGAGTACACATTTCTTGTTAAACGTGTGTTTGTATGGTCCTTTAGGTGGTATATTAAGATTCCGTTGTGGAATTAGCTAGATAGTAAGGCTGTTCGAATTGAAGTATTTTGCCCATTGCTATTGGCTGGGTTTTCACTTGTTAAAATTGTTATGTGCGAGTCATTATACCTTGTTATTGCATTAAAGTTGTTCACACAAAACTGTTCGTTGTATGTCGTGCCCTTCCTTCCCTTGGGTGGAGTCAGATCATAAGCGGACCTCAGGTAATGGTGAACCTTGGCTTAGTTAGCTTCCTTTGGTTGTTATCCGTAGTGATTAGGTGATCTTCCTCCTGTTTTTGAAGATTCTGGCCATTTAGTGAGTTTGACTTATTTGTCATTATTGAATATATGTTTTGACATTTTGAGTGCTATAACTAAATATAAAGTTGCTGTGGACCCTTTGATCTTGCCAAAGCAAGTTTAAAGTTATTCATTATTTCACTTCCAGTATTGTAGCGATTATATCGAACCCCTTTCTGCAGTCAATTGTAAAAAGTTACCTTTCTGCCCATTGCGAGAGAAGAAATGGTAAAATACATTTCACTTAATGTTGTTATTAATGAAGGTATGAGGGATTAAATACAAATTATAAACTGTTTCCAGGTTGTCAGAACATTTATTTAACTCATCAATAATAATTTAACAAAACTATCACTGTTACGGGTGGGACAAAAATTCCCTTGTTTGTTATTTTACACAGTAATTAACCACACATATTTTTTGAAGTTAATCTTATACCAAATTATACCTTAAGATGTATATTTCCTCAAATGAAAATGGATATAGCTGATTACTCTTGACTACTTGGTATTAAAGAGTGTTAAAATCATGCTAAAATGGCAAAAAAAAAAAAAAAAAGTAACTCAACGCATTAAATAAGTAAATCAACAGATTTTACACATGCAACCACTTCAGATACACTTAAGTCCTTAATATTCAGAGAATTTGAGGTTTTAAACTTATTTTTGACCACCCAATTACAATAATTCTATAACTTCTCTCTTTGAGGGAAAAATTCCCATATTTTATGAAATGGCTGTATTGTGAATCTTATTTGAGTCTCAGTACAGTTCATAAAAGAAGTTAAATGTAGAAACACAAATGTCCAATGTAGAGTTAAAAACTGAATATTAGTGAGATGATTGGCACTGTTTTGCTTTCACCAGCTCTGAGATATTAGGTTTTATATTTGATAGAGCACAATGCAGATCACTCGTATCTCGTATTTGAATTTCCAAATTATTATAAACGTGTTGAGTACAAGATATGACTATTTAATATGACAGGGAAAATATAGTTACAATTTATAAGATTATAAAATGTAAATTCACGCTGTTCTGTTATTCTTGTTAATAACGGTATGTGACTGTGTATTTATTTGGTTAAAGTTAACCGATTAAAAATTCTTGTCAACTGACAAGGCAACAACACTAAATCAAAACATGAATTTCAAATTGTTGCATGCCCCCTAAGAAGAGCTTCATGCCCCCCTAGGGGGGCGCCCCCCCCCCACCGTTTGGGAACCCCCTGTACTAGGAAAAAGTTCAAAATGTTTATGAAAAACTTCAAGAAAGTGACAGTCTGTTTATTAGAGAACTTGGAAACTATAATCCAGGGTTGTCCTTAACCCATCGAACTCCCAAGCAGTGACGGCTCGTAGCTAAAATTAATAGGGATGCTGCTCCAGAAAATTTTAGTCTTTGTTTTGAAATTGTGTAAAAGGAATCATAGCCTAGATATATAAAAAGAAAATTTATTCAGAAACTTGATAAAACCCTAGAAGAACAAAATAAAAAGTATTTATTTCCTTTTTAATCTAAATTGTTACAGTTGAAGCTCGATCTATTCGTTTAAAAATGAAATCCATTCTTCTTGTTTTAATTTCCGCAAAAATATCAATAATTTTCTCCTTGATCTGCCATGGTTAAAGCTTTCTGTTAAATAAAAGAACCGAAGAAAATGAATCAAATAGAATAGCTGGAAACAAGATAATGATCTAATTCTACACTTTATCACATTGAAGAATGTGAAGCAAAACACACGTGGAGCTCCCCCCCTCCCCCCAAAAGAAACTTCCACTAAGCAACAGTGCTCTCTCTCGCTCGCAGCCTTGTGTGCACCTTCCTATGTGGGCTGCGCCACTGGAACTGTGAAGTGCACAGTTCCATACAAACATTTTGTTTTATGTTTTTAATAAACTGGGGGATGGCTACTGGCAGGCATTGAGCTTATGAATTATATGTTGTACAAGTATAAAAAATGAATTAAAGAAAAAAAGAACTCATTATATTAAATGTGATCGATAATATCAGGTGAAAATAGGGGGTGCTGCAGTTCCACACAAGCCGCTACTGCTCCCAAGTCCTTCATTTCTGAGTGATTATTTTTGTGTGTATTTGTTAATATAATATGAACAAGACTATCTGCAATCATTCATTTAACACTAATAGTTTATTTTTTAAAATATATATATTTTAATGAAAAAATAAATTGTTTAAAAATTGATTTTTAAATTATTTATTTATTTTGTAGTCTTTCTGCACAACGCAGATTGCCTTGCAGACAAAGAATATCTTTCAACAAAGTATACACAAAAATTACAAGCTTTCAGTTAGATCATAAACATAATGACAGGAAAATTCAAATAATCAGTAGTAAAAACCATTAAACTTGAAAAAAAAAAAAGGAAATCTGTCCAGCTTAATTGTTGTTATTGTACAGGTGGTTTCTTAAGATTTGGATGGATCCCTTAAGTGATAATAACGCCACTTCATTGTAGATATTCCAAAGATTGTAGATGATGTTGCTCATATAATGTTTGCAAATAGATAGAAAAAAGAATCACTCAAAAATATTGCCATTTGTGGAAATTATCAAGGAAACGGCATTTTAGAGCATGAAACATGGCTGCCATCTTGCAGTGATGGGAAGTAATTGAGTAAAAGTAATCAGATTACAGTAACAATTCCTTTTTTGGTCCCATTTACTTGTAATCAGTACTTTTTTTAAAATGTCATTTATACTTGTAATTTACTTCTGGAAATAAAATTGTAATTGTTACAATTTAGTAGCCATTAGAATTAGTTATCATTCTCGCTTGCTATATCGTCATCATTACTGTTTTTGCAACTAATATGCAAATTAGAGTTAATATTAACAAAAAGTTACTCAATGTTTCCGAAAATATTCTCATTGATATGTTTTTTGTTTGTTTGTTCATTAATAATTTGGGCTTGTGCCCAAAACAAACCAAAAACAAGGAATTTTTAGGTACTGCCATTTCATAAAGTAATTGTAATTGTAATTGTAATTTTACTGATTACTTTTTGAAAAAGTAATTTGTAATTGTAATTAAGTAAAATGTTTCTCAGGTAATTGTAATTCAGCCCAATTACTTTCTTTTTGTACTTTTCCCATCACTGCCATCTTGTAACGATAATTACCCATAACTGTAACAGTTTGATTAATATTGAAAATAGTATTCAATTGTAGTCAATAAAGAGTATATCAGATTACAAGATTATAGAGCAATTTATTGCTGAGGAAAAAATAATAATGAAATTCACCTATTTCTCACCTATAAATTTCACCGAAAGCTGTATGTCCCCCCTTAAAAAATGAAATGTAGATGACTTTAGCTGCGATGCAAGTTGCAGTTATTTCACAGTTTTGTTGTTTTCATCCATCTACAATTAATACATTTTTCTTTCCACGGTGGACAGGAGCAGCTTCTGGTGGTCATGAAATAGAAGTCCATCTCTTGGTTGGGCGACACGAAATGGTCCATGTCCGACGGTCCTTCAGAATTCTGCAGCAGAGGAGCTTTCTTCCCCAGGTCAGTGATTATTCTAAACGCACATTCTGTAGGAGATGGAGCCTTATATTATTTAAAATGTGTCAAATGGCATCCCACGTTCTCCCACATTAAACTGTCCACTTGTGCAAAAACGAGGTGACCTTGAAAAACTACCCTTACATAAAATCAATCACTTTGGAGACGTAAATGAGTTTTAAATCATGTCCTACATTTTATATACCATACTATGGTTTGTTTTTCCCTTCGGAAAATACATTTTAAATATACTGACAGGCAAAAAGAAAAAAATCGATCACTGTAAAATCTGTTGTAATTTTACAACTAAACATAATTTTGTTTGGTTGTTTATACATTGTTATTGGTGAGGATGAATTATTATTTTGATTTGACCATTAGCTATAGATACAGCATATCTTCACTTTATCACCAAACAAACAAAAAAAAAAATTCAATAGGGCGTATTTCATTGTTTAAGGAAGGGATACGTTACAAATAAGGTTCTTTACTCCACCATGAACCTACGGACTGTGAAGGTATTCCGATAAGGGAAGGTGGGTCGCCAGCTGAAAAAGGTTGGGAACCACTGCAATATACTATTAACCATCCAGCATAATGCGTCAGAGCAATGGGGTTGGCATTGGATACACACAGAGATACCATCTATCCCATCCTTTGTAGTATTGTAAAATTAGATTTTTCCAGCTTTCCTAAAAGGTTTTTCTTCATCTTTTCGACTAGCATTTCAGATACCACATTCGCAAAAACTACCGTGGAGTGCAGTTGAATCGGCACATGCTAAAAGGGCCTCAGTCCAAGCAACCCAGTTTGGAGAAAAACGAAAAAAACTGTTTCTAAGCAACCCTAATTTTTCTTTTAAACTAATTAAATTTACTGGAAGGTATTACTTACCTCAACGTTACCCTTTTTTACTATATTAACATTTATTATGTGAGAACCTATTAGCAGATAAAATGCCATTTTCATGCTTAACTCAGTTTGCAATTTTTTGTGACTGAGGCCCTTTTAGCATGTGCCGATTCAGTTATAATGCTTTACACATCTGCAAAAATTGGCACTTCAGTTATCGCTAATGTAAACACTGAATATTCAAAAGTAGTTAGTTAATTTCTTAGGAGGTTAGGAATGACGTGGAGGAAAAAAGACATAGTATTTAACAAAGCTGTAAAATATTTATTCAATTCACAAGCAATAAAAATAAATAATACACATAAATAAATTATAATCTGGATTATCCAAGATAAATAGCTGTCTTAAAAATAAATTTAATTTGTTTGAAATACTGAGTCATAACCATGAAGGCATTTTTACTGCAGGGCCAATAGGAAATTTATTATAACAATGGTTCATCGATTAATAGGTCTTTGTTTAGACTTTAACGCTCTTACTAATTATCCATTTATGATGTTTATACCAAGAATATACACAGCTGAGGATAAAAAGTACTAATAATCCTTGCATAAGGCTGAATATGTGTAACACTTTACACAGCCTAACACCCTTGTATAAGCTTGATGTAAATAATCAAGATGGACGATATCTGTAACAGTCGGTCATTTCGTAGATGCCTGAGATTGAATTTTGAGGTTATGCATCCATTATTAAGATTATTCCACTCATACGTCGCGTGTTAGATATTGACCAATAACGTTTAGCAATTCCGAAGATATAGACCAATCACAATCGTTTATGTTATAAAATACTTGCTATTAATACATCGATGGGATTTTATCCGATAAAATGGTCAGCTCGTTATTGGACACATAAGCATCAATGTGCTGTGATTAATACGTCACATGCTGCTACTAAGCAGTATGAAAACAGATTATTTTATACAACATAACTTGTTTGGAAATTGAATTAATATACGAGTAAATGTTCTTTGATTGAAAACAATTTTGATTCAGTGCAAACCAGTTCGTGTGCTTTTATTCTGTTCTGCTGTTAGCTCACCTGAATGAAGTTAACTATGTCTTATATGCACCATTGGTAGCACTGGTCACATCATGGTAACTTGAATAGATTCATGGATGGTTGATCATTGTATGCTATGATCTCACAGCTGTTAGTTTTGTTTTTATATAACAAAGCACGAAAGTAATTATTATTTGTATAATCCGTTACATTTTTATTCATGGAATAGTCTTAATAAATCCAATCATAGTCGCGAATCTATCGATAAACTCTCGTGGGATTACCTATGATAATTTGTTAGGAAACGTGCTTAGCTGCTTGTGCGGAATTGTTCCTTGTTTGCGGGACATATTTCCATAATTCACCCGTGATTACAGCTTTCTAAAAACAATATTAATGAAATACTGAAACTAGATTTCCTCTCAGCGAACTGCTATTTGTTCACTGCTCGGACAGATGACGATATTGGCTTTCTGCAGTCCTTCATAGCTGCGGGCTAGTAATGTCATCAGCAGCATGAGGCATTTCACATTCAAACCCAGTGTAACCCTTGGCAGTTATGCTGCGTTTATTAGTAATACGGCTTATCTAGAACTTGCATGGTGATCAACCAAACAACTGTTCAACGCATATAGGCTATAAGCAGCTTTTATTAGTAAGGCTGTAAGAATTTAAAAACATCTACTAGTCCCAAAATAAGAACATAACATTGGTTTACAAGGAAAACACATAGTCAATTTTTACTTTCTCGCATATACAAGTGAAATGCTTTTAATTATATTGAACTAGCTATATGCTCTGCTCGGCTCGTTCGGCTCAAGGCCTGTTGGCTAATGGAAAAAAAAAAAGTTATTGAATTTATAGTCTGATAATGGCATCCATTCAGAAAACCTGGACATTTTTCCGAAATTAATTTCCACCGGGACAGAAATTATAACCCTAAAAAAGAGGACATATCTGGGGAAAATCAGGCATATGGCAACCCTACTAAAAGTGCTGTCCCTCCATTATCACACATTCGTGACACTTTCATACAAGATTTGAATTTAAGCCTACACACACGTATATATTTCTCCTGCATAATTCAATTCTGAAGCTGTTCTGATCTCTTGTTTTATCTCATCATTATTCTCAATAAGCACATGCAAAAGTTTTCTTGGTTATTTGTTTGACACAGAACATTTACTTAAACTTAATTACAAATTGACGTACCGGTACAGAGTTTCTGTTTGGGATCTGAATATGAACGTTCTATGCACATTTTCTATGGCCATAATTTATATATATATATATATATCTTTTCCATGAAGACTTTAAAAATACAATTGTTAGAAGTATATAAATCTCCGCCTATATACCACTCAAGAATAAATAAGAGAAGAAGCAAAGCAAGGAAAACCAAGGAAATGCAAATGAAGGAGTACACGCTTAAATGATAAAAAATTTTCTATTTATTATTAGTTATTTATGGTCATGTATATAAAAATATGTATTAATAGATGTAGTATACCCAGTGTAGAAACATTGAGCTCAGTGTTAGTATATTACTAGTTTTGTATCTTGTTTAAAAACATAAAATTCATAAGCATTAATAAATTTCATTGTCCAATGAGGGTTGTAAATTTAGTAACTTAATAAAATGTACACCTTATACCCTCAATTATATAAGGAACCCACAGTTTTGTCATAAAATTTATTGTTAGAATTAAGATGTTAAAACAGCTCTTTGGCTTAAAAGCATTAAAATATTAATTCTCAAATAGAAATAAATAAATAAATTAAAATATTTGAGAATCGTCAGAAATAAAATGTCTTATTACTGATACACTAAATAATTGTCAGATGTTCACTGCAATATACTTAAACTGGTCCTTACAGTAGTGTCCTGTTGAATACGACTGTTGTTTGCAGTCGAGTCTTGCTGAATAAAAATTTTTTGTTGATGAATACAGGATGTTGAAGAATTTCATGTGTTGGAGCCTTCTACACGTTGAATAATTCTTGATGGATTTTCTTTACTGATGTTTCGTTTGTAGATCATATATTAAAGAATTTTGACAAAACTTAGGGTTCTCTTCAATTTTACGGGATGCATTTCGACTTATTGGTAAGTCATCTTCAGCCTATAAATAGAAATATGTAAATGCAAGGAGGATAAAACTTCGCTGGAGAAATGTGATTGTAATGTATTTATGATTGCTTACCTGGCATTTGTACTATGTACCGTATCTTAGAGGAGCTGAGGATATCGTATTTAACCTGGGTGGGTGTGTTCAGATATCAGTTCATAAAGTGGGTTGTGATCTATAGGATTTTCGTTTAATGCGTAATTCTTATGTTTATAAATTTCCATTGATTCTAATATATTAAGCTTGCGTCCCTTATGCTGTTTATGTAAAATTTTCATTGTGTTTTCTATTGTATTGTGTTTATGGTTATTGTCGATTAAATGTTTAGCGTATGCTGACTTTCCTGTTTTAAGTTTAAAATCTCGGGAGTGCTCTTGGTATCTTTGTTTAAACTGCCGTCCAGTTTGACCTATATATATTTTTTCACATGAATTGCATTTAAGCTTATAAACCCCACTTTCTGTGTATTTGTTTATGGTATTATTTCTTGTTTTGTGTAAATTATGTTTCAGATTATTGTTAGTTTTATATGAAATATTAAAATGATTTTTGAATAGTTTTGTGATATGGTGCGTGGATTTATCTGTATATGTGAATGTGACATGATTTTTATTCTTTTTGTTGTTTATAGGTGTTAATTTCGAATTATGTGTAGTATTTTTATTCATTTTCTTCTTCTGTTTATTAATCAAATTTAAGACTAGATTTCTATCATATCCATTATTGCATGCTATTTGTATAATAATATTAAGTTCTTTATTATATTGTTTTTTGCTCATAGGAATGTTTCTTCAACATCCTGTATTCATCAACAAAAAATTTTTATTCAGCAAGACTCGACTGCAAACAACAGTCGTATTCAACAGGACACTACCGTAAGGACCAGTTTAAGTATATTGCAGTGAACATCTGACAATTATTTAGTGTATCAGTAATAAGACATTTTATTTCTGACGATTCTCAAATATTTTAATTTATTTATTTATTTCTATTTGAGAATTAATATTTTAATGCTTTTAAGCCAAAGAGCTGTTTTAACATCTTAATTCTAACAATAAATTTTATGACAAAACTGTGGGTTCCTTATATAATTGAGGGTATAAGGTGTACATTTTATTAAGTTACTAAATAAAATTCATAAGTTAAAATTAAAATTAAAATTTAGACATAAGAATATGTTTTTCCAGACACTGAATGAGAAAAAATGTTGGTTAAATATCTTGATGTAGTAGCATTATTCGCTATCTGTCTTTAAAATTATGTAAGTTGGCATATCAATATGCATGTCAGTTGTTAAATTTTGTGAGAATGTTGCGTAGTATAGTTGCGTGTACGTTATTTACGATGAGGACCAACATCAAACGATATCCTCTTGAGTTAGTTGAGCAATCTTGAAGTCCGTGCCTTGCTTGATCCTCGTTATTTGTGTAATTAATAGAGATTCATTTTGATGTATTGTTGTTACACCATCATCAGTCATTCCAAGGTCGAGGATAATGTGTAAACCTGAAGTATTGAGAGCTAGCAATTTTAAAGACAGATAGCGAATAATGCTACTACATCAAGATATTTAACCAACATTTTATCTCATTCAGTGTCTGGAAAAACATATTCTTATGTGTAAATTTTAATTTTAATTTTAACTTATGAATTTTATGTTTTTAAACAAGATACAAAACCAGTAATATATTAACACTGAGCTCAATGTTTCTACACTGGGTATACTACATCTATTAATACATATTTTTATATACATGACCATAAATAACTAATAATAAATAGAAAATTTTTTATCATTTAAGCGTGTACTCCATTTGCATTTCCTTGGTTTTCCTTGCTTTGCTTCTTCTCTTATTTATTCTTGAGTGGTATATAGGCGGAGATTTATATACTTCTAACAATCGTATTTATGCCACTGGAAAATTAAATTAATTAATTATTTAAAAATACAGTTGAACCTCCATATAACGAAGACTGATATAACAATAAACCTGCATTAAGCGATATGTTTCTATGGTCCCGGCGAATTTCCTATCTTAATAACATTATTTGTCCCTCATTATAGCGATTAAGATATTTCGTGAACACCCTTTTATAACAATACATATTTTGAAGTGAAATTGCCAATTTAGACAGCAACTTAGGCCTGCAGGCAGTAGCAGGTAGCAGATTAGTGTCCTTTCCAGCTGGTGCGAGTCTTTAAGGCACCTTTAGAAATTCCCGAAGAGAAATTTTATTCTCAGTAAAGGGTGGAGTACAAGATCACTGTGATTGTTCCGTCTTCAGCCATTTCATAAAATATGGGAATTTTTCCCTCAAAGAGAGAAGTTATAAAATTATTTTAATTGGGTGGTCAAAAATAAGTTTAAGACCTCAAATTCTCTGAATTTTAAGGACTTGGGTGTATTTGAAGTGGTTTCATGTGTAAAATCTGTCGATTTACTTATTTATTGCATTGAGTTACTTTTTTTTTTGCCATTTTTAGCATGATTTTAACACTCTTTAATACCAAGTAGTCAAGAGGAATCAGCTATGTCCATTTTCATTTCAGAAAGAATACATCTTTAGGTACAATTTGGTATAAGATTAACTTCAAAAAATATGTGTGGTTAATTACTATGTAAAATAACAAACAAGGGAATTTTTGTCCCACCCGTAACAGTGATAGTTTTGTTAAATTATTATTGATGAGTTAAATAAATGTTCTGTCAACCTGGAAACAGTTTATAATTTGTATTGAATCCCTCATACCTTCATTAATAACATAAAGACCCTAACAGTAATAGCAGAACAGAAAATGAGCTTTTGTTTTGCATCATTAAAATCAGTGTCCAAATCATGTCCCACCCGTAACAGATTTTGAAAAAAATATAAAATATTTAAAATAAGTTTTAAGTAATGCTTTGCATGCAGTGTGGAGGAGAAGGCATTGTAAATTTTACAGAATGTGAAGAACCAATTCTAGTTTATTATTTATGATATGTAATAAACAAAAATAGTTCATATAATTTGCTAGAATGTCCCACCCGTATTTATGAAATGGCTGTCTTTCTTCTTTCTCCACTCTATTTTTATGCTCTCTTTCTTCCCTCTTTCCACCCCTCCATGTGACCGAACCTTCTGTGACGTATGCTAGGCGATTTAAACAGCTAACCAGTCTTTAAAGTTATTTTTCAGTAGGCAGGCAAAAAATAGCTATGGCCTCTGCTCAACGAAAATCAATAAGTCTTGAAACAAAATTAGCGGCGTTTAATGATTTGGGGGATGGTTTGAAGCAAACAGAAATTGCCAAAAAGTACATAATTTCACAATCTACTGTTATGGCGGTTTCTTGATTCTCCATAATTTGTTATGGTGATACTCTTATTTATTTGTTAAAGTGATACTTTTTAGTTTGGTGTAAGAGCTTTATACGTGGCGTGTTTTTTAAGTAAGTACCGTTTTGGAATTAAAAAAAGACGTGCAAAGATATCGCAATAATTTTATTTTTATGGTTACCTACATCTCTTGTCTACGCACTGACGCCATTACAGTCTGATTCTTCATTGTATACGTTGTTTACTGAGTGTTTAAGATGCCTCCGACAATCGTGAGTCCCGCCGATTGTGAAGTACGGGCTGTTATACGATTTCTTAGTGCTAAAGGCGTAAAACCAATCGATATTCATCGTGAGATCTGTGAAGTTTACGGACAAAACATTATGAGTGATGGAATGGTAAGGAAATGGGTGAGAGCATTTAAAGATGGCCGCACAAATGTGCATGATGAAGAACGGAGTGGGCGTCCTTCGGTCTTTAATGAAGATTTGATGCAGAAAGTGGAAGAAAAGGTGAGAGAAAACAGACGCTTTACAATTTCATCAATGTGCGACTGGTTTCCTCAATATTCTCGTAGTGTTTTGTATCGCATTGTGACCGAGAACTTGAATTACCGGAAATTGTCAGGCGGCAGAATTTTATGAGGAGGGTATTCAAAAACTGGTGCCACGTTATGACAAGTGCCTCAATATTCACGGAAATTATGTAGAAAAGTAGATTAAGGTACAGGCTTTCATGTAAAAATAAAATTATTGCGATATCTTTGCACGTCTTTTTTTAATTCCAAAACGGTACTTACTTAAAAAAACACGCCTCGTAGAAGACATAATACTGTATTAACTTTATTAACAACAGTTACGTGTAGAATATATTAATATTCTGCTAGTTAGAATTACGTTTAAGTATTCATATTTAATCACATATTTTATGACTAGCTTAAAAGACCCGGCGTCGCCCGGGTTTTGTATTTTGTAATTGGAAATTAACTTATGAAGGACTTTAGATTTATAAATTCTAGGTCCTTATATAGGTATTTATAATTTGAAGTAGAAAGAACGACTTATCACACTCAAACTATCCCCTAAGAAAATGTTTGAAATAGCTTTTATGGCTATATGTAGAATTTTGCATCCCATCGCTTGTACAGTACACAGCAAGCCCGGGAGGGGTTCTAATAAGAAGAAACCGAAATTCCGGTAACATAAAATTGTATTATCGTGGCTGAAAATTTTGTTTCTCACTGTCATGTTACCATAAAACCGTTTTCGGAATGAAATTAAACAGAAATACAATATCACTTTCATACATCTTTTCCCAAAACATATTACCTTACCTCGTATTGTTTTCTCTATTTCCAGGCTAGAGGAGGTAATGTGACTGCATTATTTTCGTGAATTTCATTCTGTGATATAATAATATATATATTACCATACCTCGTATTGTTTTCGCTATGTCCAGGGTAAAGAAAGTTATGTGACTGCATTATTTTCGTGGATATTGATAGTTCTCTCATTTGTTTCTCTCATTTGTCAAATTTATTCTACTTTCATTTTTTTTTCCTTGGCCATCTGAGACCCGCTGGTAACAATATGTTTTAATGTCAAATGTGATTCGGATTCGATAATTCTGTGTAAGAAGGGATTAAGTATTCTCAAAAACATTTGATTTTTGGCATTTAGAATCAGAATTTTTCAAAATCCTTTCTTAGTGAGCACCTACATTATGAAACGAAGGTACTGTCAAAATTCCAAGTCTCTACCTGTTATAGTTTAGGCTGTACGTTGATTCCTGTCATTCAGTCAATCAGTCAGTCAGTCATTCATTCAGTCAGTCAGGACAAAGCCTTTTATATATATAGAGATGGCAACTCTCTTGTTTCACATATCTACAGGGTGATCCGTTTGAGATGTCAGAAAAGTAAAACGTTATATTTAAGAGGTTATTGTACATAGCTCTGTGCAATTTGCTGTAATGTGAGTTAACGATGACTGATGTTTCAGACTTCGGACACATGGCTTGGCGGTGCTATCGTGCATAGAAGACAAAATGGTGGTCACGCCACACCAGCGCGCTCAGTGTGTAGTATGGTATGCGAGTAGTTTTCAGTAGTTTTCTAGTGTAATACTAACACAGTGGGCTTTCCGATGTCGATACAACTGTCGGGTATGCCCCTTCGCATCGAGACATTGTTAACTGGTACCAGTCATGTTCTTGGAAGATGGTCTCAAAATGTCTCGTACAGGCGGCAGGTTACGTGATTGAAACAAGGAAGAGGATATTCGACAAGCCATGATTTAGAGTCCAAAAAAAATCACTCCGCCGCTTATCATTAGAGCAGAATATGTCATACACAACATGTCGAAGGACGGTAAGACGTTCCCATACCGTATTCAGCGAGTGCAAGCACTCACGCAACATCATTACGAAGCTCGTATGAATTTTGCTACAGTGATGTGTGAGAGACAGAACTTGACTCCTCCAGATTTTTTTGTGTGGGGGTATATCAAGTCAACTGTGTACACACAAAGACCACAGAATGTAGCTGACCTACGACGGATGATTACAGCGGCCTTTCAGCAAATCACTCCAGAAATGCTCCGCGCCACGTGGCGGAACCTGTCCGCGAGGTATGATCTTTGCCGCATTCGCAATGGCGGTCATGTTGAGTGCTAATGTCCTGGAATACAAAACTTATAGGTTTCCTACACCTGTTTGTACCATTAACAATTAATAAATTTAAATAGTTTCTTGTACACAGTGCTTTACTTTTCTGACATCTCTAACGGATCACCCTGTATATTAATAAAAGGAAGTGTCTGTCTGTCTGTCCGCGATGCCCAGCGAAATCTACTCAATGCAGAGATCTGAAATTTTATACATAGGCGGACTCAAGGGTCGGAATGTCGCTTTCGTTCGTGAGTTATGAGTGAAAAATAGCAAAAAACGTGCTTTTTTTGCGGTTTCGAAGCATCAGTTTCAGTAAAAAATTTCAATATCAAATCACTTACAGATGGCTTTGGCTATTTTTGTCATCATACCTCATACCTTGGAAATAAAAGCAACGCGATCGCTTGATTTTGTTAGTCCATCCTAGACGATTCATTTGTTTAGAGTGTCAAGGCCCACAGACATATGACATTTTCAACCTGCACGGAAGAAGGATAATCAACCCTAAATATGGTCAAACATTGTTCGATTTGAACGAAACTCACTATACAGGGGTTTTCTGGGCCAAGGAACTCGAATCTAAGATAGCTTTTACCAGGGGACTCTACCTAATCGTGGAATGCACTCCACGTGATTTAGGTGTTAATAAATATAATGATTTAACTATTATGCTCTTAATTTTTAATTTTTGAAATAATTATCGTGGGGGAAGCCGCGGGCACATGCTGTTTGTCTGTCTGTCCACGATGCCCATCGAAATCTACTGAACGCAGAGATCTGAAATTTTAAAGGTGATTTTAGCGCTGTCGAAGCATCAGATTTCAGTAATACATTTCAATGTCAAATCATTTGCAGTTGGCTTTGGCTATTTTTGTCATACCGTGGAAATAAAAGCGTCGCGATCGCTTGAATGTTGTAAGCCCACGCTGGTCGATTCATTTGTTTAGAATGTCAAGGCCCGTAGACATATGACATTTTCAACCTACACGGAAGAGGGATAATCAACATAGACCTAAATATGGTTAAACACCGTTCGATTTGGACGAAACTCACTATACAGGGATTTTCTGGGCCAAGGAACTCGAATCTGAGATCGCTTTTACCAGGCGACGCTATCTAATCGTGGTATGTAGTCCACGTGGTTTAGGTGTTAATAAATATAATGTTTTAACTATTATGCTCTTCATTTTTAATTTTTGAAATAATTATCGCGGGCAAAGCCGCGGGCACATGCTAGTTGATTAATAATTGTAATAACAACATAATATTAATATAAACATCACATTACTCGTATCCTTTTTCAATTTTTCTAGATTATCTCCATTACAGTAGGCGATACATGAAAACCTATCACAGTAAAGTTGTAAAGAAAATTAAAAAGAACATTGTTTGTTAAATACATTTCTTCATAAAATTACTAGGTACCAAGATAAAAACGAAATAACATGACTTAAATGCGAATTTCAGAACATACATTTTGATTAAAAAATGAATATTCTTCTGTTCCCCATAGTAACAAGAATACTATAATGTAATTATTGTTGTGAAATGTAGTCATTTTACCAAAGTCGTAATGAACACATCAAAATCAATTAGAGCGAGGTGGTATAGGGTAATACGGAAGAGGTCCTGGGTTCAAATCTAATTTCGTGGCCCCCCAAATTGACCAGTAGGCTCTTGTAATAAACTCATTCGTGCATCATTTGCTTCTATTGTTCAGCTATATCTCAATGTATCTTGATTTTTGCCTTTGAGATTAAGGAAATCATGCAAACCTCAAGTTATTATTGTTGTTATTGTTATTATTATTTCACAGTAAAAGCATTGAATATAAAGACCGACCCTGATGCTTTCCGTTCTAGATACTTATTAGTTTTCTGAAAATGCAATAAATAAAATTTAATTGTCCCTATAATTTACTTTTTTTCTGGCTAGCCTTTAACAAATATATTCGAGAAAGTTTGTGCAACATATTTTTGCACCATTTATTATAAGTTGTACCCAGAGCTACGATTACACACACGGGAAGGGTTGATCGGGGATGGTGTTGTCGTGACCTCTTCAATCTTCTGTCTGGCCACAGGCAGGGTTGCTTGACTCTCTTTTGTACATATTTAGATTCCTACTTATTCCAACATATACTTGTGTAAGTAGACTGTACTCAATCGTTGTGTTTGACAGTTGTGGCAATCACATTCCTTAACAGATTTGCAATCTGAATCTTGCCACAACACTATGTTGGCTACATTTCTTAAAAAGAGAAGAGAAATTGAGGAAAGTGTTGCTTGTTAAAGTATATATTAAATAAATTCTTCCATTAGGCTGTGTAAGTCATAATTCGGTTTTTTGTTTTGTATGCATTTTTTTTAAAGATGTCCCTCGATATAAAAATAATCCTCGTGTAACAGTATGATTTGCTAGGGCCCGCAGATATCGTGATAAGGAGATTACTAAGTCCTAAATTCAAATTTTCTACGAAGAGATCAGGGATTTGCAGTAATGAAAAGACAGCACTTCTAAAGTCAAGTCACCACAATAACATACGATGTTCATAGGTAATACTGCTATTTTGCATGATTAAAGAAACCCATTTCTTTGTATTACCGACTACACTTACTCCAACTTACCCTATGTCGATGCATAACCTGCCAGGCAGCAGTACTCCCGAGGCTCAAATCTAATAAAACAAAACACTGTAGAAGTTCATTAGGTTTGTTCCCAAAGCACTCAGAAACCATGAACACATCGTTTGCGCATGCACTCTTTCTCCACACGCGTTCCCAAAGCGAGAATTCATGATACTGATTTTCAATCTTCTGTTCCGTGTGTTTTCACGGGCATTTTATGTACCGGTACTATAAGAAAAGTTTGCGGGCTCTACCATGAATTGTTATCAGAGACATGCACAGTAGCCTATTTTCAAGAGCCTGACTCCTCCCTCCAATAACATTCACCTGATTTATAAGCATAGGCTACTTATGTGTATGAATAATAGAAGATGATTAAAAGTTTCCCAAAATATAGTTTATTTTGGTGATGCACATTGCATGTATAACATGTGAAAGGGAAATACATATTCTGTTCGCATATCATATCGATTAAACGCAGATACTACCGATTACAAGTTCTTCTAACCATTCTCAAAGTGCAAAATCACGGATAAGTTATAGACTGGACATGCGCAGTACAACAAATTCTCAAGCAGTCATGGGTTTGGTTTGGGAACAAACCAATTATAAACTATACCAATGTTCTTATTGGGTTTTGTTGTAACCCCTTAGGGAGCATTCACACCGAAGTAGCGTAGCATGCGAGTCGCAATACTTGGATGCAGGTTGTGCGCTACTTATTTAAAATCCCAAATAAACAAGTTCAAGTTTTCACACCGAAGTAGCGTGGCAATAGTGCAGCTCGCAGAGTGCGACGTTAATTTCTTCACATAGATCTGGACTTATTTCATGCGATGCTACTCGGGAGGACGCATGCGTACATTTGCCTTTTGAGCTGTTTTCTGATTGTTAAGAAAATTCAACACATATTCGTTTGTGTAGCAGTAGATTATTGCAAAGATGTCTAGAAAACTGCTTGAAAGAAAGCTATTTAACATACAATTTGTACATGCGTAATCGAAACTAGTAGGAAAAAAGCCTGGATTAAAATTGTTTAAACTATATCCTCTTTAGGTAAATTACATTATTTTAAATGGGTAAATCAATTTTTCAAATGAAAATATATAATTTATGTTAAACTGCAGGTCGCATATATGCTACTTCGGTATGAATTCAAAATTTTGAACCATGCAACTCGATATGCAGCCTGCATCCAGGTAGTGCGATTTGCACTCTATGCTACTTCGGTGTTAATGCTCACTTAGCTATTGACCAATGTTCCATAAACGTTTATGCAATATAAATTGTTAATACTGCACGGGTAGAAGCTATACATGTTGATAAACCTCACCCAATACCTTTCAGATCGTATTTAGTACCAGTAAAGTTGTGCGTGTTCTTTGTTTGCAGCATTTTCCCTAGCTATGCAAGAAAAGGTAAAACTGTTTGATGGTCTGTGAAATTAGAGGGCATATATTGCTACACCCTAACTTGAAAAGAAAGCTAGACTCTCCTTAATATTGTGCATTTTTGTTGTACTTTTAACCTCTAGCTCTGCCCTCACTTCAAATACCTTCATATAAGACTTTCACAATTCAATGTTTTCGTGTTTTACCTTAACAGCATTGCTCCAGGGATTCGTCAAATTCTTGATTTCCCCCACCATCGGAGAGTGAGGAGTGTGCCACACGGAAATCATAATTCGTATCTCACATCAAGCCTAACTGGCAGTTTGTGGTCAAGGTATTCTAATATCTTGATTCATGATGTTACTTCCACCCTTTTCTTCACGGGCTGCATCCGCATGAATTATTGCTCGATTCCCCTATTCCATCCATGGTTTATGATAAGAAATTGGTCAAAGTCTTATGTCACAGACCTCATTAATACACTTAAGATTGAGTCCCATGCTTGTGTTTATACGAGGGAGAGTCCGAAAATAAGTTTCCCCTCCATTTTTCCCCAGGAAATCGAACATCAATGGAGGAAACAAGACATCGGTTGAACGCAAAAGACACCCACACACCATCATGATGACAATGACTTTCTGTTTCGGATTGTGACGGGGGATGAAACATGGGTCCACCATTTCACGCCCGAATCGAAGGCTGCATCTATGGAGTGGAAACATCCATCATCACCTGTCCGAAAGAAGTTCAAAACAATGCCCTCTGCAGGTAAAGTGCTTCTCACAGTGTTCTGGGATGCCCAAGGGGTTTTGTTGCTGGACTTTTGGAGGATGGAACCATCACTGCTACGCAGTACTGTCACACCCTGTTGAAATTGAAGGAGGCGGTTCGGAAAAAGCTGCTTGGCCTTGTCCAATCTGGCGTTCTGCTGTTTGATGACAATGCGAGACCACACTCGGCGACGGCGACGCAAAACCACATTGCAACTCTTGGTTGGGAGCGCAGAGCCCTGATTTTTTCCTGGAGGACTTCTTGAAGCTTATAAAGCGGTATGACAAATGTATGTGGTAATTATGAAGAAAAATAATGGTACATCTTATCTTTAAAGCCTCATTATATTTTTTGTATTTCATCCCCACCTCTGTACACAGTCGCCAGGGGAATCTTATTTTTGGACTCACCCTTATATTAAAGTACATTTTAATACTGAATTGTATAGAGTTCCAAAAACACAGCACTTTGAATTCATCATAAATATTTTCAAACACACTATAAGTTGCTACGTTAACGATTCACTCCATCTGAACACTTTCTGTAATAAAAGTTCATACCAGAAAGCTTCTCTTTACACATCAGGAAAACAGTATACCTGATTCTGTAGTAAAAATTTTACTTCAGGAACTATGGCATTGCCACTACGTAAACTCTACTATTGTCATTCACTTTACTGACACCAGGACTAATTCTATAAGGTATCCATTTACTGCTATTGTTAGCACTGGCTCTAAGCATGCTAGGAATCCATCTACTACTATTGTTACCACCACTACCATGTGTACTTGGTGGCTGAACCACAGTCCGCACTACATTGCTAGCACTTCCTACATACTGATGAGGATTCTTGCTATAAGGGTACATCCACTCGCCCGAATGCTCCATACTCGGGTCAACTATGTACTCGTGTGATACACTGGGAGCGTAGTGATAATCGTCATGAGGTTTCACCACATGGTAATGAACTTTGGTTGGTTCTTTCTTGTAGTACTTGTCGTAGATCATCATACCAAATGCAATCAGGCTGATTATGAAGGCTTTCTTCGCTAAGGCTGCCATCACAAACGTTGATGCCATGGAAGCCAGAGACATTGTCACTATCTGTGCCAGCTTGGATCCTATGCTGAGGAGTAGTGGAAGCAGCATACGTCTGATGTGTTGGCGACCTTGCTCAACCCCTGTCCTTTGTATTGGTATTCCTGGAAAATAGCAAGCAAAATCATTACTTACAGCTATTATATCCTTTGAACATTAATCTATATATATATATATATATATATATATATATATATAGTAGTATGGTTTTGTTCATTACCCCTATGGTGGAGTCGCGATACTGTCCCGCAACACATGGTGGAGCAGGGGCAAAGTCCGCATCGACCAAAGTCCACAAATGACGTCATCCAAAATGGCGGCGCGCTAGACCACGTGACCGGTAGTAGGTTTCGTATTACAGCACGGTTCCCACGAAGCGGAAATGCAACGTCATCAGTTTTCAGTAAGATGTTTATTTCACTATGGTCCTGGGATCGACTCAACCTGGATACCTAAGGCTGTTAACCTTATTATTATTATTATTATTATCAGACGCAGTTGGAAATGTAGAGAAGCGTTTTTTTATACCTTCAAGTATTTTTTTATAATTATATTTCACATACAGTTTTTCCGTAAGATGTCTATTTTAGCCCTGAGGTCAACTCAGCCTAGGTTTGCCGATTAGCGTTTAATTTTTACTTTGGTCCTATGGTAAAGGCGGCCGGTGCGTAAAACTCATGCTGGGGTCTTTAGAGGGGATATATTATGATAATAATTACAGGATTTTATAATGTCGATACAGAAAGCCAGTGAATGTTTAATCATATGCGTGCAGTGATTTTGCTTAGGTAGCAGTTAGTATCATCTCGCCCTCCATACATGTTATCTCTCTTACTATGCAGCGGTAATATAACGCTGTACGCTTATCGCTATCTTACAACGTCATTCATTGAGACTTCCTTTTAAATCCCAACTCTATCATATTATAAAGTCGCAGGCCAGTACTTTTAAATATTAAATCCTATTCATAGCACATGTCTTATGTATTATTAGTCAACAGTATATTAAAAACTTATATTGTAATATTCCATCGCTGAGTGGTTCTGAGTTCGATTCAAAGTCAGTAAAGGGATATATTATGATAATAATTACAGGTTTTTTTAATGCCGATACAGAAAGCCAGTGAATGTTTTTAATCACTTGCATACAGAGATTTGTAACACGTATTTAGAATCTCATCTCGCAAGATTTCTACTCACCTTGCAGTGGTCATATGCAGACGCAAGCGTTCTAGTATGTCTTATCTCGCACTCGTGTCACCTACATTTCATCTCTTTAATTCTCCATTCATAACAGTGATATTTCATTTAATCTTTAAATCCTAGTTTATTAATCTACCTAGTGCTTTTATTAATTTATTGCTTTGAAGCGGACTTGGTCCTCACGGTTGCTCCTGGTGAAAATAGAAAAATGGTTTTCAATGCATGGTTTTAGCGAGAGATTTGAAATTCTAATACGTAATTCTTTAGAAAATGGCTTCTAGCGCGTAATTTAAAATTATGAACAATTGACATTGTGACAGATTTGTAGTATATTTTTACGAGAGAGTTCATTTCACAATAGGTATCATATTACCAAAGTCTGCATTTTATTTTCTACGTTTTGTCACACAATCCCCGCGGATCATATTAAGTCTTTGTTCATACGAACTAAAACATAATGCTACGACAGCATTTTTTTTTCCAAACGTATCTTCAAACAAAAGTTTAATTTCTTTATTCATATACAAGAAATGATATGATGTTGATTCAACAAATTCTTTATTTATGACGTCATCATTACAAACAGGCTCATGCATGCTTCAAGGTCTTACACGGCACGTGTGCGGAAGTTAAGTAGGTCACACATCTCATATTACAGAACAAGTCTCTGCACGTCTTGGCTAGCTCACGGCGTCAGTATATAAGGCGATGACGCCACCGCATCACATTCACTTCTTCGCAGACCGTCGCCGACTACACATCATGGAGAGCTCGTCCGCCATCGTCTTCCAATGTGGTGAGTGTACCTCCGCATTTAAACATAGAAGGAATTTACAAAGACACATCAACCAACATCATAAGAAAAGTGACTACAAGTGTGAAATATGCGGTGTGATATTTACACGAAGTGATGTGCTAAAAAGACATGCACGAGAAAATCACTCCGTTACTGCCTTCACCTGTAACATTTGTCACTCCAACTTCTCATCGGCACGTTACTTAAGTATGCACCAGGAGAGGAGCCACCACCCAGCAACAAGGGACGCTGTCAATCGCATTGGGCTGTATCACCAGGCAGGCCACTTGTACTTTCCTGCTGAAGCCGGGACATCATGCAACGGAGGCGAGACCTCGAGGATTCCCGTGCACGGTGGTGGTCAAAGCCAGGAACCCGCCCGATTACAGGTACGTTTTATTACATTATCAATCATGTTTTTTAAAATGTAAATACATACATCATAGTAGCGGTGTAACACATGATTACATTTTATTTTTATAGGTCGGAGCGAGGAGCTACGATGCGGACGATGCCAGACAAAACAACACCGATCGCTTCCATCTACCAGCCCATAGCGGGGACGGAGTAGCCCACCCAACGATGCTGGGAGAGGAGGCCACGCCTTCAGGTGTACGTTTACAGGTATGTAGTGAAATTATTATTATTTCAGTGATTGTACAAGATATTATTATTATTATTTCTATGATGGTACAAGACATCGAACTTATTTTTTCCTTATAAAACTCAATATTACTTTTTCCATGTTACTGAATGGACAAAAAGCAAGACAGAAAACTTAATTTTGTTAATTTTTTCCACGTTACTGAATGTGAGACTTTATATTTTAATGATTAAACAAGACAGAAAACTATTTTTTTTTTTTTTTTTTTTTTTTATCACAAAACTTAATATTATTTTTTATATTAGTACAGAACGGTAAATATCAAGACATTAAACTCATGAATCTTAATATTTTATTTTTCTATTGTTACAGAATACAAGTCCAGTGAGTGGGGATACCATGCAGACATCATCCGTCCAGCCAAGCACCAGCCATCCTGGGCCTTCAGGTTTACATTTGCAGGTATGTTATTATTATGATTATTGTGCAAGACATCCAACATATTATTTTTATCATAGTACTCAATATGCTTTATTATTATTATTATTATTATTATTATTATTATATATTTTTATTTTTTTTATTTTTTATTTTTATTTTATATTTCTTTGTTATATATGCGTTTGCAGGTATAATATTATTATGATTATTATGCAAGACAACAAACTTATTTCTTTTATGATAAAACTTAATATTATTTTCTATATTAGTACAGAACTGATAAAAACAAGACAGAAAACGTAATTTTTTATCATAAATCTTAATATTTTATATTTCTATTGTTACAGAACACAGAGTCCATCCGTCAGTTGCGACCTAGCGTCACCATGCTTATGCGTGATATTCCACAGGTATGTACAGTGAAATATCTTAGTATTTTATTATGCCATTCGCTTACAAAAGTCTAGATTGCTAATGTCGATGTTTTTTCGTTATTACAGAGTCAAGGTGGAATGGATCGTGGCGCTATGACCAACTCAACATCGGCAGAAACATGTGAGTTTTTACCTGTTGAAACTGCGTTCAGGTCACGACTGGCAACATATGCTACATTAGATGTTCCAGCCGGCGATATGGAATCTATCCTGTCATCATACCAGTATAAAATTGAAAACCTTCTGTCAGAGTCACTGTCAAAATTTGCATCAATTAAATTTAATATTTTTGTAGAGTGTGAATTTAAACATCTAGAGCTAAATTGTTGTTTGAGAAATTTTAAGACAAAAAATGAGGCATTGCTTAGAACATCAAATATTCACGAAGTAGTATCTAGACACATTTCTAAAATTCAGGCTGAGATGCAAGATAGTGAAATGCGAGGGTCTGGGTGGTTTTACAATAAAATCCTCAAAATTGAAATTCGCATCAATGAGTACTTACCATTTGCAGGGCGTAAGCATATGATCCTCCCTGGTAAATTCCAGCATCAGAAGTCATTAATTAATATTGATAATGATGATGACTACTGTTTCAAGTATTGTGTTTTATCAAAATTTATTGAGTCTGATAAGGATTTGTGGGCCAGTTATCTTACCAGACCAGAGTTGAGCGACAAGTACGACTGGAACTGTGTGAAATTCCCCGTTTCGATTCATGATATTGAAAAGTTTTCCAAAAGAAACAATATTTCGATCAACGTTTTCGGCCTAGAGGAAAAACGGGATGGGAAAAATATTTCTTATTTCGTATTTCCTATCAGAATTGTTGAAAAGGAATTAGATGATCATAGAGATCTTTTGTATGTATGTAATGAGGAAAATTCACATTACATCGTCATTTCCGATTTCGATGCATTTGTAAGACCTTTTGTAACAGCCAACCATCTTCAAGTCAGAGTTTGTAAACGGTGTTTTACACATTTCCAAGCGTACGAAGGTAAGTCTGCCGACGTAAGGTTGAAAGAACATTTGACGTTATGCAACTCGTTCAGCCCAGTCAGGTGCGAAATTCCTAAAAATCCTGAAGTCGTATTCAACAAGCCCGAATATTCGCAAAAGATCAGATTTGTCATCTATGCGGATTTCGAGTGTTTGCTGGAACCGATATCAGGATGTTTGGGAGATCCGCAGAAAAGCTGGACTACTCCTTATCAGAAGCATAAACCTTTTAGTTTTTGTTATTTCATCAAAGATGCTGAGGGCGCATATTCTCAATTGAGACTTTTTAGAGGGGAGGATGCCAGTGGCGAGTTTATGCGCTCGCTCGTCGCTGATGCTAAAGAAATTGATAAGATCTTGAACAGTGTAAATAAGCCCATGACCCCTCTGACAGAAGATGAAATTAGGGTATACAATAGCGCTACTATTTGTCATATTTGTGGTGAGGGTAACTTTACCGATGTGAACTATAAAGTAAGGGACCATTGCCATGTTAGTGGCCGGTTCAGAGGAGCCGCCCACAGAAATTGTAATTTGAATTATAGGAACCAGACATTTGTCCCTATTGTATTGCATAACATGTCCAACTATGATGCCCATTTCATTGTGACAGAACTTGGTTTCGATCAGAATAGAATCAACGTCATATGTAATAGTCAAGAAAAGTATGTCACATTTTCAAAATTTATTCCCTCCTCTTATTTGAAGAGGGGAGGTATGGAGTTAAGATTTATAGACTCGTTTCGGTTCATGGCAAGCAGTCTGGAAAAGCTAGCAAACAATCTACCTAAAGATAAATTTATAGAAACAGCAAAAGTATTTGGTGAAAACGCCGATTTGGTGTGTCGAAAGGGAGTGTTTCCCTACGACTACGTCACCTCAGTTGAAATTTTGAAGGAGAAGAAATTGCCTCCCAAAGATGCATTTTATAATAGACTCGTGAATGAGAACGTCTCTGACCAAGACTACTCTCACGCGAGAAACGTTTGGAATTCTTTCTCGATCAGCTCATTAGGAGAATATTCAGACTTGTATTTAAAATCCGATGTTTTGATTTTGACCGACGTCTTTGAAAACTTTAGACAGATGTGTTTTGAGACGTACGGAATGGATTGTTTGTACTATTCCACAGTTCCAGGCTTTGCTTACTCAGCTATGTTGAAGTTCACAAAGGTAAAATTACCGCTTTTGACTGATATGGATATGATCCAAATGTTTGAACGCGGGATAAGAGGTGGAATTTGTCAGTGTGTGACAAGGCACGCTGTTGCAAACAATAACATGTGTGATGAATATGATGAGACAGCAAAAAAATCTTTTCTTTATTATGTCGATGCCAATAACCTTTATGGTTATGCGATGTCCCAGGCATTGCCGTCAGGCGAGTTCCGCTGGCTCGACAAACATGAGATAGCGTCCTTTGACATCATGTCCATACCGGTCAATTCTAAATTAGGATATGTGCTTGAGGTAGACATTGAGTATCCAGACCATCTTCACGATGCTCATTCTGATCTCCCTTTCTGTGCGGAGATGAAATTTCCTTCAGGCAGCAGAAACAAAAAATTATTAACTACTTTGGAGCCAAAAGAAAAATATGTCGTTCATCACACGGTACTTAAGCAAGCCGTGCAACACGGACTGAGGTTATCCAAGATCCATAGAGTTATCGAATTTCAACAAAGCTGCTGGTTGAAACCCTACATTGACTATAACACGGCCAAGCGTAGAGCTGCAGCCAACAACTTTGAGAAAGACTTTTTTAAATTGATGAATAACGCCGTTTTTGGCAAGACTATGGAAAATGTGAGGAAACGTATCAATTTTCGGCTTGTATCAAGTGAGAAGGAAATTCGAAAGCTGGTAGCCAAAAGTAACTTTATGGATAGAACAATTTATAACGAAAACTTGGTTGGTGTCCATCTAGCAAAAACTAGTTTAGTGTTTGATAAGGCCATCTATGTTGGCATGTCTATTTTGGAAATTTCGAAAACTAGGATGTATGAGTTCCATTATGATACCATGAAAAATTTTTATAAAGAAGGATTGAAATTGTGCTACATGGACACGGACAGCTTCGTCTATAGAATTGAAACGGATGACCTCTTCCGTGATATGATGCATTTCCGAGATGAGCTGGATACCAGTGTCTACCCACCCGAACATCCCTTGTATTCAAACGAAAACAAGGCGGTGGTTGGGAAATTCAAAGATGAAGGAGCTGGTCACTCCATAAAGGCATTCGTAGGTCTGCGAGCGAAAATGTACGCCATAAAATTTAATGATATGGTCATCAAAAAATTGAAAGGCGTTAAGAAAAACGTCATTGACAAAGATGTCAACTTTGAAGATTATGTTGGTTGTCTACAGAGCGGACAGTCAACATTCTCGTTAAACAGATCCATCAGATCATACAAGCATAATGTATTTTCGATTTCTATGAATAAATTAACTTTATCCGGCAACGACGACAAGCGTCATATTATGGAAAATTGTGTGGACACTCTCGCTCACGGACACTACAAAATCAGGGAGGAGGAGTGTGATGATGAACCTCCTACTAAAAAATGTAAATTGTAAAAATGTATATTTGTTTATAGACTTTGCTTTATGAAATATTATCTGTAATTTATATGATGTAAGAAAGAATCAATATTTATATTCTGTATGATGTATGATACATTAAACGATGTATGAAGCATTAAAATGTTACTGTTATCCCATGATTTTTTTATTATTATATGATGTATGATACAATATTTGTAATACTTATGATGTGAGAATTGTAATACATATGATATGAAAAATATTATACTTTGTATAATCTGTGTTAAAATAAAATATTAAACAGATGCATTATCTTTAATTTTATCCCCGAGCTTAAAAATCCCACTCCCTACACATATACCTCCTTCCTCCCTCTTTTTTCTAGGCAGAACTAGTCTAGACTGGTTTTTTCTAGACAGAACTAGTATGGATTGGATTTCTCTAGACTGAACTAGTATGGACTGGTTTCTTCTAGGTAGATCTAGTCTGGACTGGTTTTTTCTAGTCAGAACTAGTCTAGGCGTAGTCCACGACGGTAAGTATCCTTTTTTTTTATCAAGAACATGAAATATAACAAGAACAAGACCAAGACCAAAACCAAGACCAAGACCAAGACCAAGACCAAGACCAAGACCAAGACCAAGACCAAGACCAAGACCAAGACCAAGACCAAGACCAAGACCAAGACCAAGACCAAGACCAAGACCAAGACCAAGACCAAGACCAAGACCAAGACCAAGACCAAGACCAAGACCAAGACCAAGACCAAGACCAAGACCAAGACCAAGACCAAGACCAAGACCAAGACCAAGACCAAGACCAAGACCAAGACCAAGACCAAGACCAAGACCAAGACCAAGACCAAGACCAAGACCAAGACCAAGACCAAGACCAAGACCAAGACCAAGACCGAGAAACAAGACCAAGACCAAGACCAAGACCAAGACCAAGACCAAGACCAAGACCAAGACCAAGACCAAGACCAAGACCAAGACCAAGACCAAGACCGAGAAACAAGACCAAGACCAAGACCAAGACCGAGAAACAAGACCAAGACCGAGAACTAAACGAGAACGAAACGAGACGAGAACGAAACGAGAACGAAACGAGAACTAAATATACAGAGAAATAGACCTAAAACGAGAACTAAACGAGAACGAAACGGTACGAGAACGAGATGAGACGAGAACTAAACGAGAACGAAACGATACGAGAACGAGATGAGACGAGAACTAAACGAAAACGAATTAGGTTAGGTAGGTTAGGTTGGGTTATGTTATGTTAGGTTAGGTTAGCAGGATATTTTAAAATCATTTCTACATTGATAGAAAGGCTAAGTTCCTTGGCACATTTTATCAATGTTTCTAGAAATAATTTTAAAATATCGTCCTGCTAACCTAACCTAACATAACATAACCCAACCTAACCTACCTAACCTAATTCGTTTTCGTTTAGTTCTCGTCTCATCTCGTTCTCGTATCGTTTCGTTCTCGTTTAGTTCTCGTCTCATCTCGTTCTCGTACCGTTTCGTTCTCGTTTAGTTCTCGTTTTAGGTCTATTTCTCTGTATATTTAGTTCTCGTTTCGTTCTCGTTTCGTTCTCGTCTCGTTTCGTTCTCGTTTAGTTCTCGGTCTTGGTCTTGTTTCTCGGTCTTGGTCTTGGTCTTGGTCTTGTTTCTCGGTCTTGGTCTTGTTTCTCGGTCTTGGTCTTGGTCTTGGTCTTGGTCTTGGTCTTGGTCTTGGTCTTGGTCTTGGTCTTGGTCTTGGTCTTGGTCTTGGTCTTGGTCTTGGTCTTGGTCTTGTTTCTCGGTCTTGGTCTTGGTCTTGGTCTTGGTCTTGGTCTTGGTCTTGGTCTTGGTCTTGGTCTTGGTCTTGGTCTTGGTCTTGGTCTTGGTCTTGGTCTTGGTCTTGGTCTTGGTCTTGGTCTTGGTCTTGGTCTTGGTCTTGGTCTTGGTCTTGGTCTTGGTCTTGGTCTTGGTCTTGGTCTTGGTCTTGGTCTTGGTCTTGGTCTTGGTCTTGGTCTTGGTCTTGGTCTTGGTCTTGGTCTTGGTCTTGGTCTTGGTCTTGGTCTTGGTCTTGGTCTTGGTCTTGGTCTTGGTCTTGGTTTTGGTCTTGGTCTTGTTCTTGTTATATTTAATGTTCTTGATAAAAAAAAAGGATACTTACCGTCGTGGACTACGCCTAGACTAGTTCTGACTAGAAAAAACCAGTCCAGACTAGATCTACCTAGAAGAAACCAGTCCATACTAGTTCAGTCTAGAGAAATCCAATCCATACTAGTTCTGTCTAGAAAAAACCAGTCTAGACTAGTTCTGCCTAGAAAAAAGAGGGAGGAAGGAGGTATATGTGTAGGGAGTGGGATTTTTAAGCTCGGGGATAAAATTAAAGATAATGCATCTGTTTAATATTTTATTTTAACACAGATTATACAAAGTATAATATTTTTCATATCATATGTATTACAATTCTCACATCATAAGTATTACAAATATTGTATCATACATCATATAATAATAAAAAAATCATGGGATAACAGTAACATTTTAATGCTTCATACATCGTTTAATGTATCATACATCATACAGAATATAAATATTGATTCTTTCTTACATCATATAAATTACAGATAATATTTCATAAAGCAAAGTCTATAAACAAATATACATTTTTACAATTTACATTTTTTAGTAGGAGGTTCATCATCACACTCCTCCTCCCTGATTTTGTAGTGTCCGTGAGCGAGAGTGTCCACACAATTTTCCATAATATGACGCTTGTCGTCGTTGCCGGATAAAGTTAATTTATTCATAGAAATCGAAAATACATTATGCTTGTATGATCTGATGGATCTGTTTAACGAGAATGTTGACTGTCCGCTCTGTAGACAACCAACATAATCTTCAAAGTTGACATCTTTGTCAATGACGTTTTTCTTAACGCCTTTCAATTTTTTGATGACCATATCATTAAATTTTATGGCGTACATTTTCGCTCGCAGACCTACGAATGCCTTTATGGAGTGACCAGCTCCTTCATCTTTGAATTTCCCAACCACCGCCTTGTTTTCGTTTGAATACAAGGGATGTTCGGGTGGGTAGACACTGGTATCCAGCTCATCTCGGAAATGCATCATATCACGGAAGAGGTCATCCGTTTCAATTCTATAGACGAAGCTGTCCGTGTCCATGTAGCACAATTTCAATCCTTCTTTATAAAAATTTTTCATGGTATCATAATGGAACTCATACATCCTAGTTTTCGAAATTTCCAAAATAGACATGCCAACATAGATGGCCTTATCAAACACTAAACTAGTTTTTGCTAGATGGACACCAACCAAGTTTTCGTTATAAATTGTTCTATCCATAAAGTTACTTTTGGCTACCAGCTTTCGAATTTCCTTCTCACTTGATACAAGCCGAAAATTGATACGTTTCCTCACATTTTCCATAGTCTTGCCAAAAACGGCGTTATTCATCAATTTAAAAAAGTCTTTCTCAAAGTTGTTGGCTGCAGCTCTACGCTTGGCCGTGTTATAGTCAATGTAGGGTTTCAACCAGCAGCTTTGTTGAAATTCGATAACTCTATGGATCTTGGATAACCTCAGTCCGTGTTGCACGGCTTGCTTAAGTACCGTGTGATGAACGACATATTTTTCTTTTGGCTCCAAAGTAGTTAATAATTTTTTGTTTCTGCTGCCTGAAGGAAATTTCATCTCCGCACAGAAAGGGAGATCAGAATGAGCATCGTGAAGATGGTCTGGATACTCAATGTCTACCTCAAGCACATATCCTAATTTAGAATTGACCGGTATGGACATGATGTCAAAGGACGCTATCTCATGTTTGTCGAGCCAGCGGAACTCGCCTGACGGCAATGCCTGGGACATCGCATAACCATAAAGGTTATTGGCATCGACATAATAAAGAAAAGATTTTTTTGCTGTCTCATCATATTCATCACACATGTTATTGTTTGCAACAGCGTGCCTTGTCACACACTGACAAATTCCACCTCTTATCCCGCGTTCAAACATTTGGATCATATCCATATCAGTCAAAAGCGGTAATTTTACCTTTGTGAACTTCAACATAGCTGAGTAAGCAAAGCCTGGAACTGTGGAATAGTACAAACAATCCATTCCGTACGTCTCAAAACACATCTGTCTAAAGTTTTCAAAGACGTCGGTCAAAATCAAAACATCGGATTTTAAATACAAGTCTGAATATTCTCCTAATGAGCTGATCGAGAAAGAATTCCAAACGTTTCTCGCGTGAGAGTAGTCTTGGTCAGAGACGTTCTCATTCACGAGTCTATTATAAAATGCATCTTTGGGAGGCAATTTCTTCTCCTTCAAAATTTCAACTGAGGTGACGTAGTCGTAGGGAAACACTCCCTTTCGACACACCAAATCGGCGTTTTCACCAAATACTTTTGCTGTTTCTATAAATTTATCTTTAGGTAGATTGTTTGCTAGCTTTTCCAGACTGCTTGCCATGAACCGAAACGAGTCTATAAATCTTAACTCCATACCTCCCCTCTTCAAATAAGAGGAGGGAATAAATTTTGAAAATGTGACATACTTTTCTTGACTATTACATATGACGTTGATTCTATTCTGATCGAAACCAAGTTCTGTCACAATGAAATGGGCATCATAGTTGGACATGTTATGCAATACAATAGGGACAAATGTCTGGTTCCTATAATTCAAATTACAATTTCTGTGGGCGGCTCCTCTGAACCGGCCACTAACATGGCAATGGTCCCTTACTTTATAGTTCACATCGGTAAAGTTACCCTCACCACAAATATGACAAATAGTAGCGCTATTGTATACCCTAATTTCATCTTCTGTCAGAGGGGTCATGGGCTTATTTACACTGTTCAAGATCTTATCAATTTCTTTAGCATCAGCGACGAGCGAGCGCATAAACTCGCCACTGGCATCCTCCCCTCTAAAAAGTCTCAATTGAGAATATGCGCCCTCAGCATCTTTGATGAAATAACAAAAACTAAAAGGTTTATGCTTCTGATAAGGAGTAGTCCAGCTTTTCTGCGGATCTCCCAAACATCCTGATATCGGTTCCAGCAAACACTCGAAATCCGCATAGATGACAAATCTGATCTTTTGCGAATATTCGGGCTTGTTGAATACGACTTCAGGATTTTTAGGAATTTCGCACCTGACTGGGCTGAACGAGTTGCATAACGTCAAATGTTCTTTCAACCTTACGTCGGCAGACTTACCTTCGTACGCTTGGAAA
Organism: Ectobius pallidus; assembly: GCA_964059195.1. Classification (NCBI taxonomy): domain Eukaryota; kingdom Metazoa; phylum Arthropoda; class Insecta; order Blattodea; family Ectobiidae; genus Ectobius; species Ectobius pallidus. The sequence goes on from CAXKWD010000006.1 coordinate 9,326,281, forward strand.
TGTGTAAAACACCGTTTACAAACTCTGACTTGAAGATGGTTGGCTGTTACAAAAGGTCTTACAAATGCATCGAAATCGGAAATGACGATGTAATGTGAATTTTCCTCATTACATACATACAAAAGATCTCTATGATCATCTAATTCCTTTTCAACAATTCTGATAGGAAATACGAAATAAGAAATATTTTTCCCATCCCGTTTTTCCTCTAGGCCGAAAACGTTGATCGAAATATTGTTTCTTTTGGAAAACTTTTCAATATCATGAATCGAAACGGGGAATTTCACACAGTTCCAGTCGTACTTGTCGCTCAACTCTGGTCTGGTAAGATAACTGGCCCACAAATCCTTATCAGACTCAATAAATTTTGATAAAACACAATACTTGAAACAGTAGTCATCATCATTATCAATATTAATTAATGACTTCTGATGCTGGAATTTACCAGGGAGGATCATATGCTTACGCCCTGCAAATGGTAAGTACTCATTGATGCGAATTTCAATTTTGAGGATTTTATTGTAAAACCACCCAGACCCTCGTATTTCACTATCTTGCATCTCAGCCTGAATTTTAGAAATGTGTCTAGATACTACTTCGTGAATATTTGATGTTCTAAGCAATGCCTCATTTTTTGTCTTAAAATTTCTCAAACAACAATTTAGCTCTAGATGTTTAAATTCACACTCTACAAAAATATTAAATTTAATTGATGCAAATTTTGACAGTGACTCTGACAGAAGGTTTTCAATTTTATACTGGTATGATGACAGGATAGATTCCATATCGCCGGCTGGAACATCTAATGTAGCATATGTTGCCAGTCGTGACCTGAACGCAGTTTCAACAGGTAAAAACTCACATGTTTCTGCCGATGTTGAGTTGGTCATAGCGCCACGATCCATTCCACCTTGACTCTGTAATAACGAAAAAACATCGACATTAGCAATCTAGACTTTTGTAAGCGAATGGCATAATAAAATACTAAGATATTTCACTGTACATACCTGTGGAATATCACGCATAAGCATGGTGACGCTAGGTCGCAACTGACGGATGGACTCTGTGTTCTGTAACAATAGAAATATAAAATATTAAGATTTATGATAAAAAATTACGTTTTCTGTCTTGTTTTTATCAGTTCTGTACTAATATAGAAAATAATATTAAGTTTTATCATAAAAGAAATAAGTTTGTTGTCTTGCATAATAATCATAATAATATTATACCTGCAAACGCATATATAACAAAGAAATATAAAATAAAAATAAAAAATAAAAAAAATAAAAATATAAATAATAATAATAATAATAATAATAATAAAGCATATTGAGTACTATGATAAAAATAATATGTTGGATGTCTTGCACAATAATCATAATAATAACATACCTGCAAATGTAAACCTGAAGGCCCAGGATGGCTGGTGCTTGGCTGGACGGATGATGTCTGCATGGTATCCCCACTCACTGGACTTGTATTCTGTAACAATAGAAAAATAAAATATTAAGATTCATGAGTTTAATGTCTTGATATTTACCGTTCTGTACTAATATAAAAAATAATATTAAGTTTTGTGATAAAAAAAAAAAAAAAAAAAAAATAGTTTTCTGTCTTGTTTAATCATTAAAATATAAAGTCTCACATTCAGTAACGTGGAAAAAATTAACAAAATTAAGTTTTCTGTCTTGCTTTTTGTCCATTCAGTAACATGGAAAAAGTAATATTGAGTTTTATAAGGAAAAAATAAGTTCGATGTCTTGTACCATCATAGAAATAATAATAATAATATCTTGTACAATCACTGAAATAATAATAATTTCACTACATACCTGTAAACGTACACCTGAAGGCGTGGCCTCCTCTCCCAGCATCGTTGGGTGGGCTACTCCGTCCCCGCTATGGGCTGGTAGATGGAAGCGATCGGTGTTGTTTTGTCTGGCATCGTCCGCATCGTAGCTCCTCGCTCCGACCTATAAAAATAAAATGTAATCATGTGTTACACCGCTACTATGATGTATGTATTTACATTTTAAAAAACATGATTGATAATGTAATAAAACGTACCTGTAATCGGGCGGGTTCCTGGCTTTGACCACCACCGTGCACGGGAATCCTCGAGGTCTCGCCTCCGTTGCATGATGTCCCGGCTTCAGCAGGAAAGTACAAGTGGCCTGCCTGGTGATACAGCCCAATGCGATTGACAGCGTCCCTTGTTGCTGGGTGGTGGCTCCTCTCCTGGTGCATACTTAAGTAACGTGCCGATGAGAAGTTGGAGTGACAAATGTTACAGGTGAAGGCAGTAACGGAGTGATTTTCTCGTGCATGTCTTTTTAGCACATCACTTCGTGTAAATATCACACCGCATATTTCACACTTGTAGTCACTTTTCTTATGATGTTGGTTGATGTGTCTTTGTAAATTCCTTCTATGTTTAAATGCGGAGGTACACTCACCACATTGGAAGACGATGGCGGACGAGCTCTCCATGATGTGTAGTCGGCGACGGTCTGCGAAGAAGTGAATGTGATGCGGTGGCGTCATCGCCTTATATACTGACGCCGTGAGCTAGCCAAGACGTGCAGAGACTTGTTCTGTAATATGAGATGTGTGACCTACTTAACTTCCGCACACGTGCCGTGTAAGACCTTGAAGCATGCATGAGCCTGTTTGTAATGATGACGTCATAAATAAAGAATTTGTTGAATCAACATCATATCATTTCTTGTATATGAATAAAGAAATTAAACTTTTGTTTGAAGATACGTTTGGAAAAAAAAATGCTGTCGTAGCATTATGTTTTAGTTCGTATGAACAAAGACTTAATATGATCCGCGGGGATTGTGTGACAAAACGTAGAAAATAAAATGCAGACTTTGGTAATATGATACCTATTGTGAAATGAACTCTCTCGTAAAAATATACTACAAATCTGTCACAATGTCAATTGTTCATAATTTTAAATTACGCGCTAGAAGCCATTTTCTAAAGAATTACGTATTAGAATTTCAAATCTCTCGCTAAAACCATGCATTGAAAACCATTTTTCTATTTTCACCAGGAGCAACCGTGAGGACCAAGTCCGCTTCAAAGCAATAAATTAATAAAAGCACTAGGTAGATTAATAAACTAGGATTTAAAGATTAAATGAAATATCACTGTTATGAATGGAGAATTAAAGAGATGAAATGTAGGTGACACGAGTGCGAGATAAGACATACTAGAACGCTTGCGTCTGCATATGACCACTGCAAGGTGAGTAGAAATCTTGCGAGATGAGATTCTAAATACGTGTTACAAATCTCTGTATGCAAGTGATTAAAAACATTCACTGGCTTTCTGTATCGGCATTAAAAAAACCTGTAATTATTATCATAATATATCCCTTTACTGACTTTGAATCGAACTCAGAACCACTCAGCGATGGAATATTACAATATAAGTTTTTAATATACTGTTGACTAATAATACATAAGACATGTGCTATGAATAGGATTTAATATTTAAAAGTACTGGCCTGCGACTTTATAATATGATAGAGTTGGGATTTAAAAGGAAGTCTCAATGAATGACGTTGTAAGATAGCGATAAGCGTACAGCGTTATATTACCGCTGCATAGTAAGAGAGATAACATGTATGGAGGGCGAGATGATACTAACTGCTACCTAAGCAAAATCACTGCACGCATATGATTAAACATTCACTGGCTTTCTGTATCGACATTATAAAATCCTGTAATTATTATCATAATATATCCCCTCTAAAGACCCCAGCATGAGTTTTACGCACCGGCCGCCTTTACCATAGGACCAAAGTAAAAATTAAACGCTAATCGGCAAACCTAGGCTGAGTTGACCTCAGGGCTAAAATAGACATCTTACGGAAAAACTGTATGTGAAATATAATTATAAAAAAATACTTGAAGGTATAAAAAAACGCTTCTCTACATTTCCAACTGCGTCTGATAATAATAATAATAATAATAAGGTTAACAGCCTTAGGTATCCAGGTTGAGTCGATCCCAGGACCATAGTGAAATAAACATCTTACTGAAAACTGATGACGTTGCATTTCCGCTTCGTGGGAACCGTGCTGTAATACGAAACCTACTACCGGTCACGTGGTCTAGCGCGCCGCCATTTTGGATGACGTCATTTGTGGACTTTGGTCGATGCGGACTTTGCCCCTGCTCCACCATGTGTTGCGGGACAGTATCGCGACTCCACCATAGGGGTAATGAACAAAACCATACTACTATATATATATATATATATAAACGAATGTATGTGTGTCTGTCCTTTATGCGTTACTACACCATTCATCCGATCACCACAAAACTTTGGGAAATTGTTGAGTACACTCCCGCGCAGGTTTCTGGCATAGTACATTTTTAATTTTAGCTTTCGTTCGCGAGTTATGAGCGAAAAATGGGAAGGAAACGGGCATTTTTTTGCGCTTTTGAAGCATCGGTTCTCAGTAATACGTTTCAGTTGTCATTTCAGTTGCAGTTGGCTTTGTCTGTTTTTGTCATACCTTGGAAATAAAAGCATCGCAATCGCTTGAACGTTGTAAGCCCACGTTGTCAATTCATTTGTTTCTAATATCAAGGCATGCAAATATCTGAAATTTTCAACCTAGACGGCAGAGGGATAATGAATGTAGGTATAAATGCGTAAACATTGTTCGATGTAGAGCACACTCAGTATGCAGGGGTTTTCTGGGCCAGGGAACTCAAATCTTAGGTTATTTTTCCCATGCTGCGCTTTCTAATCATTTATAGTTGTTTCATTAATTCGGCCTATCAATCGTTTAGTTTAGACCTATGAATGTTTTGTGTGCAAAATGTTAATAAATATAATATTTTTATTATTTTGCTCTTAATTGTTAATCTTTTGATTAATTATCGTGGGCGAAGCCGCAGGGATTTGCTATAAGCCATAAAAAGCTATATTTATCGTTATCTGAGGGAATAGTTTCAGTGTGATAAGCCGTTCTTCCTCATTTCAAATTCTAAATACCTATATAAAAACCTACTATAAGTTATTTTCAAATTTACAAAATACAAAACCCAAGCGACGCCGGCCTTTTAAGCTAGTCATAAATAAAGATTGACTCCAGAGAGTTATATTGTAGTTAGCTTTTCGAACATGAATGAATCTGATATAGCTGCAGTCAAAGCACATAAAGATAATACTAGCAAAGCATAGCGTGCATGACAGATTCCAATGTTCACATAAGAGCAAAGATAAAAGAACCATGGTTCCATTTTCAAATGGATAATTTTGTTAAATTTCAGATGGTTTATATTTCATTATATCTGAGTAACCTAAATAAAATATAAATATAAGATGATAACTTAATTTTTGTTTTAATGCGAATAGGTACTGAAACTTTCGACTAAACCCAGTACCAAGATGTAAGCTGAACAACTGATAATATAATCACTATTTCGATAGTTCGTTCAACACCTCATCTCCCAGCGACGACGACGCTCTCTATTTTGTAGTATGGTACCATTGTTCCGGCTCGTATTCAGCCATGACAATTCATTCATCTATCTTTTAGGTACCGGTAGTTGTTGTAGTTTTAGTGCAGTAATTCATGCAATAAATTCCCACTAATACTCTATTAGGATGCTTTTCTGGAGTCTGCGATGATGATAAAATGTTTGATTGTAATTTCCAAGCCTGATATTCATTCATTTCCGTTTTCCACTAAAGATGAATAGAATTTCTTAACAAATCTGCGGATTGTAGGAATCTGAAGATCTTTGTGCATTTGAACTTGGGTTGTATTATAATAATAACAATATCCTCCGATAAGTCTTAGGGTGTTATTCTGAACCACTTGCAAATGCCAAGCAGCAGTCAATATAACAGTGCAGAGCAATTGCAAAACCGCAGTACCAGTATGATTGTTATTATTATTACTTAGCTTATATTGCACGCTTTAACTGCATATAGGCCTAGGTCATATCACGTGTTTAGAATGTTTGCGTGAACCAGTAGTCTATTGTAATAATTCATTCACGTTCATCTGTTTCTATTGTTCAGTGATATCTTCTTTTCTGATATTCAGTTTAAAGGATTATAATATCCAGTGAGATAGAGGGTATGGATTATGGAAAATAATCTAGTCTTACAAACCTGGCGTTTGCCTTTGCGAATGAGGAAACCATGAAAAACCCAAGTCAATTTTGGTGGCCACAAGGTTTGATTTGAACCCAGGACCTCTTCCCTATTAGTCAATACCACCTCACTGTAATTGGTTTTGGTGTGTTCATTACGACTGATCTAAACTGACTGCATTTAACAACAATAAGTAGATTAGGCCTATAATTTTCATGTTACTATGGACAACAAAATGTCATTCATAGGCTATTTTAATTGATATGTATGTTCTGAAATGTGCATTTAAGCCGAATTTATTTCGTTTATATCTTGATACCTATTAATTGTATAAAGAAATGTGATTAACAAAATATGTTCATTTTAATTTTCTCTACAACTTTACTGTGGTAAGTTTTCATGTATCACTTACTGTAATGGAGATGATCTAGAAAATTATTGAAAATGGATACAAGTAAAGCACCACCTAAGTCATTTTTGCAGAAAAACGGATATAGCCATTTTGTTAGTCATAGATAAGAGTTTCGAATTTTAAATTTTTATTAAAATCGTTAGAGCCAATTTTTCAAAAATCAAAATTTTTCAAAAATCAAAATTTTTCAAAAAAAACTTTCATGTAAAGTCCCCTTAATATTTCAGTTATAAAACTCAAATTGTGTGCGGTTCGATAAAATTTTGAAAAAGTCCTTAATTAAAAAAAAATGAAGAAAATACGATGAACCGTTGACCCGCTGTGCTTGTCCACAGACATACGGACAGACAGACGGACAGACGTCATTAGTACATTTTTATCCTCAGCTGTGTATATTCTTGGTATAAATGTCATAAATGGATTATTAGTAAGAGCGTTACAGTCCAAACAAAGACCTATTAATCGATGAACCATTGCTATAATAAATTTCCTATTGGCCCTGCAGTAAAAATGCCTTCATGGTTATGACTCAGTATTTCAAACAAATTAAATTTATTTTTAAGACAGTTATTTATCTTGGATAATCCATATTATAATTTTTTGTCACGATCACAATACTTTCTCTAAACTATGTATATGCGAGAAAGTAAAAATTAAGTTGCTAAAAACTATTAAGTGATAAAAATAATGGTTATGTGACTATTATAAGTACTTAGATTTAAAAGCGTTTTATGGAAGAAATTGCCTCTTGGTTAGTTTTATAGTTATTTAACGATTGGAGTAACCTACAGTACAACTAAGGCCTATGACCACCGCCGGTGTATTGGAATTTTCTACCGTAGGATTTCTTTTACATGCTTGTAAATCTACATACATGGCTTGTGACATTATGCACACATACCGTTTTTTACGGACCATAAGACGCACTATTTTACCTTGAAAACAGAGCCTTGAAAGTTGGGTGCGTCTAATGGTCCGAAGTACATTAATAAACCAAAATGATGGTATATATTGCGCGGAATACCAAGGTTACAAACAAGGTGATGTAAACGATAAGATAGTTACGAATTTTGGCACAAACTGTAGCCTACTTTAGTTCACTTGTCACAATGGTAAAATGAGGGCAGCTGGAATCCAGGTATGCAGTACGAAAATAAATAAATCTTGAGTTCTTTTATATGAAAGGAGTTGTTTTCGCCGGGTGGTTTAAATGAAGGCAATGACCTCTAAACTGCCTTGTCCCGTTACACTTACCGTATGCTGAATAGAGAATTAGAGGGTGTAAAAGTACTTTCAGTCTTTTATGAGAAATCTGTTCAGTTGTTAAAATCTACACGATGCCACCTGTACAGAAGAGGTTTTCGTACAACGCATGTGTTAAGTTAGAAATGATGTACACCAATTCAATTATACAAGATTATAAGTTTTTTTTTATGCAATGAAGTATATTATTCTCTTAGAAATTTTTCGTTTACAATCACATTAAATTGCCTTTCCTTTAAATTTCCATGCTAAAATCAAGGTGCGTCTTATGGTCCGGAGCGTCTTATAGTTCGTAAAATACGGTAAATGCCATCTACCTAGGTCAGGATTGAACCCGCTACTTTCAGTAGAGAAGGCCAGCACCATACTGACTATGCTGTCCAGGCCGATAATTATTGTATTTTCGCCTGCATTAGATGTCGCCTATTTAAAACTACTGTATACCACAGATCAAGATGAATATTTAGTTACTTGGGAATCAAATTGTCTCACTTCAAAATGCTTCCAATATGAAATCGGATTTTATAATGTGATTTTCATCGGAAGGGATTTCTTAGCTCGCTTCCTCTCATTGGTTGGAAGTTACGAGCCAACCTGAGTAATTAAGAACACAAAAACATGGCGGTTATGGTTAAAGGAGTTGTAGTGATTTAGCAACGGAAAGAAAAGCTTATGCATTTCTATATTTTTTGATCCAATTATATACAGTGCACGCCGCTTATTGTGATCACTTCGGAACGAAGCTAATCTGATAATATTAACCGATTGATAACAGTAGCCGAAGGAATTAAATGGTTATTTATTCATATATAAGATAATACACTACAAAACAGAATTAAACATATTTATTTATAAAAATAATGTGAATCATTGAACCACTCATAGGCTAATACAGTAATAAACTGTAAACAGCTATTTTTTCAACCCGTAACAAAGTTTAAAATTATTCTTACTTTCCATTAACCAGTACTCCACACTCAGTTACGAGTTACGAGTGTTTTTGAAATTTATAGACTACTGATATGTGGTGAACAGAGCGTAGCAAAACATCTAACGCCTGAATGTTCAAGTCTTTTCATTTTACACTATTCATCACTGCATGTCAACACTTTTATCTTCATAAATCGAAAGCTGCAGCTAAACTGAGGGATGAAACATGTTTTATAGCTTAAAAGAGAAAGTTAGGTAATGCCACCTCTTCAAACTGGTCATCCTGTGAGCTGGGAACAAAATTGCTACCTCCAGTACAACACAATACTGTTGAGTTAGAAACGAAACCTTAAAAAACTGAATTTTGTATGATGTACAGTACTTCGAAATAAAGCCGCAAAAAGGAAAATGTGATAACATAAAACGAATGTTTGACCACAATAAACAGCATTTTTTCAATGTATCAATATTAATCCGCACGGGACTAAATAAAAGTGATAACATTACCCGACTGATAACATTATCCGCGATTACATTAACCGGCATTCACTGTACCTTCTTACTTTAAACTAGGACAGAGGGTAGGCCTACACGATGGGGATGGGAAACACTTGGGACCTTTCTCCGTGTTATTTCTACCTCAATCCGTTTGCACGCCCCCATGGCTGGATTGTTAGGAAGTACGAGGGCCGTTAACAAATTAAGTCCCTGGGGCCGTTTACAGAAACAAAACAAAATTTCAAGGAAATATTTATTGCAACAGACACAGCAGGTATTCAGCTATCTTTCAACATATTCGCCACAGGAATTGAGACATTTGTCATACCGTGGCACCAACTTTTGAATACCTGTGTGTTGTAGAAGCCTGAAGCCTGGGATTTGAACCACGCACTGTGGACAACCTTCTTCGCCTATCTGTCATTCTTTGACATTTCGTGAAGTGTAGGAAAGGATGGAAATCACTGGGAGCGAGGTCCGGGGTTTGGACCTCGCCCCCAGTGATTTCCATCTTTTCTTACACCTCAAGGAATCACAGAGAATGACAGATAGATGTTTGTCACATAATGGTTCAGATCCCTTTCGGCAGACTTGAACGACGGAGATATTCAAAAATTGGTTCCACTGTATGACAAATGTTTCAATTCCGGTGGCGATTGTGTTGAATAATACCCAAATTCTTGCTGTATCTGTTTGGATATATATATACTGTATATATATATACACACACACACATATATGTGTATATATATGTTCACTTTTTTTTTTGTGTAAACAACGAAATGTTGTAGGACGAGGAGTTTCTTATTTTGTCTTTTTGTCGTTAAAAGTGTAAGCTGCGTCTCCATTGATATACATTTAATACCAACATGTCAATATTAACAAGTTGATATTGACATGTATATTGCAATTTCGCGTTCCAATTGACTTGACATGCAAACCCAGCGTGTTGCACTTAACGTTTTCAGATGTTCGTTTGTTTTCCGGAGAAAATGGACAACATATCAAGTCATTTGACTAGTCGGTCAATATTGGCTTTGGTTCGGGAATTTCCGGGTTAACAAAAAGCAGTCGACAGCTTCCTCAATATTCCCGGCATCCATTTTGAATTATGTGAGTATTTGGTATATCATTGTTCTCAATAGTATTGCATCTACTTTTAAAATCACTTTTTATGTCATACTCCATTGTTGAAAAATGCTATAGTTATTTTGAAAATGTCAAGACATCTGTACACAATTAGTATTTAATAAAGTCATAGACAGTTAACAAGAATATAATAAAATCAGGTAAACTGATGTAACAAAGTGCCAGTATGTTTTTGTCTAATCAGTTATTTCTGCAATTATGATATGCAGAATATGTTTTTTAAAAATTGATTTCCAAGTTAAGCTCCAGATTTATTCATTAAGCAGGGCTTACGGAAGAACAAAGGTCTAGTTTTTTAAATGAGATTAAAATCTTCCAGTATCAGCTGAACTGTACTGATTTATGATATCTTGACAATCGCACACTCACATAAAAATACAAAAAAAAAAAAAATTCAAATTGGCCGGTTTCGGGTTTTGAACCATGGACTCCAGAATGTTAGGCCAAGATGTTACCATCTCGGCCACCTGGGTCATTTTAACGGTCTAGTTGGATAAGCGCATGTAAATCAATAGTGTTTTTTGTCATAGCTACCTGTATTTTAATTTCCAAAGCCTTATAAGATCACAGTAAAACAATAGGCTATGTTGTCAAGACAACTGACTTACATTTTTTTAAATAAATTCTTTCGAATACGTATATTACCATAAAATAGGCACTAAATTGAGCATTACTCCGAAACAGGACAACCGATTTTATCCATTATCAATAGACGTCTTCCCATGGACATTATAAATGTGTATACCAAGTTTCATAAAAATTCGGTAAAGCGTATTTGAGTTACCGCGTCTTTAAAATAGACACTAAATTGGGTTTTACTCCGGTACCGGTCTACCGATTTGGTCCAATATCAGTAGACGTCTTTCCATGTAGGCCTACATTATAAATGGGTATACAAAGTTTCAGGAAAAACCAATAAAGCATATTTGAGTGATCGCGACTTCTTATATATTAACATAAAACCACTAAATTGGGCATTATTCCGGTACTGGCCAACCGATTTGGTCCAATATCAATAAACGTCTTCCCATGGACATTATAAATGCGTATACGAAGTTTCATAAATATCCGATAAAGCGCATTTGAGTTATTGCGCCTTTAAAGTAGACACTAAATTGGGTTTTACTCCGGTACCGGTCCACAGATTAGGTTCAAATTCAATAGGGCACTTCTCATGGACGTCATAAATGGGTACACAAAGTTTCATGGAAATCCGATACAGCGTATTTGAGTGATGGCGCCTTTCTAGTAGAGAGGCGCCATAATCTATTAAAATAGGCACTAAATTGGGCATTACTCCGGTACCGATGAACCGATTTGGTTCAATATCAATAGGGTTCTTCCCATTGACATTATAAATGTGTTTTCCAAGTTTCATGAAAATCCGAAAAAGCGTATTTGACTTATGGCGCGTTCAGACACACGGACGGACAGACGGACAGACATTTTTCGTCCCACACACAATCTCATCAAGTACCATACTGGCACTTAATAACGAGTATATAATTACTCTCATTTTGCAATGTTGGCTGCCCTCTTCAGAGGTGTTTTCTTTTTTAATGACCGCGCCAACACATGTTAGCCTATAACAGGCCTGCACAACATACGGCCCGCGGGCCGCATGCGGCCCACATTGCTATTTATTCTGGCCCGACTGACTTATTAAAATTATTTTATTGAATACATAGGATAGGGGAATAAGACTTTTTCATCTATCTCTAATTAAAAAGAAGTTAAGAAGTGTGTAACAGAAAAACTATATTTAAATTTCGAAAATTTATTAGCAATTTGCACTGATAGTGCCCCATCTATGCGGGGGGAAGATGTTTTTGCTGTAACAATTATTGAACAGTAGGCAGGTAAACCACTGGCAAGATTTCACTGCCTAATTCATCAGCAGGTATTATGTCCAAAGGTTTTGCAGTTTGATCATGTGATGAAAATAGTATTTGCTCTGGTCAACTATATTCAAGCTCGGGGGTTGAACCCAGAATGTTTTGGGCGTTTCTAGAAGAAAATGATGCCGACTATGGGGAACTACCATACCTCATAGATGTACATTGGTTAAGCAGCGGTAAAGTTTTGGTGTGCTTTGTCCTTCTAAAAAATGAAGTACTGTTTTTGAATTTTTGGAATCTTAAGGAGATGAGTAAAAATTTCCAGATATAATGAATGAAGAATGGAATCAAGATCTGTTTTTCCTGTGTGACATTTTGGGTCACTTGAATGAACTTAACTTCAAGGAAAAAGTAAATTTGTTTTCAATTACTTTCTCATATATATATAGGCCTTCAAAATTAAACTAAACCTGTTTGAAAATCAACTTGCTAAAGGGGATATGTCACATTTTATAACTTGTGACTGAATATTCCTTCTGAATTTCATTCGGTGGTGGGTGGAAAATATAAGAAGCATATATCACTTCTAAGTGAGGAGTTTCAGAAAAGAATGCCATTGAGTAATGAAGACGAAGTCCGCATTAAAGTGATTCAGGATCCATTTTCTGTCAATGCAGGAAATCTACATGTCGAGCTCCAGATGGAAGTCATTGATCTCCAGTGTTCTGAAAACTATCGGGTCAAGCATAGGGAGAGTAGGTTACAAGAGTTTTATTCTGTTCTGGATCAGAATAAATTTTAACATTTGTTGGATACTGCCTAGCAGGTATTTTGTAACTTATTTTTGGGAGTACATATACCTGTGAACAAACATTTTCTGTCATGAACTTGAACAAAAACAAACAGCGTTCATCTTTAACTGATGCAAATTTAGAGGCCATATTAAGAACGGCCACTTCAAATATGACACCAAACTTTGATAAAATAGTTGCAACAAAGAAATGTAATGTGTCACACTGAACTGTTAAGGATAGATGCCAGTGCAATTATTAGTAAACCTCGTGTGTGTTTAAATGGTATTTACTGTGAAATCTTGTAACATCATCTGTAAGTAAATAATGTTAATATAATTTTAGTTGCAATTCTTAAAATTTAAATATGCACATTATCTTGCCTTTACTGTAGACCTAATAACAACATTTATAAATTTACCTGCAGTGGCCTAATGTAAGATACAATGTCCGCAGTGATGTGGCCCTTGGTCGGGTCGCAATAGTTGAGTTTGGCCCTAAGAGTGAAACAAGTTGTGCAGGCCTGGCCTATAACATTGTAGTGGAGACAGTTGTTAATTGGCAAACCACTTGACTTGTATACGTCAGCAAGTTGATGATAAATATTTAACATAACTTATGTTAACTGCAACATGTTGGTGTTAAATGTATATCAGTGGAGACGCCGCTTTGATGATTGTTTAGTTTAATTCGTTTATTTGTGGTGGAGAAAGTGAAGGATCATGTTGTTTGTTAAATGTAGCGAGAGGTGTGTTAATAGTGCATGGCCGGTTCCGCTGCCAGATTCGCGTCTTATAATTACTACGTGTTTTTCATCTTTTACACCGGCTATATCCTTACAGACTTTTACAGGTTTTATTTGTGCCATGATTATGTTAAAACAGAAAAGAACAATTGAAAATGTTTACATCATGTAGGGTTACCAGTAAGCTACGTAATGACTCGACACATTTTCTAACTTCCTAAGAACATCATGCGCACTAAAAAGAAAATGAATTACTTCCTGGAGTGGTTTTTCGGCTAGGTCTAAAAAGTCATGTAAAATACTTTTTTGCACTCCTTAGCTAGTAAGTGTTACTTACGAAAGTTGTTTACATGGATCGTAAGTTGACATTCCCACACAATCGTGTTGCTAAGGGCGTTGCGATGAGGTTAAATTACTTACGGTCCAAGCGCCACGTCATAATTCATTACGATACACTTCATAATACAAGCCTTTATGGACACGGCCCCCAGGACAAATATTCGGTTCCCATAACAACATACACATGCGAATCACTTTCTGAAATAAACATCTATTTTCAAGAATGTATTTACATAATATTTTCAGGTAATATCACAATTAATATAATTAAATTGATATAAGTAACCGTCGTGCAAAAAATAGCATGCAACACACGGGCCGTAAAGGCATTTACGGGTCTCGAAAACTTAAAAACCCTCGGCTGCGCCTCGGGTTTTCAATCTGTTTCCTCGACCCGTAAACGTGCCTTACGGCACTTGTATCGCAATATACTATTTTGTACTCCTTAGCTAATTAGTGGTACTTACGAACGTTGTTGCCGTGGATCGTAAGTTGACATTCCCGCACGCAATCTTGTTGCTAGGGGCGATAAGCGTTTCCCGCCCGCAAACGCTTACGGCCCTCGGGCGGAAAGTGTTTGAGGGCTGTTATGAAATTATGAATATAACGACACACTTCATTATACAAGCCTTTATGGACAAGGCCCCCCTCATCAGAAATATTCGGTTACCATAAACAATAACAAATGCGAATCACTTTATGAAATAAACATCAATCTTCAAGAATGTATATACATAATATTTTCAGGTAATATCACAATTAATATAATTAAATTGATATAAATAATCATCGTGCAAAAAATAGCATGCAATACACGTGCCGTAAGTGCATTACGGATCTCGGAAAATTGAAAACACTCGGCGCGAGCGCCTCGTGTTTTCAAACTATTTCCTCGATCCGTAATCATGCCGTACGGCACTTGTATCGCAATATACTATTTCACACGTACGAAGGACGGATAATCAGCTAATAATAACTCAGCTGATGCTTTTTTTTACGTGGAAAGAATAAAATGCACTTAATGAACCTTACTATCCATCAAAATTATTTCTTCCCTCGGATATGGAAACTCGCAGAAATAATTGTTTTCCATAAACCTAACAAATCGAAACATTTACCATCTAGCTACCGCCCAATCAGTCTGCTTCCAACATTATCAAAACTCTTTGAAAAAATACTACATAAAAGGATGTCAAAGTTTGTTTACTCCAATAACATTATCCCAGCATTCCAGTTTGGTTTTCGACCAAAACATTCTACAACGCATCAATTATTAAGAATCACCGAATCCATCCTCAAAGGTTTTGATAGAAGAGAACATACTGCTGCTATTTTTCTAGATATTGCTCAAGCCTTCGACAGGGTTTGGCACGAAGGATTGCTGCTAAAATTATATAGAATTGGCCTACCAGATTACCTTATACATACTGTCAAAAGTTTTCTAACAGAGCGCCAATTTCTGGTACGTATTGATGGTTTCAAATCAACTCTCCGGCCAATAACTTCTGGAGTACCACAAGGCTCAATATTAGCTCCTTTACTATTTAACATCTTTATGTACGATCTTCCAACATTAGAATCTACGTGTACAGCAATGTACGCAGACGATACAGTTCTCTTCTGTTCACATTCTGATATAAATACTGCTATCAGTTTTCTTCAGACATCACTATCTTTAATGACGGAATGGTTCAAAATGTGGCGCATATCGCTAAATGTCAACAAAACAGAAGCAAAGATATTCTCTTTAAGATATTATCAAGATCCTGCTCTACTCTATCTTCTGAATGAACATATTCCATGGTTACAATCTCAATCTCCAGTTAAGTATCTAGGAGTACTACTGGACACAAAACTGACATGGAACGCACATATAACTCGTATTGTGGCACTTGCTTCTTCTCGAATTATAAAACTTTATCCCTTAGTAAATAGACGCACATCACTTGGATTGGAATGCTCTATGCTACTGTACACATCTCTTGTAAGACCTCTCATCACATATGCAGCACCAATATGGGGTGCAGCTAGCAAGACGCACATTCACCGATTACAAGTTGTGCAAAATAAATTTCTTCGTAAAGCTACAAATGCGCCTTGGTACGTAAGAAATAGTCAACTACATAATGAACTTGGAATCCTCCCGATTCAAGAATACATTCAAACCCTCTCAAAATCATTTTACAGTAAACTTCTAGATGTTCCTGGTGCATCTGTTTATAACATTGGACAAAAGTCATTGAACAGATCAAGACTGAAAAGAAAACTTCCCCAAGATGTACTAAGTGAACTAGAAGAAAGTGATAATCCTGTGTAAATAAGCCTACTATCTTAACTGTTAAATATTAGAAAACAGTACGTGCACTAACGAAACTTTTGTTATCAATTTGTGTTTTAGCTAGAGGAGCTGACTAAGGCGTACCTCAACAGGTTATTATTATGTCATAGAGTTTAACAATGGCCTGTATAGTTTTTTACTGATCGGTCAAAATATATATTAAAAAAAAAAATTATTTCGATACAATAGTCGTATAGGGCCGTAACTAAATATACCTATCTATTTCTATTGCATGCTCTAAAACGAAATAGGGTACGTTAAATTTTTAGAATCTTTGGGTTTACCAGTGGGCCGTTAATATATATATATCTGTTTATATTGTTCATTGTGCCATGGCTGCTATCAGGGCCGTAGCTAGGCGGTGGCGAGATGTGCCCCCGCCCAGGGTGCACGTACAAAGAGGGCACAAAATTAACCATGAAAAATACCACATTTTTTAGACTGGTGCAATTTAGCAAGCAATAAAATTCTACGTTTTATGATTTAATTATTTTTTAATTAGTTCAGTCGTCTGAAAATAAGGTTTTAGTACCTTGAAAATCCAACACTTAATTCATTTTCAAATTGAGGTTTAGGTTTTCTTTGATAATAACAGTGTTTTATATTAAGATAATAAACAATTTTACAGAAATTTAAAAAAAATTGTTCAAACCCCCCAGTATTGGAGGGCGCAGATTTGTCAAACTCGCCAAGGGTGCTACGGCCCTGGCTGCTATAGCCGAGTATATAAACTATTGCTTGTGCCACTAATATATAGTACATAATATTTATACATATATATAATATGTATATATTGGTTTTTATATAGAGTTAGAGCAGTGGACATACGGCAATTACGAAAGTTAAGTTTTTCTACAAAATCTCGGAATTTAGGCCTACACATAATTTAAAGTTAAAATTGCTCTAACTTTTGAACGGTTAAATATAACTAGTAAAATAACATACATTCTTGAAGCAAATTTAATGCTCTACAACTTCTATTCTCCTGACGTTTTCTTAGAACGAAGGGCCAAAGAGTTAGAAGGTAAAATAAGGCAAAAAACGTGAGGCAAAATAATTATTTTTAAAAATTAGCCAACTTTGAGCACGAATATCTCGGAAACGATGCAAGATGGCGAAAATACGAACGGAGTCGATCTTGTGGAGAATTTTGTCGGCTTTAATTTTGTGTTGACTAATATTATCGCTAGGACCCATAGTTTCCGAAATTTAAGCGAAAACCCGAAAAAAGGAAACTTCTACGGGCCTCCCTGCCCTCCCCCCGCTCACCTCTTACGAATGGGGACTTTTAGTATATTTACCTCCTAACTAGTTCAAACAAAGTCCCAAAGTAAAAAAAAAAAAAAAAAAAATTGTTCCGTCCATTTCCCTCTATACCCCCTTGTAGAGCATTCATTGACTGGATTAATACGGCTTTGGAAGTTACAATACAGTTAGCTTTGACAAATAACACTACCCACATATTCCTTCACATATGCTTATCAAACTAGGTCTTTGTTCCTCTGTAAGCATTGCTTAATGAATCGATCTGGAGCATAACTCGGAAATCGATTACAATAACTTACTTTCTGCATATCATAATTGCAATTATAACACTGATTAAACAAAAGCATTCCGGCACTTCGATACATAAGTTTACCTGATCTTATTTACAATTACAATTACAATTTATTACTCCAAAGTACACGAAAAATATATACAAAAGTTGATACACCCCCCGAAGAAGCAGAGCTTGTGTTCGGGGGTGGTTCAGTTATATATTAGAAATACTTATACTAAACAATTACTTTAAAAAAAATGCATAATTTGGAGAAGTATGACAAAATGTTATGTATGAAAGGTTAGAACATGTTCTATTTACAATACAAAGGTACGAAGCAATACAACAATAATACATAACTATTTATTTGTTCAAATTTTAGTAAAAACAAAGAAATTAAGTTCTATCCAAATTTTAAAGTTTAATATGAAAAATGTTATAACAGTAATAGTCGATAACAGAAGTAATAATTATATAAATTTTCTAATTTTAGACCTAAATTGTTTGTTGTTTAAGCTATTTAGATCAGGATGGTTGGTAATAAATGAATTGAATAGTCTTGGGCCAAAACTTGAACAGTGCTTAGCTCCAGCAGTTGTAACATTTTTCGGTTCAAGTAATAAATTAAATTGATTCCTTCGCGTGTTATATACGTGAGATTCTGACTTGTAATTGTCACGATGTTTATGAAAATAATCCAGTATGACGTACTTGTAAATTTGGTCTATGGTGAAAACGTTAAATTCAGAAAATAATAATTTGGAAGAATAGTCAGGAGGCTTAAATAAACAAATCTTTATTATACGTTTTTGAAGACAAAGCAAAGGGCTGAGGATCGTTTTTGCAACTCCTCCCCACCCAATTATGCCATATTGAATAATAGAATGAATTAGGGCTAAATAAATCGTACGTAAAACATGAGCTGGTAAACATGAACGGAGAATAACGAATTTATAAATGACTTTACGTAGCCTATTGCATAAATATTCAATGTACTTGTCCCATCTTAAATGTCGATCAATTATGATGCCTAGATATTTCACTTGATTTGATTCACTTAAGGAGGGACAAGTGCAGCTATTAATACAGCAACCAGAATTGTGTATTTTTAAGCTTAAATTTTTACTTACTTTTAATTGTTGCATGCCGGTAGCTGTTAAAGCGAAAGGAACTAGCGTAGTTTTCTTAACATTTAAGGAAAGTAAATTAAAATCCAGCCATGATTTAACAAGATTTATACCTTTGTTGGCATTTTCGTAAGTTTCAATCCATGAAGAACCACTAAATATTACAACGGTGTCATCAGCATATGAATAAATGGAGCCATTAAATATATTCAAATTAATCTTCAGTAGGTCATTTATGTATATTAAAAACAATATGGGACCCAATACTGTACCCTGCGGTACACCGATATTTATTTTCCGGAAATCACTGAGATCATTATCTATTCTTGTAGCCTGAGTTCTATTACTTAAGTACGACCGAAATAAATTTAAAACATTGCCTCTAATGCCTAGAGCATGTAATTTTGTCAGAAGAATATTATGGTCTACAGTGTCAAATGCTTTTTGTAAATCTAAAAATATACCTAAACATTTGTTTCCAGTATCTAATTCATTTATGATTTTCGTTGTGACCGTAAAAATGGCATCATCTGTTGACAGGTTAGGACGAAAACCGAATTGATTGTTAGATAAAAGTTTATTATTATTTAAATAACTCATCAGCCTATTCTTTATACATTTTTCTAAAATCTTTGAGTGCCGTGTTTCTGTACGCGCGATAACTCAAATACGCTTTATCGGGAAACTTGGTGTACGCATTTATAACGTCCATAGGAAGAAGCTTATTGATACTGGACCAAATCGATTAACCGGTACAGAAGTAATGCTCAATTTAGTGCCTATTTTATGGTAATTTCTCTCTATATAAGGCTTTGTCTTGACTGACTGACAGAGAATCAACGTTAAAAAAATAATATATGTGTGTATGTAAAACAGAATTTCCAGAACTATGTCCCACTTCATATCCATCTATTTCCTGAACTATTAAATACACAAAAAAATCATTCAGATCAACTTTATAAGAACTTTTATGTAGTTTACTTTTGTGCATAAAATGTTTTTTGCTAGAACCCATAGCTTTTTTTTTGCGTATTTAAGGAAAACTGGGGGAAATATTTAAAAGTGCCTCCCACCCCCCGCTCACCCCCTATCCATGGGAACTTTTACTATGTTGTTTAGGACACTTTCCTCCACATCTCTGCCAAATTTCAAAACTACAAGATTTTTTTTGTCCCTATTTTTCATTTCTTCCCTGGAATATAATGTATTTTCCATTACATGTACTGTGCTTGTACCGTGATCGGATTTTTAATAAATTCAACTTTAATGGTTGTGTGATGTTTCTCCACTTGTTTCATGGTGTAAATACACAATATACAGCTTATATACAAAGATATAACCCCTAAACATAGAGAAAGTGCGATGTACGGTTTTCTTTCGAAATCTCGAAATTTGATCGAAACTTAAATTGTTATAACTTTTGAACATTTGAAGACAAAATAACAAATGACTACTCACTTTAAAGTGAATTTATTAAGTGCCAGTGTGGTACTTTATGAGATTGTGTGTGGGGACGAAAAATGTCTGTCCGTCCGTGTGTCTGTACGCGCCATAACTCAAATACGCTTTTTCGGATTTTCATGAAACTTGGAAAACACATTTATAATGTCAATGGGAAGAACCCTATTGATATTGAACCAAATCGGTTCACCGGTACCGGAGTAATGCCCAATTTAGTGCCTATTTTAATAGATTGTATCGGATTTCCAAGAAACTTGGTATACCCATTTATGACGTCCATGAGAAGTGCCCTATTGAATTTGAACCTAATCTGTTGACCGGTACCGGAGCAAAACCCAATTTAGTGTCTACTTTAAAGGCGCAATAACTCAAATACGCTTTATCGGATATTCATGAAACTTCGTATATGCATTTATAATGTCCATGGGAAGACGTTTATTGATATTGGACCAAATCGGTTGGCCAGTACCGGAATAATGCCCAATTTAGTGTTTTTATGTTAATATATAAGAAGTCGCGATGACTCAAATATGCTTTATTGGATTTTCCTGAAATTTTGTATACCCATTTATAATGTACGTGGAAAGACGTCTATTGATATTGGACCAAATCGGTAGACCGGTACCGGAGTAAAACCCAATTTAGTGTATATTTTAAGGACGCGGTAACTCAAATACGCTTTACCGGATTTTTATGAAACTTGGTATACACATTTATAATGTCCATGGGAAGACGTCTATTCATAATGGATAAAATCGGTTGACCTGTTTCGGAGTAATGCTCAATTTAGTGCCTATTTTATGGTAATATACGTATTCGAAAGAATTTATAAAAAAAAATGAAAATCAGTTATCTTGACAACATAGCCTATTGTTTTACTGTGATCTTATAAGGCCTTGGAAATTAAAATACAGGTAGCTTTGACAAAAAACACTATTGATTTACTTGCGCTTATCCAACTAGACCGTTAAAATAACCCAGGTGGCCGAGATGGTAGACCTTTCTTCTTCCGTAAGCTCTGCTTAATGAATAAATCTGGAGCTTAACTTGGAAATCAATTTAAAAAAAAACATATTCTGCATATCATAATTTCAGTCATAACTGATTAAACAAAAACATACTGGCACTTTGTTACATCAGTTTACCTGATTTTATTTCTCTACAACTTCTTTCATGAGAACATTGCTTATACCTAAGGGATGAAGCGCTAGAAGTGTGTCGAAAAGCGAGAGGCGAAAGAGCTTTTTTCGAAAATTTGTTATTTTCGTTGGCGGATATCTCGAAACGTATTGGAAATAGGAAGACATGTAGGGTCAAACTTGTAGGAAATTTTATCAGCTTTAATTTTGTATAGCAATTTTTCCTCTACGATGCACCATTGTTTAGATGTAAGCGAAAAACCTAAAAATGGGACCTTCTGCGGGCCCCCCTGCCCCCCGCTCACCTTCCACCTTCGGGGACTTTTAGTATGTTGCTCAGGACACTTCCTCCGACAACTCTGCAAAATTTCAACACTACACGATTTTTTTGTTCTATTTTTCATTCGTTGCCTGAACTATTATTATTATGTTATGCCTCTGAGAAATTTCGTTGTTTCGTAACTTCTGTAGCGACATGCGAGTGAGAAATTAGCCGCGCTTTTGTAGTGTTAGGTTAGTTTCGTGTGTTTACACCATAAATGTATTCTTGCAATACAAAAAAAATGTTTGGAAGAGAATGGTTAATATTATGATTACTAGGGTAAGGCATTTATGATCATAAAATAGTGAAAACATGCAAAATAAAGCATGCACAATTTTAAAAATGACCAACAAATTTACCATTATTACTTATAATTAGTTTTTTAAGTAACGAATTGCTAAAAGCAATTTAATGGATGACATGGCGTTATTTATTTCAATCTACAATATAAAACACGCCTATTTTGTTACTAAAGAAGTAAGTAAATATATACTACTCCCTTAGCTAAAATGCAATTCTTTCTGAACTGACAAGACCATCAAATTGCCCCTAGAAAATACGTGCCTTTTAAAAAGAAAGAAAAAATCTTTATTGCTACAAGCAAACTGCTATGGTGTTTACAATAAACCTGAATTAAAATGAACTATGAAGATTGGCGGAGATTCTCAAATAAAAACGATTGTCTGCTGTCTGAAAGTAACGGTTTGTACATGGAAAAGCTTCTCTCTACCTCCATTGAAACATGACTTAAAAACGCCGAAAATGACAAAAAAAAAATGCATAATAAAGCAAAAAATGCAACAACAAATGGCCCTTATTTAATCAATTATTTCATGATTCATATTTATATGTATTCGAGCTATCTTTCAACCTTCGTGTAAAAAAGATGCGAAATCATCAAATGCCTTGCCCTAATTATTACTGATTCATAAATAGCTACAATTTAATTTTTCGAGTGCAGTTGCATTATGAGAGGTATGTTGTATGTGCGACTTTTGCGCAATATAATTTCAATGTCTTTTCTCTCTTTTAGTGTCTATTTTGTGTGGCTTAACTTCCGAAGCCTACTGATGACTAGGGTTCGGATGTTTATGACAGGTCATGTTTTTATCCGTTCTCGCCACAAACACAAATTCATCACGAATTGCACCCTTGTTATCCAAATCGGATCGTTTTTATTTTGCATATAAAGTCATATTTTGGTCATTTTTGTGGTCTTGGTCATATTTTGGCCATATTTGTAATTTACTGTCATATTTCAGTTACAAATTCGGCAAAAGTACAATTTTACAGTGTATGCACTACATGGTCGAGTTAAATTTGAAAATTTGTTTTATTAATTTAATGTTTATGCCAATGAATAGTTAACTTAAATTTCAAATTAATGTTGTTAAATGTTGTTATAGGAGTATTTGAAGCTGATTAATCGAGAAAATAGGAGTAAATTATTTACATATGGAAGTACATTATAAGCAAAACTGTAAATCACCAAAATTGTTAATTAGTTATTATCTGATTGAATTCATGTGGTGTAAAAATTTAGTGTCTTTCATGTTGGAACAATTATTTTTTGAAAATACGTTATTTTATTAAATTATATTTACGGTTTTTGAGACATATTTAATCATTTTAAGTGCATATTTGCAGTCATATTTTCCACTTTTTAAAATCATAAACATCCGAACCCTACCGATGACTTCCGGAAGGACCTTCATGTTCTTATCTGGTCAATGCCTTGTGGTATTCTAAGCTGATTTACTAGTTGCAATCGAATTTCCTGACACCTGACATCCGTTTCAGGGTGTTAAACATAATGATACTGTAACATCTATGTAATTTGTTAAAGCTTGGAACATACAAATGTACTTCCAGTGACGTAAGATGGAAATGTGTTTCAAGAGATGTTACTTGGGCAACGACCTCAACACGAGGAAGTACTCTACTGTCTATGTCAGGCTTGGCAAGCAATGCACTGAGAGTGAGAAGTGCCCTACCCCTACACTCGCCCCGTCCCTATTCCTTCTACGTGAGAGGTAGGCAGACTCGTGACGCATGCTACAGTGGCGGTACCTCGGATATTGGATGAGAGATCTTTTAAGTAATGAAATTAATATTTCTTGAACTGCTGAAGAGTTGGCTAGGATGTCACAAAGAAAGGTACAACTAGGGACAACTAGGTACCATGGGGAAAGATGCAATGGCAACGTTGAAGCACAGTTCTAATATTCTAACCAAGCCTTGAGCTTAGAAAAGCAGATCTAAATAATTAACATTATTTATTAATTAGTTCTACTTATTTCCCTTACGTTACTAGTGGCATTTAAGTGATTTCTACGCCGTAATTCTCAAAATAAACGCCACAATTTAGCTGAATAGTGTAGTGAAATTATTTAAACACACATTATTACATACTGGCGTATTCTTAATGACACTGTGTTAATTTAGACAGTTGGCATCCTTTTAGTCTCTTTGCAGATATTATCTTTTTTTAATATCCGACTGCAAACTCGATGAACTTAAACATATAACACATCGTAGATATTCATCAGAAATGTGACTGCCCAGCAAGCTCTTGATCAAGGTCAATAGGCTGAGAAGTTGTTCAAATTGACAAATTGATAAGTAGTACCAAACATGGCCAATAATTTACTTGCAAAAAGGCGCAGCTTGGGAAATGTTTTCGGCAGTGAAGTGTAAAAATCCAAACCAAGTTTTCCTGAACTGCGCAATGGTGTGCTGCTTTCAAGGTTAATTGATTCCAATTACAGTTCGTCATGGCCCACCAAAGGATCATAATGTAAATGGATTTTCGAAAAGCCTGCAGTCATTACCTAACGCTTGCACGACTACAAATTTATCTGAGAATGCTCCCGATAGCTCTTGTAATAGTGCCATACATTTTTCTTTCATATGAAGCAATTTATCTTTCATAACCGATTTTAAGGATAGAGGAATATCCATTTTTACAAAGGAATTTTCGCAGTCTCACTATTAGACCCATTTCTGTTCCCACCATTGCTGTAGCCCCATCTGTAGCTACGCAGACCAACTTGTCCCATTCAAGCTTAAACTTTCACGCTATCATCACTGCCTCAAAAATATCTTCACCGCGTGCGTGATCTTTCCTTGAATAAATGTCCAGCAGCTCCTCGATCACAGCTAATTCTGTATCTACACATCTTATAAACATAGCAAGTTGAGCAGTATCTTTTTTTCAGTAGTCTCGTCCATGGGAAGGTAAAATGAACAATGTCTATTAACCGTTTCTCCAAACTTTTGCCAGATCAACAATTCTGTTGGTAATTGAACCTCGCCTTAGGTTCCAACATGAGCCGAATTGAAATTCCTCCTGATGGTAAAGCTTGTAATGTAGTCAATAATAGTAGGACATATCAAACCCTGTGCTTTATCATCTTGAAGGAAAAAAATATACTTGTTCTCCCAGTCCCGATTAGATACTCTTCGTTCACTCATGTTGCACACAAGCCAACACTGAACAGGATTACTGCCACGCGACAAGTCTCTGAGTCAACCGGTTTAGTTGTCATTACCTCGCTGCTGAAATAGAGTAGTGGGGACGAGAGGGAGGGTAACTTCGCGCCTTCAGTGCCTTCGTTCCCGACCCTGGTCTATGTCAATACAATTCCCTGCTTAGCGACGGAAGTGTACAATTACACTCGCTCCCTTGTGTATAACCATAGGTAGGCTACTATAGGTAGAGGAAGTTTTCGACCCCCAAATTCCAAGTTGAGTTTTTAATACATATACACGTTTTGAGGTCTCTTGTATACAAAAAATCCCTTTAGGAAAGCTGAGGTAGATTTCGAAGTGCTTTTGGTTTAATTTATTGTCGCTGCCTAGCACTCTTCTTCTTTAGCCTTGGCATGACAAACCCGCAATAATAACTGCAAAAAAGAGGAAAGAGCACTTTTTGAAACATTCAAATCTCGCCTTCTATGAGAACTCTCAAGAAACTAGTTATTGATTTGTAGAGAACTTTTCAACGATACCCCACAAGACTTAGTTAAAAAAATTCGAATTTCCATCCCCCACTCGTACCCCCAAAACCCCCGAATCGTTGGTGTCACTGTGTACTCCATAGGGAGTACTCTAATTTATTCAAACAAAGTTTCCCCTCTTTACTTCATAGGGGCCGAGATATAAATTTTTCAAAATTTCAACCCCCTCCCTCGACTCCCCCTTGGGCCAATTTTGCTTATTAACGAACTTGTTCGAACTATTTGGCCTAGAAATAACATAATAAAATTTGGTTCAAATATCTTCAAAATTACGGCCGGGCGGTGGTTTTGTACTTAGGGAGGCATGAAACGTAAAGATATGAAAGAATTTTTCGAAAGTCATGACATGGTATCGATTGCAATAGGTAGATTTTTCTTCGAAATCTACCTAAAATACTTGTTTCGTATAACATATATGTGTGAGTGTCTGTGTGGATGTCTGTGAACAGTCTATAGCTCCAGAAGGGAAAATCGTATGAAAACACAATTTTTCATTTGGGTCAGGTACCTTCTGAAGATGTGACCCGAAGATTGGCGACAGGTTTCTCTTATTTTTAAGGGGAAATTACATGAAGAAATTTTCGTTTTTCGCGATTTTGTCGAAAACGGCTCTAACGATTTTCTTTAAATTTTGCACATAGGTTGCTTATACTAAGAGTTAAAGCTTTTATTTGAAACATTTCTTCGAAAAAAATCTCTGAAGGGTAGTTATAAGCCACCCTTTCTGAGTACGTGATCTTTGCAATATGGCCTCTTGTTCTATATCAGAATGCGAAGTGAGAAAAGTGATTGGCCATGCTTAAAATAAAGAAAGTTATGAGCAGAGCCCGGATTCTAATGACATGTCATCTTTTTATTGATGCTGCAATGCACATTGCCAACTTGTGGATAAATCCTAATCATGGTCTCTACATTATAGAAATGCATTGTTATTAGGTATTTTTTGTAATTTTATGCAATTTTATATTTTTAGAGCATTTATTTCAATTTTAGGTCATTATTTTGTCATTTTCGTGTCATTTGCTTCTTTATTTTGTCATTTTCGTGTATTTAAATTGAGTGTATTAACTTTTTTCGTCGCTAGCGGTGCTGTCTTTGAACTGTTGTTTGTTTAATGCAATAAGGAAAAATTCGGCGTTAAAGTATTGACATGACTCAGTCGGAAATGAGAATCCAAGAAACGACAAAATTTTGTATTATGTTACTATTGTTATTTGATTGACTTGGCACCAGAGTCTGCCACCTGCTTGGATTTGGAAGTGCAAACTACTGTTTACCCTCAATAAACAACAATATAATCCGTTAGACCACAAAAGGATGTGTCGAATTTTGACTCACCAGTGCCTCAGTGCCAGCATAAATTTCCGTGAGAAAAGAGCATTCACAACATTACAGTTATTTACAGTTTTTACAATTATGTACAAACTAGTCTATAACTTTGTGTGTACAGTAATAAATTTTTATAAATAAAATGTCAGTTTTTTGTTATTTTTTATAATTATTAAGTAATTTTCTTTAAAATTAAGGATCATTTTATAGGTCATTTTTCAAACAATTTTAGGTCATCAGAATCCGGGCCCTGTTAATAACTAACCAAGCCAATAAAATCAAATTACATTCTGTTAAAAGTCCTTAGAAATAAATAACTACCTCGTATTATTATCTTATTAACCTTGTCCAGAACCCCTAAGTTAATTTTTGAAGTGAAACTTCTTTAGCTGCGGTAGGGGTAAATCGAGAGCTTGTGTAACGGTCAAAAATCGTCACGAAATTAGTGAGGTGCGACGGAACGGACTGCTCAGAAAACAATCAACTCAATGATTAGGCTTATCCAAAGTTTAAAAAATCGAAAATCCAGAATTTAAAAAACACAAAATTAAAAAATCCAAAATTAAAAAATTAAAAATTCAAAGATCCAAAATTTTAAAAATCCAAAATTAAAAGATCCAAAATTCCAAAATTAAAAAATTCAAAGATCTCAAAATTCAAAAGTTCAAAAATTTAAAAAATAAATAATCCAAAATTAAAAAACCCAAATATCCAAAATTTAAAAATCTAAAAATTCAAAAATAAAAATAAATTAAGAATTAAAAATCCAAAATTAAAAATTCAAATTTTAATAATAAAAAATCCAAAATTAAAAAATTAAATATGGCCTAATCCAAAATTAAAAGTTAAAAAAGTTCAATAACCCAATATTAAAAAAATCCAACAATCCAAAATCCATAAACAAGAGAATATGGTAATTGTAAGAACAGTCAGTTTAACAATAATAGGTGTATATATACCACCTCAAGTTTCCACAGAAGATGTAGTTGAGATCATCATGGATGCAGCAGAACGTGTGAGAGACGAAGAAAACATCATACTGGCTGGCGACCTAAATTGCCGACTTGATATCGCAAGCACAAGGACTGAAATAGTATTGGACGCACTAAGAGAAGAAGGCTTCACCCTGGTGAACAGAAAAGACTTGTTAACATACATCGCTCCCAATGGGGCAAGCGCAATTGATATAGTTCTCTACAGAGGGAAAGATCTGCAAGTAAAAAAGCAGGAGGGTCTATGGAACTCAACAATCTCCCCCATCCGAAAGCACATACCCATAGTAACCGAAATGGCACTCCGTATGCTGAATCCACATAAAAAGGAGGAACGACCCATCATCTCTAGGAAGTTGAACTTAGAGTTGATCAGAGAAAGAAAAGACGATCTACAGGAGGTGAAATTGTTAACACAACGGGGCGAGACTGATGCAGCACTTAACTCAGTCCTGAAGGTTCTGCACGAGGCACACGTCATCAAGCACAGGAGGAAGGCACAAGCCTGGTTCGACAAAGACTGCTATACCCTAAGAAAGGAGACCTTAAGCACTCTCTACAGAGCCAAGATCTCTAAACTCCGGAAAGATTTCGAGCTATACTCAAAGAAAAGGAAATCATACAAATTACTCCTCAAGAAAAAGCGAGCTGATCACATGGAAAGAGAAGCCAGAAAGGTAGCAGAAGATGCACGGAAGGATCCTTTCCTTGCGTTAAATAGGAGAGCAACTCCAAATACGAGAGGAATCGCAATGAACATATGGGAAAACCATTTCCAGGAAATCCTGAATGGCCAAAACTCAGACACAGCATTTGAAATTGAGCCGCCCAAGGAAGATATAAGAGTAGATAGCTTGATCACCAAGGCAGAAGTCCGTGAAATAGTAAACAGCATGAAGAACAATAAAGCAGCAGGCCCAGACAGAATCTACACAGAACACATCAAAGCATCATTAGAAGAATTAATAGAGGTTTGGACAGATCTTTTCAACAAATGCCTAAGCACACAGTCCATCCCGACGGCCTGGAGGACTTCTATAATAAGAACACTATACAAGGGAAAAGGTGACATTAACGACCCCAATATGTACAGAGGAATAGCGCTGGAGAACAGTATATTCAAAATCTTCACAAAACTGTTAACAAGAAGACTAACTAAAATCACTGAAAACCTAATCCCAGAGTGCCAGTTTGGCTTTCGTCAAGGCAAAAGCACGCTACAAGCCGTAGAAAATCTGCTAATATGCATCGATAATTCCATACAAAGACAGAAAGGAAAATACTATGCAGTCTTCATAAACTATAGGAAGGCTTTTGACAAGATAGACAGGCAATTATTAATGGGAAAGCTAAGAAACGCAAACTCCAATAACCCTGAAATAAATGAAGTGATCGCCAGCATCTTGTCATACAACCTTGTCCGAGTTGAAGACGGAGTGACCTCATCAGCATATATAAGACAGACAAACGGGGTACTGCAGGGAGACCCTATCAGCCCCCTGCTTTTCAACATCGCCACCGCAGATATAGCAGCAATAGTAACGGACCTGCCACAAACAAATATGATAATGTATGCAGACGACATGGTGCTGGGATCTCCGGACAGGGAGGAGCTACAGATGGCACTTGAAAGACTGCAAAAATGGGCAGATGACAACAAATTTGACATTAATGAAACAAAAACTGTGCAGATGGTATTTCGCAAAGGAGGGAGACTACCACCAAGTGATGGCCTAACGCTAAATGGAATTCCATTGGTAATAGTAAATAGCTTCAGATATCTGGGAATCACACTACAACCGACAACTTCATCATACAGGATACATATACAGGAAAGAGCAACAGCTGCTATCAAAGCCATGTACGATATAAAGAACTTGCCACTTCTAGCACTGGATACAGCAATGATCTTGTTCCAAACGAAAATAACACCGATCGCACTATATGGAATAGAGTTAATATGGGAAAGGCTAAGCAAAAGCGACCTTGCAAGGTTTGAAAAAATAAAAGGAAGATATCTCAAGAGAGTGCTGGGCACAGGAAAAAATACCAAATCTCGGCTAGTCTACGAACTTACTAGAGAGACCTTCTTCTTAGAAGATATCCGGCTACAACACTTACTACCACCAACCGGTCCGTATAATGAGCTGATGGAAGAGAGAAAGGAAAAGAGGCGAGATATCCACATAGACTTCTACAGCTCAAGTGCTATGCTGGACAGATCCTGGACTAAGGAAAACCAACCCCAGAGACATGTCATAATAAAATTGGCTATCCATGGTTTCCATCATGAACTATGCAAGACCAAGAAATACCACGAGCCTTGTGAAACCTGTGTTTGTGAACTATGTGAGAAACAGTGCGATAGGTATCATATTCTGAAGTGTGACAAAAGAACAAAATCTATCTCAGAGTACTGCAAGAACAAAATATAGTAAAGTGACGCGGTCATAATGCCCACTCGGGCGCATCTTCTCTTATATAAAAATCCAATAATCCAAAAATCTAATAATCCAAAATTGAAAATCCAAAAATTAAAACAAGTTTCACTTCTGTCGCGTGGCGTTCCACGCACACTTTTTTTTAATAAGCTTACTTAACGAAACTGCATAAGCTAACGACGAGCTTTATGACCTGTACTCGTCACCGGATATAGTAAGGGTAATTAAATCACGGGGTGATGAAATGGGCTGGACACGGGGGAGGAAAGACATCTATAAAATATTGACTGGGAGACATACTCGTAAACGTAAGTGGGAGGACAATATTAGTGTAGGATAGATTTAAGGGAAGTAAGATTTGCTAGGAATTGTTGGAGTTGGCACAGAATAGGGTTGAATGGCGGGCTCAGGTAAGCAAGGCAATGAACCTCCGGGTTCCATAAAATGATTAATATTCCTTTAGGTTGCTTAGGAATTTGCTATTGCCATTTTGTTTGTAAGTAAATACTTCTCCGTTTCTCTGTCAATCTCTACCATTCTCTGTCATTTCTTGAGGGGTAGGAGAAGATGAAAATCTCTGGGTGCGCGGTCAGAGCTGTAGGGTGGAGAATACAACACCTCCCTGCAAGTCTCCTGCAAAAGTTCGGCTAGGAGATGTTTCAACATCCATCCTACAGCCCGGACCTCGCTCCTAGTGATTTCCGCCTTTTCCTACACCTCAATAAATGATATAGAAGCGGAGATGGTTGTCCTACAGTGGTTCAAATCAAAGGCGGCAGACTTCTACGACACAAGTGTTCAAAAGTTGGTCCCACGGTAAGACAAATGTCTCAATTCCTGTGGCGAATTTGTTGAAAAATAGCTGAACACTTGCTGTATCAGTTGCCTTGTGTAAACGGCCATAGGGAAACTTAATTTATGGACGCCCATCGTAGTTTCAGTGTGATAAGTCGTTCTTCCACATTTCAAATTCTACATACCTATTTAAGGAACTAAAATATGAAAGTCGGAAGTCCTGGATAAGTTAATTTCGAATGTCAAAATGCAAAACCCGAGCGACGCCGGACCTTTTAAGCTAGTTTTAAAATACTAACTAAATTGCAGGCTGTAACGCGAGAAGCGAGAATGTATAGGCCTAATGCCTTTAATATTTATTGTAAACTAGCATGTGCCCGCGGCTTCGCCCGCGATAATTATTTCAAAAATTAAAAATTAAGAGCATAATAGTTAAATCATTATATTTATTAACACCTAAATCACGTGAATTACATACCACGATTAGGTGTTGTCCCCTGGTAAAAGCGACATCAGATTCGAGTTCCTTGGCCCAGAAAACCCCTGTATAGTGAGTTTCGTCCAAATCGAACAATGTTTGACCATCTTTAGGGTTGATTATCCTTCTTCCGTGTAGGTTGAAAATGTCATATGTCTGTGGGCCTTGACACTCTAAACAAATGAATCGTCTAGGATGGACTAACAAAATCAAGCGATCGCGTTGCTTTTATTTCCAAGGTATGAGGTATGATGACAAAAATAGCCAAAGCCAACTGTAAGTGATTTGATATTGAAATTTATTACTGAAACTGATGCTTCGAAAACGCAAAAAATGCACGTTTTTTTGCGCATTTTTCACTCATAACTCACGAACGAAAGCGAAAATTAAAATTCTGGGTCCGAGGTGCACATTCCGATCCTTTAGTCCATCTATGTTTAAAATTTCAGATCTCTGCGTTCAGTAGATTTCGCTGGGCATCGCGGACAGACAGACAGACGGAGGACAGACACTTCCTTTTATTAATATAGATATGAAAACGTCGTAACATAGATTTAGACAGCACGCACGTACTCACGGCTACGTCCCCGATTCAGCCTGTCCGACTTCTCTGAAATGTACACGATCGCTTCATAAATGCAAAAACTATGTTTTCTCCATTTTTTACCCGACAGTCTTTGCGACGGATTTTCTAAAATAACTAAAATAGCGACAAAAATGTAACTACAATATAAATATACAAATTTCGTCAGTGAAAATATGATCAAGTTTATAGTTTTCTGAAGAATTTGCAATTTGTGAGGCTAGTAGGATGGGATGTAAGGGTGCAAGCGGATGGGAGAAGTAAATGTTGTTGGTTATTGTCAGTAGTGATCATTAAGTCATTACTAGACCTGGGATTGTAGGCTCTAAAAAATAGTTTTAGGCACCTAAAATAGGGTTTTAAAACAAGTAAATAAGCTTTTAAAAAAGAAAATAGTCACTTAAAATATGCTGAAAAATGTGTAAATAGACAGAAAATAGGCTTTAAAATACTACAATATGCCTTTCAACTGTAACGTGATCTTTTTTATTGTAAAAAACGAGGTATACTTATTTTTAATCGAAATAATTGCAAAATTGACAGAATTAAAAATACTTTATGAAAAACAGTTTTGGATTATATGAAAAATTGACACAGTATGTCCCTTCTTACTATATATACCTGCTACTTGTTGTTTTGAGCGAATCCTCCCCCGTCAGTCAGCATTCCTTTGGCGACAATTGTTTGGGAAAATCAAGTTTCTGTGAAAAACCCACCCTCTGCTGTTCTGCTCTTCCTTCAGGGTTGTCCATTAAATGATTGTAAAAGTTACAGAAGTTGAATTTTATTTTAAATGTACAAAATAAGCATTTTAGGCACTAAAATAGTGAAAATAGGCTCAAACGGTCCAAACAGGCATTTTAGGGCAGTATATAACTATATAAATATAAGAGATTTATCATGAAATGTCATGTTATTTCATAAGGAACAAAATAGGCATTTGCCTTAAAATCCCAGGTCTAGTCATTACATCGATACTAGCAGTGTCCGCGGCCTCGCCCCGATTATTTACTCAACTGCTAGTTGTTTTGTTTAAACCATTTTTGAGCAGAAAAATAATAAAATAACATATTTATTAATACTCACATTTTAGGTAGATTTCGAAGAAAAATCTACCTATTGCAATGGATACCATGTTATGATTTTCGAAAAATTCTTTCATATCTTTACGTTTCATGCTCCCCTAAGTACGAAACCACCGCCCGTTCAAAAAAATGTTTTGTGATATTTATATATATATATTTATATCTTTACACGATAGCGGCCGTAATTTTGAAGATATTTGAACCAAATTTTAATATGTTATTTCTAGGCCCAATAGTTCGGACAAGTTCGTTAATGAGCAAAATTGGCCCAAGGGGGTGGTCGGGCGAGGGGGTTGAAATTTTTAAAAATGTATATCTCGGCTCCTATGAAGTATAGAGGGAAACTTTGTTTGAATAAATTAGAGTACTCCCTATGGAGTTCACAGTGACACCAACGATTCGGGGGTTCGAGTGAGGGTAGTGGTGGGGGTGGGGTGGGGGGATGAAAATTCGAAACTTTTGAAACCACGTCTTGTGGGGTATCGTTGAAAAGCTCTTGATGAGTACTCTACAATCAATAACTAGTTTCTTGATAGCTCTCATATGACGCGAGATTTTAATGTTTGAAAATAACAACACTTAAAAGAATTATTATAATATTATCATAATTTTGTCTTGTTTAGCGGCTTTGCTAATTTTATTCATTGCTGATCTTGCGCACGGCCTCCAAGAATATTATATCCTATTCTTGTTGTCAAAACAAATGATTGTAGGCTTTTCCTCTTTACCGAATTCAGTTCTTATTACTGCGGGTTTGCCATGACAAGGCTAAAAAAGAAGAGTGCTGCGCAGCGATAATAAATTAAACCAAAAGCACTTTGAAATCTACCTCAGCCTGTAGGCCTGCCTAAAGGGATTTTTTTTACATAAATTGCAGGAATTTCATAATTTTACTCTTAATTATATTGTTGAACGTTAAAAATATAATTAAAGGAACAAAACTAACCTTGTGCTGCCATATGGACGTACAAATTCGAAGTGGAACGATTAAAATGAACCATAGATTCATGAACCTTACCAAAATCATGCATAAACAATTTTATTATAACAATTGATAGGTTAAAAAGCTTAAACCCCGGCTTCGAGGTGCATTTCACGACCATAGTGCGCCTCCCGGGGTAAAAAAAATACCTCCGATTAGTGTTCCCTAGCCCTAAAAAACCCTGCATAGTATCTTTCATCCAAATCATTCAATATTTCCCACTTATTCCTGATTCATAATCCCCTTCTGTGTAAATCAGATCTTTGCGAATCGTAAACAAATTAATCAAGATAACCGAGCAAGGTCATCTTGAATTAAGTTAATTTCACAATTGAATACTGTTTTCCACGATACTCGAATTTCTCGTGTGTTTCTTATGGAAGGTATTTTGGCATTAAAAATCAAAGTTTTGCAAAATCCTTTCTTAGTGTGTCTCCATTATGAAACGAAGACGCTCTCGAAATTAGCCTCTGCGTTGATTCTCTGTCAGTCAGTCAGTCAGTCAGGACAAAGGTGCTTATAGGTGACAAATAATATACTTATACAGTAACCTATAAACTTTACGGTATGTAGGGTATAATTAAATAACCGCTCCATAATATGTTGCTGTCCATTGTTTGGTATAAACAGTGGAATATCTATATTATTAAAAGGAAGTATCTGTCTTTCTGTCTGTCTGTCCGCGATGCCCAGCGAAATCTCTGAACGCAGAGATCTGAAATTTTAAACATAGGTGGACTGAAGGGTCGGAAAATGCACCTCCAAGCCGGAATTTTAAATTTCGCTTTTGTTCATGAGTTATGAGTGAAAAACGGGCAGAAAACGTGCATTTTTGCGTTTTCGAAGCATCGGTTTTGAGTAATACATTTCAATGTCAAATCAATTACAGTAGGCTTTGGTTATTTTTGTCATACCTTGGACATAAAACCATCGCGATCGCTTGAATGTTGTAAGCTGACGCTGGTCGATTCATTTGTTTATAATGTCAAGGCATGCAGACATATGAAATTTTCAACCTACACGGAAGAGGGATAGTCAATATAGGCCTAAATATGGTCAAACATCGTTCGATTTGGACGAAACTCACTATACAGGGGTTTTCTGGTGCAAGGAACTCGAATCTGAGGTTGCGTTTACCAGGCGACGCTATCTAATCGTGGTATGTAGTCCACGTTATTTATTTGTTAATAAATATAATGATTTAACTATTATATGCTCTTAATTTTTAATTTTTGAAATAATTATCGCGGGCGATCGCTTGATTTTGTAAGTCCATCCTGGACGATTCATTTGTTTAGAATATCAAGGCCCGCAGACATATGAAATTTTCAACCAACACGGAAGAGGGATAATCAGTATAGGCCTAAATATGGTCAAACAATTGTTCGATTTGGACGAAACTCACTATACATGGGTATTCTGGGCCAAGGACCTCGAATCTGAGGTCGCTTTTACCAGGCGACGCTATCTAGACGTGGTATGTAATTCACGTGATTTAGGTGTTAATAAATATAATGATTTAACTATTATATGCTCTTAATTTTTAATTTTTGAAATAAATATCGCGGGCACACGCTAGGGTAGTAATGTAAGTGATTGTGTTTACCTACTCTTGTAAAATTCAGAATAATAATAATGAATGGTTTTGTTTTATCTGGCAGAGTTAAGGCCTTGAGGCCTTCTCTTCCACTCAACCACAATGAAAAATTTAGGCCTACATTACATAGTACTAATAATTTGTTTACAATATGTCAATACAATTACAATAATGGCTTACAAAATTAATACAATAACATCTTTAAGTGAATCCTGGAACAATAATATGAGACAATAAAAAGTTAGAAGTTATATAAAATATAGCAATCGCAAAAGTAAAGAAATAACAATAATAACAGGAATGTGAATAATTAAATAATATGATTAATAATCGAATATAATATTTGAACTCGTGTTTCTGTGTACATGCAACGTCATCTATTAACAAGGCAATAATTGACTGTGAAATTAACTTAAGCTGGCCTAGCTCAGTTTGTCATAGCAACCAGGAAAAAGAGAACATTAAATTGAATTCATGCCTTCGTAGTGATCGACAAAAGCCTGATTCTTAATCGTCAACAGCTGTATCATAATTTAATGTTTCCATAATCTACAAAATTTACAGACTAATCACATGACTGGCCGCCACTGCATTAGTTTTTTATTCATAACTACTGACTACATTGTTAACAGCGAAGTTCCTTTGTTTTGCATTTTATGCTGTTGCAGGAAAAATTGAATCCATAGAGCAAAAATGTCCCAATAAAAATTGCTTGTCTATGTCCCCTCTATACGCAGATTATTTCGTGTTATTCATTAACACCCTATATATATATAGAGATTCAATTAATTTCACAAATGAATACGGTCTACATGGAAACACCAGCAAAAATATTATATTCAATGCACTGAACACAAAGTCCATCATTGACTCTTGTAACACGGTCGAGTGAGCATAAAATTACTACTTTACCTAAGCCTATAGTCAGAAGCACATATTTTTCACAAAACGCGGAACAACAAATCACAAATTCGGCTAAAAATGCGGAAATTATTTACCTTTTAACAATAGTTGACGAAATTATGTGGATTACAATGGAGGTAATTTAAAAGCGCCAACCTTAGATGGCACCAATTTGGAAGTTGAATAGGCCTATTACATACTACTAGTTGATTTGAATTTTTCATAGGCAAAGCCAAGTCTCATCAATTAAAATGAATGTTTATTGAAGCTTTTGTTCATTAAAATTCCGACAAAAATAGCACAATTGTATTGTGAAATTCACATAACCTTCTCTGTCCAAATAAACAGATAGCCTCTTAGTACGGAGCCGTTTGCGTAAAGCCCCTTAAAAATTAGAGGAAATCGTCGCCAATCTTCGTGTCACATCCCCAAAGGGTACCTATCCCAAAAACAAAATGTTGTTTTCGATCGATTTTCGGTTACAAAATGCCATATTGCAAAGAATCAGTATTCAGAGTGGAAGGCTTATAACTCCCCTTCAAATAATTTTTTTAGAAAAAATGTTTGAAATAACAGTTTTAGTTTTTAGTATAAGCAACCCATTTGCAAAATTTAAAGAAAATAATTTGAACCGTTGTCGAGAAAATTGCAAAAAAACTAAAGTTTATTTATGTAAAGTCCCCTTAAAAATAAGAGAAACTTGTCGCCAATCTTCGGTTCACATCTTCAGAAGGTACCTAACATAAATACAAAATTTAGTTTTCATACGATTTTCCGTTCTGGAGCTAGATTGTTCACAGACACAAACAGTCATGTTTCCGAAAATGGTATTTTTGGATTCAGGGGGTCTCAAAGCGTGCATTTATGTTAAAAACTCAACCTAGAATTTGGGGGTCAAAAAAATACTTCATTACTTACAGTACCAACGATTCTTAACAGAGGAAGTAAAAAGTGAAAAGTAAGTTATACCAAAATGACTGTACAAAATCACGAAATCTAAGAAAAAATGTTTGCCTAAAATCGAGTCTTTACATATTATACACGATTTAGATAAAATGTTAGTTTAGTGCACATAATTATGATAATAACTAGTTAATTCTCCTATAACAGAATAATTTTATATGGTATGAATAGAATAATTTTGTCTTTCTTTTCGTAGTTCAAAAAAATAAACTTGTAGCACGAAATATATAGCAAAAGTTCAAATGATACTAATGAAAATGTTAAAAATATTTTTTCTGGCCTGTAGATATATCTGTGTTTCAAAATTACTCACCATATTTTGATACCGGAGACTCAGAGCTGTTCTGGGAAGATGATCCGTGAACACAATACAATAACACTAAACCAATCACTAACTTTGTGCTCCACACTTCCATAGTTAATAACGAGTGATTCACAAACACCAGGACTAGACTTGTGGTGGATCCGGCGACATGGTTACTGACCGTGTGTAGCGCGTGGCAGATGCAATCCAACTGAGGAGAGGAGAAGGTGCTATATGTGAGACGAACTGATGAGCAAGTGGTACGCGACCACTTTATATATACACATCTCATGTCAACCTCAAACTATTCCACAAGCAAATAAAATCACGTAAACTGATCTAACAACGTGCCAGTGTGTTTTTGTTTAATCAGTTATGATTGCAATTATGATATGCAGAATATGTTTTTTTAATTGATTTCCAAGTTAAGCTCCAGATTTATTCATTAAGCAGGGCTTAGGGAAGAACAAAGGTCTAGTTTTTTTTAATCAGATTAAAATCTTCCAGCATCAGCTCAACTGTACAGATTTGTGATATCTTGACAATCGCACACTCACATAAAAATATTTAAAAAATGTCAAATTGGCCGGTTTCGGGAATTGAACCATTTCAGCTACCTCGCTCAATTTAACGATCTACTTTCATATGCGTATGTGAAGAATTAATGTTGTCAAAGCTAACTGCATTGCAATTTCCAAAGCCGTATATGTATACTGTAAAACAATATGTTGTCATGATAACTAATTTGCATTTGATTAATCCTTTCTAATATATTACCATAAAATAGGAACTAAATTGGGCTTTACTCCGGTGCCGGTCAACCGATTTTGTCCAATATCAATAGGGTTCTTCCCATGGACGTTATACATGCGTATACCAAGTGTCATGAAAATCCGATAAAGTGTATTTGAGTTATCGCGCGTACAGACACACGGACAGACATTTTCCCTTCCCCACACAATCTCATAAAGTACCATACTGGCACTTAATAAAATCAGGTAAACTGATGTAACAAAGTGCTAAAATGCTTTTATTTAATCAGTTATAATTGCAATTATGGTATGCAGAAAATAAGTTATTTTTGTAATCGATTTCCGAGTTTAGCTCCAAATCGATTCATTAATTCGGAAGAAAAAAGGTCTAGGTTTTAAACAAATCAGATTAACATCGTCCACTATCAGCAGAACTATACTGATTTGTGATATCTTGACACTCGCACATTCACATAAAAATAATTTAAAAAAAATATATAATTGTCCGGCCATGGGATTTGAACCAGGGCCCTCCAGAATGCGAGTCCATGGTCATCTCGCTCAGTTTAACGATCGAGTTTGATAATCATATGTGAAATAATAGTGTTATTTGTCATAGCTAACTGTATTACAATTTCCAAAGCCGTATATGAACACTTTAAAACAATATGTTTTTATGATAACTAATTTCCGTTTGGTACCTTCTACGAAGGCCTATACAGGAGCACCATAGAAGACAGAGAAGAAGAAATGGAAAAATACAGGAACCTAGAGGCCGAAGAGGTACCCTCAATCATCGCGTCCGAAATAAGAACATCTATCAGTGAACTAAAACGAGGAAAAACTCCAGGAGAAGACGGAATAACAAATGAATGCATTAAAATCGGCGAAGAAATACTCCGGGAACCACTAAAACAGATATTCAACGACATACTAGAGAAAGAAGAAATACCTCAACAGTGGAAAGAGAGCAACATCATACTGCTGCATAAAAAGGGATCAAAGGATGACATAAACAATTATCGCCCAATCAGTCTGCTATCAAACATATACAAACTATTCTCGAAGATAATAACGAGAAGAATGTCAAAAGAACTAGACGGTAATCAACCACCTGAGCAAGCAGGCTTCAGATCAGGCTTCTCCACAGTAGACCATCTGCAAACCATAAATCAGATCATAGAAAAGGCACAGGAATTCAGACTAGGGCTATATATAGCATTCATAGATTTCACAAAAGCGTTCGACAGCGTAGAACATCCATGCGTACTTGAGGCACTACTAAAACAGGGAATAGAAAGAAAATACATACGCCTACTAGCGAAGATCTATTCCAACAACACAGCCAAGATCAAAACGGATGAGGAAGGGACACCATTCACATTATTAAGAGGCGTCAAACAGGGAGACCCAATATCCCCTAAACTGTTCACAAGCCTATTAGAGCAAGTGTTTCGCCGAATAGACTGGGAAAACTACGGGATAGACATAGAGGGAAAGAGACTTACGAACCTAAGGTTCGCGGATGACGTCGTTTTATTTGCGAAGTCTGCAGAAGACCTAGAGAACATGCTGAAACAAATACAGACCCAATGCAAAAAGGTAGGCCTTCAACTCAACACCAGAAAAACAAAAGCAATGACGAATAGAGAGGAAATCCAGATCCAAATGGAATCGGAAGCACTAGAATACGTCCAGGAATACGTATACTTGGGTCAAAGCATATCATTTCAAGACAGCAACAACAAAGAAATAAAGAGGAGGATCTCACTAGCCTGGAGAAAGTTTTGGAGCCTACGTTTCATCCTAATGGACAAGTCGCAACAGCTAAAGTTCAAACGCGAAATCCTAGACAGCTGCATACTCCCAACACTAATATACGGAGCACAAGCGTGGACAACAACCCAGCAACAAAGGACTTCAATACAGACTACACAGAGGAAGATGGAAAGGAAGATATTACAGATAGCAGTAAGAGACCGAATAAGAAACGCCGACATCAGGAACAAGACACAGGTAAAGGACGCCGCGACAGCAGCCCAAGTAGCGAAGTGGAGATGGGCAGGTCACACAGCAAGAATGGACAACAACCGCTGGGCAAAAATAGCAACGATGTGGGACCCAAGAGACGGAGAGAGGGGACCAGGAAGACCAAGAACGAGATGGGCGGACGAAATAAAGACGAACGCTGGCAGCACCTGGACTAGGATGGCGAGGAACCGAGAAGTTTGGAAGGAACACGTAAACCTCATAAAATACTAAGAACAGACTAAGACAGTGAAAGTGAAAATAAGTGAATAGTGGAGTGAAAAGGAGAAAGTGTAGACTAAAAGTTACCAGAGACCAAGACAAACGAATTCAGAAAGACAAAGACAGGAAAATTCCACATTCGTAGCTCAAATGTGGGAAGAACAATCGAGCTACCCTCCTTTTAGGAGAGGCCATTGCCCTTTAGGGATTGAAGGCTATTTTTATTTATTTATTTTATTTTATATTCTTTCTAATATACTGTAATGGGTATTACAATAAAATAGGCACTAAATTGGGTATTACTCCGGTATCGGTCAACCGATTTGGTTCAATATCAGTAGGTTTCTTCCCATGGACGTTATAAATGCGTATACCAAGTTTCATGAAAATTCAATAAACCGTATTTAAGTTATCCCGGACAACGGACAGACAAACAGACATTTCCCCGTTCCCCACACAATCTTATAAAGTACCATACTGGCACTTAATAAAGGGGTCGACAGGAGCTGCACATTTATCATAGGTAATCCCACGAGAGTTGACGAGTTTATCGATAGATTCGCGACTGCGCAGCAGGAGCGAATTTATCTGAAGCAACTCGTCAACTGGAGTTGGATTTATCAAGACTATTCCATGAATAAAATGTAACGGATTATATAAATAATAATTACTTTCGTGCTTTGTCACGACGCAAATAGCGACGTGCATAATCAACGATAGGAGACCATTCCTAAAAAAAAGGAAGGGTTGGGGGACCACAACTAATCGATATTGAACATTTTCATGATTATCGATACTGCCCTGAATTTATTTGAATTACAGAAAAGGAGAGGTGCGCATGCGTCGACGGTGAATCGACGAGAGAGGTGTGGAACCTGAAAGACGGTTAGTAGTACGTGCCTGACTACGAGAGAGAGAAGTTGAAAAGGCAGAAGGGAGAAGACGAGACTGGGATGTGCGACAGCGGTAGAGGCGTTCTGGCATGATGGTGTGTCAGACTTTCATCTGAGGAAATTCTGAATGGGAATTTCACTGATATGACTATATGGAGATAGTCGTTAGCTGGGAAAGCACATCACGTCCGCCGGTACGAGAGACCGCTTCAGCGAACACCAGCTGTGGAGAGAAGAGTGGGTCACGACTGCTCAGTCTGGACTAAGGGAAGATGTGGACATCAGGAAGTAGATGGAAACAGTACGGGATCAGAGGATAAGAGAGTCATCACCCGTTGAGTATCACATAAACATTTTCTTTTGTTTTTGAGAAATGGGAAAATTTTGGAGGCATTGTTTCTAAGAAATGTGTGGCGATTAGACGCCGTAAATGAAGGATTAAGAGTAGGGTTAGAAAAATAGAAGTGTGATAAATCTAGGGCGAGGCAATAAAATACAGTAATCCAACCCGTTTCTATTTCTGGTCTAAGTTAAGAAAGAGTAGTCAAGAACTGTGACCGTGGGTTAGTAAAGATGATCTCTATACTTTGGGTTTCTATGAGTGATTGTCTCACGAATGAATACATAGCTCGAGGCAATTGGTGATGCTCATTCAAACTTGTTTTTTTTTATAAGACAGGACGCGAGGGGAGTAAGAAAGAAGGGTAATAGGGGCTTACTTAGTATTTCTTGCGAGGGCCTCTCCCTCTTGGTTTTTGTTGGGTGACAGATGACTATCTATGAGTAGATTTCATGCTGGCCCGTAAGGATTGAGTTGTTTTCTTTAAG
The DNA here is from genome assembly GCA_964059195.1 of Ectobius pallidus. Lineage (NCBI taxonomy): Eukaryota > Metazoa > Arthropoda > Insecta > Blattodea > Ectobiidae > Ectobius > Ectobius pallidus. The sequence continues at coordinate 9,369,496 of CAXKWD010000006.1, forward strand.
AGATTTATCGAAGAGTGGGAACCGTATGGATCATGGTAAAGGGAGATAAGAAAGTGAACAGTGAGAGGCAGAAGAAGGCCTATGAATAGTAGTAGATTAAGCGCCTACCATTGAAAAACTTACATGTTAGGATAGAAGTAGGAATTACTCAAGGGTTATAAAGAGAAAGTTACTGATCTGGGGCGTGAGTTAGTTTCAGTTAGAATTCTAGGGAATTTAGAAACAAGGAAATTGGGTGCCCAGGGAGTAGAATAGTAACTTGAAAAGTATGGAAACCCGAGTAACAAGAAAGAGGGAAAATTAGAACAATGGTATAAATTGCTTACAGAGAGAGGAGTTAAAAGATAATCAATAATAACTGGTTAGATTAGAAAGAGGAGAATTGGTAATTTTGTGTAGTGAGTTGATGACAAGTAGGTCATTAGCAGGTACTAGAGATTACCCCAGAAAAAAAAAAGAAGGGTGAGGTGAGGGAACGCCAGAAGTGTCCCAAATAAAATAAATATAAAGAAATTTATGAGAATTGTGAAAGTCGTCGGTGTTGGAGGCGAACAACGGCCCCACGTGCCTCTAGGAGAGAGTGTCAGGGACCTCTGACATCGATTGAACAAAAATTGTATTTTTGTTTGCGGCCCATTAATATTTTCCCGGTTGCAGGAGAGGAGTCAGGTTGTTTGTAACTCAAGATCTAGACGCCGCCCCTGTATCGGTGGTCTATCGCCACAGTCACTCTGTGGGTATAGGCCTAAACTTCCATTTCTTTCTTCATGACACTGTCTTTCCTATCTATCTTTAAATACAATTCTTCATGGACTGTGGACTAGTATAGGAGACATAGGTGGGATTATTGAGTGTAATATGTAGAGTCAAGGACTGGATTATGAATTGAAAATCTTTATTTATTCGAAAGAAAGTATAATATATATATTGAGATATCCTGAAGTTGCAAATGTAAGTGACTACACAAGTTAGTAGTAAATTAGAAGGATAATACAAGACGTTCTAGTAGATACCTGGAAATAAAGCACGAAAGGAGATTAAGTAATTAATTAGGGATTTGTTATTGTTGAACAGAGAACGTACTTATACAGTTAAACTGGGTATACTAACCTTGAATAATTAAATACCCTCCTACCAATAAAAATGTTGAAAGGTTAATGTTATGTAAATGTAATTTATTGTATGTAAGATTGTTATTGTTGAAAAAAGAAAAAAAAATATATTAAATAAAATTATGGTTATTGTTATGCAAAGTAAATTAACGTGAAGTTCAGATTTTTGACCCTTATCCTGGTAATGGTTTGAGAGTCGCTGATTTTTGGTATGAGTTATATACTTTGGTAGTGAGCACTGAAAAAGGAGAAAAAGAAGAAATAGAGAGAAGCAGAATAAAAAAAGAAAGGTAAATCCGAACCCATTCCCGTCTCCGCTGTTAAAATTAAAAGCTAGTCGAGAGGCTGGTAGGTACATAGCTTGTGTATCTACAATTTAATTTGTGACTGGGCTGATACATAACAAAAAGAAAAGAGGAAGCGTATTGATGATGGCGCCCGTTAATATAAATTTTCATCAATATTATCAAAACTGGGTAAATTGTTAAAAGAAAGAGAAAGTAGACTGGGAGTAGGAAATTTGCAATCACCCGGTGACAGAGGTAACTGTACTGAACCTTGGAATGGGGGTTATGCGTGTCGTGTCAGGACGACACCATAGGAAGTGACCTTGTTTTGTTGAAGTCCAGTCGTCACAGCTTTGTTGTATAAAAACAATATTAACAGTTGTGAGATCACGGCATACTATGAATTAACCATCCATGAATCGATTGGAGCAACCGTGGTGTAATCAGTGGTACCAATATTGCATATATGACATAGTTAACTTCATTCAGGTAAGCGCCGTAAGCTAACAGCAGAACAGAATGAAACCACTCGAACTGGCTTGCACTGAATCGAAATTGTGTTCTTAATCAATGTACATTTCTATTATTTCAATTTCCAAAGAACTTATATTGTATAAAATAATCTGTTTTCGTGCCGCTTAGTGGCAGCATCTGACTATTAATCACTGCACACTGATACTTGCGTGTCCAGTAACGAGCAGACGGTTTTATCGCGAAAAACACTCTCCTCTCGATTCCTACAAGAATATTGTAAGCTAAATGGCAGTGATTGGTCTCTATCCGAGGAATCGCTAAATGTTATTGGTCAATATCAAACACTCGGCGTATGAGTTGAATAGTCATTCTCAAAAACATATTCCAAAAAATTAAATTATGCTCGCCGACTTGTTCACATTACCTATAGATTTTTTGACATTCATTTAGATCCAAAACATGCTGTAGACCATGAAAATACCTTCTGAAGTAATAAATTATTTCCAAAACCTGCCGTTTACACTTTCAAGAAATTCTTCTTCTTCTTTAGTCTTCAATCCTTGGATTGGTTTGTAGCGATTCTCCATTCTGATCTTCTTTCTGACTTCCTTTTTAATTCTTTGTATGTCTTACATTTCATGTCATCCTTAATTTGTTCCATGTACTGTAGTCTTGCTCTTCCTTTGCTATTCTTGCCTTCGATAATGATTTTTAAAAGACTTGGGTGCCTTAGTAAATGCCTATAAGTTTTATTATTCTTTTTTCAAGTTCGGACGTCCCATATTGTTGTATCTTGTTGTAGTCTAGCATCATGTACTCCCCATTTCCACTTGTGCTTGCATTCCTACATCTTTCATTTTGGATCTAGCTCGTATTTCTGCTCTATTGGGGTCGGGGCAGGTTTTCTCGGGCTGCTCCTGTTTCCCCTGCCATATATCATTCCACCGTTGCTCCTTTCACCATAATATGACAATTTGGTTGGAATAAAGAATTTCTGCTCTGTTGCTGTCTTGTCGATTATTATTGGTCGAGTTGTCCACCTATAAATATCTTCTTGAATGGTTGTTCCCTGGAATAACTGCTTCTGTTGGACAAAATTCCTGGCATTTCTGTGATGTACTTCATCCATTTTATTTTACTTCAATCCACTTAATTCCCATCTGTATTAACCTTCTTGTGAACACAGTGACTTGGTAAACAGTTTATAAAATTGTAGAAAGGGTTTTGTTCTACAGTTATTGGTGGTTTCCAATCCATTGCAAGTTCTACATGAACTGTCGTTGACTTCTTTGCTTTCTGGATCGCTGTATCGGCTTCCAAGTGGATGTCTCATACTTCAATGAATTTGTGGTTTATTTCTAAGTTCATTTTCTTCAATTTATACTCCTCTATTACTCTCATGTCCGCCTCTGTGGGTGAGTCGGTAGCGCGCCTGCCTTCCACTCCGGCGGCCCGGGTTCGATTCCCGGCCGGGTCGGGAATTTTTCAGCAGTGAAAAATTCCTTTCCCGGGTTCAGGACTGGGTGTGTGTGTGTCCTTAGGTTTAAGTAGGTAGGGGACTGGCGCACCCCGGTAACAAATACGCTGAGAATATCCCCTTACGGGATCACCAGGGGTCGCTCGCGAACCTGAGGAATAACTTTTTTTTCTCTCATAAACAATGGAAAAACCTAAGGAAAGAAGTAGTAAACCTTAGTGTAGTGTAATATAGTATTAATCTCAAAGAGGTAAATCACTAAAATGGCTCCCCATGTGAGTAATAACAGAGCCATCCCTACCTAAGTAGGAGGACCTTGCCCTCAAGGAATTTTATGGGCTTATTTTATTAATTTATTTATTATCTCGACGCTTATCAATACCCGAACTTACAACTTTTTGGATGGACCTATTCCTCTTTCAGAAAATAAATTAAGGGACTTAAAGGATCTACTTCGTTTCATCAACCCGAGCAGTCGCCCTTTCTACCTTCAAGTCATCAACGCACTGACTTCAGAAGCTAACTGAAGAGATGAACTGCCAGAGGATGAATAAGGTGATAACAAGTCAAGTGATTATGAACAAAATTCGATTAGCTGTGTCAATAATTCTAAATATACAGGGTGTTAATGAATAACACCGAAATATTTTACCTGTGTATAGAGGGGACATAGACAAACAACTTTTATTAGGACATTTTTGCTCTATGACGTAAAATGTGTATGCTACAGGGCATTAAAGTCCTTAAAATTTGGTGCTCATAAGTCAATAATTGAGAGAAACATAAGTCAATAATTGAGAGAAATAGGGTTAAAATTTTCATTAAATTGTCTTCATGCCTTCTTAGCGATCGATAAAAACCTGATTCTTAATAATTTATCAATTGCTATACTATAATTTAGAATTTTCATAATCTGCAAAATTTACTGACTAATCACATGATTGCCCGCCACTGCATTATGTTTTTATTCCTAATTCCAGACCTAACAAAATGTTTCGTTTGTCTTTTTTTTTCCCCTCAGTTTTGCAAGATATCGATCGTCATTTTTTACAATTTTCCCGACCACTACACAATATTCACTGTTCCTTTGTTTCCCATCGTTTCAAGTATTAGAAGTCAGTGGCGTGCATATCCTTGGGAGGTTTTATGTTATAACAGGAAGAATTGAATCCATAGAGCAAAAATCCCCTAATAAAAGTTGCTTCTCTATGTCCCCTCTATACGCAGGTAAAATATTTCGGTGTTATTCATTAACACCCTGTATAGTCAAACCTCGTATAACGATAAACCCGCGTATAGCAGTATTTTATTATCTGAATAATGTTAAATGTAACTCACTATAACGATGAAGCTATTTTAGAAACACCCTTTTGTAACGATATTTGGAAGTTGAATGAATGCTGTAAACCAGTCCCAATGGATGGTAGGTGGTTCCTTCCCAGCCATCAATATTGTTGTCTGGGTGCCTGATATCTGTTATGTTTCTTAGAAATTCCAGAAAAGAAAGGTTTATGATGGTTGGAGAATAGGATCACTGAGGCTAAAAATATGCTTTTGTGTGCAAAAAGCAAAAAACATACTGTGAGTTAGGCTGTTCTTTAGCATGTACAGTAGGCCTATGTGCAATTAAAACGCCATAAGGAGCAGCTGTTTTAGTTTTGCCTTATCAAGTGTATGTGGTGAATTTAATTGTCCTTTCCTTCTCTCTTTCCACCATCTACGAGTCTGAAATTTCTGACACATGACTAGGATCAAAGCGTGCCATGATCCATGACAGTGGCGGACGCAGAATTTTTTCGGGGGGGGGGATTTGAATAGGTAGAATGACTTACATACATAATTAGTTTATAAAACTGGCCACTTAGAGTGCATATATAGCCCTTTTTAAAATCTCGGGGGGGGGGGGATCTATCCCCCCAATCCCTCCTCTGCGTCCGCCACTGATCCATGATGTTAAACTAATCTGATTAATAAGTTAATTTTCTAGTATGCGGGTATAATGTAGCTATGGCTACAATTCAACGGAAGTCAGCAAGTTAAGTAACAAAATTAGTGTTCCACTTCTTCGCGTGTCCGTTTCATTAAAAATCCTGTACGACTATATTACACAGTTTTCTGCATGCAGTCTTTTTAATATATAGTAACTAGCATGTGCCCGCGGCTTCGCCCGCGATAATTACTTCAAAAATTAAAAACTAAGAGCATAATATTTAAATCATTATAATTATTAACACCTAAACCACGTGGACTACATATCACGATTGTCACGATTGTCAACAGGTTTCACCTTTTGCGGCTGAACTGATGAGTGAATGCTTACGACAAGGAAAATTTCCGAACATATGGAAACAAAGTGAGGTAATTATTCTACATAAAGGGGAGGATAAAGATCCACTATTACCAAAATCTTACAGACCTATTTGTCTGCTTAATGTCCTGGGTAAGGTGTTTGAAAAAATACTTTGCCATAGGTTACAAAGACATAGACAGCAAATTGGAATGCATCCTCATCAGTATGGCTTCAGAACAGGGAAATCTACTGTAGACGCTATTGATCGAGCAATTAGGTTGATAGAATCTGCAAGGGGGAAATATGTCGTAGGAGTTTTTGTAGATATCTCAGGGGCATTTGACAACCTTTGGTGGCCGGCTTTGTTTGGACGCCTGAGGGAACTTAAATGCCCGGCAGAATTATACAACACCTTCAAGGACTACTGCCAAGAAAGATTCGCCATGATTGAGTGCCACGGCAACAGAACCATGAAACAACTCAGCAAAGGGTGCCCACAAGGATCTGTTTGTGGCCCTATTTTCTGGGATGTGGGAATGGAACCTGGACTCTTAAGATTGGAAGAATCAAACGACTTACTTGGACTGGTAGCTTTCGCAGACGACTTACTCTTGGTGTTTGAGGCCGACACAAGACGGGAATTGGAATGTAGAACAAATAGGACTCTAGAAATATTAGGTAACTGGTGTGCAGAAGTAAAACTAAAACTTGCACCAGCAAAGACAACTTATCTATTGCTTAAAGGGAAGCTTCTACGTAACCCAACACTCAAGATAAATGGACAAAGCATAAAGAGAAGCAGAACGGTGAGATATCTAGGGATTGACCTGGACGAAAAGCTTAACTTCATGCCCCATATTGAACGAGTAAGCGCAAAAGCCAATAGACTAATGAACAAATTCATCAATCTTGGAATGACCAAGTTTCGTCTTCCCCCAAGTGTGATGAAATTGTATCATGAGACAATACTGGTATCAATAGTGGGGTATGGTGCAGGAATTTGGGCCCACCGATTAAAAAACATCAAGCCAGCTGCGAAGCTCCGTAGTCTTCAAAGGGGAATCCTGCTACGACTAACAGGAGCTTACAGAACAACGGCGACTGATGCCTTAACCACAGTCCTCGGGGTTATACCACTGGATCTCCTTATAAGGCAAAAAGGAGCTACATTCTGGGTTAAAAAGGGATTACAGGCTCGTGCAGAATTAATACTTGACACTCGAGTTGAAACAATAAGGGATATCAAGAATATGATACTGGATTTGTGGCAAACCAGATGGGAAGAAAGCAACACAGGACGTAGGACCTACGATATTTTTATGGACGTACACAAAAGACTAGAACTGCGACATCTACAACCATCCCAAGGTTTAATCCACTACCTGACGGGCCATGGACCCTACATGGTCTACTTAAATGAAAAGGGCATTTCGGATTCCAACGCTTGCTCGTGTGGGGGAATAGGTACTCCTGAGCATGTGGTTTGGGAATGCCAAAACACTGCTCAGTTGAGGGAGCCCTTTCAGAGACTACTACAAGGTAGGCAAATAGGGAACATAATAAGAGACCCCTACTCGTGGAAGTTGTTGGATGAAGCAGCAAATAGAGTTTCCCAGAAAGCAAAAGAAGACTATATAAATAGCAGACACGGACAAAGACAATAAGAAGACAATGCCATAAGACACATAAGGACACAGGACAAAAGACAAATTACAAATAAAGGATAACAAACACCCGGACATGACTTCGTGGTGTCAGGATGACCTACCGGTTGACGCCGATGCCTGAAGTCTGGCTTCCAGACTAAGGATTCCGGTGACGACTGGTATTCACCTGGTTGATGATGAGATGGTAGTGAGGATGCGGGAGTGTACTGCATCTGTGAAGATAGGTATGCTTAGGCGCGACCTCCCATTCATCATCACAAATCCACAAAAATCCCGGACTCGACACTTACTTTAGTTAATGTAGTTAGTATTAGTATTAAGATATCAATGTTTTTGTGATTTTTTATTTATTCTTAAATAGTTAACCTTTCTCTCCGTTTTGTTATATACTTATATTTTTTAGATTAAATTAGAAATAATGTAGATAATCTATGTAATTATAAATTAATAAGTACAAATTGTATAGTGCATAAGAGGCCTCTGATAGGAATCCAGGACAGGGGCCAATAAGTATTAATGTATTAAATAAATAATAAATAAATAAATAAATAAATATCACGATTAGATAGCGTCGCCTGGTAAAAGCTATCTCAGATACGAGTTTCTTGGCCCAGAAAATCCCTGTATAGTGAGTTCCGTCCAAATCGAACGATGTTTAACCATATTTAGGTCTATGTTGATTACCCCTCTTCCGTGTTGGTTGAAAATTTAATATGTCTACGGGCCTTAACAGCGTGGGCTTACAACATTCTAGCGATCGCGATGCTTTTATTACCACGGTATGACAAAAATAGCCAAAGCCAACTGCAATTGATTTGACATTGAAATGTATTACTGAAATCTGATGCTTCGACAGCGCTAAAATCACGTTTTCTGCCAGTTTTTCACTCACAACTCGCGAACGAAAGCTAAAATTAAAAAAAAAAAACGGCTTCGATGCGCATTCGCCCACCTTTCAGCCCATCTATGTTTAAAATTTCAGATCTCTGCGTTCAGTAGATTTCGCTGGGCATCGTGGACAGACAGACAAAACACGTCATTTTATTATTTTAAGATAGCATGTGCCCGCGGCTTCGCCGGCGATAATTATTTCAAAAATTAAAAATTAAGAGCATAATAGTTAAATCATTATATTAACACCTAAATCATGTGGACTACATATCACGATTAGATAGCGTCACCTGGTAAAAGCGACCTCAGATTCGAGTTCCTTGGCCCGGAAAACCCCTGTATAGTGAGTTTCGTCTAAATCGAACAACGTTAGACCATATTTAGGCTAATATTGATTATCCCTATAATAATAATAATAATAATAATAATAATAATAATAATAATAATAATAATAATAATCCTCTTCGGTGTAGGTTGAAAATTTCATATTATGTTTTCGTGCCTTGACATTAAAAACAAATGAATCGACCAGCGTGAACTACAACATTCAACAGATCGCGATGCTTTTATGTCGAAGGTTTGACAAAAATAGCCAAAGCCTAGTGTAATTGATTTGTATTACTGAAAACTCATGCTTCGAAAACGGAATAAATACACGTTTTCTGCCCGTTTTCATTCATAACTCACGAACTAAAGCGAAAATTAAAATTCCGGCTTCGAGGTGCACATTCCGACCCGCCGTCTGTCCGCCTATGTATAAAATTTCAGATCTCTGCGTTCAGTAGATTTCGCTGGGCATCGCGGACAGACGGAGGACAGACGGAAGACAGACAGACAGACGGAGGACAGACACTTCCTTTTATTAATATAGATTACAATCTCTGAATATAACAATAAAATCTGCTAGGACCCACAAAAATCGTTATACGGAGATTTGACTGTAGAAGATGTCCCCTTTAGCCCTTAAAATTATAGATTTAGACATTTCAAGTACCCACTCAGTTTATTAAGTGCCAATATGGTACTTTATGAGATTGTGTGGTGGACGAAAAAATGTCTGTCCGTCTGTCTGTCCGTCTGTCTGTCCGTGTGTCTGTACGCACCATAACTCAAATACGCTTTTTCGGATTTTCATGAAACTTGGAAAACACATTTATAATGTCCATGGGAAGAACCCTATTGATATTGAATCAAATCGGTTCACCGGTACCGGAGTAATGCCCAATTTAGTGCCTATTTTAATAGATTATGGCGCCTTTCTATAACACGCTGTATCGGATTTCCATGAAACTTGGTATACCCATTTATGACGTCCATAAGAAGTGCCCTATTGAATTTGAACCTAATCTGTTGACCGGTACCGGAGTAAAACCCAATTTAGTGTCTATTTTATAGGCGCAATAACTCAAATACGCTTTATCGGATATTTATGAAACTTCGTATACGTATTTATAATGTCCATGGGAAGACGTTTATTGATATTGGACCAAATCGGTTGGCCAGTACCGGAATAATTCCCAATTTAGTGTTTTTATGTTAATATATATTAGAAGTCGCGATAACTCAAATATGCTTTATTGGATTTTCCTGAAATTTTGTATACCCATTTATACTGTACGTGGAAAGACGTCTACTGATATTGGACCAAATCGGTAGACCGGTACCGGAGTAAAACCCAATTTAGTGTCTATTTTAAAGACGCGGTAACTGAAATACGCTTTACCGGATTTTTATGAAACTTAGTATACACATTTATAATGTCCATGGGAAGACGTCTATTCATAATGGATAAAACCGGTTGACCTGTTTCGGAGTAATGCTCAATTTAGTGCATATTTTATGGTAATATACGTATTCGAAAGAATTTATAAAAAAAAATGAAAATCAGTTATCTTGACAACATAGCCTATTGTTTTCCTGTGATCTTATAAGGCCTTGGAAATTAAAATACAGGTAGCTATGACAAAAAACATATTGATTTACATGCGCTTATCCAACTAGACCGTTAGATGACCCCGGTGGCCGAGATGGTAGACCTTTCTTCTTCCGTAAGCCCTGCTTAATATAAATCTGGTGCTTAACTTGGAAATCAATTTAAAAAAAAAACATATTCTGCATATCATAATTGCAGTCATAACTGATTAAACAAAAACATACTGGCACTTTGTTAGATCAGTTTACCTGATTTTATTCTAATCAAGAAAGTATAGGCTAATTTTTTATGAAAAACATGCACTGAAAAAATAGGTACAAAATTATGATAAAAAGATTAATCGAATCTACTGCAAACTTGTTTTTATGACATTGGCCCTTCAAAATGAAACCGCAATAATTTATTTTTAAATTAAAAATACCTTACCATAAACATAGCATCTTTCCCATGAGTGAGTTTGACTATAGCCGTTGTTCATTCCGCTTCATAAAACGTGAGAACTCCGGGACTTACGGATCTGGGGTCACACATCACAGAGATGTGTACCTTACTGTGCGTGTTTGTGTATGCACACAGGGTGATTATTTAATTTTAACTAATGATGGTGGGTTTTAATAATGCAATTGTGGTGGAAACTCAGATTCCCTGCAACCAGTGTCGGTAACCGAAGTTATTTACGACTTTTTTACTACTTATAGTACATGCAGATCTTCAGGAGGTAAGTCATTGGTCAAAATTAAACAAAAATTAAAGACAGAAAAATCACTTGACAGAATTGGAAATCAACCCTTAATATAAAAAGGAAAGTTCAATTGACTTTACGGCAAGTAATCGACTGAAGGGTCTCATAAACAAACTCTTGTGAACTGTGTTTTGTACTTTCACATTAGATGGTTTACTTTTCTCCGTACACATCTTGGATCAAGTATAGTTCCTAAACCGCCAACTCAAATAATGAGCGAGGAAATTCCTCGTATAGGCCTCTCTTAGCTATTATCAGGTTTACATGAAATGGGACATTAAAACGGCCACCATTTTGAAACGGAACCCTTACACGTAAGTCGCTTTCAGTGACTTCAAGGAATAATAAAATCAGGTAAACTGATGTAAAAAAGTGCCAGTATGTTTTTGTTTAATCAGTTATGACTGCAATTATGATATGCAGAATATGTTTTTTTTTTTAAATTGATTTCCAAGTTAAGCTCCAGATTTATTCATTAAGCAGGGCTTACGGAAGAAGAAAGGTCTACCATCTCGGCACCTGGGTCATTTTAACGGTCTAGTTGGATAGGCGCATGTAAAACAATAGTTTTGTTTTGTCATAGCTACCTGTATTTTAATTTCCAAGGCCTTATAAGATCACAGTAAAACAATAGGCTATGTTGTCAAGATAACTGATTTTCATTTTTTTATAAATTCTTTCGAATACGTATATTGCCATAAAATAGGCACTAAATTGAGCATTACTCCGAAACAGATCAACTGATTTTATCCATTATGAATAGGCGTCTTCCCATGGACATTGTAAATGTGTATACCAAGTTTCATAAAAATCCGGTAAAGCGTATTTGAGTTTCCGCGTCTTTAAAATATACACTAAATTGGGTTTTACTCCGGTACCGGTCAACAGATTAGGTTCAAATTCAATAGGGCACTTCTCATGGACGTCATAAATGGGTATACCAAGTTTCATGAAAATCCGTTACAGCGTATTTGAGTGATGGCGCCTTTCTATGAGAAAGGCGCCATAATCTATTAAAATAGGCACTAAATTGGGCATTACTCCGGTACCGGTGAACCGATTTGGTTCAATATCAATATGGTTCTTCCCATCGACATTATGAATGTTTATACCAAGTTTCATGGAAATCCGAAAAAGCGTACTTGAGTTATGGTGCGTACAGACGCACGGACAGACGGACGGACAGACAGACAGACAGACAGACGGACAGACATTTTTTCGTCCCCCACACAATCTCATAAAGTACCATACTGGCACTTAATAAGGCGTTTACTAGTAACTGCATAACTCACAAATTTACAGAAATAGAGACGAAATGACGAACGGTCGAGTGAATTAATCTCTGTAAATTATACAAAAGGAACAGTCAAGATTTTACTTACTTACTCAATGGCAATAGACAATTCCTGAGCAAGCTAATGTAATGTTATATATTTTATGGAGCCCGGAGGTTCATTGCCGTGCTTAACTGAGCCCGCCATTCAACCCTATTCTCTGCTAACTCCATCCAACCATCCCTCACAGATCCTACTTCCTTTAAATCTATCCTAATGTAATATTGTCCTCCCACCTACGTCTGGGTCTTGCAAGTGGTCTTTTCCGTTCAGGTCTCCCAGTCAATATTTTTTAGATATGCATTTCCTCCCCCATGCGCGCAACATGTCCAACCCATTTCAACCTGCGTGATTTTACATTTCTAAAATAATGTTTACAAGAATTCACATTGTTGAGGTCATAAATTATTCGAATTACTTTGTTCTGGGCAATAAATATTTTTTAGTACACGCACTCTAAAACAGCTGCTTGTCGACTAATAGCACGCCGAAAAATTGCATTTTAGCAACCAAGGCCGCTAAAATTGCATAAAACTGTATTCAAACTGCATTCAAAATGCAATTTTAGCGGCCTAGTACTTAAAGTCGTCATGGCAATCTATAAACAAAATCCAGATGCCATTCACCAGTCACACCAACTTTAACAAGGATTACAGCATATCTATATTAATAAAAGAAAGTGTCTGTCCTCCGTCTGTCTGTCTGTCTGTCCGCGATGCCCAGCGAAATCTACTCAACGCAGAGATCTGAAATTGTATACATAGGCGGACTAAAGGGTCGGAAAGTGCACCTCGAAGCCGGAATTTTTATTTTAGCTTTCCTTCGAGAGTTATGATTGAAAAACGGGCAGAAAACGTCTATTTTTTGCGTTTTCGAAGCATGAGTTTTCAGTAATACAAATCAATTACACTAGGCTTTGGCTATTTTTGCCATACCTTCCACATAAAAGCATCGCGATCTCTTGAATGTTGTAGCTCACGCTGGTCGATTCATTTGTTTTTAATGTCAAGGCACGCGAACATAATATGAAATTTTCAACCTACACCGAAGAGGATTATTATTATTATTATTATTATTATTATAGGGATAATCAATATTAGCCTAAATATGGTCAAATGTTGTTCGATTTGGACGAAACTCACTATACAGGGGTTTTCTGGGCCAAGGAACTCGAATCTGAGGTCGCTTTTACCAGGTGACGCTATCTAATCGTGATATGTAGTCCACATGATTTAGATGTTAATATAATGATTTAACTATTATGCTCTTAATTTTTAATCTTTGGAATAATTATCGCGGTGGAAGCCGCGGGCACATGTTATCTTATAATAATAAAAGGACGTGTTTGTCTGTCTGTCCGCGATGCCCAGCGAAATCTACTGAACGCAGAGATCTTAAACATAGATGGACTGAAAGGTGGGCGAATGCACCTCGAAGCCGGATTTTTAATTGTAGCTTTCGTTCGCGACTTATGAGTGAAAAACTGGCAGAAAACAAGATTTTAGCGCTGTCGAAGCATCAGATTTCAGTAATACATTTCAATGTCAAATCAATTGCAGTTGGCTTTGGCTATTTTTGTCATACTGTGGTAATAAAAGCATCGCGATCGCTAGAATGTTGTAAGCCCACGCTGGTCGATTCATTTGTTTAGAATGTCAAGGCCCGTAGACATATGAAATTTTCAACCTACACGGAAGAGGGATAATCAACATAGACCTGAATATGGTTAAACATCGTTCGATTTGGACGAAACTCACTATATAGGGATTTTCTGGGCCAAGGAACTCGAATCTGAGGTCGCTTTTACCAGGCGACGCTATCTAATCGTGACATGTAGTCCACGTGATTTAGGTGTTAATAAATATAATGATTTAACTATTATGCTCTTAATTTTTAATTCTTGAAATAATTATCGCAGGCGATCGCTTGATTTTGTAAGTCCATCCTGGACGATTCATTTGTTTAGAATATCAAGGCCCGAAGACATATGAAATTTTCAACCTACACGGAAGAGGGATAATCAATATAGGCCTAAATATGGTCAAACATTGTTCGATTTGGACGAAACTCACTGTACAGGGGTATTCTGGGCCAAGGAACTCGAATCTGAGGTCGCTTTTACCAGGCGACGCTATCTAATCGTGGTATGTAGTCCACGTGATTTAGGTGTTAATAAATATAATGATTTAACTATTATGCTCTTAATTTTTAATTTTTGAAATAATTATCGTGGGCGAAGCCGCGGGCACATGCTAGTAATCTATATTAATAAAAGGAAGTGTCTGTCCTCCGTCTGTCTGTCTTCCGTCTGTCCTCCGTCTGTCCGCGATGCCCAGCGAAATCTACTGAACGCAGAGATCTGAAATTTTATACATAGGCGGACAGACGGCGGGTCGGAATGTGCACCTCGAAGCCGGAATTTTAATTTTCGCTTTAGTTAGTAGAGATCTGAAATTTTATACATAGGCGGACAGACGGCGGGTCGGAATGTGCACCTCGAAGCCGGAATTTTAATTTTCGCTTTAGTTAGTGAGTTATGAGTGAAAAACGGGCAGAAAACGTGTATTTATTCCGTTTTCGAAGCATGAGTTTTCAGTAATACAAATCAATTACACTAGGCTTTGGCTATTTTTGTCAAACCTTCGACATAAAAGCAACGCGATCTCTTGAATGTTGTAGCTCATGCTGGTCGATTCATTTGTTTTTAATGTCAAGGCACGCAAACATAATATGAAATTTTCAACCTACACCGAAGAGGATTATTATTATTATTATTATTATTATTATTATTATTATAGGGATAATCAATATTAGCCTAAATATGGTCAAACGTTGTTCGATTTGGACGAAACTCACTATACAGGGGTTTTCCGGGCCTAGGAACTCGAATCTGAGGTCGCTTTTACCAGGTGACGCTATCTAATCGTGATATGTAGTCCACATGATTTAGGTGTTAATATAATGATTAACTATTATGCTCTTAATTTTTAATTTTTGAAATAATTATCGCGGGCGAAGCCGCGGTGCTCATGCTATCTTAAAATAATAAAAGGACGTGTTTGTTTGTCTGTCCACGATGCCCAGCGAAATCTACTGAACGCAGAGATCTGAAATTTTAAACATAGATGTGCTGAAAGGTGGGGCGAATGCGCATCGAAGCCGGATTTTTAATTTTAGCTTTCGTTCGCGAGTTATGAGTGAAAAACTGGCAGAAAACGTGATTTTAGCGCTGTCGAAGCATCAGATTTCAGTAATACATTTCAATGTCAAATCAATTGCAGTTGGCTGTGGCTATTTTTGTCATACTGTGGTAATAAAAGCATCGCGATCGCTAGAATGTTGTAAGCCCACGCTGGTCGATTCATTTGTTTAGAACAGGTATGGGCAACCTTTGGAAAGATGCGGGCTAAACTTTACAAATATTTATGAAGTCGCGGGCCGTAGATAATAGGTAGTTGTGAAAAAAGAATCATGATACGGTTTTTTTATATTTATAAAGTATAATGTTAAAGATACATGAATGAGAACAATATCGAACTGATTAGACAATTACTTACAATCAGCAGAAATTAATGAGAAGCTTGAGCTTGAACTTGAGAAAGAAGATAATCAATGTTGGCATCAATCCCACTAATACACAAGCGCAGAGTGTTTTCCAAATTTTCATCTGTAAGTCTGGTTCGATACTTTGATTTAGGTCTATTGCAGGATTTTTCTAGCGCTGACCGGAAGGAACACCCTCGTAGTTCAGGCTTTTCTTTCCCCCTCTCACTCTCTAGTTAGCGAGAACCGAAAATATTTACTTTTTCGAGCATGATTTTAAAATGTTCCGCGGGCCGGATCTAAAGTCGGGGCGGGCCACATTCGGCCCGCGGGCCGGGCGTTGCCCATATATGGTTTAGAATGTCAAGGCCCGTAGACATATTAAATTTTCAACCAACACGGAAGAGGGATAATCAATATAGGCCTAAATACTGTATGGTGAAACATTGTTTGATTTGAACGAAACTATACCAGGGTTTTCTGGGCCAAGCAACTCGAATCTGAGATCGCTTTTGCCAGGCGACGCTATCTAATCGTGGTGTGTAGTCCACGTGATTTAGGTGTTAATAATTATAATGATTTAACTATTATGCTCTTAATTTTTAATTTTTGAAATAATTATCGCGGGCGAAGCCGCGGGCACATGCTAGTCTATATTAATAAAAGGAAGTGTCTATCTGTCTGTCTGTCCGCGATGCCCAGCGAAATCTACTCAACGCAGAGATCTGAAATTTTATACATAGGCGGACTGAAGGGTCGGAATGTGCACCTCGAAGCCGGAATTTTAATTTTCGCTTTCGTTCGTGAGTTATGAGTGAAAAATGAGCAAAAATCGTGCATTTTTTGCGTTTTCGAAGCATCAGTTTCAGTAATATATTTCAATGTCAAATCAATTACAGTTGGCTTTGGTTATTTTTGTCATACCTTGGAAATGAAACTTTCGCGATCGCTTGAATGTTGTAGCTCACGCTGGTCGATTAATTTGTTTTTACTGTCAAGGCACGCAAACATATGAAATTTTCAACCTACACCGAAGAGGATTATTATTATTATTATTATTATTATTATTATTATTATTATTATTATTATTATTATTATTATAAGTGGGATAATCAATATAGGCCTAAATATGGTCAAACATTGTTCGATTTGGACGAAACTCACTATATAGGGGTTTTCTGGGCCAAGGAACTCGAATCTGAGGTCGCTTTTACCAGGCGACGCTATCTAATCGTGGTATGTTGTCCACGTGATTTAGGTGTTAATAAATATAATGATTTAACTATTATGCTCTTAATTTTTAATTTTTGAAATAATTATCGCGGGCCATCGCTTGATTCATTTGTTTAGAATATCAAGGCCCCCAGACATATGAAATTTTCAACCAACACGGAAGAGGGATAATCAATATAGGCCTAAATGTGGTCAAACCTTGTTCGATTTCGACGAAACTCACTATACAGGGGTAGTCTGAGGTCGCTTTTATCAGGCGACGCTATCTAATCGTGGTATGTAGACCACGTGATTTTGGTGTTAATAAATATAATGATTTAACTATTATGCTATTGTTTTTTAATTTTTGAAATAATTATCGCGGGCGAAGCCGCGGGCACATGCTAGTTGGTCATAAAACAACAAATTTAAGCCAACATGTTTCTTTATGATAATCAGAAACTTTACCAGGGTTTTTCGCAAAACAAGGTAGCCTACTTCATCACATAACAACAAATATTAGCCAACAACTCTTCACATCTTCGTTCACATGAGAAACATGAATGCACCAGCATTTGATTGCAATATATTCCTTCTCATAGGCCTAGTCTACAACTGCTGCCGTGATGTTGCTGGCACCAGCTCCAATTCATTGTCTCTGGCTTGGATTGAAATTTCCTCGGGATTATCATTCATATTTTCACAACCTTTTTATAAATACTAGTTCGTATGCATTATTGTTTACAAAAAGGACTCACATATGGCATCTATATCGCATTTCATATTGGTACGTACGGTTCATTGTTGTTCCCGATTCTGGGGGCGGTGAGAATATGACAAATGGCTGACTATCTTTAATTACAATTAATTTTATACGGTATTTTTGTTTCATTTCATATAAATTAGAGAGCTTCTACTAAAAAATTATTGTATGCACCACGTACGCAAAAACTTAATCGGACTCATCCAGTATTTCAGTATACTAGATTTATCCGCTAAAGCGTTATTTTGCGTACTTGATACATAAATAGCTATACTCGTGCCTCCAAGAAATACTCCTTAGATTATTATTCAATCAGTTCCGATATATTTTTAAATGTAACTTATTTATTTAATACACGAATGAATACATGAATGCAGCTACATATTCTCACGAGAATATGAGATGAACAGTAGGTTTGTTAGAATAACGCACACATCCAGCAAACATGTGATCTTTCCTTTCAAGTCAGATCTATAATTTTTGATACATGAAAGTTAATGGTGTTGTGGTTTCAAGTCCCCGTCTCCTTAATATATATCTCTCCATTGCTCCTCCCTCATGGCTTAAAGCAACAAGACTCATTTCAAAACTTCTAAAAGCAGTTATAAAAATTGCAATTATGAATGCCGAAATTACCTCCTGAACTAGCAGAAAGTGATTTCTCATAAATGCAGTGACCATAACAATTTGGTTGCTGTGATCGTAAGTTCACGGCGGAGAGAGTTACTCTAATTAACATAGCCGTCTGTGGTTTATTCATATCAGCGAGATTCATGCTGGCCAAATGAAGTTAATAAGAAAAGAATATTCGCAGGAAGAGTCTAAAGAGTGTTCAGTATTCTTACGGCCTCAATCCTGCTGCTTGGTAAAATAAAACATTATTATTATTATTATTATTATTATTATTATTATTATTAAGTGCCAGTATGGTACTTGTATGGGGATAGGGAAAATGTCTGTCCGTCTCTCTGTCCGCCCATACGTGTCTCTATACGCGCGATAACTCAAATACGCCTTATCGGATTTTCGTGAAACTTGGTATACGGATTTGTAACGTCCAAGGGAAAAAGCCTATTGATGTTGGACCAAATCGGTTGAGCGGTACCGAAGTAATGCCCAATTTAGTGCCTCTTTCATGGCAATATATTAGAAAGAATTTATCAAATGCAAATCAGTTCTCAAGACAACATATTATTGTTTACACTGTTCATATCTGGCTTTGGAAGTTGCAATACAGCTAGTTATGACATATTCCTTCACGTATGATTATTAAACTAGTCAGATGTTGTTTATTTCGTGATCGAGTTGAAATGAGTACTACATGAATACTGTTCTATACAGAAGGTATATTAGGCCTAGGAAAAATTAACCAGAGTTCTTTGGCAGTGCATTTTGTGATATATTTACATAAATTAAGAATTTCTTATGCCAGTGTATACGAGTTTGAATTAAGGTTAAGTATCAAACTTTACACCTTTGTTCTTCCGTAAGTCCTGATTGATGAATCGATCTGCAGCTTAGCTCGGAAATCGATAACAAAAATAACTTATTCTATGCAAATCGTAATTCCAATTAACTTTTCACTGATTAAACAAAAGCATACTGGCGCTTTGTTACATCAGTTTACCTGATTTTATTATTAAGTGCCACAATGGTACTTTATAAGATTGTGTGGGGGACGGGAAAATCTCTGTCCGTCTGTCTGTCCGTCCGTCCGATCGTCCGTGTGTGTGTGTACGCGCGATAACTCAAATACGTTTTATCGGATTTTCATGAAACTTGGAAAACACATTTATAATGTCCATGGGAAGACGTCTATTGATATTGGACCAAATCGGTTGGCCAGTACCGGAATAATGCCCAATTAAGTATTTTTATGTTAATGTATAAGAAGTCGCGATAACTCAAATATGCTTTATTGGATTTCCCTGAAATTTTGTATACCCATTTATAATGTACGTGGAAAGACGTCTACTGATATTGGGCCAAATCGGTAAACCGGTACCGGAGTAATGCCCAATTTAGTACCTATTTTAATATATTATGGCGCCTTTCTATTAGAAAGGCGCCATTACTCAAATACGCTGTATCGGATTTCCATGAAACTTGGTATACCCATTTATGACGTCCATGAGAATTGCCCTATTGAATTTGAACCTAATCTGTTGACAGGTACCGGAGTAAAACCCAATTTAGTGTCTACTTTAAAGGCGCAGTAACTCAAATACGCTTTATCGGATATTTATGAAACTTCGTATACGCATTTATAATGTCCATGGGAAGACGTTTATTGATATTGGACCAAATCGGTTGGCCAGTACCGGAATAATGCCCAATTAAGTATTTTTATGTTAATGTATAAGAAGTCGCGATAACTCAAATATGCTTTATTGGATTTCCCTGAAATTTTGTATACCCATTTATAATGTACGTGGAAAGACGTCTACTGATATTGGGCCAAATCGGTAGACCGGTAGCGGAGTAAAACCCAATTTAGTGTATATTTTAAGGACGCGGTAACTCAAATACGCTTTACCGGATTTTTATGAAACTTGGTATACACATTTATAATGTCCATGGGAAGACGTCTATTCATAATGGATAAAATCGGTTGATCTGTTTCGGAGTAATGCTCAATTTAGTGCCTATTTTATGGCAATATACGTATTTGAAAGAATTTATAAAAAAAAATGAAAATCAGTTATCTTGACAACATAGCCTATTGTTTTACTGTGATCTTATAAGGCCTTGGAAATTAAAATACATGTAGCTATGACAAAAAAACATATTGATTTACTTGCACTTATCCAACTAGACCGTTAAAATGACCCAGGTGGCCGAGATGGTAGACCTTTCTTCTTCGGTAAGGCCTGCTTAATGAATAAATCTGGAGCTTAACTTGGAAATCAATTTAAAAAAAACATATTCTGCATATCATAATTGCAGTCATAACTGATTAAACAAAAACATACTGGCACTTTGTTACATCAGTTTACCTGATTTTATTATTGTTGTTATTGTTGTTAAACATTTTATGAACACCAGAACTACGACGTGTTGCTTTGTCTTCTTCTTCATCCAACAGTAAAGCTATTACAAACAAATCTTCAACAGATAAATGGACGAGTCTTCAAAAACAGAAGCTGAAAGTCAACTAGGACAATGACATCTGAAGGATTCATGTTGAACGAAACGTTAAAGCTCCTCATCTGAACTCTGAAGTGAAATTACTTGACCTTGCTCTTCCTAATTAACTTCTTTAATACAGTGTTTAAGATAACCAGTAGGTTTCACTGATGCACTTTCGCAGGCACATTGTCATTCTGGATCAAGAATCGCAGGTCATTCTTTTCACATCGCTTGTATAATTCCAAACCCGTTTATCACAATGTGGATTAAATCTTATTTCATATAAGAACAATGTGTGCTGTTCCCACAAACATCTCAACTTCAACTTTCTCATTAAAATCTGAACTGAAAATTGTGTACAGCAAGGTCAATAGGCTGTGCAGAAATCTATTTCAACACCCATTTTCCACGTTCTGTTTGTTCAACAACAAAATCTGGAATCTCCTAAAAGGCAAAGAATTTGGATTTCGTGGTATGAATAGTACAAATTACTACTCATACGTAAAATAATATAATAACAATAATAATAGTTTATTGTCGTTAAGCTTAGGTTGAATGGCACATCACTCACTGATCTTTTATGTGTCGACAAAGGGGATTGGTTTGTTAATTAGATTTATTACATATTTGTTGTTGATTTAATTAAAGAGAGTAAATATTTTTTAAAAATGCAGGAAAAAATCGAAAATTGACGCTTTTTTTTGTTTGAAAAATTTCGGGAAGTTACAAATTTACCTAAATAGGCATATATAGACCACAGAACGGTATTTCCCCATCATGCTTTGCTTGCTTGTTGTTGCTGCACTCTAATTGCTTCGTCGTCTGATGCTTACATAAGAATTGTCGTGAACCCTCCCTCTCTCATGTGAGAAAAAATAAAATGAGGTAAACTGACGTAACAAAGTGCCAGAAAGCTTTCGTTTAATCAGTGATAATTACAATTATGATATGCAGAAAATAATTTTTTTTAATCGATTTCCGAGTTAAGCTCCAGATCGATTCATTAAACAGGACTTGCGGAAGAACAAAGTCTATTTTGATAAGCATTTGTGAAGGAATATGTGGGTAGTGTTATTTGTCAAAGCTAACTGCATTCCAACTTCCAAAGCCGTATACGGACAATGTAAAACAATAAGTTGTTATGAGAAATGATTTGATATGTCGTGGTATGCCGTTCTTCCTGATTTAAAAATCTAAATACCTATTTATGGACTTATAATTCGAAAATCGAAAGTCCTTCATAAGTTACTTTCGAATTACAAAATAAAAACCTGACAAGTGAGCAACGCCGGCCCTTTTAAGCTATAAATTTATATACATGTGACTGCATTGTAGACAAAGCCTTCTCTATGAAGAATGGAATAAGCCTACTGAGTCCGTGGTTTCTGCATGCATTTCCGTTATACAGGGTGTTAATAAATAACACCGAAATATTTTACCTATTGCTGTGGTACTAGTGCCACTCACGGAGCACTACTGCCACTGCTGCTCCCCGTACTGTAGATGACTGGTATTTCCCACTCGAAGACACAACTGGAGTTCCATTGCATATAGGTAATGGCGTATAGGATTTGGAAAACAGTGCAATAATAGGGGATAGGAATGAATTAGATGAAAACTTATATAAATATAAATTTAGCTTCGATACCAGAAAAAGATGTAAATTTTCATACTCATAAATTTATTTACAATATAATTACAATTACTATGGCAAAAACTGAACATGAAACTTTCTGAATCTGTAACCTCTTAAAAAAATTATAATGATTACAATTATGGTCCGACTGCTTTTACCAAATTACATAAATAAGACTACTTGTGGAACCATGTTAGGTTATTAGTTATGTTTGCCTAGTAGTAGAACCAAAAATATCTGCGTATAGAAATTTATAATAAGGATCTGAATCATTACTGCAATCTAAAGAATATTCTGTGAGATATAAAGAAGTGCCTGAAGGGCAGAAAGAAGAAAAGAAGAAGAAAAGAAGGGAGTCTAAAACATTCACACACCATACATACATTTCAAACAAACCGATATCTGCGTGATGTAAAATTTAGAAATATGACAAAATAATGACTGACAAAAACCCAGGTGAGCGGGCACGAAATACATCTGAATAATGAAAGAACAATATATATGAAAATTTACGTGACAAGAAATATACTATACAAAATACAAAAGCCTCTCACCTGAATTTTCAAACCATCACGCAGACATGCAGACATATACGAACACACAGACGATCCCAAGCAAACGACTCGAAGAAGACAGTAGTAGATCGAAGAATAGAATAGAATAGAATAGAATAGAATAGAATAGAATAGAATAGAATAGAATAGAATAGAATAGAATAGAATAGAATAGAATAGAATAGAATAGAATAGAATAGAATAGAATGAATCAGATTGATACAGGCAGCTATTACGTAAACAAGAAACAAAGCCGTTAAGCGGCGAGAGAGGGGATACACATGCGCATAACATCATCTTACTGCGCCCCTCGGACTAGACGTTACAGAGAGAATACAAAACAAATGCTGAGTTAAGCTTACAGATGGCTACATCGCCGCATCTAGGCCGAGGCCACTACATTGAAGAAGAAGAAGAAGAAGAAGCTTACAGAGAGAATAAACCACAAAAGATGGATACCAGCGCCTATCATATTTAAGTGAGAAACTGTATAACCTTTTACAAGAAAACAAATACATCTATGTGAATAACAGTTCGTGTGCGTTAATAATAATGGAGTGCAAAATAATAACTATAGAGTTCTCAATAGCGTAGAAACTGAGCACCGAACAGCCTCACCCCTTTAAAGAAATGTCCCCGCTGAGAGTAGAATATGAACAGTCACTGTTACTGAAGCACAGGTGTGAACCATAAATGTTGAAGAGTAGATGTAGTAAACAGTAAATAGTACATGGATGAAAAAGTGTAGAATATGTTGTAGGCTTAGCTACATCAATTAGTATAAACCATACTTGACTGCAGCTGAACGGCAGGGAACCCCAGTGTCCAACCTGAGAATCACTCCCAAACCACTTTCAGTCCAATGCAGCCACGGCGAATTCAATTCTTGAAATGTTGGATATTTGATATAGATGTATACTGTACAGGAGACTGATGCAACACCAGACGCATGCCGGACCATATTCTGGTCGAAGAGATGATGGGAGAGCGCACTTCCCAGTGCAAGGCTGGAGCGATCAGTAGAAACTTCAAACAGGCTATTCTTCTTGGAATCCCACGGTGAGGGGTACTGTAAGTGCAAAAATTCTAGCAGTATGCAGCTCCAATAAAGTACACACACACACACTTAAAGTTTAACAGTGGTCTTAAATTTTCAAAAATTCAACATATTTATATGAAAAATGTATCTTTCAAATATTAAATTACATACATAAGCTTACAAAAATTTGTTTTACAGTAATAACAAATCCTGTTAAGAGCAGGGTACATTTGCAAAGAAATAGTTTTGAATGAATCTTAATTTATCCTACGCTGGTATGCACTAAATATAAACTTTATTAATTAGTTTCTTTTTTTCTAGAAAAGAGCTTTATGTTTTTATTTATATGGCTCATGCTTATATGAGTTTAATAACTTCATTAGAAAATCAGGTCCTCCAAGATATATCAAAATTTTATTATTAATACCAAAATCTGAATTATAGATTCAAATAGCAACTTTTCTTTTGAAAAAGCAACATGACACTTTTACTTACTGCAATCAGGCTGGATAATAAGGAAAGGACTAGGTATATATTACAGGCAGAATAAATCAGACGGAACAATGTTAAATAATTAAAGATGAGCGAACAACAATAGACTGAGATCGGATATCTGGATAAGAAAAGATAAGACAAAAGAGCCAACAACCCACGCACGAAAAGATCCCATACTCCCTCGCGCAGTAGAGATCCCATACTCTCCAATTGGGAGAGACTCCAACGTCCACTTATCAAATGGAAATAACAGAATTATTGATGAAATAAAATAATGCAAACCACAACAACTAACCTACCCAAAATATAAGTGGAAAATCCAAACGCAAGATACCCACTGAAATAATCAGCAATATTAGGAACTATGCTTGCGGAGAAAAAACTACTCATAAATGGCATAAGCAGCTATGTGAGCAAACATTACTTACAGTAGAAAATGCAAAAGAATTTAAAGTATGAAGAAAAATCATTAACATTACTCAAAAAACAACACCCAGGGAGCACGAGAATAAGATGGCAGATAGAACTAGACATATAGAAATTCCAAAAAATTTAAACTGGCCCAAAATACCTAAATTGAGAAGAATGTTTTCAAACGTAGGCATGTTTTCTATAAGTACAAGCCAGAAAACAACTCTCTTAATAACAATAAATATAGAAATATAATCAAATAGAGAGAAGAAGTTCCCAAATGTAGGCCTACAATATAGACCAGGAACAACACTCGTCATGAAGAAAAAACGGGTGCACCCAAATATGCCAAAAATATGAAAAATCCGAAACAAGTGTCACTGCAACAGAGGATAATCCTCAATAATAGCTGCTAAAGAGACACACACAAAACTATATGCCAAAAATACCATCCAAAACTGCGCAACAATGAATCATTACTTGAAGAATAACATTGCGACCAAGGACTACTATAAGATGACATCATATAAGCTACTCCAAAAGTAAATACCCCAGAATAAAGGACTATAGCACAATACGATGATATAACAGTCGCCCGCTCGGTACACGTACCTACGGCTTAGAGCGACGTATATACCAGCAAATTGTAAACACGAGTTGCAATAGGAATACAACACGACGCTGGAAATGGGACACCGTGATTGCCAGAGCATACGCTCAACACCAGCCCAATAAGCCAGCCAGACTGCGTTGCATTCCATTCACAACACGTTAATAAAAATGAAGAAAAATATTACCAAAAAATTTCAATTTTAAATAGTAATAACTGTTGAATTGATATGAAATATAGAACTGAGAAAATAAACTGGAAAACGCAGACTTCCAGCAGCACCATAATAGCTTCAACCAGTTGAGTGAGGGTAGAATGCAACTGATAACAATACAGCCGAACACCAGATATAATACTTCTACCAGCAGCTCTTCCTTGCGCAGTAGATCAGAAGAAATTACCTCTCGAGCCACGGGTACAGTTCTCAATAGCGTAGAAACTGAGCACCGAACACTATGTATAGAG
Source organism: Ectobius pallidus (assembly GCA_964059195.1). Taxonomy (NCBI): domain Eukaryota; kingdom Metazoa; phylum Arthropoda; class Insecta; order Blattodea; family Ectobiidae; genus Ectobius; species Ectobius pallidus. The sequence continues at coordinate 9,395,560 of CAXKWD010000006.1, forward strand.
GGGCCATAGACAAGCCACTTTTATTAGGAGATTTCTGTTCTGTGGATTCAATTTTTCCTGTTACAGTATAAAATATCGCAGAGCATGCCCGCCACTGAGTTCTAACATTGAAAAAAAATGCAAAACAAAGGAATTTCGTTGTTAACACTGGGATTATGAAAAAAACACTGATGCAGTGGTGGCCAGTAATGTGATTAGTCTGTAAATTTTGCAGATTATGAAAACTTTAAAAATGATTATCTGTTGATGAATGATTATGAATCAGGTTATTGTCGATCACTAAAAAGGCATGAAGTCAATTTAACTAAAATTTAACCCTATTTCGCTTCATTTTTTACTTATGAGCACCAAATTGTAATGACTTCAATGTCCTGTAGCATACACATCTTACGTCTGTGAGGAAAATTCTTTTAATAAAAGTTGCTTGTGTATGTTCCCTCTAGACACAGGCAGTGATGGGAAGTAATTGAGTAAAAGTAATCGGGTTACAGTAACAATTTCTTTTTTGGTCCCATTTACTTGTAATCAATACTTTTAAAAAAATGTAATTTCTACTTGTAATTTACTTCTGGAAATAAAATTGTAATTGTTACAATTTAGTAGTCGTTAGTATTAGTATCATTCTCGCTTGCTATATCGTCATCACTACTGTTTTTGCAACTAATATGCAAATTAGAGTTAATATTAACAAAAAGTTACTCAATGTTTCCAGAAGTATTCTCATTGATGTGTTTTTTGTTTGTTTGTTCATTAATAATTTGGGCTTGTGCCCAAAACATACCAAAAACAAGGAATTTTTAGGTACTACCATTTAGTAAAGTAATTGTAAATGTAATTGTAATTTTACTGATTACTTTTTGAAAAAGTAATTTGTAATTGTAATTAAGTATATTGTCTCTCGGGTAATTGTAATTCAGCCCAATTACTTTCTTTTTGTACTTTTCCCATCACTGGACACAGGTAAAATATTTCGGTGTTATTCATTAACACCCTGTATACGGTTTTGGCAAGTCGATTTCAAACGTCAATACATAACTTATACTGTGTTTTCTTTTTTCTCAGAATGTTTGACGCTGCATCCTGAATCCTCTAATGTGGACGCACAGCTGTGGTAAGCATAGGCCTACTCTACTTTAAAGACTAGTCACTCCATTACTGGTCACACGAAGCATAACCTGTCATTAGGGTCCATTACCAGTCATTAAGCTATGTAATTAGGAGTTAAGTGTTCAAGTGGGATGGAGGTAATGAGCTGAGAAATGTGTGATATTATCAGATAAACTAAATACTGTTCGTGTAGGCACACACCAAATGATATATTCAATCCATATTTGGCTTCATACGAAAGGATTAGAATAATACATGGCCGAGGCTCGGCGTAGGGTCACAAAGAGACTAAAGTTTGGAATGCACGGGGCATAAATGACGTTATGAGTCGTGGCATGACAGCGTGCAGTATGTTACATAACAAAGTTCATTACTTCCTCGTTGCTGCTTGGTTACATACTTTACCCTCGATCCTGTAAGGAAAGAATCCATTGTACGCTATTTCTGTTATTAAGTGCCAGAATGGTACTTTATGAGATTGTGTGCGGGACGGGAAAAATGTCTGTCCGTGTGTCTGTACGCGCTATAACTCAATTACTCTTTATCGGATTTTTATAAAACTTGGTAAACGCATTTATAACGTCCATGGGAAGATCTCTATTGTTATTGAATCAAATCGGTTCACCGGTACTGGAGTAATGCCCAATTTAGTGCCTATTTTAATAGATTATATTACTGTAGAAAGGCGCCATAACTCAAATACGCTGTATCGGATTTCCATGAAACTTCGTATACGCATTTATGACGTCCATGAGGAGTACCCTATTGAATTTGAACCTGATTTGTTGACCAGTACCGGAGTAAAACACCAATTTACTGTCTATTTTAAAGGCGCTTTATCGGATTTTTATGAAATTTCGTATACGCATTTGTAATGTACATGGGAAGACGTCTATTGACATTCGACCAAATCAGTTGACCAGTACCGAAATAATGCCCAATTTTGTGCCTTTTATGTTAATATATAAGAAGTCGCGATAACTCAAATATGCTTTATTGGATTTTCCTGAAACATTGTATAGCCTACCCATTTATAATGTACATGGGAAGACGTCTACTGATATTGGACCAAATCGGTAGACCGGTACCGGAGTAAAACCCAATTTAGTGTTTATTTTAAAGACGCAGTAACTCAAATACGCTTTACCGAATTTTTATGAAACTTTTATAATGTCCATGGGAAGACGTCTATTGATATTGGATAAAATTGGTTGACTTGTTTCGGAGTAATGCTCAATTTAGTGTCTATTCTACGGTAATATAGGTACTCGAAAGAATTTATGAAATGCAAATCAGTTATCATGACAACATAGCCTATTGTTTTACTGTGATCTTATTATAAGGCTTTGGAAATTAAAATACAGTTAGCTATGACAAATAACACTATTTCTTTACATGCGCTTATCCAACTAGACCGTTAAACTGACCCAGGTGGCCGAGATGGTAACATCTTGGTTCAGATCCTGAAACCGGCCAATTTGACTTTTTTTTTTGTGTTCTGCATATCATAACTGCAATCATAACTGATTAAACAAAAACACACTGGCACTTTTTTACATCAGTTTACCTGATTTTATTAAACCGTGTAGTTTATAACGTAAATTGAAACACACAATGCTCAGCCAAGCAATTCTAAACTAGAAATGTAATGCATATATTTTATGGCTGTAAATGTGAACAATTATTTTGTACCCTGCTGTGACTGAATGCTTACATGTAACGCCACGATCTCCCAAGGGTCCTTGCGTTCTTGATTTTCTTAACTTGGGTAGGCCTACCCTAGACCCAACACTGGACATGACTATTCCATTTTTGCCGAGTTGTACTTTCGCTTTCTAATTGTGTGGAGTATAGGCCTAATATACACATCTATTTCTCTTTTTCTTAGTGTTACTTCCACCTTTGGAGGACAATTATGCTACCCACGTACGAGTTGACCAATCTTGCGGCGGGCACAGCTCCAACTGCCGAGCGATCGGGTGAAATATCTACGTAAATAAAGCCGCTAACGGTGTAATGATTCAGGTTCTCACAATTACAATGAAAATAACAACGTACCTCATCACAAGAGATGTTGGAAATGTGCTCCTCTTGCATCCACACAATACTGCCACCTTTTTATGAAATTTTCTTTCACGCGCATAAGTTCAACTTCCGGGTAAATTGAACTATACACTTTATTTTTCAAGTTCCCCCATGAATAATAGTCACATGCTGTTTGTGGAGCTGAGACGCAGACTTAAATGGAAACTCTGCTACAAATAGACAAAGCGCCGCCATCTTGGTCTCGTTCGAAAGTTTCGCACGCGCAAAGTGAACCCACGATTTTCGACTTTTTGGATTCGACTCGTGTCTGCAAATGGGATCTTGTGTTGTTGTTTTGAAGCTGTTTAGCGTTAAGAATTTGGGACTTCTCAATCAGCAGTGTTAAAGGCACTTCGATATTCGACACGCCCCACGAGAGGGAGGGGCAGCCGGGGCTCCAGCCCCGGGGCCCGGCCGACCAGGTTTTATTTTTTACTTTCTAAATTTACTCTAAAATAAAATTGGTTATAAGTCAATAAACAGCTTAAGTTATGTTTTATGTGTTTATTTTATCTGCATTGTCCTGTCGTTAGTCTGAAACGGATTATTCATGAAGAAAAAGTTAAATTTTTGAAAAGTAGGGGCAGAAATCCTTTTGGACTCAACAGTATGCCTCACTAATATTTGGCATTTAAAACCATACATGTAAAATTGTTCCTAATTAGAACATTTGAATGTATTTTTCCGTTTCGTGCCCGGCATCAGTTAACCGATTCGGTCCTAAATCAATAGACTTCGTCCCATGGGCAATATAAATGGTATACCAAGTTTTATGAAAATTCGATAAAGCGTATTTGAGTTTTTACGCTTACAGACACACAGTCATTCGGACAGGTATTTCCTGTCTACCAGACAAGCTCATGAAGTACCGGTGCCATTCTGACAATAATTATGTAATATCATTACCAGAGCCCGGATTCTAATGACATATCATCTTTTTATTGATGCTGCATAGACATTGCCAACTTGTAGATAAATCCTAATCATGGCCTCTAGATTATAGAAATACAATTTTTATTAGGTCATTTTTTGTCATTTCATGCAATTTTATATTTTTAGGACATTTATTTCAATTTTAGCTCATTATTTTGTCATTTTCGTGTCATTTGCTTCCTTATTTAGTCATTTTCATGTATTTACTTTGGGTGTATTAACTTTTTTCGGTGCTGTCTTTGAAGTGTTGTTTTCTTAATGCAAGAAGGAAAAATTCGGCGTTAAAGTGTTGTCATGTCTCAGTCGGAAATGAGAATTAAAGATAACGCCAAAATTTTGTATTATATTACTATTGTTATTAGATTGTCTGGCCCCTGCTTAGATTTGAGAGTGCAAACTACTGTTTACCCTCAATAAACAATAACATAATCCGGTAGACCATAAAAGGAAATGCTGAATTTTGACGCGCCAGTGCCTCAGTGCCAGTATAGATTTCCGAGAGGAAAGAACATTCACAACATTACAGTTATTTACAGTTTTTACAATTATGTAGAATTTGTCTAAAACTTTGTGTGTATAATAATATTTTTTTATAAATAAAATATCAGTTTTAGGTCATTTTTTATTAAGTCATTTTCTTTATAATTTAGGTTCATTTTATAGGTCATTCTTCAAACAATTTTAGGTCATCAGAATCCGGGCCCTGAATTCATTACATAATCTTTTTGTTGCATACATTATAAAAGGTGAGTTGGGTAGTAAATTTCATATTTGATGGGGCCCGGGAAAATTTTTCCCTGGGGCCCTTGCTTTCTTTCCACGGCCCTGATTCGACATTCCGCCCATATAAAGTTTAAACGTTGTTATCAGTTTTGTATAGATAAGAGGGGACGGCATTTTCAAGATCTGCTTTAAGATAGGTGAAGTAAATACTAATTTTTTTCATTCGGGCTTTTTCTTGGTTGAATCTTCGGCTTAAATAGAAATAACTAAAACAGTCACGGTGGAAGTACGGTGGTTTCATTCGGACTACATTTATAATTTATCCGTGTTATTTGTGACTATTCCACTCATATTCCGCGTGTTTGATATTGACCAATAACGTTTAGCAATTCCTCGGATATAGACCAATCACGATCGTTTATCTTATAAAAGGCTTGCTATTAATATGAGTCCGCCGGCGTGGTCTTGTGGTTAGCGTCGCTGACTACAGATCCGTCGGCCCGGGTTCGATTCCCGGTACCTCCTCGGATTTTCCTGAGGTAGGGAGGTCTGACAGGGGTGCACTCAGCCTCGTGATTCCAAACTGAGGAGCTACTTGATAGAGAAGTAGCGGCTCCGGTCCAGAAAACCACCATTAACGGCCGTGGGTGTCGGCATGCTGACCACATGCCCCCCAATCCTGCCATCTGCCTACGGGAGATGATGCAGCGGTCGGGTGGTAGGCCAAGTCCCTCCAGGGATGTAGCGCCACGGAGTTTAGTTTAGTTTTTGCTATTAATATGAGAATGCCGTCTACTCGTTCCTGGAAACGTCAGACATCGACATGCGATGATTAATACATCACATGCTGCCATTAAGCAGCACGAAAACACATTATTTTATAGAACATAACTTGTTTGGAAATTGAAATAATAGAAATGTACATTGGTTAAAACACAAATTCGGCGCAAGCCAGTTCGTTGCTTTTATAGCGTTTTGATGTAAGCAACTACCACGACGCCCTCCATCTGGTGATTCGCACTATGGTAGCATTTTGGACTGGAATCGATTCGTGGACTGTTCGTTAATCGTGTAGGCCTATGGCTTGGCTGACAGAATATTGACAAAGTAATAGGCCTCATTCATTCATTTTCCCTATTGCCCCCTATGGTGGGGCGTAGGGGCTCCAAGTGGATGTTTCTGTTACCTAGGTTAATTTATTTTCTGAGAGAGGACCGAGGGACACGTGGTAAGCTTCACAAACCACCTAAAGCATTACTTAGACGTGAAAGGGACGAGGAATTTTGTCCAGCGGCTGTAATTTAGGTTTGGAATTCTTTTATGGGACGTAAATATACGAGACGGACTCCCCAGCTTTAAGTCCCTTCCGGAGGATGCCGTGCCCAGGATTTTTACGACCGCGGCCGGGTTTGATCCCGCGACCTTCTGATCTAGAGGCGGGCACGCGGCCGACAGAAGTCTAATAGACTTATGCACGGTTTCTATAAACTCGCGAAATACCTATGGGTAAATTATCCAATGGACAGAATTTACACAAGAATAACTTTTACAAACTCAAATAATTTAAAGATAGCAATCACATACACTTGTGGCGAGTTTCTAGATAAATTAATGTCCTCTGGTTAAATATGAAAATGACAGAAAAAATGTTCCTACAAACTCGGGCTAGATCTTTCCAAGGGTAAAACGTTGGGTTAAATCATCCTTTCATGGATGGCTGGATAAAATTTAACCTCTTTGTAAGATCAATAATAATTTAAACAATAAGAATCAAAGCCTTCTGAATTAAATTATCTGTACAACTCCAAGGCCTTGCTCATTATATCATTGTGGGTGAAATGGAACTAATTTGCCCATGGATAATTTACCCATAGGTATTTCACGAGTTTATAGAAACCGGGCATTAGATACGTAAAATTCTGATCACTTTTATAGTGAATTCCTTTTAATATTTCATTGTAGGCCTACTTGTATCTACTATGCGTGTACGGTACTGTACAGGGGGGGGGGGAAGCGGGCCGACTCTTCTAGCTGAATACAATATATACTTTGTGTTAGTATTATATAATAATATTAATAAGTAATATATTCAGTTATAAAACAATACGATTAGAAACCACATTCTGGGTTTCGAAATGGGCTAAGTACAAGTCAACACTAGAACAAATTTCAATACATTCCCTGCTATCCTGCTAGGCATGCGCAGTGGCTCATATCGGCAACTTAGATATTTTAATCGGGCCGCTTTTTTTCCCCTACCTGTAGGCCTACATGTGTTTAAAATATGTGTAGCTCTTGTTCTTGAATTAAATTAATTTCATGTTTAAATATATTCGTTTAGCACACCCAACTGCATTTTAACTGGAGTTAAACTGCATTGGTATCTCCAGAGAGATTCATTAATATGCAAGAGATACCGAGCATGGCGAATCTGGTTCTAGTCATGATTAATTGAGGGAAAGTGCTCTTATAAAATCCATTTGTTGAATAGAAAGTCTTTGTTTCACTCTCAACGATGGCATAATCTGCAATACATTTCCATGCAAGTAAAAGTAATGTGTGATTGATGTTTCTTGAAGTAGTCTAATTCTGCTTATGGCTGTCATATGACACTAAGTTATTTCATGTATAACTCGATCGGTAAGAGCTGAGCCAAACACGCGCAGATAGCTTATCGTCCGACGGTAGCAATGGAGTAGGAGCAGAAGAGAATGCATTACTATTCATTCCAAACTGTCTGGTTCATAATAGCCCGTAACTATTGAAAACAAGAATAAAGTGGATAAAGTATTTGATTTTTTAGTTATGAAATATTATTTAAGTAATGGTATGTAACTCACAGAATATCGCTGTTGGGCCTTCACTATTGAATGCTGTGAGGCTATGTAAGATTTTTTACAACGGTCCGTACAGTATGAACTGGGAGGGAACGTCACGTGCTATGAAGGTCAGGCAGGTCTATATTACGTCATCGTAGACTACTGCGCAGCCGTTTGTTTGGCTAAGGTCTTACCGATTGAGTTATACATGTTCTCATTTGCGTACTTTAACTTCAGTAAGTAATAAAAACAATGGAAAAGAATACACACAAATAAATATTCTCACATGTTTCTCTGTTTAAAATGGAAATTAGAAAGTCAATAAGTATTCGCACTTTTTGTTTAATCTTTTGTAGGTTGGCTGTACCGCTTTGTGCTCGCGCACGTCGACATGTTATTCATTTGTCTCCGCTTGCAAATTGTTTGACCGTTATGACTCCACTGTGTGTTGCGCTGTTGCACATTAAACATGGCTGCACCGCTCAGCGTTTGCACCAAAGAAGAACAGCGTGCAGTGATGCATCTGAAGGTGTACTGGGAGCCGAAACCCATCGAAGACTTTCCGCACAATATGGGGTCAATGTTTTACCACGGCGAAGCGTGTACGAATGGATTGAAAAGTTCAAAAATGGTCGAACAAGGGTGTAGGACGAGTAAATAACAGGACGCCCATCCACATCCACTAGTGACGCCAGCATTGAGCAAGTGAGTATCATGATTCAGAAAAACAGAAGAGTGGCAAACCAATATGCATATTAGCCATGGTTCTGCATATGACATTATTCATAACAGGCTTGCCTTTCATAAAGTCCGTGCAAGGTGGGTCCCAAAACAGCACAAGCACAATTATTGTGCGTCCATCTGCCAACGCTTACTGGACCACCATGCTAACGAAGGTGAAGCTTTTTTGAAACGAATAATCATCGGAGACGAAACGTGAATCTGTCACTTTGAGCCTGAAAGCAAACGCCAAAGCATGGAATCATGGGCGTCGGCATGGGGGGGCAACTGCCCCCCTCTGGATTGTCTTATGGATTCATTTATTCGTGGTAAACTTTGTCAACTTGCAGTTGTAACATGGAGAATAAAAAAAAGAATTACTTTATAATGAGTTTAGCAAGTATTAACTAATTATAACTATAATATGTATTTACAATAATATCTCACCAAGGTTATTGCTCAATACAGCGTATTCTGTTAACTTAAAAAACTTTGTAGCCTCGTCAAATTCAGCTTGGGTTCAAAATAACTATCCGGTTAACTAAGTGAATATTAATGTGTTTAGCCTAATCATTTGAAATTGAGGTCCGAAATTGATTTTGCCCCCCTTAATAAAATTCCTGGCGACGCTGCTGCATGGAATGGAAACACCCTGCATCTCCTGTCGAAAAGGAATTCAAGAGGCAATCCTCCGCAGGAAAAGTGATGCTCACACTTGCCAATATTGCAACATTACTTGGAGAAGGTCTCAGCAATAAACAGTGCACGTTACAGTGAGAGTTGAAGCCTGCAATTCGAACCAAACATCGAGATCTGTTGTCGAAAAGAGTTGTTTTGTTACATGACAATGCACGCCCACATACTGCCACCCACACTGCTCAAACTATTTCTAAACCTTGTTTGAGGTGTTAGAGCATCCTGCATACAGTCCCAATCTCACGCCATCAGATTTTGGCCCACTTAAAGATGCTTTAAAGGGTTGTAGATACACCACAGACCAATAACTGAAGGAAGCGGTGCATATGTGGCTTTCTACTCAACCGAAAAACTTTCTTTCTAATCTAAGAGCATCAGGAAGCTTCTGTAACGATGGATCAAGTGCACTGACAAGCAAGGAGACTATGTTGAAAAATGAGTCAATTGAAAATTTTGTATTGTTGTAGCAATAAATTTAAAAAAGAGAGTACGGATACTATTGACTTACCCTCGTACATTGTGTATAAATTAGATATAAAACATGTAGTTGGTTAAAAAGATAATTTAAGGGTTGAGAGAAAAATGTGATACAAGTGACATTCATAAAATTTGTGTGAAACGTGATTTTTTTATAATACGAAATTAAATAACCACAACATATATTTTCAAAATTTAAATTATTTAACACTATCACAAATACTTTTTCAAAGATAGTAAACAATCTTGGCATAAGTCCAATGTGACTAATTTAGAAAAAAATAATGGCACAAGTGCACTATAGTTAAGGAATGAATGTTATCTTATGTGAGCAATGTTTCACTATGGCTTTACTATACAATATTGTGCGAATATGAAAGAATGACGGTAAATTATTGACCATTAATAGAAACAACAGTGGTCCCAAGTCGGATCCTTGTGTTCTATTCTGTAATTCTAAATTTATTTCATTAGTACCTGCGTAATGAACTTTCTAAACACAGTCTCGAATAACAGTGTCGGTGATTTCAGAAAATGTAGAGTAACGTACATTTTATTTAATTTGACTTAAAACCAAGATAATTAATTATAACGTAAGGTTTAATTGCTTAGAGTATAAAAGTGAGTGCGTTGTTATGGCTACTAGTCACGCTCTGTCTTGTGTGGCTATGTTCCTGAATCATTGGTGTCTAATTTATACAGACAAAGTTTCCCTCTAAACCCCATAGGGCCCTAAATATAATTTTTTTCAAAATTTCAACCCGCTTCCACCTCCCCCAACCAGGAAAAATTGATTTTAGCCGGCTAAAATCATGATTTTAACAGGCTAAAATTGAAAAAAAACAACTGGTCAGGTCTTTTTCAATTTTAGCCGGCTTTTTTACAACCCTGTTTGGGCGTCATTATCATCTTCATCCCATCCTCGCCTTGTTCAGAGTGAGTGTGTGTGTGTGTGAATGGTGTGTCTCGTCCTATGTGTTTGTGTTGTCTCGGAGGTGGCTAATCACTCATCCGGGGAGGCCATCCATGTCCTTGACTGGTCAAAAAAGTACGTAATAGGTCGCGGCCCTGCAAGGTTCGGGCGGCGTGGGTCGCTTAAATGTCCCTAAAAGAGAAGAATACAATTCATCTCTTAAGAATAGAACCCAGGACCATCTATATTTACTTCGTGTCACAAAATAGTTTAGAAACATTTCTCATAATTTTATATCTATTAGGCCTACACAGGCCTACACAGTGTCATGCAAAGCCACCTGTTGTCATGTTGCCATGGGGATTGTGCACATGCAGTATGAATTCCTTTTGGTGAATTGCATAACTTTACAACTCTATTTTGGCCCTTAGAGGCCAAAGATTTTGAAATCTTTTCTTAGTGCGCATCTAGAGCCTAGGAGCAATATGTGTAACAAGTTTCACGTTCCTAGGCTGCATAGTTTTTTAGATACTTTGATCAGTAAGTCAGTCAGTCAGTGAGTCAGTGGGTTTTGGCTTTGATAAATCAATATCTGTCTAGTGACTGTATTTTTTTCCTGGAGAAAGTATTGTGATCGTGACAGAAAATCGAAATCGAGATAACATCAGGAAAACATGTTTCACGATGGCTAGAAACCGAAAAACGTGTTTTTGGATTGGCGTCTGTCCGTCTGTCTGTCTGTCCGTCTGTCTGTGGACAAGCACAGCGGGTAAACGGTTCATTGTAATTACTTCATTTTTTTAATAAAGATTTTTACGGAATTTTGTCGAACCGCCCAGAATTTGAGTTTTATAACTGATATATTAAGGGGACTTTTCATGATTTTTTTAAAGTTCGATTTTTGAAAAATTGGCTGTAACGATTTTAATAAAAATTTTAATTTCGAAACTCTTCTCTACTAATAATAAAATGCCAATATAGGTTTTTCTGTAAAAATGACTTAGGGGGTACTTTTATCCATTTTCGATTTTTCTAGATTATCTCCACCACAGTAGGCGATACATGAAAACCCACGACAGTAAAGCTGTAGAATAAAAATGTTTTCTTACATCACGTAGGTAAGAGAATGCTTGTTTTAAAGGTACAGTTAGTTGAGAAGGTAAATAGGGGAGCGTAGCTTCCTCATTGTCAACAGGATATGGATCGGAAGAACATTCCACCTGTTTGTGGATATAATACATGAAATTTGCATTACGTTGTCTCGGTTCCTTATCTAATCGTTTGGGGTCTACTTGAAATATATAACACGAGAAACTTCATAAAGATGTAAGTAACGCAATTATGCATTCTGTGAGCTTCTGTTTGCATAACTTACACGGCGACTGGCTTCGACCTCTCACATGTCCCATATCTCGATGAGAATTCATTTTTTTATTTAATCTAATTGAATACATAGGCCCAATACATAAAAAATGAGTTGAAAGAAAAAATACTTCATTTATAGGTTAACAATTATTCTAAAAATTAATAAATCAGATAAACTGATAAAACAAATTGCCAGATATAGTAAATACATCATATTTAAGAACCTATTGCGTTTTAGACCTTAGTTTCTTGAGAAAGTTTGATAAACATATGTGAAGGAATAAGTGGAATAACTAGAAATTTAAAATTCCTTACGTCAGTAATATTCCTTTATTTTTGCAAAAAAACGTCTGAAGGCGTACAAATGCGTAGTCAAAACTTTCTTTCTTTATCGTAGTTTTACCTCTCCCTTTTAGGATTTAAGCGACCCAAACCGCCCGGGCCTTACAGGGCCGCGACCTGTCGGGAGAAGGATTATCTATGGATCACATACATACTTTTTTGACCAGTCAAGGACATGGAGAGCCTCCCCGGATGAGTGATCAACCCAATGCCGGGGTCACCTCCGAGACAACACGAACACAGGACGAGACACACCATTCACACACACACACACACATACACCCACTCAGAACAAGGCGAGGATGGGGATGAACATGATAATGACGACCAGATGATATCTGGGGACTAGAAGGGCCTAAAGTTACCCGACATTTGTCTCACAGGTGATGAAAAACCCCACCTAGGTAACTTGGGCCCGCTGCGTGAGAGGAGCGAACGCATCCCCTACGCCACAGCGGTGGGCATCAAGTAAATATAAATATAATTATCAGGACCCGGATTCTGATAACCAAAAATTGTTTGAAAAATGACCTATAAAATTACTCTAGATTTTAAAGAAAATGACGTAATAATTATAAAAAATGACCTAAAAACTGACATTTTATTTATAAAAAAATATTATTGTTCACACAAAGTTATAGACTAGTTTGTGTATAATTGTAAAAACTGTAATGTTGTGAATGTTCTTTTCTCACGGAAATTTATACTGGCACTGAGGCACTGGCGAGTCAAAATTCGGCACATCCTTTTGTGGTCTGCCGGATTATATTGTTGTTTATTGAGGGTAAACGGTAGTTTGCAATCTCAAATCCAAGCAGGTGGCAGACACTGGTGCAAAGTCAATCTAATAACAATAGTAATATAATACAAAATTTTTGCGTTTCTTTGATTCTCACTTCCGACTGAGGCATGTCAACACATTAACGCCGAATTTTTCCTTCTTGCATTAAACAAACAACACTCCAAAGACACCACCGCTAGCGACGAAAAAAAGTTAATACACTCAATGTAAATACATGAAAATGACAAAACAAGGAAGCAAATGACACGAAAATGACATAATAATGACATAAAATTGAAATAAATGCCCTAAAAATATAAATTGCATAAAATGACAAAAAATGACCTAATAAAAATGCATTTCTGTAAACTAGAGGCCATGATTAGGATTTATCCACAAGTTGGCAATGTCTATGCAGCATCAATAAAAAGATGACGTGTCATTAGAATCAGGGCCCTGATGATTATATAGGCCTAATTATAATTTACAGACACACAACGAAGAGGGCACAGAGGACGAGTGTTTTATAAAGCGTTTAGACATTTTATTTTATAAATGTGTTTAAGACAATACAGCTTTGGTTTAATTATTGAATTGAAGCATCCAAAGCAACAAATGAAGAGGCCCTGAATATGGTGGAAATACACCGAAAGGCCTAGGCGAAATATGAAATAAAACATTGTTATGCATATACATATTTGTTGGTTAATTTTTATTACTGAAACAAATGCAGTGTCGCTTGGTCATTACATCAAGTCTCCTAGAGATTACAGTTTCGCTTACAATGGAAATAGCCAGATCTACAGTGAGTCCCACGCAAGAGTTGGCCAACCATGCGGGTTTTCGCATCGCGGCGGCCCCAGCTCTAACTCCCAAGCGATCGGGTGAAATATCTACACAAATAAAGCCGCCAACGGTGTAATGATTCAGGTTTTCACAATTAAAATGAAAATAACCACGTACCACATCATAAAAGATGTTGGAAATGTTCTCCTCTTGCATCCACACAATACTGGTACCTTTTTAGGAAATTTTATTTCATGGACATAAGTTCAGCTTCCGAGATAGAGTTATTTTCTCTTGTGATATTGCCTATAAGTTCTTCTAATGTATGGGAAATTCACCTTTACACTTTATTTTTCAAGTTCCCTTTACACTTTATTTTTCAAGTTCCCCCATAAATAATAGTCACATACTGTCATAATGAATGTAGGCCTAAATCGGGAAACATTGATCCATTTGGACGGAACTCACTTTGAAGGGGTTTCTGGGCGAGAGAACTCGAATCTGAAGTCGTTTTCCCCATCTAATCGTGGAATGCACTCCAAAGCCGGATTTTTAGCTGTTTCGTTATAATTATTATTCGTTTTAAATATAATGTTTTATTTATTTTGCTCTTAATTTTTTAATTAGTTATCGTTAGTTATTAAAGATATTTATCTTACATGCTTTCACCAAGGCCCTGGATTAGTCCCCTCATATCTGAGGGATCGCAGCCGAGTACAAACCCACTTCGGTCATTATCCCTGGTAGCAGCAGCAGAAGTAGTACATTCAAATAGAGCACTTTCATAGGTTGACGAGTTGACGAGTTTATCGATAGATTCGCGACTGCGCAGCAGGAGCTAATTTATCTGATGCAACTCGTCAACTCGAGTTGGATTTATTAAGACTATTCCATTAATAAAAAATCCCTTTAGGCAGGCCTACAGGCGGAGGTAGATTTCGAAGTGCTTTTGGTTTAATTTATTGTCGCTGCATAGCACTCTTCTTCTTTAGCCTTGGCATGGCAAACCTGCAGTAAAGAGGAAGAGCCTACAATCAATTGTTTTGACAACAATAATAGGATATAATATTCTGAGAGGCCGTGCGCAAGATCAGCAATGAATAAAATTAGCAAAGCCGCTAAACAAGACAAAATTATGATATTATAATAATTCTTTCAAGTGTTATTATTTTCAAACATTAAAATCTCGCGTCATATGAGTGCTATCAAGAAACTATTTATTGATTTGTAGAGTACTCATCAAGAGCTTTTCAACGATACCCCACAAGACATGGTTTCAAAAGTTTCAAATTTTCATCCCCCACCCCCACCCTCACTCGAACCCCCGAATCGTTGGTGTCACTGTGAACTCCATAGGGAGTACTCTAATTTATTCAAACAAAGTTTCCCTCTATACTTCATAGGGGCCGAAATATACATTTTTAAAAATTTCAACCCCCTCCCCCGACCACCCCCTTGGGCCAATTTTGCCCATTAACGAACTTGTCCGAACTATTGGGCCTAGAAATAACATAATAAAATTTGGTTAAAATATCTTCAAAATTACGGCCGCTATCGTGTAAAGATATATATATATATAAATATCACAAATTTTTTTTTTGAACGGGCGGTGGTTTCGTACTTAGGGGAGCATGAAACGTAAAGATATGAAAGAATTTTTCGAAAATCATAAAGTGGTATCCATTGCAATAGGTAGATTTTTCTTCGAAAATCTACCTAAAATGTAACGGCTTATACAAATAATAGTTACTTTCGTGCTTTGTTGTATAAAAACAAAACTAACAGTTGCGAGATCACGGCATACTATGAATCAACCAACCACGAATCGATTCGAGTTACCGCATTGTGACCAGTGCTACCAATTGGGCTTATAAGACATAGTTAACCTCATTCAGGTAAGCTAACAGCAGAACAGAATAAAAGCACACGAACTGGCTTGCACCGAATCGAAATTGTGTTTTAATCAATGTACATTTCTATTATTTAATTTTTAAACAAGTTACGTTGTATAAAATAATCTGTTTTCGTACTGCTTAATGGTAGCCACTGCACACTGATGCTTAAGTGCCCAGTAAGGAGCATCTTTCCGATTCCTACAAGAATATTGACTGGTCTATATCCGAGGAATTGCTAAACATTGTTGCTCAATATCAAACACGTGGCGTATGAGTGGAATAGTCAAAATAAAATTAATTGAAAGTCTATGTCTAAGTTCACTTTAGATTTAAACTCATCTATAGAATAAAATAGATTAATTAAAAGCCAGTTTTTTTTCATATTAGTGGTAACAGTTCTGGCAGACAGAGTAGGATTATTATAAAAACAAGTACATTTGCTTAACTATCGCCTACATTGTGAAAGGTTCACTTTAAAATTTATCCTTGTTCTGTACATTTAATCTCAAGTCATGACTATTAAAACTGGCATGCACTTATACACTATAAGAAAAAGTTGAAAACTAATTTTTCTGCTGAATGATTGAAGGCCTACAAAGCTCATTCAGTTTCTTACGTAGAATAACTTGTATCAGCCTTTCCTGACATTTTATTGCATTGATAAATTTCCTTTTTTAGAGTGAATATCAATGAAATGAGATTTTAAAGATTTTTTCCACCTTATACCCTAAAAAATAAAGATAAATAACCTTCAAAACTGTCATAAAATGTTTGGGATTGCCTTGAAATTACATTGAATTATCAGATTTTGTACATGATATATTGTTAACAGATTACATTAAAAAAATAAAATATAGTCTATTTACAAAAGCCAGAATACTTGTTAAAATTATACACATCGAATAAATCTATGATTAATTTAATAATAGATATCTCGCTGTTTATTAAGTGCCAGTATGGTACTTTATGAGATTGTGTGGTGGACGAAAAAATGTCTGTCCGTCTGTCTGTCCGTCTGTCCGTCTGTCTGTCCGTGTGTCTGTACGCACCATAACTCAAATACGCTTTTTCGGATTTTCATGAAACTTGGAAAACACATTTATAATGTCCATGGGAAGAACCCTATAGATATTGAACCAAATCGGTTCACCGGTACCGGAGTAATGCCCAATTTAGTGCCTATTTTAATAGATTATGGCGCCTTTCTAATAGAAAGGCGCCATCACTCAAATACGCTGTATCGGATTTCCATGAAACTTGGTATACCCATTTATGACGTCCATGAGAAGTGCCCTATTGAATTTGAACCTAATCTGTTGACCGGTAGCGGAGTAAAACCCAATTTAGTGTCTACTTTAAAGGCGCAATAACTCAAATACGCTTTATCGGATATTTATGAAACTTCGTATACGCATTTATAATGTCCATGGAAAGACGTTTATTGATATTGGACCAAATCGGTTGGCCAGTACCGGAATAATGCCCAATTTAGTGTTTTTATGTTAATATATAAGAAGTCGCGATAACTCAAATATGCTTTATTGGATTTTCCTGAAATTTTGTATACCCATTTATAATGTACGTGGAAAGACGTCTACTGATATTGGACCAAATCGGTAGACCTGTACCGGAGTAAAACCCAATTTAGTGAATATTTTAAAGACGCGGTAACTCAAATACGCTTTACCGGATTTTTATGAAACTTGGTATACACATTTATAATGTCCATGGGAAGACGTCTATTCGTAATGGATAAAATTGGTTGACCTGTTTCGGAGTAATGCTCAATTTAGTGCCTATTTTATGGTAATATACGTATTCTAAAGAATTTATAAAAAAAATTAAAATCAGTTATCTTGACAACATAGCCTATTGTTTTACTGTGATCTTATAAGGCCTTGGAAATTAAAATACAGGTAGCTATGACAAAAAACACTACTGTTTTACATGCGCTTATCCAACTAGACCGTTAAAATGACCCAGGTGGCCGAGATGGTAGACCTTTGTTCTTCCGTAAGCCCTGCTTAATGAATAAATCTGGAGCTTAACTTGGAAATCAATTTAAAAAAAAAACATATTCTGCATATCATAATTGCAGTCATAACTGATTAAAGAAAAACATACTGGCACTTTGTTACATCAGTTTACCTGATTTTTATTAGCCATATCAAATGGATCAGTCATCAATAAATAACACCTTGTGAATTAGAATATATAAAATTTGGTGGTATAAATAAGACCAAGCCGCGGCTCAAAACTCACTAATTCATAGCAGCTGCTTGGTTTGGTATAAATAAACGCGGCTTCCTCAACCACCTGCCTAGCCGTTGCTCAACGACCTTGACAGCTCAGCCGCTGCTTAGGATTTGGTATAAATAAAACTAAGCCGCGGCTCTCTGTTGGTAGCAGCGGCTTGCTTTTTTCCGAGGCACCTCATTTGCGGACTCAGCTTGCTCAAGTGAAGTTTTTAATCGTATTGGCGGGGTTCATGGGGGTGATTTTTTAACCAATATGAGTAATTTATAAGGAACGTATGGATTATGATGTGCACAGATGTAAAGAACCGGTTGTACAATAAAATTGTAAAACATGTGTAACTTAACTTTGTTACTTTTCTTTATTATTATAATAATAATAATCATGAAATAATACATCATTATAAGTCTAACACATTCTCATATTTTACTGTTATCAATATGAACTAAAATATTTCAAACGTGAATAATTCTTTTAACACTATTTCAAATTGTAATGCTGTAAACTAAATAACTTCAAATCTATTATGTAGCAAGTAGATTCAAAACGAACGTATTTTATGAATTAATTATGGAAAATAATTAAATATTAATAAAAGAACTACATATATATGTAGACCTACCTTCTTTACTAATAGCAAAACATATTGAAATAAAAATGGAAACTCCATCCTCTTACAAAGCTATTTAATGTGGGACAAAATAAGCTGATCTGAACAAATCTCACACCCTTAAAAGCTTATCCGGGTTTGTTTGTCTTGCTATCAATTTGACTATGCCCCCTCTTCAAACAAACATAAATACTTGGAGGGAATGAAAGAAACGGGGTAGAGCACCAGCTTTTAGACTCTTCAGTGGTACGTCTGCACAAGAGCAAACTATTAAAACTGCTAAGATTATAAAATATCCTAATTATTTACCTAATAGGTACTAAGTATACTTGTGATTTTAGGACAATTGCCTACTCTGTTAAGTATTATTTAAAATGTTAAACTATAATACGTTTCTATGACGGTACAAGTAAGCAAAATATCGAAATGTGCTTATTAGTATAAAATGTTAACTTTTGTTTATTAAAATTAAGTAAAATTATATCTGTCTACTGTTTTAGTTAAATGCTTAATTCATTAATTTACAAGCCTAAACATAATTTTTAGTGCTCTAAAATCAAGGTTTTCTAATAAAACATGAATACTAGAGAATACTGTAGGATAAAAATTCCTCTGACACTGGGGCTTGAACCCAGGACCTTTTAATACTAGGCCTAGAGATGTAACAATTACGAGGACATGTTCACACTCTCTTGTCTCTTTCCTTTCTCCCAAAGTAGCTTTTCTTTCTTTAAATTCAATACTTTTATACATTATATACTGAACTTTAAATTTTAAATCGGTCACAGATAGTCAAGTGGCATGTTTGTTTACACAGCTGCCATGTGCCGAGCGGTATGGGATGCAGGTGTTCAAGCACTTGCTACCAGTAGCCTGAGCCGCGGCTAGGCAAGGAGGGGAAAGTTTTATTTATTTGAAACAGCCAGCCGTTGCTATATTCTCAACCTTCTCATAAGCAACGGCTAGGTAGCAGTGGCTTTGTTTTATTTATACAACCAATTGTCTTATAACAGACTACATGAAATGGCCTTGAATTTGTGTATGAATTATTAAATCATTGAAAGCGTTCCTCTTTTGTCATTAGGCGTCGTAGTCGTTGGGCTATTTATATCCAGCACAGTTAAAGCTATAGTCTGTTGTATTCTATATCTGCTAAAATTTTTATTTTTAGGTAGTTCTACCTATTGCAGTCGATATCATGTTATGACTTTCGAAAAATTCTTTCATATCTTTACGTTTCATGCCATCCTAAGTAAGAAACCACCGCCCGTTACAAAAAAATAAAAATATATATGAATGAATGAATGAATGAATGAATGAATAAGCCTTATTTGTCCCATGAAGGGCTATGGCCTCCTAATTAGGGTCAGCTCGATTAGGTATCACATATGGAGGGCTAGTCCATATGATCTTCAACATTCTAAGGTTGACTTGAAGTCTGTCTTGTGATTGTCTTTTCCACAACCCTGATTTTGCACAACTGTTTTTATAGCACTGTCTTGTCATTTTCCTTTAGTTTTGCTCTCCACTTGGTTCTGTCCTTTGCCATTGTGGACCAGTGTACGCCTGCTTCCGCCTTGAAGTCATCTGCCCACCTGGTAACTGGTCTTCCACGGTGTCTCCTGCCATTACGGGGTCCCACGTTGTTGAAATGTGTGCCCAACTGTTGTTGTTGAGGCGTGCCACATGTCCTCCCCATTTCCATTTTAGAAGCATGGCTTTTTGTGAGATGTCCTTAGATTTTGTCATTTCTTTTAGTCGTATATTTGAAATTCTCTCCCTCCAGGTTATCCCTAGAATTTTCCTCTCCATTTTTCTTTGGCAGCTTTGAATCCGTTTTCTCTGTCCTTCCGTCAGGTTCCACGTTTGGCATCCATATAACATTGTTGGGTAGATGCTTGTTTCCAGTGCTTCTAGCCTTAGTTTTCTGTTGAGAGTTCTATATATATATATATATATATATATATATATATGGCCACGCTAGTGGCCATAATTTTGAAGATATTTGAACCAAATTTTATTATGTTATTTCTAGGCCCAATAGTTCGGACAAGCTCTTTAATGAGCAAAATTGGCCCTAGGGGGGAGTCGGGGGTTCAAATTTTGAAAAATTTATATCTCGGCCCCTATGAAGTATAGAGGGAAACTTTGTTTGAATAAATTAGAGTACTCCCTATGGAGTTTACAGTGACACCAACGATTCGGGGGTTTTGGGGGTACGAGTGGGGGTGGGGGGATGGAAATTCGAAATTTTTGAAACCACGTCTTGCGGGGTATCGTTGAAAAGCTGTTGATGAGTACTCTACAAAACAATAACTAGTTTCTTGATAGCTCTCATATAAGGCGAGTTTTGAATGCTTTAAAAAGTGCTCTTCCCTCTTTTTTGCAGTTCTTATTCCGGGTTTGTCATGCCAAGGCTAAAGAAGAAGAGTGCTGCGTAGTGACAATAAATTAAAACAAAAGCACTTCGAAATCTACCTCAGCCTGTAGGCCTACCTAAAGGGATTTTTTATTTATTTATTTTCATCTTAATGCATCTGCACAACTTGTGACACTTGCTTGAAGGGTATGTTGTCATGGCTATGCTGAAGCGTTGTGAAATCAGACATCTGAAGCATGACCCCATAAAGGAATACAACATAATTAGTTGTGGCGATGGCTTTAGACAGATAATGCAGAAGGATGCAGAGACATTAGGAAAGTAGGCCTCAATCTGCATGAATACATATTTTTGGCATGCACTTTATTTGTACAGAAAACAAAGATGAGGCGTTATCATGCTCATCTACCTTAATAAGAGATTTCTAGAGCATGCATGTGCCAAACATATTAATTTCACTTTGCACGCTCACATGTGCTTATTACGTTATGCAAATCAGGTTTTACCGGAATTCGCAATAACAACTTAAATCTTCTCTTCTTCATAGTATGCGAGAATAACATTATTCAGATTCACAACATTCCAAAAATTAACATATAGGCCTTCTAGCAGGTGCCCGAGGCTTCGCCCGCGATTATTTACTCGACTGCTAGATGTTTTGTTTTTTATTATTTTTTTTATTACAAATTACAAATTAAGTTTATTACAAATTAAAAAATACAAATTGATACAAAATTATTACAAATACAAATAATATGCACATAATTTGTACAATTTTATTTGCCCCGCATGAGCATAGCTCGTGTTCGGGGTCTGTTCAGTCATACTAAAATTATATTTTGAAAATTATATAAAAAAAAACATACATATTATAGTTTTAGGTAAAAAATAAGAATAAAAATAAATAAGATTGCTTGTATGAAATAAATGCATGAACAAAGATACGAAAAAATAAATTACAGTAACATAACAGAGTTACAAACAAAATACCCAATGTTAAAAATTAAAAATTTACAGTTGAGAATGATTAACATAAAAAAGTGGCAAAAGTACAATTACAAGTTAGATTTAATCAAATCGAGTACTCTTTTTTTAAACAATTTATTGTTTAGTGGTATCATATTAGGGTTTCTTCTAGTAAAATTGTTGTACAGCCTTGGTCCGAAATTTATACTATGCCTTAGACCAGGGGTGCTCAAACTTGAACTGCTGGCGATCTACCTCAATATTTTTAGACTACTTACGATCGACTCTGAGAGACTGCAAGTGTGTGTGATGCAGGGTTGTCGTACATACACGATACACCCTACCTACCTAGGTAGGGCGTACCGTAGCATATATAGATATTAGCTTTCTGCGCAGTATAGGTACATTATTTTAGTCAAGGTTTGGGTTAGGTTTAGTTAGGTTCTTCTCTACAATATCAATGAAAAAACTCATAGTTATTCAAAATTGCGAGTTTATTGGTTGTTACAAAACAAAAGAGTTACTAAGGAGTGGCTTTGGATGTTGAAGCGTGGCACTGCATGTCCTCAGCATACTTTTCATAAGATGGTACGTAACCACTGAGTGCTAATCGCAAGCATGATGACATATGATCGTCAGTTAGTCGATTGCGATATTTTGACTTAATTATCTTCATTTCAGAAAATGCAGACTCGCACAAGTAAGTTGACCCAAAAAATGCCGTCAGTTGAAGGGCGATTTGCCTTACATTCGGATATTTATCTTCAGATATAAAACACCAGAAATTTGTATCAGATGCTGTAGCTTTGAGATGTATATCTGATATAATCTGCACCAACTCATTTTCAACAGAACATGAGTTCATATTAAACTGACTGGCTATTTCAGTAGCTAATTCCTCAATGTTTTTACATGAAAAAGGATAACTCATAAATGATGCTATATTTTCCAATTTACTGCAATCATGAAAACGCATTTCGAATTGTCCCAAAATATTTGATAATTCAGCCTCATACGTATCATAATTCAACTGAGGAATCCTTGCTTTCAAAGACGGAAAATGTTTCAGATCCTTTCTTTTCAGTTGATCTATCATAAGTTGCAATTTACTTTTGAATGCGTTTACTGCGCTAATCATCTCAATAATAGTTTTTCCTTTACCTTGAAGCTCCAAGTTAACGGTGTTTAAGTGCATTGTGATGTCAGTCAAAAATGCCAAATCATTTAGCCATTTTTCGTTTTTCAAAATCTGAGTGTCATCACCTCTTTCGTCTAGAAAAGCTGTTATTTCGGGCAATAATTCTTGAAACCTTTCTAGGAATTTTCCGCGACTCAACCACCTGACGTCCGTGTGAAGAACTAAATCAGTGTGTTCAGCTGACTCCCTATCTTCCAACTGCAACTGAAAGAGCCGCCGTTGCAAGCTACGTGCACGGATGGAATTCACAATTTTTGTCGCAATGCCCATAATTTCCTCCGTGTTTAAAACTTTTGAACACAAAACTTGTTGATGTATAATGCAATGGAATGAAAAAAATGAAGGGAATTCTTCATTAGCTCGACACAATGCCACAAAACCGTTTTTGTTTCCAGTCATTGCTGGTGCTCCATCGGTTGTAATGCACACTAATTTATATATTGGTAGCTCGTAGTTTTTTACAAAATTGAAGAAAACGTCAAATATATCTTCGCCACGGGTCTTCCCCTTCAGAGGTATGATTGTCAAAAATTCTTCCTTAGCCAACATGTCATTGAATACCATCCGAATAAAAATACACAGCTGGGCAGTGTCTGTCATATCGGTGGATTCGTCGAACTGTAAAGAAAAGTATGTACATTCCATGATATCATGTTTTAGTTTATCTGCGATGTCCTGGCTCATGACTTCAATACGCCTTGTGACAGTCGGACGAGATAACTGAAGTTCTCTAATAGCAGACATGATTTCTGTTTTATTTTTAAAATCTCCAAATAAAGTCTCACCCGCTTCAATAAATGCTTCCTTCACCACCGATCCATCTTCGAATGGTTTCTTGTGTTTCGCCAATATATGAGATATTTTAAATGACGCGATCGTAGCAGCTTTTGATTGTTTGACTGGTCTTGTGAACATGGATTGTTCTTTTTTCAAACAAGATATCAAATCACGTACCTTTAGTTTTCTTAATTCACTCTGTGGCGGAAAATCCTTTTCATAGTTTTTATGAACCGTTTTATGATGCCTCTCTAAGTTACCACGCTTAGGTATTGCAACTGACGCACGACAAATAACACAAATGCACTTATCCTTCACCATACAAAAGAAAAATTCTTCCTCCCAATCCTTATTAAAATGATACGTTTTAGATTTCTTCACTGCACTCATTTTCCACTATTTAATAATAAACTTTGTACTTATCGACGTAGTATCGCCATCAAGTTACAATTCAGAATGACTCCAATTCCTGCAGGCGCAACATTTATATCGGCGTGAACGAAAGTCTCGAATGTTCCCGTCAAACGCGCCGCCCGAAACTAGACTGTACTGTCTCTCGTTGTTTCTAGACTAGACTCCACTGTCTAGTCTAGAAACAACGCGGCTTTTCTTTGACAAGTGCCGCGCGTTCCTTTGATAAAGCCACCTTTTGCCGCAAGCAGTGTTATTTTATTAGTTACCTACCTACTTATTAAAATTTTTTTTCTTCTCGAGATCTACTCAAAAAGCACTCGCGATCGACTTGTCGATCGCGATCGACCGTTTGAGCACCCCTGCCTTAGACCTACTTCTGTAGCACACTTTGGTTCGAAAAAAGGACAAGAGATATTATACCTCCTTGTATTATAGTAGTGATTTCGTGTTATGAACTTTTCCTGATGTTTATGGAAATAATTTAATAAAGTGTAGGAGTATAATTGTTTAATATTCAATACGTCAAAATCTTTATATAAACTTTTAGATGGATAGTCGATTGATTTTTTTAAACATATCTTGATTATTCTTTTCTGCAGCAACGACAATGGGCGAAGTGCAGTCTGACATATCCCACCCCATCCTAACATATACATATGTTTAACAGAAATATACATAAAACATTATTTATTAACACTGACATAGTTTCTACATAAATGTTGTGTCGTATCCCAGGGTCCTATATTTATTCTGACACCTTTTACCCCGGGACACGATTTATCAGGATGGCTCAATATATATATTTGCATCTTAACCACGAGGACAAGGGCAAGGAACGGAACATCTCCATGCGCAAATCACAAAAGCTAGTTTACCCAAAATAACAAAATGACTAGGTTTATTAATATTAAAATAAATTGAAATTACATAGTGTACTTACATACTGACTTCATGATGAATAACACACAAATTAAAATAAACTTTGCACCGGGGTGCTGTCGATCCCGTCGTGAAGAGTGTAGAGTAGCAAGAGGGCCGAACTGGTCAGTCCGCCCGTTTTATAACATCGTGCGTCAATACGTCTATCCATTTGGCACCCATGACGTTTCAAACCAAAACTCCTTACTTGCAGTTTCCTTTTCCGCGTATTTCTTAACTTTACTACTTTAAAATACTTATTTCGTATTTCGCAATTACTAGACTGTCAACCACCTTTGAAATGCAATTCCGCAAATCATCAACAAGTTATGAATACGTTGTGCAACGCTAAATTGACACTTATATTTCCTGGTTTACCCAGCCCAATGTCTGGCCTGTTTGCGATCCATTTAGAGGGTCTGGTTTCCAAATTTTTTAAGATATTACATCACTCCCCCCCCCTAGCTCGAATCCGCCTTAGCTGGATTCGAACGGGTGTGTGTGTATCCGTTCGTCGATTTGTTGATACTTTCCATTTATTTATTTCTTTATTTATTTCTTATTTTTAATATTGTGCTCGTTGTTGCATATCTGGGATGCTGTCTGTTGCTGCGTTGATTGCACAGAGATGGTTGAGAGTAGTTAATACATTAAAATTTACTACGATTACTTTCTCATTAATATATTTTTTTTTTCTTTACAACGTCATGGTTACCCATGGGAACGAATTGACGCCTACACATTTTATTTAAATTAATCATTGTTTCTTTCTTTTTTTTCCCCTTAATTAATTTTGTTACTAGTTCATTCTAATTCTATTTCCCCTAACCTGCCTAATGCAAAATTCTGTTTAATGCTAATAAAAAAAAATCCCTGTTAAAAAAAATTCCCTTTAAAAAAAAATCCCTTTTATATAATTCCTGCGCCCGTGAAGACTGGCTTCACCTTAATATTACTGGGTTCTTGGCTTGTTTCCTGTACGACATCGTTTGGAAGTGTGGACTTTGCAGTTTTCACTCTCGGCTGTGTAGATTGCGTAGTTGGTACGGAATTTGTAGCGTCAGCGACCTTGGTCTGGTGATTCTTCTTTATGTTATGTGTCTTCTGCCAGCTGTACTGAAGAACTGTATAACATACAAAAAAAATGACTATTAGTAAAATGACAAATAACTTACAATATTGGGGGTAATAAGTATGAGCTTAATATTTCGGCTGTTGTTAAATCAACTATCGTTCTAAATTGAATCAAATCGTGTTGAACTTGTTTTAACGTATCTGCCATAATCTGCAAATTTGTTAGCAAATCCATATTTTTCATGACTAAATTTATTTCGAAAAATACGTCTTCTGTAACGTTATCTAACACATGCAATGTTGTATTTAATATTTTGGAAAACTTATTTAAATTAATGCAATTTTGTTCTACTCTATCTGCAGTCTTGTTTACATATGTAATTTGCTGTTTCATTAAGTCAATTATTTTTTCATTTGTTTGGGTTAATGACTCTATCTGGTGATTTACTCTGTGCCTGTCTGTTGAATCTAATACACCGAACAATATTTTTAAAGTTAATCCACCCAAATTTAAAAGTCCTCTTTTTGTTCTACCCTCCGAATAAAATAATTCGTCATCAATTTCTACTACTTTTATCTGCAATCTTTGTAATTCGTGCTCCAACCTCCGCAATGAAGTTTGAACTGTTTTTTTCTACATTTCTGTTAAAGCCTCATACATCTGAAAATTCATAAAATCTGGTTTGTTTACTGTATCCTTTACTATATTTATTTGTTCTGTCATATTCTCTAAAATTTCGTAATATTGTTCTAACGAAAAATCTAAAACAATCGACCATTTATTTGCGGACAACAAGATTTCCTGTTGTTTCAAAAAAACAAGTCCCTTATTTAATTCCTGCTGTTGTTGGAAGTTCACTCCCTTCCCTGGTATTGTTGATAAGGCGACGATCCATATACAGATGAAACCTGGAAAAACAAAACATTTATTTTTATCTTGGTCGTAAATTATACTTTGTATTATTTCCCTCTTCCCTTGATTTTTCCACCATTTCTTTCGAAGTTGAAGCCTGACTTATATCCCTAGGCCTAAAATTATATCTAGTTTGAACTTCCGGGTATTCCGTAGGTAGTATGTCATTTCCGCGTGTTAATGTCCGTTTATCAAGATTGGCAGACGGAGGAATGTCTTTACGGTATTGGGTAAGGTTTTTTTTCTTTACAGGAGGTGCATTGCCTGTTTTAATACGATGTTTAATTACACTAGTGCAACCTATTTCATTGTCTCTGGGGTCTTGAAATACGTCAGCATATGTCCTTAATATTTCTCTTATTTTATGTTGGTCCTCAGCTGCTAAGTGCTCTAAATTCACTGTGTCTGCAATATTTGTTTCTGCTTCTTTTCCTGTCATTGGCGTTAATATATTCACTCCCTCTACTTTATTAGTTTTACTCTCACTACTTGTTAATACAGGGTAAACATGCCCTAAACGTCTGTTTCTCACTATTTCAATTTCCTCTCCCGTACAATTTACGACTTTTATAGGAATCCTCCCTTTCTTTAACTGCTCGTTATTATTCAGCGACCTAGCTGTGTATATTCCATATATACCCAAGCTTTCTGGTTCAAAAAGTTTGTCTCTGTCTTCCATATTAACTTCTCTATTAAGTTCTCTGTTAACTTCTCTATTAAGTTCTCTATTAAGTTCTCTATTAAGTGCTCTGGATGCGCATCCCTTTTTACTTAATTTCCCTAATATTATTATTTCGCTCTTTGGGGGAACCTTCACAATTCTAGTATTATACACTGGACATCCTGTTTGCATTTGTAACTGACTCGTGGGGTGGAATCCCTTAGGTCCTCTCTCTGTCACAACCTCTGTACTTGAAACTTCTTTGGAGGTGTCTGATTTTTTCTGAGAAAAATGCAGAACATTTCGGTTGATCAGACCGAATTCTTCCTTCCTGGTTTCGTTGTCATTGGTTGGTACTCCGAGATTTATTGCCCCACCTTCTGTCAGTAACATGCGATGTACAATGTTAATATTTATCCTGTTCTTACTCAAAAAATCTAGGCCAAGAATTCCATCCTGGTTTATTCCTAACGGACATATTATAAATGAGTGAATATATTTTTCTCTGTTTTCAAATTGAACTTCTACCGTCTGTGACCCTTTAATGTCCAGTCCAATTCCCGTGACCCCTTTTGCTATCACCTCAGTATTTTCCCAACTTGCCCCTGAGATTCCTGGCTTAATTACAGAAATTGTTGCTCCTGTATCTATAATAAAATGTGTCCTCCGGCCTTCAATCATGACACTGACCATTAACATTTCTGGGGAAGTTTCTACTATTGTAGTTATTACTGCTGGTTTTACTGCCTTGGCCTCCACGTAGGGGTGCTTGCGGAGGCTCCTTGAAAATCCGTCCTATAATTCGAATTTGCCCCGCTATTCCTTTCATGTCTATTGTAGTTTCCCCTACTAGGTGCTAGCTGTGGATTTTTAATCCAACATTTACTCTGAATGTGTCCTCTCTTTTTACAGAAAAAACATTCTATCGGTGGTTTCCCTACATATGTAGATTGTTCCCTATTTTGATTTTGAAAATTTCCACGGTACACTTTTTGATTCTGTTCCGGGGACCCTTGTTGATTCAACTGACGTTTCGAACGACAGTCTCGTGCCTTGTGTCCAGTTTTCCCGCAATTAAAACATTTTAACTGCGTTAACATATTGAACACAGACCTAGGCTGTGCCTCCGGTTCCCTTTTATTTGTCTGGTCTGCATGCACGATATTATAAGCAGTTACAGCAATTTGTACTGCCTCCTTTAGACTTTTAGGCATTCTTAATTGAACCTGTCTACCTATCTCTCCCTTTAATCCCGCGGTGAAAGCAGCAAGAAGCCTTCTTTCTGCCTCCTCCTCAAGAACTTTCTCCAGTAACCTTCAGCGTTTTTAAACTAAGGGCTTTTAATCTGTCAGCAAACGCTTCTGGCGTTTCGTTCTTTCCCTGTACCGCCGTTTGTAACTGCGTATAATAATAACTGTCTGGCAATTTTTCCCTGAAGCGATCCTCGAACGCAGCCCTAAGCTGGTCGTACGTCGCTTCCTTGTTAGTTAGGTCGGGTCTACCGTACAGAAATTCTGCGGCTGGCCCTACAACCTTTAACTTGACTATTTGTTTTTTATCCTCTGCTTCTAGGTTTCCCATGGAAGCAGCAGCTTCAATATTGTTAAAAAATTCCTTAACAGGCAAGGATCCCGACATGCCGTTCCATTCTTTAACAGTAGTACATACAGTTACGTCCTTATGTCTAACTACTTGGTTTGCCTGCTGTAATGCTTGGTTTGCTAGAGTTAGAGCCGCTAACCTGTTGTTGAGGTCTTCAATAGCCCTCCTAGTTTCTTCGTTGATCGACATATTGAATTTTTATTTTGCAAAAGACACAACAATGGTATACAAAGAAAAAGAAAAAAAATTGGTGAGTTTATTATCTTACACTAGAATCTGTGTTTCAACAGTTGTAATTATTCTTACAGGATTTAAGTTATTTGCTACATTCGCTATCTGTCTATGCTAACTCATTTCTTTCTGTCAGCTGTTTCATTCTTCCTACGTTTCAGTGTTAATAACCTTTGCAATATGAACATGAGATGCACCGTAATAACTAAACTAGCTTCCTTCCCTTGCTTTAAATCTCTGTGGTTATTTACTTTTATTTAATTTCACTTAATTCCATGTGGTTTACCCATTTTAATAATTACTTTTGCGTATGGCGACCCATTTGAGCTTTATTAAATTCACTCGCTTCTGATATTATTTATCGTAATGATCACCAGTTGTGTTCTGGGTTAAATTCGCCCATTTCTAAACACTAGTTGTCGTATTGGGTTAAGTTCGCCCGTTTCTGATCACCAGTTGTGTTCCGCGTTAAGTTCGCCCGCTTCTGAACACCAGTTGTGTTCCGCGTTAAGTTCGCCCGCTTCTGAACACCAGTTGTCGTATCCCAGGGTCCTATATTTATTCTGACACCTTTTACCCCGGGACACGATTTATCAGGATGGCTCAATATATATATTTGCATCTTAACCACGAGGACAAGGGCAAGGAACGGAACATCTCCATGCGCAAATCACAAAAGCTAGTTTACCCAAAATAACAAAATGACTAGGTTTATTAATATTAAAATAAATTGAAATTACATAGTGTACTTACATACTGACTTCATGATGAATAACACACAAATTAAAATAAACTTTGCACCGGGGTGCTGTCGATCCCGTCGTGAAGAGTGTAGAGTAGCAAGAGGGCCGAACTGGTCAGTCCGCCCGTTTTATAACATCGTGCGTCAATACGTCTATCCATTTGGCACCCATGACGTTTCAAACCAAAACTCCTTACTTGCAGTTTCCTTTTCCGCGTATTTCTTAACTTTACTACTTTAAAATACTTATTTCGTATTTCGCAATTACTAGACTGTCAACCACCTTTGAAATGCAATTCCGCAAATCATCAACAAGTTATGAATACGTTGTGCAACGCTAAATTGACACTTATATTTCCAGGTTTACCCAGCCCAATGTCTGGCCTGTTTGCGATCCATTTAGAGGGTCTGGTTTCCAAATTTTTTAAGATATTACAGTTGCATCCTATTTTGTCTCCTTTTCCATATTGTATATTAATGAATTTCATTTCCGCTAGTGCTGATTAATATAGTAGTAAGAGAATTCAAGTTTTTTAGCCTTAAGCACTAGTATATACGTAGTAAGAACTCAACAAGATATTAGAGCTGAACACGGAGAGTGTTTATAGGTTATTTATTTTACTGCCAATAACATATAATGATACATGTAGAAAATCTTCTCGGGTTTGCAGCCAGGTGAGAAGTTTGTTGTGGTCCAACGTTTCCGAGGCTGACGCTGCCTCCATCCTCAGGGAATCTGAAGTGTCGAGTTTTGACATGTAGGGGATATATATATATACCAACATTCGACTTTATATATTAGATACTAGTGCTTAAGGCTGAAAAACTTGATTCCTCTAACTACTCCTTTTCCATGCTAAACAGCCATATTTCTCAACTAAAAATACAAAGCCTATAGCTATGAATAACGTATCAGTGGATAGAATTTTTTACCGACTTCTGATATGGCATATTCGTTGGCACACACTCAGACTGAAACAACTGAAAATGCTGTTCTTGCAATACGAACTCTTATTTTACATCAAAATGTGTAGTAAGAAAATGGTATTCTCTATGTCCAGTTATGTGACTGCATCGCATTGTTCATTATTTTAATGGATTTCATTCTTCGTTATTTATTTACACCAAAGAATTCAATCGATAGCTTCTCTAATTTGTCAAAGTCCCATATAATTTATTTCCAAAGCTACCTATGACCACTGCCAACAATACACTGTTGTCATGAGAACTGTACATGGAATTTGATTTGGATTTCATAATTCTGTGTAAAAGGGTATTATGTCTCCCCTAAAACATTTGATTTTTGGCATTTAAAATAAGCATTTAGTAAAATCCTTTCTTAGTGTGCACTTACATTAAGAAACGAAGGTACTGTTAAAATTCCAAGTCTCTACCTATTATAGTTTAGGCTCTATGTTCATTCTCTGTGAATCAGTCAGTCTTCAGTCAGTCAGGACAAAGCCTCGTATCCTATACGTAGAGATATACTGCATTGCTTTTAGGCAGGTAGAACTCACTAGTTGATATCCCGACCCATTTTCAAGTAACTTCTATTTTCACCAAGTTCATTTACGAGGCGCGTTCATAAAGTAAGTTTCCCTAGGGCCGTTTACACAAACAAAACAAAATTTCATGGAAATATTTATTGCAACAGATATAGCAAGTGTTCAGCTATTTTTCAACATATTCGCCACAGGAATTGAAACATTTGTCTTACCGTGGCACCAACTTTTGAATACCTGTGTCGTAGAAGTCTGAAGCCTGGGATTTGAACCATTGTGTGACAACCACCTCCCCTTCTCTGTCATTTATTGAGGTGTCGGAAAAGATGGAAATCACCGGGAGCGTGGTCTGGGCTGACTAACACTTCTGTTTTCACCAGGTCCAAATATGCAATGATCTATTCCAGCGTTTCTCAACCTTTTTGAACATGAGGACCTCTAAAATGTCTAAATTTTTTTACGGACCCCTTTTTTACATCCCATTTTTATATGTAGGCCTATATTCTTAATATTTGGGGTATTAATTATAGGTCATTATAACGAAATAATTCTAAATACATTTTTTAATTCGACGGAAACACAGTTACTGAATTGGAAGTAAATTATTGAACACACTTTAATATTTATTAACAATTTGATAATATAATTAGGAATTATAACATAGGTTTACCGGTATCAGACACTCGGGCACCTCCAAGAATAAAACCCTTGTTAAGAGAGCGCCTCTAATAACAAATTCCTACAAAGTCTTATTTTTCAGGGTTTTGAATGAAACGGGGAACCATAGACGTCTGTGCATCAGGGGTTTCAAACTATGGTTCGTAACTGCAAAAGTAAGAAAACTTGCAATAGGACCTGTATTTTCAAAGATTTTAAAAACTTTGACATCTAGTGTCCATTTTATGTGAAAATTTTTTACTTCTTTACGTGCTTTATGGTATGTTTTAATTATGTCTGCGGACCATCTGCACCATCTTCGCGGACCATAGGTTGAGAAACGCTGATCTATTCTAACTTTAAAACAGCTGTATCTCAAAACTAAAATTTTGAACATAGTGACTTCAGCCGGATTTGGACTTATGTCAGTAATCTCTGGAATGTGAACTATTTTGGCCGACAATTACTATAAATTATCATTTTTGAAGATCGAGTAATTAGTAGGATTTGTGGCCCACACGGTCCCCAGATCTAACAGCATAGGGAACTTGAAAAATAAAGTGTATAGGTAAATTTCCCATACATTAGAAGAACTTAAAGACAATATCACAAGAGAAATTAACTCTATCTCGGAAGCTAAACTTATGCGCGTGAAAGAAAATTTCCTAAAAAGGTACCAGTATTGTGTGGATGCAAGAGGAGAACATTTCCAACATCTCTTATGATGTGGCACGTGGTTATTTTCATTTTAATTGTGAAAACCTGAATCATTACACCGTTGGCGGCTTTATTTGCGTAGATATTTCACCCGATCGCTTGGGAGTTATAGCTGTGGCCGCCGCGACACAGAAGCCCGCATGATTGGCCAACTCTTACGTGGATCGCACTGTAATTAGTGCCCGATTCAAAAATTTTTGATGGTGTGAATTTAGGACGTACTAAATAAGCCAATAGCCTGTTATTGAGAATTGTGTGGCTGTTTTTATATCAGATGCATTTATTTTACGTTGCATTAAAAGTCCAGTACTTTGGTGCCGGTGATTAAGCTGGCACAGCCCCTCCCTTAAAAAAAATCCTGGATTCGCCACTGGCTCCACTGGAATTTCCTTGCACTTGAAACTTAAAAACATGCATGCATTCATGCACTATCGTGTCTCCAAA
The DNA here is from genome assembly GCA_964059195.1 of Ectobius pallidus. Taxonomy (NCBI): domain Eukaryota; kingdom Metazoa; phylum Arthropoda; class Insecta; order Blattodea; family Ectobiidae; genus Ectobius; species Ectobius pallidus. Next base: position 9,429,264 of record CAXKWD010000006.1, read on the forward strand.
TATGCACAATGAAGGGCGAAACATGCACTGACCTGCAATATATTTCAATTTCTCTTAAAACAATAAACTAGTTTTTTTCCAAAATTCTCCTCAGTTATCAGTTAGGACATTCTTGAACGAAGAAAAGGATCTTTCTACTTCACAAGAAGTAACAGGTGCATACTTAAGGGAAGAAATTTGACTGAGGGTGAGATCGAATTTCATGTCTTTTACATTTTCTCCACATAATAAGTCTTTCACTGTTTTCAGAGGTTTTAAGATCAACTAAGTACCTTCTTAAGTTTTTCCCTGTCACACCCATTTCTCCACAATACGATTTCTAAAGATAATTCAACGTCTTCCACAGTGGCTAGTGACTGACAAATTCAAGCAGTGAACATTCTGTTTAGCAGTTTTCTTTCAATGGAAAATGGTGGGGGTCAGCGAGTCGGAATTTTCTTTTTTAGCCCGGTGTATTATATTACTGTTTATTTAGGGTAAACAGTAGTTTGCACTCTCAAATTCATGCAGGTGGCAAACTTTATTACAACATTTTTACGTTTCTTTGAAAAGCTGAGATTTTATGGAGGCACATTCATAATATGCACAGTTATGCATGATAACTTGATATTATGCACTTAAACCAGAAAATGAGGGTTTATATGCATTAGAAACGTCTGAATATGCTACACTAAACCAAAAAATCCAAACCTTGCATTATGCATGAATTTTGCTATAAAAAGGCCGAAATATGCAAACATGCACGGAAAAAATATGGTTATTTGGAATTCATGAGTCATCTAATGAGTAACTACAAAGTTTGAGAAGTGTAACCAAAGTATATAAAAACATGCATTTAAATAGAAATCTGGGCTCTAGTGATAAGTTATATCATGAAATGTCGACATACTTTAAAAAAATTCATGTTATTTCATAAGGAACAAAATAGGCATTTGCCTTAAAATCCCAGGTCTACTAATAACAAAGAGAAAGCTTTACTAATTGAATCTAGCAATGCTCAGTTAAAATCTTGAGCGTTCCAGTTGCGTTGCCTAATAATACGTTTGCGATCCTAATTTCCTGTGCGTAGAGATGGGGAAGTTAATGAGATAAATGAAACGTGCCAGAAAAAATTATAAGTTACAAACAAAAAAGTGAATCTTAAACATAAGCACGTGTACATAAAAAAGGGCAGAATGAAAATTAAGGTCAATTATCTAAACGAAAAAAACGGTGCAAAAATATGTTGCTCAAACTTTCTCGCATATACATGATAAAGGCTAGCACAGAAAACAATAAATTATAGAGACAGTTAAATTTTATTTATTACATTGAAGCTGTAATTATTCCACCCCTTTTGATTTATTATAAACAATAGTTAATTCATATTTATTCAAATCATTCAAATTATTATTATTATTATTATTTCCGGTATCAAAATTCTCGTTTAGATTATTATTATTATTTATTAATTCCAAATTTGAAATCTTAACTGTAAAAGAAACGTATATTTTGAAAATACAACGTACTAAATTCATAGTTTTGGCCCGCGAATTGATTTAACCAATAGAAATGTTTTACGTAATGAAAAGTACAGCCAATGAGAGAGAAGTATCCATAAGCCGCGAACATAGCGTGGTCAAGAGCTCACTTCCACCATATTCGCCGAGGAGAGCAGACCTGCGTACGTTGCTCTTGTGGAAAGTCGCGGGAATATTACCTAGCCTAATGGCGATTCTCACTAAAGCCACTTATTAAACACGACTACATATTATAAAGATAGCGTGTGAGTTTTCTTTTCATAGTGTGAAATAAGAAGATAGAAAATTCACGTAAGTACATGACAAATGCAATTGAAGTGGTGAATCTACACAAACAGCTACGCAGAACACAGTTAATTTGAATAAATTCCGATATAAAACGTTTATAGTGCAGTTATCATTTATAAAGACATAACTAGCTATAAACCAATCCCTCAGATGATTCGTGTGATACCCTGAGCTACAAAAGCCGTGGAAGATATATAGGTGCAGAACTGAAGGAGCCCAACGGAGAATCGAAGTAAGTACATTTCCACAACGAATCCAGCTACCAACCCAAACACCTATATCAATTTGTTGCCCAATCTCGGCACCTATATAAATTTGGCGCCCAACGTGGGGCTTTAAGAACAATCGAACTGTGTAAAGACTCTGTGAACAAATATTCTAATCGGGACATTAGCAAGCAGATTGTGATACACAGAATTAAGTGAGAATCGTGAGCTAGGTACGGTTACTCGCGCAACAATCACCACGCCATCACGAGGTCAGCCCAGGTGTTCGACTTCATGCAGTAGGCAGCAGCTGTGACCATCCAACATCAACCGACAACAATCAGCCTCCAGAATGAAAGTAATTGTAAGAAGCCTGTGAAGCCTGCGAAGTCTACAAATAAAGTAAGGTGTTATTTTTATGATTATAAATGAAACTCAGAGGCCGCGAAATAATGTCGCCACAGAAGGAAAGTTCAGATGTGTTAGAAAATGGACAGGACTTGTTAACTAGTACCGAGATGGAAGGTATTGTAGACAACATAAGTGCTGATAGTAGTTTACAGTTAGTAGATGAGATTGAAACTGATATGGAAGTTCAGGTCGAGACAGATGTTTCCGTTTCAAATGTAAACGTGACTAGGCGCGAAGATAGTGAATCTTCAGATGACCAGTTAGAGAACTCAATTAAAAGTTTTATGCAGCAAATGTTCAACAAGCTTAGTAGTAAAATTGAAGATGTTAAAAATGAGGTTAAGACTGATATCAATGATGTTAAGGCAGACATAAATGATGTTAAAAATGAGGTTAAGACTGACATCAATGATGTAAAAAGTGACGTTAGCAAAGTTAGTACTGATGTAAATAATGTAAAAGCAGATGTAAATGAAAACATTAGTTTGAAGTTAGTACAAATGGATGAAAACTTAACAAAATTGAAAGACGATTTAAAACAAGAAGTGGTAAAGGAAGTACAGGAAAGGTTAGGTGATTTCAAAGAGCAGGTTAATAATGACGTCACAGTAGCTCTAGAGAATATTCAGACCATTGTCAATAATGACATAGCAGAAGTCAAGGAGGTTATTTCAAATGTTAGCACTAACTTGCAAACAATGCAAACAGATGTTTCTAATACTAGTGAGGAAATGAAAGTTATTGTAGCTAATGTGTCAGAACTAGATAATAGTGTGTCACTTATGAAAATGCAGATGAATGCTTTCGATGAAACATTGTTAGGTTTTGCTAAAATAAATGATGAGGCTAGAAATGACTTAGAGAAAAAGAATCAGCTGTTAAAAGTGAAACAAAAAGACATTGAAATACAGATTGTAGAAGCACAAGAAGAGTTGACAGTGTTGAGTAGGAGAGTTCATAAAGATGAAGAGTTACTGACAAGTAGAATTTGTGTATTAGAAAACAGATTAAATGTTCCTGTAACTTCACCTGTAATTAATGATGTGAATATACCTCAACTGGGAAACAATATGAGTAGGAATGTTGTTGAAGAAACTTACTCACAGTTACCATGTAGATCTCCTAGATGTCAGGAAAGGGTGAACAGTCATAATGGTTCCCAGGTGCAGGATATCAATGTACCTTTGTCTACAGGAGTTAGTCAGTTAGGCACAAATTTTCCTAGTTATCTGATGAACGAAATTAAGTTACCTGTTTTTGATGAGAATAATAATACCAATCCACAAAATTTCTTAACTGAACTTCACGATTATTTTAGGTTGAGAGCCATTCCGCCTAACATGTACATGATCATAGTAAGAAAGGCATTGCAAGGTAGATCTTTGAATTGGTTCAATTTGACTACAAATGAGACTACGACATTTGAAGAATTCAAAAGAAATTTTATCAGTAGGTATTGGAGTTTATCCAAGAGAAACAACATTAGGATGCAGTTAGCTAATGGTGTGTATGAGCCAGAGTCAGGTCAGACGATGATTGACTATTTTTTGGAAATGGCCGAATTAGGACGACAAGTAGATCCTCCACTAAATGAGTTTGAGTTACTGGAGACTGTTGTAAATCACTTCCCAGAAAATGTGAGACTAAATCTGATAGTAGCAAAACCCAAAACTTTCTCTGATATGTTAGAATTGCTTGCTGCTTTTGAGCAAAGGAATGTTTTTAGAAGTAGGCAGAACTACATGAATTCAAATGATAGAATGTACCCTCCCACTAACAGGCTTACAAATTCTGGGGTAGGGGCAGAAGGCAATGCAAATAATTGTGACAGGAGTTATGATGCTAGGAATACCTACAGAGGCCCTATGCCTAATCAAAATAGGAATAATCCTAGGTATCTCCAGAATAGATCAGAAAATAGGCCATATAACAGAAATAATAATAATGGAAGAAATCAGATAAACCATGTCACTTTCAATAGGCAAAATGTTGGAAATGGTAATAATCCAAACTCTTGGCGAAAAATGCCATGGATGAGGAATCAAGGCTATCGTAGGAGGTACCAGAACCGTACTTATAATAATAGAGGTAATAACAATAGTAACGATAGTCAAGTTAGGCCAGGACAAGTAATTAACAATGGTAAATGGCGAGTCAAAGGTGTTGAGACTCAGCAAAACACGCTTAATCCTAGAGCCAGACCATTCAACAGTAATGCACGTAGTGAAGAGGTACCTGATGACGTTGTAGAAATCCATGAGCAGGAAGATAATGGTAATGTACAACAGTTAAACTAACAAGCCAATATCTCGAGGGTTCAGATGGTGTTGGCGCAAGTTTAGTCAATTCAGATAAACGTATAGAACCCATAAATAGCGTTCAGACACAAAGAAGCTTTTCAGATAATAAGCCTAGTGAAGAAAAGAATAATGCAAGTAGAAGTGAGGTTATTATGGATCCTCCTAGAATAAAAGTAGTGATAGGAAATTATGAGACAACTGCGTTAATAGATACAGGTTGTTCAAATAGTGTAATAAGCGAATCCTTATACAATAAGCTTATCCAAAACAGAGTCAAGGTAATTTCTATTCCTATCTGCGGACTATCATGCACAGTAGCGATCAAAAGAGCAAAACAGTCAGTAAAATTTCAATGCATGTTGGATGTCAAAATTGGTGATTCAAAATTTGAAATATTTTTCTTAGTAGTCCCAAAATTAGTTACAGATATTATTATTGGAGTTGATGTTTTTACGGAATATAACAGCATCATAAGTTTTGAGGATAACAACTTAATGTTAAATTTACAAGGAAACAAGATGAGCATTCCCTTCGACAATGAGCTGAGTAGAAGAGATGCGTCTAGTGAGTTAGGCGACAACGATATTCCGTATGAGACGTTTATTGTAGAAAATATTCAGATAAATGATATGATGATTCATAAAGTAGGCCCTTGCTTCGATGATATAAATAATGAGATAGAAGTATGTAGATGTATGACATTGAATTGCGATGACTGCGCTGATAGGTATGAAAATAGTGTTGACGGAGATGTCAACTTAGGGCAAGTAGAGATAGGTTATGTCTGTACGAGGAATGTAAAAGAAGCCGACCCTAGCGCGAACTCTATGACAATGAATATTTTGAAGGAGAAAGTTGATATGGCTCACAACTTAAATGAAGATCAACGTGATAGGTTGTTATCGATATTGATAAAGAATAAAGAAGAATTTTCGAAAACGTGGGACTTTGTAACATCTACGAGCATAAATTTGACATCGAACCAGTTGATGAATTCACTTATAAGAGTAGGCCAATTCTGATTGCATTGAAGAAGGAAGCTGATATGACAATTCAGAAGATGTTAGACTCGGGAGTAATCGAAATTTCAACCTCAAAATACATAAGATATTGCATTGAACATCCAAGAAGAATTAATCACTTGGCTATAGTAAAAGATAGTTGTGTCAAAAATAAAATAAATAATTAAAGAAGTATTATGCAGCGTTATTGTGTCAAAAAGTAAGAGATTAATAAGTTGAGAGATTGAATACAAAAGAATGTGATTAAATAAAAATTGCTTGATAAATAATTAATATTAAATATGTGGTTCTAACTTAAGATTGATTAAGCAAAGAAAGATGAGCTGAAGTTAAATAAGATGAATGAATTGCTAAACTGTGCGAACGCGATCCGACACCGAACCCGAGAATGTAGATATGTTGTAAATAGAATACATATATATACATACCTATGATTTAAATATAGAAGTTTAAGGTGTAGAAAAATAAGATGGATTGAACATTAATGTTGATGTATATAAAATGTTTATTATTTAAGAGAGTTATGTCTGTATATAAATTGTTTGTTATTCAAGGGTAATATTTTGATGTAATGCAACATAGTGTGATACTGTATATATTTATTTGTTTGTCAAAAGTGAGTTGTATTTGTATGATGTATGCACACATATTATAACAGTGATTCAAGGAAAGAGAATTCATGCAAAGGAATAAGAAAGTGATATTTTACAGACGATGAGTGCCTCGATGTAAATAAATTTTCAAATATGGATGATGAGACAATCTCGACATATATATATATTTTCAAAATGTTTGAGAATTCTCGATATATATAACTAACAAGAAGTGATGTCATATACTAAACATGTTTGTTTTTCAAGAAATAATTTTCAGAGTTAAGAATGTTTAGATAGTATTTTTCGTTTATTGTTCAAATGTTTGTCATTTTTTTTAAAATATTGTGTTAAAAGGAATGTCAGGGTAATACAAACCTGATGTGATTTGATTTGTGTATATCCAAATAATTTTGGTCAAATTCATTTAATTCAAGTTGTAATGTTTAACACATACACCTATGTTACACTAACATTTATCATTATTCACCATTTCAATGATTAATTTTGAATTTTTACTAATCCAAGCGTAATTTAAATTTATTAAGAATAAATATTCTGGGGTATGATGTGTTAATTTAATTATTTACCTTTTCGGAAATAATTAAATTAACACAGGGGCATTTTGAAGCTGTAATTATTCCACCCCTTTTGATTTATTATAAACAATAGTTAATTCATATTTATTCAAATCATTCAAATTATTATTATTATTATTATTTCCGGTATCAAAATTCTCGTTTAGATTATTATTATTATTTATTAATTCCAAATTTGAAATCTTAACTGTAAAAGAAACGTATATTTTGAAAATACAACGTACTAAATTCATAGTTTTGGCCCGCGAATTGATTTAACCAATAGAAATGTTTTACGTAATGAAAAGTACAGCCAATGAGAGAGAAGTATCCATAAGCCGCGAACATAGCGTGGTCAAGAGCTCACTTCCACCATATTCGCCGAGGAGAGCAGACCTGCGTACGTTGCTCTTGTGGAAAGTCGCGGGAATATTACCTAGCCTAATGGCGATTCTCACTAAAGCCACTTATTAAACACGACTACATATTATAAAGATAGCGTGTGAGTTTTCTTTTCATAGTGTGAAATAAGAAGATAGAAAATTCACGTAAGTACATGACAAATGCAATTGAAGTGGTGAATCTACACAAACAGCTACGCAGAACACAGTTAATTTGAATAAATTCCGATATAAAACGTTTATAGTGCAGTTATCATTTATAAAGACATAACTAGCTATAAACCAATCCCTCAGATGATTCGTGTGATACCCTGAGCTACAAAAGCCGTGGAAGATATATAGGTGCAGAACTGAAGGAGCCCAACGGAGAATCGAAGTAAGTACATTTCCACAACGAATCCAGCTACCAACCCAAACACCTATATCAATTTGTTGCCCAATCTCGGCACCTATATCAACATCTTCATAAAACTAACAAGTATCTAGAACGGAAAGCATCAGGGTCGATCTTTATGTTCAATGATTTTACCATGAAATAATAATAAAATAATAACAATAATAATAACTTGGGGTTTGCATGGTTTCCTCAATCTCAAAAGCAAAAATGCACGATACATTGAGATATGCTGCATGAATGAATTATTACTAGACTTCGGACTTTTAGGTCGCTAAAAATGCTGTTTTAGGTACCTAAAATAGGCTCTAAAAATTGGAAAATAGGTTATAGTCTCATAAAATCGTTAAGTTGCCAATTTTCTGAAATATCTCAATTGCAATGCAGAATATTATATTTATTGAAGTCACCATTAATCAGTAATCATGATAAAACACAGATATAGACCTATTACTAGGGCCTGTATTACTACCGTAACAGTGAAAACCTAATCCCTGCGCCCAGAAGCTATGCACGCTAGCATATCCAACCCCTTGTATCCCTCAGTGATTCAGAAAACTACTTTTTTTTGTTACTGGATGTGGGAGTCGGGAGAAAAACACTACATTTTCTTGGGAATTCCAAGGAATTTTTCTAATGAAGACGAAACATTCCTTACTATTTAACCATGTAACAAATATGTCATGTACTGCACATTCCGAGCTAAAAATTTAGTACGAACTGAAAATAAATGCTAGAATTTATAACAAAAAAAAACTTATATTGAACTTTACAGGAAAAAGAAGCAAAAAGGCAATATTAGGCTCTAACGTAAAAATAGGCTGTTTTAGGTCCTATAAAAGTATCAGTTTTAGGCATAGTCACTTATGAAACATGCATATACAAGTTTTCGTCTATATATCACTTAAGGATTAAAATAGGTTTTTACCTAAAATCCGAAGTCTAGTTATTACGAGAGCCTACTGCTAAATTTGAGTGGCCACAAAATTTGATTTGAACCCAGGACCCCTTCCCTATTACCCGACCTCGCTCTAGTTGATTTTGGTGTGTGCATTACGACTGTGGTAAACTGACTACATTTCACAACAATATCTACATTATAGTATTCTTGTTCCTAGGGGTAACAAAAAAAAATTAATATTTTAATCAAAATGTATGTTCTGAAATTCACATTTAAGTCGTGTTATTTCGTTTTTATCTCGATACCTAATAATTTTAAAGAGAAATATGTTTAACAAAAAATGTTCTTTTTAATTTTCTCTACAACTTGACTGTATTAAGTTTCCATGTATCGCTCAATGTAATAGAAATAGCCTGGGAAAATTGAAATGGATGCAAGTAAAGTACCCTCTAAGTCATTTTTGCAGAAAAATGGATATAGTCATTTTATTAGCCATAGACAAGAGTTTCAAATTTTAAATTTCTATTAGATCGTTAGATCCAATTTTTCAAAAACAAAATATTTTCATGAAAAGTCCCTTAATATTTCAGTTATAAAACCCAAATTCTGGGCGGTACGATACAATTTTGAAAAAGTTTTTAATTAAAAAAATGAAGTACATACAATGAACCGTTACCCGCTGTGCTTGTCCACTGACAGACGGACAGATGTCATTCCAAAAACACTTTTTCGGTTCTAGGCATCGTGAAACATGCTTTCCCGGTGTTAACTCGATTTCGATTTTTTGTCACGATCACAATACTTTCTCTATACTACGTATATGCGAGAAAGTAAAAGTAAAGAAGCATAATACAGTAAACACCGCTTAATATAATCGCGGATAATGTTATCAATCGGGTAATGTTATCCCTTGTATGAAGTCGGATTAATATTCATACATTGAAAAAATTGCTGTTTATTGTGATCAAGTATTCTGTTTATGTTATCACATTGTCCTTTTTGCGGCTTTATTTCCATGTACCGTACGTTATTCATAATTTCGTTTTTGAGACAACAGTATGGTGTTGTACTGGAGGTAGCAATTCTGTTCCCAGCTCACAGGATGACCAGATAGAGGGAGTGGCATTACCTAACTTTATCTTTTAAGCAATAAAACATGTTTCACCCCTCAATCTAGCTGCAGATTTTAGTTCTTGAAGTCACAGTGTCGACATGCAGAGATGGCTAGTGTAAAATGAAAATACTTGAACTGACAGGCTTTAGATGTTTTGCTACGCCGTGTCCACCACATTTCAGTATAGACTTCCAAAAATACTCGTAACTGAGTATGGGGTATTGGTTAATGGACTCCTAAAGGAAAGTAAAAAGATTTAAAAACTTTGTTACTGGTTGAAAAATAGTTGCTTGCAGTCTATCACTGTATTAGCCTATGAGTGGTTCAGTGATTCACAGTTTCGTATTATTTTATGAATAAATATTTTAAATTCTTATATATGAATAAATAACCTTCATTTAATTCCTTCGGCTATTGTTATTAGTCTTTTAATATTATCAGATTAGCTGCTTTCCGAAGTGATCACAATAAGCGGTGTTCACTGTATATCTATGTTGGATATAGGCCTATCTGAGCTTAAGTTTATTCTCGTTAATGAAGAGCAACTAATACTAGTAATTATTGCTATGGGGAATTATCCCATAGCACTATATATCCCAAATGTGATTCGTGAAATATTGACATTTATTATGTCCCAGGAATGTTTACGTAGCCTAAGCAAATAACTTTCGTTTAATGTTAGTTAAATAAACAAAGGTGAAAAACTAAAAATACAATAAAATATCAATTAAGATACAAGAGTAGTGTCACAATAATTTAAGGTAGCAATATCAATTCTGAGATATCTTGTTTTCAGGTAAATATGCAAACCAAACTGAAGGCCATAAATTGGGAAAATGGCGAAGGGCCATTCCATAGCGATGAGAAATAATGGTGTCTGAAGCAACCAGGGGTGAGTACATAAACTGCGTATACTTTACGTTCAGAACCTTCTTCTTCTTCTTCAAAATCGGGCGGTTACTGAAGATAAACAATGATTCGCAAACGACAAAGATTCAAGAGAACAATAAGATATTTCAGCTGTATAACTTCAGCCAAGAATACCGAACTCCAGCTACAGTGTTTTTTCCAGTAATCGTACTTTAGTTACAATTAATAGTGAACTGACTCATCTGAAATATATAAATATTATTCATCATACCTAAGTACATATTTTACATATGAAGTGAATCAAACTGTGAATAGATAACATACTTCACAGCATTCAGTGTATATGTTTTCAGGACAACATTTTTAATATATATGTAACTCAATAGATTTTACTTGTCAAAAATAGTTTAGAATATTTGACAAACCAAGTTTTAACATACCATATTTTATATATCATTTGGTGAAGTTTTTTATGTTAATACTGGTGTATATAACCTAATGGTTTTTAATTTTATGTACTATAATAGGCCTAGATCTATTTTAGAATAATATTGACAAGCCAAAGTTTTAATCTACTACATTTATACATATCACTTTGGTGAATTTGATTTTTTAATATAAACAGCTATATAATTTTAAACATCATTTTTATAACTTATTGACTTGGCTTTTTATACGGTCATATACAGATGCACAATTAATAAAATAGATTAATTACTGAAATATCTTATTATTATTCTCAAGCACCCGAGCACGAGCAGTCTTGCTCATTCGGGTGTATTACTAAATGTAATACCTCTTGTAATATCTCTTGTAATAAATAAATAATAATAATAATAATAAAAATAAATAAAAAAATTAAAAAAAAAAAAAAAAAGCAATCCTAAGTTTGATTTTTTGAGGGAATAAGGTGGTGATATTAAACGTGATTTGTGATTAGCAGTTTGGTAAAATTGCGGGGGTCGACTGCAAGCAATGAGTGATACTCTCTTCTTCTCATATTTCTCTTTTTATACGAATTAGGTCTCGATATTAATCTTATTAGTATCACAATACCATTTTTCCGAACTGAACAGTACAATAAATATTATATAAACACATCTTATACACCTACAGACAGGGCCGGATTTAAGAGTATGCCGCCTATAGGCTGAAGTTCATTTGCCGCCCCCTCTATAGTTCATACTTGCTTAATACATTTGTTTTATACAACAAAAGGATAGAGTTCATTGGTGTTTTCATCTTATTTAAACATAAAGTTCATTTAGTTTAGATAAAATATAATTAAATCAAATTAGTTATCGACTTGTTTTTTTTTTACTTAAGTTATTTCTTTTAAGATCCGTTAAAAAGGAAATTAATTAATTAATTAATTTGTTCTTGGAGATCAGTGATCACTATTTTAAACATAATGACTATCTTTTCCGTAATTGAACTGTGTTCAATTTGAATTAAGTTGTCCTACACGATGAAATGAAATTACACGAGATGACGTGCTGTGAATTTGTATTATGTTATAGTTTAGGCTATGTAGAAGGACTAAAACATACTTTTAAGTAACATATATTCTTAAATTCGTACGGAAAATATTATTAACGTCTGAAATACTTACTTTAACTTTTGAATAAATTGCCAAACTGCCGCCCCTGAAAATCTGCCGCTGTAGGCTGCAGCCTACTTAGCCTATTTAGAAATACGGCCCTGCCTACAGAGTCAATTTAAAGTCTCGAGACAGGACACAGGAGAACTTTTCACAATGATAATATTCAAGCCATGCTCCTCGTGGCGTTTGTGGCTGAGTGGTTATAGAACTGAGCTGTGGTGCAAATAGTTGCAGGTTCAAACCCAGGTCACGACATTTTTTTTCATAATACTTTTACTTCCTCTGCCCGTACCATAGGTACTATAGGTAGAGGAAGTAAGTTATTGTTTTCGACCCTAAAATTCGAAGTTGAGTTTTTAGCATATATACACGTTTCAAGGCCCCCCGAATCCAAAAATACCATTTTTGGAAACATGTCTGTGTGTGTGTCTGTGTGTCTGTCTGTGTGGAAGTTTGTGAACAGGCTAGCTCCGAAACGGAGAATCGTATGAAAACAAAATTTCATATTTGGGTCAGGTACCTTCTGAAGATGTGATTCGAAGATTGGCGACAAATTTCCCTTATTTTTAAGGGGACTTTACATGAATAAATTTTCGTTTTTCGCGATTTTCTCGAAAACGGCTCTTACGATTTTCTCTAAATTTTGCGCATGGATTGCTTGTACTAAGAGCTAAAACTTTTATTTGAAACACTTTTTCGAACAAATTCTCTGAAGGGTAGTTATAAGCAACCCACTGTGAATACGTGCTTTTTGCAATACGGCTTCTTGTAAATCATACGAAAACAACATTTTGTATTTGGGTTACTTGTTTTTTTTTCCATAGCCTGAGTTTTTAGTCGCAACATTCAACGAAGGGATATAAGATATTTATAGCATAATTAGCGTAAATTGTGCAAACTTTTATTTGGGCAGAGGAAGTTATGTGACTTTCACATCAGATTTTTAAGTTTAATTAGTGTATCGGTACTGTATGAAATTTTAAGAATTAACTGTCACTGCCCTGTACAATTCTTCGTGAAGAATTATATAAGCTATTGACAGAGAATTAATGAAGTTTTATTCAGTAGACTGCATCTGAATCATTATGACAATTTATTATATTATATAAACTGTATTATTATATAAACTGTATTTACGTTTTTAAAATATATTTGAAAGCAAAACTAAAGAAAAAATAAGGTTGTGGCAGTGTATTTTTGAAATTCAAGTTTTTATAATACGAGTATTATAAAAGCCAAAGAAAACACAATGTGCAGATGATGACTTTGAAGACGAGTTATTATAGGCCTAACTGGAAAATCTTGAACGGAATGAAAACGAGCGTAGACATTTAATAATGGAGCGAGGAGATTCACGATACAATAGCCTAATAATTATTATACTATAGGCCTACCTGTAATTGATAACGGGCAAACAACTGAAACCAGATGGCAATACCAACACAAAAACATATGATTCACCAATTCCCTTTGAATACTAAGAGCCAAGAACAAAGAATTTAAACGATTTAAACGAAGTCATTTTCTCCGGATTTCCGTGATTTTCGCAGTTTTCCGTTGATATGCTGTAATTTATAAGGGGCAAACAATTGAAACGAACTAGATGCCAATACCAACAAAAAGGTGTGAGTAAGTAATTCCGTGGGAATATTAGGAGCAAAGAACAATGAAAAATTAAAACAAATTCATTTTCTCCGGATTTCCGTGGTTTTCCGGCTATTCCGGGTAAATGCTGTAATTTACAAGGGGCAAACAACTAGAAACTTAAACTAGATGGCAATACCAACAAAAAATATATGTGTCGGAAATTCCCACGGGGGGGGGGGAGGGTTTCATATTAAGTGGCCCATGGTCTACAGGTAGTTGACCCTCCCACTCTATTCTTTGTCCTTATCCTGAGTAGCCTATCATGTTTTTTGTTGTATTTTTATATGAGTGTGCGATTGTCAAGATGTCACAAATCTGTACAGTTCTGCTGATGCTGGACGACCTTATTCTGATCCCCCCCCCAAAAAAATATATATATATACCTCTGTTTTTCCGTAAGCCCTGCTTACTGAATCAATCTGTAGCTTAACTCGGAAATCTATTTAAAAAATCATTTATTTTCTGGATATCGTAATTGCAATTATCACTGATTAAACAAAATTATTCTAGCACTTTGTTATATCAGTTTACCTGATTTTATATTCTTATTTGCTTACAATAAAAGTTCTAAAATGTAACAGTTAAAAACGGTCAAAATACCTTCTTGTATATAAGAACTGGTTTACAAGGCGTCCTGAAAGAAACATTAGTCAACATTCTAATAATCTCTTTGCAAAAGTAAAATTTCATTAGTGTTAGTGCTATGTCCATAAATTCATAGTCCGTATCTGTAAACATTTTCAAATAAAGCTTTGGAGCTTTGAAGTATATATCTCTTAACAGGTATAGGCTAAAACTCTAACTAATACTATACAGACAACATTTAATTGAGGGTCTAGACATAACCTAGCAATTTTACAGTTCTGATACTCATATTTTTCTGGAACTGTAATATTTTATGTACAATGTTTAGAAAAAATATAAAAAATCAAACAAAGAATACTGTTGATTACAGTCTTCAAGGTTGATACGGTAGCTTAAAGTGTAACCAGTAAATTATTTGAAATTTTAAGCATAAAAAATTGGTGTAAGCCTTACCATGAAATATAAATACAAGTTATCGAAATAATAAATTAAAATAAAAAAAATATATTGTACTAGGGAAGAACCCGCCATTGGATAAATAATGATAAATAAACGAGGGACAATTTTCATAAATCTGAGAGACTACAAAAACGCGGGATATTATGCTTCAATTAAAAAAAATAAAATAAAACTAAACACTTAACTATGAATTCACTGATGTCGGGATGCTGACCTGTTTACTCTTGTTTCTTCTGATTCATTGACCTATTGAAGGAAGAGGGGACAAAGGATTTTCCAAGACAACATAACCCCATATTTTAAATTGATACGACTGAAGTACCCCCTATGTCATTTTCGCAGAAAAAGGTTATAGGCATTTTAGTAGTCATTCATAAGAGTTTCCAATTTTAAATATTTATTACAATTTTTAGAGCAAATTTTTCAAAAATCAAGAAATTTTTTTAAATTCCATGAAGAGTATTTCAGTTATATAAACAGAGTTTTGGGCGGTTCGGTAAAATTTCGAAAAAGTCATTAATTGAACAAATTAAGTAGATACAATGTACCGTTTACCCGTTGTGCTTGTCCACAGATAGACGGACAGACGTCATTCCAATTTTTTTCCCTAGGCATCGTGAAACATGTTTTCCTTATCTTCATTTAAAATTTTTTGTCACGATCAATACTTTCTCTATAGGCCTACTACGTATATGCGAGAAAGTAAAAACAGGTCATCTTGTGCTTGAACTATCTGATGGGCTGACGGTTGTAAGTTTGGAATCAGTCGCATGAGAGCACATCGAGATAACTTCTAACTTGTTTTTATGTAAAAGTGAAAACACAGTCTGGATATTCACCTACATACTCCTGCATTGCGGGGAAAACACGGCAAAAAAGGCAATTCCAGTAATTACAAACCCAATGCAATCCCTATTGGACTGATTACTACACAAGCAGTCGCTTCATGAATTAGTAGTAGTTGTCCTACCGACCCCTGGAGACCCCTTAAGGGTGTGCCAGTCACTACCTAGGCCGGTATTCCACTGTCCAAGTTGTTTGGTCAAATTGTCCAGAAAAAATAAAATGGCCGCCCGTTGCTTCAAGGAAACCGTATTGGATGATCATTTGAAGACTTTCTGCATGTCGTTACATTGGATCAAAGAATTCCCGGCGTTCATGGCATAAGGGTCCAAAATGGTGGCTAAACATCGACTGTTTTGAGAAATAAAACGGCACCAAAATAGTTTGATACCACAATTTCTTCAAGTTGGCCTATATATGATTATTCAGTATTTAATCCATATTTCAAAAATGATGGCAAAAGATAGATTTATGCTGCACCCCAGCCAAGCTCCGCCGTTTTGTTAGGTTAGGAACGTTTATGTTAGTTTAGGAGCAATATACTGAATAGCACGAGGTTTATTATGTCTCACATTGAATTTTTTCTGTGACGAAACCCTAAACCCTACCTTCCCAGGCGGGCCTCATTAGAGAGGAGCCTAGGGTGCAGCATGAAACTATTTTTTCCCAAAATGATATACCGGTACTACATGCTATAATAGTAATATAGGGATATATTTTAAAAAGCCCTGCAAGCTAACCTAAACTCGTCTCACATAACCTTCAATATAAAATATTATTCAGCCTGATTTTGTCATTTAGATATTTCGATATTTTTCAAATACGGGGTCGCTGCTGCAAAAGTTTATACATACATACACTCTGAGTTTTCCCTCAATACAGAGGCTGTCCTCCAACCAAACAATACAAATTAAAACAAAGTATCCACATATCACATTTCAACACAATCAATACACTTTCCTGATCTTGTCATCATTTGTTAATAATCTGTCTCCATTTTTCTCTGTCCTGTGTATCTTCTTCCACTGCACCAACTCTTCCCATTGATATCTGTACATTGTTGATCCATGTAGTCGCAGGACGCAAAAGTTTATAAACTAATAAATTTATGCCATTATACTGTATATACTTGATGTAAAATAAGAGTTCGTATTGCAAGAACAGCATTTTCAGTTGTTTCAGTCTGTGTGTGTGCCAACGAGTATACTATATCAGAAGTCGGTAAAAAATTCTATCCACCGATACGTTTTTCGTAGCTGTAGGCTTTGTATTTTTAGTTATGGACGTTTATCATAGGCCCAGGGGAAGACAGAAGGTTGCTCTGTGACGTCACTGCTTTCTGCTCTGACTGCTCGCGTTGTACCTCTGCGAGGAGTATGTGAAATGTAGGCATCAGTGAACAGGGGGGAAGAGAGGGGTACTAGTATTGCGGGCAGCGGGAATTTAGGGGGTTAGAACTTAACTAATACGTGTTTCCGAGTTAATGAAACATCAATCGATTTTCTTGATAGTTTATCGGTTAATTACAGCACAGTAGTTTAACATATTATAAATAATTCTATTGTTCTATTCTGTGAGAACAATTGCCTTTCCACAAAATCTATGTTCTTTGACAAAAATAGACATTACTATCATTTGAATTAACATAATTCACTACAATAAAAAAATAAAAAAAATGAACTGAATTATTTACCATAGAAGCTCGTCTGCACCGTAGATGATGCAAGATTACAGTAACAATTTTCTGACTTTCCTGTCTCTTTTTTCTTTAACAAGTTTATCAATGTTGGGACGTATTGTTTGAGCAATATTTAATCGAAGACTACATTTAGGTTGTGATCTGACAATGTACTTCTTGATTTCAGCTTTGCACATTTCATTAGTGAAAAAAAATTTTCGGCCACGTCTATCCAAAATTACATAATATTCGTGCGGCAAGTGCATAAGTCTCGGGAATCTGGTTTCAGGGAAATTTCTGTAAAAGTTACCCTAGACCACTTTACGTTCGTATTTTTCCTTTAACAGATCGTCGCATTGTAAGTTTAGCAGTTCCAACTGATACCGGCAAGGAACGTCTTTGACATTAACTGAATATGGGGTAGCATAAGGTTTAAACATTGGAGAAAGGTTTTCCACATCCTGAAACCTCGATTCGAACCGAAGAAGAATGTTTTGCAGAACTAACACATGTTCTGCAGAGAGAACGCGTACTTGCATTAACTTTGAAAAATGCTCCGTATTTCCAACCAGAAGTTGTTCTACCCACAGAGCTAAAGTGAATAGGTCCTCTAGTAACTAGCTCTAGCATACTCTAAACTACCGTGCGCTCTTGCTGACGTCACACACAAGGGATTCGCGTGCACTCGCTCCACAAACGTCATCACAAGACGTAGTTGACTTCCACTGTCATAGGCCCTAAGCACGTGAAAGGAGTCAAAATAGGATGGAACATTTATGTAAAAACGATGTCAGTGTATTAAATATAATGTTTTAATTATTTTTCTCTTAAGGAAGTAATTTAAACAAAACATCTAGCAGTTGAGTAAATAATCGCGGGCACCTCTATAATAGAGTGTTTTCTATATAATTCGACCCTCCTGAACACGAATATATAAAAAAAATCCATTTTTATATTAATGTAGAATCCGAAATCCAGAATCAACCATTTTTTTTATTGTCATATTCATATTCAGTGATGTCAAATTCATAATAAACTCCTTTATTCGTCATTGTAAACACTCAAAAAGTAAAAATTTGCTGTACAGTATAATCATTCAATTTAAACGTAATGCGGTATTTTTTGTAACTAATCTTACCTTATTACCAGGGTTGCAATGTTTTTGCAGGGATTGTAGAATCAAGTTTAGCACCAAGCATGACGTCACAGTATAAACAGAGCGCCTCGAATGCTCTATTGCATGAAGACGATAAAAATACAGTTAATTTTGTTCGTAAACATCACCAGTCATCATTATGTGGGGAGAATGGAGGTAAATTATTTCGTTATATTTTCATAGGTAATCCCACGAGAGTTGACGAGTTTATCGGTAGATTCGCGACTGCGCAGCAGGAGCGAATTTATCTTATGAAACTCGTCAACTCGAGTTGGGTTTATTAAGACTATTCAATGAAAAAAAAGTAACGGATTAATAATTACTTTCGTGCTTTCTTGTATAAAATCAAAACTAACAGCTGCGAGATCTCGGCACACTATGAATTAACCATCCATGAATCGATTCGAGTAACCAAATTGTGACCAGTGGTACATATAAGACATAGTTAACTTCATTCAGTTAAGCTAACAGCAGAACAGAATAAAAGTGCACGAACTGGCTTGCACCTAATCGAAATTGTGTTGTAACCAATGTACATTTATATTATTTCAATTTCCAAACAAGTCATGTTGTATAAAATTATGTGTTTTCATTCTACTTAATGGCAGCATGTGACGTATTAATCACTGCACGTTAATACTTACATTTCCAGTAATGAGCTGACGTTTTATCAGATAAAATGGCACCCTCATATTAATAACAAGCATTTTTTTAAAATAACGATCCTGATTGGTTTGTATCCGAGGAATTGCTAAACTTTATTGGTCAATATCAAACACGCGGCGTATGAGTGGAATAGTCACAAGTTTATTACAGTCATTTTCTGGTGTGTATTACAACTTAGACCTGCAACTCGCCGGTGTGCAGGAATTTCATCCAGCTGTTCCTTTACATGTCTTTAGACTAATTCTAGCGACACAGAGCCGCATTTACGCACACAATAAGTACTATAGGCCTGAATTGGATTGACAAAATTGAACCTGCAGTGCCAGCTGAAATGAGTGGTAATGTCAGCTTAAAAGTCTTAAAAGTAGAATAATAATAATAATAATAATAATAATAATAATAATTTAATAGTTCTGTTTAGTCAGTGAGGGATACACTATACAGAGTGTTAATGAATAACACCGAAATATTTTACCTGTGTATAGAGAGGACATAGACAAGCAACTTTTATTAGGAGACTTTTGCTCAATGGATTCAAATTTTCCTGTTACAGCATAAAATCTCCCAGAGCTTGGCCGCAACTGACTTCTAACATTAGAAAAAAAATGCAAAACAAAGGAGCTTCATTGTTAACACGGAAGTCAGTAGTCTATATTAATAAAAGGAAGTGTCTGTCTGTCTGTCTGTCCGCGATGCCCAGCGTAATCTACAGAACGCAGAGATCTGAAATTTTAAACATAGGTAGACTGAAGGGTCGGGAAATGCACCTCGAAGCCGGAATTTTAATTTTAGCTTTCGTTCGTGAGTTATGAGTGAAAAACGGGCAGAAAACGTGTATTTTTTGCGTTTTCGAAGCATCAGTTTTCAGATACATTTCAATGTCAAATCAATTACAGTTGGCTTTGGCTATTTTTGTCGTACCTTGGACATAAAACGATCGCGATCGCTTGAATGTTGTAGCTCACGCTGGTCGATTCATTTGTTTATAATGTCAAGGCACGCAGACATATGAAATTTTCAACCTACACCGAAGAGGATTATTATTATTATTATTACTAGCATGTGCCCGCGGCTTCGCCCGCGATAATTATTTTAAAAATAAAAATTATGAGCATAATAGTTAAATCATTATATTTATTAGCACCTAAATCACGTGAATTGCATACCACGATTAGATAGCGTCGCCTGGTAAAAGCGACATCAGATTCGAGGTCCTTGACCCAGAAAACCCATGTATAGTGAGTTTCGTCCAAATCGAACAACGTTTGACCATATTTAGGCCTATATTGAATATCCCTCTTCCGTCTATGTTGAAAATTTCATACGTCTGTGGGCCTTGATATTCTAAACAGTTGAATCGTCCAATTGTTTTGTTTAATGAAGTCCATCCTGCAGTAATTGACGCTACATAGACCTACAATAAATTGAAGTCGTATATTGCCATATAAGGCAAAGAATCAAAATACACTGTCAACAATGACGTGCAGGATGAACAATGTGACAGACCTATAATATAATTTACGTAATTAATATGTAGGCTATTTATTATCATAATTTGAATTATAAATTATATTAAAGGGCAATGATTTTAAAGAAAAAATACTAGGCTTAGGTACAGTCCTTAACAGTAGCCTATTTAGGTATTGTTTACCTCTTCTTAACTAGAATATAATACATTATCTGTTTTATTATTTCTTAAATTTAAAATTAGATTTGCATTAAATAAAAACATTCTGTATTTTTCTCTTTTTCTCTTTTAACATAACATATTTTGCGATGTGTTTCTGTATTTTCCAAAGCCATTTCATATGATGAGAATGTAGCTTTACTCAATCTCCGCATGGAGCGCTAGTGTCGTCCAGTCAACATGTTGTCATAGGACTTTTAACACACAGTTTCTTTACTGTATTAATACTTATACTGTGGTAATACATTTCATTTGTCAAATGAGTTGCAGGTGGCTTTGCCGTTTTTTTGTGTCATGATTTGGAAATAAAAGAATCGCTTCATTTTGTGAGCTCTGGTTGATTCAGTTGTGTATAATGCCAAGGTCCGCAGACATCTGAAATTTTCAATATAGTTGGAAGAGGAATAATGACTTGGCAGGATACTTACAAATGGGCTAATAAGGGATTAAGAGTGGTTAAAATTGGCTTGACTACAATAGGTTAGTATTAAATATAAATAAAACAAACTGTGTTCCATTCTCATTAACAACTGCTGGTACTCCACAATCAATTATGGATCAAAACTTGTGCGTAAGACTCCATGATATCAACTGTGAAACTGACTCATGTACCTGCCAGGCTGTGAAGGAGACAAATCAGGTCAAATACCTTGGTATTATTATAGATCGTCATCTGACATTCGACAAACATATCACATATTTATGCACCAGACTAAGAAAAACATTATACAAATTTGTCAGTCTAAAACAATATTTACCGATTGAAGTCTTGAGGATAGTCTACTTAGCTCTAATACAATCTGTCCTCCAATACGGTATCATTGGCTGGGGAGGAAGTGGCACTTCTGTATTGACTCCTTTGATTCTAATAAAGAAGAGAATTATAAAAATTTGTTTAAAAAGGCCTATAGAATATCCAACAGAACTGATATTTCCAGAATTTAATGTTATGACTGTAGAACAAATTTATAAGATCACACTTCTATCTATATATTAATAAAAGGAAGTGTCTGTCCTCCGTCTGTCTGTCTGTCCGCGATGCCCAGTGAAATCTACTCAACGCAGAGATCTGAAATTTTATACATAGGCGGACTAAAGGGTCGGAATGTGCACCTCGAAGCCGGAATTTTAATTTTCGCTTTCGTTTGTGAGTTATGAGTGAAAAATGAGCAAAAAACGTGCATTTTTTGCGTTTTCGAAGCATCAGTTTCAGTAATAAATTTCAATATCAAATCACTTACAGTTGGCTTTGGTTATTTTTGTCATCATACCTCATACCTTGGAAATAAAAGCAACGCGATCGCTTGATTTTGTTAGTCCATCCTAGACGATTCATTTGTTTAGAGTGTCAAGGCCCACAGACATATGACATTTTCAACCTACACGGAAGAAGGATAATCAACCCTAAATATGGTCAAACATTGTTCGATTTGAACGAAACTCACTATACAGGGGTTTTCTGGGCCAAGGAACTCGAATCTGAGGTCGCTTTTACCAAGGGACGCTACCTAATCGTGGAATGCACTCCACGTGATTTAGGTGTTAATAAATATAATGATTTAACTATTATGCTCTTAATTTTTAGTTTTTAATTTTTGAAATAATTATCGCGGGTGAAGCCGCGGGCACATGCTATCTTATAATAATAAAAGGCCGTGTTTGTCTGTCTGTCCGCGATGCCCATCGAAATCTACTGAACGCAGAGATGTGGATTTTTAAAGATAGATGGACTGAAAGGTGGGCGAATGCACCTCGAAGCCGAATTTTTAATTTTAGCTTTCGTTCGCGAGTTATGAGTGAAAAACTGGCAGAAAACGTGATTTTAGCGCTGTCGAAGCATCAGATTTCAGTAATACATTTCAATGTCAAATCAATTGCAGTTGGCTTTGGCTATTTTTGTCATACCGTGGAAATAAAAGCATCGCGATCGCTTGAATGTTGTAAGCCCACGCTTGTCGATTCATTTGTTTAGAGTGTCATGGCTCACAGACATATGACATTTTCAACCTACACGGAAGAAGGATAATCAACCCTAAATATGGTCAAACATCGTTCGATTTGAACGAAACTCGCTATACAGGGGTTTTCTGGGCCAAGGAATTCGAATCTGAGGTCGCTTTTACCAGGTGACGCTACCTAATCGTGGAATGCACTCCACGTGGGTTAGGTGTTAATAAATATGATTTAACTACTGTATTATGTTCTTAATTTTTTATTTTTTATTCTTGAAATAATTATCGCGGGCGAAGCCGCGGGCACATGCTAGTTTAAAATACTTTCACAAATACCGCAATGTACATGTATCGGATCCTCATAATTACAATACTAGAAGAAATAATACATTGCCTTTAATAGAACCAAAATACTTCACCTCTTCTGGCTCTAAACATAGCATTTATTCTGGTCCAAGACTCTATAACTCTATAATTAGAGCACATCCAGAAATAGTACATATGAACAACAAAAAATTCAATAAGTTTATCAAAAATCATATTTCATAGTTCAAAAGTTATTTCACTCTGTACTTAGTAGACAATTAAGGAACGATTTTATTTGTAATAACTCAGAGTTTCAATTTTGTTCTTACTACTTTTCCTTTTTTCTTTTTACTTTGTTCTTTCATTTTTATTATAATTTTGTTAGGTATTGATTTAATTATAATTTCTTTATGTATTTGTAATTTGTATTTTATAATGTAAATGGCTGAACTGTGCCCGAGCACGAGCGATTGGTCATTCGGGTGGTCTTGTTTTGTATAAATATTTATTAAATAAATACTGGCAAATTAAAAAAAAAAAAAAATAAATAAAAAAATTAAAAATGGAGAAACATTGATCAATTCAGACGGAGCTCACTATGCAGAGGTTTTCTGGACCAGAGAACTCGAATCTGAGGTCGTTTTTCCCCGGCGGCGCTTTTTAATCATGGAATGCACTCTAAAGCCGAATTTTTTGCTGTTTTTCTTTATAATTATTAATCGTTTAGTTTATAAATGATTCGCGTGTAAGTGTTAATGAATAAAATGTTTTAATTATGTTGCTCTTAATTTTTAATCTTCCAATTAATTATCGCGGGCGAAGCTGCTTCACCTGCTAGTAAAGGAAGATAAAGAAGAATAGCTTCGACGTCGAGAGAAATAAATGTGCTTACCCATTATACAGTAATGTTTGTGGGCTAAGCTAGAAAACTTGTCAAGCCGTAGCTCTTGCTAAATACAGATACAAATTACAGTCCAAATTTAATTGACACAAAAACGAGAATGAAGAAATGTGTTAATGAAACCGTGAAATTCATTCGTACAAGATATTAAAAGTTAATGACATTTCCACTTGCATCTATGCAATTAGTTAGTCCTTTTCCCTAAAATTACTTCCAACAAGCATTCGTTGATTTAACGAACTGGTTAGCTTATGACTGCACAGGCTGAGTTTCACAAATCAGACACGTGGATGAGGTCGCTGACATCATTGCCCATGATGCGAGGGGTCCTAGGTTCGGAGAACCAAGTTATAAGACGGAAAAGGGAACGAGAAAACAGTGCGGTATCATTTTCAGCTCGTATGCGTTGTGGGTGCCACTTTTTAAAGACTTTTTCCCCCCAATAACTTCACCTACCTGCTGCCACCCTAATCCTCTTCCACCTGTCAATCAGTGAATAGAAAGGAAATTAGGCGTATTCACATTTGTCTGCAGTCCATTACCTCTTTCTTTTCTCTATCTTTCGTAGTTTTACCTCTCCCTTGTGGGGACCTTTATGCGGCCCGCGCCGCCCGGACCGCGACCTGTCGGGAGAGGAATGAACTATGGATCACAACACAGACAGACATACTTTTTTAACCAGACAAGGACATGGAGGGCCACAAGGGCCTAAAGTTACATTTGTCTCACAGGTGAGGGAAAACCCCGGAAAAACCTCACCTAGGTAACTTGACCCGACCAGGAATCGAACCCGAGTCCGCTACGTGAGAGGAGCGAGCGCATAGCCCTGAGGCACAGCTGTGGACCAGTTCATTACAGTGTTGCCAAATACGTACCACAGCACGTTTACTTCATTTGAGAAGTGGTGACTGACAGCAGCAACACTGGGGAAATCCACGCGACTGCAAGAGCACCCGTTATTTGTCGGTGCAGATTTTCGGATTAGGGATCTATGCTATTATATTATTTTGTAGATAGACGACGGTTTGGGACGAGATTTTCTTAAAATGGCACGGACAATATGAGGTTATGGAATTTACACTTAAGGGAGAGTTAGAAGGAGAAAGAATGAGGGAGAGAGAGTTAGTGAAAGGTAGAGAGAGAGAGAACTAAGCAGATGTATACAGAATGAAAAATCAGTTTTTATTTCAGAGATTAAATAAAATCCTAGTTACATAGCAATTACACACACAGTGGTTCAAATCCCAGGCGGAAGACTTCTACGCCACAAGCATTAAAAAGTTGGTCACATAGTATGGCAAACATGGCGTACGGTGAAATTGAATATAGTCTCAGCTTCATGTGCTTGCACATATTGTAATATAACACACTGTTTTTAGTAACTAAACAGTTACAGTATTCTGATATGTGGTCATTAGTACACTATGAATAATATGATGCTAGTTATTCAGCACAGTATATAGGTATCTCGTAGGGCCCTGATTTATTGGTGAAATAAAATGGCTGATTTCGGTGTTAACTTCCTTCTATTTCGGTAGTATTTCGTGAAATAAATTACTTTATACTACATTGGGCACATTGTGCAATGATAAACTTTGCTTCTTTATTTACATGAACTAACCCCCCCCCCCTCATTTCTATATTCTTCTGCCCTTGTATGAACTGAAGTAACTTTCGATTTAGACATGATTAGAGTTAATGTTCAAATATAATTACTAGAAATATTATTGTAATTTCTACTAAACACCATCAGACCGCCATTTGCAAACAGAAGTGCCAACCATACCACTGTGGATAAAAGACGAAATCTGTTGAATACAAGTAACAAACATTCTACACTCTTCTGCTGTAATCGATCATAGGCATCGCTAACTTGGCAAAGAGATAGCAGGAAAGGAGCGTACTCAACAGTACAAACCAGGTCACATACAATCTTTGCGTAAATTCTGCAATCTTTGTAATCGATCACATATATCGATATATCGGTAAATCTTCGACAGCCTCAGAAACAGCAGAAAAAAAGCATGATGCTAAGAAATAAAAAATACAGTGCATCAAAACACAATATTGTGATTTTAAGGCACATTTTCGTTCTCATTTCTCACTTTACGGATAGAAGGGGCATGTTTCGCGGTTATAGACACATTTCGCGGAATCGAGTAAATTTCGCGATATTTCGTGGATTCAATTTGGTCCATATTGGTATTTTAAGCATATAAAAGCTAAATATAGCTAAGGGAGGTTGTTTTATAAAATTTCGCGCTTATCGTTGTTACCAAAAAATACGGCCCCTAGGTATCTGTCCAATTATTGTTTTAAATATAGTGTATAAATAAAACATTTCTTTTGAGCAATTATCATAGTACTGTAGGATGTAATAGACGTCATAATGGGCTATAATCCACGTGTTTTCTTTCTGTGGAGCACTGTGAATATCATTGTGTCTGTATTCTGCTTTTTCTGTATTGGCAAGTTTATTGTAGACGTCAACCAAAAAATTGGTTTTTACGTATTGAAATTTGTAATGTCCATTAGGCTACTGAAATCAATCCGATCATATATCCAGGGCCAGCGAATCATGTATAAGAAATTCCGAAGGAAATTTTATCTATCACAAACGCGCCACTGTTATAAGAACTAAACGTAAAACGTACAGATTCAATAACCTTATCCAAATCATGTGTAAACAATTTTGTTATAACGATTGAAAATTATAAAGCTAATAGCCCGGCTTCGAGGTGCATATCATGATTAAAGTGTGACGCCCGAGGGGGAAAAAAAACAGATTTGGGTTCCCAAGTCCAAAAAACACTGCATAGTGAGTTTCATCCAAATCATTCAATGTTTTCCCGTTTAGGCGTCTATTTATGATCCCCTTCTGTCTACCTATGTAAAAATATCAGATCTATGCTTGTCGAAGAAAAAGATACCTATTGGGATCGATACCATGTCATGACTTTCGAAAAATTCTTTCATATCTTTACGTTTCATGACTCTCTAAGTAGGAAACCACCGTAATTTTGAAGATATTTGAACCAAATTTTATTATGTTATTCTTAGGCCCAGTAGTTCAGACAAGTTCGTTGATGAGAAAAAATTGGCCCGAGGGAAAGGGTCGGGGGAAGGGGTTGAAATTTTGGAAAATGTATATCTCGGCCCCTATGAAGTATAGAGGGAAACTTTGTTTGAATAAATCAGAGTACTCCCTATGGAGTTCACAGTGACACCAACGATTCGGGGGTTTTGGGAGTACGAGTGGGGGTGGGATGGGGGGATGGAAATTCGAAATTTTTGAAACCACGTCTTGTGGAGTATCGTTGAAAAGCTCTTGATGAGTAATCTAAAAATCAATAACTAGTTTCTTGATAGCTCTCATATAAGGCGAGTTTTGAATGCTTGAAAAAGTGCTCTTTCCTATTTTTTGCAGTTATTTTTGCGGGTTTGTCATGCCAAGGCTAAAGAAGAAAAGTGCTGCGCAGCGACAATAAATTAAACCAAAAGCACTTCGAAATCCCTGCCTAAAGGGATTTTTTTAATCGCTAAATGCTCGCAATAAAACAATTCGAGGCCTGGATTTTCTCAAGATAAATCGATTGATCCTCTCTTTATATTACTTACAACAATTCCGCAAATATAGGCCTGTTACATGTTGTTCCCAGATTAAATCCAGTGTTCTATGCTTTAATGTTAATTCGATTTTAAGTGCTGCAATAAAACGTGGTCCTACTTTTTTAGTTGAAAATAAGCGCGTCATTACATGGTTTTTAAACACCTTTATTAACAAAGAAAGTTATAAGAAAAAAGAGCTAAGTGTCCTATATTTTAACATTTTACTGTGTCACCTGTATTGCCGACATACTTGTTGAGAAGCTCATCACCAGACCAGGGATTTTAGGCTCTAAAAAAATTAGTTTTAGGTACCTAAAATAGGCTTTTAAAACAAGTAAATAACCTTTCAAAAGAAAAAATATGCACTTAAAATATGCTTTAAAAGTGTGTAAATAGACAGAAAATAGACTTTAAAATACTACAATATTCTCTTCCACTGTAACGTGATCTTTTTTTTACTGTAAGAAACGTGGTATACCTATTCTTAACAGGAATAACTGCAAAATTAAGACAGAATTAAAAATACATTTATCAAAAACAGTTTTGGACTATATGAATAATTGACACATTATGTCCCTTCTTACTAGACACCTGCTACTTGTTGTTTTGAGCTAATCCTCCCCCGGTAGTCAGTATTCCTTTGGCGACAGTTGTTTAGGAAAATCAAGTTTCTGTGAAAAACCCACCCTCTGCTATTCTGCTCTTCATTCAGGGATGTCCATTAAACGATTGTAAAAGTTACACAAGTTGAATTTTATTTTAAATGTACAGAATAGGCATTTTAGACACTAAAATAGTAAAAATAGGTTCCAAAGGTCCAAATAGGCATTTTAGGGCACTATACAACTCTATAAATGTAAGTTATTTATCATGAAATGTCAACATATTTTAAAATTTCATGTTATTTCATAAGGAACAAAATAGGCATTTGCATCACTAGTCAAAGTTACTGTCAATATTTTTTTTAAAAATGTTAATCGTATAATTATTATATAATTTCTGTGGCATTTTACGTTTCAAAAAGAATACTGAGGCAATAATTATGAGTGAAAAAGCTTTTCCTCTTAGCAAAACATCGATAGTGTTGGCCATGATTAGATTTTACTTCAAGCCTTAGAATAAACTATGAAATGCATCTCTACTTTGTAGGTTTTACTAAGAAAAATCGTAGCATGCATCATTCGTGGCTTAGTAAATGGTTGGTGGTAATTTGCATGACTGCGTTTTTACAAATAAGACATAAAAAAGAAGTATAAATAGCGTCATTAGTTACTGTTTACAAGAAACTTTATATATTTAAAAAAGAAAATGTTGAATGGTTGAGTGATTATTTTATAGGTTATAGTGGAGCAGCCCTAACCTCCAAAAAAAATCTGATGTGAAAGACACATAACTTCCTCTGCCCAAATAAAAGTTAGCAGTATTCTCATATCCTTGTACAGAATCGCAAGACACAATTTTACGCTAATTATGCTATAAATACCTTATAGCCCCTCCTTTGAATGTTGCGACTAAAAACTCAGGCTATGGACAAACAAAAAAAGAAGAAAAAATAAGTTACTGCAAACGTTTATTGAACTTTCCGCCGTTCAGAATAATTTCCGAAATTTATCGAATATTCCCCTCAGATATTTCTTTACTGTAAGCATGGTCAACAATACATCTTTCTCACTTCATTTTAGCTCTTGGTATAAGCACTCCATGTCATAGGCGTAGCGAGGGGGGGTTTTGGGGGTTTGAACCCCCCCCCCATTGATTAAAAAAAGGAAAATTGTATAATTTTTTTAAGTCTGCCCATAAATTGCTTAATACTAGTATAAAGCGTGGGAAGCTTAAAACTCGTTATTTTGCATCTTAATTTTTAAAATTTTCCGCAGGAGAACCCCCGGAAGCTTAAAACTCGTTATTTTGCATCTTAATTTTTTTAATTTTCCGGGGGAGGGCCCCCGGACCCCCCTCTCCTTCCATACTCGCCAGACCCCGCGGTTGTTGTAACCCCCCCCCCATATGGTCGGCCTGGTTACGCCTATGCTCCATGTACAAAATTTAAAGGAAATCGTTGGAGCCGTTTTTGAGAAAATCGCAAGAAACAAAATTTTCTTCATATAAAGTCCCCTTAAATATAAGAGAAAGTTGTCGCCAATCTTCGTGTCAGAGCCTCAGAAAGTACGTAACCCAAATACAAAATTTTGTTTTCGTACGATTTTCCGTTATAAGAGGCCGTATCGCAAAGAGCGTGTATTCACAGTGGGTGGCTTATAACCGCCCTTCAGAGAATATTTTCTAAAAAAAAAAGTTTCGAATAAAAGTTTTAGCTCTCACCTAAGCAATCCATGTGCAAAATTTAAAGAAAATCGTTAGACCCGTTTTCGAGAAAATCGTGAAAAACGGAAATTTCTTCATGTAAAGTCCCCTTAAAAGTAAGAGAAACTTGTCGCCAGTCTTCGCCGCACATCTTCAGAAGGTCCCTAACCTAAATACGAAATCTTGTTTTCATACGATTTTCCGTTTCTGAGCTAGGCTGTTCACAGACAGACAGACTGACAGACACACAGACATGTTTCAAAAATAGTATTTTAGGATTCAGGGGGCCTTGAAACGTGTATTCATGTTAAAAACTCAACTTCGAATTTGGGGGTCGAAAACAATACTTCCTCTACCTATAGTAGGCCTACCTATGGTACGGGCAGAGGAAGTAAAAATTAAGTTTCTGTTGAGATACATGGCAGATTTAGGATTTCAGAATGGAATAGATTAAGAAGTAGGGGTTCACCAGATCATTGTTTCAAGGGCAGTCGCTTTTGTAATGGATAAAATCACGGAAAAAGCTCATGTATGGATAACATTTTCTTTCCACGAACGAAGGATATTCATAAAAGCAGCCAATTGTACTTACGAGAAACCTTTTGCTTAGGTAGCGAAGGCACGATTTAGGCAGGCTCTGTGATGGGGTATTTAGAAACTAGATAAAAAATCAATGAAATTTATGGTTAATGCTTTCTCGTCACAATCAGAATCACGCTCAGCATTCGGGTAGTCGCGAATATTAACGGAAATGCCCGAAGAAGAGCGCAAAATCGATTATTATCGGAAAGTAAAACCTACGGTATGCCAGCATTCATTTCGTAGCAGAAAATGATATGAAGTTTATGCTTTTATTTTTACCTTTTCCTACAGGTAAAGTAAAAGCATTCACTAGGATTTTATGCATACCGCCAAATACTATAGTGTATACGTATACTATAGTATTTGATACCGCTAAATGTTTCGTTTCCATATCTCGATCCAATTCGTTAGGCGATTCGTTTAATCAAATACTATAGAGATACTGTTATACCGGACACTGCTTTGGCAATGGAAAAATGGGGGACACATTTTGCAGCACTCCTGGTGGCACAACCTGCAAACTTGGGGGCAAATTAAAACATTCAAAACACATATAAACTGCAATGTTTTATTGTTTCACCAGATACTAAGGACCAAAACACTGTTTAAGTAATTATAAGAATAACTAGCATGTGCCCGCGGCTTCGCCCGCGATAATTATTTCAAAAATTAAAAATTAAGAGCATAATAGTTAAATCATTATATTTATTAACACCTAAATCACGTGGGCTACATACCACGATTAGATAGCGTCGCCTGGTAAAAGCGACCTCAGATTCGATTTCCTTGGCCCAGAATACCCCATGTACAGTGAGTTTCGTCCAAATCGAACAATGTTTGACCATTTTTAGGCCTATCCCTCTTCCGTGTAGGTTGAAAATTTCATATGTCTACGGGCCTTGACATTCTAAACAAATGAATCGACCAGCGTGGGCTTACAACAATCTAGCGATCGCGATGCTTTTGTTACCACGGTATGACAAAAATAGCCAAAGCCAACTGCAATTGATTTGACATTGAAATGTATTACTGAAATCTGATGCTTCGACAGCGCTAAAATCACGTTTTCTGCCAGTTTTTCACTCACAACTCGCGAACGAAAGCTAAAATTAAAAATCCGGCTTCGATGCGCATTCGCCCACCTTTCAGCCCATCTATGTTTAAAATTTCAGATCTCTGCGTTCAGTAGATTTCGCTGGGCATCGTGGACAGACAGACAAACACGTCCTTTTATTATTTTAAGATAGCATGTGCCCGCGATAATTATTTCAAAAATTAAAAATTAAGAGCATAATAGTTAAATCATTATATTAACACCTAAATCATGTAGACTATATATCACGATTAGATAGCGTCACCTGGTAAAAGCTACCTCAGATTCGAGTTCCTTGGCCCAGAAA
Organism: Ectobius pallidus; assembly: GCA_964059195.1. Classification (NCBI taxonomy): domain Eukaryota; kingdom Metazoa; phylum Arthropoda; class Insecta; order Blattodea; family Ectobiidae; genus Ectobius; species Ectobius pallidus. The sequence continues at coordinate 9,461,240 of CAXKWD010000006.1, forward strand.
ACCCCTGTATAGTGAGTTTCGTCCAAATCGAACAACGTTTGACCATATTTAGGCTAATATTGATTATCCCTATAATAATAATAATAATAATAATAATAATAATAATAATAATAATAATAATAATAATAATAATAATAATCATCCTCTTCGGTGTAGGTTGAAAATTTCATATTATGTTTGCGTGCCTTCACATTAAAAACAAATGAATCGACCAGCGTGAGCTACAACATTCAAGAGATCGCGATGCTTTTATGTCGAAGGAATGACAAAAATAGCCAAAGCCTAGTGAAATTGATTTGTTTTATTGAAAACTCATGCTTCGAAAACGAAATAAATACACGTTTTCTGCCCGTTTTTCACTCATAACTCACGAACGAAAGCGAAAATTATAATTCCGGCTTCGAGGTGCACATTCCGACCCTTTAGTCCATCTATGTTTAAAATTTCAGATCTCTACGTTCAGTAGATTAATATAGATTAATATTAATATAGATAATATTTTATTAATATAGATAATGAGCAAACAAAACCCAGAACTTCCGAAATAGTTATCAAAATATCAATGAAAACACTTTCAACAATATTTCAATTTAGCGGTTGCTAACAACAACAACTCTCTTCTTTTTTTTTAAATGTTGCGTTTTTGTTTAATTTTTTAGGCCATTTATTTTCAAACAGCATTTTTTTCTGGACCATAGATAGATAGAAAAGTCATATCCCTTATACATAACATGCCGAGGTTGGCTACTTCGGCTCCTCTAATAGCAATTGATTGATATCTTTGTATCTAGTTACTGCATCTGTATTCAGTAGTAGCAGGTTGGGCCGCTAGATGGTGGTGCTCAAGATATTGTCCCTCGATATATGGCAAAGTGTCTTGTACTGTCCTCTACAGTATTTGATGTAATGCACCATAACAAGGAATCGAACGATGGGTGCTAGCTTTGAAGCTGAAATGAATGTTAAAATACGTCAACCATCAAACAAACCCAGAAAGTAGAGTTCATTAAATTAAATGATTTTAGTTTTCTAAATTTTGAATGTGAAAATATGAGCCGTGAAATAGTTCAAGTGTAAAATATGTTTAGAGAATAAAATCAGTTTGAGTTGTAAACATCTGTGTGGTCATCGTCTTTCCCTTTCTCGCATATACGTAGTAGTGAGTCTCAGACAGATTGGTGCCGCTTGTCGCGCGCGCCGTGTTTCTCTTGTGATGACTCAACACTACCCGCGTCGCGGCCAGCTGTGTCCCCGCAGATAAGTAAACAATTCCTGCATAGCCTGCAGTTGAGCATTGTTCTCGTGTTGTACAGACGTGAAATTGTTATTCGGTAGTTGTCACAACTAAAAGAAAACATTAGGATAGAGATAAACTTAATAATAACGGAAGAACAATTAATGCGTATTAATCGGAATTTCCTATCACGATGCCAAAAATGTGTGGATGTAGGAGGAAGACATTTCCAGCATCTCCTGTAATAAGGTAGGTGCCTATTTTCGTTATTTTCAAACTTATTTCAATTATTTTCATTGTCACGCACGGACAAGTCAGTCAACTGCCGGGGAGTTCCTTTGCCGCACACCGGGGATAGGAGCGTCATCTGCGGGGAACCCAACTCGCGGCGCGGCGGCACCCATCTGCCTGAGACTCACTGTATATAAGTTAATACAGTGAGTCCCACGCAAGAATTGGCCAATGACGCGGGTGTCTGCGTCGCGGCTGGCACAGCTCCAACTTCCGAGCGATCGGGTGAAATATCTACGCTAATAATGCCGCGGTTGGTGTAATGATTCAGGTTCTCACATTTACAGTTAAAATTACAATGAAAATAACCACGTACCTCATCACAAGAGATGTTGAAAATGTTCTCCTCTTGCATCCACACAATACTGGAACCTTTTTTAGGAAATTTTCTTTCACGCGCATAAGTTCAGCTTCCGAGACAGAGTTACTTTCTCTTGTGATAGGCTTATGTGATATTGTTTTTAAGTTCTTCTAACAGTAGGCCTATGTAAATATTATTTATGGGGAAACTTGAAAAATAAAGTGTATAGCTCAATTTCCCATACATTAGACAATATCACAAGAGAAATGAACTTTATCTCGGAAGCTGAACTTATGCGCGTGAAAGAAAATTTCCTAAAAAGGTTCCAGTATTGTGTGGATGCAAGAGGAGAACATTTCCAACATCTCTTGTAATGAGTTACGTGGTTATTTTCATTGTGATTTTAACTGTAAATGTGAGAACCTGAATCATTACACCGATCGCGGCTTTATTTGCATAGATATTTCACCCGATCGCTCGGGAGTTGGAGCTGTGCCAGCCGCGACGCAGAAACCCGCGTCATTGGCCAACTTTTGCGTGGGACTCGCTGTAGTATATAGTCTGTCTGTGGACAAGCACAACGGGTAAAACGGTTCATTGTATTTACTTCATTTGTTTAATTAAGGAGCTTTAAGGAATTTTATCTAACCGCCCAGATTTTGGTTTTTATAACTGAAATATTAAGGGGACTTTTCAGGTAATTTTTAGAATTTTTATTTTTGAAAAATTGGCTCTAACGATTTTAATAAAAATTTAAAATTGGAGACTTATTTTTTACTAATAAAATGACTATTTCCGTTCTTGAAGGGGCCGACCAATACAACATCCACGCCACCTAGGCCCACAACACAGGCACCCAGTAGCAGTTCGGTAACCACTGATGATGCACTAAAATAGTCCGAAGCGGTCGTCCGGATCACCAAAGGTAATCTTAGTTTGCATTGTCAAGAGTTTAGATGTTATCAGGGCCGTAGCAAGGTCCTTCTGCGCCCTTGGCGAGTTTGACAAATCTGCTCCCTACAATACTGGGGGCCTGAACATTTTTTTTTATTTCTGTAAAATTATTTATTATTTTAATATAAAAACACTGTTATTATCAAAGAAAACATAAACGTCAATTTGAAAATGAACTAAGTGTTGGACTTTCAAGGTACTAAAACCTTATTTTCAGACGACCGAACTACTTGAAAAAATAATTAAATAATAAAATCTAGTATCAAAAGTAAATTACATAATAGGCCTGAGGCCTACTAAAATGTATAACACATTAATATAGGTAAAAGTATTTTTTTTGAATAGTTGAACCACTTTCATCTCAATAATAACGTACATTTTAATTTTTATTGTTATATCATTCCATACTGTTCATGATTTATGTTATACTCTGTCAATAAAAAACGTGTTAATTAAAGAACGTTGCATGACTGCTTTTTGTTTGTTGACAATCGGCATAATACTACCGATAGTTCACGTGCAGTCATTTTTAATAACCTGAAAGATTTCTTCCATTAACGTGGAATTTTTACTGCATGATAAATTGTACCAGTCTAAAAAAAAAAGTCGAGATTTTACATGGTTAATTTTGCGCCCTCTCTGTGCCTGCGCCCTTGGCGGGGGCCCATCTCGCCACCGCCTAGCTACGGCCCTGGGTGTTATAACAACTAAATTTAAGTGTTCATGGGTTAGGTTTCTGGTACGAAAGGGAGGAGAAATTCGAAAACGAAATACGTAATGTGATCTCGCAGTTGTAATCAGAATTGTCTACTGGTAGAGAGAGAAAAAACCACATACAATACAAAAAATGCAGATTAAAATTCCTTTTTTGCGTTGAAGTAAGCAAAAATACGCTCTTAATTTATAAATATGCATTACCAACACAAATATGTTCAAATATGCACAGCAGAATCTTGCACGGTGATCTCAAACAACGGGCCCGGGTCCGATTCCTGGTCGGGACAAGTCTGGGGTTTTTCCTCACCTGCGAGACAAACTGTCGGGTAACTTTAGGCCCTTGTGGTCCCCAGATATCATCTGGCCGTCATTATCACTTTCATCCCATGCTCGCCTAGCTGGTCCGGGTGAGGTTTTTACGGGGTTTCCCTCACCCTACAGGTGAATGCCGGATCAGAGACACACCCCCGCAAGACACATAGACGATACAAACAAAGTTACACAGTTCTGCCAGTGCTGAAACAAGCAGCCAGCTCAAACAAACACATTTCCCACTTGCTACGTACACGCTAGATGACCCGAGCAGCAGAACATTATGCGCCGAACAGTTGTTGGGAGCGGAGTATGGCCTATGGTCGTGGATCTCCGTGGGTGGTGGCGGGCCAACAAAAAAAAAAAAAAAAAAATGTACAGAGTGAGAGTGTGTGTGAATGGTGTGTCTCGTTCTATGTGTTCGTATTGTCTCGGAGGTGGCCCCGGCATTAGGCTGATCACTCATCCGGAGATGCCCTCCCTGTCCTTGTCTGGTCAAAAAAGTATGTATGTGATCCAAAGATAATGTGATAATAAGCTTGAGTCGCTTAAATGTTAAAAGGGAGAGGTAAAACTAAGATAAAGAAAGGAAAAAAGAAAGAAAATAAAATAAAATAAAAATTTTTCAAAATCCTTTCTTAGTGAGCATCTACATTATGAAACGAAGGTACTGTCAAAATTTCAAGTCTCTACCTGTTATAGTTTAGGCTGTACGTTGATTCTCTGTCAGTCAGTCAATCATTAAGTCAGGATAAAGCAAAGAGTTTGGCAAATCCCTCAAAGTCCTATTAGCGGGAATGCATTTCGACTCCAGCAGGAATCATCTTCAGACCTTATGGTTACGAGGGATATCCTCATCATGAGAGGTTTATGCTGATCATTGGCAACATTCCCTAGATATCCTAGGGTGTATTGAGGGTAGGCTATAAGGTGGACAAATGTACACATATCAACAAAACTTGAGTTAATGCTCTGTGTAAGGGAAAAAAACAGGAATGATAAGAAATAGTTTGCCACACGAGTGGCAATGATATTGTGAGAAAAGGGGTGGCAGTTAGAAAACACGTCGTCTCGCATGGGAATTGGAATAGAAGTTCCTTCCTGCAGAAATAAATGATACGAAATTAATTGCGGCGGCTCAGAGAAGAATAGCGATGAAAACAAGAACCCTGGGAGAAATTGCAAAGAAAAGAAAAGAAAAGAAAAGAAAAGGATGGGCTTTGCTTTTCTAGGTCGATGAGATAAAAACGTAAGCCTCTGTCATGGTTTTTACCTCTCTAAACAGAAGATAGCATCTGGCTGAGGTGTCAACAATACTTGAGTCTGATGTCACCACTTCCTTTCTGGAGGTCATCGAGATGTGGACACTCTTTAACCGTTAAATGTTAATTTAACCACAGTAGTCAAGTCAAACAAGTGGATCGTCTATCTGTACAATCACCAGGGCTCGGATTCTAATGACATGTCATCTTTTTATTGATGCTCCATAGACATTGCCAACTTGTGGATAAATCCTAATCATGGCCTCTAGATTATAGAAATGCATTTCCATTATTTCATTGTTTGTCATTGTATGCAATTTTATATTTTTAATGAATTTATTTCAATTTTACGTCATTATTTTGTCATTTTCGTGTCATTTGCTTCCTTATTTAGTCATTTTCATGCATTTACATAGAGTATATAAACTTCTTTGTCTTTGAAGTATTGTTTGTTTAATACAAGAAGGACACACATGGTGTTGAAGTGTTGACATGTCTCAGTCGGAAATGAGAATCAAAGATACGCCAAAATTTTGTATTATATCACTATTTTTATTAGTTTGACTTGGCACCAGAGTCTGCCACCTGCTTGGATTTCAGAGTGCAAACTACTGTTTACCCTCAATAAACAACAATATAATCCGTTAGACCACAAAAGGATGTGTCGAATTTTGACTCACCAGTGCCTCACTGCCACTATAAATTTCCGTGAGAAAAGAACATTCACAACATTACAGTTATTTACAGTTTTTACAATTATGTACAAAGTAGTCTATAACTTTTTGTGTTCAATAATAATTTTCATAAATAAAATATCAGTTTTTAGGTAATTTTTTATAATTATTAAGTCATTTTATTTAAAATTTAGGGTCATTTTATAGGTCATTTTTCAAACAATTTTAGGTCATGAGAATCCGGGCCCTTATAATCACAGTCACTCACGGGGGGGGGGGGGCAGCCATGTGACTTTCTCCACCGAAAGCATGAATCTTGCGATCTGTGTGACGCCAGAAACTGAGAAGAGGGGATGCGCAAGGGGGGCTTGAGGGGCGTGATAAGCAAAACTTTCTATATTTGAAGGGCCCAGAGGAAAAATGCGGTAAATAACATTTTATTTATTTTTTATATATTTATTTATTTATTTATAATTGTAATGAACATTACAGGTAGAAAACCCAATTACATTGACCATGCCAAAAATACAATTCATATATACAAAATAATAATAAAATTTTTTGAAATGTTTGCAGGATATATTGAAGAACAAAAGTCAAAACACACATAAACATTTATTATAACATTAAAGTATTGCAAAGCATTGCATAAACAATCGTCCAGTGGCGTAGCCAGATAATAACTTCGGGAAGGGTCGAAAGTGCCAGAACCCCGGAAAATTTTCAAAAAATTAACTAGTGAAAATGACATTTTACGCTATTTTAGCACTGAAAAACTAGTTAGCAAATTTATTTACTATACTCTAAGACATGCCAACTTAAACAAGAAATCGTTACCTAAGTTACCAGTATTTATTACCAGGGAACATCATGGACGTTGTCCACTAGTGCAGATATTGTGATCATGACTCCTAGATTATAATTGTGATTTTTTGATCATTTTTTGGTAATTTTTCCCCGTTTTTAATTTTTAGGTCATGTCTAGATTTTAATGTCATCATTTGATTACTTTCGGTCATTTTACGGTCTTTTTTCTGCGTTTCATATTTTTAGGTATTTTTAAAAATATAGTCACTTTGGACATCTCCATGTAGGCCTACATTTAATATATTACTAGCATGTGCCCGCGGCTTCGCCCGTGATAATTATTTCAAAAATTAAAAATTAAGAGCATAATAGTTAAATCATTATATTTATTAACACCTAAATCACGTGGACTACATACCACGATTAGATAGCGTCGCTTGGTAAAAGCGACCTCAGATTCGATTTCCTTGGCCCAGAATACCCCTGTACAGTGAGTTTCGTCCAAATCGAACAATGTTTGACCATATTTAGGCCTATCCTTCTTCAGTGTAGGTTGAAAATTTCATATGTCTACGGGCCTTGACATTCTAAACAAATGAATCGACCAGCGTGGGCTTACAACAATCTAGCGATCGCGATGCATTTATTACCACGGTATGACAAAAATAGCCAAAGCCAACTGCAATTGATTTGACATTGAAATGTATTACTGAAATCTGATGCTTCGACAGCGCTAAAATCACGTTTTCTGTCAGTTTTTCACTCACAACTCGCGAACGAAAGCTAAAATTAAAAATCCGGCTTCGATGCGCATTCGCCCACCTTTCAGCCCATCTATGTTTAAAATTTCAGATCTCTGCGTTCAGTAGATTTCGCTGGGCATCGTGGACAGACAGACAAACACGTCCTTTTATTATTTTAAGATAGCATGTGCCCGCGGCTTCGCCCGCGATAATTATTTCAAAAATTAAAAATTAAGTACCTAATAGTTAAATCGTTATATTAACACCTAAATCATGTGGACTATATATCACGATTAGATAGCGTCACCTGGTAAAAGCGACCTCAGATTCGAGTTCCTTGGCCCAGAAAACCCCTGTATAGTGAGTTTCGTCCAAATCGAACAACGTTTGACCATATTTAGGCTAATATTGATTAACCCTATAATAATAATAATAATAATAATAATAATAATAATAATCCTCTTCGGTGTAGGTTGAAAATTTCATATTATGTTTGCGTGCCTTGACATTAAAAACAAATGAATCGACCAGCGTGAGCTACAACATTCAAGAGATCGCGATGCTTTTATGTCGAAGGAATGACAAAAATAGCCAAAGCCTAGTGTAATTGATTTGTATTACTGAAAACTCATGCTTCGAAAACTCAATAAATACACGTTTTCTGCCCGTTTTTCACTCATAACTCTCGAAGGAAAGCGAAAATTAAAATTTCGGCTTCGAGGTGCACATTCCGACCCTTTAGTCCGCCTATGTATAAAATTTCAGATCTCTGCGTTGAGTAGATTTCGCTGGGCATCGCGGACAGACAGACAGACAGACAGACGGAGGACAGACACTTCCTTTTATTAATATAGATTAAAGAAATTTGTCCACCTCTTCTAAATATTATTTGGAGCCGCGAGTATAGTGCCATCATTGCCCTGAATTATGTTTATTCTAGGTTGAAAACCTTTCTTGAACTTGTTTATTCCCTTGTAGAGCCCCCTAATATTTCTGTCTTTACTATTTATCTCTAATTCATTTACTTTGTCTTTGAGATAGTTTTTTTTCTTTGTTCTGATGGTTCTAGAGCAGTGGTTCCCAAACTATGGGTCGCGACCCACTGTTGGGTCACGGGAGTAATTTCGGCGGGTCGCGAAAGGGGCGGGAAAAATTAAACTTGTTTTCAATATAATGAAAGAGTATTTCATTTAAAGAATCCAAACAAAATTTCCATAGCTGAAGGAAACTTTTATTGCTACCAAGTACAAAGTTAATAACTAAAACCATTCTTTGATAGAACTCAATTGCAATTCTGCTCTGAAATCCAAATTTAAAGAGTCGAGCCTCATCACATAATTATGTGATAGGGCTTTTTCCACTATGGTTTGTTTTTAAAAACAAGTACAGGAATAAACTTGCGTGGAAAGTGATTTAAGGTTAAAACTAACAACTTTTAATCCTGATATCGAATCTCTTGTAAATAAAAAACAACAGTTTCACAAATCTCATAATTTTTTTAAAAATAAAATGTACTAGTTGGACAATGTTCTTTATTGAAATAACCTTTACCATTTTTATTTCAACCGTGTTTTCTCAGCAGTGCATTTGAACATAGGCGTAACGAGGGGGGGGGGTCCCCCCATTGATTAAAAAAGGGAAAATTGTACTATTTATTTCATTATTGTGATATATCACCTTTTTTAAAAATCTGCTTATAAATTACTTAATATGAGTTTAAAGCGTGGGAAGCTTAAAACTCGTTATTGTGCATCTTAATTGTTAAAATTTTCCGGGGGAGGACCCTGGAACCCCCCCTCTCCAGATGTTATAACCCCACCCCATATGGTCGGCCTGGTTACGCCTATGCATTTGAACACAAAATACTATTGAAAGGCATATGAAAAACATGTGCTGTATTTTATATAGCCTATATTGGTTATCGTTGTGTAGTAGTGGGTCCCAGAACAAAAGAGTTATGGCCCATTCAGATAGAAAATTAACCGCAAACGTAACGTAAACATAGAAGCTTGCGGCCATGTTTTTCAATGTGACCATTCACAATGCATCACGTAAACGTGAAACTTAAACGTAAAATTAAACATAACGTAGAAGCTTGCAAACACCAAGCTTCTGCGTTATGTTTATGCGAAAAATAACGATACAACCAATCAGAGAACAGAACAGTAGACGGAAGTGGAAGTAGCCAAGAGATGGCGTCTATGAATGAGAAACCAGTCATTATGATAAATGGCATCCATTATATAAAGATGCGGCATTGAAGGAAAATATATGAAGATGAACAATAGTTCCCCAAGAAATTAACTGCAGTAGTAAATACAGCACATATAATATTCTGTTAATTTTTATATGTCTGCATACGGTTGTATGATGTAAATTTTTAATGGCCTACACACTGGATTTCCATGATCATCATGACCATGATACTAGGTATAGGGATCATATAAATATAAATTTTGCTAGGTTAAGTAAAACCCAAAACAGTTTTAAATATTTAAGTGCTAAGCTTTTTAATAAGCTGCCACTTAGTGCTAGAACTGCTACACTTAATCGTTTTAAAATAGTTATAAAAAATTGGTTAAAACTAAATGTTTTACAGTATCGACAAGTATGAAATGTCTGACATGAATGATTTAAGGCTTTAAGTTTATAGTATTATTTTTATTATATAAATTGTTTTGTATATTCTGTGGACAATGTCTAATACAGCTATATATTTTGATCTAATGACAATAAAAATGAATGAATGCATGTTTAATAGAAACATGAAAGTATTTTCGTCTGCTGCGGCCATTTTTATCAGCTGTTCACGTTCTCGTTTGTGATTGGTCGTTACCTACGTATAAGTTTTCATTGCGAATGCTCAGTGCCGTGCTAAAGTGTGCGTTTAAGTTTACGTTCTTACGTTTACGGTTAAGTTTCTATCTGAATGGCCCATTAGGGAACCGCTGTTCTAGAGTTTCTCGTTTAGCATTCCTGAGATTTTCGACAGTGGTTTCATTCGGATTGTGTAACCACTGTAGTTTCGCCTGCTTTCTTGAATTTAGCCTACTAAATTGTGAATTCCTGGGCCACGTGGCTGGGCGTTGGAATGTGCATGAGAAGCAATCCCCACTTATTTCTCCTCCCTTCCCCTGCGACGCTTGTAGTGCTCAGCTCTGATTGTATAAACTGTAGATACAGATTGCATTATTATTATTAATATTGTTATTGTTATTATTGCTATTATTATTGTTGTTATTATTATTTTATTATTATTATTATTATTATTATTATTATTATTATTATTATTGTTGTTGTTATTCAGGGTTTAAGCTAGAAGAAGAAAAAAAACCTTTAGCAAAAAAGGGAAAATGGATAAAACGTTTTTAGCGAAATGCTAAAATACAAATTTATTGCTGAAAGTTAATTTTAACTGCATTTTTTATGTAACTTCAAAATAATAAAAATAAAACGGTTCCAATAACAAACCGAACTATAAAGCAAATTATTAAATTTATTTTTTTCAAAACACTTTGGTTTGGAATTGAACACTTTTCTCTGTTTCAAATTGGCCCACTTCTCAAAAGCCTTGCTAAAATTATAGCATGTTTGCGAAAGTGGCTACAATTTCTTTCGCATTCCGCAAAAAAATGCGATCGTAGCTTAAACCCTGTTGTTGTTATTTTTATTGTTATGATTATGGATAGGTGCAGTTAAATATTCTCAGGAAATAGTGTAGTACAGCGTTTCTCAACCTTTTTGAACCCGAGGACCCATAAAATATCTAAAAAAATTTACGGACCCCTAATTTTACATCACAATTGAAAAAGAAGGCCTATATTCTTAATATTTGGGATATTAATTATAGGTCATTATAACGAAATATGTGAAAAAATTTTACTTCTTTATTTTCCATATTTTTTAATTATGTCTGCGGACCATAGGTATAGAAACGCTGGTGTAGTATATTTAGAAGCAGTGGTCTTAGACATTTTAAATAAATATTTCACAAACCTCGACTTCACGCGAACCGCTAAAATTTCAATGAATCAATAACAAACCTCGCACTTATGTCTTGTCTCTACAATTCACCGTCTCCCTTTAGCCAAATGCTCTCAATAAGTAATACCGTCCACTCCCTGTCTTTTTCCGGGACACGCTACTACTAGCGCCGCCAGTGAGCAGGAATGGGCAGTTACTCGTCAGCTGATATAGTTAACGTTTGTCTGTTGTGTTTTGTGTACGAAAATATAATATAAATTCTAGTAAAACAGGGTGCCCACGGGGGGGGGGGTTAAGGCGCAGACTGCGTCATTGAAATTTCTGGGAGGGGGAAATATTATCGTGTTTTGAATTTTCTGGCCGGGGGTTGAAAATTGTTGCAAAATTAGAGTTTTATATGTTAAAAATAAAAACGGCCAAGTTCTATAACTTCAAAAGGTCTCTTTTAATTCTTTATAAAGATAAAGATGAAGAATTTCGACAGCCATGGGCGTACCCGGGGGGGGCGCAAGGAAAAAAATGTATATTATTAATTATTATCGTCAGGTGTTTTTCTTTTAAGACAATTATTTTAATTGCAGACGTTTTACCAAATCGACAACATGGAAGCAGAATCCACAGTGGTTTAGGAAAGGGGGGTTCAGACCCCCAAGAGTCAAAACTTAAAATTCTATATTTGTATTTAAAAAATATATTTATTTAATTAAACAAGATTTGTTGGTGTGTCAAATATGATATAGCAGTTATTTTCTTTTCATAACATAATGAGTAGGCCTATTATGTCCACTGTTCCATGTGCTATTTAACTTTTCTTATAAATAGTAATAAGTATTATAATTTAGGTAACAATTTCATGTTTAAGTTGCCATGTCTTAGAGTATAGTAAACAAATTTGCTAACTAGTTTTTCAGTGCTAAAATAGCGTAAAATATGATTTTCATTAGTTCAACATTTAAAAATTTCCCGGGGGTGGACACCCGACTTAGGTAACATTTTCTTGTTTACATTGGCATGTCTTAGAGTATGGTAAACAAATTTCCTAACTAGTTTTTTAGTGCTAAAATAGCGTAAAATGTGATTTTCATTAATTCAATAATTTAAAAATTTCCGGGGCTGGACCCCCCACCTAGGTAATGATTTCTTATGCACATTGAAATGTCTTAGAGTATGGTAAACAAATTTCATAACTAGTTTTCAGTGCTAAAATAGCGTAAAATGTGATTTTCATTAGTTCAATATTTAAAAATTTCCCGGGGTGGACAACCGACTTAGGTAACATTTTCTTGTTTACATTGGCATGTCTTAGAGTATGGTAAACAAATTTCTTAACTAGTTTTTGAGTGCTAAAATAGCGTAAAATGTGATTTTCATTAATTCAACATTTAAACATTTTCTGGGATGGACCCCCGACCCCTTTTTTGGGGGGTATTCCAAACCCCCCCGGCACTTCCGACCCTCCCCGCAATTATTTTCTGGCTACTTATTATATTATTAATATAAAATACAATGTGGCCCAAGAAGTTAAAGCGACAAAAAATAAATTAATTAAAAAAATTTCCCCCCCCCCTAGAAATTATCATATGGGCTCCCTTGTCGACAGGCAATTGGGTTGGGGGTGAGCAATGAAGTTTGTGGGGTGAGCAATGAAATTTTGGGGGTGGGCACCCCTGAGTAAAATAATAAATAAACATAGGCCTAAAGAAAATGTCCGGTTATGTAGGTGGCATGATATGTGCCGTCTATGGTTGTAATAATTATTTTGAGGGTGAAATAAGTAAAATCGTTAATTAGAGTGTGTACAAGACTGATTCATTCAGATGTTCATTGGCTTACCATCCGAATTGTTTTACATGTAAAAATTTCAAATTAAAAAAAAAGTATATATTGTAGAAAGTATCTTGCAAATCGTATGAATTAAAATTTAAAGCTGATTTTCACGAAAATGTATTAAAGTGAAACAATTAGTTTTAATACTTATTAAAACAAAGTGTGTGTGGAACGCCATGCGGCAGAAGTGAAACTTTTTTTTTTTTTTTTTCAATTTTGGATTATTGGATTTTTCAAATTTTGGATTGTTTTTTTTAATATTGGGTTTTTGGACTTTTTAGATTTTGGATTTTTTAAATTTCTGACCTTTTTATTCTTTAATTTTGGATTTTTACATTTTTTACATTTTAGATCATTGAATTTTTTTAGTTTTGTATTTTTTATTTTGGATTTTTTTATTTTTATATTTTAGAATTTTATAATTTTGGATATTTATGTTTTAAATTTTGGATATTAAGATTTTTAATTTTTTTTTTAATTTTGGACTTATTAATTTTGGTTCTTTGAATTTTTTTATTTTGTAATTTTAGATTATTTAAATGTTGGATCTTTGATTTTTTATTTTTTGTATATTTTAATTTTGGATTTTTTAACTTTTTAAATTTTGGATTTTTTAATTTTTGGGCTTTTTCAGTTTTGGATAAGCCTAATCATTGAATTGATTGTTTTTTGTGCAGTCCGTTCCGTCACACCTCACTAATTTCGTGACGATTTTGAGCGTTACACAAGCTCTCGATTTACCCCTACCGCGGCTAAAGAAGTTTTACTTAAAAAAATAGCGTTGTCGTCATTTAATTAAGTTAGTTTAGCGGTAGTGTAAATTGTGTTATTTCCCGACCTAATTCCTGCATTATCAAGCACAAAAATAAGTTACTGTGTCATCAGGACTTTGAAAAACAAATTTATTTCTGCAGCTATATAGGTTCATTAAGTAGCTTCTGAGACTGCTGCCCATTCCCACTCAACAGATGGCACCTCTGTGCTAGTGGACAGTTTGAACAAAGGGAATAGAGTAGAGTGGGCGGTATTCTTATTGAGAGTATTTGCTTTAGCGAAGAAGTGATCATAGACCATCTCCATGGAGAGTAGAGTTCATACTGCAAAGTAGAGTTGGGGAATATTTCTTGTAACTGTTACTTTGTAACTGTTACATGTATGTAACGGTAACGACCTGTTACAAAAAATCAAAAGTAACGGTTACCAAAGCTCCTCCTAGGATATCTTATTTTCGTCTCAACCAAAGGCGGAACCAGAAAATACTGAAAGGAGGGACCGACACAGACGAAAGTTTGCTATTATTTGGAAATCCAAAAAATGGGGGTCCTCCCCCGGGATTTTTTTTATTAAAAAACGAGGGAAAAACAGGTCGTCCCTTTAGCTCTTCCCACTCGAGACATCTAGATGTGAATGGTGGAACTACTAGCAGTATTGGAAATTCTGACTCCCCCCCCCTTTCACCACTTCTTTACCCTTTCCTACTATTCAATCCGTTTTCTCCTTTACCCTACCTATCTATTCCTATCCTTTAAATTTTCGACCCAAGGAGATCCGAACACGGGACCGCTAGCATATTAGCCCTTCATCTTACCCACTACGCCATCGAGCAATCATTACAATGAGAAGCGAAAATTCATCTATTTAAGTTTAGACATCTGCATGAAATGGCGGAGATTGATCATTTCCTATTAATTGCATTTGTGTGAAGTGAAATAAAATCCCTTTAGGCAGGCCTACAGGCTGAGGTAGATTTCGAAGTGCTTTTGGTTTAATTTACTGTCCCTGCGCAGTTCTCTTCTTCTTTACCCTTGGCATGATAAACCCGCAATAATAACTGCAAAAAAAGGGGAAAGAGCACTTTTTTAAAACATTCAAATCTCGCCTTATATGAGAGCTATCGAGAAACTAGGTATTGATTTGTAGAGTACTCATCAAGAGCTTTTCAACGATACCCCACAAGACGTGGTTTCAAAAATTTCGAATTTCCATCCCCCACCCCTACTCGTACCCCTAAAACCCCTCGAATCGTTACTGTCACTGTGAACTCCATAGGGAGTACTCTAATTTATTCCAACAAAGTTTCTCTCTATACTTCATAGGGGCCGAGATATAATTTTTTCAAAATTTCAACCCCCTCCCACGACCCCCCCCCCCCCCACTTGGGCCAATTTTGCTCATTAACTATTGGGCCTAGAAATAACATAATAAAATTTGGTTCAAATATATTCAAAATTACGGCCGCTAGCGTGTAAAGATATATAAATATATAAGAATTCTGTATAGTTTCTCCAAATTTCTCAGCAGCTCTCCTTTTTCTCAGGGTTTTTTTTTTAATACTTTTATTTTTTGTTTTGATTTTTATTTCATTTATTTACTTATTATTATTATTGTTATTATTAGTTGCGTTGAGAAATTTGTCGGTGTCGAGCGAATGTAACTGGTCTAGAACAAAGTAACGTGTCGAGAGTTACACCCGTTACATTATTTTCACCTGCTCCAGTTACACGGACCCGTTACTGTTATTTCCACCTGCTCCAGTTACACGGACCCGTTACTGTTATTTCCACCTGCTCCAGTTATTCTGACCTGTTACTGTTACTCTCGCCTGCTCCAGTTACTCGGACCCGTTACTGTTATTTCCACCTGCTCCAGTTACTCTGACCTATTACTGTTATTTCCACCTGCTCCAGTTACTCTGACCTGTTACAGTTAATTCGAATATTTCTGTTACAAGTGTTTTATCCGTGACTTTCGCCTTTCGTTACATCTGTTACTTCCAATATTTGAAAAACAAAAATAATTTAAAAAATTAAAAAATTAAAATAAAAAAAAATTAAAAAAATAAGAATAAAAAATAACAAAAAATAAAAAAATAAAATAAATTTTAAAAAGTTATTTTCTTAATTATTAATGGGCGTAAAGAGTTCATGCATAGAATTCATGCTGTCTGATCTCATATATATTTCTTGCTTTACATACCACTTAAAAATTTATCAAAATACGATATTGCCTTTACTGGATAATTTAAACTTAGAATGTGGGTATATAGCGTGAAATATGAATTCAATAACTGTAGTAAATTATTCGAAATAATATTGATAATTTTACTACTAATAATAAAATCCCTATAATATAAAGCCACACGGCTGACTGACTGACTCACTGACTGACTCACTGACATTAATGTTTACCCACTTCCAGATGAGCTAGAAACTTGAAATTTGGTACACATATAGCTTTTAGGCTGTAAACCACAGGAAAATTCCAAAAAGTTTTTTTTTTTAATTTTTAGCCCTAAAACCCCCGAGTAAGGGTTCGCTCACTCACATTAACGTTTGCCCACTTCCAGATGAGCTAGAAACTTTAAATTTGGTACACATATAGCTTTTTGGCTCTAAACCACAGGAAAATTTCAAAAAGTATTTTTTTTTTAATTTTTAGCCCTAAAAACCTCCGAAAAAGTGCTCGCTCACTTCGAGATGAGCTAGAAACTTGAAATTTGGTACACATATAGTTATTAGGCTGTAAACCACAGGAAAATTCCAAAAAGAGTTTTTTTTTATTTTTGGCTCTAAAAACTCCCGAAAAAGGGCTCGCTCACTGACATTACTGTTTGCTCACTTCCAGAAGAGCTAGAAACTTGAAATTTGGTACACATGTAGCTTTTAGGCTGTAAACCATAGGAAAATTCCAAAAAAGTAATTTTTAAAAATGTTTAGCCCTATAACCCCCGAAAAAGGGCTCGCTCACTGACATTACTGTTTGCCCACTTCCAGATGAGCTAGAAACTTTAAATTTGGTACACATATAGCTTTTAGGCTGTAAACCATAGGAAAATTCCAAAAAAAGTATATTTTTTAAATTTTTAGCACTATAACCCCCTAAAAAGGGCTCGCTCACTGACATTACAGCTAGAAACTTTAAATTTGGTACACATATAACTTTTAGTCTGTAAACCACAGGAAAATTGCAAAAAGTCGTTTTTATATTTTTAGCCCTAAAAACCCCCGAAAAAAGGGCTCGCTCACTGACATGAATGCTTGCCCACTTCCAGATGAGCTAGAAACTAGAAATTTGGTATACTTATATCTTTTAGGCTGTAAACAACAGGAAAATTCCAAAAAGTTTATTTTCATGACGATAATCGATGTTTTTTACATCGATGGAAAACAACTGATGTATTTGCTACATCGATGTTTCTCCCCGACATGGATGTTTTTGTAACAAAAAGAAGATTAATAGGCTACCTTGGTTCTACGATATAATTTTATTTACAGGAGTTTAATTTCCCAAAACATTGATTTTTTACATCGATTGTTTTCATGGAAATACTTCTGTTTATTTATGAATTTTGCCTAATTTTCTTATACCATGGCCTTTTTTAAATATACATCGATGTTTTTTGTCTAAATACATCGATGTTTTCAGGCCGATATTATCGTCATGTCGATGGTTTTCTCCGATTTTAACCTCGATATTTTAACTATCGATTATCATCCCTAATTGAAAGCTAAATTTTACAACTTTTTTTTATTTCGGGGGGGTCCCTCCCTAGAGCCCCAGCCTTGGCTACGTCCATAACCGTTATGGGGGGGGAGATAAAGGGCATTCCCCTACAAGTGAGAAGTGATCTGGCGATAAATACGTAATATTCAAGAAAAGTAACAGGTAACGGTTATAAATAATAGTTACTTTCGTGTAACTGTAACAGTAACGTAACTGTTCCAAAAAAAAGTAACAGATTCCCATCTCTACTGCAAAGTGCAGATGTCTGATGTAGCAGTGTTGACCCATGGCAGAACCAGTGGTTCAACTCCAAAAAATATTTTTCTTAAAGATCCTGGAAATTGTGGTAATTAAACCTATCCAGCATGTTATACCCCAACAGCATTGAGGTCTGCTTTACGGAACTCATATTCATTTAAACATGCAAATCGTTTCCTATCGCAAAATATTCCACATCTGCTGAATATTTAATACAGTATAATTTTTATATATGTTATCCGATCTTCTACTAACAATTATTTGACACGTGTCAACGAAAAACGGGTAAAACCACCTTAAATCTCAAAACCTACTACCCTGCCATCTAGTGGGAAACTGCCTGACTTGCGGACAGCCATCTTTGTGCTCCGGCTTCCGAAGCTCAGCAGATAGTGTGACTTCCTGTTGAATAGCGCAGAAACTCGGGAAATCCCTTTTTTTATCCTTGTCATAAGGTGTTTCTAGCATCTACGGAAAATTGAGAAATAAGATTGAAACACAATCGCGTGAATAGGGGGCTATGTCATAAAAACTGAACTCATAAGTTGAATTATTTTTGCAAGATTAGGTATTATAATTTTTATGAAAATAAACATACTTGTGAATTCTAATATGAAATGTGACTTATCTGACTCTAGATCAGTGGTCTTCAACCTTTTTGAACTAATGGGCCATTTTCTTTTTGGTGAAAGACACACCTTATAACATCCCAGATGAGTGGATTAGAAGGTTCGGAAGAACTTTAAGTTTTCACGTCGTTTTTCCGGATATTCCGTTTTCCGGACGTTTCGACTTTGTAAACACGTCATATCCATGGAAACTCTTTGAGTTTTTTTATTTATCAGTTGAATCTCTTCTTGCTGTACCTGATGAAGGCCAAATGGTTTGTGCATACATACATACATACATACACACTTTCGATTTGGCTTGGTTGCAAGAGACACACTTTTTTTTATGAAAACATGTGACAGTGGTACTCTCTAACTGTGAGTATGTCACACTTCTTTTGTCACACTTCAATTTTTTGTTTTTGTTTGTTTGTTATGTAAACAATTGACAGCAGAACTCTCTAACTGTGCCTCGCTTCACATTTCCGACTTTTCCCGTGGATTTTCCAAAAATGTTCTTTCATACAAACCTTGTGCTGACAATTACGAACACAACAAAACAAAAATCTGCCAAATCGGTCGAGCCGTTCTCAAGTGATGCGGCAACATACATTTTGAGAATTCATTTTTAGGTAGATTTCGAAGAAAAATCTACCTATTGCAATGGATACCACTTCATGATTTTCGAAAAATTCTTTCATATCTTTACGTTTCATGCTCCCCTAAGTACGAAACCACCGCCCGTTCAAAAAAAAAAAAAAAATTGTGATATTTATATACCAGTATATATATATATATATATATATATATATATATATATCTTTACACGCTAGCGGCCGTAATTTTGAAGATATTTGAACCAAATTTTAATATGTTCTTTCTAGGCCCAATAGTTCGGACAAGTTCGTTAATGGGCAAAATTGGCCCAAGGGGGTGATCGGGGGAGGGGGTTGAAATTTTAAAACATTTTTATCTCGGCCCCTATGAAGTATAGAGGGAAACTTTGTTTGAATAAATTAGAGTACTCCCTATGGAGGTCACAGTGACACCAACGATTCGGGGTTTTTGGGGGTACGAGTGGGGGTGGGGGTGGGGGGGGATGGAAATTCGAAATTTTTGAAACCACGTCTTGTGGGGTATCATTGAAAAGCTCTTGATGAGTACTCTACAAATCAATAACTATTTTCTCGATAGCTCTCATTTAACGCGAGATTTGAATGTTTGAAAAAGTGCTCTTTCCTCTTTTTTGCAATTATTATTGCGGGTTTGTCAAGCCAAGGCTAAAGAAGAAGAGTGCTACGCAGCGACAGTAAATTACACCAAAAACCAACAATTCGGGGGTTTTGGGGGGTACGAGTGAGGGTGGGGTGAGGGGATGGAAATTCGAAATTTTTGAAACTACGTCTTGTGGGGTATCGTTTAAAAGCTCTTAATGAGTACTCTACAAATCAATAACTAGTTACTTGATAGTTCACATGTAAGTCGAGATTTGAACGTTTGAAAAGTGATCTTTCCTTTTTTTGCTGTTATTATTGCGGGTTTGTCATGCCAAGGCTAAAGAAGAAGAGTGCTACGCAGCGACAGTAAATTAAACCGAAAGCACTTAGAAATCTACCTCAGCCTGTAGGCTTGCCTAAAGGGATTTTTATTAATATAGATATATAATTTAAACACAATATCTAGCAGTTGAGTAAGTAATCGCGGGCGAAGCCGCGGGCACCTGCTAGTAATTATGTATTTGGACGAATCCTAAACATAAACATGTTTAGAAGGACTAAATCAATACATTTTACATTTAGGCGTAAATTTTACAATAATAATAATAATAATAATAATAACCATTATGATGATTGTTGTTATTATTATTATTATTATTATTATTATTATTATTATTATTATTATTATTATTATTATTATTGTCCCTGATCGCTTGTATTGCGTTTTAGCTCTGTCTGTTGTATGCTTTGTAAATGTGTTGAAAAATGTCTTGAAAAATCTGGCCTCTACAAAATCCCCCCCGCCCGAAATACCACATTTCCCACGACGCTGTGTCTCTACACTTGGAGAAGAGCTTCAGTAAATAAACTGAAGAAGAAGAAGAAAAATCATGGGTTCTTTAATCTAGCTGTACTTCGTATTAATCTGTTGGCGACATTGGAATAGTCGCGTGCAGAGTATGGCACTTCGCGAAGAAGGGGGCGTATCTCTTCAATTCCTTGAAAATTTTCACAGCTGATGGTGATGGAAATACATGCTTTACGTGTGCGAAAAATAAATCGAAATGACGTCGTCTTTCCTTTTTTCGATATTTTACATAGTTATGACAATGTGTTTAATATATCCTCCAACTGAATTTATTTCTGCAGGACTAACTATCCAAAGCATATTTTCTACTTGGCTGGGTAGTGAAAATGAGAATTTTGTGGAATATCACATTCGAAGAACAGTTGTCACAATTCTCTGTCATTCCTTCTTACCTTTTGGTAAGTTTCTGTTAATTGTAAATAAACATAAATGGAATTCGGACTCTCCTGATTTGGACCAGAATGTAGTCTAATTGAGATAGGTCCATCTTTCTGAACTGATGTAGATGTAGATAGTTATCTCGTTCTGTAGATCCTGTGTTGAGTGGGACTCAAGGATATAGAACACGTCAGATTACAATATACAAGCAAGTAATAAATAATGATATATAATATACTACACTATAAACTTATTCAAACTGGAAATACTCATCCATATTGTAGAAGGTGTGAGTCATTAAAAATTCCTTGAGAGATCCTTTGAAGGATTTGCTTTTTCTTTGAATACATAATAATTTAATGTTGTTTGGAAGCTTATTGTATATCTGTATTGCGGAGTAATAAGCGCCATTCTGAAAAAGTTTTAATGCATTAACCGGTCTATGTAAATCATTCCTGTTTCTAGTAATATGTTCATGAACACTGCTATTGGTTTGGAATCTCTCAATATTGTCTACCATATAACACATAACAGAGTATATATACTCCCCTGTGAGAGTGAGGACTTTTAATTTTTCAAAGAGCGGTTTGCATGATTCTCTCCTTTTCTTTCCACACATTATTCTAATTGCTTGCTTTTGTAGCTTAAATATTTTATCCCTATGGGTCGAGTTACCCCAGAATATGATTCCATACTTCATTATCGAGTGGAAATTTGCAAAATACACCATGCGTAAGGCATCCTGTTTTAAAACCTGATTCAGGACTCTTAAGGTAAAGCATGCTGAACTTAGTTTTGGAATTATCATTTCAATATGTGACTTCCAGTCGAGATGTTGATCAATTTGTAATCCTAAAAATTTGATATTACTAATTTCTTCTATGCTTTGTGTTTGGTAATTAATTACAAGGTTTTGGGTACATCTTTGTTTTGTTCTGAATTGAATAAAGTGGGTTTTTTCGATATTAAGCGTCATTTTATTGGCTTGGAACCATATATTTAATTCGTGAAAAGCCTTTGTAGCTACTCTTGCCAGTTGTTCCTGGGATTTTCCTGTTACAAAAACACTAGTGTCATCCGCGAAAAGCAATACCTTTGTTTCATCACTTAAGTTATGTGGCAAGTCATTGATGAAAATTAAAAATAGCAAAGGTCCTAGTATTGATCCCTGTGGTACTCCACTTCTAACTACTTCTAGATTAGATTTGTTTCCATTTATTACCACATTTTGAGTTCTTTCAGACAGGTATGATTTGAACCAATTCAGTGTTAAATTATCTATTCCATAATGTTCCAATTTTTCAATTAATAGTTCATGATTTATACAGTCAAATGCTTTAGCTAAGTCACAGAAAATTCCCAACGTATATTTCTTTTTATCTAGCGCTTCCAGTATTTCTGTGGTGAGTTTAAATGTAGCATTTTCAGTAGACATGCCACTTCTAAAACCAAATTGTGATGGTGTAAGTATATTATTCAAATTAAGATAGTAAACTATGCGGTTTATACAACTTTTTCGAATACTTTTGAAAATGAAGTTAAGAGCGATATAGGCCTGTAATTTGATGGTAAATTTTTGTCTCCTTTTTTAAACAGGGGCTTGACAATTGCATGTTTCATTCTTTCAGGAAATATTCCAGTTTCTAGTGAACAGTTAAATATATGGCTAAGGGGTTTACTAAGTTCCGAACAGCACATGATTACCAGCTGCATATAATGTTTGTCAATTAGGGAGTTAGTAAATACTCCCCTCATGTTAAGTGAAACAACCTCATTGAAGTGTAAATCTCAAATTCATGCATGATACAAGAGTTAAATTTTTGGTTCCCTAATCTGTGTACAGTGTATCTGGAATTGTAGTGGATAGCAGATATTCTTTTTCTGTCCCCCAATTTGTTTAGTTATTGAGGCATATTCCCAGGACACTGAACCCATTCACATGATATGCACGTGTTTACAAGGGTGTATCAATAAAGAACCGGACTAATTTTGTAGTTAACACATAATGACTTTATTTCATTCAAATTTACTCGCAAACTTTCGAAGTATTCTCCGTCTGATGAAATACAACTATTCCAACGATTTACCCATTGTTCGAAACGCTCACTGAACCCCTTTTTGATAGTCTGTTCAGTATACCCATGGCAACGTTCAACTCCTTATCACTTTGAAAATGGCGACAACGTAGCTCCTTTTTCACTTTAGGGAAGAGGTGAAAATCGCAAGGTGAGAGATCTCAATGCCCAATTGTTGGATGACATCTTGAATTGCACGCGCTCGATGACCCGGCGCATTGTCTTGGTGCAAGATCCATCCTGTCCTGGCAAGATCTAGTTCCTAAAGACAAATCCATTACATCTGCAACCTTCGCTATTGTTATGCGATGATCTCCTTCAAAGTTGCATCAATTGTGTTGATGTTAACTTCCATTTTTGCTGTCACGGGTCTTCCAGGGCTTGGAGACTCTTGAAGGTCTTCATAACCCTCTTCAAAACGTTTGAGCCACTCAAAGACTTGTGTTCTGCCTAAAGCATGGTCTGTATTTGCTTGCTGCACCATTTCTAAGGTTTCTGTAGAAGTTTTGTAGAACTTTATCGATGCAGTTTCAGTTCCATGTTGGGTAGAGTAAACACCATCTGCAATATTCGCGTGTAACTCCCAACTGAATCATTCTGAATGGCTGGGATTCACAGCACTGCTAGACGAAGGATTCACCTTTCTACGGCTAGCAGCCGTTGCACTCCAGGGCGGTTTATTTAAATACAATTAAATCAGTCTGGTTATTTATTGATAGCCTACACCCTCGTACAGGTGATACAATGTTTTTGTTTTGTTTTTGTTTGTTTATTTGTTTTTTTTTTTTAGCAAAGCAGGATGACCAACTGTACTTCTTGCATATTTCTTATCAGTTTCAGTACAGTGGCAGTTGCGCAATATATCGGAAATAGGTGGTCCCATATTAAGCACGGAAGTGCGTAACTCTATGATAGGGTCAAGGCCCATTTCCATTAGGTTAGGTTATTAACAGTGATATTGAGTAAAAAGGATTCAAGATAGTTTGAGAGGTTGTGCATCACTGAAACTCTCGCCCACTGACCTGCTTCACATACTTTCCCTGGTTGCCTAGCCCTGCATGCGCTTTTACCCTGGCTACGAACCTGCTCAATGCTCACTGTTATACCCTGATCATAAGTGCTAATTATTATATGACTGTATGAAAATGACCCTTGTACCATGTCGAAAATAGTGAAAAAATAAATACTTGTGGCACCCTAGCCCCCACTCCTGCTCACTAACGGGACCTGCCTGGGAAGGAGCGGTAGCGGCACCATTTGAACTACTAGCAATGCCATCTAGTAGGCAAAAGGTGAAACGGTTAAAAAAATTAAATAATTTATTTCTCCTTTCTTCTCTTCCTTTTCCTCTTTCATCCCTTTTTCTCAACTCCTGTGCACCCTACCTACCTATTTGGGACCTATTTGTAACAGTTAATTTTGTTTGCATCGACTGGTATTTGTATGCGGGACCACTAGCATTGTAGCTAGCAGCCTTATTCACTACTAGCATGGCTCCACCCACGATAATTATTTCAAAAATTAAAAATTAAGAGCATAATTATTGTTAAATCATTATATTTATTAACACCTAAATCATGTGGACTACATACCACGATTAGATAGCGTCGCCTGGTAAAAGCGACCTCAGATTCGAGTTCCTTGGCCCAGAAAACCCCTGTATAGTGAGTTTCGTTCAAATCGAACCTTTGACCTTATTTAGGCCTATGTTCAGTGATGGGAAAATTACAAAAAACTAGTAATTGGGCTGAGTTACAATTACTTGAGAAACATTTTACTTAATTACAATTACAAATTACTTTTTGAAAAAGTAATCAGTAAAATTACAATTACAATTACTTTACAAAATGGCAGTACCTAAAAATTCCTTCATTTTGGGGGGCACAAAAAGTAATCAGTAAAATTACTATTACAATTTACTTTACAAAATGGCAGTACCTATTTTTGTTTCTTTTTGGGGGCACAAGGCCATAAACTATCGGGGCATTCAGTGGTAAAGCAGCTTGTGACGTTATCAAGTCTCAAATTATTAATGAACAAACAAAACAAAAACACATCAACACCAATATTTCCAGACACATTGAATAACTTTTGTTAATATTACCTCTAATTTGGATATTAATTGCAAAACAGTAAAATGATGAAGATATAGCAAGCATGAGAAGCAAGTTTCAAAATATACTTAATTAAGAAATGTTCTTACTGAAACATTTAACTGAAAAAAGTTATAAATGGGAAGAAATAGATATTTATTTATTTTCCCACGGCTTACAATATTATGCATAATCTTTAAACATCAAATAATGAAAATATACATAGTTATTCCAATGCCATTTTTAAAATGTCTGATGTTATTGCATACCGAACACCGTTCTGTCTGCGCATGATGCTCTCCGTGCGTTCCTTTTTTAACCGAATGTGTAAATCGCTTCAGCTTCACTGGGGTTAAAAGGAAGGCCATGACAGTTCATGTAGCAAAACCCATAAAGTGGCATTTACAATAGTGAAACCCCCGCAACACGCGTCGTAATATTGCAGTATCACAATAGATTACATTTGATTAAAATTAGAAAAAGACGAATACCGGGATCCAGAATCCTACTATCAGAATTATATGTGAATATCACCTTGTTGTAAATCACTGGTCCTCATACAGCATACGTGAATTTTCAACGCCAGAAGCAGTATTTTCAGCAGAGCATCTAATGCTCGCAGTCAGAGGCGTAACGAGGGTTTTTTTTGGGGGGGGGGGGTTAAAAAAAGGAAAATTGTACAATTTTTTTAAAAGTCTGCTTAAAAATTACTTAATACGAGTATAAAGCGTGGGAAGCTTAAAACTCGTTATTGTGCATCTTAATTTTTAAAATTTTCCGGCGGAGCACCCCCGATCCCCCCTACTTCCAGACCCCCTGGATGTTAAAACCCCCCCCATATGGTTGGCCTGGTTACGCCTATGCTCTCAGTGGCGGACTCAGGGGGATGCATCCCCCCCCCCCCCCGAAATTTGAAAAAGGTTATATATGTACCCTAAGTGGTCAGTTTTATAAACTAATTGTATATGTAAGTTAATTTTATAGTATTCTTTATACCTAATCAAATCCCCCCCCCCCCCGAAAAAATTCTGCGTCCGCCACTGAATGCTCTGCAATTAACTTTGAAGTTGAGGTTAGTTTGAGCTTAGTTTTATGCTGTGGAACACAACCTTCTTCTCAAAGAAAGGGATATAAATAAATTTTATAGGCTGAGAGCAGCAATTTTCATTTCTTGAATACATCTTGAAATAAATGGAAACCATACAGAAATCTAATTAAATGTAGTATCGCTCCCTGTAAATTTCTCTGGCTGTGGTCGCCATTGAAAAAAAAATACATTCGACTTCCGCTCATCTCAGCTAATGTCGCATTGCCACGTTTTTCCGCAGAAATGCTGACTTGCCATGTCGAATGTCGCGTCGCTGCTTAAATCGCTACAGTTTCGCTGCAGCAAACTAAAGTGTAAAAAAGAACGGCTGATAGTCCATGCAGCAAAACCCGTAAAGCCAGAACTGACATTGCTTCACCACTGCTGCAGCGACCATACAGCGATGCTGGAACAGCTGTAAAGCGCTTTACGTTCGCTTTGAAAAGAACGCTAAATTCACCGCTGCTGCAGCGAGTAGAAGAAAGCAACATTGCCAAATTCGCAATTTGATACTTTTCGATTACTAAAATGTAACGATTACTCAAATGTAACGATTACAATTTTATTTCCAGAAGTAAATTACGAGTAAAAATTACATTTTTTAAAAAGTAACGATTACGAGTAAATGGGACCAAAAAAGGAATCGTTACTGTAATCTGATTACTTTTACTCAATTACTTCCCATCACTGCCTATGTTGATTATCCCTCTTCCATGTAGGTTGAAAATTTCATATGTTTGCGGGCCTTGACATTCTAAACAAATGAATCGTCCAGGATGAACTTGCAAAATCAAGCGATTGCATATGACAAAAATAGCCAAAGCCAACTGTAATTGATTTGACATTGAAATGTATTACTGAAAACTGATGCTTCGAAAACGCAAAAAAATGCATGTAATCTGCCCGTTTTTCACTTATAACTCACGAAGGAAAGCGAAAATTAAAATTCCGGCTTCGAGGTGCATTTTCCGACCCTTCAGTCCACCTATAAAAACCAATTTAAAATAAATTTTAAATAATGCTTTGCATGTAGTGTGGAGGGGAAGGTATTGTAAATTTTACAGAATGTGAAGAACCAATTCTAGTTTATTATTTAAGATATGTAATAAACAAAAATAGATTTTATAATTTGCTAGAATGTCCCACCTGTAATTATGAAATGGCTGAGGATGAAATGGTGAGGATGATTCATGGTATGTAAATATCCAATCTGGTATTTGCTTTTACAACATGCCAAATTGGCCGGCCACGGGATTTGAACCTGGGACCTCCCGAATGCGAATCCAAGATGTTACCATCTCGCTTGGTGAGGCGGAATTTGTAGTGTGTTTTAAGGAATAGGCTATAAAATGTATTTTTCTAATACTTGAAGAGAAAATTCTGGAAATAGTTTTTCAATTTTAGAATCAGTATTGTTATAGCATGATACAAATTGTTACTGGTGAGATAATAATTAGGCTCGCTGACGTCAATTGTTTTAAGTCATGAAGCAGCAATCTGGCTAATGACATAACAATAAAGCCGATGTGTTTTTGTTAATATTCTGAAACTAATTTTCATGATCTTTCTAAAATGGTCGCTTGTTATGAATGGACTTGTTGGGACTTTGGTTCCCAACCAGATGGGGTTTTTGGCTTGTCTAAGGACCAGATCTAAACTGGGATCTTTTACTGGATTTGTGGATGGACCAGATACTTAGGGGAGTCTAGTCTGGCCTTCACTTCCCCTAACCTTTAACCTTTCCCCTCGCAAGCTGCTCAATGCTGGTAATGCAGTTCACTGTTGTACTACTGTGTGTGCTATTAACTGTACTAAAATGAAAAACACCCTTGTACCGTGATTAACAAAATTACAATCACCAGAGCCTCTTTGGTATTACTCAGGGCCCACCACATGACAAAACGACCCTTGCACCTAAACACCTAATTTCAACAAAGCTCCATCCACTCTCGCCTGCCCGCTCACTTCTCCTGCTGCCTCTTGCTTCCGACCCAATGCACGCACCACAGCTTGCTTCCCCTACATCTCCTATCACGACTATGTACTTCCTCAGTGCCTATACTGCAGCTCACTATGTATAAAAATATACAAAATCACAGCTCATTACAAAAATAACCACTGAACCATACTAAAAATACACAAAATAAAAGAAATATTACAAAAATGACCCTTGCGGCATTCAAAAATACACAAAATAAATAAAATATTAAAGAAATAACCCTTGCACCAAATTAAAAATAATCAGAGCCAACATAATATTTCACAATTGAATCGGTCATTTAAGAAAGGGCTCAATGACACTTTTTTACAAAATGGATGTTATGAGGTAAATGGATTCACCAGGGGTAGATGCATGATTCTTTTAAAGAAAGACTCAATTGCACCTACTAAAGTTAATTCTACAGCAGCTTGAATATACCATTCAGTTTAGAAATGCCTCAACTCCAGGAATGGAGTCCTTTCAATACTGAACCTTTCTGATACCTAGCAGTGAATGTAAGACTTATGGTCATTGTTCCTTGATTTTGGTTTAATCAAGAGATGTATCTATAAGCTAGATAGAATTCTTTCTATCAGGGAATATGTACAAATCATTGTCAACTTAGCAAAACAAGGAAAATTTACAGTTTTATTGGTATTGGCTGATGACTTTCTACAAGTCTCAACATAGTGGCAAAATTATTGCAAAAGACTGAAACCTAAGTTTTTTAATGAATGTCAGTATGATTCAATGAACTCAGTACAAATTTGTGCTTCAACATACATTAGGGATATATATCAGCCACACCTCAGATGTGAAATATCCGCAATATCAATTGTGAAACTTCCTGAAAAGTGTGCTTATGAAAATAATGTTCCCATTTACACCAAGCAACATGTGTCAAAACTAATGTGTTATAACTAGACCGCGGATTTTTAGGTACTAAAAACTTGAGCTTTAGGCACCTAAATTAGGCGTTTGTTATACCTTGTTTAGGTTGTATAGGTTACAAAATAGGCTCTAAAACGACTTTGAAATAGAGTGACAGCGTAAATTTTATTAAAATATGAATAGGCCAATCATATCTAAAATTTGATATAACTCACATTATTGTGTTTTATAATAGCCTACTAACCAAATAATTAAATTCACTTCAAGTTTAATCCACATTTTTCAGTATTTTGATTCACTTAGATTAATTCTCATACACCATAGTTAGCCGCACAATAGACTACAAGTACCTTTTCTATATTTTCCATTGTGAAACTCTGTCGTTTGTCACTTAAAATCAGTTTATAGGCCGAGAATGAACGTTCCACATCCACTGACGTAACAGGAGCAAATTTGAGCCTGGCAGTATGTTGCATTACAAGTGGATGATCTACGTCACTGCCCTTTCCACTGAGTATATCTGCCGCTGCATAGAGAATTTGCAGACCTGTGTTTTTTTAAGCACATTGTCTATTTTTGTCCTGACTTTCTCCCCAACTTCACCTGGTGCATTCTTAATGTTGTCTTTAACTTCTTGAATTAAATCAATGTTTTCATATAAGGGGGTCCCTCTTCTTTCCAATTTTGAAATAATCTCCACAAGGAATGTGAAGTGAGCCGTGATATATGCCAAGTCATGCGGTATAGAGGAATCTTCCAACAGCTTCTTTGCTGTTGCAATGTAGGTCGATGCACCATCTTCCAGCTGCATTACAACACTTTTTATCTCGTGAAGATGACAATTGTAGTATTCAGCAGCTTTCAGCCACGTACCCCAACGAGTAAGTACAGGTTCAGGGGGTAAAGGGACATCAGGTAGCTCTTCCTGGAAGGCCTGAACTCTAGTTGGAGCTTTTAGAAATACCTTCTTTATGGTGGAAATCAATTTGTTGACCATTGGAAATTGTGACCTGACTTCCTCTGCTATGCGGTTGATACCATGCGCAAGGCAAGTCACGTGTACTAGTGCAGGATAAAAAACTTTCAGGAGCTGCATAGCTGCTACCATGTAAGCTGCCGCATCTGTGTATGCAAGAAGTACCCTGTTTTCGTCTATGCTATTTGGATACAACACTTTCAGACCATTGTTCACGAAGTTCGCTACAGTTTGTTTGTTAGTTTTCTCAAGTTGCTTCGTGCAGATGAGATATGCCCTAGAGGATGAATTTGGGTCTAATTTTCCAACAATCAGGTTTGCTACGTATCGACCACAAACATCGGTGGTTTCGTCGACTGAGATCCAAACATACGATTCCCCTATATCCTCCCGTATCTTACTCATTGCGTCATCGTAAGATTGCTGCACGTAATTTTTCCTTATTGTTGATTCGGAAGGAACTGATCGATTGCAATACTTCTCCAAGAACTTCCTAAATGCTTCATTTTCAATTGTTCTGAATGGAATATTGGCCGCTATCATTGCATGACACAATTCTGCATAGAAGTTGTTTTTGTTGCTCGTCTTCTCCAAGGATTGACTTAAGAGTAACTGTTTAGATTTTGATTTGCGCTCCTCATTGGCCTTGTGTAATGCCCCCTGGACATGATGTGATAGATGGGACTTTTTGTCACTTGAAACCTAAAACAAAATATAAAATTTGTAAGGTGGTTATTTACTTCTACTTTAATGTAATATTTTATATTAATATTAATGTATGACAAACTTCAGGCGATTTTCATTGTTTCCATAAAATGCACAACAACAAAAACAGCGAAATGCAATTTAGACTGGGTTCGAAGAGTTCTATACACGTCAGTTTACCGGTAACTCTGATTTACGGAGCAAAGAAATGTCTAACCCTAGCACTTTGGACAAAGAGATTTGATTTATTTAAATATGCCACCAGACTAAATTAATTTGAAAGTTAAAAAAGGGAAGAAAGTAAGTTCACTTCTAGCAGTGTGACGTTCATTGCAGGCCTACTGAATTTAATAAAAATAATACAAACTTGTTAAATGTTTAGACTACATACCTCTTTATTACAAGCTTGACAGAAAATTACTTTCCCATCCGATGTAAAACACGGAAACTCGTTCAACCACTGACGAATCAAACTTGACTTTGAAGTCCCGATTTTCGGCATTTTTGTTCACTTCACAGTTCGCACATTCACACCTTGGAATCTTCCACCAAACTGGTGTAGAGCAAGCGAAAACCATTTTTGGAGGCTCGTGGTCAGGAAGTACCGTTAGGCATTGGTTCGTCACCCTTTAAACAATAAAACTTGTCCTTGACAGCTGCAACTGTAGGGAGAGTGCAACTTGCTTGGACCACTGTGTCCCTAAATTTGAAATACAGTATATTGATCTAAAATGTCTTCGTTTATAATTTTCCGTACAATTATAGCACAAATTATATTTACGTTCCATTTAATATGGAATAAAAAACTAAGGTTTTCGGGATTTTGTGTTAATTAGGTCAAAATAGTCCGTAACGTTGAAATAGGCATTTTTAGGTGCTATAAAATTGTGTTTAATAGACGTAGATAAGTCTGAAACATAAATAAACTTAATTATTTTCAGATATCTGTCAAGGAATAAAATAGGTAAAAACCTAAAGATCCGCGGTCTATTAATCAGTTATAATTGCAATTCTGATATGCAGAAAATTAAGTGTTTTTTTTAAAATTGATTTTCGAGTTATGCTCCAGATAGATTCATTAAGCAGGACTTACAGAAGAACAAAGGTCTAGTTTTTTTTTAATCAGATTAACATCGTCCAGCATCAGCAGAACTCTACAGATTTGTGATATCTTGACAATCGCACACTCACATTAAAAAAAAAAAATAATAAATATAAAAAAACCTTGTCAAAATTGGCCGGATACGGGATTTCAACCAAGCCACCTCGCTCAGTTTAACGGTCTAGTTTGATAAGCATATGTGAAGGAACAGTGTTAATTGTCAAAGCTAACTGTATTGCAACTTCCAAAGCCTACATGAACACTCTAAAACAATATGTTGCCATGAGAACTGATCTGCATTTGATAAATTCCAATTTATTACCACAAAATAGGCACTAAATTAGTCTTTACTGCGGTACTGGTTAACCGATTTAGTCCAATATCAATAGGCTTCTTCCCATAGATGTTATAATTGTGTGTACCAAGTTTCTTGAAGATTTGATAAAGCGTATTTGAGTTATCGCATGGACAGACATTTTCCCGTCCCCCACACAATCTTAGAAAGTACCATTCTGGCACTTAATAAACAATGGTAACTTATTTCATTATGTTTGTGTATGAACTTTACTTTTTCAGGTTACTTAGTGGGATTACATCTACTGGGATATGCCAGTCCATGGGATTTATTTGGACAAGGTGGTTTGCTGTGGCGGGTTTTCGTGAATTCTGCACTTTTAATGCCTTTATGTACATTGTATTGTATCTGGTACTGGTGGCAGAACAACTGGAAAACTCATCCAATTCCCAGAGCACTTTCCAAGTTTTGCAATCCAAATGAAACTTGGACATCTGTAGCATCTATGATTAATATGGAGTTTAGAAGGTGAGTTGTCTCCAAAATCAGGCATTTTTAGGTTACAGTTGCAAAGTGTTAAGAAAAAACAGCTCTGTGTTTCTGTTGAAGCGTCATATATGAACAACGATCAATTTCAGCACTGTAATAGAATCTACTTAAACAATTTACTTCTTCCCAATGGAAAGTGAGGTATTTGATGTAACTAAATATGCCACAGATTAAGCAGCGGAACAACTTTTATGAAATAGAAATATTAGTTAAATACCAGCACTGTGACTTGGACCCACAGAAATGTGCAGGATCAGTTGCGCCGACTTTTTAAAAACATTGGGTGTGCTCAAAACCTTTTTTTTTATTTTGGGTTTAAAGTTTATTTTCCTTATCATGTATGTTGGTTTTTACTAGAAATGTTTTTCCCCTGTTTTTGTAAGTTGCGCACTAATCTCTTGTGGCATTCCTGATATGTGAACGTAAGACTGACTTCTTGCGCACAGCGTTTGTTTACTTTCTGCTAATGATGAACATTGTTGAGTATCTTCGACATTTAAAAAAAAATAGCAGTAGCACTGATCTTGTGCTCCTGAGACTGAAGTTGGCGACAAGGCCGACTAGATGTAGAATAGCCCCCCCTGCCTTTCACAAGGTCTAAAGACCTTGCCCTTACCACACCCTTGCCATGTGGAGCTTAAGTGGTTGGTTGCTATGACAACCGTGATGTCACCTGCTTTGTTTTGTCAGTAGAAAGGTCTCGCTGCTTCAAATGAGACATCACAGCTTATGTATGTTCCCCGACTCATGACTCTTTGAGTATCCAACAGTAAACAGTAAGGCGTGGTCTCTCTGCCATGAGCTCTTGAGCAGGAATTCAAAGTAATTCAGGAAAATTGGTTGTATTACATAAGTTCTAGTTATGAAAGTTATGAAATTTTTGTAACAATTATAACACTAACCTAACCTCTAAGTAGTCATACATACATTTTATAGGTTGAGATTTCCATAAGTTATCCATAGCTCTTACTCACTTGCATTTGGACATAACTGCACAAAAATTGAATTCATGTCTCTTAATCTTAATTTTGCTATGCAGCGAGAATCTATAAAAATTGCTTAAGTTTCTTTTTGGACTACTTTTTTTACTTTAAAAACCGTTGGAATGAATATTTAACATTATACATAATCTACTATATAAAAACCATCCTTTGTTATTTATCATGAACATCCAACACCACCTGTTAACAAGACAGTCTTCAATTGTGAGAGTAATTGCCATAGCAACTGAGGAAAAAAGAGAATTGAATGACTTGAACAAAACTCACTAGAGGGGTTTTCTTGGGCTGGGGAACTCAAATCGGAGGTTGTTTTTCTCCCCGGGCATTGCACTTTAATCGTGAAATATATATCTGTTATTTTACCATTCCATAAATAAATGGTGCAAAAATCTGTTGCGCAAACTTTCTTGAATATACGTGTTAAAGGCTAGCACAGAAAAAACTAAATTGTAGGGACAATTAAATTTTATTTCTTGCATTTTCAGAAAACCAATAAGTATCTAGAATGGAAAGCATCAGAGTCGGTCTTTATATTCAATGCTTTTTACCGTGAAATAATAATAATAGTAATAATAATAATAATAATAATAATAGCAATAACAATAATAACAACAACAACAATAATAATAATAGCTTGAGGTATGCATGGTTTCCTTAATCTCAAAGGCAAAAATGTAAGATACATTGAGATATAGCTGAACAATAGAAGCAAATGCTGCACTAATGAGTTAGGCCTATTACAAAGAGCATACTGGTAAAATTGGGTGGCCTGAGGTTTGATTTGAACCCAGGACCTCTTCCGTATTACCCTATACCACCTTGCTCTCGCTCTAATTTTATTGATTTTGGTGTGTTCATTACGACTGTGGTGAACTGACTATATGTCACAACAATATCTAGATTATAGTTTTCTTGTTACTATGGGCCAAAAGAATATTCATATTTTAATCAAAATGTATGTTCTGAAATTCACATTTAAGTAATGTTATGTCGTGTTTATCTTGGTACCTACTAATTTTATGAAGAAACGTATTTAACAAAAAATGTTCTTTTTAATTTTCTCTACAACTTTACTGTGGTAGGTTTTCATCTATCGACTACTGTAATGGAGATAATCTAGAAAAATTGAAAATGGATAGGAGTAAAGTACCCCATAAGTAATTTTTGCAGAGAAACGGATATAGCCATTTTATTAGTCACAGACAAAATCATTGGGGATGACCAATGTGGAATTAGGCAAAATAGATCAACCATTGACCAAATATTTTGTATTCGCCAAATCTTGGAGAAAAAGTGGAAATACAATAAATATGTTCACCAGTTATTCATATTAAAAAAGCATATGATTCAGTTAGGTGAGACTAATTGTACTATATTTTCATTGAGTTTGTGATACCCAAGAAGTTAGTTAGGCTGATCAAAATGTGCCTAAATGAAACCTATAGCAGTGTCAGGTTAGGGGAACTTATGTCAGATAGGTTTGCCATTAGAAGCGGCTTGAAGCAAGGAGATGCGATATCAACAGGGCCCAGATTCTGATGACCTAAAATTGTTTAAAAAAATGACCTATAAAATGACCCTAAATTAAAAAAAATGATTATTGTACACACATTGTTATAGACTAGTTTGTACATAATTGTAAAAAACTGTAAATAACTGTAATGTTGTGAATGTTCTTTTCTCACGGGAATTTATACTGGCACTGAGGCACTGGTGAGTCAAAATTCGGCACATCCTTTAGTGGTCTGCCAGATTATATTGTATATTGAGGGTAAACAGTAGTTTGCACTCTCAAATCCAAGCAGGTGCCAAGTCAATCTAATAACAATAGTAATATAATACAAAATTTTGGCGTTTCTTTGATTCTCACTTCCGACTGAGACATGTCAACACTTTTACGCCGAATTTTTTCCTTCTTGCATTAAACAAACAACACTTCAAAGACAGCACCGCTAGCGACGAAAAAAAGTTAATACACTCAGTATAAATACATGAAAATGACTAAATAAGGAAGCAAATGACATGAAAATGACAAAATAATGACGTAAAATTGAAATAAATGCCCTAAAAATATAAAAATGCATAAAATGACAAAACATGACCTAATAAAAATGCATTTCTATAATCTAGAGGCCATGACTAGGATTTATCCACAAGTTGGCAATGTCTATGCAGCAGCAATAAAAAGATGACATGTCATTACAATCCGGGCCCTGGTTATCACCTTTACTTTTTAATTTCGTTTTGGAATATGCCATTAGGAAAGTTCAGGGAAAAAAGGTAGGCGTAGAATTAAATGGCAGACACCCGATTTTAGCTTATGCAGATCATGTTTGTCTGTTTGGCAATGAAATAAATCGAAAGAAATGCAGAAAATCTTTTCAATGCCTTCAGGAATGTTGGATTGGAAATCAATACAGAAAAAACTAGCTAAGTGTATGGTCATGAAACATCAAAATAATGTGCTGCAAAATATTACAATAGCCTGTAAATCATTTGAAGAAGTGGAGAAGTTCAAATATCTGGGAGCAGTAAGGCCAGAATTAAGTCAAATCAGGAAGTGCCTTCTTTTATGCAGTTCCGAAACTCTTTATCTTCTCGTCTTCTGTCCAGAAATCTAAAAAATAAAGATTTATAAGACTATTATCCTGCCGGTTGTATTATATGGATGTGAGACATGGCCGCTTGAAGAACATAATCTGAGAGTGTTCGAAAACAGGGGGGCTTAGGAAAATATTTGGGCTAAGAGAGATGAAAATGGGGACTGGAGAAAACTGCATAACAACGAGCTTCATGACCTGTACTCTTCACCAGATATAGTAAGGGTAATTAAATCACGGAGGGTGAAATGGGCTGGACATGTTACGCTCATGGGAGAGGAAAGACATAATCTAAAAAATACCGACTGGGAGACCAGAAAGGAAAAGACCACTTGGAAGACCTAGATGTAGTTGGGAGGACAAAGTTAGGATACAGTTAAGGGAAGTAGGATTTGCAAGGGATGATTAGATGGAGTTAGCACAGAATAGGGTTGAATGGCAGGCTCAGGTAAGTGCAGCAATGAACCTTTGGGTTTCATAAAATAGATCATATTCCTTTAGCTTGCTATGAGTAAGTAAGCAAGCATGCATAGGTATAATAAGATTTAATCAGTATC
The DNA here is from genome assembly GCA_964059195.1 of Ectobius pallidus. NCBI lineage: Eukaryota > Metazoa > Arthropoda > Insecta > Blattodea > Ectobiidae > Ectobius > Ectobius pallidus. The sequence continues at coordinate 9,498,090 of CAXKWD010000006.1, forward strand.
CAGTAAAATTTGGGACAGGCTACTCTGACTGTATCTTTATTTTTTGTAGTCATAAGTTAATCTGTGTTTGTTTTGTTATAGATTAATTGTTAGCATTACTTTTAAAATCTTATGTATAGATCTATGTGAGTTGTATTTCCCCACATTTGACGAAGCCATGTATTTTCAGTTGAGGTGTGTATGTAGAAATGCAGTTTAGGCCTAATCAAGCAATTTACTTTACATACGGTTTAACTCCAATTATCTTGCTTTATAGGTCAGCAAGTTTTCAATCACCTTCTTATTAAATTCTGGTTTTTCATTCAGCGTAGTCTTTCAATAGACAACATAGCTAACACGGCCAGTCTCTCTTTCCTTAGCATTTCTAAGATAGAATTTTACGCTTTTCAAACATGAGAAGTAGGCCTACCATTCTTCTGAAGTAGTTGTTGGTAAGGTGATAGCTGTCCATAGACTTTCACAACTTCTGAAAATGGTGCCTGTAAGTTCTTAGAGTATTGGAAAAACTTCACGCTTACGTCTTACAATTTCAGGACAGGACAGCAATTTTTGTTTGAATCACAATTGTATTCTACCCGCTCATTTTGAATTGTTTTTAAAAGACTTTAAATGGCAAAGAACTCTCGAAATGTGACTTGAACATTGAGGAATATGCCTTGATTATCGGAATCTGCCTTTTCATTATGCCCTCCTAAGGCCAACTAGTTTGTTCCACAAAACTTGATACAGCCAATATTGCCTCTTTTTTTCTGATGTTGTTATGACGCTCATCTGCTGCTTAAGAGCTGAACATGAACTCTCCTGAATGTTTACTCTTCCCTGCATGGCCAAGTTTAATGAATTTTAACCACTTTTTTATTTACAATTAGTTTTCTAAAATCGATTATGCCTTTCTAAGTACAGCTAAAGTCCCCACCAAACAAAATACACGATAACAAAATAGCTTGTTTTAATATTGTAGCCGACCAACCATTTGAACTTCTTACAGACATCATTATTGAAGCGCCTCATATACACGGCTTATTGCAGACTACTTTATATCCACATCACCTAATTCCACATTTTCTCTGGATTGTCAACTTACTGAAATGAAATTACTATAAATATTGAATGGAATTGCCACACATTGTTGATCTTGTTAAACTTACAAAAATTGCACCCATTGTCAAAAGTTAACACTATGAATTTGCTCACAAAATGCAGTTCTGTTTCGCGTGAATTCAGTGTCCTTGAAAAATTTGCTCAGATTTTTAGGGAAGGTGGCATGTTATAGTATACCATAAGGAGGTTTATTTGTCATGCAAGGTAAAGCCATTTTTAAGACCAGATTTTTTATCCTTTTCATAGCTAGTTTCACATTTGATGTAAACATTCAAGTGAAAATTATAAACTTGAAATCATTATGAAATTGCTGGTTTCCAGTAATGACAACCATGACACAGGGATAAAAACCTCACATTTTAATATCAGTAATCACTCAATTAGTCTGACTGTTCCATTCATATGCCCCATGTTTGATGTTGGCCAGTAATGTTTAGCAATTCCTCGGATATAGAGCAATCACAATAATTTAATCTTATAAAATACTTGCTATTAATATGAGGATGTGATTTTATCTGATAAAACATTAGCTCATTACTGGAAATGTAGGTATCAACATGCAGTGACTAACACGTCACATGCTGCCAGTGAACACAATAAAAACACATTATTTTATACAACATAACTTGTTTGGAAATTGAAATAATATAAATGTACATTGATTAAAATCACGATTTCAATTCAGTGCAAGCCAGTTTGTGTGCTTTCATTCTGTTCTGTTATCTTACCTGAATTAGGTGAACTATGTCTTATATGCACCATTGGTAGCACTAGTCACAACATGGTAACTCAAATCGATTCATGGATGGTTGATTCATTGTATGGCATGATCTCGCAGCTGTTAGTTTTGTTTTTATATAACAAAGCACGAAAGTAATTATTAGTTGTATAATCCTTTACATTTTTATTCATGGAATAGTTTTAATAAATCCAACTTGAGTTTACGAGTTTCTTCAGATAAATTTTCTCCTGCTGTACAGACACGAATCTATTAATAAACTCGTAAACTCTCGTGGGATTACCTATGACAATTCAACTTTTATGAATTTCGTATGTCAGTAGCATGTATATAATCATTTTTATATTTCAGAATTGACAAGATTTGTATAGAGACGAACACTATAATAAAAGTGATAGCAACAGACAACTGGATTTTGAAAATCACACCATATTGGATGAACGTGGCTCACCAGAGTGACTCTGCATTGATTCTGTGCAGCAGCGACTCCCATCAGATTGCACCCAGCAGTCCCGGAGGGGTTCAGTTCCTCAACATAGAGATCAAGAGCACTCGACCTGGCGTTAAACCATTCTTCATCAGGTAATGATCCTTTTAAAAGTTTGGTCTCATCTCATTTAAAAAAATGCATATTTGCAGTGGTGCCAATTTTTTAAAAACATTGGGTGTGCTCAAAGATTTTAAAATGTTCATACTCCTGCCCCTTGGTTCATGAAATAGACTTAAATAATATTGATATGACTATGGTTAAATAAAGAACTGTAGGCCTGCATGAAATGATTTCATCGTGTCTGATGACAAACTTTATACTCCACACTCTTGTCTTAACCACAAGCATATAATCTTAATTCTTAATTCAACTTTTCCGCACTCTCCTTATGCATATTCTGAACAGCAATGTGATTAAATTTTTTTCTGAACACATAAAAATATGGCAGTGGATGAGAAAACTGTGTTAACAGAATAAGAAGTAAAAAATTAATGAACTAAGAAACGACTTCAAACAATCGTGAATGAATTGGAACAAGAGGAGATAGTACATGTATGTCAACAATAGCCTGATTTTCACTTTCCAGCAATTCAACAACGAAACATGTTTTAGTAATGGTGACAAAAATAATTTAACAAAATAGGCCTACAGCAAATTATTGGGTGGGCTCCCATGGGCCCATATAAGTTGGCGCCTCTGCATATTTGTATTAACAGAGACAATCAGTTTCTGAAAAATACAGAGTCACAAATGCCAACTGCTACGGAATTTCCGTAGTTTCTACGATTTTCTTGACTTTACTACGGCAATACGGAAATTGTACTGAATATTACGGATTTTACGAATCCCAATATCTATTTTTAAAATTTTTCGTTTCTCCCACAAACATAAAAAAGTTAATGTATCAGCAGACATGCCAACTGTTATCATGAGAAATAGTTTGTAAAAGAAAACACCCGTTGTGTTGGCGACATTGGACACTACAATCTTTGACGTGAGTGTGTGTTAACCAAAGATGTTATATCTTAGTTATAACACAATTGTAATTGTAACACCTTTGGTGTTAACATATTTCCTCTTTTTCTATTATCACTGTAATGCCGCTGACAACTGCCGACTTCGTTGCTTGCTAGTTTTATTGAGTGTTGCAGTGGAAGTAGAATATTGAGAAAATATGTTCTGTAAACGTAAAACCAGTGATGAGTATGATGGGCAAAAACGAACTGCGCCAAATCAACAGTATCGAAAGCAGTATACGGAAGAGTTTCCTTGCCTCGGACCTTCAAAAATTTCACAGAATCACGTATTTTGTGAAACCTTTAATTGTGATTTTTCGGTTAAACATGGAGGACGCGATGACTGTAGACGCCATGTGATCTCAAAAAAGCATCTTCATACTCTTCATACGTGGTAAGTTTATAGGCCTGTGTTTAGTGCATATTGATGTTTGGAATTGCGTACATTAATTTGCCCGAGACGTTGAGCCCCCCACCATCCGATTAGACTCACACTACTGATAACCACCTTTCAAGGTTGGCATCTCTGCAGAGTATTCATGGAATTGTTGGATCAGTGGTGGGGGTGCAGCAAGGGCCATACTAATAGACATTACTCACATCTCTTCTCAAGATTGTATCACCTGAGTAGTAGATCTCAAGTAAGACGAAGACAGTTCATTAGTCCTCCCTGCAGATAATTTACTCGAGCAGTACAAGATCCAGTTCTCAAGTGTTACACGGTCTCATACATTGTTTTTCCATAAAACTTGAGGTCGAGAATAGAAGGTGGTGGGGGTATGTTACCTGTGCCGACAGATGTTGCTACAATAACCTCTTCCCTAGGCATTTCCTGTTGGTCTGTCTTCTGTAATTTTGCCATATTTGTTTGCTTGGTAAGGTCTTTTCTTTTGTAGCTTTATACGTAGCAACTAGTAAAATGTAAAAATGTAAAATGAGATTACATGGAATACATGCTAAGATTACTCGGAAATATAGCCTTATTTTAATTTTAATTTATCACGAAATAGGAAAATTATAGTTAGGCCTATATTATGTACTGAAATATTGAGGAATGTTCATATGATTATAATAATAATTATAAGAAACCTAAATAATCATGGCTATGGACAGTTAACACTAAACTTAATGTCGCAAGAGTGCAGACTTATTTTTGTGCATTATAAGATAAGATAAGATAAGATACTTTATTGTCATAAACGCTTACAGTTGGTTGAGCATTGCTCAAGTAAACAGATGACTCGTTAGATTAGAATATATAACACTAGAAAAGAAAAGCAAATGTATAACACTAGAAAAGAAAAAGGAAATGTATAATACAAGAAAAGAAAAGAAAAGGAAATACAATAGTGGACAAACATTATAATAACAAAAAATATAAATATTTGTAGACTACTTTGCAGTCCGTAATTACAAATTGTTTGAATAGTGACATCATCCTCAGGGTACACTACACTACCAGTTGTAAGTTGTCTGCCATGTATTCGGCAACTGAGTAGTATGCCTTATCTAAGAGTAGGGTCTTCACTTTCTTATTAAATAAATTTAATTCTGTAATGTCCCTAATCAAGTCAGGCAGTTTGTTATAGGCCTTAATACCAGCATACAGTGGACTTTTTTCATATAATTTCAGTCTGTGCATGGGAGGTTTTATTTTATTTTTTGTTCTGGTTTCATGACAGTGCTGGTTTTGTGATTTATATATATCATCAAAATTTGCATGTATGTACTTGTTAAGTTCATATAGGTATTGTGACGGTTGAGTTAATATCTTTAATTTTTTGAATAAAGTTCTACATGATTCTTTTGGATCTACCTGTGTTATTATGCGGATTATTTTTTTTTTTTTTTTTTTTTTTTTTTTTATAATTATATATTATCCCATTATACAAATGGGAATAAAAAATGTATTTATAATAGAAATCTGAGGGTTGCTAATATTTACATTGAATAGGACTCTTTGCCATAGTGGTAAATAAGTGGTTTATCTAGCCAATTATAGCCATTCACACATAACAAGTTCATTTGAGTCATATTCCAACTTATTTTATTTTTCTTGTAAGTTAGCTTTCCTCATTGAAACATTCCTTTTTACTTCTCTGCCCATACCATAGCTCTATAGGTAGAGGAAGTATTGTTTTCGACCCCCCAAATTCAAAGTTGAGTTTTTTACATAAATACAGGTTTTGAGGTCCCTGATTCCAAAAATACTATTTTCAGAAACATGCCTGTGTGTGTGTAAACAGCCTAGATTAGGGTGACCAGACGTCCCGTTTGTAACGGGATTGTCCCTTTTTTGATTGACTGGTCCCGGTGTCCCGACAAAAGTTTAACGGGACGTAAAATGTCCCTTTTTTAAAATTAATTTCTTATTGTCCCGTCAATATGCATTTCCGTGATATATCTTGCGTAAGTTTTTATCATTTTCTGTTAGAACAACCAAAACTTTTGCAAGAAATACAGAGCTGCAAAAAATATCAAAGAAATACTGGTCCAGATCCCGGATGCACTGCATCCGATGCAGTGAACTATAAATAAGATTTTGACTCAGAACTTAACTTCTAAGATGTAGACAAGGATTTGATTGAAGTATCTTTAGAATATTATTTAATATTATTTAATTGGTTTAAATTAAAGTTTAATTACTAAGTTATAGAATATGTATAACATTATATAATTATTATGGATTCAGTTTTCTCGATAATCCATAAGACATGCATGAGTGTCCCGTTTTTTCATTTTTGAAATATGGTCACCCTAGCCTAGATCCAGAACCGAGAATCGTATGAAAACAAAATTTTGTATTGGGTCAGGTACCTTCTGAAGATGTGATGCGAAAATTGCTATACAAGTTTCTCTTATTTTTAAGGGGACTTTACATGGAGAAATGTTTGTTTTTCATGATTTTCTCGAAAATGGCTCTTAACGATTTTCATTAAATTTTGCACATGGGTTGCTTATACTAGGAACTAAACTTTCATTTGAAACATTTTAGCTAACAAATTCTCTGGAGGGTAGTTATAAGCCACCCATTGTGAATATGCGCTCTTTGCAATACAGCCTCATGTAACGGAAAATTGTATGAAAACAAAATTTTGTATTTGGGTTAGGTACCTTCGAAGGATGTGACATGAAGATTGGCAACAACTTTCTCTTATTTTTAAGAAAAAGAATATTTACATGAAGAAAATTTTGTTTTTTGCGATTTTCTAAAAAAGTCTCTTAAGGATTTCCTTTAAATTTTGTACATGGAGTATAGCCTACTAAGAGCTAAAACTCTTATTTTTTTTTTTTTTTTTTTTTTATTTTTTATTTTTTTATTTTTTTTTCAAAAAAATTCTCTGAAGGGTGGTCATAAGCCACCCACTGTTTGTAGAAACTCTTGTCTTGCGTGGTGAACAACTGAATACGCACTCTTTCACGGCCTCTTATTCTATTTAAGAATGTGAAGTGAGAAAGATGTACTGTTGGCGCCATACACAGAGTAAAGAAATATCTGAGGGGAATATTAATTGATAAATTTCGGAAATTATTCTTTATGGCAGAAAGTTCATTAAACGTTTGCAGTTACTTTTTTTTTGTAGTAGTTTGTCCATAGCCTGTGCTTTTAGTCTCAACATTCAAAGAAGAGTGTATAAGGTATTTATAGCAAAATTAGCATAAAATTGTGTAGGGAACCTTACTCAAGTTTTTAGCTAAAACAAAAGCAAAACCACACGGAATTTAAATAAAATTCACTTTATTGGTCAATTCTTAACAATTGCAGAGAGATAAAGGTCAGAAAAAAATATTGCCCTCTGATGAGATTTGAATGCATGCATGACCTTTGGATTTCCACACCCGCACACTTCTCGGAGCTAAATGAACCATACTGGTGACTGCTATGTTTGACTGTTTTACCCTGTTGCAAAGATGTTTATTGCTCTTGGGCATCATTTATATCCATTGTGGAAGGAAATCAGGAAAAATACAGTTATTAATCTTTTATGTTTGTTAAAGAAGTGCACCATTTTCAGAATCATATACAGTAGAGCCTCGGTAATTCGAGCCCCGGTATTTCGAGGTTCCGTGTAATTCGAGCTGGACTTAAGAAAATTAAAATTTTCCATAAAACTAGAGTAAAATCCCGTTTTTATATGGTGTCCGCATGTAAGTTTTACGCACTTCCGAAAGTGTTATATTTTGAGCTTTCTTTCAATTTTTTCATGTACAAAAATGCAGGTAAAACTGTCCCACTTAAGGTTTTTGTTCATAATACACAGAAATAACCTTGGCTTCAGACTGCTAATGCATTTCTATTACAGACTGACAGAAACCGTTAGGTTCGATCTTTCTTTGTCGGGACCTCATGTCAATCAATTGTACAGTGCATACCATCCTTTCAGAAAAATATACTGTATTGTTACAGTAATCGCTACTCAGCAACAATGGTAATTAAAAGTGTTTTCCTATAGCGCCGCTTTCGTGTTCCACTCCAGGGTCAGACAATGACTTAATCCTTAAAGGATGCCGATGTAGCAAATTGGAAATGTTTGACAACAAATACATACAGGCGTAACACAGGTTTGTAGGCCTACTATATTGTTTATTTATTTATTATTTAAACCATTATTGTGCTCATTAAACATTTATTTGCGATTTACCCATTGATTTAGTGATATTTCCGTATAATCCGAGTTTTTTGTAATTCGAGGTAGCCTCAGCCCCAATTAGCTTGAATTATCGGGGTTCTACTGTATTAGCTAAATTGTAAGTAATATTCAGAGTGTACTAACACAGCATGATGCCTAGGCCTGATTCATGGAACTTGGCTTAATTAAGAAGGTTTCTTTATTATATGTTATATGTTATAGGCAAAAGACGAATGGAAATCATCCAAGTGTCTAGGCATTAGATACTACTACTACTACTACTGTTATAGGCATTAATTATATACTACTGTTTCTTGGGCTTCCAACTGGGTGACTTGGTTTCGGCAGCTATCTCCTTTGCCATCTTCTGGGAGAAGTGAGCTGGATTGGGAAAAAACTTTTTCTTATATAGGGAAAGACTGGATATACTAAAATCACCCATTGTATAATTCCGAAATGTTAGTTTTGAGATACAACCGTTTTAAAGTATGAATAAACTAGTGCACATATGGACTTGGGTGACCTCTGATGGTGAATGATTCTAGCACTGCAAGACGTTTCCACATAAGCCTATGTAAGTTTTAAATAATTTTTCAATTACAGTATGATTAGGTATAATTTTGTTTTAACCGTGTTTTCCTTTATCCGTGAGGTGGTTACCACCCATTATCCTGGATAAACGGGAGTTGACTGTAGTAGTATATATAACTGAAAATGGAGTTAGCGACTTCTGACATAATGGTTTTTATCATTTTGACAATGACCAGGACGAGGTACATTGAGTTAGACACTGGGTGCCATGTCTGTCTGAATCTAACTCTATGCTCTTCTGGTGTCGCACTAGATGCTGGGCCGGATGCGACTCAGTGATATTGCTCTGACTTTTTGTAGACTTTAGAGAAGATGCCTTCTTGTTAAAAATTTCTTTTGTTTGTTGAAAAATAAAAAAATCTCAACAACGAACATAATTCTATCGTTCACAAAGAGCCATTGAAATGGCCTTCTTCTTTGTACACAACATTGAAGATAGTCCTTTTTCCATTGTATGCAAGATAAAACTTCAAAACACAACACAGTTTAAAAATCCACAATGGATGTCACATATCCTATAAAACTCGATGTTTTGGCCCACCCACTAGGCCTTCATCAGGAACACTAAATGGAAGGAGTCACAGCCGAGGAGAGCAGCAAGTGGGACTTCCATTTCCTTCCATGTAGTGTTCCTGATGAAGGCCTAGTGGGTGGGCCAAAATGTCGAGTTTTATAGGTTACTAGCATGTGCCCGCGGCTTCGCCCACGATAATTATTTCAAGAATAAAAAATAAAAAATTAAGAGCATAATAGTTAAATCATATTTATTAACACCTAAATCACGTGAATTACATAACACGATTAGATAGCGTCGCCTGGTAAAAGCGATCTCAGATTCGAGTTCCTTGGCCCAGAAAACCCCTGTATAACGAGTTTCGTTCAAATCGAACGATGTTTGACCATATTTAGGGTTGATTATCCTTCTTCCGTGTAGGTTGAAAATGTCATATGTCTGTGGGCCTTGACACTCTAAACAAATGAATCGACCAGCGTGGGCTTACAACATTCAAGCGATCGCGATGCTTTTATTTCCACGGTATGACAAAAATAGCCAAAGCCAACTGCAATTGATTTGACATTGAAATGTATTACTGTAATCTGATGCTTCGATAGCGCTAAAATCACGTTTTCTGCCAGTTTTTCACTCATAACTCGCGAACGAAAGCTAAAATTAAAAATTCGGCTTCGAAGTGCATTTGCCCACCTTTCAGTCCATCTATCTTTAAAATTTCAGATCTCTGCATTCAGTAGATTTCGATGGTCATCGCGGACAGACAGACAAACACGTCCTTTTATTATTATAAGATAGCATGTGCCCGCGGCTTCGCCCACAATAATTATTTCAAAAATTTAAAATTAAGATCATAATAGTTAAATCATTATATTTATTAACACCTAAATCACGTGGACTACATACCACGATTATGTAGCATCGCCTGGTAAAAGTGACCTCAGATTCGAGTTCCTTGGCCCAGAAAACCCCTGCATAGTGAGTTTCGTCCAAATAGAACAATGTTTGACCATATTTAGGGTTGATTATCCTTCTTCCGTGTAGGTTGAAAATGTCATATGTCTATGGGCCTTGACACTCTAAACAAATGAATCGTCTAGGATGGACTAACAAAATCAAGCGTTCGCGTTGATTTTATTTCCAAGGTATGAGGTATGATGACAAAAATAGCCAAAGCCATCTGTAAGTGATTTGATATTGAAATTTATTACTGAAAACTTATGTTTTGAAAACGCAAAAAATGCACGTTTTTTGCCAGTTTTTCACTCATAACTCACGAATGAAAACTAAAATTAAAATTCCGGCTTGGAGGTGCATTTTCCGACCCTTCAGCACACCTATGTTTAAAATTTCAGATCTCTGCGTTCAGTAGATTTCGCTGGACATTGAGGAGAATTCCTTTTATTAATATAGATAATATGAATTATAATGATACCTTCTCTAATTTCTCAAACATCCATTTAATTTAATCCAAGCCCACCTGATACCACTGGTAACAATACGTTCTGTGAATTTGTTTTGATAATTCTATGTAAAAAGGGATTAAGTATTTTCAAAAACATTTAATTTTTGGCATTTAGAATCAGAATTTTTCAAAATCCTTTCTTAGTGAGCAACTACATTATGAAGCGAAGGTACTGTCAAAATTCCAAGTCTCTACCTGTTATAGTTTAGGCTGTACGTTGATTCCTGTCATTCAGTCAGTCATTCATTCAGTCAGTCAGTCAGGACAAAGCCTTTTATATATATAGAGATGTGACATCCATTGTGAATTTTTAAACTATGTTGTGTTTTGAAGTTTTATCTGGCCTCCTTCTAATAATCACAACAGATGTCAAAATACCAAGAGAACTTTTTCATAGAAAATGTAATTTAAAATTTTTAAAGTGGCCAGGATAGATAGTAAAGTTGAATATCCAGTTGTTAGACACCATTTTGGTAAGATGAAACATTTTGAAATTGCTATAGTCTTTCCAAGTATAAAAACTATGTTCATGGAAAATTTAGACACTACCAGTAGAGTAGTTTTTGCATAGAGTAACAGACAGACATGGAAGAATCACTAAATTGTTTATATCAGTGTAGATTGTACTATAAGAAAGCACCTAATTAACTAGCACCTGCTTTTGTTTTGATAGGTTAAACGCTATGGACTTCAGAGACCTCCAAGATAAAGTGAGTCGCCCTATCACTATCCTGCAGAATGTAACATTTCATCGTTCACTTGTAGAAAGGTTTATCGATGCTTTCAAAGAACAGGTGGCACAAAACCCAGTATACGAAACTTCACAGGTAAATATCACCTCTGCATTTTTAATTTCCCACATATACACAGCACAGTATATAAAAACTGTTGCCATCTTGACAGATAATCAAAATAGCAGTAACATCAGGAAAATATATTTCACGATGCCTCAAAGCCAAAAAAGTGATTTTGGAATGATGTCTGTCTGTGTGAACCTGTTGTGGGTAAATAGTTCATTGTATTTTTTTATGTTATTTTTATTTATTTTTTTGCATTATGGACTCCATTGGATTTTATTGGCGTCTCCTGAAATATTAAGGAGACTTTTCATTAAAACATTTTTTTTCCCTAAATGATTCTATAGCCTAATGATTTTAATAAAAATATTATTTTCATTTTTCTGAAAAGATTATTTAGGGGGTAGTTTACTGCCCAGTAGCCTTGAGAAAGACCACGGCAAGATGGTCGAAACATCGGCAGGCTTCTTAAAAATGACGCGGCAGATACCCGGAAGCCAAGAAGATTTTATTGTGAACTCGGGCAGCGGAAGCCTACGATCTTATATTAGAGAATATATAGTTGCAATAACTTAGAAAGTTCCTTGGATAACTTCATACACACACTATCAAGTCTAATAAATACATGTTGCCCTACAGTAACGAAATAGGTGAAACATAAAGGTTGTCCCAAGAAACAGATGCAGTTTAACTGGTTCACCCCCAGACTTCAAACATTTAGAAATACAGTTTTAACTCTGTTCTCATTGGCCAAAGTAGGTAACACTGAGATGAAACAGAAGTACAAGGTAGCCAAAACAAAGTACAAGAGTGAAATACAATTGGCAAAAATGAGAGCAAATGAGGCATTAATTGAAAAATCAAATAATAGATGCAAAGCCACTTGGCAGGTAATCAATTCAATTGCTGGACATCAGAAAACTAGACAAGCGATTCCAATTTCGCCGGAAATCCTAAATGAATATTTTATAACTAGTACTAGTTATAACCCCTCTGACATCCCCACATTAGGTGATGAACCTTTAGTAGATATTCCCCCAATTTCACATAATCTAAATAACCTGATCTTCAAATGGAAACATGTTACCTGTAAAATGGTAAACAATGCTGTCTCTAAACTTGCTTTTACCAGGCGACGCTATCTAATCGTGGTATGTAGTCCACGTGATTTAGATTTTAATAAATAAATATAATGATTGAACTATTATGCTCTTAATTTTTAATTTTTACTTCCTCTGCCCGTACCATAGGTACTATAGGTAGAGGAAGTATTGTTTTCGACCCCAAAATTCGAAGTTGAGTTTTTAGCATATATACACGTTTCAAGGCCCCCTGAATCCAAAAATACTATTTTTGGAAATATGTCTGTGTCTGTGTGTGTGTGTGTGTCTGTCTGTCTGTGTGGAAGTTTGTGAACAGGCTAGCTCCGAAACTGAGAATCGTATGAAAACAAAATTTCGTATTTGGGTCAGGTACCTTTTGAAGATGTGATTCGAAGATTGGCGACAAATTTCCCTTATTTTTAAGGGGACTTTACATGAAGAAATTTTCGTTTTTCGCAATTTTCTCTAAAACGGCTCTAACAATTTTCTTTAAATTTTGCACATGGATTGCTTGCTTGTACAAGTACCCTTGTACTGAAGGGTAGTTATAAGCAACTCACTGTGGAATACGTGCTTTTTGAAATACGGCTTCTTGTAAATCGTACGAAAACAAAATTTTGTATTTGGGTTAGGTACCTTCTGAGGCTGTGAAGATTGGCGACAACCTTCTCTTATATTTAAGGGGACTTTACATGAAGAATATTTTGTTTTTTGCTATTTTCTCATAAACGGCTCTAACAATTTCCTTTAAATTTTGTACATGGATTGCTTATACCATTTCAAAAACATTCTCTGAAGGGTGGTTGTAACCTACCAACTTGCCTGGCGAACAACTCAATACGCGGACATTTAAGGCATTTTATTCTATATAAGCACGTGAAGTGAGAAAAATGTACTGTTGGCCCTGCTTACAGTAAAGAAATATCTGAGGGGAATATTTGATAAATTTCGGAAATTATTCTTAACAGCGGAAAGTTCAATAAACGTTTGCAGTCACTTGTTTTTTTTCCCCATAGCCTGCGTTTTTAGCACTGCCTTCTAAACTGTATTACGGTGGTTTTTAGTCGCAACATTCAAAGAAGGGGCTATAAGATATTTATAGCATAATTAGCGTAAATGTTGCAAACTTTTATTTGGGCAGAGGAAGTTATGTGACTTTCACATCAGATTTTTTAAATAATTAATGCAGGTGAAGCCGCAAGCACATGCTAGTTTACAATAAAAGGGTATTGTGGGGAGAGTTTTTTCAGTTGTCTCAGCCTGAGTTTATGCCAACAGTGGGTAGCAGGTATGCTAGGCCTATATCTGAAGTCTGTAAAAAAATCTGTCCACTGATACGTTATTCATCGCTGTAGGCTTTATATCAGTTGAGAAATAGGGATGATTATTGAAAGCATTTATAAAGAGACACAAGTAGGATGGAACATTTTTAGTCCTATGTGTGCAGTAAATTGTCTCAGATTTTTGGGGAAGAATGTGTAAAAGTGATCGATTTTTTGGAAAATTTGAATTTTTTCACTTGGAGTTTATAGGCAGCATTTCATCATTTATAGGGTGTGATATTTGTAATTGTTTAGAAGAAGCCAGGCGTAACTATTCCCACAGCCTCGTATAGACGTCCAGCTTTTGGCTGGACTGTAAGGCTTTTTGCTAAGCAGTCCTCCATCCGGCGCGGCTTTATGTTGGATGTTGATTTTTCCCCCTTTTCAAGACACTGATGGATCAGTAAAGCATATTAATATCATTTTTATTTTTCCGTATGTTCCTTCCAATCCTAAGGTTGGCACACTTGTCGATACTATCATTTGTTTAGTTGGTGCCGTGGAAAAATCTGAATCTATTCCTAAGGATGGCACACTTGTCCATACAATGATAGCGTACTATCATTTATTTTATATAAATGCAGTTATTAAGTAAAATTAGTCAGGATTATACCATGTAATATATGTTGTCCAGCCGTCCATGCCCCAAGTTTTATACTATGCTAGATTACTGAAGAAGTGTGTCCTCCTTTCTGACATTTTAGAAATGGCCACCCTAGCCTCGTAGCACGGGCATCAGCACATTGCGTAACTCAAGCTGCACCAGCCAATACATGGCAGAGCTGAGTGTATGGTATTCTTATGCTATGACTATGAGGCTCTCAGTACAGGGTTTGTCTGTGTACCATGAAGTCCGATCTGTAACTATGTGATCTTTCAGTGTTTCAGTAACTCTCTTGAGTGTGATATTTAATTGTGTACTGTGTTTTATTGTGCATGTAATGCCCAGAGTAAAATATTCTTTGCTGGAACTGGCATCTACTCTTATACAATTCAACGGCCCTAAATAGCGTGCTTGCTCGCCCGCTTCGTGAGACATCGGGTATACTCGGCGATGTTCGTCTCTCGCAGTCTAAACTTTCATGACGACTACAAAATTAGGAAGGAAAACTGTTTCTTTATTATATAAGGCCTAAGTGAAATGAACACAATGAACAAATATTCTAATTTATTTTTACTTACAATTTTCATAGCTCTGAACCACAAACATTTTTAATAATCTACCAGTGGAATTTTCTTAAAAATCCTGGAGTCAATGAATAATGGCGGGCGAAGCCGGGGGCAACAGCTGTAAAATATTAATGGTTTTATTTCTTGAAATATCGCTGATAATAAACCATTCCTTCCCTTGAAACATTATATAATTTCTGAAAATTACACTGAATTGATAAAATAAAATTCACATCATATTAATGTCAATAAACAGTTGAGAAACAATATGTATTATGTGTTCACCCATGGCCTCCTTTATAGGTTCTTTGGAACTGCATAATCGATTCTGATATAGTTTTCCCAGGGGGCGCTTTAAAGCCGGAATTTTAGCTGTTTCATTAATTATTAATGGCTTAGTTTATGAATGATTCGCGTGCAAGTGTTAATAAATATAATGCTTTAATAATTATTATTATGCTCTTAATTTTTAATTTTTAAAAGAATTATCGTGGGCGAAGCCACGGGCACCTCCTAGTATATACACAATACGTATGTGAGGACAAGAAAGACATGTGCTAGAACAAAACAAAAAAAAGTGTGCGTGGAACACCACTCGGCAGAAGTGAAACTTGTTTTAATTTTTGGATTATTGGATTTGTTCAATTTTGGATTTTCGACTTTTTAATATTTGATTTTGTGATTTTTAAATTTTGGATTTAGGATTATTAATTTTGGATTTTTATTTTTTAAATTTTGGATTTTTAGATTTTTTTATTTTTTATTTTTTTATTTTTTAAACTTTGGATATTTGGATTTTTTAATTTTAATTTTAATTTTTTAAACTTTGAATTTTTGGATTTTTAAATTTTGAATGTGGAATTTTGGATTTTTTAAATTTTGGAACTGTAAATTTTTTAATTTTTTGGATTTTTTAATTTTGTATTTTTTATTTTGTATTTTTAGATTTTTTAAATTTTGAATTTTTGGATTTTTAAATTTTTGATAAGCCTAATCATTGAGTTGATTGTTTTCTGCGCAGTCCATTCCGTCACACCTCACTAATTCCATGACGATTTTGAACGTAACACTAATTTCATGACAATTTTGAGCGTTACACAAGCTCTCGATTTACCCCTACTGTGGCTAAAGAACTTTCACTTCAAAAATTCATCAAAAGTTTCCAGATAGGCCTATACCACTAATGCCATACCCATAAGACCTTACACATTAGATGAACAGAAACAGAGCGTAATGCATGAAATAGAGTCTACCAGTGTGGAAGAACTTGTGCGAGTTAATTATTATGTGTAGCAGAAAATGGGGAATATTTTCAGCATCTTCTATGAGCATGTTAAATACATATTCTAAGATATCTAGTTAATGCAGGGGCGCATCACTGACTTGACTTAATTCCTGTTAGTCCTGGTTGGAGCAAAGGGCACATACAAGAGTTCTCCATCTGACTCGATTCCCTGCCATCGCTGCCATAGTCTTGATATTCTTTCAGGACTTCCCATCTGCCTCCACTGTGCAACACAATGATATCCTTGAACTCCCGCTTCTTCTAGCTCCTTGTGGATTCCATTCGAGAGCCGGTTTTGGAATGCTGTCAGGGCCTTTCCGCAGTGTGTGACCTATCAATTTCAATTTTCGTTCTTTTATCTGGGCTTCAGACTTGGGTTGATGGGTACGCTCCCACAATTCCTGGTTTGATATACCATATTTTATGGACCATAAGACGCACTTTTTTATTTTGAAAAAGAGCCTTGAATGTTGGGTGCGTCCAATGGTCGGAAGTACATTAAAAATTAAAATTATGGTAAATATTGCTGGAATTCCAATAGTTTTAAAGAAGGTGTTGTAAACTTTAAGATGCTAATTTTAGCGTATGAAAAAAAAAAGGAATGTTGAGTACTTTTATATAAAAGGAGTTGTCTCTACCAGGTGGTTTAAATGAATGCAATGACCTCTAAACAACCTTATCCCGTTACACTTACCATATGCTGAATTGAGGGTTAGAGGGTGTAAAAGTATTTTCAGTATTTTATGAGTAATCAGTTCAGTTGTTAAAATTTATGCGATGCCACTTGTACAGAAGAGTTTTTCGTACAACGTAGGTTTTAAGTTAGAACTGATTTACACTGATTCCATTGTACAAGGTTATAATTTGTTTTTTGCAATGAAGTATATTATTCCCTTTTGAAATTTTTCATTTAGAATCACATGAAATTTATTTTCCTTTAAATTTCCATCCTAAAACCAAGGTGCATCTTATGGGCCATAAAATACGATAATATCTGGCCATCGCACTCCTAGGATGGTTCTCAAACATCTGTTAATGACAGTCTGAACCTTTCATGTTATATCTCCAGTCGCCTTCCACATCTCACACCCATAGAAGAGCACTGATTTCACGTTGTCTCAAAAATCTTCAATTTAGTCTCTGTTTTCAGTTCTTGTGACTTCCACACTGGTCGGAGCTGCGCAAACGCTCCTTTGGCCTTTTTTACCCTGATTTGGACATCTTCATTTGTCCATCCACTCCTAGAAATAATACTTCCTAGGTAACAGAAGTTATCAACTTGCTCTATCTCGTTCTCTACCTGTAGGGGTGCATGAAGGGTCCATGTATCAGCCGATGCAGCACGAGCACCCATTACGCAAGGCACTGAGGAAGAATGTCTCTGTATTAGCAGTAAAGATAATGTTGCTAATTGAAAAGCGTAACTGAATTGTTTTCTTCTTTATTTTCACAGGAAGCAGAAGTATGTATTGGATGCATGCAGACTCCATCGAACGTGAAGTTGCAGAAAATGTGTGTAGATGACACGTCAGAAGGAAATCTGTGCTCGTCCTGTCATTGCCAGCCCATGTGGTGTGCTGATTGTATGGGGAAATGGTAAGTTCTTTTATTCATTGGACAGCTAGAATTTGAATGCTTGTTCTAGCATTTCTATTATATTTACATTTATAATGCAACATAAACGAGGCACTCCTGAGTAAGGTACTGCTTTTGACCGGGAATGTAGTTAACAATTACAACCTTCAAGTTAAAATTTAAAAAAAAAGTGTGATGGAATGCCTCATGACAGAAGTGAAACTTGTTTTAATTTTTGGATTTTTTCAATTTTGGGTTATTGGATTTTTTCAATTTTGGATTGTTGGAATTTTTAATATTGGGTTTTTGGACATTTTAAATTTTTGATCTTTTAATTTTTTAATTTTGGAATTTTGGATTTTTTTATTTTAGATTTTTAAATTTTGGATCTTTGAATTTTTTATTTTTTGGATTTTTTAATTTTGTTTTATTTTTTAAATTGGATTTTTGGACTTTTTAATTTTGGATCTTTGAATTTTTACTTTTGGAATTTTGGATGTTTTAATTTTAGATTTTTAAATTTTTTATTTTTTTTATTTTGAATTTTGAATTTTCGATTTTTTTATTTTAAATTTTTAGAATTTTAAATTTTGGATTTTTTAATTATTTTGTTTTTTTTTTTTAAATTTTGGATAAGCCTAATCATTGAGTTGATTGTTTTCTGTGCAATCCGTTCCATCACACCTCACTAATTTTGTGACGGTTTTGAGCGTAACACTAATTTTGTGACGATTTTGAGCTTTACACAAGCTCTCGATTTACCCCTACCTAAAGAAGTTTCACTTCAAAAAGGTTTTTTTTTAATATATATTTATGTACAACTAGCAGGTGCCCACAGTAATTAATTCAGAAATTAAAATTTAAGAGCAACATATTTAAAACATTATAATCATTAACACTTACACCTGAATCTCTAGGGTACAGTGTGTCTCACGTAAGAGTTGGCCAATCATGCGAGTTTCTGCCGCTGCCGCAGTCACCACGACGCAAGAAACCCGCATGATTAGCCAACTCATACGTGAGACACACTGTATATACAAAGTTTTATTCTGACTGACTGACAGAGAATCAACGTAGAGCCTAAACTGTAATAGGTAGAGACTTGGAATTTTGACAGTACCTTCATTTCATAATGTAGGTGCTTGCTAAGAAATGATTTTGAAAATTGTTATTTTAAATGCCAAAAATCAAATGTTTTTGAGGATACTTAATACTGTTTTACACAGAATTATCAAATCCAAATCACATTCCATATACAGTTCATATGACAACAGTGTATTATTGACAGTGGTCACAGGTAGCTTTGGAAATAAATTATATGAGACTTTAAAAAATTAGAGAAATTATTGATATAATTAATTGGTGTAAATAAATATTGAAGAATGAAATCCACAAAAAAATGCACAATGTGCTGCAGTCACATAACGTTCTCTGCCCTAAACATAGAGAATACCATGCAAGGTGTGGTAATATGTATTTAAGGATTTTTTAATTTTGGATTTTCAATTTTTTAATTTTGAATTTTTTAATTTTAATTTTTGGATTTGTTAAATTTTGGATAAGCCTAATCATTGAGTTGATTGTTTTCTGTGCAGTCTGTTCCGTCACACCTCACTAATTTTGTGATGATTTTGAGCGTAACACTAATTTCGTGACGATTTTGAGCGTTAAACAAGCTCTCGATTCTCCCCTACCATGGCTAAAGAAGTTTCACTTCAAAAAGCCAAGGAAACTGGATTCTAGCTAAGTAATGAAGTACACCTATGTGCAGTCGTTTACATTCTTAAAACAGGATGCACTGGCAATTAATGTTTTATATAATACACTGAACTTCTAGGTTATAGCTTTTGCTTTCATAACAGTTCAGCGAAACCACATTCTAGCTGTAAACATTCCAACAGCAAATACGTACGAGAATTTGAATTGTATTGTATTGTATATATATTTCATTTCTGCAATTGGGCAAATGCCCGGTGGCAAAAAAGAAAAAATTACAGTTAGCAATTACAAAGTATGACTTACAGTTAGGATTACAAATAACTTACAGTTAGGATTACAAATAGCTTAAGAACGAGAGAAAGAAAGATCAAAGAGAGGGAGAAGAAAACAAACAACAACAAAAGAAAAAGATCACTATCCCTATGCTTAACCCTATCGTAGCTCATTACTGAGTAGTTCCTACATTCTTCTAAATTATAATAATCTACCTGCTAATTAAATATTTAATAACTTGTTTTTAAATGTTTTCACTCGTAGAGGACTGTCTTGAAAAACTTCTGTAGGTAGGTTATTCCAGTCTGTAATTGTGCGATTAACAAAGGAAAATTTTCCAACATCCGGGGTCTGATTTTCATTTTGTGATCTAGCCTGCCTAAATATGTAGGATCTTCTAAACTATTTTTTATGTCGGCCCAAGCTGTGTTTCCTGTGTATGCTTTTGCTAGTGCAGTTAATCTTGCTTTTCTACGTCTTTTTTCCAGCAGTTCCCACCCTAATGCCTTAATTATGTCTTCGTCTTCCCCCCTCCCGTTTTTAACAAATCTAGCTGCCTTGCGTTGGATCTTTTCTATTGCATCAATTTGGTATGACCTATAGGGATCTCAGGCTATAGCTGCATATTCCATTGTTGGGCGTATTAGTGATCTATAAGCTAACTCTCTTGCCTTCGGACTGGCTTTCTTTAATATGCGCATCGTAAAATGTAGTGCTTTCCAGGATTTTCTCGTTATATTGTTTATTTGTTCTTCCCATCCAAGATTACAGTTAATATTTATCCCTAGGTATTTACAGCTCTGTTCCTGTGGCGCTGAGATATCAAAATAAAACGTTCAATTTATAAGTATAAATATTTCAGTCAAGATACTTTCAAAACTCAACAAAATGAAAATTAGTCAAATAGAGTGAACAAATGTTTTGATTGATACCTCACTCACACATACTGACCCAGTATTCCCTTTGAAAAGTGTATAATGTCAATAGAAATAATATATATATGATTATCGTCACCTATGTGCCAGAACCATAAATGTGCAAAATTTGTGATTTTTAGTTAAGTGCATTACTTGCATCTATTTACATTTATCTTTGTTCTGCAAGTACTGCAAATGCTGTATCTTCTTTCCTTGGCGAGTATTAGCTAGTTCCATTTTCATAAAGTACAAGTTCTGCTTTATTTCTTACTAGCTTAAAAGGCCTGACGTCGCCTGGGTTTTGTAATTTGTAATTTGAAATTAACTTATGAAGGACTTTCAATTTTCAAGCTCAAGTTCCTTATACAGGTATTTAGAATTTATAATGAGGAAGAATGACGTATGACATGGCAATTCCCTCAGGAATTGCTTGATATAGCTTTAATAGCTCATAGAGGATGTAGAATTTTGTACCACATTGTTTCTACACACCATGCCTGGAAGGGGTTGAAATAAGAAGAAACAGAACTTTTGGTAACATAAAATTGGATTGTCCTTACAGAATATTTCATTTCTCACTGTCATGTTACCATACAACCATTTTGGAGCTGAAATGAAAAAGAAATTCAATATCACTTTCATACTTTCCTCCCCAAAATCCTGGGACATTATATATTGCGCATATAGGGCTAAAAATGTTCCGTTCTATTTTGTCTCCTTTTAGCTGCTTAGGTCTATCATAAACATCCCTATTCCTAAAATAATACAAAGCCTACAGCTATGAAAAACGTGTCATTGGATAGGATTTTTTACTGATTTCGTTGGCACCCAAGCAGACTGAGACACCTGGATTAAACTGTCCCTGCAATATGACCTCTTATTCTATATCAAAATGTGTTGTAAGAAAATCATATTCTCCATGTCCAGGCATAGAAAGTTATGTGACTGCATCACATTGGTGCATTATTTTTGTGGATTTCATTATTTGTGATTTATTTCCACCTATGATTTATATCGATAGCTTCTAAAATTGGTCAAATCCCAGTTCCTTGCAACTTCCAAAGCCTTATGTGAACACTGTGACACTGTTGTCATGATAACTAAATTGCATTTTCAATAATTCAGTATAAAATTCTGAGAAGTTATATAAATTTTCAAGGGAAGGAGTGGTTTGTTTGAATTTTAATGTTGACCGTGTTACTTTCCGGGCTGAACTGGACAAGTGTGCAAAATTTCGTGCAAATTGGTCAAGTAATGTAGATTTGTATAGGAAACATACATACCCACAAACACACATTCTATTTTATATATATCAAAGCTGAAAACGCCTGGCGTTGCCCGGGCTTTGTATTTTTTAATTTGAAATTAACTTACGGAGGACTTTCGATTTTGAAACTCTAGGTCCTTGTATAATATGTATGTAGAACTTGAGAAAAAATTTATCACACTCAAACTATTCCATCAGAAAACGCTAGATATGACTTTTTATGGCTCATAGAGGATGTCGAATGCTGCATTTCGTTGCTTCTACACATCATGCCTGGGAGGGGTTGAAATAAGAAGAAACATAAATTACATAAGATTGTATTGACTTGACGGAAAATTTTATTTCTCATTCTCATGTTACCATACAACCGTTTCGGGGCTGAAATAAAAGAGAAATGCAATATTACTTTCATACTTCCCTCCCCTAAAACCCGAGACATAATATACTGCGAGCATAGGACTCAAAATGTTCCATCCCATGCTTAGGGCCTTTGATAAACATCCCTATTTCTCAACTAATACAAAGCCTACAGCTATGGATAACGTATCAGCGGAAAGGATTATTTACCGACTTCTGATATAGCATACTCACGCACTTAAGTTGTCCCTGCAATACGGCTTCTTATTCTACATCAAAATGTGAAGTGAGAAAATATTTCTTATGTCGAGGGTAGAGAAAGTTATGTGACTGCATCACACTGTGCTTTGTTTTCGTGGATTTAATTTTTCAGTAACTATTTTTGCCAATATATTACATCGGTGGAATCATAATTCGTTAAAGTTCAGTGTATAATTACACAAAACTTGGATAGTCAAAACATAGGCCTAAATTACGACATTATATTAAAGTCATTTATTGTAGATCTTTTCACATTTATGTTCAGATTTAATATTTGACACGTAGATTGCGATTCTGAACTTAGTTTTGCATAATCTATTATAATAAATATTATTTGAATGAATTAAGATAGTTTGTAAGTAAACATAACCCCACTTTCAAACGTGCAATATTCACATATGTTCCACGAGCTTTAGAATAATATTAAAGTATTTGGCATCATACTCACAGCTTCACATATTTAATATTGTTCCTTTATAACCATTATTTGTTTATTAAAAGATTTAATAAGTTATTATATATATATTCGCATGGTGATCCTCATTTGTTCATTGTGAAATCACTTTGCGAGAGTACTTCGATCTGACAATATATCGATACTGACTCGCTTCGATTTTCAATGTTGCCAATTTCCAACAAAAAACTCACATAGTTTCCTCAAACAAATATGCAAGTTTTTATTATTATATAGATTTTTTATATAGTTTTCATATTTGATTTATATTTTAAATCCATGGTGTTATTGTCCATTGCATTTCTTAGTATCTTTTCACGTCAAATTTACTTGTGACGCGTTTTCTTATAAATATAATTTTGCTAAGTTTATTGGGATTCCCCTCACAATTCCAGTACAAAACGCTCAAGGCATTCTTTTAGTTTAGTTCACACGTCGAGTCTAAAGGATTTGGACGTGGCTCTCATTCATTCCTGCTTGGGAGAAAGTACTTCCCAATATATCATCAACTCTTCAATCTTCAGCCTTCTTCAGTATCCAAGGAACTGGAAGCTGAATTTCTACCAAAATCTTCAATCCAGCAAGGATTTGATTTCAACTTCAAATCATCAATTTTCAGATAAGAAATTTGATTACTAATATCACTCAAACAATAGCTTCGCGTGGGCGCGCTTAGCATATCTTGTTACTTCTTATATCTATTAATTGAAGAAAATCTTCAACTTCACATCTACCTTTTAATTGAAACCAATTTCAATTAATTAAAAATTAATTTCCTACGTGAAGAACGAACTTCACCATAAACTTTTATTGTTCGCTTGGTGACGCTATAGCATTAGGCACGCCAAGGTGACGTCATATAGACGCTTGCAATTTCAACATATCCGTTTTCCTTTGTGAACATTTCCAACACATTTCAAAGTGTTTAATTTATCCATCTAACTTCAGGATTTATAGACAATCAACACATTACACATTATTAAGTGTAATTTATTACTTTAAGAAATATCTCATCATAATCAATTTATAAACTTTATTTGGAACTTTAACTTCAACTTCAGTACAAACTGCTACAGTTTTAATTATCATCATCAACATCAAGAAATTTCGTCATCTCTTCAAGATCATCAACTCTTCAAGCATCAACTTCTACAATCTTTCAGTGTATATTATAATCTCAGTTTTAGTGTTTAAAATAAATATCAGTTATTCACCAGAAGGTTACAAATTCTTGTTCTTTCATGTATAGGCAAGGCGAGGGTTTCAGAAACTTACAGTCTATTTTCACCTAATTTTCCCTTTCCAATTTACCTCATTGGTACCTCATCTACTTGCCTCCTATACATTTGGTCCTTTCCGAACCGGGATCTGTCCCATAGTGACCTATGGAACTTTAAACCTATCAATCTTTTTATAAGTGGTCCTCCGAAAATATTTCCTAATTTTTCTGAAACCTGCGGGCAAGAATTTGTAACGTAAGGTAAGTCAAAACCATTCTCCTGGCACGACCAGTATTTGAGAAATACAGTAGACACAGTGAAAAAGGGTTTCACAACACCTACTCATTTTTTATGTTGCATGAACACAAACACAAAAACAGTGAAAAGTGTAACACAACATACCACACATTATCTTGTACTAAAAATCTTGAAGTTTCTTTTCTCAATTCAATCCTAAAACGCGGGCAAAATTGCACAATTAATTTAACTTCAATTTCATCAAGCAAGTTCAATTTGAATCATCAAAATGACTACTTTAGAGCAAACCCTTGCAGCTTTCAGAGCGAAGCGTGCTCCAGTAAAAGCAAGAATCACACGTCTTTGCAACCTCATACCTCAACTACTTGTAAATGATAAAGCGACCTATAATGATCTTCTAGATAGGAAAGCTAACCTAACACAACTCGTTGCTAAATTTGAAGATGTTCAGACTAACATAGAAGAGTTAGACTTTTCAGATGTAGAACAGGCATATAGAGAGGAAGTAGAAAATTCTATTCTTAAAGCCACTTCATACATAAATAAACTAGAAGCTAGTTATCTTAAATCTAAGGCACAAAAAGCCACACAGCAAAAAATCGATCACATCAACAGGCTAAATCGCCAGTTCATGTCCTATGCTCAATCTATTCATGAGTTTGAAATTCAAAGTGAAGCAAATTTTCATGAAGCAATCAGTATGAGAACCATGTTTCTCCATTTATTTGATGCTTATGAAGATTCAGCTTTGCAAGTCACCCCTGATGATTTTCAAGACATAGATGTTCAAAGGCGAGAGATTGAAATAGCTTATCATCGAGCATTAGGTTTTCTTGATTCCTTGATTTCACAAAATAAGCCAAAATATCAGCCAGAAAAATCGCTTTCAAGGCACTCTTCGAGCAAAGGTTCCCATCATGCAGAACCTCAAACAATTCTTCCGAAACTCCCAGAAATAAAACTGCCCCAATTTGATGGCAATCCAATAGCTTGGGTAGAATTTAGGGATACTTTCAC
Source organism: Ectobius pallidus (assembly GCA_964059195.1). Classification (NCBI taxonomy): domain Eukaryota; kingdom Metazoa; phylum Arthropoda; class Insecta; order Blattodea; family Ectobiidae; genus Ectobius; species Ectobius pallidus. Next base: position 9,523,629 of record CAXKWD010000006.1, read on the forward strand.
ATCACTCATTCTAAGTAATAAACATATTACTAATATTGATAAATTTCAATATTTGAAATCATGCCTCACCACAGAAACACTCTGTATAATTCAGAATATTCCAGTGTCAGATGCCACAGTTGAAGTTGCATGGAAAACACTCACGGAACGTTTTGACAATGATAGATTAATCATGAACACGCATTTGGATCATTTGTTTACTGCGCCTACTATTGAACGAGACTCAGCAAATTCTCTCCAAAAATTTCTTGACCATTTTGTAAGTACAATGCACGCTCTTCAGTCCTTAAAGACTGACGTCAACCTAACAGACTTAATTGTCTCCAAGTTAATCTTAGATAGATTACCTCCAACCTTCATTAAAGAATGGGAAAGTTCTATTAAACCTAATCAGTTACCCACATTAAGTGAACTATTTGGTTTCCTAGAGTCGAAAGTGAGAGTCCTTCAGATGACAAATTTAGCGATAGGATCTCAAGCTAAATCTAATTCTACAAACAACTCTAATTCTACACACAATCGCCCCCCTCAAAAACCTGCTACTAATAATAATGTTGTTTCAAACAACAGTAATCAAAATAATCACAACTCCAGAACGTATAATTCACGTCCTCTTTGTATTTGCTGCAGGCAAAATGTTATCCATGAATTGTATCAATGTGACAGCTTCAAAATGATGTTCCATGAGCAAAGAATGCGATTCGTCAATACTCATAAAGCATGCCAAGTATGCCTTCAAACTAAAGGTCATAGTAGTGTATGCGGCGTATTCAAATGCCACATTTGTGGTGAAAGACATAGTACAATGCTTCACAATTCTAATCAGCGTTCAAACGCACAACCAAATAATGTAACACGCATGCTGCACCTTCCTTCAATACCAGACCCCCCAAAATGTCTGCATCCCACTGCATTAATCATTGTGGAAGACATAAATGGTCAACCTGTAGAAGCAACAGCCCTGTTAGATACTGGTTCTAGTTGCAACTTAATAACTAATCGCTTATTCAACAAATTAAAGTTGAAAGCTTTACCCAAAAGAGTGCCACTTCAAGGCATCTTAGAGTCTCGAGCCCATATGCACAAGACTACAAACATCAAAATCAAGTCAAGAACTACGCAATGGAATTATGATACACAGGCTATTGTAATTCCAGAAATTTCTGCCAGCCAACTGCCAGATAGTTATATTGATATTAGGAATTGGCAAATTCCAGCCAATCTCCCCCTAGCTAACCCAAATTTCAACACACCACAGTGTGTTGACTTACTCTTAGGAGTAGAAGTTTATTCACAAATAATGCAGGATGGTATAATCAGTGCTCCTGATCATCCCACAATTCAGAATTCTCAATTAGGATGGACTTTTTCTGGAAGGTTACCATCACTTAACGCTTCTAGGCAAATGCATTTAACCTCAAGTCATCAAGATGACAATTTCTATCAATCTAGCAATGACAATGTCAGACGACTTGTCAATTCTTCTTCTCCAAGGCGAGTCAAAGGAAATCGCACAAATCAAACTGTTAATGCCAATGCCAATAATGATAAACAATATTCTGCATTTTTAAATGTTGATCAGTCAATAAACAATCAATTGTCTAAGTTTTGGGAACTCGAAAGTGTAGCCAATAGTGCACCTTCCCCTCAAGACACACACTGTGAAACATACTTCACAGAAACTACCACAAGAGATCTTGACGGAAGATATGTCGTCAAGCTTCCCTTCAATGCCCCACCAGAATCAATAGGCAGCACCAAGCAGCAAGCCTATCAAAGATTCAACTCACTCGAAAAACGTTTGGCAAATGATGCTGAACTTTGCCAGCAATATGGTGATTTCATGACTGAGTATCAGACCCTAGGCCACATGGAGCCTGCGGAATCTGAACAGCCTGAAACCTTTGATTACATAATCCCTCATCACCCGGTGATGAAACCATCAAGTAGTACTACTAAACTAAGAGTAGTATTTGATGCCTCTGCTAAATCAACGAATAAAAAGTCATTAAATGACATACTTTATGTAGGCCCTACAGTCCAACCAGATCTATTTTCCATACTATTACGATTCAGACTGAATCCTATTGCTTTTACTTCTGACATCGCTAAGATGTACAGACAAGTACTCATATCTCCTGAACAACAGCATTTCCAACAAATACTTTGGAGGGAACAACCTTCAGAGCCCATCAAGATTTTCAATCTTAAGACTGTGACTTATGGCACAGCACCTGCCGCATTTCTAGCAACTCGAGCCCTTAAACAACTTACAATTGACGAGGGTAAAAATTTTCCACTAGCTTCACATCTAATAAATAATTCCACGTATGTCGACGACATAGTGGCAACCGCCGCTAATATTGAAGAAGCCCAGCAAATGGTTTCTGAATTAAACACTTTGCTTCCCATGGGTGGATTCCAACCTAGAAAGTGGAGTTCAAATCTGCCACAACTTCTAGAAAACATACCAGTTGAGTCAAGAGAAACTCTTGATAATCGCACATTTGGTGACTCAGATGCCAGCTCTATTAAAGCATTAGGCTTAATATGGCAACCATCTAATGATTTATTGCGAGTAGAAACATCCATAGATTCTTCTAAACCTTTAGTTAAGTGTACAAGAAGAACACTACTTTCTTGTATTGCGTCAATATTTGACCCCTTAGGCCTCATCTCTCCCATAGTTGCACATTGCAAAATCATATTTCAATCCTTATGGAAGGAAACTACCTCCTGGGATCAACTTATACCTGAATCGATCGCCAAAAAATGGCTGACGGTTCACAACCAACTACATTCGATTTCTCAAATTGCTATTCCTCGGTTTGCATTAATTCCGAACGCCATTTCAATAGATTTGCATGGATTTTGCGATGCTAGTGAGCAAGCTTATGGCGCTTGCATCTATTTATGCTCTACCAATCAAGAGGGCGAAACTCAAGTATCCTTACTATGTGCAAAGTTTAAAATTGCACCTATCAAAGCGGTTACAATTCTCAAATTAGAATTATTAGCTGCCCATTTATTATCCAAACTCACCCACAATGTTTTGTCTACACTACAGCTCGACATTAATTCAGTAAATTTGTGGAGTGATTCCAATATAGTTTTGAGTTGGTTGAGTCGCTCTCCAACCACACTCAAGACATTTGTTGCAAATAGAGTTGCGGATATACAAGAGTATACTGCAGACTTTACTTGGCGACATGTATCATCAAGTGATAATCCCGCTGATTTGATATCTCGAGGTTCGACACCCGAGGATTTAATTCATAACAATTTGTGGTAGATTGGCCCAGAATGGCTGTCCAAGGACACCTCATACTGGCCAACCAATAACACACAAGCTATCTCAGAACCACTGCCAGAAGTCAAGGTAGTAGCTCACATCACTACTGTTGATATTACCTTTCAATCTTGGTTTCCCAAGTTTTCTTACTTAAAATCTCTCCGCATTATGGGTTATGTATTAAGATTCATACATAATGCAAAACCTAATAACAAACGCCTTAGTGGATCTTTATCTCCTGATGAGATAACAAGTTCAATGCATTGCTGTGTCAAAAATATCCAGCGTCAGGCATACGCTGAAGAAATAGGACTATTATCAGCTGGAAAGGAAATTCCAACCTCCAGTAAAATTCTTAATTTATGCCCATTCTTGGATTCTGACAACATCCTACGTGTTGGCGGACGATTAGAAAGATCTAATCTTCCATTTGAATCAAAACATCAAATGCTATTGCCATGTGATCATGATTTCACAAAGCATTTAATTCACTATACACATTTTCAACTGCATCACGCAGGACCACAACTTATTATTGCTCATCTCAGAGAAAGATTCTGGATTCCTTCAATCAGAAGAACAATAAGATCTGTAATAGGAAAATGTAACACATGTTTCCGCTTTAAAGCACAGCCTTTTCAACAAAAAATGGCTGACTTGCCTGCCGCCAGAATAACTCCAATACCACCATTTACAAATGTTAGCTTAGATTATGCTGGCCCATTTACAATAAAGTATTGTAAGGAAATATTTCGACACCGCACGCTTATACCTGGTACTCAACTGTTGGTGACGTCAGTGAAAGTTGGGTAGTGCCGCGGTTGAACATTGTGTTGCAGGAACAATAGAGACAGTACCCTGGCCGGGGCGCTGAAAGGTCCGCAACGGCGCATGTCCAATCGAGAGATCCCCTGCAGAGAGAGAAGCGAGGAGATCGTGATAAGAATTTTGGCTGGGAAGATCGTCGAGAAGAGGGGCCGGCGAAGGAACGTCTCGAGTAAGGTGGCTCGAGGAAAAGCTGTGTGGTTCAGCTGCATAACGTCTTGAGCAAGGTGGCTCGAGAAAAGCTACGTGGGATTTCGTGGTACAGCCATTGGAAGTCTTGAGCTGGGTGGCTCGAGAAAAGCTACGTGGGATTTCGTGGTACAGCCATTGGAAGTCTTGAGCAAGGTGGCTCGAGAAAAGCTACGTGGGATTTCGTGGTACAACCATTGGAAAGTCTTGAGCTGGGTGGCTCGAGAAAATCTACGTGGGATTTCGTGGTATGGCCATCGGGAAGTCTTGAGCAAGGGTGGCTCGAGAAAAACTACGAGGGATTACGTGGTGTAAATTGGAAGTCGTCGTGTGCGAAGAAAAAGGCACAAGCTGAGTATTCTACGAGAATATATTATTTTAATTAAAGACAATGAGATAAGAACTCCATTTTTTTTATATATACATTTTGATTAACGTAAAAGTAAGAAAGTTAAATATTCTTTTTGCTTGTTTATTGTTTCATATAATAATCTGAGAAGATAACTTCAGTAAAGTACCCAATTCATAAGATCTACTTTGTTCGAACACGCATTCTTTGCTGTGGTCTGGAAGTCAGGTTAGAAGTTTGAAAAGACATTCATTTATTTTTGAAGCTTAAAAATAAAGAAGCTTTATATTTGAACGTCCCAGAAACATTTCAATTATTTTATTTCTATCTAAAGTTACGAAGTATAGAATCTTCGAGACTAAACTGTTAATTGTATTTGAATTTGAAAATATTAAAATATCAACCACTGTCAAACCTATGTTTTGTTTCTGTAAAATAATATACTTACTTAATCTGTAAACCTCAACACTGAATAGAATCCCCCCTAAAGAGATGAGCCAGTCTGGGCATAGACAAGTCGTAATGTGGCCGACGAGGAATAATAGACAAAAATAGGTCAAGTTATTGTTGTGAAGGAGTTTGACTTAAATAAGTGCTTATGGTGAGTTGTATTTAGATAATCTAGCTGGCGCCAAATAAATACGCTAGAATTATATGGTTAAATATTTTGTGGAGTCTATCAAGTTTAGTTTTGAGTCAAATTGTGGAAGTTGTCTATTGTTCTTCTCGACCATCAAAGTTAGCCTCACAGATAAATTGGCGCCCAACGTGGGGCCCGAACCCACGACCCTGAGATTAAGAGTCTCATGCTCTACCGACTTGTAAAAGTCGCACGCTTATACCTGGTACTCAACTGATGTCACCAACAGTTGAGTACCAGGTATAAGCGTGCGGTGTCGAAATATTTCCTTACACACCCCCCTTGCAAAAATAAAAAAAATAAACTCGTTTATTTTTTTTTTCCTTTCCACTACGTATCACTCACAGGGCAAAATGGTTTTAAGTCTTTGATATGCCACCTGCCTAGTGATTTATGGTTTCTATCTTCCAACTCATATGCATTTAGTCCAAGCTTCTTCTTTATCAAGAATGGGCCTACATATTTCGGGGCAAAACCTGCTGTAAAGTTCTGTCCAGCCGAACTTAACACATAATTTCGTCTGAGCACTGCTTCACCTTCTCGAAAATTCACCTCTCTCTTCCTAAGGTTATAGTAGTGACTAGTTTCCTTAAATGCATTCTCCAGATTATGTCTCACTATCAAGTATAACTCTTGCAGTTTATTCATCTTGTCTATCCATTCCTTCGGTCGGCCACATTACGACTTGTCTATGCCCAGACTGGCTCATCTCTTTAGGGGGGATTCTATTCAGTGTTGAGGTTTACAGATTAAGTAAGTATATTATTTTACAGAAACAAAACATAGGTTTGACAGTGGTTGATATTTTAATATTTTCAAATTCAAATACAATTAACAGTTTAGTCTCGAAGATTCTATACTTCGTAACTTTAGATAGAAATAAAATAATTGAAATGTTTCTGGGACGTTCAAATATAAAGCTTCTTTATTTTTAAGCTTCAAAAATAAATGAATGTCTTTTCAAACTTCTAACCTGACTTCCAGACCGCAGCAAAGAATGCGTGTTCGAACAAAGTAGATCTTATGAATTGGGTACTTTACTGAAGTTATCTTCTCAGATTATTATATGAAACAATAAACAAGCAAAAAGAATATTTAACTTTCTTACTTTTACGTTAATCAAAATGTATATATAAAAAAAATGGAGTTCTTATCTCATTGTCTTTAATTAAAATAATATATTCTCGTAGAATACTCAGCTTGTGCCTTTTTCTTCGCACACGACGACTTCCAATTTACACCACGTAATCCCTCGTAGTTTTTCTCGAGCCACCCTTGCTCAAGACTTCCCGATGGCCATACCACGAAATCCCACGTAGATTTTCTCGAGCCACCCAGCTCAAGACTTTCCAATGGTTGTACCACGAAATCCCACGTAGCTTTTCTCGAGCCACCTTGCTCAAGACTTCCAATGGCTGTACCACGAAATCCCACGTAGCTTTTCTCGAGCCACCCAGCTCAAGACTTCCAATGGCTGTACCACGAAATCCCACGTAGCTTTTCTCGAGCCACCTTGCTCAAGACGTTATGCAGCTGAACCACACAGCTTTTCCTCGAGCCACCTTACTCGAGACGTTCCTTCGCCGGCCCCTCTTCTCGACGATCTTCCCAGCCAAAATTCTTATCACGATCTCCTCGCTTCTCTCTCTGCAGGGGATCTCTCGATTGGACATGCGCCGTTGCGGACCTTTCAGCGCCCCGGCCAGGGTACTGTCTCTATTGTTCCTGCAACACAATGTTCAACCGCGGCACTACCCAACTTTCACTGACGTCACCAACAGTTGAGTACCAGGTATAAGCGTGCGGTGTCGAAATATTTCCTTACAGTATGGTGGTCCAAGATCTAAAATCACTACCAAGTCATATATTGCTCTCTTTGTGTGCATGTCCACAAAGGCAATACACTTAGAGTTAGTAACCACACTCACTTCTAAAGCATTTCTAGCTGCTCTGTCTAGATTTACTAGCCGCAGAAGCATTCCCCATTCGATTACATCCGACAACGGAACAACTTTCGTTGGAGCTTGTAATGATTTGAGACAGTTGAGTGACTTATTGTCATCTTCTGAATTTCAAAATACTGTTAAAGATGCTACCTCACATCTCAGCCTTAACTGGCATTTTTTACCGCCTTATTCTCCTCTCATGGGTGGACTGCATGAAGCTGCAGTACGCTCAGTCAAACATCACCTGAAGCGAATGGCTTCAGATCTCACTCTCACCTACGAAGAGCTATCGACTTTGTTGATCCAAATCGAAGCTATCCTTAATTCATGGCCATTGCTCTCACTTCATGAAGAGATCGATGACTTCCAATATTTGTCTCCAGGACATTTTCTTGTGGGCAAACCACTCATTTCATTGCCATCTCCAGACTTGTCTGGAAGCTACACATTACGCTCTCAGTGGAAAACACTGCATAATTTTACTGTTGATTTGTGGAAGAAATGGTCTTCTGACTATCTTCACACACTCCAGAGGCGTTCCAAATGGAGCTCTAAATCTCACAATGTATCCATTGGTACACCAGTACTTCTCATTGAAGATAATGTGCCACCCTTTAAATGGATTTTAGGCATAGTTGATCAAATTCACCCTGGATCTGACGGTCTCGTAAGAGTAGCTACAGTCAGAACTTCTTCAGGTCAATATAAAAGACCAATAGTGAAACTCGCCCCTCTTCCCATAAATGGAGAAGAGTAATTATACTTAATAAATTGTATATAACCTAAAATGTTTTTGTAGAAACTTTAAATAATTATAGTTTTGTTCCATTATACATTCTCTTGTTTGAATAATTATTGAATAATTATTGCGGGCAATATGTATAATTACACAAAACTTGGATAGTCAAAACATAGGCCTAAATTACGACATTATATTAAAGTCATTTATTGTAGATCTTTTCACATTTATGTTCAGATTTAATATTTGACACGTAGATTGCGATTCTGAACTTAGTTTTGCATAATCTATTATAATAAATATTATTTGAATGAATTAAGATAGTTTGTAAGTAAACATAACCCCACTTTCAAACGTGCAATATTCACATATGTTCCACGAGCTTTAGAATAATATTAAAGTATTTGGCATCATACTCACAGCTTCACATATTTAATATTGTTCCTTTATAACCATTATTTGTTTATTAAAAGATTTAATAAGTTATTATACATATATTCGCATGGTGATCCTCATTTGTTCATTGTGAAATCACTTTGCGAGAGTACTTCGATCTGACAATATATCGATACTGACTCGCTTCGATTTTCAATGTTGCCAATTTCCAACAAAAAACTCACATAGTTTCCTCAAACAAATATGCAAGTTTTTATTATTATACAGATTTTTTATATAGTTTTCATATTTGATTTATATTTTAAATCCATGGTGTTATTGTCCATTGCATTTCTTAGTATCTTTTCACGTCAAATTTACTTGTGACGCGTTTTCTTATAAATATAATTTTGCTAAGTTTATTGGGATTCCCCTCACAATTCCAGTACAAAACGCTCAAGGCATTCTTTTAGTTTAGTTCACACGTCGAGTCTAAAGGATTTGGACGTGGCTCTCATTCATTCCTGCTTGGGAGAAAGTACTTCCCAATATATCATCAACTCTTCAATCTTCAGCCTTCTTCAGTATCCAAGGAACTGGAAGCTGAATTTCTACCAAAATCTTCAATCCAGCAAGGATTTGATTTCAACTTCAAATCATCAATTTTCAGATAAGAAATTTGATTACTAATATCACTCAAACAATAGCTTCGCGTGGGCGCGCTTAGCATATCTTGTTACTTCTTATATCTATTAATTGAAGAAAATCTTCAACTTCACATCTACCTTTTAATTGAAACCTTGCCTCCTATACATTCAGTATTATACAGTTGCCAAAGCCCTATGTGATCACAGTAAACAATACACTGTTGTCATGTGAACTGAACAGCATTTAATTTTTTTCAGTATAATATTCTCAGAAATTATATAATTTTGAAGGGAAGGACTGATTTGTTTCAATTTTAATGTTGACTGTGTTACTTCCTGGGCATAACTGGATATGTGTGCAAAATTTTGTGCAAATTGGTCAAGTAATATAGATTTGTATAGGGAACATACATACCCACAAACACACGTTCAATTTTATATATTAGATGCCACAATCACAAATTTTTTAGGTAGATTTTCGAAGAAAAATCTACCTATTGCAATGGATACCACTTTATGATTTTCGAAAAATTCTTTCATATCTTTACGTTTCATGCTCCCCTAAGTACGAAACCACCGCCCGTTCAAAAAAAAAAATTTGTGATATTTATATATATATATATATATATATATATATATATATATATATATATTTATATATATATATATATATATTTATATCTTTACACGATAGCGGCCGTAATTTTGAAGATATTTGAACCAAATTTTATTATGTTATTTCTAGGCCCAATAGTTCGGACAAGTTCGTTAATGGGCAAAATTGGCCCAAGGGGGTGGTCGGGGGAGGGGGTTGAAATTTTTAAAAATGTATATCTCGGCCCCTATGAAGTATAGAGGGAAACTTTGTTTGAATAAATTAGAGTACTCCCTATGGAGTTCACAGTGACACCAACGATTCGGAGGTTCGAGTGAAGGTGGGGGTGGGGGTGGGGGTGGGGGATGAAAATTCGAAACTTTTGAAACCATGTCTTGTGGGGTATCGTTGAAAAGCTCTTGATGAGTACTCTACAAATCAATAAATAGTTTCTTGATAGCACTCATATGGCGCGAGATTTTAATGTTTGAAAATTTGAAAGAATTATTATATTATCATAATTTTGTCTTGTTTAGCGGCTTTGCTAATTTTATTCATTGCTGATCTTGCGCACGGCCTCCCAGAATATTATATCCTATTATTGTTGTCAAAACAATTTATTGTAGGCTCTTCCTCTTTACTGCAGGTTTGCCATGCCAAGGCTAAAGAAGAAGAGTGCTATGCAGCGACAATAAATTAAACCAAAAGCACTTCGAAATCTACCTCCGCCTGTAGGCCTGCCTAAAGGGATTTTTTGTATTCTGTCCTATACTTCTTTGCTATACCTACATCAATAGTGTTTGAATTTAGCAGAACTGGTGCTGGATTTAAGATATATAATACGGCGTGTACGTACCACATTCATTAACATAGTAGTTCTTGTCTAGTAAAATAAATGACAAAGGTTTGACGGGCAATGATGTTCATATACATGTTTCTGTTTGCTTCAGGTTTGCTTCACGTCAAGACCAGAATCAGCCAGACACGTGGTTGAGTTCCAAGTGCACTTGTCCTCTGTGCCGAAGCCGTTTTTGTGTATTAGATGTTTGCCAGGTTCAACGTTTATAAGTGATGTAATATTGTTACTTTCTGTGAAAGTTAACATATGTGTGCGTTGTATGTGACACATTTTAAGATTTTATCACAATCTCCTAATGTTTTGTAATGCCAAGACATCAGTTATCATCACAAGATACTGTCGTATGTCATTAATAAATTTCATTTTTACCAATGCGGGATATATTAGTATTGGTATAAGTTTTTTCCACCTCATACCCTCAATACTTGTGGATGAAGGATCCTACGTGAAAAACTTTGCCAATAACATTTACAAAACAACAAAACATTCCCATCATTCAGGATATCAGAACCGTGTATAAAATTATTGTGGAAGCACAAGGTAAACACATTATGTTTCAATGGGTACCCTCACATGTGGGGCTGATGGGCAACGAACAAGCAGACCGTTTAGCAAAGAAAGGATCCAAACTCAAAAACAGAGAACAGCATAAGAGATAATGATACAAAGGAGGCAACAGGAGCTTAAACAGAAAATACATCAAAACAGAAGACAACAGAATACAAAAGACCTCCAAGGCAGGAGATATGAATACATAGCTAAATATGCAGAAAAAATTAAAGACCTCTCCAGAAAAACAGCAGTAGCGCTCTTCAGACTAGAAACAGGCCACGACTGTCTAGATGACCACCTTAAAAGAATGGGAACTGTCCCCAGAACCAACGGATGCTTCTTGTGCGGTGAAAGTGTCCTCCTAAGCAAGGAACACCTGCTGCACTGCAGGCGATTAGACCCCGAGAAAAAGAAGAAACGAGATATAGCGGGACTCTATTGAGAAGCAAGAGGACTAATGGTATAAACCAAGCTCCAACCATTTGAAAACAACAACAACAGCAACATTTAAAAATTGTTCCTTAATAATTTTTATTTTAATATATGCATCAATAGACTTTTTTAGTTATATAAATGTGTAACTGAATGGACAACGGTTGAATATTTTAGTTCTGGCAACTTTTATTTCTCCGTATATAGCATATGTACATGGTACAGGACATCAAAGCCGGTATTGAAAAAGTTTATTCATGGACACAACCAACTTACAGTATGGGGAAAAATCTTCATACACAAGAATAAAAATAACCTAAGATAAGATAAGATAAGATACTTTATTGTCATAAACGCTTACAGTTGGTTGAGCATTGCTCAAGTAAACAGATGACTCGTCAGATTAGAATATATAACACTAGAAAAGAAAAGCAAATGTATAACACTAGACAAGAAAAAGGAAATGTATAATACAAGAAAAGAAAAGAAAAGGAAATACAATAGTGGACAAACATTATAATAACAAAAAATATAAATATTTGTAGACTACTTTGCAGTCCGTAATTACAAATTGTTTGAATAGTGACATCATCCTCAGGGTACACTACACTACCAGTTGTAAGTTGTCTGCCATGTATTCGGCAACTGAGTAGTATGCCTTATCTAAGAGTAGGGTCTTCACTTTCTTATTAAATAAATTTAATTCTGTAATGTTCCTGATCATGTCAGGCAGTTTGTTATAGGCCTTAATACCAGCATACAGTGGACTTTTTTCATATAATTTCAGTCTGTGCATGGGAGGTTTTATTTTATTTTTTGTTCTGGTTTCATGACAGTGCTGGTTTTGTGATTTATATATATCATCAAAATTTGCATGTATGTACTTGTTAAGTTCATATAGGTATTGTGACGGTTGAGTTAATATCTTTAATTTTTTGAATAAAGTTCTACATGATTCTTTTGGATCTACCTGTGTTATTATGCGGATTATTTTTTTCTGAGCTTTAAAAATTGTTTCCCATCCTGTCGCGCCTCCCCACAGAATAATACCGTATGACATTACGGAATGGAAATAACTAAAATATGCAAGTTTTCTAGTCTCAAGGTTAGTAATTTGCGATAAACAGCGCATGTTGAAACAGGCACTATTTAATTTTTTTCTGATATAGTGTATGTGGTCATCCCATTTTAATTGGTTATTTACGTAGACACCTAAAATTTTTGCAGTGTGTGTGTGGTTTACTGTGTTGTTTGGAGGGTTGTTTTCATGTCCTTTACCTTGAGTGCTGAATTGCATGATGGATGTTTTTGTAGTATTTAGTTTTAGTCCGTTGTTGGTAAACCATTTCTTTAATGTAGTTAGAGTTTCCGTTGTGTTGAGTGACAATTTATCCTCGCTTTTCTCTTTTAGTAAGACTGACGTATCGTCTGCATACATTATTATTTTATCTTTCACGCAGTTTGGCAGATCATTAGTGTATATTATGTAGAGAAGAGGTCCTAGGACACTACCTTGCGGGACTCCAGTTTTTATTTGGTTCCACCTAATGAACTCTGACATTCCCGTGGAGGACAGCCTCATCATGAAGTTCATTAGATGTCCACCAGAGGATGCTGATGCGAATCAACAGACAGATGGAGTAAACCGTTGAAAATGATGAGGAGGCTCATTGAAACCTGGGTTCAGGTTAGTAATTGAAATAAGGGAAGTAGTGTATATAACTCATCTCGATACTATTGTTTCATAGTAACAACTTCCCTGTATAAACTTTCTAAAAATTTATAGAAATGTTACTGGCAATTTTTTCTTCAGAATCCTATTCAGTGGGTATGCATTTTGATCATCTTCAGCCCTTTTACCGTATTTTACGGATCATAAGACGCATTTTTTACCTTGAAAACAGAGCTTTGAAAGTTGGGTGCGTCTAATGGTCCGAAGTACATTAAAAAAATTTAAATCGTGGTAAATATTGACAGTAATACCATAACCATAAAGAAGGTGTTCTAAGGATAGGTTAGTTGCAAGTTTTGGCACAGACTGTACATCACTGCACTTGTCAGAATCTTAAAATGAGGGTAGTTGGAAGCCAGGTATACAATGTGAAAAGAAAGGAATGTTGAGTTCTTTTATACAAAAGGAGTTGTCTCCGCCAAGTGGTTTAAATGAAGGCAATGATCTCTAAACAGCGTTTTCCTGTCATGCTGAATTGAGGGTTAGAGGGTGTAAAGTATTTTCAGTCTTTCATGAGAAATTAGTTCAGTTGTTAAAATTTACGCAATGCCACCTGTACAGAAGAGATTTCGTAGAACGCAGGTTTTAAGTTAGAAGTGATTTACACTGATTCCATCGTATAAGGTTATAATTTCTTTATGCAATGAAATATATTATTCCCTTCAAAATTTTTCATAGAATGACATTAATTTTCTTTTCCTTTAAATTTCCATCCTAAAATCAGAGTGCATCTTATGGTCCGGAGCGTCTTATAGTCCGTAAAATACGGTAATTAAGAATACAAACACTCAATAAAAACACGACATTCAATGAATGTTTTTTGACAAAGCCATATTCGTAGCTTACCTTTCAACTCGGTATGTTGACCTCTAAGTGTGGGTACCCAAGTCTGACTGGGTCTGTTCATAAACCAATTTGAATAAGTGATTATGTTGTATTATGTTTATATTTTTGTCTATATATTTCAAGAGCTCCTAAGGTGTTGAGTTTATGTCCTTTATTTTGTTTGTGTAGAACTTCCATTGCTTGTACTATGGAAGTGTGTTTATGATTTTCATCCAATAAATGTTTAGCATAGCTGATTTTCTTTTTTTAAGTTTATAACCTGTAGTGTGTTCATTGTACATCTGTTTATATTGCCAACCTGTTTGTCCGACGTATATTCTATTAGAATCTGCGCGTGCCAATCTATAAAATCCTTTTCCTCTATATTTATTTGTAGAGGTATTTTTTACATTATGTATTTTTTTCTCATATTGTTCTTAGTTCTGAATGCAATTTTGAAATCATCTTTAAGTATTTTTGTGATATGAACTTTTTTATTTTCCTTTTTGTCATTCTCTATTGGTGTTGGGTTTGTTATTTTTGTTTCATTCTTCTTCTTTCGTGTTTTATGTTTTTCTAATGTACGAGGGCTATTCAGAAAGTAAGGAACGTTTTGGAATTTAAAAAAAACCAAGTACAAGAAAAACATTTTATTATATACATGTGAAAGAGGGACTAAAATACTACTTTTCAACATAATCACCATACAAATTCAGGCACTTATCAAGCGGTGGACAAGCTTCGAAATTCCTGTGTCATAGAATTCTGCCACCTGTGATCTCAGCCACTCAGTGACGCGTACCTGGAGCTCCTCATCGTCGTCAAAACGCATTGTTGCTAGCCAGGTCTTCATTTTCGGGAACATGTGAAAATCACTTGGAGCAAGATCAGGACTGTAGGGGGGGATGAGGAAAAACTTCCCAGTTGAACGAGTTCAAGAGTTCTTGCATACGGTTTGCCGTGTGAGGTTGGGCATTGTCATGCAAAAGAAAAATTTTGGATGACAATTTTCCTCGGCGCTTGTTTTGGACAGCTCTCCTAGGGTTTTGCAATGTTTGGCAGTACTGCTCAGAGTTTATTCTTGCACCACGCTCGTGGCGGCAGAATTCTATGACACAGGAATTTCAAAGCTTGTCCACCGCTTGATAAGTGCCTGAATTTGTATGGTGATTATGTTGAAAAGTAGTATTTTAGTCCCTCTTTCACATGTATATAATAAAATGTTTTTGTTTGTACTTGGTTTTTTTTAAATTCCAAAATGTTCCTTACTTTCTGAATAGCCCTCATACTTCTTTTGTATTCATTATTTGTAGCAATATGAAGTATCTTGGTTATACAGCTCGCGCCAATAAAATGTACCTGTTTTTCTCGTTTAATATTCCGTGAAGTTGGTAATAAATCTTTCTGTTCTTTTCTACACATTGTTGTGCAAGCCTGGGACAAAATTCCACAATGGTTTTCACTACGCCAGAGAGAATAATTATCATAGTCATTTTATTTGGAAACAAAATCTATATTAGAGACACAGCGGAGGTTCCACAATAAATTCCATGTTTGTGAAGCTCCAACACCAAAGACAGTTCGCAGATTAGTGAGGAAATTTAACGTACACGGAAGCTTACTTAACCAGTGGAATTCAGGGAGACGAAGAACTGCAAGAACACAAGACAACATTGAAGCTGTGCGGCAGTCAGTAAATCGAAGTCCAAAAAAGGGGTATTGAAGACATGCACAAGAATTGGGGCTGCATTCAATATCTGTAAGAAGAACTGAAAATGTTTCCTTACACAATTCACGTCAGACATGCACTAACAGATGGGATAAAGCTGAACATGTTGAAATGTGCAATGCTTTCAACAAAAGGATGGAAAAAAATCATGACAGGATACAGAATGTGTGGTTTTCTGATGAAGCACATTTCCACCTTAATGGTTCGGTAAACAGACAAAATGTGAGATTTTGGGGTTCCAATCCACCACATGATGTCATGGAACAGCCTCTCCATAGCCCCAAATGCGCCACTTGGTGTGCCATGAGCACCAAAGGCATTTTTGGTCCTCTATGGTCTGTGGATGACGATGAAAGGACAGTGACAATACACGTCCATGGAGCTGCTAGAGTCATTTCCAAAAGAAGCCAGTTTCCTTGGGCCCCTCATTCACCAGATCTCAATCCATTAGATTTCTTCTTGTGGGGCTACACAAAAGACAATGTACACGTCACCCGAACACAATCTGCCAGCTCAAGAGAAGAATCAAAGAATTTATTCATGCAATTCCGGTGGAAATGTGTGCTAGAGTGATACACAATTTTGGGTTTCGTTTGAATCATATGGGCCTTGCAGGTGGACATATTGAACATGTTCTTAACAGATGATTCTCCCATCTTTGTTCTCCATGTCTGTATTTTTACAATTGATTTATGTCATTTATTCTCGAACCTATATGCACTTAAAAACAGGTACATTTTATTGGCGTGCCCTGTAGCTTTTAGTATTCATTGGGGCATTCAAAAGTTTGTAGGTCATATTGTGAAAGCTGCCATTTTCTCCTAAATGATACTTAGATGTTTAACACAAGAAGACTTTAGATCAGTTTTATGGGCCAGATTCCCCCTCAGATTTTATGATTATTATTATTAATTATTAGGTAGGTTTTCAGTGAAAAATTTTGCCATTTTGGTGTATTTTTGCTATTTTTATTTAATTTTGTGAAAAATTTTGCTATCTTTGTTGAGTGTCAGGTAATAAAATTCTTCAGCAAACACTAAATTTAATTTATGACTTAGCTTCGTTTCGATTCAAAATGCAAATTAATATATATCGATCTGTCATGAAATTGGTTGAAACAACAGATATCAATTTTGATTGTCACAGTTTGCCATCTATGGTGTTTATCTACAAATTTCTTCCAACGAATTTCACTTGATTTCAAAAATGATTCATGGCAACTTTGCTGAAAAGTAATGATTTTCACATCTCAAAATGTCATTTTTTTATAACAAATCTTACATTTTGCACTTTTTGAAAACAGGTGCCTCCGATTATTATTTGCCTATCATAAAATGATGTTACTGACTTCACAGCAGCAACAAATTATCACTGGCGAGTTGAAGGCCTTAAAAAACAAGATGTAAGTATTATTACGACAATTCCTGAAAGGAGTGTAAGCGTAAATGCAAAGATATAAATAAGAAATATCTTAGGTGTAGAAAACTACTTGGGCAAATTCTAAATCAAAATCAGTAATTTGTGTCTTAAATACAGATAAATTTAATCCATGCTTTATCAGTATGGTAGAAGAAATTGTTAATAGTCAGTGCACTACTTAAATAAATTAAGAATTCTTGTGTTTTGTCCATTTTGTAGTGATGTAATAACTTAATGATTCATTTAGAGCATATAGCTTTTTTCACTGACATGGACAACTTGCTACACAAAATCAGAGCGAAGAAAAATGACCAAAACACAGACGAGAAAAAAGACAAATACATCACACTCACATACTTCAACACACATACACGGAAAATCGCCCAACAGTTCAGAAAACAAGGATACAAAATAGCATTCAGAACGAAGAACAAAACAACCAACAAAATACAACCCACAGACAACAAACAACACAGAAATAAATACAGTAACCCAGGAGTCTACAAACTAAAATGCAGCGACTGTCCAAAATTCAGTAGCTTGCAGGGACATTTTCGGTAGATCGCGTCAAGAGTTCTCTACTTGTCATGGAGAATTTTGATTTTCAAGAAGACAGTGCTGCAGTGGAGTTGGAACTGATTGATTTTCAAAATGATTTATCTGTAAAATCACTTTCTTCAAGCTCTGAAAATATTTGTCCTCTTGCCCCTAAAGAAAATTATCCAATTTTGGTCCAGGTTGCTCTCAAAGTGAAGGCAATGTTCAGCTCTACATGTCTGTGTGAGGTTTCTTTTTCCAGTATGAAATTTATTAAAAATAAGTACAGAAGCAGACTCACTGATGAACACTTGGACAACTGAATTTGAATGGCAGCCACTACCTACTCTCCCAACATTAAAAAAACTTGTTGTTGACAAAAAAGAGTTCCATCATTCTCATTGAAGTTAATGAGTGTAATAAAAAAAAAAGAGTGCGTGGAACGCCACGTGACAGAAACTTTATTTATTCATGTATTTTCTTCAGTTTTCCTTTTCTTTGTCACTTCCATCTTCTCACGGTATCCTCTTGTTCTTTCTGCAATTGATTTCGGTTTTTTAAAGTCTGTGTGTGCCTTTTTATGAGATTTATAGTTTGCATAAGGCAAAATAGATTTTAATATAGGTTCATACGTATCAGTTTTATCATGCACTTCATTTAAAATCGTATGCGTTTTCTGCCACGACTTTGTTGATTATAGGGCTGTTCAACTTTTTCAAAATGTACACAGTCAAACGAAAAGAAAGATGCAGTGTAATTCTCGAGAAGGCGGTGGCTAGTGCTGTTCAACTTTTTTCAAAATGTACACAGTCAAACGAAAAGAAAGATTAAGTGTAATTCTCGAGGAGGCGGTGGTTTTAACACACTTTACCAATGTCGGATAATTTATTTAAATTTTGGATAAGCTTAATCATTGAGTTGAATCATTGAGTTTATTGTTTTAATTTTTGGATGTTTTAATTTTTTTTTAGTTTTGGAAATTTGTATTTTTTAATTTTGGATTTGCGCGGTAATCAACCTTTGGGTTCCATAAAATAGATTGCTTAGGAATTGTCTATTGCCATTGAGGAAGTAATGTCTGAAAAATTTCCTTTGATTACTCCTAATCATTGAGTTGATTGTTTTCTGTGCAGTCCGCTCCGAAACACATAGTTTTGAGTGTGACTGATTTTGTGACTGATTTTTCCGATTTACCCCAACCGCAAGAAAAGAAGTTTTACTTCAAAAATTCTGCCTGTACATTTGTTATTTATTACTAACTACACTTCAGTTTCTTTCTTATGTAAAATTCCATTTCAATTTCTTTTTGTTATGTACAGTTTAATTAAAATTTATTTCATATTTAGTCAATAAACAAATGTAAGATTTTTTTTTTAAAGTTGGTAGCTCACAGAAGGATTTTAAAATGATACGGTAGCTCAGAAGCTTCATAAGTTTGGCGACCACTGCTCTAAATGAATCATTAAATTAAGAAGTCCTACAACATCATTTGAATTCAGACACTTTAGTTCAACATTACAAAACACCGCCTATCTCCATCAGTTCCTCTATAGTGCATATAGTCCTTTGTCTTCATCAATTTATTTAAGTATTTCATGACTTTTGTGTATTAATAGTGTTATATTTATCTTCATATTACTGTAAGTTTTGTGTGTATCAAGCTTAATTGCATTATGTGTAGACTTTCTTGTGAAAAATTCTCCCTTGTGTTAAATGCGTAGATAGGCGGTATTGTTGCTAGCCTTTCCAATATTGGCTCCATCAACCGGTCTAAAATGAATTTTCGTTCTGACAGAAAATCAATGATTAAAAATAATTCAATATCTTAAAATTATTCTTGATCCACTATAATATGCAATAAAAAGGTTGGTTAAAAAATGTGGCTCATTATGATGAATGATTGAACCTCCGACGGAAGCGATAGGCTTTGACGCATCTTGCTTCTTTTTGGTGTGGAATTATTGTTACTATGAAGTAACTTGAACATTGTCCTTTGTGAATTTACAATAAAAGATTATTTTCTTCTTGGCTTCCAGGTATCTGCCGCGTCATATTTAAAAGGTGTGCCGACGTTTCGACCATCTTGCCGTGGTCCACGGCAAGTAGTCGAAACGTCGGCAGACCTTTTAAATATGACGCGGCAGATACCCGGAAGCCAAGAAGATTTTATTGTCAACTCGGGCCGCGGAAGCCTACGATCTTATAAAAGATTATTTTGATTGTTCCCTATCATGGGCATACGGTGAAATTTTGCTTGGGAGGGATTCAATGAAAAGTCATCTCAGCTCCATGTTCTTCTCAATACATTTTTTTTTTTTTTTAAATTAAACAGAACTGTATTATGATCCTTAATACACTACAATTAATATGCAGCACAGTCTATAAAACTATTTTTCTTGAGGTTTCTGTCTATTTCTCGTTTAAGCTAGAGTCTATGAATAAGAACTTTATTTTTACAAAAATTATAATAATACTGTATGATGTAAAGGGCACGTTTTTAAAGCCATCTGTAAATCCATCATTGACTTGACAAACAGGTTGATGGATTTCAGTGAAAATATTCTAGTTGTATAATAACTAGGAGGTGCCCGCGGCTTCGCCCACGATAATTAATTGAAAAATTAATAATTAATTGTATAATAATTATTTAAGCATTATATTTATTAACACTTGCACGCGAATCATTCTTAAACTAAACCATTAATAATTAATGAAACAGCTAAAATTCCGGCTGTAGAGTACATTCCAGGATTAGAAATTGCCACCTGGGAAAACGATCTCAGATTCGATTATGCAGTTCCAAAGATAACTCTGAACCACTGCCTTCTAAACTGTATAATTCTCGTGCGTAATTCTCGAGACGGCGGTGCATAATACGTATCGTTTCTCAACTGTTTGTTGACAGATGAATGTGATGTGAATTTTATTTGATAAATTCAGTGTAATTTTCAGAAATTATATAATTTTTCAAGAGAAGGAGTGATTGATTTGGATTTTTACTGTCCGCGATACTTTGAGGATTAAACTATCAATATATTAAACCTGATGCCCGCAGCTTCACCCGCCATTATTAATTGACTCCAGGATTTTTAAGAAATCTACACTGGTAGTGTATTGAAAATGTTTGTGGTTCAGAGCTATGAAAATTGTAAGTAAAAATAAAATTAGAATATTTGTTCATTGTGTTCATTTCACTTAGGACTTAAGTAATAAAGAAACGGTTTTACTAATTTTGTAGTCATCATGAAAGTTTACACTGCGAGAGACGAACATCGCCGAGTATACCCAATGTCTCACGAAGCGGGCAAGCGAGCAAGCACGCTATTTAGGGCCGTTGAATTGTATAAGAGTAGATTATTTTGCAATCCATAGTGGGAGCTTTTATTTTCCTGGACAGTACGGTAAGGTGTGTTGTCTAGTACAACAATACTCTCAGGCAGAAGATTTGGCATAAATTATTCCTCTATAAATCCTAAATTAAAAATCCAAAAAATAAAAACCTTCATACATCCAAAATTAAAAAATTAATAATCCACAAATTATCGAAAAACCAAATTAAAAATACAAAAAATAAATGTATTAAAAGATCCAAATGTCAAAAATCAAAATTTAAAAAATATAATCCAATTTAATATATCTTTAGGTCTTTGATTTTTTTAAGTAAGGATTATTAAAATTTGTTTTGTTTTTTTTTTTTCAGGTTTTTTTTTTTAATTCTAGCCCTTTGAATTGATTAACGTTGGAATTTTTTAAATTTTAGAACTGGATTTTTAAATTTGAGATCCAAATTTAAAAAAAAAATCAAAATTAAAAACTAAAACTTTAAAATAACATTTTGTATTTTTTAAATTTTGGATTTTAGATTTATTTTTTTAAAATAATTTTTTTTTATTTTAGTTTTTTAAGTTATAAATTCTAGATTTTTAAATTTTGAATGTATGAATTTTTTAATTTGACACCCAAATTTAGAAAATCCAAGATTTAAAAAATAAACCAAAAAAATTAAATAAAACAGTTAAAAATCCGAAATTTAAAAAAAGAAAAATATAAAATTAAAAAAATCTAAAAAAATTATTTAAAGAACCTAAATTTACATTGGATTTTTATATTTTAATTTTTGGAATTTTTAACTTTGGATGTTTGAATATTTTTCTTGGATTTTGAATTTAAAAAAATACTTAACACTTATTTTTTTATGTTGGAATTTTTTATTTTTAAAATATTTTAGCTTTGGTTTTTCGACTTAATTTTTTGATTTTTAATCTTTTTATTTTATTTTGGATTTTTAGATTTTCATTATAAATTTGGGTTTTGGATTTTTTATTATTTTGTGAATTTTTATTTTATAAATTTTGGATTCTATAATTTCATCTTTGAATTTTTAAATGTTTGTATTTTCGATTTTTTATTTTCCATTGTTTAATTTTCTATTTTTTAAATGATCCTTCGATTTAAAAAATGTATTTTCGTTATTTTATTTTTGAAATTTTTGATTTTTTAAAATTTGGGCCTTAGAATTTTTTGTTGCAAATTGATTTTTTATGTTCGAGCTTCAAACATTTTGATTTTAAGATATTACATTTTTATTTTAGATTTTTTAATTTCGGGGTTTTAGATGTCTTAAATTTTGGATTCACAATTCTTTAAATCTTTGTTTTCAATTTTGGGTTTTGGATTTTTAATTTTTTAAGTTTTCAATTTTCGATTTTTTGGATGTTTGAACTTTATTTTTAATTTCTTTTAATTTTGGGTCTTTGAATATTTTAGGGGGGTTTTCTATTTTTTAATTTCTGCTCTTTAGATTTCTTAAATTTTTTATTTTTGGATTTTAAGATTTTTTAAATTTTGTATTGTCGATTTTTGGAATTTTAAATTTTGGATCATTAATTTTTTAGATTTTTAGTTTTTGATTTTGGTTTTGTTTTATTTTTTTAAATTTTGTATTTTCAAATTTTTAATTTTAAATTGTTTATATTTCTTCTTGGATTTTTTCAATTCTGTATCGTTGGACTTTCTCCAAGTTTTTGGCCTTTATTATTTCTTTAATTTTTAAATTTTGGATTTTATAAATTTTAAAGTTTGTACTTTTTTTTTACTTTTTAAAAAATAAAAAAATCCAGCATTAAAATCGAAAATTTTAAAACTCTAAAAATCCAAAATTTAATAATGTAAAAAAACCAAAATTAAAAAAACGAAAATTTAAAATCTTAAAAAACAAAAAAAAAAAAAAAAAATCAAAGATCAAAAATATAAAAAAATCCAAAATTGAGAAAATCCATAAATGAAAACAAGTTTCCCTTCATTCGCATGGCATTCCACGCACACTTTTTTTTTATCCATTACTGAAACTTTTGAATTTTGATTTATTCGCTATTCCCCCTTCAATCTAGAACTGTACTCAGCTTCACTACAGCTTCATTGTTTGAACCACAATGGATATGATATTCACTGTTTTTATTTACTGAACTCCTTAGTATAACCTAGACCATATATGGGCCGCGGAACACTTTAAAATCGCGCTCGAAAAAGTAAATATTTTCTGTTCTCGCCAACAAGAAAGTGAGAGGTGGAAACAAAAGCCTGAACTATGAGGGTGTTCCTTCCGGTCAGCGTTAGTAAAATGTTGCAATAGGCCTAAATCAAAGTATCGAATCAGACTTACAGATGAAAATTTTGAAAACACTCTGTGCTTGTACAGTATATATTAGTGGGATTGATGCCAACATTGATTATCTTATTTCTCAAGTTCAAGCTCAAGCTTCTCATTAATTTCTCCTGATTGTAAGTAAATACCTAATCAGTTCGATATTGTTCTCTTTCATGTAACTTTAGCATTATACTTTATAAATACAAAAAACCGTATCATGATTATTTTTTCACAACTGCCTATTATCTACGGCCCGCGACTTCATAAATTTTATAAAGTTTAGGCCGCATCTTTCCAAAGGTTGCCCATACCTGACCTAGACAATGGAAAAATACTGGTCAAACAAATTTCAGTATTCTGATATTTATTTTTTATATTACAATTCAATTACTTAAATAATATTCAAATAGTTGTGCAAAATATGTAAAATATGCTCTGTAATTCATACAACCTAATGAACAAACGAGGGCATTTCTGAGACCAAACTTTCAAGTTTCATTATTAACAATTGTATATACAGTGAAGGCCGCTTAATGTGATCACTTTGTGAAGCAGCTAATTATCTGATAATATTAACCGACTGAAAACAATAGCCAAAATAATTAATTGAAGGATAATTATTCATTCATGAGATAATAAACTACAAAACAGAATTAATATGCAACTGTGAATCATTGAACCACTCATAATAGCCTGCAAACTATTTTTGCAATCAATAAAACGTCTTTATTGTTTCAGTTTTCCCTTTGGAGTTCATTAACCAATATTTCATACTCGTAGTGTTTTTCGGAAGTTTACTGATCTGAATGTACACCGCGAAGCAAAACGCCTGTCTGTTAAAGGCTTTTCATTTTACACTAGCTATCACTGCATGTCAACACTGTGACCTTCAAAAATCAGAAGCAACAGCTAAACTGAGGGGTAAAACATATTTTACTGTTTAAAAGAGAAAGTTAGGGAGTACCATCACCTCGAACTGATCATCCTGTGAGCTGGGAACACTACCTTTACTTCTAATACAACACAGTTGAGTTAGACACGAAACCCTTAAAAACAAAATTTTGAATCACGTACAATACTTGGAAATAAAACCACAAAAAGGAAAATGTGATAACATAAACCGAATCTTTGATCACAGTAATCAGCATTTTTTCTTTGTATGAGTAGGCCTATTAATCTGTAGGGGACTTCATAAAAGTGGGGTCATTCCATATTAAATCAACAAATGGGCGTTGCCGCACCATTTTTGATTTTGATGAAATTTGGTAGGTGATGTGTACCAGTCTTCTGAACCCCAAAACAAATCTTGTTATACCTCTAAAAAATTTTACTCCTGAGATATAGGCATTTGTTTGGAACACGAACAAGCAAAAAATGTAATTTCACACCTGTTTTCTGAAAGCCGTAGAATTTCTACTTGAATCAGTAGGATGGTCAAATAGGGCTCATTGGAAAGCTTAAAGAATGGACTTTCATTTGTGCATACTAAATTAGATTTAAGTTAAGTCTAAACAGACGTTTTTAGGGCTCTAATCTTCGTTCGTGAACTGTCGTTTTGCGTAACTTTAGACATTAAAAAAACAACGAAGGATTTGGAGTAACAGGCCAATTTTTTTTCCTGTTACACTTATGTATGAGGAGTATGTGTAGGAAAAAAAACTGAGCTGTTACTGGTGGTCCTTCACCCTGAAAGTTTGCTTAAACTTCGGAAAAAATGTAAATCGTGCTTTTTCTCGGCCCAAAAAAGTAATCTGGGACAGGTGATAAAAATCTGAAAATGCCAGGATGAGAAGCCCTTATAGTGTACTTTAAAATAAAAACAAAATCATTCTGTGACTCGAAGGGATAGAGGAGCTACAAGCCTTTGAAATATCAAGAAAACAGCACTTGACCGCTACTGAAAATAGGCTAAGCAGATAGGATAATTACCACAAAATTTCATTTAAATTTACATAAAATACAAAACATTTATTTACAAATGAGAATTTTCCTACAACTTTCTGATTTTTTTATCAAATTTGATTTCTTTTTAAGCTACAATGATGGCAATTTCAAGTACTGTATTTTCAACTATTTTATTTAGAAACCATTCTTATCCTGGTTTTTTTTTTCGATGTAGTTAATGCATTAAACACTAAAAGCTGCATAAAGCTCTTTAAGGTAATATCAAATTAACCTTTTCTGTATGTTAACCTTTTTCTCCATTAGGTCCTCTTAACAGACACACAGTACCTTTTCCTTGGCATCATTCTGCTGTACTCATCATTTTCATAGAAGTCTTGTACAGTTTTGACTGAAACTTCATCAAGTTTATTCCTAGTCCTGTTCTCCCTATTCTGTGGCAAAATCCCATTCTTTTTCACTAAATTTCTTGACTGGTGGGCTAAGTATTGGCTGACATTAAACTCACAATACTAATACTCCAACTACTAGGAGCTAAACTTACAATG
Organism: Ectobius pallidus; assembly: GCA_964059195.1. NCBI lineage: Eukaryota > Metazoa > Arthropoda > Insecta > Blattodea > Ectobiidae > Ectobius > Ectobius pallidus. The sequence continues at coordinate 9,549,408 of CAXKWD010000006.1, forward strand.
TTCTTTTTTTCTTTCTTTCTTTAAGCTTGTGAATTAGTTGCTTGTACTCATTCGCTAAACTGGCAGGCTGCATGTTCATTGAAAATTCCTCATTATCAGTTGAAATGTTCAAATCAAAAGACTTACTTAACTTCCTGATATACTAACCTCATTTGTTAACACTGAGGGTCTAGCTTCAACTGACAGCTTAACAGGAGAAATACCAAGGACTGAACAAGCATCATTAACCGTTTCAACAAGAATGGTTTCAGGTTCATAAATGTCTGGGCATTCATCTTCACTGTCGGTACCGGTCTCTGTGCCTTGATTTGGATTTTTAATTTTTTTAACATTTTGTGCACAATACCTTCCCTGGGATTAATTTCAGCTCAGGATTGGACATGGAAAGTGTCATTGATATTTATCTGAGAGAGATTTTTAATAGGTTTTGAGTGAACACTGTAGGGGTCAGAGCAAGACCGTACACAAAATTTGGAAGTATCTGTCCAAAAATTCAGCCTTGTGAAACATTTTATATCATCGCAACCAGTTCTAATTGAAAATAATTTTTTTTATTCTTCAGTGAACTCGGAAATAGTATTGAGTACTGATGACCTAGAGTAAGATAATTTATGACATACCTCTCCTTTATAAGATGCCAACAGAACAAGAACACTCCATCATGTAATATACTGGTAACAATTTCAATAGCATGTATTCAGCACAAAATAACAATAGTAATAATTTTAAAAAATAAACTAATCAAAAGATAATAAAGCACAAACACAACCTACATGCTGTGAGTCAGCTCAATAAGTGAATAGTGGACACCATTCAACAGAGGGGCTGGATCATATGAAGCTATGCATATTCATTCAGCAATGAACAGTGGGTGTCCAGAACTTATCAGTTAACATATAATTCAATATACTGTATAGAAGAGTAGAGTTTAATCCAGTACCTACACCTAATAAACCAGGATAAGAATGGTTTCTAAATACAGTACTTGAAATTGCCATCAATGTAGCTTAAAAAGAAATCAAATTTGGAAATTTGCTAGAAAAATCATAAAAAATCAGAAAGTTGTAGGAAAATTCTCATTTGTAAATAAATTTTTTGTATTTTATGTAAATTTAAATGAAATTTTGTGGTAAATATCCTATCTGCTTAGCCTATTTTCAGTAGCGGTCAAGTGCTGTTTTCTTGATATTTCAAAGGCTTGTAGCTCCTCTATCCCTTCGAGTCACAGAATGGTTTTGTTTTTATTTTAAAGTACACTATAAGGGCTTCTCATCCTGGCATTTTCAGATATTTATCACCTGTCCCACATTACTTTTTTGGGGCGAGAAAAGCACGATTTATATTTTTTTCGAAGTTTAAGCAAAATTTTCAGGGTGAAGGACCACCAGTAACAGCTCAGTTTTTTCCTACGCATACTCCTCATACATAAGTGTAACAGAAAAAAAAAATTGGCCTGTTACTCCAAATCCTTCGTTGTTTTTTTAATGCCTAAAATTACGCAAAACGACAGTTCACGAACGAAGATTAGAGCCCTAAAAACATCTGTTTAGACTTAACTTAAATCTAATTTAGTATGCACAAATGAAAGTCCATTCTTTAAGCTTTCCAATGAGCCCTATTTGATCATCCTACTGATTCAAATAGAAATTCTACGGCTTTCAGAAAATAGGTCTGAAATTACATTTTTTGCTTGTTCATGTCCCAAACAAATGCCTATATCTCAGGAGTAAAATTTTTTAGAGGTATAACAAGATTTGTTTTGGGGTTCAGAAGACTGGTACACATCACCTACCAAATTTTATCAAAATCAAAAATGGTGTGGCAAAAAATCTTCTTAAAATTTGTTGATTTAATATGGAATGACCCAGTGATAACATTACCCGACTGATAACATTATCTGTGATTACATTAAGTGGCATCACTGAAGTAGCAGCTTTCAAACAGGGTGAATACAATAAAGGCTTTTCCGACTTCAGGAACCTGCAGTAAAGTGTTAAATAGAATTAGTAACAGGCCATTAGTAATTTCCCTTAGTTCAGTCTCAGTCTTTCAGGGACGGAATGATGAAGTTCAATCAGTAACATACGTGATTATGCCTCAAAAACAAGGTATACACAGGCAAAACAAATGTGAGCTTTGAGTGGAAACTCCTGAGTGTAAATGGCAAACAGCCAACATACAATCACAATTATAAAAAATATTCAACTTCTGATTTACCCAGTGAGCTCTTTTAGGCATGACTACATAAAACTATAAATCACGTCTGGTATAAAATTCAATTTTTAACGTTATTAATCTCCAAAAATCAATGTAAACTTATAAATGATTATATTTATGCTATTTTGAACTGTAAACATTATTTAACAAAAGTTTCTCATTCTGTGTAAAGTTTCATTTTTTACGGGTTGAGCCCGTTAGGGTAAACAATTAAGTGCTATTCTCTATCCCATTTAAGAACGATCCTGTTCAAAACAAAGAGGCGTGGCTGTCATAGCCCGCACATGTTTATAGTGTTTATGTTAGTTTGTTTATTCTCAGTACAACTGACCCGCAGGGCCGTCGTGAACAATGAATCCTTTGTTTTGTTTGCTAATTGATATACTATAATGATGACGATGCCAGTGAGAGTTTGTTATTTCACGTGTAAATTTTGATATTATTGTTGCATGAACTTAAGAACACTCGTTAGCCACATCCTGCTAATGGCGCATGCTAATGACATTAACCAATCACGTTTTGTTACATGATGCAAATTTTCCGCGAACTCTCTGTGAGTGAGTTAGTTAGTTATTCCTCAGGTTTGCGAGCGACCCCTGGTGATCCCATAAGGGGATATTCTCAGCATATTTGTTACCGGGGTGCGCCAGTCCCCTACCTACTTAAACCTAAGGACACACACACACACCCAGTCCTGAGCCCAGGAAAGGAATTTTTCACTACTGAAAAATTCCTGGCCCGGCCTGGAATCGAACCTGGGCCGCCGGAGTGGAAGGCAGGCGCGCTACCGACTCACCCACGAAGGCGGACCTCTGTGAGTACTCCTCCCCTTTGTTTTGACTAGGATCAAACTAGAATGGGATATAGAATAGCACGTTTTAGAGATTATTCAAGATATCACCAGATGTCATTTCCTTCCATTTTGTACAAATTAATTGAAACATTTATTTTTATAAGGGTCTAAGTGCCAAAATCATGATTTTTCAGCTGATAATTCTAAATGGATCTATGTACCCAGACCAATGCATTTCAGAAGGGTCCAACGTCCAAGGAAAGCCACGTTAGCAGCAATAAATTCCAAGATACAGCGCTGGGTCTATCCCCAGCACGTCTTTCTGTGGGTCTATGTCTTGTTTTCTAAACAATCATGATTTTGGCACTTAGACCCTTATAAAACTAAATGCTTCATTATCAATTTCCTTTCCCTAGCCATATCTATTGAACAACAGTTCCTCCATCAACCCTTTACATCGACATAAGATTTTAGATTTGGCATTCTGATTGACTTACCTTAAAGAGTTGTTTTTTAGAGCTCTCATATCATTACTGAGTCTTTTATACTATTTACTGAATGTTCCTATTTGAACAGAATAAATTAACAAAAAAAATCAATTTCCTTCATTTCAACCATTAAAATACTATTACAGTAGAGCTCCAACTATCTGGATTAATTGGGACCAGAGTCAATCCGGAAAATTGAATGATTAATTAAAAAGGTAATTTCTTTTAAACAAATCTAAACCGTACAGCACTGTACAAACATATTGGTCAGACCCAGTTGATTTGCTGACAAACTGTCTATTTTGTCTGCTAAAAGTCTTGCTTTTTAGCAAATAATTGGCCCTGAAAGGGAGTTTTCCAATGATCGCTGCTGCAAAAACCATTTGACTACAACCTCAAAGCGATCCAGATAGTTGGAATTCTACTGTATTAAGTGAGCATTCACACCAAAGTAGCATAGCATGCTAATTGCACTACCTGGATGTAGGCTGCATGTCGAGTTGCATGGTTCACAGTTTTGCATTCATACCAAAGTAGGGAATTCGATCTGCAGTTTAACGTAAATTATATATTTTCACTTGAACTACTGAGAAACCCATTTAAAATAATGTAATTTACCTAAAGAGGATATAGTTTCAGCAATTTAAATCCAGGCTTTTTTCCTACTAGTTTCGATTGCCATATCGTATAGCCTACGCATGTACAAATTGCAACTCTCTTTCTAGCAGTTTTCATGACATCTTTGCCATAATCTACCGCTACATAAGCAAATATGTGTTCAATTTTCTTAACAATCAGAAAACAGCTCAAAAGGCAACTGTACGCATGCGTCATCTTGAGTAGCGTCGCACAAAATAAGTCCAGATCTATCTGAAGAAATGCATGTCGCACTCTGCAAGATACATTATTTCCACGCTACTTCGGTATGAAGACTTGAACTTGTTTATAAATAAATATTGTTGTAAATATAATTTGGATACAGAAAGACTGTGTTTGCTGTTTGCATTTAACCGTAATTAGTAATAACAAGCTTATAAGTGCGTCAAAAACATAAATGTAGAATAGACACAAATTTGATGAATAAACAAGTATTTTCATGCAAATTTTTGGGTCATTGTTTTGTATTTTTTCAGTTATTTTATAGCTCATTTTTAAAGTATTTTTAGGTCATCAAAATCAGGGCCCTGGTCATGACTCTTGCTACTACTAAACACATCTTCAGCAACTACAGAAAAGCTGTACAATAACACTAGCTCTCTTATACAATAGCTGCCAACACAACCACTCGATGCACTGCTGTAGAATTGTTACAAATTAAATGCTAGCATATTCTATATATTCTGTAAGGCTGTAATTTTACCGTAAGCACACAAATATAAAACTAATTATGTAAAATAGCATAAGATCAAAAACACTTCTAAAAAGTGATGATGTTACACTGAATAAAAGTCAACACTGTACATAATGGACGGAAAACACTTTGATTTGAAGGTCATATTAGATCAGTGCAATATTTATTCATGTACAAAGGATGGGATATAAGTCAAAGCAACTTTTTTATTTTTTGTTGAAAATGTGGGACCACTTTGAACTATACAATTGAGAGGGCAGAGTATGGAATGTATATAACAGCTCATGATGGTGCAATCACTTTACTCGGAGGAAAAAATAGTTGCCATGTCTTACATCCTATCCCTCTTACAAGGCCCACATTTCTCCACAAATATCAGGACTGAGACCTATACAAAGTGGGGTCAGTGAGATTTCACCACATGGAAACTTTCTCAAGCATCATACATGCATAGTAAAGTTGTAAAATGTTTAATTACCATAATGGCCCGAATATAAGACTGTTTTTTCCCCTCAAAATATGTTTATAAAAACCATACTCGTCTTATACGTGCAGCCTAACACTTTCAACAACTCTCCATTCATGAATGCAGCTGTGCAGTAGGAATCCCCATGCGATGACGTGAGCCCGACCTAAGGTCAAAGTCACACAGAAATTCACCAAACATTACAGAATTTTATTTTTCTCTGAATTTGTGCTTCTGCCTGCACTGTTACTTGCTTGGTGTCTCTATTCTCTATGCGTAAATCTTTTGTTTGACCACCAGTCATGGCAGACCATGTGGAAAAGAAACTATCTTCATTGTCTCAATGCGTAAATAAAGGCAAGAGAAGAAGTTACGACATGAATTTAAAAATTCTATAAAAAGACTTTTTAAACTTATTTCAAAACCAGTGGAAAAACGTTAAAAACTTAAAACACGACGTTTCGACTCTGCCCTTGAGTCTTCCTCATTGTCACCTGAGGAAGACCCATGTGCAGAGTCGAAACCTCGAGTTTTAATTTTTTAACGTTTATCCACTGGTATTGAAATAATTTTAAAAACGTATTTTTATTCTATTTGACCGATAAGGATGTTTCATCAAAATTCTGTTTAGTGTGAAGCAAAACGTACTAATAAGTTTTTTTTTTTTTTTTTCATAACTGTCCTTAAAAAATTCATGGTCGTCTTATATTCGGGCCAATATGGTAATTGCTTGTGGAGACATTTCTACTGGTAATAAATGTTTCCACTTACTATGAGTACAGAGTGGGCACATGATATCTGTGCTGACCACAACCGTTATAAGTAGAAAGAGATGGACAAGCTAAGGAAAATCATGTGAATGATATTGGCCATGTCTACCTGGAACACAATATTTCCTATACTTGATCCAAGATGTGTACGGAGCAAAAGTAAACAAGTGAATGTGAAAGTACAAAGCACAGTTCACAAGAGTTTGTTTTTGAGACTGTTTAGTCCATTACAAGACCTGGGATTTTAGGCTCTAAAAAATTGATTTTAGGCACCTAAAATAGGCTTTTAAAAAATAAAATAGGCACTTAAAATATGCTTTAAAAATGTGTAAAAAGATAGAAAATAGACTTTAAAATATTACAATATACACTTCTTCTGTAACATGGTCTTTTTTTTACTGCAAGAAACATGGTATACCTATTCTGGGTTTAGTTTCCCACTCTACTGGATTTACACACGCGTTGTTCGGCGTTGGTATGCGGTCTCTGGTTTGCAGACCAACACTCCCATTGGATTTGGCGTACATACCAACAATCCGATTGGCTGCCAAGAACCTTGCCTGTCATTGGTCCGTTCCATACGATGCTACCAACAATACTTTAAGAGCGCGTTTTTCAATTCCTGCGCACAAACAATCATGGCAGGAGCTGTGGGTATTCGCCCTTTTAATATGCGTGAATTACATAGAATTTGTCGGTCTGAAAGGAGGGCCCAAGAATGGTGCTATGATGTTCAATTACTCCCTCGAGAAATGGTGTGTCCATTGTGTGGTATGGATATTTTCCTCACATCTGTAGGTAGGTTTGGGTTTTATAATATTGTAGTACAGAGGATGGATATTTTCCTCACTTTTTATAATATTGTAGTACAGAGGAGGATAGGACCTCCCCTTATCCCGTTAATGTTTATAGTAAAATTTTTGGTTTCTAGGTCGATCTAATCGCTTTGGCCGATTTCAATGCTGCAGAACTGTTGCTGGCCATGAAGTATATGGCAATTTTTCTATTGTTGGGTTCAGTAATACCCTGTTCTATAAAACCAAGCTCACCGTAACCAGGGTTCTTGACCTGGTCTATGCCTTCTCTCGTGGGTACTCCTATGACCACACCCAATGGGAATGTGCCGACAGAAATGATAATGTTTCCAGAAGGACCATTTCCGATTGGTATAGTTACCTGAGAGAAGTGTGCAGAGGTAATTATAAATAATAAAAAACGTTAGGTTAGGTTAGGTTAAATTAGGTTAGGCTTGTTAGCTTAGGATTAAAGGGGGTTTGAGGGTGGAGCCCCCAAGAAAATATGTTAGGTTAGGTAAGGCTAGGCTTGTTAGCTTAGGTTTAAAGGGGGTTTGAGGGTGGAGCCCCAAGAAAATGTGTTAGGTTAGGCTAGGCTAGGCTTGTTAGCTTAGGTTTAAAGGGGGTTTGAGGGTGGAGCCCAAAGAAAATATGTTAGGTTAGGTTAGGCTAGGCTTGTTAGGTTAGGTTTAAAGGGGGTTTGAGGGTGGAGCCCCCAAGAAAATATGTTAGGCTAGGCTAGGCTAGGCTAGGCTAGGCTTGTTAGCTTAGGTTTAAACGGGGTTTGAGGGTGGAGCCCCCAAGAAATTAGGTTTGGTTTGTAATCAATTTTGCAGAAATTGAGTAACGGTTCCCCATTTTCTGTTTATAGACAGCTTGGACCGTCGGTATAGGAACATGCCGACCATTGGTGGCCCACAACACTTTGTGGAAATTGATGAATGCAAGATCGGCCGCCGCAAATTTAATGCGGGTCGCGTCGTTGAGGGACAATGGGTTCTGGGCATGATTGACAGGGAAACAAAAGAGATTCGCCTTGAGATTTGCCCAGGGAACAACAGAAGTGCCCCAACCCTGCTAAGGTTAATAAGGAAGCATGTGGCAGCCGGTACATCTATCATCACCGATTGTTGGAGGGGGTTTAATGGACTGACTCGTGCGGGATTTAGGCATGAGACTGTCAACCATTCCCTCCATTTCGTCGATCCCAATACAGGAGCCTGCACAAACACCATCGAGGGAGCGTGGCGTCCTTTAAGGCAGAGACTTTCACGGGGAGGTGTTCCCTCTAGAGATGAGGAGTCATTCGCCGACCATCTGTGCGAATATCTCTGAAGGGAGGATGTCAAACGCCTTAAAAGTGACCCGTTTCTGCGTATTGTTGATGACATCAAGATTTTGTATCCCGGTGGTGTTCTAGCCAACGATAGCGATAGCGACTGATCACCATGAATTCCACTTCATTACTTATTATCCCATACTGCCTTAGTTGGGTTTTTAGAGTTACGAATTCTGTCTTTGACATACCGGTACTCTGGTTTAGAGATACGGGGTTTAGTTTCCCACTCTACTGGATTTCATACGCGATGTTCGGCGTTGGTATGCGGTCTCTGGCTTGCATACCAACACTCCCATTGGCTGACAACGACCTTGCATGTCATTGGTCTGTTCCATACGGTCCTGCTACCTCTACATATAGCTAAATAATGCATAACACTATCCACATATTTAAGTGCGCGAAGCGGAGGTGGCAGCCGAAGCGAAGCCCCCTTGCATTTTCGAATATTGTACGATACACTGTTTGTCAGTTTCGAAAATGTGGCATATTATATCTTCCGGAGGGTAGTCTGACCATTATCATGTTGGCAGCTGATTCCAACACTACGTGACCCATTGGCTTCTTCCCAGCATGACCTGTGCTGTTTCTAGCAGTAGAATGGGAAACTAACCCCGAGATACAAATTAGATGTTCATATTGTTCATAATTGGTTTTGAGTGTTTCATTATCATATCATGATGCCTACATAGGTACCTCACTAATCGTAGGTGTTTTTTGTAGTTCAAACTTTCATTTGTAATTTAGCTTGACCTTCTGTGGGTATTTTGATTAACAATTTTAACTCTAGTCTTTGGGATAGCTATATCCATATAGCCTAATACTTAAATTTTTATCAAACTTAATATTTTGACAATATATATATTCATATATATATAAATATATATTCATCTTGTGAATAGTAGAAACTTGGTCTCCATAAACTAAGACATTTATGAATATGATACTAGGCAAAAGAGTGAATTTAGGGTTGAGGCACATAATCTGAACCTCACAGAGAATAGTCCAATATACAAAGGTTTAAAAATGTTCAATAAACTTCAAGTAAAGCTTGTCTCCTGTATATCAAATCTGAAAGTATTTAAATCAAAGCTTAAGGAACGGCTACTAAAAGAAGCTTATTACAATATAAAACAGTATTTAGATGGAAAAATGTAAGAGGGTTTTGATTTAGGATCTTTGAATTGTAATTTATGTATCAAATAAATTTAAATATGTATTTATAGTGTTTGATGTATCTGACAACATGTATAACTCATGTTCAAAAAGATGAAAATAAATGAATGAATGAATCATAGACCACCAACATGTTGGCAGCCCTTGTTCCAGTATCATGTGACCCATCGGCTTCTTCCCAGCATGCACCTGCGCTGTTTCTAACAGCTGATTCTGCTGTGTCAACTTCGTTTCTGAGTGCCATTTTAGGTTAGTTTTTTGTGAACTTATTACTAATTTTACACATATTTAAAATATTATTAGAAACAAAATGTGCCTATGGAATCTATAACTACTGGAGAATAATATTACATGACATTTCACCGTTTATCGTGTGTAAAAAAAAAATTAACGAATCCAGTAGAATGGGAAACTAACCCTCCTATTCTTAACAGAATTAACTGAAAAATTAGGCTTCATGAACTATATTCACTTAAACAGATGTTCTTTCACTGGTGACTTGACACAGTAGTCCTTCCCCCTTAATCCTCCCCCTCCCCTGTCAGTCAGCATTTCTTTAGCGACAGTTGTTTGGAATAATAAAGTTTCTGTGAAAAACCCACCTCTGCTGTACTGCTTTTCATTGAGGTATGTCCATTATAAGATTGTAAAAATTAGAAAAGTTGAATTTTATTTTAAATGTACAAAATAGGTATTTTAGGCACTAAAATAGTAAAATAGGCTCTCAAGGTCCAAATAGGCGTTTTAGGGCACTATAAAACTCTATAAATGTAAGTGATTTATCATGAAACATCCACATATTTAAAAATGTTCATGTTTTTTTTCATAAGGAACAAAATAGGCATTTGCTTAAAATTCCAGGTCTAGCCATTACATACAGCAAAGTTAATTGAGCTTTCTTTTTTAGATTAAACGCCAAGGCTCCCAGGTTCGGTTCCCAGCATTTTGTATACATTTACAATCTGTATCTTCTTGCCGCTGAACAAACCTTTTCCTCACACATTTCTTTATTGGTGACATAAGTTCGAAAGGCTCTGGCTTGCAATTTTCTTCTATAATACAAATTATTAGAGGCCATGCCTTATTCCTTTTACTTACAATAAGTGGTGTACTTCATCACACATTATGTAATTGAAAAGCACAACGAATTAATTAATTATGTTGTAAAATATGTATTATAATTAGTAACTTAAGTTATGTCAATTGTTTTTCCTCAGAATCAACAAATCTGCCAAGGCAACAATAAAAAAAAAAAAAGAAATCTTGTTTGCTGTATATTGTGTGTTGTATAACATGTATGATATATGATATGATATAAATATATATATATGTATATAAAAATATATATGTATGATATAAATATGAAAGCAAGCAACTCACGTAACAGAACCTACGTTTTCACAATTACATAAGATATAAATAATTGTACGATGTGTGCGGAATGGAAGTAAACATCTGCGCTGGTATGATTAACCAATGAAACGACAGGACACAGTTAGTCAAGGGAAGTCTGTTGTTTACTTTTGGTCCGTGCACATCTTGGATCAGGTATAGTTACTCTGGCCATTTAACCAATGAAAACTTGGTCAACATTCTTGAACCAAGCATAATTAAAGCAACTTTTAATTTATTATAGTTCAAAATACTTCATTTTTTTAAAAATAAATCCAGTTTACAAATAGGAGAGCAGGCTGGCCCCATGATCGAGATGTTTAATGGGACCTGGGTTCAAATCCTAATCGATTTACGTGGAATTTGTAGTAGACAAAATAGAACAAAGGCAGGATGCTTCCATTCAACTAATGCTCCATTTCATTGGCTGAGATATAAATAAACAACAAATTTGGGAAGCAAATGAGAAGAATTAATACCAGATCACGTTGGATTGCGGTTTCCTTATTAAAATTGGATTTGAAATGTAGGCCTACATTAATTAAAATATTATAAGGTTACTATAGAAAAAATTAACTCTAAATATGTCGTCGAGATTCATATAAAAATTACACAAAATAACAAGAAATCCAACAGCCAAAGGGGAAAATTACATATATAATTTGTTACAGGAATTCGTATGATTCCTTCTAGGAAATACGACAAGACATATGAAAATGCTTGTATCTTTAAGAGAAAATAATAAAAGTAAAAAGTAGTACAAAACAAGATGAGAAATATTTCTTATTAATATAAAAGTTGCCATTAATATACTTGTAAAAAATTATAAAATGAGCAACTTTTGTCTTATGAAACATCTTTGGACGGCAATATCATTTATAAAAATGTTCTTATGTTATCACTTAGAGAATTATGAAGTCTCAAGGCAGACTCTTCCCTAACTTTCATTTTCACGACCTGTCAACAAAGTGACTTAACCAATAATTCCTCCAAATTCCTATTTTTAAATTATTTAAATATTACTATTCATACTTGACAAAAATATAAACCACCAAAGCAGTGTATGGAAATGAAACTTTGTTAAGACAAGTAACAAAGTGTGCAAAAATAAACTACATCATTTAGATCTTTTTTTAAAACCTTTAGGCCCAGTTGCATAAAAATCGCTAACTGTAGTTCAGTTTTAATCGAAGTTCAGAATTGAACCTAGTTTAATTCGCTGCTCAAGTTGTATAACACTAATCGTAGATCACACGAATTTGGTTTAGTGCTAATCGAAGATCACAGAAAGACGTTTGACAACACTGCAAGTTCTAGGGAAATGCGAGGGAAATACATAATATTATCACATCGAATGTCAGTTGTCTACGCTGATAGATTTTCTTTTGTCTCAGTTATGTTAAGTAATTGTCTTTTGTTGTTACAGCTAATTAGTAAAAGGAAAATGGATAACGAAAAAAAGAAGCGATTCCGTACAGAAAATTTAAAAAAAAGGAAGACAGCGACACACTGATTGGGCCCGGTGAAACTCAAAATCTTCATTTTTGGATGAACCATCCGAGTAATCTGAAATGTAAAAATAACATAACCTAAAAATGCATCCTATGTGTAGCTTATAAGCTCGAAACAATGCATTTAGCAAATAGTTGAAATGTGAAATTTCCATACAAATTCTCTATACAAGTAATAAAATACATAACGACTTACCATTTCAGTTTTATATATTTTAAAAATATATAAAAGCAATATCGTATCTTTGCTAATCAACCTTAGAAAGTTTGCCAGTTAAATATGATCTTAGATCAAGGTGAATTAATCTTGGATTAGCTTTTATACAACCAAAATTCTAGGTTTAGCTTGACTGTAGATTAGTTTCAGCACTTAAACTTTGATTAATGTTTTATGCAACTGGGCCTTAAAGTACCTAATCATGTCCAAATTATGTTTGATGGAGCACTTCTTCCATTTTATGTACTGCTTTAGTAGTCTTAACAAAATGTAAAATTTGCCCAATGGCTACAACTCTCATTTAAGAGCAAATTAAATGGAATATTTCATATCCAGATGCTAAGCATGACTGTGATTCAATCTGATAACGAATATGAAAGATCAAAATGTTCCAATCTACTTCAGAAATTAGCAACATTCTGGGGCATTTTCATGTTTAATATTGCTATTGACTTCAAGATTTGTCAAGCGAACTCCATTTGATATTCCAAGCACTTTGTTGAGCCAGGTAATGCAACAGCCTGCATGACTCTCTCGTGCAATACAGGCTGTCGGTTGGGGAATCCCGCTGAAGCAATCTCATCCAAAATTACACTGTACAACATGAAAAATGTCCTTTAGATGAAAATGTGTTTCTTGTAGGGATGGTTCCTCGATACTTTTGATACCTCGATACTCTCAATACTTGCATGGTATCGGCATCGAGTGATACTTCAGAAAACTCGCTCGGTACTTTTTCGATACTTTGGTAACTCTGCAATTTAAAGAAATGCGGTATCTCTTTCTGCTTTTAGTAGTCTACTAAATGTAGTAAATACTACTATTTCTCCTTGAAATGGAGAAAACCACTCTGTGACTTTTGTCTAATCATAAATAAAGACTTTTTGACTTTAAAAATCCAAACAGAAGAGATTCTTAATGGTTTCGTTTCCTGTAAAAGTTTCAATAACAACCAACAAGCAATTTGGTTTGTAATTTTTGAACAAAAACTTGTAAGTGAACTGTTTCAAAAACTAATTTTAGTTTTAATGTAGAGTTTAAAAATAATTATAGGCTACTGATGATATTAAATTTTGTCTCATTAAATATGCACACTTCATTAATTTAATTGGTATTACATAGTTCTCTCAACTTTAATTTTTAATGTACCTATTTATTCAAACTGGAAATGTTGACAGTATCGAGTATCGCGGGAAAAATCATGTATCGGTATTGAGTATTGAGAAAATCTGATATCGACCCATTCCTAGTTTCTTGTATGTTTTTGCTGAAAACAACGGATCTGTAATATTTTTTGTTTATCACACACCATGTAAGGATACAGGGATACACTAAATTCTGCTGCTTTCCTGTGAATGGGACAGCCATGACAGAAATAATCACTACATCCATAAACAGTGGCCTCCAAGAAAAAAATCATTCCTGGCACCAAAAACATATCACATAAAGCACTTGTGAATCTGCACATTACACTCGGTTTAATGAGAATATTTGTAAAAGCTCTGAACAGAGAAGGAGTGGCTTTCTTGCATCTCAGAAACAAATTCAAACATTTAAGTGAGGCAAAGATACAAGAAGGGGTTTTTATTGGCCCACAAATTAAAGCAGTCTTTTGTGATGAAGAGTTTGAAAATAACAAAAACGGTATGTGATGAACCATTTTGGTTTTGATATATGAATCAAGAACCTTCTGTTTATACAGAATCACATAGTTTCATATAAAGGACAGAAAAAAGTTCAAAGTGTTATGAGTTACTCAGTGTCAGATATCAGCAGCATGGATTTTGCAGGTTTCTTATAAAGTCAATATTTTGTTTTATCCTGAAAAATTGTGTTAAATTTTGGGGTGGATCATATACACATGAGCACCTTATAATCTGCAAATAAGGTACCAATCCAAATATTTAAAATACGGTACAACTTATGCAACTTCATTTACTTCTACAATTAACTTCATAGGCATTTTTGAACGAGTCTTGAAGGAAGAAAAAAACAATCTAGGATTGGAAAAGACCCATACACTGCAAAGCAAGTCTAGAAAGAACAGTAAAATAAAACTGGTTTCAGGATATTAAAATGAGTTCACATGACACACGATTCAAGTTCCACATTCAGCAACCACTCGTGTAAATCAGCTTCAATATGAATAACATTCAAGATAGATAGATGCATTTCCATTCATGAACCACAGATTATTGTCTCTGTTGGTCATTACATGATAATATTATAGGAGAAAAATTCCTCTGACACTGGGACTTGAACGCAGGACCTTTGGCTATCTGTTGGCAGTTAGTAAGAGCATTGGCATGGATAGCCAAAGGTCCTGGCTTTAAGTCCCAGTGTCAGAGGAATTTTTCTCCTAATATATTATGATTCAATATGAATGTTTAAGTTATCAGTAGACCTGGGATTTTGGGCTCCAAAAAAATTAGTTTTAGGCACCTAAAATAGGCTTTTAAAACAAGTAAACAGGCTTTTAAAACAAGTAAATAGGCTTTTAAAGCAAGTAAATAGGCTTTTAAAAGAGAAAATAGGCACTTAAAATATGCTTTGAAATGTGTAAATAGATAGAAAATATACTTTAAAATTTTACAATATAAACTTAAACTGTAACATGGTATTTTTTTACTGCAAGAAACATGGTATGCCTATTCTTAACAGAATTAACTGCAAAATTAGGCATCACGAACTGTATTCACTTAAACAGATGTTCTTTCACTGGTGACTTGACACAGTAGTCCTTCCGTCTTAATCCTCCCCGTCAGTCAGCATTCCTTTCGCGACAATTGTTTGGAATAATCAAGTTTATGTGAAAACCCCACCTTTGCTGTTCTGGTTTTCATTAAGGGATGTCCATTATAAGATTGTGAAGTTGAATTTTATTTTAAATATACAAAATAGGCATTTTAGGCACTAAAATAGTAAATAGGCTCTAAAGGTCCAAATAGGCATTTTAGGGCACTATAAAACTCTATAAATATAAGTGATATATCATGAAATGTCAACATATTTAAAAATTTTCATGTTATTTCATAAGGAACAAAATAGGCATTTGCCTTAAAATCCCAGGTCTAGTTATCAGCCTAAGAAATGAGACAAATGATTATCAGCAGCCTATACTATAGTAGATCCAAGACATTGGTGACTCCATCAGGTTATTAATTGTACTATTCTTTATGTCATTATCAAGACAGATTAGTGGGAATAGCATTTTGATCTTTCATACCATTCTAATATCATTAATATATACACTCTTATCATTGTGCGAATGCAAATTAAAAATAATTTCTTTCAAAAATGAAAGAAATAACAATAACTGACAACACTGTCAGTGCAGAGACGCTGAGAGAAGTTCCTCCTGCGTGACAGTCTACAACTCTTCGAGCACGTAGGAAGTCTTTTCCCAAGTACGCTCCATAACTGCGCTCTTCTGGGTCTATCACACGCACTTGTTGAGCTGCATCTTGAAATATCAGGTCACTGTGAGGTGGTGGTGAATAGTACATGGCAAAACTGAAACCAACAAAAATACACGACTTTTGTTAATACTGTATTGGCCCGAATATAAGAGGATGCTTTTCCACTGAAAATGTGCTTTTAAAAACTATACACGTCTAATACACGCAGCCTAAGACTCTCCATTCATGAATGCAGCTGTGCACATGTGCAACGGGTATCCCCACGCAAATGACGTGCATCCGACCCAAGGTGAAAGTCGTGCGGAAATTCACCGAACTTAACTTTTCCTGAATTCACTTTCTGCTTGTACCGTACTGCACCAGGACCTTCTGATCCTGACTGCACTGTTACTTGCTTGGTGTCTCTATTCTCTACGCGCAAAGCTTTTGTTTGACCACCAGTCATGGCGAACCATGTGGAAAAGAAAGCATCTTCATTGTCTCGATGCATAAATAAAGGCAAGAGAAAAGTTACGACATGAACTTCAAAATTCTGTTTTATGTGAAGCAAAATGTACTAATAAGCTATTTTATTTATTTTTTCGTAACTACCCTTAAAAAATTCAGGGTCATCGTATATTCGAGGCTGTCTTATTTTCGGGCCAATATGGTACTTTATGATAGACTATGTGAACTACTAAAACAAGTTAATAGATAATGCAAACAGTTAAATTAGGGAATATAATCCCAAAAAAAGCAGCTCTAGCATGCCTTAAAAAAATAATTATAAAATAAAAAAAATAAAAAAATAAATAAATAAATAAAATAAAATTATCTCCCCTTCATTTCCATCTCCCCTGTTTCAGCAAGAAGTAAAGTGACTGGAAGCAGCCGTTTAAGATATCTCGCCACTTTTTTTTTTCTTCTATTTTTCTTTCTTTCTTTAAATGTTGAATTGACTTCAAGAACATTCGTGAAAGAGATTTTTTTTTTCCTGCTTTCATGACCTCAGATTTCCATTGCAGGCAGCACAATTTCTACTCAGCGCTAATTTCGTATGGCACATTTGTCAAATAACTTTCTCCATCTTTTAGCTGATGAAATACCACCAGGTTATTGTAGGATCAGGGGGAATAAGTATGTGATAGCGGACTGTAAGAGTCCCTAATACCTACACGAGATTGAAAATTTAGTTGTGCTTAACACTTTTCGTGCTAACCACAACTAATGAGATCTCTGGCGGAGGACCACCTCCATTGTATTGGAGGAATTGAATTGAATAAGCTTTATAGCATACATCACTCAATGAAACTAACGATATAAGATATAATATTTAATTATAAGCTAAAACACACGAACGAATACACTTTCACTATGTGATAATATTATAGGAGAAAAATTCCTCCGGCACTGGGACTTGAACCCAGGACCTTTGGCTATTCGCGCCAATGCTCTACCAACTGAGCTAAGCCGGAGCTCAATTCACAGCGCCAGATGGAACGTCTCTCCTATGTAGTGTCCAACAGAGACAATAATCTGTGGCTCATGAATGCTTATATATCTACACTTTCACTAGCTTGAAAAGAGTTGAAAACGAAGATAGTAGGTCTTCAGCTGAAAGTCTTCTTGAAGATAGCATTTACAGATCAATACAATGGTTGACAATCTTCTAATATGTAGTGTTTGTGTTTGATGTCATATGTGAATCCATCTTAACGCATGAGATTGAAGTTATGATTCAAGGATGTGAACATTGTCACCATCTACCATATAAACGATTGAATGAAAGTTTGTAGATAATGGAGATGAAAATTTAGTCTTGAAGTCACATATAATCACATTTGTGAATAAATATACATCTGTCCGTGAAGCGTGACACTTGTAGAAATAGTTTCCACGACTAGAAACTGAATGTCAAGTCTGATGGATAGGCTATTTAATGATAGCCAAATCGCAACAATGAGATCAATGTTCAAAGTGAGATGCATGGAAATTGGAATCACTTCTAGTAACACTAATGATTACTTACTTGAAGCAAAGTATATGTCCTTATTTAGATTGATATTAGCAGGATCTTTATCTGCTATAAGAATGAGAATAGGTGTTGTGATGTCCCAGCTATTTAGCAATAGCAAAACCCAACACAGAAACGCCATTTTGCCAGGCATAAATTGAATGAATGAATAAGCACATTTCTTGATGCACTAGTATTGCTTACTTGACGAAGCATATGATAAAGAAGTGTAGAACTTGTAGGATATATTATCCACACAAATAGTAGAATGAATGTCGATGTTCAGACTATATCACGATAATCTGAAGCCCCAAAGAACATGAATCCTTTCATGTCTGAGTAATGAATTGTTGATCATGAAAAAGAAGGAAGTCAAGTCATTGAGCTATATGAAATGCATATAAACTGCTCAAGAAATGTATCCTGAAGACTGGATACAAAAATAATAATCAAATATGAATAATAAAAGACAATGAATAGGGATAATAGCTTACAAGCTAGAAAATGTATGTTATTTAAATAGTAATATGAGTCAAGTTGACTTCAGAAACAGGAAGTGACAAAGAAAGATATCCAAAGCCAACATGATAGGCTAAATCTAATGTTGTAAGTAAATGAATAAAGAATGTAATGCAATAACCTAAAAATCTAAACTTATAACAATAAAACTAGAGAAAAATGATGAATAGTATATACTGCTGTCAAGTTGGCAGCAAAATAACTAAACTTGTAGATAGTTTAAAGCTATGATTGAACAGTTATGTTAATGAAGAACGTTCAGACAGAGGTTATGTAGGCTCCAAGCAAGCCAGTCAAGTGGGACTAATTCACCATTTGTCAACTTTGTTTAAAACACTGACATTGGAACCGAATGACCAATAGAATCTTTGGGAAAACTATCTGGAAGCGATGTATGGGGACACCTTAAATTGTTATCTTTATCAAAATTAATATCACTTATATCAAAGTGACTGCTGGTAACACTGATGGGTTTAGTACGAATTAAGTAGCCCATTACAAAGTCATTACTCTCGAATACACACAATTAATAAACTACCCACAGATTGAAGAGTGTAATGTAAGAGAGATTGGTCACTCTTACCACAGTAAGTAACACACAGTAAAGAAACTGTGTGTTAAAAGTCCTATGACAACATGTTAGCTGGACAACACTAGCGCTCCATGCAGAGAGTAACTAAAACTACATTCACATCATATCAAATTGCTTGGGAAAATACATAAACACATCACAAAATATGTTATGTTAAGAGAGAAAAATACACAATATTTTTATTTAATGCAAATCTAAATTTAAATTTAAGAATTAATAAAACATACTATATTATATTCTAGTTACGAACAGGTAAACAATACCTAAATAGGCTACTGTTAAGGGCTGAATTTAGGCCTAGTACTTTTCCTTTAAAATCATTGCCCTTTTATATAATTTATAATTCAAATTATATTATGTATTAATTACGTAAATTATGATATTATAGGTCTGTCACATTGTTCATCCTGCACTTCATTGTTGAGAGTGTGTTTTGATTCTTTGCCTTATATGGCAACGTACGACTTCAATTGTAGGTCTATGTAGCCTCAATTACTGCAGGATGAACTCCATTAAACAAAACAAAAATTCTGGAGCATTTGGAATTGAGGACACCGTCAGCATAGCAGTTTTAATTAACGAGTTTTTATAGGTATTCATAAACTGTTTTCGGCGTGTTTCAAGCATAGACGGTGATTTTCACTCAAATATTTTACATATTTTGTTACTAGGTTTTCTTGTCGACCATTAATGGTGCATTTTATACACCAGAAAACATTACAACAGAATAAAATATAAAAATATTACATTAAAGTAAGTTGAAACATAACCACACCAGAATCACGAGTAAGCCAGTAGGCCTACAATAAATATTACTTATTTTCGTTCTTACCTTCCTGGATCTTTCAAGAAAGTGAAGAAATGCAATTCAGGATTTTGTCCTTTATTATTACTGCAATTTACAACAGAACAATAAGGTCCTTTCAAATAACGCTTCTTCTAATAAATACAATACTCCTATTTATTTACATACTTCCCAGAGTAGTTACTGTAGTCTTAGTTTATGGTCGCTACGATCGCTAGTATACGCGCGCATGTTCGTTTGGCAGAAAAACAGACTGAGTTTCTTTATTCTTATACTGTGCTCTTACTACAAGAAACAGACAAAATGGCGACACTAATGCCTAGTGACAGAGTCAGGAAACAGCTATTGTAGGATTTGTCATTACAAAAGTTATGAGGGGCAGTGGAATGAAAACGAGACAGATGGAAAAAAAGTAAGTAAGTTAAACTGTTTATTATTTCAAAAGTAATTGCCACAACTGTTAATACATTTATCCCACTATGAGACAAGATGGTCAATGGCTTCATGGAAAAATGTTTGCAGTTGCCTACAGAACCATGATTCTACCCAGGTGTGCACCTCTTCGTCCGAAGCATATCGACGGCTACGAATGTCTTTCTTCATTTTTCCAAAAATATGGAGCAAGATCTGGACTGAATGGAGGAAACTTTGCAAAACCTGAAGGGTGCCATCAAGTCCAAATGCCCAGGAATGTTGACAGATGACATCATTCTGTTGCACGATAATGCTCGCCCACATGTTGCCAAGGTTGTTTCGACTACACTGCAGCAGTTTCACTGGGAAGCCCTTACACATCCTCCATATAGTCCAGACCTCTCTCCATATTTTTGGAGAAATTAAGAAAGACATTTGTGGCAGTCAATTTTCTTTGGATGAAGAGGTGCACGCCTGGGTAGAATCATGGTTCCATAGGCAACCGCAAACATTTTTCCATGAAGCCATTGACCATCTTGTCTCATAGTGGGATAATTATATTAACAGTTATGGCGATTACTTTTGAAATAATAAACAGTTACTTACTTTTTCCCATCTGTCTCGTTTTCATTTGACTGACCCTCATAGATACGAAATTACTTTTTTTAATTCTCTTACTTGCTACAATATCTAATTCATATTATATAAATTATTAGGTCTTGCACCTCACCACTTGCCAGCCTAAAATATTTTGCCTGGGCCCTCCTTAGCCCTACCTGCCCCCTCTTGCCGGCCCTGCTAATATGTAAATGTAAGATCACAATAACAGCCAAATGAAATATCCCTTTTACTCATGAATTCTGAAAAATTTTGACAGTGTTCACTGATCTTTTGCTGCAGGAATTAATACTGGATTTCATCATGTAATCATCGCCACTTGCTGATCTCTGGCTTGACACAATAGAAAGGGGGTAGTGGTGGCAACTCACGTGGAATTGCGGGTCAGTTTCAGAACACTACAGTTGCTTGCTTCAGTAGAAAATGGGAAGATATAAGAATTATACAGCGAGTTTTAAGTTGCAAGTGATAGCATTTGTGGAAGAAAATGGAAACAGGGCTGCAGAGAGGGAGTTTTCAGTGAATGAAAAACTTGTACGAGACTGGTGCAAAATAAAAGAGCATTACAATCAGCAGCACACATCATTGGGACTCATTAATTAATGTGTAATTCAAAGTTAGAATCAAATCTCTCATGGAAAAATAATTGTAAAGAGCTCCGAAGTAGACGGGGATTTTCAATAGACTGCACGAGGTGCGGATGCCGGTGTTCTGATCTGAAAATAGTGATGCAACTGGAGGGGAAGACGCGCGATACAGGGCTCCAGCCGAGAATCACTGGACAAAGAAGAATAAAAAATTTGTTGTGGAGTACGTGGTTAATATTTCAAGACATCACGTCCAATAAAGTAATTCTAACTTTTTTCAGATTGATCATCTTTCCGCGAATTGATATGAGGATTGACGTAATTTCATTGTACATGCAGTTTAATAATTCTGTAACTGTAAAGTGCTCTGGTAGTTTAATAATACTTTTTTCTTTCATTGTAAGCTATGCCTACTGTAGGCCTATACATGTTAAGTTCCAGCCTTTCCTCGCATAATGGTTGCACTGTGTTTTTACACGGGAAACAAAGGCCTAAAAAATGCAATGATTATGCAGTGAAATACGATAATATATCTGCGGAATTGGGTGTTGAGGTAACTGAGGATTAATACAAGTAAGAATCAGCTTGAAAAATTTTATGTCATAACCGGGATTTGAACACGGATCTTCGGCTTAACGCGCCGATGCTCTACCATTGAGCTACCATGACAACATGCCAGTACGACATCAAATTCCTCAACTGATTCAGAAGACAAGGCAGACCACGTGGTCTGTATTAATATCCCAGACATGGATTTAATGTCTATTTCCTTTCCCTCCAGTTAATTAACTGAGGATTGTTTACTCACCTGAAATCATCCTGGTCTTTTCTCCCATAAAACTGCTGGGCATAAATAAACAGGTTTATATATGCATTGAGTTCTGTCTCGTTGTAGGCTTCACCTCCACGAGTGACTATTGCGTTCGCTTTAACTTTCCCTAAATTACAGTGTTCATAATCTGGTGACGCAGCTCTGGTCCCTGTAACAAAAACAGTGAAAATGTTACCACTTCTTCCTGTAACAACATTTTAAGTTTAAACATCATGCCGCATCTAACACGAACGCCATGCAGATACATAACCAAACATATCACGATTTCAACACAAATTGCAGAGGAATGAAGAAATATGTAAAATTATATTTAAAATTGAGAGAGAAAAGGAACAAACTTCTAGCAGACATACAATTCATAAATACTCGTAGATGTTTTAAAAACAAGATCGTCCCTAGCTTTGTTAGAAAAGTAGTCAAACATGATAGCAATAGCCTACATCAAACAACTGCCGAGAGAAAAGTTTTGATAGGAGAGAGAAGCAAACATTATGGAACCATTTCTAATCTGGATTTGAAATTGTATGACCTACATTTACGGATAATAAAAACACTAGGAAATCAAACTTGGGACAATTTAGAACACAATTTTTTCACACATCTTAATTTCGTGATGAGACGGAAAATAACTAACCTCAAAAAGAAATTCGAAAACCTTAGGCAGAAACAGAAACCTGAACATTTCACAGAAAAACCGGCTCCAATCCAAGATAATGTCGTAAATTTGCCATCACATCCTCTAACAAAAGAAGAAATAGACCTCCTAAACAATGGTTTAAAAACATGCATAGACTTCTCCAATAACATAGATGAGTATGTCGCAGACATTGAGACAGCAATTTAAAACTGCTGTTTTAAATTCCAGGGTGCGTGGGCAAAGAGAGTTAAGTCCACTTTCTTGTTACTGCGAATTAGAGTAACTTAACACACTATACCAGCCCAACATAGCTTTAGAGATGGATAAACCCATGTGGCACACATCCATAACTACCGTACAATTTTGAATATGACTTACTGGACTTAACACAGATGTAGAGAACATTTTTATCTATAACTCTATGGACATATCTCAATTTTTTAGGATGGTGGACTTAACTCTCTTTGCCCGCGCACCCCGGAATTATACATCACACTAGATGGATTCCCATACTTCAATCAGGTGAAAAAGTATTTTGCACTGTCTTTAGCATTACCTGAGAAACACCAAGAGGAAGTAACAGTACTTTGTTTCTTATAAGTGCACTGATGTTTTTCAGGAATCTGAGAATGATACTAAAGTAGCGTCTAGACCAGAGTTCTATTCCTGAATGACATTCTTCTTCTTATGGTGAGGAATGATATGTACTGTAAATAGATTATTGGGCAACACTCACCAATGTTTGTTGATCCCTCTGTGAAGCCGTTGTCAATAGTTGCTTAATCTTGCGTGAAGCTTTCGTCTTCTTAATAAAATAATAAAACACACACATTATATGATTCCTGTTGTGAAGTTGCAATTTTTAGTGTTTACGTTTTATATAATGTGTGTGTTTTATTATTTTATTAAGAAGACGAAAGCTTCACGCAAGATTAAGCAACTATTGACAACGGCTTCACAAAGGGATCAACAAACATTGGTGAGTGTTGCCCAATAATCTATTTACAGTATAGACCAGAGTTTTCCAACCTTTTGAAGTTCACAGCACCCTTGGGAATAACATTAAATACTAGGGGCACCTATCCTTGAATTAAAAAAATTAAGTTTAATATGTAAATTTATTGAAATATTATACAGTGAGTCGCATGCAAGAGTTGGCCAATGACACGGGTTTCTGCATCGCGGCGAGCACAGCTCCAACTCCCGAGCGATCGGGTGAAATATCTATGCAAAAAAAGCCGTGATCGGTGTAATGATTCAGGTTTTCACATTTACAGTTAAAATTACAATGAAAATAACCATGTACCTCATCACAAGAGACGTTTGAATTGTCCTCCTCTTGCATCCACACAATACTGGCACCTTTTTAGGAAATTTTCTTTCATGCGCGTAAGTTCAGCTTCCGAGATAGAGTTAACTTATCTTGTGATATTGTCTTTGAGTTCTACTAATGAATGGGAAACACTTTATTTTTCAAGTTTCCCCATAAATAATATTCACATACTGTTAGAAGAACTTAAAGACAATATCACATAGGCACCATTATACTTTTGTGATTAATGTATTAGAATGCGTACACTTTTATACATGCTGTAATGCCATCTGTCGGATACTTGTATAACTGAATCGACCACTGTCACCATCTGCTGTGCATGAGAGTAATTAATTTGACTTATTTTATTTCAAGACCTTGCAACACTTTAGGCTTTAGTATAGGGTAATTCTTTTGGGTTTATTTCAATATCTCGCGGCACCCCTTAGCCAATCACGCAGCACCCTTGGGTGCTGGGGCACACCGGCTGGGAACCACTGATCTAGACGATCAATAATATTGTGAATAATGGCTTCAATATTGATGGAGGACCATATTGATGGAAGTACTGATCGTCTAGGATCGTATTGAAGCACCCTATCAATAGTGACAGATATTGATAGAAAATTATATTTTCTGAACGTCTAGAAGGTTTATTGTCAATATTTCCTTTAATAACAGTTGTTTGTGAGACCACGAAGTGATTTTAAGTAGTTGTCCGGTTCTGTAGAATGCAAAATATTAAGCAAAGGTTCGTGCTTAAAGCACCTTCTCAGCTTGTACCACTCTGTGGATCAATGTCTATTTTTCTTTCTCTTTGATTTTTCTTTTTCGCACAGTGAAAGAGTCAAAGCTAGAAAATCCAAATCCGAACCGAAAAACATTTCGAAATTAAAAAACAGAAACAGCCTTGATCATGCAGCAGGAATATTTTTGCCGGAATGAGTATTGGTGGGAATATTGATGCGTTTGAAGCATATTGATGCCCGCTTCAATATAGAGTGTCAATATTGAAGAGAATATCTATAATAATAAAAGGTAGTGTTTGTCTTTCTGTCTGTCTATTTGTGTACAATGTCCAGTGAAAACTACTGAACACAGAGATCTGAAATTTTAAACGTAGATCGACTGAAGGGTCGGCGAATGCACATCGAAGCCAGAATTTTTATTGTCGCTTTCGTTCACAAGTTATGAGTGAAAAACTGGCAGAAAACGTGATTTTTTTCACTATCCAAGCATCAGTTTTAGGTAATACAGTTCAATTGTCAAATCAATTGCAGGTGGCTTTGCCATTTTTTTTGTCATAATTTGGAAATAAAAGAATCGCTTCATTTTGTAAGCCCACCCTGGTCCATTCATTTGTTTATAGATCAGTAGACATCTGAAATTTTAAACCTACACGGAAAAGGGATAATGAATATAGGGCTAAATGGGAGAACATTGAATGATTTCAACAAAACTCACTATGCATGGGTTTTCTGGACCAGGGAACTCGAATCTGAGGTTGTTTTCCCATGCTTTGCTTTCTAATCGTGGAATTCACTTCAAAGCCGGATTTTTAGCTGTTTCATTAATTATTATTAATCGTTTAGTTTATGAATGTTTCGCGTGTAAGTGTTAATAAATATCATGTTTTAATTATTCGCTCTTAATTTCTAATTTTCCAATAAATTATCGTGGGCGAAGTTGCGGGGATATGGTAGTTGCCAATTTTACTGATTGTTTAGGGGTCCCTTAAGAGATATGCCTGTCTAATCTAATTCATGGGTCACCTTCCAGTGTCTCGCTGGGCAACATATCTTGCAGTATCTACAGTAATTCTAATCTCTGTTATCAGACTTGATCCAAATTCTTTTTTAACACTCTTCAACCACAGTCCTATAGGTCATATTAGATTATGCTTCAATTACGAGCCAGGAAATATTGATGTGCATGGCTTGTAGAGCAGCTAACTCATTTAACAACATCCAAAACTTGCGTACCATAAACAAGTTCGCACTCACAACTTTTAGTTCTTTTTCAACTTTTGTTTCTAATGGCCAGTTTCTATAAACTCGTGAATTACCTATGGGTAAATTATCCAATGGACAGAATTTACACAAGAATAACACCACACAAACACAAATAATTTAAAGATAGCAATCACTTACACTTGTGGCGAGTTTCTAGATAAATGTCCTCTGGTTAAATATGAAAATGAGAGAAAAAATGTTCCTACAAACTCGGGCTAGATCTTTCCAAGGGTAAATCGTCGGGTTAATTTATCTTTTCATGGATGGCTGGATAAAATTTAACCTCTTTGTAGGATCAATAATAATTTACACAATGAGAATCAAAGCCTTCTGAATTAAATTAACTGTACAACTCCAAGGCCTTGCTCATTATATCATTGTGGGTGAAATGGAACTAATTTGACCATGGATTGCCAAAGACTGGAAAGGAAGAGGTATGGCTATGGTGGAAATTAAAACATTCGAGGACAAATTGAAAATAATGCAAAACAAACGTAAGCTCTCAGGCCATGAATGCTACATAGAAGATGACATGACCAAACAAGAGCGAGCAATCCAAGCAGCAATAAGGAAAAGGGAGAAGAGAAGAAAGGGAAAGAGGGCTTGATGCAAAAATGGGATATAAAAAACTGCAGATAAATGGAAAATGGGAATACTGGAGACAAGGAAACACACTAATGGAAACCAAGTCTGGAAGACTCTTTAGTTATACAGTGGAGTAGGTTTTTTGATCTCATCACAATTAAAGGGAAAGGTAACAGACGTAATAGGAATATCAGATAGGCTAGCAATAGCAAAACTAAACATAAACAACACCTCGATCACTATATTTCAGGTATATGCTCCACCTTCTACACACTCAGACGAAGCAATAGAAGACTCTTACGAAGAACTGGACAGGGCCATAAACTCTCACAGGTCAAGTTTGAATTTTATCATAGGAGATTTCAACTGCAAAATAGGCGGCAGAATAGATGCTAACGAAAATGATGCCATAGGACAATATGGTCTAGGCAGGAGGAACAAGAGAGGTGACCGGCTGATCCAATTTGCATTGGGACAAAAGCTAAGAATTGCCAACACCTTCTTTAAGAAAGAACCGAAAAGAAAATGGACCTGGAGATCACCGAACGGAGAAACAAAAAACGAAATCGACTTCATACTCAATGATTGTCCACACCTTATACACGATGTAGACGTCCTGCAGAGACTAAAATTTGACAGCGATCATAGAACAGTATGGGCATCAATAGACATAAATAAAAAGCACATCAGGAGCAAGAAATTCCAACGAAAACCTCCAAGGAACGCTTCATTTCAACATACAATATTTAAGGATATACTTGCTCAACACACCGAGAATCTAAGACGAAATGAAACACTGAATGTGCATTCTTTATATTCCGGAATTGAACAATGTATTATTGTTGCAGCCTCACAATCTGCAAAAAGAAGTAAAGAGGGAAAAAAGAATACCAAGCTCAGTGACGAAACTATTAAAATGATTGAACTAAGAGCAGAAGCCGCAGCCACGCGAGATACTGACAATGCCTCCCGAATACAATACGCAGAAATTAACAAGATAACTAAAAGAATGATAAGAGATGATCTGCGCAAACACAGAGAAAACATAGTAAAACAAATCATGCAAAGCAACAAATCAATCAAGAAAATCAGACAAGAAACAAGCAGTGGCAAACCTTGGATAAAATCGCTCACATCAGCTCAAGGACAAATCAAAACATCAAGATCAGAAATAGTTAAAACAGCAACAGACTTCTACAACAACCTCTATAAATGCACAACACCTAATACGCAGGAAACAATATCTCAGTTTACGACAAAGCCACGTGAGAACGTCCCACCTGTTCCACCGATATTGCGCAGTGAAGTGAGGAAAGTCATAACAGACCTGAAGAACCAGAAATCACCGGGTGACGACGGAATTTTGAATGAACATCTGAAAGCTGGAGAGAATGAACTAACAGACGTACTAACAGATTGTTTTAACAAAATCCTCTCAACAGAAGAAATTCCAGAATCATGGAGAACAAACAACATCATACTATTACACAAGAAGGGATCAAGGAACGATGAGAATAATTATCGCCCAATCAGCCTAATGTCCACCCTATATAAACTTTTTTCGACCATAATCACAAAAAGAATAAGTAAATGCTTGAACGAGAATCAACCCGTAGAGCAAGCGGGCTTTCCTGCTGGCTTCTCCACCACAGATCACTTGCAAACGGTATCCCAAATTATGGAAAAAGCTCAGGAATTCAACCTAGAGCTCTACTTGGCTTTCATAGATTTCACCAAAGCCTTTGACTCCGTCAAACATGTGTGGTATAGTGAGAAATTTTTGCATTAGTTTGAATAAGCCTTTATTGCATAAAGTATAACGCGACATTGTGGCACCGAGTTCTTTCAGATAACTTGTTACTTTAGCAGGATGCATAGTTTAATTACAAGATTCAGCATTTTTTCGATATGATAATGGAGCTGGTGACTTATGATTATCGTGTGAATTGCTGAGTGTCATTCTTATATTTCACTATAGTTGCACGATAACAATAAGGATTATCAGACATTCCAAGAAGCAGCCATCACCTTCCCACGTCTTTTACGAATATATAAGGAGTATGGTTTTTGCATTGTGTTGTATTCTATTGCGGGTGTTAGTAGGTGCTTGTCACACTCTCTACTGCACCATAGTGTATTTTATCTACGTTTACGCTTAATAAAGTTATTATTCAAGTAATTGTGTTCTTCACTACAACGCTACCAGCATATCAACTTCTGCTACTCTGCTGCTTCTCAGACTTAGGATTGAGGCCAACCTACGGGATCTCCGGAGGTTCAGGTGGTGCGACAAAACTGTTGTACCACCATTACACTACATAATCTTGGTGGCAGCGGGCGGATGAGTAGTAGCAGTAGCAGCATACTACCGGTCAAGCTGAACGTAGATATTGGTACTAAATCCATGTGTCCTGTGTAGACACCGTCCATCTTTTAAAGGTTGCGAAGACGTATATGCGCATGCTTCTTGTAATATACAGAATCCAGATCCATGGAATGGTGCTCCATTAAGAAGATTACTTCCTGAAGAAGTTGAATTATCAGTGGGACATGACGGAGACCCAGTGACTATATTTGAATACGAGTGAGAATTGATAATGTCGAACAGTATAATTGTTCCTGACTGTGGACGACTGTAACAACTGGTCCTACAATCATTCGTGTGTAATCTGCAAACATTTTCCTACTGCAAGTTGTAACGACGAGCACGAGGACGCTCCCTTTCATTTGCCGCGGATCACTCCCAATATCGAGACTCTTCACCAAGGTGAACAATTTTCTAGACTACAACCAGGAGAAATTGAGCCATCAGGAACAGCAAAATATAACCAAGTTTTTAAAGTAAAACCACGAGTGAAGCAAGTTGAGGACGGCTTCCTCCATTTTGTAAATTTGGGAGGCCGGCTGACTGGAAACACTTGGGAATACAATTGGGCAGCAGGAAGGCAAACGCACTTAGTTGTCTGGACCCATATTATCAAAACAAACCCAGACGGCACCAGGGAATATTACATGGAAGTTGAATAAAAGAACATGTAGCATATAGCGTCGACCACAGTACCAAACCAACCTCGTTTCTGAAGACATTTCTTCAGAACTCTTCTGTATCTTCTCTACATTGAGGTGTAGCGCAGATCCCTTCATCTTCCTCTTCGGGATACCCGTCAAGGTTCCGGTATCTCCTGATCATCGCTGTTCACCGTGGGAATCCTTCTCGCTAGGACCGGTTGGAGGTCCGAGGACTACACACCCAATTGGAGGCCACCCTAGCAGCAAGTCTCTGTCTGACTTGTGGAAGAACGACTCTTTGTGGAAGTCAAGCCCCACCAGCGTCGAGGCGCAGCAGCGATCCTTCAATTTTTCAGGTTAGTACTGTGAAGGCATAGAATACCCGTTGGTTTTCAGTCACTTTCCATAAAACATATATATATATATATAGTGTTATATATATAAGTGTAAAATAAACAGTGAATAGCTAGCAATATGGCGGAAAAAGCAACAGCAAACATAGCTGAAACAGAGCAAGACGAGATAGCATCGCGGGAAGACACATTGGTACATGATAGGTTTTTATTAAATGCTTTACTTTGCGAATTTTTCGTTTAAGGATTATTAATTTGGAAAACAAAAGATGTTGGAGTTTATTTTATAACGATGTAATAGATTATTACATTTTATCCAAAGAAGATATGTCAAAAGTTTTTAATATGCCTTGGCATATTTGTAACATTTTTACTGATACTATAAAGGGAAGGACGATGAAGTTGAGGATGCTCCCTTCGTCCATTTTCATTTTTGCACACCAAATTACGTTGGTGACGGATTTTTATAAACCAGAATGTCAGCATGTATGCAATATCAGGAATAATTATGTTAAATATTTAGTACAGAAACATTTTAGCATGTTTACATTAGATTAAAGATATTTTTGTGACAGAATAGCAGAATTGATTTTTAATACGAGCACAGCTACAGTAATAAATTATGAGCATAATTTAAATAGTTACATTAATTTGTTTTTGAATTTAGTGAATTAATAAATTTTATTGATATACACATGTTATTTTGTTGAAATATGTTTTAGCAAAAAATTACCAGTGACATAAAGCGCACGTTAAATATTTGAGAGCCAACAGGAATACATGGGCTAGTGTTAAAGAAAAGTTAGAGATTTATTATTCAGTACATCGTAATTTTGCGTATTACATCACACAGTTATGTTAAGTTAAACAAAATTATAATGAGTTTATGACAGCATACGGTAGAAGAGTAAAACATTTAATATCATACGCAGTGCAAAGCACAGATAAATTCATTTATGCGAGGAACATAGATGAAAAAGGAGCCAGGAAAATTATTGCTAGACTAGGTAGGACTCTGTTTATTAATGGCATAGCAGA
Source organism: Ectobius pallidus (assembly GCA_964059195.1). Classification (NCBI taxonomy): domain Eukaryota; kingdom Metazoa; phylum Arthropoda; class Insecta; order Blattodea; family Ectobiidae; genus Ectobius; species Ectobius pallidus. The sequence goes on from CAXKWD010000006.1 coordinate 9,580,644, forward strand.
TAATGCCACTAAAGAAGCGGTTAAGAGAGATTCAGATAATATCTCTATGAAATAGGCTATTGATAGGGCTGTAGCCTAGGAAAGTGACCGAAAGCCTAACGTATCCCTTAAAAGACCCTATAAACCACAGCTTAAGTCAGCCCAGTGTTTAAAAAGAGAGTCAGTGAACTCAGTAAATGTCAGATGCTTCGGGTGTGGAAAGCCAGGACATGTAAGAAAGGACTGCAAATGCGAAAAGTGCCAAAGCGAAGGCCATAGTGCCAAGGGACTGTATGTCAGGCGGGTCGCAACCCCTGAATACATCCAGGAAGGGAAACCAAAAGAAGTTCCACCTATGCAGTCGGGGTGTGAACAGATGGTTATCCAGGACTGCTCAGTCTGTAATGATGAGAGTCATGAACACATAGGTCACCATAATCCATTTGCTTTTTATGTAACCTCCGAGGAGATACATAAGAGAATTGGATTGGTACTTTATGATATTGGCTGAGGCGTATCATTAGTACGGAGAACTAGCTTAACCTGTCCTAAAGTAAATAAAAGAAAAGCAAGAAGTTACAAACGGTAACTGGTGAAATATTTATGAAATAAATGTTAGTACAGTTTACCACTGAGGAAATAGGTATTAGAAGTTGTGAAAAGCAAGAGATACAAGAAAATGTATTTTGTTGTGAAGGTGTAGTGGAATGTAAAGATAATGTTTTCAGTTGTCTGGTGTTAAATTGAAATGAATACGAGATGGAATTAAATTTTGAGTTTTCCTTAATTTAAAATGTAATAAGATATAGTTTAACCAAAATGATAGGTTAAAAGTGTTAGAAAGTTAATTACGTTTATTTCATATTATGAAAATAGTAAACAAAGAAAGCCAACTGTTTTGAATTTAACGATGTATTCAGGTTTTTAGATGATGGATTAATTGAAGTGAAAAGAGTAAAGCATTACATAAGTACTTTTGATGTACATTTTGGAAGAACACAATGATATGTTAAGGAAAATGTTTACTCAGTTACGTAAATATCAAGTTCAGTTAGAACCAGGTAAATGTGAATTTTTGAAAGAAGAATTTAAATATTTAGGTCACGTAGTAAATAAAGTTGGATTAGGCTATCCCCAGATTTAAAGAAAGTATATGCAATTTAAAACTTTCCTAGACCAAGAATACAAAAAGATATAAAAGCATTTTAAGTTTGACAGCATATTATAGGAAGTTTATTTTAATTTTTAGTAAATTTGTAAAATTATGGAACGAGTTATTAAAGAAATATATAATATGGACATGGTCAGAAGATCAAGAAAAGGCATATGATAATTTAAGAAGATATTTAATTTTATTAGTTTTTTTATTTTACCCAGTTAATTGTATTTACCACGTAGATGTCAGTGATAAAGAAATAAGATAAAATTTAAATCAAGAAAAAATAGAAGATAAGCCAATCGATTTTGCAAGGACAACATTGAATAAAGCCTAAATAAATTATAATACTACTGATAAAGAATTAATTGCAATAATATGGGCATGTAAACATTTCAGAGATAGATAATTCACAATTGTTACAGATTATAAATTATTAAAGTTTTTGATGAATGTTAAAGATTTTGATTCAAGGATTATGCGATGGCACATTGCGTTAGAAAAGTATGATTATGATTTAGAGCATAAAGCAGGTATTTAGTGATAAACGTGAAAACACATAGTCAAGCAAAGCAGGTTAACGAAATGTCATTGAAACGTAGGCAAGGAAATTTTTAAAAGAAATGCATGAGTATCCAATAGGAGGGTTTTAGGAATTTAAAGAACATATGAAAGGATTAAACTATATTGTTTTTGGCCTAATATGTTTAAAGATATAGAAGAAAATATGAGGAAATGTTAAATGTGTTAATTAAATAAACAGATCAGAAATGACGTAAAGTTACCACTAGAAGAAACAGATACTAGTGAGGAACCATGGGATAAATTAGCGTTAGGCATCATAGGACGTTTTCTGATGTCAGAACACGATAACAAGTATGTACTTACAGGTCAAGATAATTTAAGTAAATTTACGGTAGGAATATTAATGCCAGACCAGATAGCTGAAACAGTATTCAAAGTATTAGTAAATGAAATATTACGGAACACAGTTAATGAGTGATTTAATGAATAGATTATGTAAATTGTTGAAGATCAGAGAAATTAATATTAGTGTATATTAATTAGAATCCAACAGTAGTTTGGAAAGATCACATAAAGTGATAGTGGAACATTTAAGATGTTTTTGTAAAAACAAGCAAGATGCTTGGGACGAATGGATCGCTTTTGCGATATTTAATTATATCACTACACCTCACACAAAATTAAAATATACACTGTATGAAATTTTGTATGGTAGAAAGCCTAACCTACCAGGTACCCTACAAATACAAGTTCAGGTATCATATTGTTATGAGGATTATGAAAATAATATCAAACAGAAGTTTAGAAGGACATGGGAAGAAGCTAGGGAGAATCTGAAGGATTCTAAGAGGAAAACTGTTGAAGTAAGTCAACAGAAGGGGAAGGTAAACCCTGTGTATAAAATCGGTGACTATGTGGGTGTTCGTAAAGAACAAAGAAGGAAGTTAAATCCTTGTGAGTAGGGCCCTACGAAATAAAAAGGAACCAATGTGAGATTGGTCAAGGTTGGCACAAACGGAAGAAAATTGGTTCGAAACCATGTTAATAGAACGCAACCTCATGGTGTAGGTTGGCGTTGGGGGCTAGACTAAAGGAAAAGCTGTGACCACACCGAGGTATACAAGCGAGGTATACACAAGGTATACAAGCGAGGTATACACAAGGTATAGAAGTGAGGTATACAGAATAACCTTAAAAAGAAGGTTAGCGACTTCGAGTCGGTTGTGTGATACTCAAGGTATCTAAAGAGGTATACAAGTGAGGTATACAGAGTAACCTTAAAGAAAAGGTTAGCGACTTCCAGTCGGTTGTGTAAATGAAACAAAAGGTAACAAAGCATATTGTAAAGATACAAGTGAAGTATCTAGTGAATGTTGTGTAAGTGAAACACAAGGTAACAAGGTTAATTGTAAAGATACAGGTGAAGTATCTATAACCTTAAAAGTGAAGGTTGTGTAGGTGTTACACAAGGAATATTGTAAAAGTACAACAAAGGCTAACGACCTCAGGTCAGTTGTGTATAATAATCAGGATGTTGATTATTAAGGTAATATTGCTTTGCATAATTGTAACAAAGGTTTACATGGAATTGAAGTAGACAAGAGAGATCTACAGGTAACATCATTACCAGGAATTGCAGGTATATACTTCGATCAGATAGGTGAAGTATGGTTCACACCACTTCAATGGGAAATCGTAACATATATTGACACAAGTCAAATACATCAATTATGGGAAAATGTACAGGGATTAATTATAATCAGTTAAAAGAAAACAATTGGTATATTTTAAACAGATTGTGTTTACTTTTTAGATTATTTTTAACATGAAACGAGTCAGTGTTATGAAGATAGTTTAATATTTTAAGAGAATGTCAAATATTAATTATAATAAACAAAGGATAAAACGTAACAGCCCATTTTCAATTATAGGAGATTATTAAGAATTTTATTTGGTACAGCTACAGAATCAGAATTAGCTAATTACCAAATTCAAATTTAAAAAAAAATAAGAAGAAGAAATAATAAAATAGAGATTTTAAAAGTAAATTAAGAACAAATCATTGTTGTAAATAATGTTTTAGGAACATTAAACATTACAATATTTCAATTATTTGAATATGATCAGATGTTAGGAGAAAAATTGAATAATATTTCAAAGTATATAATAGGTAAAAGCGATCCCTATACAGGCCACGGAGGCCCAGAAGGTTCCAGGAGGTTGAGGCTCCCAGATTTTGGACATTCGGCACATGAAGGTGGTAAGGTTGTCAGCCTTACGCACCGGCCGCCTTTACCCCCAGGATTGCTCCTGGTACTCATTTCTGTTAGAGGTTGAGTCGACCCCAGGGCCATAGTGCCACCAGAAGGATTAGGCCAATTGAAAAATCTCAACGACCTCATCGGGAATCGAACCCGCGACCTTCCGGTTTGCAGCGCAGCGCCTCAACCACTACGCTACGGCGTACCCCCATATAATAGGTAAAATAGAGCAAAATATTTATGAAACAGAAGTTTTTAAATATTGTAAATAACCACATAAGACAAATTGAGGTAGGCATCAACGAATATTTAGAATTATATAAGTTATTGATAGATAATATTTATCAGTATAAAGTGGAATAATTTAATTGCAAATTTTGACTTACGGTAAAATTTATAAATTATTGGAGCAAGTAAAGACCAACTTTATACAATTCCTCCTTTGCAGCTAGTTAATTAATGAAAAATTTAGGGCAAGAACATGCATACCAGATAAATTATTGGTTTATGTAGTACGAGTGCCATTGTTATTAAAAGACAGATATGAAATGTATCAGATAATTCTTTTTCCCATAGTGATGCAAGAAGTGTAACCATGTTGTTCAAAAGAAACAAAGAAAGAAATTAGGTACACTAGGGCAAAAGTGTAACCATGTTGTTGTTCGAGAGGAACAAAGAAGGAAATTAGGTACGCTAGTGTGAAAGTGTAACCAGTTGTTTAAAAGAAACAAAGAAAGGAATTAGGTACACTAAAGTAAGGTGTAACCAGGTTGTTGTTCAAAAGGGAACAAAGACAGAAAAATGTATTTTATAAGGGTAGGGCCATTATGAGAATGGTAGGACGAAACCTTTTGTAACAGGTTCGTGCCAATATGCGTAATAAAGTTTTTTTTGTTTGTATTGGTTTATTGGTTAAACAAATTTAAGATGTAAATTTGAAAAGGGACATATGAATGTAAAAGCAAGTTAACAAATTTAAGATGTAATTTGATTTGGATATTTTTTCAGCTGTTAAATGATTTTGTTGTATACAGTTTCACGATCAAAAGGTGTCGATAAAGGATTTAATTAAATTATTTTTCCCAAACATTTTATTATTACAAGATTAATTTAAACATTCAGGTTTTAAATTAAATGAGTTAAATACAGTAATATAAGAAAAGAACCAGATTAATATTAATATGAAATATTTAAATAAATTTATTATTTATACATAGCAATTTTATTTGTAATTTTGTTCATTTGGATAATGGCATGTTGTTGTAGTGCTAATTGTAGAAAATGTTCATTTTTATTGATGGGACAATTGAACCCAACTGAATGTTGTCAAGATAGTAATAAGATGTGTAATGAAGGTAAAAAGAAATTTTTGATTTTTAAACCCATTTCGAAACTTCAATTCATGGAGGAAGTGGAGAAATTTACTCAGGAGATGGCTTCTTCCGGTTACAACCAAGAAATCGAATTGTAAGAGATTGAAATTCCAGTGGCTGTGGAACAAGTTATGGAAGTATTTCAGAGCCAACCCCGTTTTAGATTTATATTTTAGTCGGATTTAAAAGTTTTAAAAAAAGAGAGATTTTGAAAATATTGAGATGGACTCAACATTTTCAAAAATAAGGGGGGAAGTGTGGTATAGTGAGAAATTTTTGCATTAGTTTGAATAAGCCTTTATTGCATAAAGTATAACGCGACATTGTGGCACCGAGTTCTTTCAGATAACTTGTTACTTTAGCAGGATGCATAGTTTAATTACAAGATTCAGCATTTTTTCGATATGATAATGGAGCTGGTGACTTATGATTATCGTATGAATTGCTGAGTGTCATTCTTATATTTCACTATAGTTGCACGATAACAATAAGGATTATCAGACATTCCAAGAAGCAGCCATCACCTTCCCACGTCTTTTACGAATATATAAGGAGTATGGTTTTTGCATTGTGTTGTATTCTATTGCGGGTGTTAGTAGGTGCTTGTCACACTCTCTACTGCACCATAGTGTATTTTATCTACGTTTACGCTTAATAAAGTTATTATTCAAGTAATTGTGTTCTTCACTACAACGCTACCAGCATATCAACTTCTGCTACTCTGCTGCTTCTCAGACTTAGGTTTGAGGCCAACCTATGGGATCTCCGGAGGTTCAGGTGGTGCGACAAAACTGTTGTACTACCATTACACTACACATGTACCAATCTTGAACGCCCTATGAAATCAAGGACTAGAGAAAAAATACATCAGGATACTTGCCAATTTATATTCCAACAAGCAAGCTAAGATCCAATTAGAGACAGAGGGCAATACTTTTAAACTGGAAAGAGGAGTAAGGCAAGGAGACCCCATATCCCCTAGTCTGTTTATCAGCACACTAGAAGATAGAAGATATCTTTCAGAGAATGAAATTGAAAGGGGGAATCAAAATTGATGGAAAACCACTCCGAGAACTGAGGTTTGCAGATGATATCATCCTATTTGCATCTTCAGCAGAAGAAATAAGACGGAATATCCATGAACTAGAGCAAGGAAGCAGGACTGGAACTGAACCCTCACAAAACAAAACTAATGACAAACAGTACTGAAAAAATTATCAAAGTTAACAACGAAGAACTACAATATGTCAATGAATACACATACCTTGGCCAAATTATGTCATTCGGAAACGCCACCCGACACAGAGCCCAAACCTGGGCCCTGACAGTTAAAGAAAGGAAAATGTTAGAAACATGCCAGAGAAAAATGGAGAGAAAAATTCTAGATGTTAAACTCCAAGACAGAATCCGCAACGAAGACTTAAGGGCAATGACAAACATCAAAGACATAACAACATATTGCAGTTCAGATGCTTCGGCAAAAAGAAATAAATAAGATAACCAAATTAAATATAATAAACGACAGATTAATTGCCCAAATTCATTCAAAATAAAGTCATAAAATCTCATAGCCCGTGTTTGGTCTTAAAATGACCGTAAAAAGACGGAACATCCTTTAGAAATATTATTAACTAGGAATAAGGCAAAAGAAAAGTGTTTAACAATATCATTTTAAATGTTCATTAAAATGAGATCGTAATGGTAAGAGAGGAATAGACAGAGAAGTTGGGAATTTCCCTAGCATACTTAACGGGTGTGGGACAAGGCAATGCAGGTACCCAGGTACACTGCGTCGGCAATCTCCCAAGATCTAAACAAAAGGGTAGTGATACACTTAATTATTTTAAGAAGTCGGCTATTATGCTCAGGCCAAGCTTCTGATTTTGCTAGTGATACAACACGCTGTCTGGGTTTTTCCACTTAAACCTTCTTAGAAATCCGAGACGCTAAGTTGTGGGTTTTGATAATAAGGGAAATCCAATTGATTTCCGTGGGCGACTATCATATTATTATTGGTCGGGAGAATCGCCAATAAGAATAGATCCATAGTACCACGTGCCGGGATTCACGAATAATAATTAAGAAGAGTAGGGGTAAATGTTTGTGAAAGAGAGCTTTCCTTAGGCCTACCGGGGCGCTGTAAAATCACTCTACTTCGAGGCCCCGTGCCTACATCAGTCAACTCTACTTCAAGGCCCGGCGCCTATAGCAGTCAACTCTACTTATCTTTGTGGCCTCGTGCCCACAGTAATTAAATTCACTTAGACTCCGTGGCATTGTGTCCACTGGAATATATCACAGTATTAATTGGACTTATAAAATTTTCGTTGGGGAATTAATCGACTTAGAAGAATTATTACTTTCAATCGCGATTAGCTAAAAGCATATACGGCAGCAAATTGTATCACCAGCTACGATCTACCGAGAACTTTTAACAATATTAATTGTTTAATATCAAATTTTGTAATTGTTGTCAACGACTGTACTTGTATTTCCAACATATTGAATAAACTGAAAATTCCTTCAGTGTTCAAAGAAACTGCTTTATTATTCAAGTAATAATATTAAGGTGTTCTTCGCTTCCTACCCTGAAGCTAGAGGGGAGTGCTCGACGATCGACTGACTGACCGGAGGCGGGTTCGACAAAGACAGAAATATTCAGTATATGCATTATACTGTGGCGCCCATAAACAACGACCCCTCACCGAACCGCTGTACATGGCTTTTTCCCAACGTGGAGCACGAGTGAAGCTGGACATCAAGGATCACCAACTTCAAAAATCATCCCAAAACGGAAGGAAGACACCGCAGAATTTCTAGAACGTCACCCGTAAAGGCACCGCTGGAATTCAAGATCATGGTACATCTGTTCCGGAGACCGTCGCAGAAAACATCAAAAGAGTCACCAACAGATAAGAATTTAAATATACATAGAGTTTCCGTAAAATAAACAATTTTAAATATCAGTAGTTTAATAAATACTGAACATTAATTAAATTGATAATTAAGCCTGATATTATATATTTTTCAGAAATACTTTGCAATTTAAGATCAAAGTAAAATTAAACTGAAACTCACTAAGTAAATTAAAGATGACATTCAAGTAAAAGAAAATTTGTTTCAAAGTAAAATAATAACTCAGGCATATCAAATATTTATTGTGCAAGGGTATATTAATATATGTTATGCATTGTATGTTGTTCTTCTTAACCAAAGGTAAGGTAGATCGTAAGAGTGTATCAGTACCCTTATAATTTACGTATGTGGCTGGAAAACGACAAGTGTTTTAGCAAGATGAGTACTATAATAATTGGAGAGGGGCACGACGTGCTCAGTAGGGAGAAAATTGTGAGAAGAATTATGGCAGATAGTGTGGCAACTATTATCAGAATAATACTAGGTACCCAAGTAGTACAGGCAATTTACATTTTTGTAGTGAAGTTATATATGCGAACTAGGGACGAAAAGAGACAGATTAACCTAGAAAACGTTGGTTTTGGAGAGGGGCAGGAAATGCCCACTAATGGGGAAATAAATTGTGATATAGGGGAGAATAATGAGGATAGTACCGCAGCTGTTGAAAATACTATAGTTCATGCAGTTAAGGAGAGTCAGGTGAATAATGTAGCAGAAATTCAGCAGACTGAAAATGATAGCGTAATTGAATATAGGCCTAGGGAAATGAATCAGACTATGGATCCGAATTCTATTGCATATTTGATAGCTATGATGAGGGAATCAAATGAAAGTATGAAAGGACTAGAAAAATCAAGTAATGAGACTAGGGAAAGTATCAATGAAACTAGGGAAAGCATTAAGGAACTAGAGAAAAATTCTAGGGAAAATATGAAGGAACTAGAGAAAAATACCGGGGAAAAGATAGAGAAACTGGGAGATAGGATAGACCAATCGAACCAAGAACATAGACAGAATATAGATAGGCTTGAGAGGGAGCTAAATAATATAAAAGAGGTCCAATCTAACTTATGCAACGAAATCAGGGGAGAATTCTGTAGGGAACTTAAAGAAAGCGAAAAAGCAATGAGGCAAGAAATTAGCGAAAGTCAAGGGGAAATTAGATCTGAATTTGAGGCTACTATGGCATCGGTAGATAGGAAACTAGAAATTCAGGGCAAGAAATATGAAGAAAAATTATTCAATGAAAGGAAAATTTTGGAGAAGGAAATACAGAAATCGGAGTCTAGCTTGAAAAAGAATGTGGAGACTCAGGTGGGAAAAGTAAAAGTAGGGTTAGGAGATAAAATCTCAGAAGTAAATGACAAGGTAGTGCATTTAGAAAATATGTTAGCTGAGAAAATAGGAGAAATCTCTAAAGAAGTAAGCACGGTAGCTAAGGAGGTCGAAAATCATAGGCCTGTAGCAAATAACTATGCTGTACATTGTAGTGAGGGTATATGTAATGGAATAGGAAATACATATAGGCCTCCTAGTGTTGCAAATGAGTCCTGTAATACAGTGCACGAGATGGTAGCCACCAGCATGCCGGTAGTTAGCGAAAATAGAATTAATATATGTAACTTAATAGGAAATGAGGTAGCACTTCCTAGCTTCAATGAGAGCAACACGAGCCCTCAGAGTTTCTTGAAATCTGTTGAAGAATATTTTACTTTGCGGTCTATTCCATCTCAGTACAAAATGTTGATCCTCGGTAGAGCCTTAAAAGGAAAAACAAAAGAGTGGTTTGAACTTACAGTACACCCGGAGTGCAACTATGAGGATTTTAAGCAGTTATTCTTAGCAAGATATTGGGGTGAGGCGAAGAGAGCTTTAGCTAGAAATGAGGTCTATAATGGAAGATATTCACCTAGGGGCAACGTCTCTCTATCGGACCATTTCCTAAGAGTTATAGGCCTAATCAAGTTACTAGACCCAGGAATGCCAGAATGCGAGGCCATTCAGCTTGTGACGAGACATTTTCAGCCGGAAATATGTAACCTGCTTATAGTATCATGTCCCCAAACCTATAGCAAGGCTTTGGAATTATTGTCTAGTTTCGAAGTAGGAACTAACAGAGAAGAGCGTAGCGATAATAGGAGACAAAATGGACCGGATAATATGCAAATGAATCAAGATACGAGAGGAGGTCCAAATAATGACAGAGGTAGATGGAACCATGGGCATGCTAACAGAAATGCGGAATCGAACAGAGGACCCCCTAATAATAACTCATATAGAAATAATGGGAACCAAAACTGGAGGGGAAATAACCAAGAAAATAGGCCTCAGGACAGACAAGTAAATAATGTCCGATTTCATGGGAGAATGCAGAACGAAATAGGAGAGCGAATTCCAGAAAACCAGGGGGGCATTAACATAGAAGGTGAAAGGAATCAGGCGCATAGCACGGGAAACCACAATGATATTCAGGGAGACATTTGTCACAGAAATGACGAAAGGCATTTAGCACAAGACAGGCCTTTAAACTATTAGAAGACGCATTTGGGGGTCGAAATGACGTCACACAGACCGAGGGACTACAAGGATTAAAAAGACCTAATAATGAAAATAAAACACTAGAGAAGGGGTGCGTAGTAGGATGTGCAAATAAAGAGGTTATAACACCCACATATCCGCCATTAATAAGGGTAAAAATAGACCAATTTGAAGTCGGTATGTTGGTGGATACTGGCTGTAGTTTTTCTCTAATAAATGAAAAATTCTATGAAACACTGAAAGCAGCAAAAGTGCGTGTTCAGGAATTGAAAGTACATGGCTTATACGCACAGACTGCAATTGGTGCCAAATCCCATAAAATTGAGCATCAGTGTATGTTGCCGGTGGAAATTGAGGGAAAGAAGTTAGAAGTCTACTTTTTGACAATAAAACATTTAGCACATAAATTAATTCTGGGTTGTGATTCTATGACAGATCAACTAATGAGAATAAATTTTGAAGAAAATTGGGTAGAAATGGAAATAGATGAGAATGAAAAGTTACGTGTACCGTTTTTATCTAATGAAAATATAATTACTAAGGAGTTGGAGTGCCAAAATGAAGATGTATTATTACGTGAGCCTTTCGTGGTGGAATCAGTTGGAGTACAAGAGGGAAATAGTATCGACGAATATAGGCCTATGGGAAATAAACCGGCCGTATTTATATATGAAGGTGATAATGAGGCTGATTGTGACGAAAGTGTCGCAGAGTTACAGGGAATGGGATCTGATATTGTTGGAGAGGACGAAGAATATGATAATTTGTGCATTAAGGGTTCTAATAAGATGAAAATGAATGTGAAACGGTACACGCGAATTTTACTAACATTAGTCAGAATGGAAGAAATGAAGAGGAAAATGTTGATATCGAATTAATTCTCAGAGAGAAAGTAGAAGAAATTGATGTGCTGTCAGATGGTCAAAAGTCGACTTTATATAACATGCTTTATAAGAACAAATCAGTGTTCAGTTCAACTCCAGGCCTATTTCAGGGTTACCAACACAAATTTAAATTAAAACAAGAAATTCCTGAGCGTCGCTATGAGAATAGTCCAGTACCAATTTCAATGATGGAAGAAGCCGGTAAGCAAATAAATCCGATTTGTGATGTAGTGAAAGCACATGGAAAACTACGTTTAACCTTTGACTCTAGTTATCTTAAATTATTCATAGAAGCAGAAAATTTTTGGGCAGAACCAATAAAGGATATAAATCAGTAAAATGTATTGTGACGGGCTTTTCTTACTTTATGCTATAAAGTTCCCTAACTTCTTGGATTAAATCTTCGCCAAAGTTCTGTGACGACTAATATGTGATTATTCTCAATCGTAGTACATAAGTTTACTGAACTCCTACAAAACAAGGTCACTCATGCACCTGTCGTGTCATCATAACACTGCCTGCATAGTCCACATTCCAACGTTCAGTACAACTACCTTTGTCACCGGGTGATTGCAAATTTCCTACTCCCAGTCTACTTTCTCTTTCTCTTAACAATTTACCCAGTTTTGATAATATTGATGAAAATTTATATTAACGGGCGCCATCATCAATACGCTTCCTCTTTTCTTTTTGTTATGTATCAGCCCAGTCACAAATTAAATTATAGATACACAGGCTATGTACCTACATGCCTCTCGACTAGCTTTTAAATTAACAGTGGAGACGGGAATTGGGTTCGGATTTACCTTTCGTTTATTACTCTGCTTCTCTTTATGTCTTCTTTTTCTCCTTTTTCAGTGTTCACTACCAAAGTATATAACTTAGCCCAAAAATCAGCGACTCTCAAACCATTACAAGGATAAAGGTCAAAAATCTGAACTTCACGTTAATTTACTTTGCATAACAATAACCATAATTTATTTAATATATTATTTTTTTTTCTCTTTTCAACAATAACAATCTTATATACAATAAATTACATTTACACAACATTACCCATTCAACATTTTTATTAGTAGGATGGTATTTAATTATTCAAGGTTAGTATACCCAGTTTAACTGTATAATTACATTCTCTGTTCAACAATAACAAATCCCTAATTAATTACTTTAATCTTCTTTCTTCTTTTTTTTTTTTTGTTTCCAGGTATCTACTAGAACGTCTTGTATTATTCTTCTAATTTACTACTGACTTGTGTAGTCATTTACATTTGCAACTTCAGGATAGTTCAATATATATTTTATACTTTTTTTTTGAATAAATAAAGGTTTTCAATTCATAATCCAGTCCTTAACTCTATAGATTACACTCAATAATCCCACCTATGTCTCCTATACTAGTCTACTAGTCATCTTAGTCCATGAAGAATTGTATTTAAAGATAGATAGGAAAGACAGTCTCATGAAGAAAGAAATAGAAGTTTAGGCCTATACCCACAGAGTGACTGTGGCGATAGACCACCGATACAGGAGCGGCGTCTAGATCTTGAGTTACAAACAATCTGACTCCTCTCCTGCAACCGGGAAAATATTAATGGGCCGTAAACAAAAATAAAATTTTGTAAATCGATGTCAGAGGTCCCTGACACTCTCTCCTAGAGGCACGTGGGGCCGTTGTTCGCCTCCAACATCGATGGCTTTCACAATCTCTCATAAATTTCTTTTCTTTATATGTCACTAGTATAGGCCTTGCCTACTACCAGATTTTATTTGTTTGATTCGGGATACTTCCGGCGTTCCCTCACCTCACCCTTACAATCTCTAGTACTTGTTAATAAACTACTTATCACCAGTACACTACTCGTGATTACCTATTCTCCTCTTTCTAACCTGACCAATCATCAGCTATTATCTTTTAACTCACTCACCTCTTTCTAACCTGACCAATCATCAGCTATTATCTTTTAACCCCTTTCTTTCTTTAAGTAGAGTTCCCTTCAGCTTATACCATTGATTTAATTCACTTGGTGGTTATTCTAGTTTTCCTACTTCTTAAGTTACTACTCTTTAGCATGGGCACCCAATCTTCTTTTGTCTCTAAATTCCCTAGAATTCTAACTGAAACTAATTCACGCCCAGATTAGTAAGCTTCTCTATAACCCCTTTAGTGACTTCTACTTCTACCCTAACATATAAATTTCCCAATGGTACACACCTAATGCACTACCACTCGTAGGCCTTCTTTTGCCCTTCAATCTTTCCACTTCTTATCCCCCTCTACCATATTCCATACACCTTCGCTTGTAGATAAATCTCTATAAAAAACATAACTTAACACTACAGGCCAGCATGAAATCTATTTATAGATAGTCACCCGTCACCTGAAAGAAACCCAAGTGGGAGGGGCCCTCGTAAGAAGTACTAAGCATGCCCCTTAATTACCTTTCTTCCTTACTCCCCTCGCGTCCTGTCTCAAAAATAACAAAGTTTATATGAGCATCACCAATTGCCCCTAGCTATGTATTCATTCGTGGGACAATCACCCATAAAACCCCAAAGTAAAGAGATCTATCTTTGGCAATCAACGGTTAGGCTCTTGACTGCTCTTTTATAATTAACTTAGACCAGAAATAGAAAATAGTTGGATTACTGGATTTCATCACTTTACTTCTAGAATTCTCACTTCTATGTTTCTATTCTATTCTTTTATCATACAATACGGCGTCTAATCGCCACACATTACTTAGAAACCATCCTTACAAAAAGGAATATCTCAGTTTTCCCACTCCCCAAACAATATAAAAGTCTAGACGATTATACTCAACCAGTGATGTCCAACTTATCGTCCGATCCTGAGTTGTCTTCCGTTACTTCCTGATGTCCATATCTGCTCTTAATCAGAGCGAGCAGTCACGACTCACTCTCACAGCTGGTGGTCGCTGTAGCGGTGTCTCGTACTGGCCGACTTGGTGTATTCTTCTGAGTAATGACTATCTCCATATAGTCGTGTCAAGGAAATTCACAACCAGAATTCCCTCAGATGAAAGTCTGACCCACCATCATGCCAGAACGCCTTCCACCACTGTCGCACATTCTAGTCTCGCCTGGCGACTTCCCCTGCGTCCGTCTTCTTTCGTAGTCAGTTACGTTCTCTCTACTGTCTTTTTGGGATCAGCTCTTCTCCCGTCGACTCACCGTCGGCGCATGCGCACTTCTCTTTTTTCTGTAATTCAAATAAATTCAGGGCAGTATCGATAGTCATAACAGGGTTCAATATCGATTAATCGAAGTCTCCCCAACCCTTCCTTTGTTTAGAAATGGTTTCCTATCGTCAATTATGCACGCAGCCATTCGCTACGTGACAGTATTCAGATGATCAGTGATTTTGTGTGACGTCATTTATCGACAAAACGTATTGTAAATAGGACCAAATTAAAGGAAAGGGCAGAATAACCGAAAGGCATTGTACTGAGTTGGAAAAATGTAGGCCTATAATCTGTAATATATATTTTACGCGGCAAAATAGCTACTGGCATGATAGGTTATCAGTCCCACATAGGTGTAGGATTATAGGAATGTGTGTGACTGAGAGTAAAATATACGGGTATATATTGCATTGCAATATATTGTATTGTAATTGTAGTAAGGGCTGAATGAGCGCCCTTGGCATCATAAAAGAGTGTTTTTATGCTTTCTTTATAATGTAGTGTAATAGTAGTGAGAACTGATTGATCGACCTTGTCAAAGCCTCATGAAAAAGTGTTTTTATGCTTAGTGTAATAGTAGTGAGAACTGATTGATCGACCTTGTCAAAGCCTCATGAAGAAGTGTTTTTTTTGTTGTTATGCATTCAATATATTTTATAAAATTTCAGTGAGAACTGCTTGAGCTTAATTTTCATGGTCTCACGAGGGTATATCAGTAAATTTATGGTGTTTACGTAAAATTTTGTTGTAA
This sequence comes from Ectobius pallidus, assembly GCA_964059195.1. NCBI lineage: Eukaryota > Metazoa > Arthropoda > Insecta > Blattodea > Ectobiidae > Ectobius > Ectobius pallidus. The sequence continues at coordinate 9,596,233 of CAXKWD010000006.1, forward strand.
TGTCTTGGTCGTGCAATAAACCAAGTAATACGTACAAGCAACGTAACACTACAAGAACCCGCAAGATGTATGAAGGCATGAATGTGATAGGTTCAGAAAACTTGTACATGTGGGATAGGATTTAAGGTGAAGTTTCGTGTCAAGATAGGAATTAAATTAGTTATGTATTTGTTTAAGATAGTTGCAACACTGGAGGAAAATAAGGTATAATGTTTTGTGGAGAGATGCAGTATATTCAGCCAGTAAGTCAATCATAGGCTATGATGATTCCTGTCTTAATAGACTGGGGCATATATTGCAGTTCAGATGCTTCGGCAAAAAGAAATAAATAAGATAACCAAATTAAATATAATAAACGACAGATTAATTGCCCAAATTCATTCAAAATAAAGTCATAAAATCTCATAGCCCGTGTTTGGTCTTAAAATGACCGTAAAAAGACGGAACATCCTTTAGAAATATTATTAACTAGGAATAAGGCAAAAGAAAAGTGTTTAACAATATCATTTTAAATGTTCATTAAAATGAGATCGTAATGGTAAGAGAGGAATAGACAGAGAAGTTGGGAATTTCCCTAGCATACTTAACGGGTGTGGGACAAGGCAATGCAGGTACCCAGGTACACTGCGTCGGCAATCTCCCAAGATCTAAACAAAAGGGTAGTGATACACTTAATTATTTTAAGAAGTCGGCTATTATGCTCAGGCCAAGCTTCTGATTTTGCTAGTGATACAACACGCTGTCTGGGTTTTTCCACTTAAACCTTCTTAGAAATCCGAGACGCTAAGTTGTGGGTTTTGATAATAAGGGAAATCCAATTGATTTCCGTGGGCGACTATCATATTATTATTGGTCGGGAGAATCGCCAATAAGAATAGATCCATAGTACCACGTGCCGGGATTCACGAATAATAATTAAGAAGAGTAGGGGTAAATGTTTGTGAAAGAGAGCTTTCCTTAGGCCTACCGGGGCGCTGTAAAATCACTCTACTTCGAGGCCCCGTGCCTACATCAGTCAACTCTACTTCAAGGCCCGGCGCCTATAGCAGTCAACTCTACTTATCTTTGTGGCCTCGTGCCCACAGTAATTAAATTCACTTAGACTCCGTGGCATTGTGTCCACTGGAATATATCACAGTATTAATTGGACTTATAAAATTTTCGTTGGGGAATTAATCGACTTAGAAGAATTATTACTTTCAATCGCGATTAGCTAAAAGCATATACGGCAGCAAATTGTATCATCAGCTACGATCTACCGAGAACTTTTAACAATATTAATTGTTTAATATCAAATTTTGTAATTGTTGTCAACGATTGTACTTGTATTTCCAACATATTGAATAATCTGAAAATTCCTTCAGTGTTCAAAGAAACTGCTTTATTATTCAAGTAATAATATTAAGGTGTTCTTCGCTTCCTACCCTGAAGCTAGAGGGGAGTGCTCGACGATCGACTGACTGACCGGAGGCGGGTTCGACAAAGACAGAAATATTCAGTATATGCATTATACTGTGGCGCCCATAAACAATGACCTCTCACCGAACCGCTGTAAACATCGGCCATATCTCTGAAAAGAAAGTGGGCAGGCCATGTCATGAGGATGGATCATAACAGATGGGCACATATAACAACAGCTTGGGACCCACGAATCGGCCACAGAACAGTAAGACGACAGAAGACCTAAAGCTTCACTTTGGGACAAACTGGTCTACGAAAGCCAAAGATCGAAGGGAATGGAGGCGACTGACAGAAGCAACATAAGAGGAATGCAGATCTTTCCCGCAGTGGCTAAGCGGGATTGCCGAAACAGCCACCTTGCCAGTCATGAGGCCCTTGCTCTTTAGGGATGAAACAGGCTAATTCTAAATTCTAAATTCTAAAATTTACCCATAGGTAATTCACAAGTTTGTAGAATTAAGTGGAGGGAAAGGAAATAGACATTAAATCCATGTCTGGGATATTAATAGTATTAATATCCCAGACATGGATTTAATGTCTATTTCCTTTCCCTCCACTTAATTAATAGTATATAAATAATAACTTGGCTTCAAAGTACCTACAAATGTAGGACACCATTGGATGTGTGTTCTCAACGGAGAAACCTCCTGTGGTCTGCCTTGTCTTCTGAATCAGTTGAGGAATTTGATGTCATACTGGCATGTTGTCATGGTAGCTCAATGGTAGAGCATCAGCGCGTTAAGCTGAAGATCCGTGTTCAAATCCCGGTTATGACATAAAATTTTTCAAGCTGATTCTTACTTTGTAGAAGTTTGTAGAAACCGGGCATTAGTCACTCTTAGGACGCTAGATGGTGTTTGTATACACTTCATCCTAAACCAAATTCTGGAGGTTCTGTGGCTTTGTTCACGTGAATTCTATGTGTTTTCAAGAAAAGTTCTTCATGGTCAGAATAATGACAAGGTAGTAGCGTCAACCAGGCAATCTGTGCTTCAACAAAACACAGTTATTAACATAAGCACACTGAATTGTTAGATACTAGCAGGTGTCCGCGACTTCGCCCACAATAATTAATTGAAAAATTAAAAATTAAGAGTATAATAATTATTAAAGGATTATATTTATTAACACTTGCACGCGAATCATTCACAAACTAAACCATTAATAATTAATGAAACAGCTAAAATGTACATTCCACGATTAGAAAGTGCTGCCTCAGAAAATGATCTGAGATTCGATTATGCAGTTCCAAAGCTAACTGTGAACACTGATAATACCACTGCCTTCTAGACTATATTACTCTTGTGTAATTCTCGAGACAGCAGTGGATAATATGTATCGTTTCTCAACTGTTTGTTGACAGATGAATATGATGTGAATTTTATTTGACAAATTCGGTGTAATTTTCAGAAATTATATAATTTTTCAAGGGAGGGGGTGGTTTGTTTGGACTTTCATTGTCCGCGATACTTCCAAGGTTAAACTATCAATACATTATAGCTAGTGCCAGTGGCTTCTCCCACCATTATCAATTGATTCCAGGATTTTTAAGAAATTTACACTGACAATTTATTTAAAATGATTGTGGTTCAGAGCTATGAAAATTGTAAGTAAAAATAAAATTAATTTGTTCATTGTGTTCATTTCACTTAGGCCTTATATAATAAAGAAACGATTTTCCTAATTTTGTAGTCTTTGTGGAAGTTTAGATTGCGAGAGACGAACATCGCAGAGTATACCTGATGTCTCACGAAGTGAGGGAGCGAATGAGCACGCTATTTAGGGTTGTATAAGAGTAGATTTTGTATGATAATGATTTTAAAATGCCTTCCGCCTACAGCTATAAAACATCACCGCCCATGAAGGGTTAATGCCGAACAGAATACAATACGCACCATCAGGACACAGCAACTCGTAGTCGTCAGTGAGTGCGTTGCGAGCCCACCACTCTTTCCTTTTCCCGTCTGTACTCTCCATAACAGTTGTGTGCTTGAGAAATGCGACTTGACCTCCACCCTCGACCAGGCATCGAAAGGCACCTGAAAGTATAACAACAAAAATACATTCATAAAAGGAGAAATCTCCTATTCTCAAGTAATACAAACATAGTACGTAAACACAGTGCTTTAGTTGGAGGGATGCAGAGAGACAGTGTCTCCTAAAACATTCACTGTGTCCTATTGAAACCTCCTGCATTTTAATTAACCATAACTCACAAAGTATGCGGAATTATGAAATAAGGTTGGTATTAAACGAAAGAGAAAGTCAAAGAATTTTGTTTCCATTTGTTTGAAGGTAATTCGTTTGTCGCATGTTGGACAATAATAATAATTAAGGAATAGTGCACAATGTGCATTATCTTAACCTAAGACTTAACCTTAACTTCAGACAAACACCCAGTCCTGAACCCGGGAAAGGGATTTTTCCTACTGAATCGAACCCGGGCCGCCGGAGTGGAAGGCAGGCATGCTACCGACTCACCCACGGCGACGGACTGTTGGACAATAATGACATATTTAAAATGGCAACACCTCAGCAACGAGCACAAACTGTCCTCTGGTATGCAGAGACGAAGTCGATAATTACATTGCAAAGAATTTACCGGAGAGAATACGGAGGAAATGCACCTGATGGGAAAACCATTAGGGCATGGTGTGAGAAGTTTCTGACGACTGGATGCGTTAAAAAAGAATCAGGAGGTGCTCGTAAACGTGTTTTGCCAGACATCACTCCACTGGACTTCTTCCTCTGGGGGTATGTAAAAGACCGTGTGCTTGCAACTCCTGTACAAGATCTTCATGATTTACGAACCCGTATCCGTGACACAATTGCAACAGTACCAATGGACATGTTGGACAGAATGTGGCACGAAATTGAATACTGACTTGATATTGTTCGTGCTACAAATGGTGCACATGTAGAGGTGTTTTAGTGTTTGTGTGACAATGAAAAATCTTTGAGTTCCTCTTTCGTTTAATACCAGCCTTATTTCATAATTCTGCATACTTTGTGATTTATGATTCATTAAAATGCAGGTGGTTTGAATGGGACACCCTGTATTATACTTTATAGTTTATGGAGTGCTAGTGAAGTTAGTGTATAACAATCCATCTCATTAATATTTTTTACATAATAATTAGTTCACTGTGTCAACTTCCTAATTATTATGATATTGAAGTAACTATTCCTTATATCGACACTAGATACATAACATAAACAATTGAGAAATTTACCCTTTAATGATACAATAAAATTAATCTTTCTTTTTATAATATCTTAATAATTCAACGAACGAACAATAAGAAGATGGCAATAATTAAAAAATTATAAGGTGTTCATGAAAAATATCAACTTCATTTGAACCGCACATGCATGTTAGTAAAAGTATGTTAAATTTCCTCTTTAGCCCCTAGTTTTTTTGTAGCTCCTAGCTTTTCAGCAAAAGTCCTCCTTAGCCCCTAGCTTTTCAGTAAAAGTCCTCCTTAGCTCCTTTTAGGCCCTTCAATCTGATTTAGCCCTTTTTAGGTTCTATGAGATTCATATATTCAGAAGCAAGAGTCATGAGATGGAAAAATACGTTAAAATGTTCTAATTAGGAAGCTGGAGAAAAAATAGGTTAAAACCTTCAAATACGGGTCCTACTTATAAGCCACTGCTACACCTGATTACCAGGGCCCGGATTCTGATGACCTAAATTTGTTTGAAAAAAGACCTATAAAATGACCCTAAATTTTAAAGAAAATGACTTAATAATTGTAAAAAATGACCTAAAAACTGATATTTTATTTATAAAAAATTATTATTGTATACACAAAGCTATAGACTAATTTGTACATAATTGTAAAAACTGTAAACAACTGTAATGTTGTGAATGTTCTTTTCTCACGGAAATTTATTCTGGCACTGAGGCACTGGCGAGTCAAACTTTGGCATTTCCTTTTGTGGTGTGCCGGATTATATTGTTGTTTACTGAGGGTAAACAGTAGTTTGCACTCTCAAATCCAAGCAGGTGGCAGACTCTGGTGCCAAGTCAATCTAATAACAATAGTAATATAATACAAGATTTTGGGGTTTCTTTGATTCTTATTTCCAACAGACACACGACACAGAATTTTTCCTTCTTGCATTAAACAAACAACACTTCAAAGACAGCACCACTAGCGACGAAAAAAAGTTAATACACTCAATGTAAATACAGTAAAACCTCTATATAACGACCACCGCTGGTTCCACGAAAAAGTGGTCTTTAAGAGGGGTGGTCTCTTAATAGGGGGAATGCATTTTTATGTCTTGAAACTGATAATACAATAGAATAAATACGGTACAATACAGTATGTGTATTATGTAACACACAGTTGATTATTACTTATACTGTAATTCAAATTGCACCACAACAAGACACTTTAATCTATGCAGGCCACGAACACCGATCCTCTACTTACAGTATAACGGGGTAATGTTTTCCAGGAAAAGAAAGACACGTCTATTTTCCCTACAATACATTTTGCTTGGAGGACAATGAAAGGGACTTGTCCAGCACGTTTCTTAGAATCGAGAATTTCAGAAACCCCCTATGTCCACTGAATAAACGTTTTCATAAGAAATAGAATTACCCTTCCGAGTCACTGCGATCATATAGATAATAAAGGCATGAATTCTTAAGGGTACTGAAACAAGCAGGTCAGAGGTAGGAGATTAGAATGTGTTCTGTATGGTACTTGTATGCTGTCTACTGTAAGGTATTTCCCAGAACGCGAAAGGGAAAACAACCCAAAGCATTGTTCAACCATATCACATTTCTGTCCATCACTCTTGTAAAAGTACTGTATTGAAAATTGAAGAGACGTCCTGCAGTGTCCACATCACTATTTCTGTTCAAATGCTGATTAATGCCTATCATTTGAGTAAATATTTTTTACGATTCTGGTCGTTATAGAGGAGTTTAACGAAAATGAAACTCTGGTCGTTGGTCGGGGAGAGGGGTGGTCGTTTAATAGGGGTACAAATAATATTGGCCTTATGGGTTTTACTGTCGGTTCCTAGAAAAATTGGTCTTTAAAGGAGGTGGTCGCTAAAAAGGGGTGGTCTGTAAGACAGGTTTTACTGTACATGAAAATAACTAAATAAGGAAGAAAATGACACGAACATGACAAAATAATGACGTGAAATTGAAACAAATGCCCTAAAAATATAAAAATGCATAAAATGACAAACAATGACTTAATAAAAATGTATTTCTATAAACTACAGGCCATGATTAAGATTTATCTACTAGTTGGCAATGTCTATGCCGCATCAATAAAAGGATGACATGTCATTAGAATCCGGCCCCTGCTGATTACCCACAGAAAGCTGAAAAGAGTCAAACTCTTGTTGTGGCTCGTTATACCAAACATTGGGACAAGTTGAGTGTAAAGCTGTGTCTCCATTGATATACATTTAGCACCAACATGTCAATATTAACAAGTTGATATTGACATGTATATTGCAATTTCGCTTTCCAATTGACTTGACATGCAAACCCAGCGTGTTGCACTTAATATTTTCAGATGTTAATTTGTTTTCCGGAGAAAATGGACAACATGTCAAGTCAATTGACTATTCGGTCAATATCGGCTTTGTTTCGGGAATTTCCAGGGAACGAAAAGCGATCGCCAGCTTAATCGGCTTTGGTTCGGGAATTTCCGGGTAAACAAAAAGCAGTAGACAGCTTCCTCAATATTCCCGGCATCCATTTTGTATTATGTGAGTATTTGGTATATCAATGTTCTCAATAGTATTGCATCTAATTTTAAAATTATTTTTTATGGCATACTCCATTGTTGAAAAATGTGATAAGTTATTTTGAAAAGATCAAGACATCTATACAAAATTAGTATTTAAGAAAGTCATAGACAATTAACAAGATAATGAGTATATAAAACTACTCTCATTTTGTAATGTTGGCTGCCCTCTTCAGAGGCGTTTTCTTTTTGAATGTTATTCATTTCTGTTCGTAACCACGCCAACACATGTTAACCTATAACATTTTAGTGGAGACAGTTGTTAATTGGGAAACCACTTGACTTGTATACATCAACAAGTTGATGATAAACATTTAACATATGTTAACTGCAACATGTTGGTGTTAAATGTATATCAATAGAGACGCAGCTTAAAGTACGACATTGATCAGGAACAGTTATAAAATCACCTGTATATCCAAAGTAGTCTTCGGAAGCGTCTCTCCTGCAGTAGCGGTAGCTTGCTCCATGACAGAGGTCGCACATGTTGTCATAAGGAACTCCTGTGTTGTATTCTGAACTCAGTGCTCCAGGCACGCAGGACTTGGTGAAGTACTCAGCAGCCGCTTGTATAGAGTTGCACCCGTAACTACGAATCCATCCATTAGATATGAGGAATGCCAGCGGCACAATCCAGCCAGCTCCCATGTTGATACCAGTGTGACACGTGTATTTCCCTGCATCATAAGAGAACAAAATCTATCTCAGAGTACTGCAAGAACAAAATACAGTGGTACCTCGAGATACGAGTGCCCTAACATACGAGTTATTTGAAATACGAGCTGTCAAGCGAGCGAAGTTTTGTTTTGAAATACAAGCGACATTTGAGATACGAGGAACGGCCAGCTGCGTCGCTGCACACGGCCCACCAGTTTACTGCGCCTGCGCCTCGTGCATTATCCCATGTATTCCCCCTGTGCGCTTGTTTACCTTGCTGTCGAAGCATCTTTGCTAAGTTTTTCTAGGGCTTTGCGCTTTTTGTGCATTTACATACTTTATCACATTTCTTTTTATAACCATGGGTCCGAAGAAAGTGCAACAAATATGTATGTACACTTTATAAAACCAGTTTTTTTGCTTTACATTCTCTTTTATTATATTTTTATACAATATTTGTCATTTATAAATACATTTTTCTTATTAAAAAACACATAACAAAAACAATTGGGGGTAGCATTTTTGGGGCTGGAACGGATTAATGGCATTTCAATTAATTTCAATGGGGAAAATTGCTTTGAGATACGAGCAAATTGACATACGAGCAAAGTTACGGAACGAATTAAACTTGTATCTCGAGGTATCACTGTCTAGTAAAGTGATCTTAATGCCCAGTCGGGCGCATCTTCTCTTTTATTTATATAAGAGAAATTGTCGTGTTCCAACAATATACACCATACATTTGTGGATGACTTCATAAGGCTTTACTTTCACTAATACTTAAACATAAATCAAATATCTTATCACCATTTGAAAGAAGGAAGTTTGAAGTTTTGTAGTGTACATCTGATTTTCAATTTTCATGTGGCAGAAAACACTGTTGTTGTTTGGAGAAAATGAATGTATTACTAACCCATCATAGCTTGGGTGTGTTACTGATAGACCTGGGATTTTAGGCTCTAAAAAAATTAGTTTTAGGGGCACCTAAAATAGGCTTTTAAAAGAGAAAATACGCACTTAAAATATGCTTTAAAAATGTGTCAATAGATAGAAAATAGACTTCAAAATATTACAATACACACTTGAACTGTAACAACTGCAAGAAACGTGGTACACCTATTCTTAACAGAATTAACTGCAAAATTAGGCATCACAAACTATATTCACTTAAACATGTTCTTTCACTGGTGACTTGACACAGTAATCCTTCTTCCTTAATCCTTCCCCTCCCCCGTCAGTCAGCATTCCTTTAGTGACAATTGTTTGGAATAATCAAGTTTCTGTGAAAAACCCACCTCTGCAGTTCTGCTTTTCATTGAGGGATGTCCATTATAAGATTGTGAAGTTGAATTTTATTTTAAATGTAGAAAATGGGCATTTTAGGCAATAAAACAGTAAAATAGGCTCTAAAGGTCCAAATAGGCATTTTAGGGCACTATAAAACTCTATAAATGTAAGTGAATTATCATGAAACATCCACATATTTAAAAATTTTCATGTAATTTCATAAGGAACAAAATAGGCATTTGCCTTAAAATCCCAGGTCTAGTTATTCAATATGCATGAAAAGACAGTGTTGTAGCAGTCCGACGAGCATTTAGATGGCAATTTGCAGGGTACATCAATCAAGACCTACCAGGTCGATGGACTGGTCAAACAACGGCTGCAAACAATACCTTCTGCACATGGCCACCAAGTTCACCGGATCTCACAGTGTGCGATTTCTTTCTAAGGAGTTATTTCAAGGACAGTGACGTTGCCAGAATTGAGAAACCGCATTACTGCAGCCAACGGGAATGTCCAGAAGTGCAACAAGAGAAAAACCAACTAATATAAGAAATAAAATCAGGTAAACTGATATAACGAAGTGCCAGTATGTTTTTGTTGAATCAATTATAATTGCAATTATGATATGCTGAAAATAAATTTTTATAATAAGATTAAAATCAACCAGCGTCAGCAGAACTACAGATTTGTGATACCTTGACAATTGCGCACTCACATAAAAATAAAAAAATTTAAAAATCCATGTCAAATCGGCCGGCTCCGGGATTTAATCCGGGGACTTCCAGAATACGAGTCCAAGACATTACCATTTGGCCAACTCAGTTAGTTTGACGGTGTCGTTTGATAAGCATAGGTGAAGGAATAGTGTTAACTGTCAAATTATACCGGTAGACAAAAATTTAAAAAAATGTGACCTTTAATTAGTTGTTACTCTGGTACCGGTCAACCGATTATGTCCAAAATTAATAAGCTTCTTGCCACAGACGTTATAAATGCTTATACCAAGATTCATGAAAATCCGATAAAGCATATTTGAGTTATGGGCCTTTTGTTATATAATACCATAAAAATGCACTAAATTGGGCATTATTCTGGTACCGGTCAACCGATTTGATCCAATATCAACTGATGTCTTCCATGGACATTATAAATGTGTATACCAAGTTTCATGAAAATCCGATAAAGCAAATTTGAGTTATGGCGCTTTTAAATAAAAACACTAAATTGGGTTTGACACCGGTACCGGTGAACTGATTTGGTTCAATAACAATAGGGTTCTTCCCATGGACATTATAAATGCGTATACCAAGTTTCATGAAAATCCGATAAAGCGTATTTGAGTTAGGGCGTGTACAGACACATGGACAGACAGACGGACAGACATTTTTCCGTCCGCCACACACAATCTCATGAAGTACCATACTGGCACTTAATAAGGAAGAATGGTAACAACTGGCCAGTCACCATGAATCAGATAGTATCCAGACATCTAAGAGCGTTTCATACTTTCTGTAATTCATTGGGGCTGTGATAGGGATATGTTCAGGGATATTAATATTAACATGAAGAAGACTAACAAGTAACTGACAGAATGCAAACATAAATATTTAGATTGACATGTACACATGTAACATGTACAAGAACAAGAGCAGTATATAAGGAAAATGTAAATAAGACTTTCTGTAAGGATTTATTACTATTCTATGAAATTTTAATTTAATTTATCCTAAGTATATCTCTTTTAAATAATGTATATATTACCATTATTCAACTTGAAATTATGTCATGTAATGCATATAATACTACTCCGTAATGGGGCATGCTGTAATAAATTTAAAAAAAAAGGGGGGGGGTCCCACATCGAGTGCAACCAAAGTCACTACAAAACTTCAAACTTTTAAAAGAACAAAGTTGGTAATAATATATTTTATTTATGTTAAGTCCATTTATGTTATCGTCCAAAAATGTATGGGCCCAGTGTATTTAAGTGTATTACACAAATACAGGTATTATTTATTTATTTATTGTATCTCCAAGTCTTTATGAACCCTATTTTGCCAGAAAAGGCATGTTAGGGTTATAGCTTACACAACAATATATACAGAAAAAATACAGAATATGAATTATATATGGTTGTGAATATATGTTAGATACTGCATAAAACGATCATAATAACATTGCTTCGTGAAAATTTTTTGACACATGGAAATTTCGTCACAATCTTCAAAAAGCAAATTTAGCTGGAGTCTTTTTGTTTCGAACATAGGACAATCAAACAAAACATGTTTTACAGTTAGTATGGATTCCTGACACTTACAATTATAACCATTATCTGAAATAATGTGAAATCGTAAAAAAATAACTCCCAAATTTTCCATGGCCTGTCATAAATTGTGTTAAAATAAAATTTGGTGTAAATATTTTAACATTTAGCCAAAAGTGCACTGTAGGGAAGAAAAGTTCTTTAGTCAAGGCGCCATTTGTACTTTTTATCCAAATGTCATTCCAACAATTAAAGATGTAATGTAACATTTTGTTTTTAACATAAGATATGGGGCTCTTGGAATATGAATAACGTAGACCGGAAGATGCTGCTGATTCAGCTAATGTGTCCGCACATTACCAACATGTCCGTGGTGTCCACGTATCCAGCACAAACACAGATGTTTTGTGTGGTTTATAATATTGTTTCTAATTTGAATGGAGTTAGGATTCAAATTAAATTTATCAGAGATAGAATGAAGAGCAGCTTGAGAGACACTGAATATTTGCGCACAACATTTATGTTCAGTTCACCACTGCACTGCTTCTTTTATAGCAAATAATTAAGCTTGGAACACAGAACAGGCGGGAGATAGTTTAAAGAAAACTTCACTGTTGTCACAATATACAACATAAGCACATCCAACTTGTACTTCATTTTCTTTGGTAAATCGTGATCCATCGGTATAAATACTATAAGTATGCACTTTTCTACAGTCTTGGTTGTAAATACTGTCATATTGTATGGCAGGATGACCAGCGGCCAAAAACGGCACAATATGTTCACAATCAAAATTGGAAGTGCAGAAAATTACTTGTACGATTCTTTTTAATATCATTTATACCCGCTGAATAAAGGCCGCATAAATGCAGGGGAGGAATACCTGCGATAACAAGTGCTGCATCAGTGGAAATGGTATGATATGCTTTGCATATACATAATGCAAATCCTCGTTGAATTTGGTATAATGTCTTCTGAACATACTTTTTGCTTAAAACATCTTGATAAGATGCAGCACAATACAATATCAGTGGTTTGACCGCGCCGTTATAAATAATTTTCAGTATCTCGGAGTTTAAACCCCAAGTAGGTCTGCTTACAATTGATAGCCCTGTAAGGAATTTGCTACTTTTAGATGCGAGATGTTGAAAGTGAGGTTTAAATGTAAGTTTTTTATCTAGAATTACACCAAGATAGTTGAGACTGTTAACAAATAATATGTCTTGACCATTCAGTTGAAAGCTTTGATTGATCTCAATATATCTTCTTCTAGTAGTGATCATAGCCTGAGACCTTGCGGGATTGAAATGTAATTTATTTTCTAAGCCCCAGCAGAATAAAATATTTAGCGCCACGTTACCAATTTCAAAAATTTCCTGTACTTGAAAAGCTTGAATAAGCAAAAGAGCATCATCTGCATAGGCAATCAAATCACAATCATTTGGTAAATCAAGTTGTAATAGATCATCATACAAAATATTCCATAGTCCAGGACTGCAACTTGATCCTTGAGGGCATCCTCGAGATATAGTAGTAATTAGAGATTCATCACATATAGTAATCTTGATTTTGCGATTATGGAAGTAATCTTGAAGAAGTTTATATAGATTTCTAGGACAATTTTTAAGCTTAAGCTGATGCAATATTTTGGGCCACCAGGCGTGATTAAATGCCCCAGATATGTCTAATGAAATCAGAACGCCCAGCATTTTACGTTGAAAAGTTTCTTTGATCCATTTTACCACATGACAGACAGCATCTTCTGTAGACTTCTGTGGAGTAAATCCGAATTGTTTATTACTAAGTAAATTATTGTAATTTAAGTGATATTTAATACCATATTGTTAACTCCATTCCCTTGTAGAAAAAAACAGGACTTTAACTTTTGTTGGGACAAAATGCCAAAAAAGGAGAAAATCCAATTAAAAACATGACGTCTGGTCACCCTCTCTTAGCCACATCCAGAGATGCCAACCTTGAAAGGTGGTTATCAGTAGTGTGAGTCCTCCATGTTTAACCGAAAAATCACAATTACAGGTTTCACAAATACGTGATTCGGTGAAATGTTTGACGGTCCGAGGCAAGGAAACTCTTCCATATACTACTTTGGATACTGCTGTTTTGCCGCAGTTCATTTTTGTCCATCAGACTCGTCACTGGTTTTATGTTTATAAGACATATTTCCTCAATATTCTACTTGAACTGCAACACTCAATATAACTTCTACAAGCAACGACGTCGGCAGTCGTCAGCAGCATTACAGTGATAATAAAAGAGGAAATATGTTAACACCAAAGATGTTATAACTACAATTATGTTATAACTGTAAGATATAACAGCTTTGGTTAACACACACTCACGTCAGAGATTGTAGTGTCTAATGTCGCCAACACAACGGATATTTTCTCTTACAAACTATTTCTCATGATAACAGTTGGCATTTCTGCTGACACATTTACTTTTTTTTATGTTTGCGGGAGAAACAAAACATTTTAAAAATAGATATTGGGATTTGTAAAATCCGTAATATTCAGTACAATTTCCGTATTGCTGTAGGAAATTCAAGAAAATCGTAGAAACTACGGGAATTCCGTAGCAGTTGGCATCTCTGCACATCTACATCTGATAATGTTATTTTCTGGAAGTTACCGTATTTATCCGAATATAAGCCGCCCCTGAATTTAAGCCGCACCTGCCTTTTTAGCAGTAAGTAAAGGAAAAATAATTAAATTAACCCCAAAGTGAAAAAAATTAATTGCCTCATTTTCATAATATTAAAGTAACACATTTCTTAGCCGAAATAGGCCTGAAATAAGAAAAAGAAAGTATCAGCTGACTTAAGTTATGATATTCTAATTATATTTAATATAATTAAATAATTCTGATGAAAAAGAAAACAGAAATCAATACTTGACACTTCATATGACTTTCAGTGTTGAATTTCGCGCGATTTTTCTATTTTTTGTAAGTGCACTTTCAGTTACCAACAGTTCAAAATCGCCTTTATTCACATTCCCATACGTTACTGCATTTTTTTACTTCTGAGCAGCTCATAATACATGCATATTCTGTAATACCGCTATCAAAAATTACAAAATACGCAAAACATCACTTGCTTGCGCATCTTATCGATGCTTCGATTAAAACTGATATATTTTCGATGTTAAATCGATTAATATGGCGATAGTCCTGGCGAATCGAGATAATCGATAGATGGCGGTGCTTGGAGGAGGGGAACCAGCTACGATGGATCAACCCGCTATATTGTGTTCATTTTTACCATTATTGCCTGAAAGCCGCAGGCATATTTTGCTGGGCTTAATGTAGGAAAAAAAGTGCGGCTTATATTCAGATAAATACGGTACTAAGAGAAACTGAAAATGAACATACCTTTCAAATATGTGAGTTCAGTATCGGGATCATCTTCTTTTGCAACCGCAACTGCGTAATACCAAGGTTGTCCCAAATTATAAACTTCAGAGATGAACGGAATCAGATCATACTTGAGCCCTGCAGTGTACACATCACCAGCATCGAAAACAGCCACATCTGCGAGACTGAAATTGGAGAACAAGCACTAGAGTGTGTGGAACTATACAGTCAAATCTCGATCAACCATGCATGAAATTTAAATTTAAACTTAATTACGAATTTCTGGCATTTAATTTCAAACTTATAACCAGGGCCCAAACTCTAATGATAGCTGCACAGACATTGCCAACTTGTGGATAAATCCTAATCATGGCCCCTAGATTATAGAAATGCATTTTTATTAGGTCATTTTTTGTCATTTTATGCAATTTTATATTTTTAGGGCATTTATTTCAATTTTAGGTCATTATTTTGTCATTTGCTTCCTTATTTAGTCATTTTCATGTATTTACAGTGAGTATATTAACTTTTTTTTTTCGTTGCTAGCGGTGCTGTCTTTGAAGTATTGTTTGTTTAATGCAAGAAGGAAAAATTTGGCGTTAAGTGTTGTCATGTCTCAGTTGGAAATCAGAATCAAAGAAACACCAAAATTTTGTATTATATTATTATTGTTATTAGATTGACTTGGCACCAGAGTCTGCCACCTTCTTGGATTTGAGAGTGAAAACTACTGTTTACGAGCAATAAACAACAATATAATCCGGCAGACCACAAAAGGAAATTCCGAATTTTGACTCACCAGTGCCAGTATAAATTTCCGTGAGAAAAGAACATTCGCAACATTACAGTTACTTACAGTTTTTACAATTAGTATGTACAAACTATACTAACTTTGTGTGTACAATAATAATTTTTTATAAATAAAATATCGGTTTTTAAGGTCATTTTTTATAATTATTAAGTCATTTTCTTTAAAATTTATGGTCATTTTATAGGTCATTTTTCAAACAACTTTAGGTCATCAGAATCCAGCCCCTGCTTATGACGTTTAATTTCAAATTACGTTACTTAAAATTTCCCGCACTTCATTACAAATTTCCCAAACTTTGTTGAGAATTTCCCACACTTTATTGTATCAGATTTTGAATTTCCCACACTTATTTTCGTCATATGCAATCAATTTTTAATCAATCAGTTTTTAAAGTCATCAATTGATTCCATCGACGCCATCGGACTTTCACCAGGGTGTTTGCAAAGTCAAAGGACAATCCACCTGGAAAGCATCAGTCTATTCGTAAATTCACCAGTGAAAGTCATCGAACTTAAAGTACGATCACAGTATACGTATTAATACAGTAAAGAAACTCAGTCCGTTTTTCTGCCAAACGGACATGCGCGTGCAGATTCCATGCGATCCTACCGGCCATTGAGTAATACTACAATCACTACTGCGGGAAGAATGGAAATAAATAGGAGTCTTGAATTTTTATAGCAATGCGTGTTTGGAAAGGATGTTATTGTTCTGCTATAAATTGCAGTAACAATAAAGGAAGAAATCCTGAATTGCATTTCTTCACTTTCCCAAAAGATCCAGAAAGGTAAGAAGAAAAATACGTAATATTTATTGTATGCCTGCTGGCTTACTCTTGACACATGTTCTGGTGTGGTTATGTTTACTTTTACTTTAATGTAATATTTTTATCTTTAATTATGTTGTAATTTCTAACAATAGATACTAATGAAATGAAAATGTCAGCAGTCTATATCGCAATAACAATATTTAGGATGTCGTATTGTGATCGCTTAAGATAACACAATATTTGCTGCGGTGCAGCTTATTTCCTATGTGCATTGTAATGTATATGTCAGGGCCGGTTATGTATACAAACATGTGTGCCGTGTTGGCAGTCAAGAATGGCTATGTGAGCTCTAATGCACATGGCCATTTTGCAGCATGTAGCAGATTTTTTTTCTTTGCTTGCACAAACCTGACAATCAAAGATCCACATGCCCGGTTGTAAGGATCAATGCTAAGGAATATCAGTGCACATAACTCAATTTCGTAAAAAAGTGCACATAGCCGATTTTACAGGCGGTACGATATTTATTTTCTCGAACACGATGTAGGCGTAAAGATGACGAAAACATAATCTTACATCATAAATTCTCGGATACATGTGCCATTAAGGTGTTTGCGACAGTAAACTAACATGACATCATTATCCAAACCTAGGCAAGCAATAGGCTTACCTAAAATAGGCTACTGTTAAGAAGCGTATCTAGTCCAAGGTTTTTCCCACCTTTAAAATCAACGTTTAAGTTATAAATTATATTAAAGAGTGACCTTTGAATATAGGTTTGTCACACTGCTCGTCCTCAACTTCATTGTTGAGATTGTATTTTGTTTCTGTATCTTACGGCTTCGATCTACCTTCAATTGTTGTAATGATTTCAGGTGTAAAAAATGGGTCATCAATAGTCGGCGAGAAGACCTACTAACAAAAACTGTAAAATATTTAAATGTAAATTGCCGCCTATGTTTGGAACACTTCGAAAACAGCCAGTTTATGAATTCCAATAAGAACTCTAATTAAAACTGCTGTACCGACTGTATACTAAAAGCAGTTTTGGAGTATTAGAAATTGAGAAATATTGATAGAAACCTATATTTTTATTTGAATTTTGTATTGTATCTTATGTAATATTGTATTATTTTTGATAAATGATGACATTTCTATTCTAATGTAATATTAGGCTACTTTTAAAAATAAAAATGAGTTATAATTGGTTTTCCAAGAATCATCTTGAAGTTATTAAAACTTGTAATAAGAATAGCCCTAGGAACTGCAGTGCAAGTTACAGGTAAGTGGCATTTAAAAATTGTGCCTGATCTTAACTAAAATATAATACATGCTTCATTGTTTCTTAAATTTAAAATTCAGTTTTGAAAGAAGATTTTTTTCTCTTATTATAACATATTTTGTTATATGTTTATGCATTTTCCCAAGTTATTTTATATGGTGAGAATGCAGTTTTACTCAACCGCCGCATGGAGCGCTAGTGTCGCCCAGCTAACAAGTTGTCATAGGACTTTTAACACACAGTTTCCTTACTGTATTAATACTTATACTGTGGTACGATGCTTCTTAGATGACAAAGAAGCAGACAACAGTTACCACTAGCATAAATAAATTGAGTTTATTTTCGTGCAAAAGCTAACGAACTGCTCTTCATCAGAGCGTGAGTCCTCCGAAAATGAATGTGATGAGTTGAATTTGTTTCAACACAAGATAAGAAAGAAAAACTACTCTACATAAAAACCTATTAATTTCAAAGATCTCAAAACTGATAGCACAGAACCATCCATAATTGCCGGTTGAGGTTAGGTATCGTATTTAACTATGCAAAATGTATTATGTATTTTAATATGTTCAATACATGATTTATGAGAATGGTAGCACTAAGTTATTAGTTCCCTGCCCATCATATATTATAATTTCCACTTCTCAGCCATTCCCAGAGTGTCCAACTGAAAAGTTTTAAAATAAAGGACACACTGAGTGAAAAGGGGGTGTGGGGGGGGGATGCTAAATACAACACATTATACTAATAAACCTTTAATAACAATATGGTACAGTTTGGAGTTTGTTTTTATCACTGCTTTCATCTGTAGCAACTGAAAACGTGGATCTTGAATAAAAGTCTGAACAATCTGAAAACTTGCAGAGTTCTTTGAAGGAAAAGTTCAGTTAAATTTAAGTTTTTTAACGTATTATCTATTTCAAAATGGCCTCCTCTTCACCCTTCATAGCCATTCCGTTCCTCCCACAGTTTCAATTCTCAATTTTTTTATTTTTACAAGTTTATTTTCTACATTTATAATTATTGTCAATTGATTGTACACATTATACAATAACATAAGAATACAAAACTCTGCATGTTTTCAGCTTAAATCTGTGTTTAAGACATGTTAAAAAAAGCTTGTTTTTTTAATGGCCTCTTGGTTGGCTATTTGTATATAAATTAAATACATTATGTAAAAAAAGGACAGCACTAAAAAAAGACAATTAAAGGACTTTTTTAATAATCACCATTTTAAAGGACTGTTGGACACACTGCATTCCACGGAAAGTGAGCCTGAAGTGTCCAGATTGTAACAACCTTTTAATATTAATTTAAAATGTATGTTATCATTGAAAAATTATAAAATGAATTTTCAGTACTAGTCTACTGAAGAACTAATTCTCAAAATTAATTTCATAATTTTTCAGCGATGGCATACATTTTAAATTAATATTAAAAGGTTGTTACAATCTGGATGCTTCAGGCTCACATTCCGTGCAAATCCATGATACAATAATTATTATACAATTCGAATACTCCCACTGAAATCCATCAACCTGTTTGTAAAGTCAACGGCTCATCGTACATTCACTGGACTTTCACTGCACTTTTCCATCAGTGGATTTACTGATGACTTTAAAAACGTGCCCAATATGGTGACAGAGTGTGGGAAATTCAAAATCTCACAATGCTTAGTTCTAACATGTCCATAGCAGAGACGAAGTGTGACTTACCCATTGCGAATGGCTTGCATACAATTAATTTGACTGTGACCCTTGTAGCACACCATCTCTGGCTTTAGCAGTTGCGCTTTCAAAGCAGTCTGTAAATAAAGTAAAGATGAAGAATAAGACAAGACATGTAACTCATACTACAAATTTTCCCCACTCTCTTTCTCATAGGTAATACAAAAAGAGTTACAAACAAAAGTTATCTTGAGAAAATACATACCACGGATTATTTTTATTTTAACTATTCAGTGAATAAAAACACAGAATCATTAACATCTTACTTATGCTTGTAAACGTTTATATTTTTCTTTAAATGCTTTGCTATTACACAGTCTAGTGTTATCAATAATTGTAATTGTAATTGTAATTGTAATTTATTCTTGTATCAAGTAAGTTACCTCCTTGGCGTTACAAGAAGTTTATCACCAAGTGAGGTATTCTATACAGACAAGTATCCCACATTAAATTGCAAGCTTGGTGGTTAAATATGTTTATTAGCTCTGTAATGTAACACTGTTCTAACCAGAAATGATGACTTTGCTTCTCCTCGCTGCTACTCAGCTGTTCTCTCTTAATATTGCATGTGTACTTAAATTTAAACTGTAATTGTTGCTCTACAAATTGGTAGATTAGAATGTTGTATTAATTAACTGAAGTTATTGTTCTCTCCTCCTTCACATCTTTTTCCCATGATTTTTAAGGAATTATTTTAAGAAGACTATTTGTTGGAATTAAAATAATAACAATAATAAGAAGAAGAAACAAATAAATGCTTCTCATAATTTACTGACCTCGAAGATGACTTTGCAACCTTGCGAATCCGGGAAATGTATAATTATTGTTGTGTTAAGGCTATCTTAGCAGGGGTCTCACCAGCGAGCGCACCTCGTCGGTTCATGATTTATTTTCCTTAATTGAACACCCTTACTTACCTTGCACCCTCCTACCCTTATATTGACCTGTAATGCAATAGATATGTCCTGAAAATGTAACCCTTATGTATACAGTAAATAGTTTTAGAAAGTTAAGAAACCTTTGGATTCATAGTTCTAGTAAAACACTCTACGACCCTTCCTCAAGCATTGATCTTATTTCTTCATTTTATCTGTTAAGGTGTCTGATACAGTCGTCCAATTTCTCAAACATATAGTTGCTGGGTTGCACTGTGTGATCTTCCTCTACTCGAATAAACTGAACTATCTTGAGGTGATGAAACGATGTTATTATTATCGCGATAGTTCTAATGTTGACTTGCGTCACGAGCCTTCCTATCAGTCGTTTCTCCTCTCGTCGGTGATATCCCTCTACTTTGGTCGCGTGCATTGGTGACAGCTGACGCAGGGTGCTGACTTTGTAAGTGCGATGAACTCTGCATGCCAGGTGCCGTCCACTCGGGAATGTGCTGGCTAATTATTTCTCTGCTTTGGCTACCTGTTTCCTGCTTCGCTGAACACGCTGCATTCCCAGTTATTAATTTTTGGGAATTTATGTCCCTACTGGTCTGCCTTTTAGGGGCAAGCCCTTGACCGTGAGTCTCGCTGTTCAGGACTATATTTTTCTTGCAGTAATCAGTGTCAACCAGGTTCTGATCAATGCGAAGCTTGTCTTTCACTAGAGTTGCAAATCTTCCCTCTTTCCGAGCCTGCTTCATGTAAGGAAGTAACTCTTTTCTCTTGGCCCTTATTTCACGACTGAAATCTTGAGCTATTCTCACTCCCGACCCCTTCAACAACCTCGCCCTGTTCATCACTTTATCTTTTGTAATCATACTATTGAACCTCACTAGTATGGGACGATTTTTTCCTTTCCCCAAGCGGAACACGTTCTTGAAATGAAGATCGGAAAGTTCCACGTGTAGCTCCTTGGCGAAGAGACTCAGCACAAAGTCGCATGTATCCACCCTTCTCTCGTGGTTACTTTCCTTCGTCCCGAAGATGATAATGTTTTTCCTCCTTGACTCTTCATCCAGCTTCTGTGTTGTCCTTTTCACCTCTTTTAGCGCGGCGACCTCTTTTCTTAATTCGTTGTAGTCTTCCATCATACTGATATACCAATCCCTCACTGCATCCAACTTAAAGTTTACTTCGTCGAATTTTTTATTTATCTTCTCGTCCAGTTTTGCAAGTAATTCCGCTACCGAGGCAGCACTTTCACTCTCTGCACTATTTCCACTTTTCTTGTTAGATGGGCCAGGGTTAGCTTCAATGCCACCAATTAATAGCAGTATTGCTATGATTACTCCAAAGAACCAAGTGTTAGCCGCGGAACCAATTGTCTGTTCACTTTTGAAGGATAATTCTGGTTTGAATCTACCATGTAGCCCGATTCTCGCGCGGTAAGTAGCAAAGTCAATGCCCATCGTCTCCGTATTGCAGCGAACTCCGCATAAAGCATCTAACCTCTACCACCTCTGGTGTTATCAATACTGTAGAACTACAGTCGAGCCTCAATATCTCGAATCACTAGAGGATGGAAAAATAAATTCGAGTTATCAAAATTCGAGTTGTAGAGATTACAAACATTGCTGTAGTCCTAAAAACTATATTTTTCTTACATTTTATTAAATGAAAATGATGACCTTAATAAAAGGGGAAGAAAAATTCTTAATCTAATTAATGACATAGTGTAATTAAAATTATAACAAAATACTGTATTGTTTATAAAGGAGCCACATTTTTATGACTTCAGGAACTCTGTCATTTTCTTCTGCTTGACTTTTTTTCTCGGGCTTCTTCCACAAAGTTTTTGAATACGTTCAATGACGTAAGGACACACTCACTCACAGATAAACATTCTTAGAATTTCTAACGCCTGGAATGATTGATTTGTTGATGGCTGAACATTCATAGTGTTTCCATCATCAGAATCTTCATGACGCTTTACTGTTTTCACTATGTCTTCATCTGATCCAACAATAACTTTGGAATCCACCGCCAGAACGCCTCGTGGTTTGTTTGATGGCATTTGAAGTGCTCCTGGCAGGTAGACCACACTTTGGGCCCTGATGTAGCTGTTGCTCTTTTGTTTTTCCATTACAGCTATCGCACTGGTTAACACAAAGCTACTACTGAATCTTCAAGGTTTTTCTTTCTTTCACCCTAGCATTTTTAGACAATGAAACACCCCCATCTGAAACCGTATCTGTAAAGTGTGTTATTGATGGACAGTAAAAATTCCCAAGGGCAATGCACCAATTTTCATGTTTTCCATTCGTTGATACACTTGCCCAGTACCTGACTGGCTAACAACATTCTAAATGGAGGGGTTCCCATTGTAAAATTACAAGATCTAGGAAGTGAAACCGGATTAACATATTACAATAGCCTATAAGCTTATTTAGACTCAGAGATTATTATTTTATTATATAAATTTTGATTGGATATGCAGAAAGCCTAATTTCAGGACTTTATAATGCAATCTAAGATGACGCCGTACTTGTGCCTGTCATGCTCTAAAGCAGGTATGGGCAACCTTTGGAAAGATGCGGGCTAAACTTTACGATATTTATGAAGTCGCGGGCCGTAGTAATAGGTAGTTGTAAAAAATAATCATGATACGGTTTTTTGTACAGTGAGTCTCAGGCAAATGGGTGCCGCCGCGCCGCGCGTTGGGTTCCCCGCAGATGACGCTCCTATCCCCGGTATGCGGCAAAGGAACTCCCCGGCAGTTGACTGACTTGTCCGTGCGTGACAATGAAAATAAATGAAATAAGTTTGAAAATAACGAAAATAGGCATCTATCTTATTACAGGAGATGCTGGAAGTGTCCTCCTCCTACATCCACACATTTTTGGCATCGTGATAGGAAATTCCGATTAATACGCATTAATTGTTCTTCCGTTATTATTGAGTTTATCTCTATCCTAATGTTTTCTTTTAGTTGTGACAACTACCGAATAACACTTTCACGTCTGTAAAACACGAGAACAATGCTCAACTGCAGGCTATGCAGTAATTGTTTACTTATCTGCGGGGCCACAGCTGGCCACGATGCGGGTAGTGTTGAGTCATCACAAGAGAAACACGGCGCCGCGACAAGCGGCACCAATCTGTCTGAGACTCACTGTATTTATAAAGTATAATGCTAAAGTTACATGAATGAGAACAATATCGAACTGATTAGGTATTTACTTACAATCAGCAGAAATTAATAAGAAGTTTGAGCTTGAACTTGAGAAACAAGATAATCAATGTTGGCATCAATCCCACTAATACACAAGCGCAGAGTGTTTTCAAAATTTTTATCTGTTAGTCTGGTTCGATACTTTGATTTAAGCCTATTGCAGGATTTTTCTAGCGCTGACCGGAAGGAACACCCTCGTAGTTCAGCCATTTGTTTCCCCCCTTCTCACTCTCTTGTTGGCGAGAACCGAAAATATTTACTTTTTCGAGCGCGATTTTAAAATGTTCCGTGGGCCGGATCAAAAGTCGGGGCGGGCCACATCCGGCCCGCGGGCCGGGCGTTGCCCATATATGCTCTAAAGTATAGCTAGCAACGCTCTTAAAAGGGAATTCCCAGAGGAGTTCGTTTAACTGAATTTTCAAAGGAAGACGCTAGTTAAAGTTGAATAATCAACCAATAGTCATCATCATCATCATCATCATCAGGGGTTAGGCCTTGCGACCTGTTCCATCCTCATATAAACTGGTCCTTCCATCTCTTCAAGGGTCTTCCTCTTTCTCTCTTCCCTTTTGGTTTGTATTCAAAAATCATTTTGGGAATGCGGGATTCCGGCATTCGATGTACATGATCATAATAATTTTCTTGATATTCTTTAATTTTATTGTTCAGATTATATATGTTCAATTCTTGCCTTATTGTTTCACTGAGCATTTTATCCGTTTTTTTGTATCCAGCAACTGCTCTCAGAAATCTCATTTCTGATGCTTCAATTTTTTGCTTTTGTTTTTTTGTATTAGTCCAGCATTCTGATCCGTACATAAGAGAACATCAACCAATAGTAAGGCTAGAATTGTTATGGCATTAAGCTTGTAGACCCTGTTACCTACGAGATATCGTGTCCCACGAGAATTTTAAGTGACGGTATATAATGGTGATCCCCCAGCACAAGCAAGCAATATTCTTCTGTCCGTCGCCGTGTAAAGAGTCTCGCTGATCCGTGCTGCCGCCTCATTGTATCAAGTATTTAAAATTCTAGTGGCACATTATTCTTATATATTGGATTCAAATAAACTACGATAAAACCTTATAAGTTTGTTAATAATTTAAAGTGATTCGACCACACATAATATCCCTGAGAAGTCTTATAAATAGCCATGGACATCACAACGACGAACTATATCGCCCTCAAAATTGGCTTCCAACTGTGTGGCAATATCTTCCTCAGAAGCTTGCTCTAGACTTCATGCTGTATTCGTTATCTTACCTTTCTAATATTATTATGCCCTTTCGAGTTGTAGAAATTCAACTTAAAGAGACTAATACATAGAGTAATTATAGGAATTTTGTTCGGGAAATATAAATTACTTTGAAAAATTGAAAATTCGAGTAATAGAGGTTCTACTTATCCAGGTTCAACTGTACCTTAAAGATGATATCACAAGAGAAATTAACTCTATCTCGGAAGCTGAACTTATGGGCGTGAAAGAATATTTCCTAAAAAGGTGCTACTGTTGTGTGGATGCAAGAGGAGAACATTTCCAACATCTCTTGTGATGAGGTACGTGGTTATTTTCATTGTAATTTTACACCGATCGCGGCTTTAATTGCGTAGATATTTCATTCGATCGCTCGGGATTTGGAGCAGTGCCTGCCGCGACGCAGAAACCCGCATCATTGGCCAACTCTTATGTGGGACTCAGTGTAGTATGCCGTGATCTCACAGTGAGCAGAATACTGACAACAAAGCACGATAGTAATTATTATTTGTATAATCCGTTACATTTTATTCAAGGAATATTCTTAATAAATCCTACTCGAGAGTACAAGTTTCATCAGATAAATTTGCTCAAACTTTGTTCTTGCAAATACACTCGGTAAACTGTCATGGGATTACCTAGGATAAAAATTGACAAAATTCTCGTAGAACGAAGTATACGAAGGTTCATTTCTTGAAGATAATAAAATATTGAGAATAAAGAAGATTCCATTCAAACTGAGATATTAAGAAAAATTTACTTCTTTCCTTGATGTTTGTCCATTTCAAAACAAGAAAGAAAGAAAGAAGAAAAAGAAACAGCAAATTTTGTTATTTTAATTTTAACACACATTAACCATTTCATTAAAATAGTATTTAAATAAACAAT
This sequence comes from Ectobius pallidus, assembly GCA_964059195.1. Classification (NCBI taxonomy): domain Eukaryota; kingdom Metazoa; phylum Arthropoda; class Insecta; order Blattodea; family Ectobiidae; genus Ectobius; species Ectobius pallidus. The sequence goes on from CAXKWD010000006.1 coordinate 9,621,896, forward strand.
AACAAGCAGATTTTCTAGCTTATTATGATCAATAATTTTCGGCATTTATTGACACTAAAAGAAAATTGTTGAAAGTACAAATCTAAAATGTTGAAGGTGGTCTTTACTTACCCTCATTTTAATGCACTTTTCCAGTTCTGGATCTGAAGTAATGCAGAGAGTCATTTTGTTAACTGGACAGTGGCGTACACCAAGGATAATGTCAAGAGACTTCCCCAGATAACCAGTGTATGTCTGCTGACTTTCTGCCAGAGAATTCAATTTAACAGCTACATCCTAGAAGATAACAAAATAGTAGCAATCAGTAGTAATCACTAGACCTGGGATTTTAGGCTCTAAAAAAATTAGTTTTAGGCACCTAAAATAGGCTTTTAAACAAGTAAATAGGCTTTTAAAAGAGAAAATAGGCACTTAAAATATGCTTTAAAATGTCTAAATATATAGAAAATAGACTTAAAAATATTACAATCTACACTTAAACTGTAACATGGTCTTTTTTTTCTTTCTTTTTATTGCAATCGATACCATGTCATGACTTTCGAAAAATTCTTTCATATCTTTATGTTTCATGCCTCCCTAAGTACAAAACCACCGCCTGTTCAAAAAAAAAAAAGTTGTGATATTTATATACTAGCATGTGCCCGCGGCTTCGCCCGCGATAATTATTTCAAAAATTAAAAATTAAGAGCATAATAGTTAAATCATTATATTTATTAACACCTAAATCACGTGGACTACATACCACGATTAGATAGCATCGCCTGGTAAAAGCGACCTCAGATTCGAGTTCCTTGGCCCAGAATACCCCTGTACAGCGAGTTTCGTCCTAATCGAACAATGTTTGACCATATTTAGGCCTATATTGATTATCCCTCTTCCGTGTAGGTTGAAAATTTCATATGTCTACGGGCCTTGACATTCTAAACAAATGAATCAACCAGCGTGGGCTTACAACATTCAAGCGATCGCGATGCTTTTATTTCCACGGTATGACAAAAATAGCCAAAGATAACTGCAATTGATTTGACATTGAAATGTATTACTGAAATCTGATGTTTCGACAGCGCTAAAATCATGTTTTCTGCCAGTTTTTCACTCACAACTCGCGAACGAAAGCTAAAATTAAAAATCCGGCTTCGATACGCATTCGCCCACCTTTCAGCCCATCTATGTTTAAAATTTCAGATCTCTGCGTTCAGTAGATTTCGCTGGGCACTGTGGACAGACAGACAAACACGTCCTCTTATTATTTTAAGATAGCATGTGCCCGCGATAATTATTTCAAAAATTAAAAATTAAGAGCATAATAGTTAAATCATTATATTAACACCTAAATCATGTGGACTACATATCACGATTAGATAGCGTCACCTGGTAAAAGCGACCTCAGATTCGAGTTCCTTGGCCCAGAAAACCCCTGGATAGTGAGTTTCGTCCAAATCGAACAACGTTTGACCATATTTAGGCTAATATTGATTATCCCTATAATAATAATAATAATAATAATCCTCTTCGGTGTAGGTTGAAAATATATTATGTTTGCGTGCCTTGACATTAAAAACAAATGAATCGACCAGCGTGAGCTACAACATTCAAGAGATCGCGATGCTTTTATGTCGAAGGCATGACAACAATAGCCAAAGCCTAGTGTAATTGATTTGTATTACTGAAAACTCATGCTTCGAAAATGCAATAAATACACGTTTTCTGCCCGTTTTTCACTCATAACTCACAAACGAAAGCAAAATTAAAATTCCGGCTTCGAGGTGCACATTCCGACCCTTTAGTCCGCCTATGTATAAAATTTCAGATCTCTGCGTTCAGTAGATTTCGCTGGGCATCGCGGACAGACAGACAGACGGAGGAGGACAGACACTTCCTTTTATTAATATAGATATATACCTAGGTATATATACAGTAAAACCCCCTTTTTACACTTTTCAAGGGACTGATTCAAAAAAGTGTAAATGGCAGGAAAGTGTAAATTGCAGGAAGTGTAATAGCTGTAATGTTATATATTGCAAAATTTAATACTTGAAAATAAATATAGATACCTATGTACACTTACATTATCTATACAAAATATGTTGCACATTGCAAAGAAATGCATTTTCTATTGTTTTATTTCAACTTCATGATATCACCAAAAATCATGCAAAACAAAAACACTGGCAATGATTCAAATTACAATGAATTATGCTATTTGAATAACTACAATACATTAAAAAGCAGTAAATTGCACCCGCACAGAAGAAAACTAACTTCACCTGGACTAACACAAATAAAAACTGACACTGCGTCTAAGAGAGTTGGCAACATAGCGGAAAATTTTGTTAAGGGAAAGCAGTTCTTCGTCGAAAACCAATGTTGCCAATGAAGAAAATGTGTAAATGGCAGGAAATGCAACTGTTTGAAAGTTGTTAATGACAGGAACACTATGTATTATCGGAATAGGATAAAAGATGGGTCCAGCAGAAAATGATGTAAAAGGCAGGAAAATGTAAATGACAGGAATGTAAAAAGGGGGTTTTACTGTATATATATATATATCTTTACATGCTAGCGGCCATAATTATGAAGATATTTGAACCAAATTTTATTATGTTATTTCTAGGCCCAATAGTTCGGACAAGTTCGTTAATGAGCAAAATTGGCCCAAGGGGGTGGTCGGGGGAGGGGGTTGAAATTTTAAAACATTTATATCTCGGTCCCTATGAAGTATAAAGGGAAACTTTGTTTGAATAAATTAGAGTACTCCCTATGGAGTTTACAGTGACACCAACGATTCGGGGTTTTGGGGGTGCGAGTGGGGGTGGGGGTGATGGAAATTTGAAATTTTTGGAACTACGTCTTGTGGGGTATCGTTGAAAAGCTCTTGATGAGTACTCTACAAATCAATAACTAGTTGCTTGATAGTTCTCAAATAAGGCGAGATTTGAATGTTGGAAAGTGCTCTTTCCTCTTTTTGCAGTTATTATTGCGGGTTTGTCATGCTAAGGCTAAAGAAGAAGAGTGCTACACAGCGACAATAAATTAAACCAAAAGCACTTCGAAATCTACCTCAGCCTGTAGGCTTGCCTAAAGGGATTTTATTTTATTTTTACTGCAAGAAACGTGGTATACCTATTCTTCACAGAATTAACTGCAAAATTAGGCATCACAAACTATATTCACTTAAACATTGTTCTTTCACTGGTGACTTGACACAGTAGTCCTTCCCCCTTAATCCTCCCCCTCCCCCGTCAGTCATCATTCCTTTAGCGACAATTGTTTGGAATAATCAAGTTTCTGTGAAAAACCCACCTCTGCAGTTCTGCTTTTCATTGAGGGATGTCCATTATAAGATTGTGAAGTTGAATTTTATTTTAAATGTAGAAAATGGGCATTTTAGGCAATAAAACGGTAAAATAGGCTCTAAAGGTCCAAATAGGCATTTTAGGTCACTATAAAACTCTATAAATGTAAATGATTTATCATGAAACATCCATATATTTAAACATTTTCATGTTATTTCATAAGAAAGAAAATAGGCATTTGCTTAAAATTCCAGGATTAGTAATCACAAAAAGTTAAAAAAGCAAGAACAAGTGACAAGCTTGCAAAAATGAGAACATTTCCTATTTGTGCTGATTTCTCTTCATTGACAGGTGCAAGTGCAAACAAGAGGAGCACTGAGCACCTGACCTTTATGCGTACTCGACTGAAGAGGCTTCTTGAGAATTTTCTTATTTGGAACAAATTTGACTAATCAAAATTACAAGTTGTCTTACTGATATAAAATCCTAAGTTTCACCAGAAAAAGTTAACACTACTTATTGTAAACTTACTAGGAGGTGCCTGCGGCTTCGCCCACGATAATTAATTGAAAAATAAAAAATTAAGAGTAAAATAATTATTAAAGCATCATATTTATTAACACTTGCATGCAAATCATTCGTAAACTAAACCATTAATAATTAATTAATGAAACAATTAAAATTCTGGCTTTAGAGTACATTCCACGATTAGAAAGCGCCACCTGGAAAAACAATCTCAGATTCGATTATGCAGTTCCAAAGCTAACTGTAAGCACTGATAATACCACTGCCTTCTATTACTCTTGTGTAATTCTCGAGAAGGCAGTGGATAATAAGTATCGTTTCTCAACTGTTTGTTGACAGATGAATATGATGTGAATTTTATTTGTTCCAATCTTAGGCAAGGTAGTTGAAGCAGTTGTAAAAAAACAGCTATATATGTACTTTGAAAAGAACAAGTTCATAAGTTCCTCACAATATGGCTTTATACCAGGTAGATCCACCATTCAAGCTGTAGAGAAGCTTGTAAACGAAATATTAATTGCCTTTGAGGATAAAAAAATAGTGTGTACTGCTTTAGTAGATCTAACCAAAGCGTTTGATAGTATCTCTCATGATATCATTATTGAAAAACTAAAATTATATGGCTTAGAAAACACAGAACTTACTTTCTTTGAGACATACCTAAAAAAATAGAATGCAAATGGTGGTTATCGGCGATGAAAATTCTGAACTTAAAGAAATTAAGGTTAGGGTTCCTCAGGGCTCAATACTGGGGCCACTTTTGTTTGCTATATTCATTAACGACTTACCACAATATATGGTTAATAACACAATCCTCTTTGCTGACGACACAACCTTTTTGAATACCAATTCTGATCCAAAACTAGCACACTCAGCTGTCAATAACATGTTAAATAGATCAAATTCATGGTTCAAGGCTAACGGTCTATCGGTAAATGAAAATAAAACTGAAAACATAGTATTTAGTCTCATCAAGTCCACAACCGAATGTAGACCGGTTAGATTATTAGGATCACACTTAGACAGTAAACTTACCTGGGATGCGCAAGTAACGAATGTAATTACTAAGATCTCTAGAGTCCTCTTTCTTCTTCGAAAATTAAACAATGCGTAAGTCGAAATATGATTATTACAACATATTTTGCATTCTTTCACTCCCACCTTCAATATGGCATTAGACTATGGGGAAATAGCGCTGGAGCTAGCAAAATTTTTCTATACCAAAAGAAAGCTGTCAGAATCATAATGGGGTTAAACAACAGGGACAGTTGTGCCAACGCCTTCAGAGAATTAAAGATAATGACTGTGCCCAGCTTATATATATTTAATAATTTGGTATACTTGAAACAAAATTTACATGATTTCACTCAACGTTCAGAATTACATGACCACAGAACCAGAAATAGTTCAAAGTTAGATCTGCCATCCTTTAGATTGAGCAAGTGTATAAATAGCCATCTTTATTTGCAATACAAGTACTTAAATAAACTACCAAGCAGATTAGTAGAAGCACCAATGAACAAATTTAAAACTATACAAGTAAGAATCAGCTTGAAAAAAATAATAACTTGGCTTCAAAGTACAGTAAAACCCCCTTTTTACACTTTTCAAGGGACTGATTCAAAAAAGTGTAAATGGCAGGAAAGTGTAAATTGCAGGAAGTGTAATAGCTGTAATGTTATATATTGCAAAATTTAATACTTGAAAATAAATATAGATACCTATGTACACTTACATTATCTATACAAAATATGTTGCACATTGCAAAGAAATGCATTTTCTATTGTTTTATTTCAACTTCATGATATCACCAAAAATCATGCAAAACAAAAACACTGGCAATGATTCAAATTACAATGAATTATGCTATTTGAATAACTACAATACATTAAAAAGCAGTAAATTGCACCCGCACAGAAGAAAACTAACTTCACCTGGACTAACACAAATAAAAACTGACACTGCGTCTAAGAGAGTTGGCAACATAGCGGAAAATTTTGTTAAGGGAAAGCAGTTCTTCGTCGAAAACCAATGTTGCCAATGAAGAAAATGTGTAAATGGCAGGAAATGCAACTGTTTGAAAGTTGTTAATGACAGGAACACTATGTATTATCGGAATAGGATAAAAGATGGGTCCAGCAGAAAATGATGTAAAAGGCAGGAAAATGTAAATGACAGGAATGTAAAAAGGGGGTTTTACTGTACCTACAAATGTAGGACGCCATTGGATGTGTGTTCTCAACGGAGAAACCTCCCGTGGTCTGCCTTGTCTTCTGAATCAGTTGAGGAATTTGATGTCAGACTGGCATGTTGTCATGGTAGCTCAATGGTAGAGCATCGGCGCGTTAAGCCGAAGATTCGTGTTCAAATCCCGGTTATGACATAAAATTTTTCAAGCTGATTCTTACTTGTATTAATATCCCAGACATGGATTTAATGTCTATTTCCTTTCCCTCCACTTAAATTTAAAACTACTATTAAAACCTGGCTAATAACAAAGGCCCTTTATAAAGTAGACAAATTTTTTAACCTAAATTTAGATGAGCTAACATCATAGTTAGGCTAGGGTATATTTAGATTGATTAGTTAATGGGTTCATCCTAAGTTAAACACTATACATGCATTGTTATATTTACTTGATTTTGTGTAGATCTATGTTAGCTATGTTATACTATTTCATTTTATATCATTTAAATGTAGGGTATTTTAGTGTAATCACAAAGTCTATTGCAACATCGTTGCCTAATGACTATTAAAGAATTAAAGATAAATTTGGTGTAATTTTCAGAAATTATATAATTTTTCAAGGTCAGGAGTGGTTTGTTTGGAATTTTATTGTCCGCGATACTTTTAGGGTTAAACTATCAACTGTTGCCCGCGGCTTTGCCTGGCATTATTAACTGACCCCAGGATTTTTAAGAAATTTACACTGGCAGTTCATTAAAAATGTTTGTGGTTCAGAGCTATCAAAATTGTAAGTAAAAATAAAATTAGAATACTTGTTCATTGTGTTCATTTCACTTAGGCCTTATATAATAAAGAAACGGTTTTCCTAATTTTGTAAAGGAAAAGTGATGCCTATACAGGCCATGGAGGCCTAGAGGGTTCCAGGAGGTTGAGGCTCCCAGATTTTGGACATTCGGCATGTGAAGGTGGTAAGGTTGTCAGCCTTACGCACCGGCCGCCTTTACCCCCAGGATTGCTCCTGGTACTCATTTCTGTTAGAGGCTGAGTCGACCCCAGGGCCATAGTGCCACCAGAAGGATTAGGCCAATTGAAAAACTCCAACGACCTCATCGGGAATCGAACCCGCGACCTTCCGGTTTGTAGTGCCGCGCCTCAACCACTATGCTACGGCGTACCCCATCCTAATTTTGTACTCTTCGTGACAGTTTAGACTGCGAGAGACGAACATCCCGATGTCTCACGAAGTGAGGGAGTGAGCACGCCATTTAGGGCCGTTGAATTGTATAAGAGTAGATGCCAATCACTGACTGCCTTAATTCTTCTAATAAAAGAATCAACTTTCACAGCCACTAGGCAAGCGCAGTGGCTCATATCTGCAACTGAGATATTTCAGTAGGTCTGCTTTTTTTCCCTACCTGTACATATACCTTAATAAAAATAAATAATTAATTACCTGAAACAATAAATTATGATGGAAACCATATCTGGGAGCGGATTCGAATATGTTGAAGGTTTCAAACTGCAGGGGCGGCTCTGCTGTGAAGCTATCATTTATATAGCCATTGTTGTTATACAGAGAATTCGCTGTAGTCGAACGATTTCCAGTAGATCCACCATACAGCTCTACTGCTTTCTGAAACAGAAATCAAAACAAAGTTATTCCTAGAAGTGGGGAAATTAAAATGATGGATCTTTTAACTACTTTGTTGTGAAGTTTCATTGCATTTTAAATGCAGATTTTGCCGTGTTATCAGTCCGACAAGTAGCTGTTTAGAGAACAGGAAAAGGTAGGAATTTAAAGAGAGGATTCTGGTAAGAGTTTGTGTGCCCATTATCAATTAGCAAACTCTTTTGAATATGTAGATAAGGAGGAGCCAAGATAAAACTGTTACAAAAGGAAGAGCAGGCGTAAAAACTGTAAAGTCTAGTACGTAATTCGATAGAAGTCGACTGTTCTAGTGCTTAGTATAAGAATCTCGTGTACAAAATGTAAAGAAAATTATTATAGCAGTTTTTGAAATTTACAAAATCTACAGTGAGTCCCACGCAAGAGTTGGCCAATGACACGGGTTTCTGCATCACAGCGGGCATAGCTTCAACTCTCGAGCGATCGCAAATAAAGCCGCGAACGGTGTAATGATTCAGATTCTCACATTTACAGTTAAAATTACAATGAAAATAACCACGTACCTCATCACAAGAGATGTTGGAAATGTTCTTAGGAAATTTCCTTTCACGCGCATAAGTTCAGCTTCCGAGATAGAGTTCATTTCTCTTGTGATACTGTCTTTAAGTTCTTCTAACAATAGCCTATGTGACTATTATTTATGGGGGAACTCGAAAAATAAAGTGTATAGGGCAATTCCCCATACATTAGAAGAACTTAAAGATAGTAATAAGGGACTTTGGTTGGTATTGTATATGGGGATGGGCCTGGATCTGAATCAGTCACATCTATGCAGTCGAAACTGCTAAGCCTGCGTTTACCTTATCACTGTTACTTGTCCTTGCAGCGTCATTTGGTACAAATTCTTCCTCACCATTACTACAGTCAATAATATGTTTCGTTTAACACAGACTCTATTACAGAGTTAAGTTGTTCGTCACTTAGCAGCCTCTTGGATGTCATTTCACTACCAAAACAGTAAATAAACACGAAAGAAAGAGGAAGAAAAATTTACCCCTGTCCTTTAAGATAATTTATATTTCCTTAAGTGGAGGGAAAGGAAATAGACATTAAATCCATGTCTGGGATATTAATACAAGTAAGATTCAGCTTGAAAAATTTTATGTCATAACCGGGATTTGAACACGGATCTTCGGCTTAACGCGCCGATGCTCTACCATTGAGCTACCATGACAACATGCCAGTACGACATCAAATTCCTCAACTGATTCAGAAGACAAGGCAGACCACGGGAGGTTTCTCCGTTGAGAACACACATCCAATGACGTCCTACATTTGTAGGTACTTTGAAGACAAGTTATTATTTATATACTATTAATTAAGTGGAGGGAAAGGAAATAGACATTAAATCCATGCATGGGATATTAATACAAGTAAGAATCAGCTTGAAAAATTTTATGTCATAACCGGGATTTGAACACGGATCTTCGGCTTAACGCACCGATGCTCTACCATTGAGCTACCATGACAACATGCCAGTACGACATCAAATTCCTCAACTGATTCAGAAGACAAGGCAGACCACGGGAGGTTTCTCCGTTGAGAACACACATCCAATGACGTCCTACATTTGTAGGTACTTTGAAGCCAAGTTATTATTTATATACTATTAATTAAGTGGAGGGAAACGAAATAGACATTAAATCCATGTCTGGGATATTAATACAAGTAAGAATCAGCTTGAAAAATTTTATGTCATAACCGGGATTTGAACACGGATCTTCGGCTTAACGCGCCGATGCTCTACCATTGAGCTACCATGACAACATGCCAGTCTGACATCAAATTCCTCAACTGATTCAGAAGACAAGGCAAACCACGGGAGGTTTCTCTCGTGGCATGTTGTCATGGTAGCTTAATGGTAGAGCATCGGCGCGTTAAGCCGAAGATCCGTGTTCAAATCCCGGTTATGACATAAAATTTTTCAAGCTGATTCTTACTTGTATTATATTTCCTTGACTGATGCAATCCATGAGGAAATCATGTGCTGCAGGAAGTAAGTATGAAAGAGACTTCCCATGACATCTAGTATCAGTTTTGTGAACTCTCATCAGAGAAGCAGGCCAGTGACATGAATTTGATATATTAAATTCGACGCTGCCACAGAAAACACAAATTTAATACATTAAATTTCGCATGGGAAGGGTTAATACGAGACAAATATGTGGATAAACTACTATTATTATGAATAAACATACCTTCAAAAACCGTTGGTAATTTCTGCGCTGCTCAGGAGATGTAGCTGATGTAGTAACCACTGTATGGGTTGGAACTCTGCCCCAGTAACACGACTGGTATTCATCAACGGATTTTCGTGTTCCATCTCGACACAAAAGTTCAAAATCTGTCTTTGATACTCCACCTGCAAGAATTTGAATCTTTACACTTGTATACCACTAACAGGCTGACTCCCAATTTAAAACCTTGAAATAGCACACACAATCTTGAGAGGTTCTTAAACCTCAAAAGCACAACAAAACCGGTAACTTAAATATTAAACTTTGTATTGGAAGTTAACATAGCGAAGTTATATAACATAATAATTATACCGTATTGGCCCATATATAAGATGACCCCTGAATTTTTGAAGGGTAGTTACGAAAAAATAAATAAAATATCTTATTATTACGTTTTGCTTCACATAAAATGGAATTTGGAAATTCATGTCGTAACTTCTTCTCTCGCCTTTATTTACGCATTGAGACAATGAAGATGCTTTCTTTTCCACATGGTCCGCCATGACTGGTGGTCAAACAAAGCTTCTACGCGTACAGTACAGACAATTAGAGATGCCAAGCAGTTCATAACAAGCAGAAGCACGAATTCAGGAACAATAGAGTTCGGTAAAATTCGGTAATTTCCATGTGACTTTGATCTTGGGTAAGAAGCAAATCATCCCATGGGGATTCCCGCCTCACAGTCGCATTCATGAGTGGAGAGTTATTGAAAGTGGTAGGCTGCACGTATAAGACAAGTATAGTTTTTATAAAAACATTTTGAGGAAAAAACCATCATCTTATATTTGGGCTAATACGGTAAGTAAAATATATGTGCATCTTAAATGTAAAACTTATATCAAATGCATACTTCCTTAAAAGTTACATCTCAGATCAGTAGTACCAGAAATAAGAGAAAAAATATAATCGTTGACAGAAAACACATGCGACCACAAAAGTCAACTCAAGTATCATGTCAGATTTAGTAAGCACTTACTGAAATCAAATCGACTGGACGTCATCTCTTGAACGGTTGTGTGTTTCAAGAAAGCAATGTCTCCAGCTTCAACGAGGCACCGGAATGCTCCTTCAAACCCATAAAATGGATCAGCACTGGAACACCATTCTCCTGGTATTTTGCCTATGCACAATTTGCAGAGCTTATCTGAATTATCACCTGAAAATGATCACAAATTAATCATTATAAGTTCTTTGTATAAGGTTAGTGTATTGTTAGTGTATTTTAAGTAGGGATGGATTCACGATACTTTCGATACCTCGATACTCTCGATACTTGCATGGTATCAGCATCGAACGATACTTCAGAAAACTCGCTCGATACTTTAATTCTGCAATTAAGTGAGAATGCTAGTATTTTTAACAAAAACTTGTAAGTGGACTCTTTAAAAAACTAATTTTAGTTTTAATGTAGAGTTTAAAAATAATTATAGGCTACTGATGATATTAAATTTTGTCTCTTAAATGCAGACTTAATTAATTTAGTTGTATTACACAGTTCTCTCAAATTTTAATTTTTAATGTACCTATTTATTGAAACTGGAAATGTTGAAGGTATCGAGTATCGAGGAAAAAATCATGTATCGAGAAAATCTGGTATCGACCCATCCCTAATTTTAAGTAATAAGTTGAACTGATATTAATTTAAATGGATATGACATAGGATGAAGTGGTGAGGATGATTCATGGCATGTAAATATCCAATTCAGCATTTGCCTTTACGAGTGGGGAAACCATGAAAAAACCCATGCCAAATTAGCTGACAATGGGATTTGAACCTGGGACCCCATGTCAAATTGACCGAACATGGGATTTGAACCTGGGACCTCCCGAATATGAGTCCAAGACATTACTATCTTGGCCACCTCGCTCGGTGTTGCCACTTTTTACTTACTCACATAATATATAGTATACAGAAAGTATTGTGATCATGACAAAATTCGAAATCGTGAAGGCAGTGACTTTCTGTTTTGGATTGTGACGGGGGATGAAACGTGGGTCCACCATTTCATGCCCGAATCGAAGACCACATCTATGGAGTGGAAACATCAGTCATCACCTGTCTGAAAGAAGTTCAAAAGAACGCCCGCTGCAGGTAAAAAGCCTGGCCTTTTCCAATCTGGCGTTCTGTTGTTGGATGAATTTGGGAGACCACACTCGGCGACGGCAACACAAAACCATATTGCAACTCTTGGTTGGGAGTGCAGAGCCCTGATTTTTTCCTGGAGGGCTTTTTGAAGCTTCTAAAGTGATATGACAAATGTCTCAATGTACGTGGTAATTATGTGGAAAAATAAAGATACGTCTTATCTTTAATGTCCCATATTTTTTGTCTTTCATCTACACCTCTGTACACAGTCGCCAGGGGAAACTTATTTTCAGACTCACCATCGTATTATCAGATGTATGTGGGGGTGGCCAACCAGGAATGAAAAAAGCCAAAGGTAGAGTGCGAGGCTGCTATTGGTCAGAATGTAGGTGAAAGTGGAGAAACCAATGTGTGAACAGCAAAGCTTGTGACTTGGTCCAGACTTATGGCCGATTCCAGACCTGACAGCTGTCCCTGTTGAAATTATCACTACATGGCCTCAATAGGTGGTCTGCTTTCCAACAATCCTTGTATCCTGGAAGTTGTTGAAATGGTCAAATGTGCCACATCCCAACTGGATGCAGTGTTTGTGTTCGCTGCAACTAGCCTCAATGGTACACTGCTTCACACGGGCATGGGAATTCATAGGCATCCAAGATCCAAAGTCTAAAGCTGGTCCCCACTACTTAACATTTAGCACCAACATGTTACAGTTAACATATGTTAATCAGTCTTACTAATAATCAAGTTGTAACATTTATACCAGGAATATACACAGCTGAAGGGGTGAAAGACTACTGGAATTTTGTGAACAACATGAAATGAAAATAACTAACACATACTTTCAAGTTCCCATCAGAAGAAGATACACTTGGAAGGCACCGGGGGACTTAAGGAGACACCAAATTGATTTCATACTAGTGAGGAAGAGATACATGAACCAAATCAAGTCTAGTCATTCTTACCCAGGTTTTAAAGTGGACAGTGATCATGTCCTGGTGGTGGCAAAATGCAATATTATTATTAAGAAAATTCCAAGGAAGAAGAATAGTAAATGGTGTTTAGAAAAACTTAAGGATACTGAAACAGTGGACAGACTGAAAGAAGAAATGGACAATAAGCTGGAAGGAAGAGAAAAGTGGGAAGATGTAAAAGAAACGATAATAAAAGTAGCAGATGACATTCTTGGCAAGAACAAACTAGTACCAAGGAAACCATGGATGACCAAGGAAATATTAGATCTGATTGAAGAAAGGAATACCCTAAGGAATAAAGACTTTGGAGAATACAAAAGAATTAAGAATAAAATCACACAAAAATGTAGGGAAGAAAAAGAAAAATGGATGCATGAAGTAAGCGAGGGAATTGAAGAAGATTTATTAAAGGGAAGATCAGATAAAGCTTATAATACAATTAAATCATTGATACCTAATCAAAGAACAAAATCAAACATTGTAAAAGACACAAATGGTAAACTGCTTTTTGATAATACTGAGGTGAGTAGAAGGTGGAAGGAATACTTGGAAGATTTGTACAATGGCAAAGATATACAAAACGTCAATGATTACATAGAAACGGAGGATGGTGTGGATGAGGAAATGATCGGTCCCTCCATAACTATGGGTGAATTTGAAAAGGCCCTAGGAAGCCTAAAAGATAAGAAGGCAACAGGTATAGACCAAATACCAGCTGAATTGCTGAAGAAAACAGGTGAGTCAACGAAAATAAAACTATTCAAAATTGTTTCTGACTACTATGAAAATGGAATGCTACCTCCAGACTTTATTAAAAGTAGAACTATAACCATTCCCAAGAAAGGTAATGCATCAGACTGCAGTAATTACAGAACTATATCAATTCTTTCGCATGCGTCAAAGATTTTACTAAACATAATAAAAGAGAGGCTAAAGGGAAAAATTGAACAGAATTTAGATGAAGATCAATTTGGGTTTAGAACAGGGAGAGGAACTAGAGAAGCAATTTTAGCCCTTAGACTAATTCTAGATAGAAGAATTGAAGTAAACAGAAGAACCTTTGCCACCTTCATAGACCTCGAAAAAGCCTTTGATAACGTAGACTGGGAATTACTATTCCAAACATTGAAAAAATTTGGAGTAGACTGGAGGGATAGAAGACTTATTCTAAACTTATACAAAACACAAACAACTGAAATAAATATTAATGGGAGCAGACAAGAAGCTAGAATAAGAAGAGGAGTGAGACAAGGCTGCCCATTATCGCCACATCTGTTTAATATGTTCATTGAGGAAGCAATCAGAGAAATGAAAAGAAAAACAAAGGGTATTAAAATAAATGGAGTCAGTATTCATAGCATTCGATTTGCAGATGACATAGTTATTTTGGCTGATTCAGAAAAGGAAATGAATAAAATGCTTAAAGTTCTATCAGATGCATTGAAAAATTTTAAAATGAAGATCAATAGAAAGAAAACAAAAACCATGGTGATCGGAAGAACAAATGAAAATTTTAAAATCAACATACAGCTTGACGGTACAGCCCTAGACCAGGTCGAAAGTTTTTGTTACTTGGGTAGCATTATCAATAAGTTTAACAAGTGTGACACAGAAATTAAGAGAAGAATAAACCTGGCTAAACAAGCATTTCAGAACAAAAGGAATCTTCTCACAAATAACCATTTAAGCATGGAAGTAAGGAAAAAATTTGCCAAAACATTTGTAAGTTGTGTATTAACTTATGGATGTGAAACATGGACAATAGGAAAAGCAGAAGCCAAGAAACTAGAAGCAGCAGAAATGTGGATATGGAGAAGGCTAACAAAGACGAGTTGGGTGGATAGGAAAACAAATGAAGAAGTGCTTAATGAAGTGATGGAAGAGAGATCCCTTCTGAATTCAATTAAGAGTAGAAGAGCAAAGTTAGTGGGTCATACATTTCGGCACAATGATCTACTCATTAACATTTTTGAAGGGAAAATACTGGGAAAGAAATCAAGAGGACGTCCAAGAAATTCATTTATTAAAAACATGATAAAGGATATGGACGTACTGTCATACGAAAATCTAAAGAGAACAGCGATGAAGAGGAAGACATGGCTACTACAACAAGGCATTGCCTTTAGATCCTGATGATGATGAGGAGAAAAAGTGTACTAATAACCCTTGCATAAGGCTGAATGTGTGCAACGCTTTACACAGCCTGGCCCCCTTGTATAAGCTTGATGTAAATAATCAAGATGGCCGATATCCGTAACAGCCGGTCATTTCCTAGATGTCTGAGATTGAATTTTGAGGCTATGCATATTCTGCGGAATTATAAACATTGTTCCTTGTTTGCGGGACATATTTCCATACTTGTACCCATGATTACAGCTTTCTGAAAACAATAAAATGAAATAATGAAATACTGTAACTAGAATTACTGTCTGCAGACGATGAATCGTTGTTTGCCCGCTGCTCTGACAGATGGCGTTCAGCAGTCTCTTCATAGCCAGGGGCTAGTAACGTCATGACTAGAGTGACATGTTTGATGATGTTGCACGTAGGCCTACAAACCCGGTGTAAACCTCGGCAGTTACACTGCGTTTATTGGTAATATGGCTTATGTAGAACTTGTGAGCAGAACAACCAAACAACCGTTCAACGCAGATATAAGCAGCTTTTATTTAGTAAGGCTGTAAATGTTTATCATCAGCTTGTTGAGGTATACAAGTCAAGTGGTTTGCAAATTAACAAATGTCTCCACTACAGTGTTATAGGTTAACATGGGTTGGCACGGTTATGAACATAAATCTATATATATAAAAATGAATGTATGTGTGTCTGTGTGTCCTTTATGCATTACTACACCATTCATCCGATCGCCATGAAACTTTGGGAAGTTGTTGAGTACATTCCCGGGAAGGTTTTCGGCATATTACATTTTTAGTTTTTGCTTTCGTCATTGAGTTATGAATGAAAAACGGGCAGAAAACGTGTATTTTAGCGTTTTCGAAGCATCAATTTTCAGTTACACATTTCAATGTCAAATCAATTACAGTAGGCTTTGGCTATTTTTGTCATAAAACCATTACAATCGCTTGAATGTTGTAGCTCACGCTGGTCGACTCATTTGTTTATCATGTCAAGGCACGCAGATATATGAAATTTTCAACCAACACCGAAGAGGATTATTATTAAGTGCCAGTATGGTACTTTATGAGATTGTGTGGTGGACGAAAAAATGTCTGTCCATCTGTCCGTGTGTCTGTACGCACCATAACTCAAATATGCTTTTTTGGATTTTCATGAAACTTTGAAAACACATTTATAATGTCCATGGGAAGAACCCTATTGATATTGAACCAAATCGGTTCACCGGTACCGGAGTAATGCCCAATTTAGTGCCTATTTTAATAGATTATATTAGAAAGGCGCCATAGCTCAAATACGCTGTATCCGATTGCCACGAAACTTGGTATACCCATTTATGACGCCCATGGAAAGTGCCCTATTGAATTTGAACCTAATCTGTTGATCGGTACCAGAGTAAAACCCAATTTAGTGTATATTTTAAAGGCGCAATAATTCGAATACGCTTTTTCGGATTTTTATGAAACTTCGTACACGCATTTATAATATCCATGGAAAGACGACTATTGATATTCGACCAAATCGGTTAGCCAGTACCAGAATAATGCCCAATTTAGTGCATTTTATGTTAATATATAACAAGTCGTGATAACTCAAATATGCTTTATTGGATTTTCTTGAAACTGTGTATACCCATTTATAATGTACATGGGAAGAAGTCTACTGATATTGGACCAAATCGGTAGACCGGTACCGTAGTAAAACCCAATTTAGTGTCTATTTTAAAGACGCGGTAACTCAAATACACTTTACCGGATTTTTATGAAATTTGGTATACACATTTATAATGTCCATGGGAAGACGTCTATTGATACTGGATAAAATCGGTTGACCTGTTTCGGAGTTATGCTCAATTTAGATAATATTTTATGGTAATATACGTATTCGAAAGAATTTATTTTAAAAAATGAAAATCAGTTATCTTGACAACATAACCTTTTGTTTTACTGTGATTTCTAAGGCTTTGGCAATTAAAATACAGTTAGCTATGACAACACTATTGCTTTAAATGCGCTTATCCCATAACTGACCCAGGTGGCTGAGATGGTAACGTCTTGGCGTCACATTCTGGAGTTCCATGGCTCAAATCCCGAAACCGGCCAATTTGACTTTTTTTATATTCTGCATATCATAACTGCAATCATAACTGATTAAACAAAACATACTGGCACTTTGTTATATCAGTTTACCTGATTTTATTATTATTATTATTATTATAAGAGGGATAATCAATATAGGCCTAAATATGGTCAAACGTTGTTCGATTTGGACGAAACTCACTATACAGGGGTTTTCTGGGCCAAGTACCTCGAATCTGAGGTAGCTTTTACCACGCGACGCCTAAATGGGGTCAAACGTTGTTCGATTTGGACGAAACTCACTATACAGGGGTTTTCTGGGCCAAGCACCTCGAATCTGAGGTCGCTTTTACCAGGCGACGCTATCTAATCATGGTATGTAGACCAAGTGATTTAGGTGTTAATAAATATAATGATTTAACTATTATGCTCTTAATTTTTAATTTATGAAATAATTATTGCGGGCGATCGCTTGATTTTGTAGGTCCATGCTAGACGATTCATTTGTTTAGAATATCAAGTCCCACAGACGTATGAAATTTTCAACCTACACGGAAGAGGGATATTCAATATAGGCCTAAATATGGTCAAACATTGTTCGACTTGGATGAAACTCACTATGCAGGGGTTTTCTGGGCCAGGGAACTCGAATCTGAGGTCGCTTTTACCAGGCGACGCTATCTAATCGTGGTATGTAGTCCACGTGATTTTGGTGTTAATAAATATAATGATTTAACTATTATGCTCTTAATTTTTAATTTTTGAAATAATTATCGCGTGCGAAGCCGCGGGCACACGCTAGTTAATAAATAATAGATGATATTCAAAAAGAAAACGCCTCTGAAGAGGGCAGCCAGCATTACAAAATGAGAGTAATTTTGTATACTCGTTATTATTTTCTTGTTAACTGTCTATGACTTTCTTAAATACTAATTTTGTACAGATGTCTTGATCTTTTCAAAATAACTATCACATTTTTCAACAATGGAGCATGCCATAAAAAATAATTTTAAAAGTAGATGCAATACTATTGAGAACACTGATATACCAAATACTCACTTAATACAAAATGGATGCCGGAAATATTGAGGAAGCTGTCGACTGCTTTTTGTTTAGACGGAAATTCCCGAACTAAAGCCGATATTGACCGACTAGTCAACTGACTTGATATGTTGTCCATTTTCTCCGGAAAACAAATTAGCATCTGGAAATGTTATGTGCAACACGCTGGGTTTGCATGTCAAGGCAACTGGAACGCAAAATTGCAATATACATGTCAATATCAACTTGTTAATATTGACTTGTTGGTGTTAAATGTTAAGCAGTGGAGACCCAGCTTAAGGTAGTCTTTTATGGAGTGTACCAGCTGTCTTAATTTAGACTGTTAGTATACAGGCAACATAGAATGGTAGGAAGTTTCATAAAGTAGAAAAGGAAAGTACTTACCAATTGGATTGTATTTATCTATGAGAGAGTTGACAGCACAACTAGGTCCAAAGTATTTTATTGCAGACTTCACATGATTATTGCAGTCAATAACATCCATACCACCATGCTGCATAAGCTGAAATAACATCAGATTAAATGAAATGCACATCCTACAGCTCTTTATTCGTGAAAAATATGTTTTTGATGGAGACATGATTTTTGGTTGAATAAAAGCATGGAATATCAGCATAAACACAACAATGTTTTCATGTTTGTGAGTCAACATATCTGCAGCCAAACTGCTATCTTCTTCGGGCTGGGAAGTGAATATCGCCATCAGACAATGCCCAGGCTCATATACCTAAGTGGAGACACTAGCTCCAGCGGTGTAATTGGTCGGCTGGAAGCAGGTGGTGGGAGTTTCGTTCTCTTGGTCAGTTTCGTTGTGGTGTGTGTTCCAGATTTTTGGCAGTTCAGGGTCTTTGTTCCTGTTCATGTCCTGGGATTACATCACTATTTCAATTGCCTCCTTTGCCCTTTTTGCCCACAACTCTTGTCAGAAGGAGAGTATTGTCAAATTCAACGGTATGTCCTACAAGTGCTGACTTATTTATGACATTCAATTTGTAGTGGTGTACATACTCTCGCAAGCATTTTGTCACTGTGCAGAAATTATGAATCATGACTAGGGGGTGGATTTCTATGACATGTCATATTTTTCCCCTTTGCATTATTTCAGGTTTTCGACTAATTTAAATCCGATTCCAAGCATCCTGGTGTAAATGGAACGGCTTTTATTGTGTATATAACTGCATATTTAGGAAATTTTCAACTATTGTAGCACACATGTGGCTGACAGCAAAGTGCATAACTTCAAAAGCAATTTTTGCACCAAAATGAACTTAAAAAGATGCTCTATAATTTAAAAATCATTTTAAGAAACCAGTTCTTGAAAGTACGAGGTGCATCCATAAAGTAAGTATCCAGAAGTTACCAGAAACAAAACACAATTACAATGAAATACTTATTGCAACAAATACAGCCAGTGTTCGGCTATTTTTCAACATATTCACCACTGGAATTGAAACATTTGTCTTACCATGGCACCAACTTTTGAATACCTGTGTCTTAGAAGTGTGCCACCTGGGATTTGAATCACTGTGTGACAACCATCTTCGCATCTCTGTCATTCTCAGTCATTCTTTGTCATTACGTGAGGTGAAGGAAAAGATGTAAATCACTGGGAACAAGAACAAGGTCCGGGCTTAAGGGTGAATGTTTAAACACTTACCAGCTGAACTTCTGCAGGAGACTTGCTTGGAGGTGTTTAAACTTCCACCCTACAGCCCGGACTTCGCTCCCAGTGATTTTCATCTTTTCCTACACCTAAAGAAATGACAGGGAATGACAGAGAGGCGGAGATGTTCGTCACACAGTGGTTCAAATCCCTGGCGACAGACTTCTACGACACAGGTGTTCTAAAGTTGGTTCCACAGTATGACAAATGTTTCAGTTCCAATGGCGATATATTGAAAAATTGCTGAACACTTGCTGTATCAGTTGGAATACGTCCATGAAATTGTGTTTTGCTTCTGTAAACAGCCCCAGGGAAACTTACTTTATGGATGCGCCTTGTAGTAAGAACTGTACTTATCCCCTTAAAGTACTGGATAACATGCATTATGAATACAGTGGTACCTCGAGATACGAGTGCCCTAACATACGAGTTATTTGAGATACGAGCTGTTGAGCGAGCGAAGTTTTGTTTTGAAATACGAGCGACATTTGAGATACGAGGAACGGCCAGCTGCGACGCTGCACACGGCCCACCAGTTTACTGCGCCTGCGCCTCGTGCGTCTTGCGCATTATCCCACGTATTCCCCCAGTGTGCTTGTTTACCTCGCTGTCGAAGCATCTTTGCTAAGTTTTACTAGGGCTTTGCACTTTTTGTGCATTTACATACTTTATCACTAAAGCACGGATTTTCATGCACTATCAAACTTAAAAACATGCATGCATTCATGCACTATCGTATCTCCAAATATGCACAATGAAGGGCGAAACATGCACTATTAAAAATCCGCACTGTACTGCAATATATTTCAATTTCTCTTAAAACAATATACGAGTTTTTCCAAATTCTCCTCACTTAAACTCGTGCGTTTATCAGTTTAGGACATTCTTGAACGCAGAAAAGGATCTTTCAACTTCACAATAAGTAACAGGTGCATACTTAAGGGAAGAAATTTGACTGAGGGTGATATCGAATTCCAAGTCTTTTACATTTTTTCCACATAATACATCTTTCACTGTTTTCAGAAGTTTAAGATCAGGATTTGAACTAAGTACCTTCTTAAGTTTTTTCCCTACTGTCACACCCATTTCTCCACAACACGATTCTAAAGATAATTATTCAACGTCTTCAACAATGGCTAGTGACTGACAAATTCAAGCAGAGAACATTCTGTTATAGCAGTTTTCTTTCAATTGAAGGTGGTGGGGGTAAGCGAGTCGGCATTTTCTTTTGTAGCCTAGTGTATTATATTACTGTTTATTTAGAGTAAACAGTAGTTTGCACTCTCAAAGTCATGCAGGTGGCAGACTCTGTTGACAAGTCAATCAAATAACAATGGTAATACAATACAACATTTTTTACGTTTCTTTGAAAAGCGGAGATTTTAGGGAGGCACATTCATAATATGCACAGTTATGCATGGTAACTTGATATTATGCACTAAAACCAGATAACGAGGTTTTATATGCATTAAAAACGTCTGAATATGCTATATTAAACCAAAAAAATCCAAAACATGCATTATGCATGAATTTTGCCATAAAAAGGCCGAAATATGCAAACATGCACGGAAAAAGTATGGTTATTTGGAATCCATAAGTCATGTAATGAGTAACTACAAAGTTTGAGAAGTGTAACCGAAGTATATAAAAACATGCATTTGCATGGAAATCCGGGCTCTAGTTATCACATTTCTTTTTATAACCATGGGTCTGAAGAAAGTGTAAAAAATATGTATGTACACTTTATAAAACCAGTTTTTTTCTTTACATTCTCTTTTATTATGTTTTTAAACAATATTTGTCATTTATAAATACATTTTTCTTATTAAAAAAAAAAGGTAACAAAAACAATTGGGGGTAGCCTTTTTGGGGCTGGAACGGATTAATGGCATTTCAATTAATTTCAATGGGGAAAATTGCTTTGAGATACGAGCAAGGTTACGGAACGAATTAAACTCGTATCTTGAGGTATCACTGTATAGTATTTAAGTTGTATCTCCTTACAGTATAAACAGGAATGACCCATCCAGCAAGCGTGCCCACTCCTGCAAAGCAGGCCTTCTTCCTGCGGAGGTCGTGTAAGGTACTAACATCAGGCAAAGTGCCTTTCTTCACCACAGCAACTGCATAGTAGAAAGTCTGGTCTCCTGAAAAAAATTATAAGCATTAACTAAAAGTTAATATGTACCGTATATCTCACTCACGAAAACTAAAGTTACGGCCTTCAATGGAAAATTTCCAGTAAGAAGCAAAATCTGTATTCAAAACTCAATATTAGAACAAGTCAATTCATTTAATTATTCAGGGTATCATTTAACCTATAATGAAGACTGTGATATATCTTTTAAAATTCAAAATTTATTAAAGCTTTAAGAATTATCAACCAAGTTTTCAAACCATCCAAGGCACAGAGACGCACAAAAACAAAAGTATGTACAATTCTCGCTAGACCCACTCTCTGTTATGGCAGTGAAGCACGGACCGTTTGAACTCAGAATGAACGTCGTATCACAGCTGCTGAGATGAAATTTTTATGTAGAACGGCTGGTTATAGTCTTCTATACCACCAAAGAAATGAAACAATAGCTAAAGAACTCAAAATTACACCTATTTCTCAATACCTGAGTGAATACAGGCGTAACTGGCTACACCATAATCACTGCATGAACCGTTCCAGAATACCCAAACAAAAACTTCAATACATTCCATGTGGGAAACGATCTGTGGGCAGACCATTCCGGCGATGGAAGGAGACCGTAACAGGCCATTAGGCCTAATGATGATGATGATGATGAAAATTATTCATATTGCTATATTTGTCATTTCAATCACATTGAACAGGTTGCTTGAAAATTGTAGAAAATTCGTGACTAAATAAGTACACTCACAACGACCTCCCTCCCCCACAAAAAAAAAAAAACAAAAAAAAAAAAAAAAAAAAAAAAAAAAAAAAAAAAAAAAAAAAAAACTTGCTTAGCGCTGTTGTTACTGAACATGATTTGGTGACAAAACATTGTTTATTTCACACCAGTCTTATCTTTTGCAAGAAACTATACACATAATGGTTTGTCAATGATTCAAAGATTTCTTAACATATTGGTGACATGGAACAGAAATTTTGAATTTCTTTTTTCCATCTGTTTGAGGATTTTTGTACTGCCATTTTTAAAGGGTGGCAGAGAAGACATTTAGAACAAACAAACATTGCTTATCTCTCATATATATACAGTATTATGCTTTAAATTTCTAACTAATGGAAAGATATTTAATCTATCGCTACAAACAATATATTCATAAGTGTGTTTTTGGATTATAGGACGTGGTAAACATTTGTTAGAATCATAACAATTGCGAATTTGATGGATCTCTAGTTATAGTCTTGTCTTACCTGCATATATTTCCTGCATTATTGGAATCAAGCTATGATATCGACCAGCAACAAAAACTTCTCCTGCATCCAAACTTGTCATATGCGCTTTCTCTTCATCAAGCTGGGACATACAGTCTTCCTTGTTAAAACCCTGCAAAACAAATTGTGTTATTATTTACACCTTTATGATTCCTCCCAAATTAGTAAAATTAAAGTACACCATTAGTCCAAATTCTTCATCTGATTTCGAAGTATTAACTTATAGCAGGGGTGGCCACAACAAGGTTCGCATGTGGCTCTTGAGCCAATCTCGTGCGACTCTTGAAACCAAGCTAAGAGTAAATATGATACAGATTTTAAAAAGTATATATATAATTAATATAATTTAATGAAAACATATTATGAGGAAGTGAAAACTTATTTCTAATTTAGCGCAGAGTGCTACATCCCTGAAGGGACAAGGCCTACCACCTGACCACTGCAACATCTACTATAGGCAGATGGCAGATTGAGAGGCATGTGGTCAGCATGCCGACACCCACAGTCAATAATGGTGGTTTCCATGACTGGAGCCACCACTTCTCTATCAAGTAGCTCCTCAATTTGAATCACGAGGCTGAGTGCACACCACTCCAGACCTCCCTACCCCAGAAAAATCTGAGGTGGTACCGAGGATCGAACTTGGGCCGACGGATCTGTAGTCAGCGACACTAACCTCAAGACTACGCCAGCGGTTCTATAAATCAAAGTCTTCACAATAATATAGAATTTTCATAGGTAATATTGTTATTTTGCGAGACTCAGCACTCTCATCCTTTCCACTACTGGGCACTGACTTAACCAGCGTCAAAGAGCGATTGTCCCGAGCAGCAGAATTCCAGGGATCGCTCACAATATTTTGGACTGCTCTGCTTGAATGGAAAATGTAAATATTGCATATTTGTAATGTTACAGTTTCCAAGACAAATCCTGCTTACCTGTTTACATTCTAGTATCATTGCTGCAGAGCCAAACAGATTTCTGTCCCTCATTATAGCCCGAGCAAAACTCTTGCACTTGCTCTGTTCTTCATTGCTGATGGTGCACCAGATAACTGTGTTGCTATCCTCTAATTTCTTCTGCCCTGTAATCAGAAACAATCTAATGTAACTAGGCTTAGCCCTACAGTAAAAAGTAAGTACACTTTACAAACCAGCAGAAATCTGTTTTTCAATCTAGCTGCATACATACACACACACATGCACAATCACATCCTTGATTATCATTTGTTTCGTCACTTTAATCCAAAGACCTAAGTAATGTATACTAAATCTCGTTACTTTGTCCTTTAAGCTTCATACACGTTAGTTAATTTCCTTGAGGTGGCTGGCCATGTTTCAGATGCTTCCCCCACCATTAAATTAAAAACCTTCTTAAGTCATATCAAGCTTTAATAATTAGGCTACCGCTAACATAATATGTAGTCAACATATAGGCTAAGTAAAATACAGTGTGTTTCAAAAATAGTGTTACAAACTTCGAGCATGGGTTCCTTACACCAAAAAAAGGAAAAAAGTTCATACGAACATAGGTCCCACAATCCTTTGTTTTCTCGTTAGGAACTGTTCAACACATTGGTACACTCATAACATGTCAACACACAAAACTCATAACAAATGCTCGAAATGTCCTCCTCTTGCTTCTAGACATGCATGGACTGTCGCACCCTTTCAAATACTCCGGGATGGCGTTGAATGGTTTTGCAGGCTTCGACATCCTATATATTAACATGTTTGCTGGTATCACTGAATCATAGATATATAAGCTTTCATGAACCACAGATTATAGTCTCTGTTGGACATTACATGAGAACATTATAGGAGAAAAATTCCTCCGACACTGGGACTCGAACCCAGGACCTTTGGCTATTCGCGCCAATGCTCTACCTACTGAGCTAAGCCGGAGTTCATGTTCTCATGTAATGTCCAACAGAGACTATAATCTGTGGTTCATGAAAGCTTATATATCTATCTTGAATGTCAACTGTACAATAACAGTGGGAGCCCGGTCACAAAAATCACTAATTAGTGTGCCTCACAGTACTGCATATGACATAACTTGTCTGTCTGTGAGGTAGACCATTAGGGCAATTAGTCATAGGAGAGAGGTTCCATCCGGCGCTGTGAATTGAACTCCGGCTTAGCTCAGTTGGTAGAGCATTGGCGCGAATAGCCAAAGGTCCTGGGTTCGAGTCCCAGTGTCGGAGGAATTTTTCTCCTATAATGTTCTCATCACTGAATCAGTTTATATCCTGTAATTTTTTATTTCACCCGTAAGAGAACAATTAAGTGAAGATTTTGCAACAATGAAACAAATTTTTAAGATGAGTTAAGTGAAGATATTCATCAAATCAGTTTTCAAACTATCCTTGTCACACCCGTCACTGAAGACATACAGTACTTTGGATAGAAAGCCGTGTAATTGTATAAAATAGAGATTTGGTAAAAGTTAGGGTATTTCAATACTGAATATATAGGCCTACCTAAAAATAAGTATGAAATACCCATCATACTATTTTGGCTTCATTTTGATGTGATGGGTGTGACATTCATTTATGATGAGTGAGACAATTACAGTATGTTGTGTAATGGGTGTGACATTTGATATTTAATGTGTGTAATTGTATGTACAGTGTGTCATTGTATGTATATATGTATGGCTGGTATTAATTGCAACACTGCCATCTGGTGGCCATAGCTAGAGTTTTATTGATAAACTGTTCCCACTTATGGCCATATGTGAATTAGGTTATAGGTTATATTTATCTACTGTGTGATTTTTAGTAATACTACCAGTACAAGGGGGTCCAAGGGGACATAGCCTCTCCTTCTCAACTGTCAACCTCGCCAACTGTGTTGTCTAGGTGTTCCATTTCGTCCTGCAGGTGTGCTGGCCCTGAAATGAACCGTGCGCGGTCAACCAAGGTTGC
This sequence comes from Ectobius pallidus, assembly GCA_964059195.1. Taxonomy (NCBI): domain Eukaryota; kingdom Metazoa; phylum Arthropoda; class Insecta; order Blattodea; family Ectobiidae; genus Ectobius; species Ectobius pallidus. The sequence continues at coordinate 9,648,165 of CAXKWD010000006.1, forward strand.
AGGTAATGGATATAAAGAACAGGAGATCCAACGAGCCATGCGACCATGAAATAATAGTCATCCACAGGCTGAGCCTAAAAAATTAGCGGGAATGGCCTACCTCCCTTACGTTAAAGGCGTCACTGACTGCATCGGTACACTGTTAAAAATCCACGATATTGGAACCATTTACAAACCTACCAAAAAATTGGAACAGTTTCTCAAATCACCAAAGGGCATTCGGGACCCCCTCACATCCGCAGGAGTCTACAGAATTCCCTGCAGCTGTGGAAAAGTATACATTGGCACTACAAAACACAAGATTTCAACTCCCATCAAGGAACACAAAAGACATTGCCGACTCTACCAGCCAGAAAAATCAGCCATAGCAGAGGGAGGGAAACCACGACATTATGTACAGTGAAACACAGGTCCTTTCTACCAACGTACAGTATTACCCGAGACTAAACAGAGAGGCTAGATTGAAATCTTCAAACTCCATAACAATTTTAATAGATAGGAGGAATCCCTAAGAATCAGCAAGTTTTGGCACCCAATATTACGGGAAGTAGCAGTACTGCCGCTGGCAACCACCCCCCACTCCAGAACCAGGGTGCCCAAAAGCATCAGAACACAGTCTGCAGCTCGTGCTCATAAGAAGACATCGCTTCAGTCAACGCTTGAGCAGCCTCTGAGGATGCCTGCCATAGTAGCGAGCAAAACGTCAGCTCCCAGCAACCTTGGACCACGGCCTAACAGCCCAGAGATGTTTTCACCGTTAGGTTTCCAACATTGAATATTGTCTGCATGACCCATGACAATAGAACTTTGTCCAGTGCTAGGAAATCATGATTTCACAGCACATTTTTAGGTTAATTTTTTGTCCGCTTTTTAGTGATTTTACTTACATTTAGGGCTCAGCCATTTCATAAAATATGGGAATTTTTCCCTCAAAGAGAGAAGTTATAAAATTATTGTAAATGGGTAGTCAAAAATAAGTTTAAAACCTCAAATTCTCTGAATATTAAGGACTTAGGAGTATCTGAAGTGGTTTCATGTGTAAAATCTGTCGATTTACTTATTTATTGCGTTGAGTTACTTTTTTTTTGCGTTTTTTAGCATGATTTTAACACTCTTTAATACCAAGCATCTGCCGGCATGGTCTTGTGGTTAGCAGATCCGTCGGCCCGGGTTCGATTCCCGGCACCTCCTCGGATTTTTCTGAGGTAGGGAGGTCTGGTAGGGGTGCACTCAGCCTCGTGATTCAAATTGAGGAGCTACTTGATAGAGAAGTAGCGGCTCCAGTCAAGAAAACCACCATTAACGGCCGTGGGTGTCGGCATGCTGACCACATGCCCCCAATCCTGCCATCTGCCTACGGGAGATGACGCAGCGGTCGGGTGGAAGGCCAAGTCCCTCCAGGGATGTAGCGCCACGGAGTTTATTTTATTTTTTTTATTCAAGTAGTCAAGAGTAATCAGCTATGTCCATTTTCATTTGAGAAAATATACATCTTAAGGTACAATTTGGTAATGTGTAGTTAATTACTATGTAAAATAACAAACAAGGGAATTTTTGTCCCACCCGTAACGTCCCACCTGTAACAGTGATAGTTATGTTAAATTATTATTGATGAGTTAAATAAATGTTCTGACAGCCTGGAAACAGTTTATAATTTGTATTTAATCCCTCATACCTTCATTAATAACAACATTAAGACCCTAACAGTAATAGCAGAACAGAAAATGAGGTTTTGTTTGGTATCATTAAAATCAGTGTCCAAATTATGTCCCATCCGTAACAGATTTTGAAAAACAAATTTAAAATATTTAAAATAAATTTTAAATAATGCTTTGCATGTAGTGAGGAGGAGAAGGCATTGTAAGTTTTACAGAATGTGAAGAACCAATTATTGTTTATTATTTATGATATGTAATAAACAAAAATAATCTTTATAATTTGCTAGAATGTCCCACCCGTATTATGAAATGACTGGGCTGTGTTCACCAACATGGATAAAATTTCTCGGTATCCTGGATAATAAAAACTACAATTAATTCATTTTCTCAAATAATAAACCTTTTGGGTTTCACCGTCACATAGTTTGTCACCTTGGTTTTTGTCTCCAACTTGTCTGACCCTTAAATTTTTCATAAAAGAACGAACGTCACCTGGTGGCGGTCGTGTGAAACAGCGGGGAGAAGACTGTCTATTGGCTACGTCCGGACGTAATTTGCCATAGCAACGGAAAGTTTCCCTTCATGCTGTCTCTAGCTAGTAGTTCTACAAATGGTCACTAGATGTCTGTTTGGGGCTTTGGCATATAGCAGATAATTTCATTTTTCTCTTGAATCTTGTGCAGAAATTGCCGTCATAGATGTCCATTATGGCATATATTCCTTTTTCCATTAGGGTGCCTTATTCTGTTCTGCTTCATTTTCCTCATCACTGTGATCAACTCTCATGTTTATCAGATGTTCCAATCGCCTACGCGCCATCTTAATGTCGCAGTTAGCTTGGTTTATCCTGTTTTGCTGGCCGATATTTCACCGGTAAAATATCAGATAATATCGAAAAACCAAGTTACTGTAGCCGGTGGAACACAAAATTGAAAAAATATCGCAGCTTTTCAGTTTAAAAACCAGGATCAGACAGATTATCGGCAATGGTAAACACAGCCCTTAAGCTCTATCCACAATGCGCAGTCGGCAGTTGTTAGTCGGTAGACGGTAGTTTGTAGTCAAAGTATAACGTGTGGTGATCAATGGACGCCATTCACAATGTGCAGTTGCAGACGACAGTAGTCGGCAGACGAGAGATTCATCTCTGACTACGAACTGAACGACTGCAAGTAACATATTACGCGAATGAAAATTATTTACTAGTGCAAATACACAGATTAGCATACTACGAGAAAGCAAGATGTGTTTATAACATATATTATGCAATTATAAAGCGATTCCTCCACCTTTTTTATTCTGTAAAATGTTTCCCTAACCTCAATGTCGACAGCATATTGTAGACGACTCGAGTGCTGCTCCCAAGCGGCTGATTGCAACAGCAAACTGCCGACTACTGGGTCATTCCACCTCAATTCATCCAGGGAATGTAACCCTCCGGTCTCAGATTTTGATGAAAATTTGTAGTGTGGTTCCCATATGCATGAGAAGCAAAGATCTGAATTTTTAGCTTCCTGTCTGTTATAGATTCGGAGATACACTTCTTTGAAAACACCGTGTTTTAGGAAGAATAGAGTCAGGACAGAAGTAGGTTTTGTGTGCAGACTGTTACATTTTTGCTTGTACCATGCCTGTGAATGTTAGCAGAACCATAACACATAATCATTCCAATGCAAAAATGAGTGCTGAGTTCAAATCTGGTGTCAGAATTTGTCTAACACTTACAGAAATGTTGTTATGGGCATGTAAACTTAAAAATTGAAACTATAAAAAGGCAGATATATATAAGCTTTCATGAACCACAGATTATTGTCTCTGTTGGACATTACATGAGAATATTATAGGAGAAAAATTCCTCCGACACTCAGGGTTGTTATGACAAAAGCCGGCCTGATTTTAACCGGTTTTATCCACTTGAAAAAAGCCAGGCAATTTTATCCGGATAAAATCAAATTGAATAAAAATAATGGAAGTTTCTTTCATGTTTTTATTTCCAAACATCATAAATTTAAGTTACAAGCTCAGAACCTGTAGTAGGCCTACTTAGGACTACTGAGTGCAAATGCAGAGCTACCAGTTTTATCCACTTGAAAAAAGCCAGGCCGGATAAAATCAAATTGAATAAAAATAATTCAAGTTTCTTACATGCTTTTATTTCCAAACATCACAAATTTAAAAGTTTCAAGCTCAGAACCTGTAGTAGGCCTACTGAGTGCAAATGCAGAGCTACCAGTTGTTACGTTTAATTAACATAAAATATGAAGGTGTAGTCAATCTCAGTTTTTACAAGAAAATGTCTTTTCTCCTCTATCACGTGGGAGGGAATAAATTTCAGTTCATGCAAGAATTTGACTTTTCATTCTAATAATAATTTATTCTTTAAAGTATTTGGTGTTCCTTTTAACATAATTATAACAAACTTCTGGTGTTCATAGAACCTTAATAAATCTTTATACATTTATTATATTAAACTTCTTTTATATATATTACAATACTTCTTGAAGTACCAAACATACAATATTCATTCCACTCAACCCCTTTCCTTTTTCTTGTAATTTCCAACTGCAGAAGAAAAATATAGAAATAATAGAACTGAAATGTACAATTCTTGTAAGCATGTTCTGGAACAAATGCCATAATTACAAAAGAAAATTTGATGTAAAGATGAACTTACTTTTATGAGGGCTTGCCTTAAGCAAACCCTCGTGAATTAGAAGAGCAAATAATTCCACAGCCTTGGAATACCGAGGGGCGTTTCCAGAAAATGAAGTTATTTTGAGGCAGCTATTCCACGTCGCCTTGTATGAAGAAGTGAAGCGCTGTTTCAATAGTAGACTAAGTAGCAGAAGTATTCCGAAATCTCGGCAGTTCCAGTAATATTTTAGAAGTGAAGTCGGTAGCTCCAGGTGGCATGCAGAATGGATGTAGAACGTATGTAGAATGGCGTAGAATGGGCGAAGAATGTGCGTAGAAGAATGGGCGTAGAATGGGGCGATGCCACGAAAGATACTGATATATATAAAGACAGAGTGACTTCAAAAACTAACAATCTTTCAAGTTCTAAAATAAATTATTCTCTTTGAATATATCGATAAAAACATGTGATCTAGTGGCAGTGACTCAATAACATTTCTTACGTCACAAAATCACGTCACAACTAATATTTCTTCTTATTATTAAGTTTTACACGTGAAACTTAACACCAGTCTTATCCACTTGAAAAATGCCAGGCATTTTATCTGGATAAAATCAAATTGAGTAAAAATAATTGAAGTTTCTTTCATGTTCTTATTTCCAAACATCACAAATTTAAAAGATACAAGCTCAGAACCTGTAGTAGGCCTGCTCAGGCCTACTGAGTGCAAATGCAGAGCTACCAGTTTTATCCACTTGAAAAAAGCCAGGCATTTTATCTGGCTAAAATCAAATTGAATAAAAACAATCGAAGTTCCTTTCATGTTTAAATTTCCAAAGATCACAAATTTAAAAGTTACAAGCTCAGAACCTGTAGTAGGCCTCAGTTTTATCCACTTGAAAAAAAGCCAGACATTTTATCCGGCTAAAATCAAATTGAATAAAAATAATTGAAGTTCCTTTCTTGTTTTTATTTCCAAACATCACAAATTTAAAAGTTATAAGCTCAGAACCTGTAGTAGGCCTACTTAGGCCTACTGAGTGCAAATGCAGAGCTACCAGTCTTATCCACTTGAAAAATGCCAGTCATTTTATCTGGATAAAATCAAATTGAGTAAAAATAATTGAAGTTTCTTTCATGTTCTTATTTCCAAACATCACAAATTTAAAAGATACAAGGTCAGAAACCTAAAATTGTATTTAGTGTAATTTAATACAGTGAATCTCATGCAAGAGTTGGCCAATGACATGGGTTTCTGCGTCGCGGCGGGCACAGCAAATAAAGACGCGTATGGGAAATTGACCTATACACTTTATTTTTGAAGTTTCCGCATAAATAGTAGTCACATGCTGTTAGAAGAACTTAAAAGCAATATCACAAGAGAAATTAACTCTGTCTCGGAAGCTGAAATTATGCGTGTGAAAGAAAATTTCCTGAAAAGGTGCCAGTATTGTGTGGATGCAAGAGAAGAACATTTCCAGCAGGTCTTGTGATGAGGTATGTGGTTATTTTCATTGTAATTTTAACTGTAAATATGAGAACCTGAATCATTACACCAATCGCGGCTTTATTTGCGTAGATATTTCACTTGATCGCTCGGGAGTTGGAGCTGTGCCCGCCGCTTCGCAGAATCCCACGTCATTGGCCAACTCTTGCGTGGGACTCACTGTACCACTTCACTGTGTAATTCCCAGCAATAGTTAATTACCGTATTTACTCCAATATAATGCACCCTCGAATTTAATGCGCACCCTGATTTTGAAACTTAAAATCATAAAAAAAAGAGTTTGTTAGCAAATGTAATGCGCATCAATAGGATATTTTATGTGGAATTTTGTCTTAGTATTTATAGAATAATGAACCAACACATAAACATTTACAGTTAACTGCTAGTTTTAGGCCTACAAGTAGACCAATAGGCATGGCTCATCAATATTCACTAATGTGTTCATCACTGGAATCCTCGGAGGTGCTTATTTTTATTGCTAAATGGACAAACAAAATGTTAAATGCATGTTTCACAATAAAAGCTGATACCACTCTTAAATGAGTTTAAAATCGACAATGCACAATATTCCACATTTGCACTATAGAACTGACAAAAACTATTTTTTCATTATGTTTCAGAAATTAAAGTTCATATATGGTGTAGGCTAACGATAAAATGAACGAAGTCGAGAATTATAGCAGTGCCTTGTTATGTAGATCAATATTACCTCCGACCTACGAAACGGATTTGTACTAGAATTTAACGCGCACCTCAGTATTGAAATCTACAAATGGACAAAAATAGGGCACGTTATATTCAAGTAAATAAGGTAAATTCACCATTCATCATAATTGCTTTTTTGCATATTTTTGCTTTATTCTGCCTGTTGATGTATACAAGCTTCTGGGCTTTTTCATTGCCTAGTCTGTTTCTCAATTTTGTTTGTATTAACCCAAATGAAGAAAATACTCTTTCGATTGATGCAGAAAGATGTAAAGATTCTATGGCTTGACAAAATTCCAGCGATAGGTGATTACGCTTCAGATTTGTGTAATTGATGGAGAAATAAGTATAAAAATTCCCTTTAGGTAGGCCTACAGGGCACAGGCTGAGGTAGATTTCATAGTGCTTTTTATGAATAAATTTAGAATAAAAACTGAAATATTTTTTTATAAAAAGAGAGTTGTTAATTATGTATTAATTGATATCTTTTATTATTTCATTTTTAATTTGGCCAAGGAATATTGTTCTAAAGATATTTAACTATCATTTTTAATATTTCAAACTTTATTTCATTGGTAATTTTAGCCTCAGTTGGTCCTCATGAATTCATTTCGGCATGCCTATTGGCTGAGGTATATTTTAAAGTGTTTTTGACTTTCAAAAATTCAAATCTCTCCTTATATGAGCGCTACTGAGAAACTAGTTGTTGATTTAGAGATTACTCATCAAGAGCTTTTCAACGATACCCCACAAACATGGTTTTAAAATTTTTTAATTTCCACCCTCACCCCCACAACCACTGAATCATTGGTGTCTAATTTATGCATACTAAGTTTCCCTCTAAACCCCATAGGGCCCTAAATTTAATTTTTTCACAATTTCAACCCGCTCCCACCTCCCCCAACCAGGAAAAATTGATTTTAGCCGGCTAAATTTGATTTTAGCCGGCTAAAATCATGATTTTAACCGGCTAAAATTGAAAAAAACTGCTGGTCAGGTCTTTTTCAATTTTAGTCGGCTTTTTTACAACCCTGCCGACACTGGGACTTGAACCCAGGACCTTTGGCTATTCGCGCCAATGCTCTACCAACTGAGCTAAGCCGGAGTTCAATTCACAGCGCCGGATGGAACCTCTCTCCTATGACTGATTGCCCTAATGGTCTACCTCACAGACAGACAAGTTATGTCATATGCAGTACTGTGAGGCACACTAATTAGTGATTTTTGTGACCGGGCTCCCATAGAACATCAGTGTAGCATCCCCAGTTTGTACTACTAAATGTGATGCGTAGGCCTACTACTTCATGAAGACGAAGTAGCCTAACTCTTATAGAGTAACAGATCATTATAAATCATTACAACAATCTGTTAACTACAATTTAAATTGTCCTTACAAATGTAATAGGCATGTTAATATATCTATTAAATGTGAATATTTACTTATCACCACTCTAAAATATCTTTTATAATCAATAGGCCTACTTGATGTATAGCACATCTATAGGCCTAAATAAAATGACATCTGTGGTCTATTTTTATATTTGGATTGGCAGTACACTTAATAATTTGGGTATCCAGCTGTTAACAAATTAATGTAATGTAACAGGTCTGCTGCAAAAATATTATGTTTAACTTACCGTGTAAAAGTGTTATAATTGTGGTAATGGATTTCTGTGCACATAATGGTAAGAACTGATTATAACACTGAATTACTTTGGCTTGTAAGACTGTAGCTCCATAATTATCTGGAAACTCTGTTCAACATATGTATGTAATCCATACTCAAATATTCTATTTTTACATATGTGCAGAAAAAAAATTCACCTAACAAAGTCCCACAAGTTTTTTTATTTGATCTAGATGGAAATTTCCTGCTCGTTCCAATGGCGCAAAGCATTCAGCTGTATCTAGTTTACTTTTTGAGATATCATGGCTTTTATGAGGAGGCGCGATTGCCTTTTTATAGTTTCAATTTTTAAGTTTACATGCCCATAACAACATTTCTGTAAGTGTTAGACAAATTCTGACACCAGATTTGAACTCAGCAGTCTTTTTTGCATTGGAATGATCATGTGTTATGGTTCTGCTAACATTCACAGGCATGGTACAAGCAAAAATGTAACAGTCTGCACACAAAACCTACTCCTGTCCCGACTCTATTCTTCCTAAAACACGATGTTTTCAAAGAAGTGTATCTCCGAATCTATAACAGACAGGAAGCTAAAAATTCAGATCTTTGTTTCTCATGCATATGGGAACCATACTACAAATTTTCATCAAAATCTGAGACCGGAGGGTTACATTTCACTTTTTTTCTGGATGAATTGAGGTGGAATGACCCTACTGACTAACAACTGCCGACTGCACATTGTGGATAGAGCTTTAAGCTCTATCCACAATGTGCAGTTAGTAGTTGGTAGTCGAAGTATAACGTATGGAGAGTAATGGACACCATTCACAAGGTGCAGTTGCAGTCAGCAGTCTGAAAATTCATCTTTCACTAATGACTGCAAGTTACATATTACAAGATAGAAAATGATTTACTAGTGAAAATAAATTAGCATACCGGTACTACGAAAAAGCAAGATGCGTTTATTACATATATTATGCAATGTAAATAGATTCCTCCACATTTTTTGTAGCCTACTGTAAAATGAGTCCCTAACCTGAATGTCGAATACAAATTGTGGGCAGCTCGGCAGCTGCTCCAAAGCAGCCGACTGCATCTGCCAACTGATGACTGCACATTGTGGATAGAGCTTTAGAGTCTTCGTTCTTATGTAAGATGCTTATAGGCTACAGAATAGAATAAAGGAAAATACAACAAATTCAGTATTTTTAAAACAAAAACATCACAGGCAGCAGAGTGACCAACCGTCCCCAATTCCGCAATTACTTAGTGTTTTTGGTTTGTAATTATGATTCTCTACCCCAAATCAGTGGCAATCTATGGTACAAAGAAGCATCAACGTCAACGTCCTTATCAAATGGTTTCCATACTTTTCTAAGTTGTAGAATAGGCCTACTGTAACGGGCTGTGAGATACGTGAAGAACTAATATTTTTACTTACCTTTACAAACAGATGAAATAAATATGAGGCATAAAATTGAAAAGAGCGTCTCACTTAATGACAAGAATGAAGTTTTCATTTTGGAGTTAATATTTGATCGATTTTAAACAAAACGAAGAATCAGCTATTATGTCCTTTTCTTGTCAACATAACATATGTATTGTCCTGCAGAACTTCACTGTATGAAATGGTTAAAAATGTCTAAACGTATAATCAAAACATTGACAAACAGAAAACGAAAACCTGCCTACAACCACCTGCTACAACCACACCAAGGTAGTAATTGCCAACATACAAATATCATATTTCTCTTCTACGCCAGACATCTTATGTTATTTCTGTCCTTATATAAGCCTATAGATATTCCCTCAGCTATAAACAAGTTAGTTCTTTCACTGTAATCATATTCTTTTTTCTAATTTCAAATTTGTTGCAGTAGAGAATACGTAATGTAAGAAAATAAATAGCAAAGTCGTTGGCTGCACTGGTTAGTGGTTACTGACTGCTCCATTGGTCATTCATTTGTTCATACCATGGGTGTAACCCATCTCAGTGATTCCCACTGTGGGGCGCGTGTACCATAGTCCAGTCAATAAACGTCGAAAAACACCAAATAGAAAAAAAAAATCGTGTAGTTTTGAAATTTTGCAGAGATGTCGGAGGGAGTGTCCCGAATAACATACTAAAAGTCCCCGAAGGTGGGGGGGTGAGCGGGGGGCAGGGGGGCCCGCAGAAGGTCCCAGTTTTAGGTTTTTCGCTTATATCTAAACAATGGTGCATCATAGAGGAAAAATTTCTATATACAAAATTAAAGCTGATAAAATTTCCTACAAGTTTTATCCTACACATTTCTTTCTATTTCCAATAGTTTTAGAGATATCCGCCAACGAAAATAACAAATTTTCGAAAAAAGCTCTTTCGCCTCGCGCTTTTCGACACACTTTGCCTTCTAGCGCTTCAGCCCTTAGGTATACAGCAATGTTCTCATAAAAGAAGTTGTAGGGAAATAAATTCGCTTTAAAATGAGTAGTCATTTGTTATTATTTCTTCAAATGTTCAAAAGTTATAACAATTTTAAGTTTTGGTCAAATTTCGAGATTTCAAAAGAAAACCTCACATCTCACTTTCTCTATATCTAGGGGTTATATCTTTGTATATAAACTGTATATTGTGTATTTACATCATGAAACAGTTGAGAAATATCATACAATCATGAAAGTTAAATTTATTAAAAATCCGATCACGGTACAAGCACAGGACATGTAATGGAAAATACATTATATTCCAGGCAAGAAAGGAAAAATAGGGACAAAAAAAATCATGTAGTTTTGAAATTTGGCAGAAATGTGGGGGAAAGTGTCCTAAACAACATAGTAAAAGTCCCCATGGATAGGGGGTGAGCGGGGGTTGGGGGGCACTTGTGAATGTCATTGCTCGCAGTTTTACCTAAACACACTAAAGCTATGGGTTCTAGCAAAAAATAGTTTAGGCACAAAATTAACTACATAAAAGTTCCTGTAAAATTGATCTGAATGATATTTTTGTGGATTTAATAGTTCAGGAAACAGAAGGATATAATGTATGACATAGTTCTGGAAATTCTGTTTTACATACACCTATATATTATATTTTTAACAGAAATGAAAGGAGATGATAATTAAATTAGCATGATGCCAAGCAAGCAAACTAGTTCTTAGAATAATATTCGTACTAAAGGTAAACATGAAAAATAAAACTCATTATTATTATTATTTTTATTATTACTATTATTATTATTATTATTATAAAACTTACAAAAATCTCATGGTATGAGTGTACGTTATAAGAAGTATTAACCAGGCCTATTATCCATTATATTTTTCTTATAAAATATCATTTGGAAAAATTGTGAAGTGTTAGAAATATTTAGTAATAATAAGACCTAGTAGGCCTACATAGTACTTGAAATAAATGTTTAGTTGTCAATTTTTTTCAGTCTCCAATACTGGAATCCTAGTACATCGTATGATAACTTAGGGTTATAGTGTTCTATCAACATTCAATATTTATACACATATACAACATTAATTAAAGAGTGCCTGAACAACTTATTTTGCTTGGACATCATCAATTATAAACTACTACTTCTTCTTCTTCTGCTTCTAATGGTATACTTGTTGGTGGATGTACCATGACAGGTTCCACAAACGGATGAGCATTTAATACCAGCTTTTCGGCATCCATATCTTCCACCACACCGAGTTGGACAGTGACAAAATATGATGTGCAAATATTCTCAGAAGCCACATAGACAAGTAAACATTTATTTAAAGTAATAGGTAGGCCTACATTCTTACAATATCTCAATATATATAATTCCTTACCATTTTTCAAAATACCGGTAATTTTTTTAACGAAACATAAAACTGCTAATCTTTACAATAATAATAATAATAATAATGGATGATAATAATAATAATAATAATAATAATAATAATAATAATAGTAGTAACGATAATGAATTTTATGTGTGACGTTAACCATTAGTAAGTATATTATTCTAAGAACTAGTTTGCTTGCTTGGCATCATGCTAATTTAATTATCTCCTTTCCTCAGAATTTCCAGAACTATGTCATACTTCATATCCTTCTATTTTCTGAACTAATAAATTAACAAAAATATCATTCAGATCAATTTTACAGGAACTTTTATGTAGTTAATTTTGTGCATAAACTATTTTTTGCTAGAACCCATAGCTTTAGTGTGTTTAGGTAAAACTGCGAGCAATGACATTCAAAAGTTCCCCCCAACCCCCGCTCACCCCCTATCCATGGGGACTTTTACTATGTTGTTTAGGACACTTTCCCCCACATTTCTGCTAAATTTCAAAACTACATGATTTTTTTTGTCGCTATTTTTCCTTTCTTACCTGGAATATAATGTATTTTCCATTACATGTCCTGTGCTTGTACCGTGATCGGATGTTTAATAAATTTAACTTTCATGATTGTATATTTCTCAACTGTTTCATGATGTAAATACACAATATACAGTTTATATACAAAGATATAACCCCTAGATATAGAGAAAGTGCGATGTACGGTTTTCTTTTGAAATCTCGAAATTTGACCAAAACTTAAAATTGTTATAACTTTTGAACATTTGAAGAAATAATAACAAATGACTACTCATTTTAAAGCGAATTTATTTCCCTACAACTTCTTTTATGAGAACATTGCTGTTTACCTAAGGGCTGAAGCGCTAGAAGGCAAAGTGTGTCGAAAAGCGCGAGGCGAAAGAGCTTTTTTCGAAAATTTGTTATTTTCGTTGGCGGATATCTCTAAAACTATTGGAAATAGAAAGAAATGTGTAGGATAAAACTTGTAGGAAATTTTATCAGCTTTAATTTTGTATATAGAAATTTTTCCTCTATGATGCACCATTGTTTAGATATAAGCGAAAAACCTAAAACTGGGACCTTCTGCGGGCCCCCCTGCCCCCCGCTCACCCCCCACCTTCGGGGACTTTTAGTATGTTATTCGGGACACTCCCTCCGACATCTCTGCAAAATTTCAAAACTACACGATTTTTTTTTTCTATTTTTCGTTCGTTGCCTGGACTACCAGTGAAATTTTGATAATTGAGTAGATGTAAACAAAAACGTTCTTAATCATGAAGACCATTTTTGGTCCAGTTTTGAGAAGGCCGTGGTAATGGTTAGTTGGAAGTTTAACGCAAGGCTGGTATATAATACTAGCAGGTGCCAGCGGCTTCGCACGCGATTACTTACTCAACTGCTAGATATTGTGCTTCAGTCATTTATTTAACAGAAAAATAATTAAAGCATTATATTTATTAACACTGACATCGTTTTTACATAAATTGGAGGAATTACGTAATTTTACTCTTAATTATATTGTTTAACGTTAAAATACAAATAAACAAACGAACAAAACGAATCTTATGCTACCATATGGCAGGGTTGCCAGACGTCCCGGATTTTACGGGACAGTGCCGTATTTTTGTTAATTCTCCCGCGTCCCGGGGAGTTCCTAACCGGGACGGCAATTGTCCCGTATTTCGGAGAATTTTGAAACCTCCCCAAAAAATACGCCAGGATCGAAACTTTTCGGAATTGGTAAAAGGTGAACAGGGCCGTCGCGTGGTTTGTAGGCGCCCGGGGCAAGATTTCGTCAGGCGCCCCCCCTCCCCCCAAACTCAATCCCACGTGCACCCACCCCACATTCCACCTATCTGTAAGGATTCAAGGATTTAAGGCCCACAGTAGAGTTCATTATTGGACTATTATTATTAACAGTATACAAGTAAATCCAGCTGCTCAATTTTGAGCAAATATTTATTTTGGGATAACTTAGCATATATAAAGTTATTGGTGTCAAATATTAAGCCTATTTGTTCAATAAATATATACGTACATACATACAAATTCATAAGTACAACGTAATATTTAAAATTCAGTTATACCTAACTTGAAAAAATAAGTTATGTACATCTAACTTATTTTTTCAAATTTTGTCGTTTTATTTTTGCCGTTCCCACGGCGCCCCCCTGGTCTTGGCGCCCGGGGCGACGGCCCTGAAGGTAAATACCAACGGCATATTTCTTTCAAAAAGATCTGTTTGGTTCTTTTTCTCTGGAGTTATTGCAAGGAATCTTTACCTTGCCTTATAATCGTTGGATCTCTACTCTGAGTAGTATGACATATTTAACTGTCTGCATTTGTTATTTTTGTTTAAAGAAGATACTGGTATAGTTTAATAGTTTATGACAATATATCATGTTTTGATTTAAAGTTTTGATTTGAAGGTGATAATCTATTTGAACATAGATAAAAATAAGTGAAAAAGTTGTGTGTTATACCATTTATGTGGTAATAAATATTGTTCTTTTTCATGATAACATTTAATACAGTCAATTTAATCTAATTCTCACATAACTTCTCTTATATAATTACTATTTCTTACTGTTTTCCCACCTCCGTGAACGCGCCATTTTCTAACCTTGTTAATTTAATGCAAAATACCACTCGGTAAGTAGGTCCAAAATAAAAAAATAATTAAAAAAACTCTAACATTGAAATCTGCACTTTTTTGGAGAATGACCCAAATACAAGTATCAACAGAAAGTAGTTTACTGTTTACTAATTAGCTGCACTGTGATGCCAATATCACAACAAAACTATCGTTATTAAATAAAGTTTACAACTTCTGTTCTGAGATACGAGCCGTTGATTTCGTCGACCACGCATCTGTCCCTTATTTTGATTTCAGATAACTGGCAACCCTGCCATATGGGCACACAAATTCCAAATGAAACGATTAAAATGAACCATAGATTCATGAACCTTACCCAAATCATGCATAAACAATTTTATTATAACGATTGATAATTAAAAAAAAAACTAAAAACCTGGTCTCGAGGTGCATTTCATGATCAAAGTGTGCCACCCGGGGAAAAAAAGACCTCAGATTAGAGTTCCCTAACCCAAAAAACCCCGCATAGTGTTTTTCGTCCAAATAATTCCATATTTTCCCATTAAGGCTTTGCCCGCGAAACTTGTAAGCTGTAAAGAACATATTAATTAATTTGAACATTTTGATTAAAAGGTTGAATTTACTGATTATTTTACATAATCTACAAAATTTTGAGATACATAATTTACTGAAATATAAATTTTAATACTTCTCTAATTTTCAAAGTCTTGTTTCATTTATTTCCAAAGCCTTATGTAAAGACTACCAACAATACACTGTTGTCAAGTGAACTGTGGTTTGGATTTGATAATTCTGTGTAAAAAGGGATTAAGTATTCTCGAAAACATTTGATTTTTGGCATTTAAAATCAATTTTTTTCAAAATCCTTTCTTAGTGATCACCTACATTATCAAACGAAGGTATTGTCAAAATTCCAAGTCTCTACCTATTATAGTTTAGGCTCTAGGTTGATTCTCTGTCTCTCTACCCTGGAAATAGAGAAAACAATACGAGGTGTGGTAGTATGTTTTGGGGAGAGAAGTATGAAAGTTATATTGCATTTCTGTTTAATTTCATCCCCAAAACGGTTTTATGGTAACATGAGAGTAAGAAATAAAAATTCTCTGCCACGATAATACAATTTTATGTTACCGGAATTTCTGTTTCTTCTTATTTGAACCCCAACCAGGCTTGCTGTGTACTGTACAAGCAATGGGATGCAAAATTCTACATCCTCTATGAGCCATAAAAAGCTATATCAAGCGTTTCCTGAGGGAAAAGTTTGAGTGTGATAAGTCGTTCTTCCTATTTCAACTTCTAAATACCTATATAATGACCTATAATTTAAAATCGAAAGTCCTTCATAAGATAAAATCCAATTACAAAATAAAAAACCCGGGCGACGCCGGGCCTTATATATATAAGAGACTTTGTCCTGACTAACTGATTAAGTATACTCAAAAACATTTGATTTTTGGCATTTAAAATAAAAAAATTTCAAAATCCTTTCTTAGTGAGCACCTACATTATGAAACGAAGGTACTGTCAAAATTCCAAGTCTCTACCTATTATAGTTTGGGCTCTATGTTGATTCTCTGTCAAGTCAGTCAGTCAGTCATTCAGTCAGGACAAAACCTCTTATATATAAGGGATAGATATATCAGGGGCGTGTCCAAGATTTTTTCGGGAGGGGCTGTTAATTGTTCATTATTCCGGTACCGATCAACCGATTTTCTCCAAATTCAATAGGTTTCGTCCCATGCACGTTCTAAGTGCGTATACTAAGTTTCATGAATATCTGATATAGTGTAGGTACTCGTCTTATCGCGGGTACAGATACACGGACAGACGGACAAACATTTTCCCGTCCCCCACACAATCTTATAAAGTACTATACTGACACTTAACAAGCCTTTCTCGAAGGGTGAAGTCATACTGTGACATACTGCCAGTGTTCATTGGAAATAAACCTCTTGTAGCCCATGCTTCCGAAAATAGCTTTGGCAAAATATAGCTTTGTATAAATGTCAGTCTTATTCTGTGTGTCTCTTTGAACAAGATGCACCACAAACGAAAACGACATAAACACTTCTTCTTTTGATTTAGTCTACAGGCGAATCATACCACTAAATTATTAAGTGCCAGTATGGTACTTTATGAGATTGTGTGGTGGACGGGAAAATGTCTGCCCGTCTGTCCGTCCGTCCGTCCGTGTGTCTGTACGCGCGATAACTCAAATACGCTTGATCGAATTTTAATGAAACTTGTTACATACGTTTATAATGTCCATGGAAAGAACCCTATTGATATTGGACCAAATCGGTTGACCGGTACCGGAGTAAAACCCAATTTAGAGTCTATTTTAAAAGCGCCATAACTCAAATACGCTATATCGGATTTTCATAAAACTTGGTATACACATTTTTAATGTCTATGGGATACGTCTGTTGATATTGGACCAAATCGGTTGTCCGGTACCGGAATAATGCCCAATTTAGTGCCTTTTTATGGTATTATATAGCAAAAGGTGCGTTAACTCAAATACGCTTTATCGGATTTTCATGAAAATTGGTATATGCATTTATAATGTCCGTGGCAAGAAACCTACTTATTTTGGGCCAATTCGGTTGACCGGTACCAGAGTAACAACTAATTAAAGGTCACATTTTTTTAAAAAATCATGTCTGTTCAACAATGTCGCATTTTTAATCATTTGGGGGCTTTGTCTGCAGTGCAGTCAGATGTTTGTTTACTTAGCTGATGTAGTTGAAAATGAATACTGTTATATACAGAAGGTAGGCCTACATTACTGTGAAATTATTAGCGGAGTTATATGCCACTGAATTTTGTGAAATGTTGACATATTTTAAGAATTTCAAGTTGTAATACATTTAGATTTGATAAATAACACTATTCCTTCACATAAGCTTATCAAACTACATCGTCAAATTGACTGGGTTAACCGAATGGTAACGTCTTGGATTCAACGAAAGCATACTGGCACTGGCACTTTGTTGATTTTATTATATTAGAACTTTGTGTAAAAATATTATATTTTCATAATTAAAGACCTAGATGGGCTAATGCTTCTTAGAAATAATAATTGAACAAAATGGAGCAAAAATTAATCAATACGACACCAAATCATGAGTGGGAGGTGCACCATTGGAGAATATAAAATAATTACGTTAATATAATAAAATCAGGTAAACTGATGTAACAAAGTGCCAGTATGTTTTTGTTTAATCAATTATGATATGCAGTATACAAAAAAAAAAAAAAAAAAAAGTCGAATTGGCCGGTTTCGGGATTTGAACCAAAGAATTCCAGAATGTGAGGCTAAGACGTTACCATTTCGGCCGCCTGGGCCAGTTTAACGGTCTAGTTGGATAAGCGCATGTAAAACAATAGTGTTTGTTGTGATAGCTAACTGTATTTTAATTTCCAAAGCCTTATAAGATCACAGTAAAACAATTGATTATGTTGTCATGATAACTGATTTGCAATTCATAAATTCTTTCGAATGCGTATATTACCATAAAATAAGCACTAAATTGAGCATTACTCCGAAACAGGTCAACCGATTTTATCAAATATCAATAGACGTCTTCCCATGGACATTATAAATGTGTATACCAAGTTTCATAAAAATCCGGTAAAGCGTATTTGAGTTACCGCGTCTTTAAAATAGACATTAAATTGGGTCTTACTCCGGTACCGGTCTACCGATTTGGTCCAATATCACTAGACGTCTTCCCATGCACATTATAAATGGGTATACAAAGTTTCAGGAAAATCCAATAAAGCATATTTGAGTTATCGCGACTTCTTATATATTAACATAAAAGGCACTAAGTTGGGCATTATTCCGGTACTGGCCAACCTATTTAGTCGAATATCAATAGACGTCTTCGCATGAACATTATAAATGCGTATACGAAGTTATATAAAAATCCGATAAAGCGTATTTCAGTTATTGCACCTTTAAAATAGACACTAAATTGGGTTTTACTCCGGTACCGGTCAACAGATTGGATTCAAATTCAATAGGGTACTTCTCATGGACATCATAAATGCGTATACCAAGTTTCATGGAAATCCGATACAGCGTTATGGCGCCTTTCTAATATAATCTATTAAAATAGGCACTAAATTGGGCATTACTCCGGTACCGGTCAACCGATTTGGTCCATTATCAATAGGGTTCTTCCCATGAACATTATAAATGTATATACCAAGTTTCATTAAAATTCGATTAAGCGTATTTGAGTTATCGCGCGTACAGACACACGGACGGACGGACGGACGGACAGACATTTTCCCTCCCCACACACAATCTCATAAAGTACCATACTGCCACTTAATAAAGATGTACAGAGATTTCAGATGTTCACATAGGAATGGATGTTTATAGTTGAGTCTGAGAGTGTGTTAATAACCTTAGACTTAATAACCTTTAGACCTGGCGAGACGCTGATATGAACTGTGAGAAAGAGGATGGCTCGACTGCTCCGTCTCAAATCTCGTCACATCAGTTTAATGCGTAACTATTCAAGTGCACAGGAATGCAAGAACTCCTACGACGCTATAGTAATAGGCGGAGGTAAGTTCAATTAAAACAAAGGTTTAGCCTATATGTTGTTTTTATTTTGTGGGGGACGGGAAAATGTCTGTCCGTCTTTCCGTGTCTGTACGCGCCATAACTCAAATACGCTTAAACGGTTTTCACGAATCTTGCTGTACGAATTTATAACGTTCATGGGAAGAACCCTATTGATATTGAAGCAAATCGGTTCACCGGTACCGGAGTAATGCCCAATTTAGTGCCTATTTTAATAGATTATATTAGAAAGGCGCCATAACTCAAACACGCTTTATCGAATTTTCATGAAACTTGGTATACGCATTAGTAGTATCAGCCCCTTTTTAAATCCCGCCCTTTGTACCGCGACGCCTCTTCCAGACGCCCTCGACGCGGTCCCAGCAGCCCGGTGTCATTATAGTCGATTAAAGAAAGCGAGATGAGCCCTTTCACCCCATGTTATTTTCGAAGCGTCCCGACGCCTCGTTTAGGAGTTAGGCCCTGAGAACCATTATTCCTGTTACGTAACAGGAACAGGATCTATACTTGTGTTGTTTGATCCAGACTGTCTTGTGACGTCAGAGGACTCATTTCCAGCATTGTAATTGCGCCCCCCTTTCTCCCTGTGCTGTTCCCAAAGCGTCCCGACGCCTTTTTAGGAGTTAGGCCCCTAAGAGTCATTATTCCTGTTACGTAATAGGAAGAGATGGCAGCTTAAGGCATTCGTCAAGCTGTAACAGGGAGAGATGGCAGCTTACGGCGTCGGTCAAGTTGTAAAGTAGTTAGTTGCATTACCGACCTACCGATGACGTCATGGTGGTGGATTCAAAATGGTTGCTAGCGCCATATTCAAAATTAGTAATTGCAAGAGTGTGCTAAGTCGAAATTAATGCAAGAGTGTTCTAAGTCGAATTTTATTTTTCAAACTGGGGTGATACTAGAAATTTCAAAATAACGGAAGCTTCAAAATGACGTAAGCTACAATATGGAGGATAGGGCGGGATGTGTAATTGGATGGTCTTGATACTACTACCCCCTCCTACAATTGTATTATGTAGTTATTATCATTTCTTTCTTTCTTTTCTACTAAAATGAAAATGTAATGATATAGGACGACGATAGATGCATGCTTTTTTTTTTAAAAAACCACCTTGTGCTACTATTGTATTGTATTGTTTAGTTATTATCATCTTTTTCTCTCCTTCTTTCTTTCTTTTCTTTCTAGTGAAATGAAAATGTAAGGAAGCATAAGGATAGGTGTAGGCTTTTTGAAAAACGGCACATTATTATAGGAATAAGAATGTCTCGTTTTTTTAATAAGTAATTACAATGTAATACACTAAGAACAGATCTTGGATATTTATTTAAATATATGTACATAAAAAAAACATAATACTAACACTAAAAAAAAAAAGTGTTCATGTTTGTCCGTTCTAGTCTATCTAAAAGAGCACTGTAATGTTCTACATCATAACCAAACCTTGGTTGTTTATCTCGTCTGTTATACAATCATATACTCCTAAATTTTCCCAAGATAAGGGAACAACTTCTTTGTTCACAAGTTTCGATATATCATTCTGCATTATACAGTACTTTGACATAATGTTTGTGATGATGTTATTTTGTATAGAAAGAAAATTAATATCGTTGCACTTTAAAACAATACGTGTCTTCTCGTACTGAATATAACACTGTTTAAAATTCCTAGACAGTCGTAGTTTAAACTTTTCTTCAATAAACTGGTAAGGTTTAGCGTTACACATATGTTCATATAGTTTTGGTATGTGTAACAAGAAAGAACTCAATAGGTAGGGTGAAAGCACAACACACGCTCCGTAAGAGTTTCCTATTTCAGCACAAGCACTGTAGTTCAATGATGTGTAGAAACCAAAACTTAGATATCTGTCTTTGTTTCGGTTGAGGAAATAAATCCTGCGTGCCAGTATAGAAGGAACGACTCGTCCCCTCTCTACAATCGTGTCGGTGGATGTGTTTAGCGTTTCCTCCAGAAGTTTCTCCAGGTCTATCACCTCCTCCGTAGATAGGGTGGTTTTCCTATAGCTCTCTGTACGAGGATCTCGCCTCGAGGGTTTATTCTGAAAACATACAAAAACACAAACACATTAGAAAATCTATTCAAGATACGTGTATACATGTTATGACAACTTGTTTCTATCAATCAGTTCTATACTTACTTCTCTTGCAAGAGTTTTGCTCCCTTCTCCAATTCCTGGAGCATGCTCCTCAAAAGTGTCGATGGTTGTGTTTAGCGCTTCCTCTAGAAGTTTCTCCAGGTCAATCACCTCCTCCGTAGATGGGGTGTTTTCCCGATACCTCTTACTGCGAGGGTCACGCCTCGAAGGTTTATTCTGAAATCACACAAAAACACAAACACCTTAGAAAATCTATTCACGATACGTGTATACATGTTATGACAACTTGTTTCTATCAATCAGTTCTATACTTACTTCTCTTGTAAGAGTTTTGCTCCCATCTCCATTAGGTGTAGACATCATGATTCCAGGAGCTTGCTCTACAAAAATGTCGATGGCTGTGTTTTGCGCTTCCTCTAGAAGTTTCTCCAGGTCAATCACCTCCTCCGTAGATGGGGTGTTTTCCCGATACCTCTTACTGCGAGGGTCACGCCTCGAAGGTTTATTCTGAAATCATACAAAAAACACAAACACCTTAGAAAATCTATTCACGCTACGTGTATACATGTTATGACAACTTTTTGTATCAATCACTTCTATACTTACTTCTCTTGCAAGAGTTTTGCTCCCTTCTCCAATAGCTGTAGACATCACAATTCCTGGAGCATGCTCCTCAAAAGTGTCGATGGTTGTGTTTAGCGCTTCCTCTAGAAGTTTCTCCAGGTCAATCACCTCCTCCGTAGATGGGGTGTTTTCCCGATACCTCTTACTGCGAGGGTCACGCCTCGAAGGTTTATTCTGAAATCACACAAAAACACAAACACCTTAGAAAATCTATTCATGATACATGTATGCATGTTATAACAACTTCTTTGCATCCACCAGCTCTATACTTACTTTTCTTGCAAAAGTTTGGCTCTCCCTCTCCATTAGGTGTAGACATCACGATTCAACGACTGTACGTTCTATTCTGACGTTACACCACGACCTCGTCTCGTATCATTCTGAAATTAGACAAAAGTAACTGTATTACTATCACGTGATCTAACGGTACTAGCATTAGTAGCAAAACAAGATACCGTTAACAATAATGACTCACGGTGTGAATGTCCGGGAAGACATCTCTGACCTCCTTTCCTTCCGCACAACGATCCCCATGATTTACGGAAGAGGCATACAACTTCTTTGTCGGGAGTTGTTGCTATGTTGAAGAGATTCACAAACTCTTGCATGGTCCATCCTCTGTCCATGTAGTATGCGAACATACATGTATACTGTCCGCAGACAGAGGTTCTCAGTCCTTGCAGTCTCAGAGTATTGTAAGTCCAGTTTATTGAATTTTGAATGATAAACTTTGTTATCCCAGGAATTAGAGGTGGAAGACCAAATGAATCAAAGTAATAAGCAAAATTTTGATTTTTAAAATACACGGCAACCCAATGAGAACCAGGTGAACAATGGGGGTCTAGATTAATGATGTAAGATTTAGGTTTGTTTGTTACTCTAAGGGGTAGGAGATCGCTAGGATAAACTCCTTCAAAACTGTGAACATTACGAAGTGCATGGCTTATTTGAGTGGTATTCATTTCTTAATAATCTGTAGTTACTTTTTTATCTTTACAGATTTCAATACTGTTATCGTATTCCGAATAGAGAATACATGTAATGGCTTGTTTTAATTCGGTGTCGAATTTTGCTTCTATTCTAATGTTACCGTTGTTGGGTAAGCTTTTATGACCATGCGAAGCAGAAGCGTCAGGAGTTAGATCATACATTAACATGAAGAACCCTTTTATATACATGTCGTGAGTGATTTGCATACCGCTATTGCTGTGATGGATCCCTGAACCTTTAAATAGAGTATCATAAGCTAGTGTTGTAGTCTTTTCATGATCTGTAGAAATGTTTAACCCTTCTGAAGGAATCTGTTGACCATTTATATACATGGCAAAAGAATTCAAGGCAAAATGATGAACCTCGTAGGGATTGGAATCCACGGAGCCTGAGAAAGCTGAATTTTTCACCATCGAAAAGAGGAGTCTTTTGGGTAGAGTACCAATGTAAGCATTATCGATAGAAATCGATCTAGATCCGGAGCTAAACGTGAATGTTTTCAAATCCACTCTCGTGATGGGATAGTGGGCATTATGACCTTTTTCCAATGTTTTAACATGTGCTAACAGAATACTGGGTGAAGCTTTGATTTTCTTCACATACAGACCTACATCAAGGAACTTAAAGAAAACTTTAGAGTCTTTGTCTATACCTAAAAGATAAAACTCTCTCTTAGATTTTGTAAGACGTATCTGCATGTTTACGCCTGGCAACAAAAGTTTCGAAAGATTGAAAATATCACCATGTAGTTTACCAATCATGACTATTGTTTTCGATTTCTTAGACTTTTCATATCTTTCAAGCCAACCGGTGTTTTTATCATTTGCTCCTAATGTTCCGTTTAGTGCAAGTTCTTTAGGATCTGTCAAACCTTCGATAGCTTTATCTAGATACCAAAACGAGTTAGTCAAATGAGTATTAGAGGCATCCTTTCCATATGCAAACAATGTTTCAAAATACGACCTGTAATTATACAAGCCTTCAGAGGAGGTGATTGACGTTCCATTTAAAGAAACGCTGCACTGCTCAAAGAGCAAATGAAGTAGGTTGTTTACTCCGGTAACCTTATCGGTATCTGTTAACTCTGTTCCGTCGTTTTTAACGAATTGTCCTTTCACCATGACCTGTACGTTTAAATCGAGATAGTGTTCGTTATCTGCAGGAACTATGATTTCGAGAACATTTTGATCGACAGGCGTAATGGGTTTGCATAATGTAGTAACATTCCCCAACACGGCTCCCTGAATAGGAGCCTTATCGAAGACGTCGAACTCTGACTTTGTTAGCGCAAGCATCTCGACACTACTGACAACTTTCTTCTCTTTACACTGCTAAATATATCTCTTATTTCAGTTTTCGTCTTCGTTTTCGATGAACGTTTCCTTTTTCTACCCTTACCCTGCATTTTGTTCACGAGTTTCCTAGTTGACTCGTTTACTCTGTTTGCGACAATGTCTTTTACTTTTTCACCTTCCTTCTTAGATGCTATATCTGATAAGATATTTGCACCGGCCGAGAGACTTTCACGACCAATGGCTTTAGCACCCGAAAAGAGAACAGGTTTTATCATTCTAAACAGTCCACCCAGGAAACTACCTAGACCTCCACCCTGTTGAACATAGGGGCTACCTGTGTAGAAAGGCCCTAGATTGTTAAGACGCCCTCCCGACTGATTGACGTAGTAAGCGGTGAGCGGATCCATCGCAACTGAGTCAGAAACTAGATTGTTTTCTCTTTTTAAAATGTAAAACAAGCGTAGTAGGTTTAGTGCTATCTACTAATTTAGCTAGATCACCCAATTTTGTTGTCAACTCTATACCTATCACCTGAAATTCTGTACTTTCAACGGGATGGTAGTAAACTAGTGGAAACGAATGGTACAGCTGTGGAAAATGAATAATTCTAAGAAGTTTCACGTACGAATCTCCTACAAGTTGTGGTTTCATTATATTACAATATATAAATACAAGTTCTTTCTTTGTAGTGCATGTTGTTAGATTGGTTTTTGCACCTTCCTTGTCTGATAAAATTCCTTGAGAATAACTAATTTCACATAATCCCACCTCCCACTGATCCCTCTCTAATTTTATGGCTTGTGCTAGTTGCACTTGAAAACTAGCTAGAGTATTGGTAGGAAATGTTTTGTACGACGCATCACTGAGTAGAGTAATATAAAAATCTTCGTTCATCATACTAAGTCTTTATCTTTAACCCAAGAATCAAAGTCCTGACCATAACCTCTCCACCGCACGAGATGTTCTTTACTGCCTCTTACCGTACGTGTACGTAGAATTTTATCTATTTTGTAAGCAGTGTCCTTGTTTATAGTTACAGGCGTGAGTTCATAACTATAAAACTGACCCGCAATAGGAGTGTTTCTAAGATCTTCGAGTTCGTATACAGGTTGAGGCGAATGTTTGATTACTTTAACGATTCTGAATATTTCAGTGGAATAGTTTTGTTCGAATCCCTTATCGAATTTCATCTTCTCTTTACCTATTCTAACAGTCTGCCCCACATTGAATCGTACATGTCTTGGTTTCACACGATGCTGTTTGTTTCTCATACGCTTCCATATTTTCAGGACATCCTTATCGGTTACCTTACTAGGAGCCATTCCTGTAGTGGCATGTACAGAATCGTTGTATCCTGCCAAAAATCTATCCAACACGTCTAAATATTTGTAACTGTTCTTGAAAGTAAAATATTTGTACATTTTAGTTTTTAACGTGCGATTGAAGCGTTCAACTATCGAACATTTAACATCAGGGTTGTTGGAAACGCGATACTCTATGTTCTCTTTCTTTAAAAAGTCTTGAAACGTTTTATTTAGAAACTCTTTACCCTTATCTGTTCTCACTACTATAGGATTTCTATTAGATTTCTCCAACACGGACTCGAATGCTTTTTTCACCTCGGTACCTGTCTTAGATTTTAGAGGTACAACCCAGGCGTATTTGGAAAACACGTCAATAGCTACAAGTAAATAGCGTATGTTATCATTATGTTTCGAAATGTTTTGCACATCGGCTAGATCAAGTTCAAACATGTCGTAAATGTTGTTTACCGTATAAGGATTTCTTGGAAACTTTCTCCTAATAGGTTTATGTAAACTGTAAACATCTTGTGCAATCAACCATTCCTCTATATTCTTATCTGTAACGGTACTTGCTTGGGAAAGTTTGCCTAGAGTGGAAAAACCCGTAGGTTCTCCAGGATTGTAATAGAGGTCATGTAATCTGTTCATCTTCTCTGATTATAAGAACTCCACCTTTTCGCTGGAAATAATTTAGAAATGACTAGTTTATATTTATTGGTTCTAGAGGTTTTAAGCTCGTTATTGTGAAGATGTCCACCAGTCGATATTAAAATGTCTTTGTATATGTCAAGGTCTTCCTCACTTACTTGTTTCAAGTCTACTTTCTTTCTAGTAAGAAGTTCCCATAGACCTACAGTTGTGTTGTACTTCTTATTGTTAATAATTAAAGCGTTGTGTTCTATCTGTATTTTAGAATTACCTATCATATACTCCCCCGATTCTTTATCCTTATAGATTCCAAACTCAGTATCTACAATCTTGGGGGAATTTACATAAGCTGACAAGTATTTACCCGCAGGATCTCCTATAACATTAGGATTTACATCTACGGGCTCAGGTGCCGGAGGTATCTCGAGTGTTGAAGATTTCTCTGGTGAATCATCTCTTTTACTAGATTCTTCTAATATTCTTTTCTGTCTCTTCTCGGAGATAGGATCTTGTTTTTCACGTATTTTAATCCACTCTTTGTAAGGATCTCTAGAAACTGAAGCGTTTGAATCATCAGCACCACGTTTTAAACGTTTGTACTCTTTTATGCTGAGTAACATCATTTTCTGTAACATTACGTTAAAGAACTGATTCCAGACAATACAGCAGACAAGAGAGGAATTAGAAATCCTCCTTTCTGAACTAAAGTTTTCTTTTTCTTAGACAGAGAAACTTTTCTATCGACAAGATTTCTCAAAGATTCTTTATGTTTGTTCAATTTACGTTTAGAACACGAATGAATTTTACATTGACCGTTCAATACGTTCAGAGCACACTCTATTATAGCAAGTATCAACTCTTTGTTACCTCTCTTTAGAATAAAAAATTCTCAAGTCGGGCGAAGCCTTTTTAAGAACTTGTAAGGTATGGTAATGGGATTTTATCCGTTTCATGCTTTACAGGCACGTACACCTTTGTAACTTCTGACGGAAAGATTTTAGTTCGGAATCTAATCAAATCGTTAGTTCTCTGACAAAAGTCTATTAACATGTAACCGTGAGCCTTCTTCGTAGCGTTTTGAAAAGCTTTGTAAAACGCTCTCCAATTTTCAGGGTACACTTGTCTAGCTAGAAAAGTAATCTGATTTTTATCTCTCAAGTTTCTAAACAAGACCATGTACTTTGTATTGAGAGAAATATCTCTACTGTGGGAAGATTGATGAAAAAGGTTCTGAGTGATTAAAATTACAGATATGTTACGGTGATGACAACCTTTTGTGAATATCGAAGACACCTCGTTAGAGTAAGCTTTGTCAAGTAAATCGTCTAAGATTATTAAAACAGGTTTACTACAATCTTGTTTCTCTTCAAAGTTTGGAAGACCTTTATGATATGTCACGGAGGTATTGAATTTGCTAGACGGAGGAATGGCATTAGTTTCACCGAAACACCACAAAATTCTGCTGTAATTACTTACGTTTGATAGATGATTCAAGTTGTTGATCAGTTTTATAGTGAAAGTAGTCTTACCACAAAAACTAGGACCTGAGACAATTAAAGTGAAAGGGTGTTCAAACTTTACGACAACCATAACAGTTTCTTATCATAGGCATGGGTCCATCCCAGCAGTCGTGATCAGGATAATGTTTATCACATCTAAGACACTCTTTAACTATTGCACTACGTTGAACATTTTGAGGGAGTTTATCGTACACTAGATAAATACTTTTAGCTGCACAAGAAGCTAAAAATTCCGGGGATAACTCAGCCAATTCTTCTCGAGTATGATGAATAAGGGTTCTGTGGATCAACAACTTCTTCACTCCTAAACACTCCAGAGACGAGGTCGAGTCCATACTGACACGATACTTTCTCCTCGTCTTTATTTATACCCGTAAGGGTGGGAGTCGAACCCACCGCGAACTCTGTATCTCTTGCTGAAACAGAGACGGTATTTCTTATCTTCAGGCTCCGAGACTATGCTCGGACCAGCCTTTCTCTATATTTTCTTTTCGGTTCTCACAGAGACAGTAGCACTGTGATCACCGTTCAAAACCATGTTCTTAATAGTTTCGAAATTCACAATCTGTAAAGCCTTGTAATTTAAGGTAATACCTCTAACTTTACAGACAGCTTTTGAGGTGTTTTCGGATGGAACAAGTACCTTGTAACCGTAGTTCTTTGGACCTCCGGTAGCAAATTCAGAAATGTATGCGTCTGGCCCATCGTCAGTAAGTTCATCAGTCATGTCTCCTAAATAATCACCTATGGGTACTCTGTATTTGTCATTAGGTGTCTGCGTGTAAATCACGCTGTCAGTGTCACAGTACAGAGCTCTACGCTGCAACTGATCAAGGTAGGAATAGAGTTCCATTCTACCTCCTGTTGTCACATAGGCCCCATGAACCACACTGGTGTGAGGAAGAGTAACCTGTTCCTCTTCGATAGGGATCCACGAAATCCACACGACTTCATCGTTTGGAAGTAGGAGTCTTCTAATTTCTATCCCCGGTGTCGTGAGGAACCTGTACAATTATAGAGGGTCTTTAACAAGTTTTGTCTTGCATCTGTCAGGATTCTCAACGAGCTTCCCCCAGAAGGAATTCAGACATAACTTGCTAATAGTCCTCTTTCCAGCGTTCTTTTCGATTTGTGTGGGGTCTAACTGAATGCCTTCGTGTTCGAAAAACAAATCGATATATTTCTTTTTTTCTGTCTCTGATGTCACCCAAGTGGGGTATCCGCTGGACTCTGTTTTTATTTTCAGGAACAGGTTAATATAGTCCACGAACAAACCACCCTCACGGGTTTCACGAGAGTACATTGTAGTTTTGTACTCTAGAAATTCGTGGACTTTCATAACGGAATAGCCTTTCTGAACAGCTAATCTCACCTCGTCCACAATCCAGGTACCGGTGAGAACCCGCTCTTCCTCATTAATGTGTGTGCAGGTCCCTTGCTTCAAAGCAGTAGCGCAGGAACGGCAAAGGGGAAACAAGAGCTTACCACCCCACCTGAAAGGCAAAACTGGATGGTAGAGCTTTTGCGGAGGAAGGACTGTGCATTTGATAATACCTTCTTTGGTCATCATGAGATTGACATCCGCACACTGATCCCCCACGTAAACAGTGGGATGTCCTACAGGAAATTTATTGTATTTGCAGACATAAGGGTATAACGACATAATGTCTGCGTACAGGATTTTTTCGGATTGTTTCTCGTCCACCTTGTGGAAAAGGCACATGGCTTCTGTTCGCCCTCCGTAGACCGAGTCTCTCATGACCAGAGGAGCATCGCCTATCAAAGGGTCATCTTTCAGCGCTGGGAATTTCTCGAGTACGAGATCAAATTTACACTCCCACATGGCGTGAACAGTATACCCAGATGATCTGATCTTCTCCAATCTAGTCATGTTGTTCTCATATCTCTCGGCAAGGGATTCGGAAGAATCCATCATGGGTACGTCTCTGTTTGGTCTACAGAGACATCCGTGATAATAACAACCGAGAAATTCAAAAGCCTCTCGTGTTTCTTCACAGAAACCGTCTACTTTCCATTGAGGGAATTCGGGTAGGCGAACTTCTCTTCCGTTACCCGCATGACGGATGATTATGTTCCTCTCCTTGGCTTCGTGGATAAGCCACATGAGGGATTTCTTAGAGTGCCTGTCTGCTTTACGATAGCCGCAGGGAGGAACCAGACCTATGGTTTTGGGTTTGAGAAAAGTTTTACGAAAGATTTTGTTACAGGCCGACGCAATAGTAATGGCCTCTGCAAAAATGTCTATCTTGGCTATTTCCCAAAAGAGGGATTTGAAGAGAGTGCAGGCTTCTCTGAACACTGTAACGTCGGCCCGGCAATACTTTTCCAATTCTTTTTTGTTGTCAAACTCCTCGTTTTCGACAGACTTATGCCAATCTAGAAAAACTTCTCGGTCTTTCTCAGACATGGTGTCAAGTCCGTAAAACGATTTGTCAGGATGCGGACCAACGTAATTGAGGTTTTGACTGGTATTGAAAAAATGCGGGTAATAACCTTTGGCAATATCGGTTAAGCCGAATTTCTTGGGGAAACTTCGCAGAGGAAGTGGGATGAAGTTTAAACTGTCTAGAAAGACGAAATGTTCAAACTTCATGCACAAGATTTTGCATCCAGACATGACCAAGTCGGGAGTCCACTTTTCTCTAATAGCGAAGTCGAGAATAAACTGCAGGTCGTAAGCTCTTGCGTTGTGTGCAATGATGATGAGCTTTTTGAACTGGGGTCTGTGTATTCTCAGATAATCCATGAAACTACGGATAGGATCTTCCCAAATTGAATGAAAACGTGGTCCGCAATTTGTACAATAGGCGTCTTTAGACGACTCACAATTAGAACAAGACTGTTGGGCACACAGTAAATTAGGGACATGAAGAAAAGTATTGCCTTTCACTAGCGTGTTCTGAGTTTACTCTATATCGTAATAGATGTATAAAATCTTGTCAGAACGATCAGTGCTTTTCAAGGGACTCATGTAACATTCGTGTCCAGTGTCAGGCTCATAAGACTTACAATTACTGCAGTAAGTTTTAAAACATACATGCTTCTGCCGGTACGCTTTAAACTTACCGCAATCTTTACAACTCTGTAGAGCCATACATACACTGCGTCCCTCGATGAGGTTACGTTTGTGATTATCTAAGCATGCTTTTCCACGGAAAAGTCTCCTACATACATCACAAATCATAGACTTCACGTTTTCGGGACATGGTGGAGTAGATCTACAGGAAAAGCAAACGTGCTCACAACAATGCTGCGCACCACGTTCGAAACCTCTAATACACTCTTCACAGAAGTAGCGCTGAGCCATAGCTCCTTTTATATTAACAATAGTATGGTAATGATGTTCGTCTGGGTCGTATACAAGGTATAGTCTTTGTTTGTCTTGTCCGTTGTTTCCGTCAAATATCACTCTATCGAGATTAAAGCCCTCGTAAACCACTAGCCTATATTTATTCTGAAAATGCTTTTGAAATGCCTGAAGCTCCGGGATTCCTCCACCGTTCGAGAGATCTACACCAGATTCTCTCAAAAGCGCTTCAACTTTTGCTTTGATTTTCTTATTGCTCATATCCCTCATCATGTACTTAGAATAGTCAGGGTCGTGCTCCACTTTAGCAACTGCCATCACAATAGCGAATGCAAGACACTTTAGCGCTGCTTTAATAAAAACAACGCTTTTTTTCAAAAGGGCAAGTGCGCTAGTCGTACGAGCCCTCGTGGGTACTCCTTTACCGTTACCGTTAGGCATGTGAACAATGTCCACAACCAAACGTAAACGATCAGTAGCGTTGAAGCGCTCGTTCGACTGACACACTTTCTGAACAACGCTAGCTATCACCTCCATGTTAATCTGATCTTTTCTCCTATAAGAGATACCGATAGGTTTGTCGATATTGTTAACCTCATTAAAAATACTGACACCAACCATATCGTGATCCCTAGCATCTACTAAAGCATGGTCTATTACATCTTGCAAACATGCTTCAAAATAGTTAGCTCTAGAATTTTCACCTGGTTCTCTAAGGCTGACAACCAGTTGCAGGCCAACAGCACCGAACCGTGGATAGTCTTTACGACTAGATTCCAGAATCGTGAATGATGTGGGGGCTGCCCTTTCATTCACGTCCGTACTATCTGGTACGTTGTCTGAACCTAGTTCGTTTACACCCGCATTATCGGGTTCAGCTTCATCTTGAGAAGTGGTACCTATATTGTTTCCAGATTCCTCGGATAATGTACCAGTATTACAAACAGGCAAACTCGAAGTTTCTATTTCATCATCATCAGATTCCGAGAGAGTTATAATCTCAATATCTCTTCCGGAATCAGCTAATGGTACAGTATCATTCTCGTTTTCAGCTTTAATACTTATACATCTTACGGAATCTAGAGACTTTATTGATTCCCTTTCTCCTTCAGAATCTGACGTAATATCAATATAATTAGAAGACATTTTGTATGCAAACTGTACTTACTCACTGTTATTCAGCTGTTTAGGACACCTTATGAGAGATTCTGAAAAAAAGAGAGAACATAAGAATTATTATTATTATTATTATTA
The DNA here is from genome assembly GCA_964059195.1 of Ectobius pallidus. Lineage (NCBI taxonomy): Eukaryota > Metazoa > Arthropoda > Insecta > Blattodea > Ectobiidae > Ectobius > Ectobius pallidus. The sequence goes on from CAXKWD010000006.1 coordinate 9,680,413, forward strand.
TTATTATTATTATTTAAACAAAAAGGAATATTGTCTTGTATTGAACAGAAAACATGATTAAAAGTTTGTAGACTTACATGCTTTTTCTCTTACAGCTCGCACCGTTCAGTATTTCACTCCACGTCAGATGAGGTATGGTGACAAACTGTGAACAAATAAACCATTCAGTTTATTATATAGGGAAACGGTGTAACTGTATAACTGTGAAAGTTATTATGTTTCTAAAATTATGTCTCAGCGTAATTGTATTAACAGTAAACTGAAAATGGGTTGTCAAGCAAGAACGGCGTCCTCATGAAAATCTTGTTAAGGTCTTCCGATCATGTCTGAACAAGCTTGAAACTATAACGTAATTGCGGTCAGTAATCATCCTTTATGAAATCCGGTTCCCCACCTAATTCTTATGTCAGTAAGCAGAATAATATTCACATGAGATCCTGTTCCAAAATAGCATTAACATATGAAAACAAATGATGTAAATAAAATAAATGAAGTTATATTTACCAGCTTGAATCGAAACCAAGACCTGAAGTTAGTGATGTTAACGGTAGGAACACTATCATGCTGTGATATTCAATTTTAAAATAAAATAAAATAAAATGTAACACTGAGTTTAATAAAAAAAAGCACAAAATATATTAAAAGAAATTTATACAATAGTTAAAACAATGATAGCAGTATGAAAGCTTACCTATGATACAGACGATGATGCACTAACACTTTGAAGCACTTGTAGAAACAAACACACACGCACGCAACTACACAAAACACAGTTGTGAATTATCTTCGGTATATGTGATCAACTGCTAGAAACATTTCTCTTATATAGTCTGAAGACCATGACGTGTTGATTATGAATTACCGACAGCGTCCCGGATACCCCTCGAGCAGATCCGCATAACGGTTTCAAAACGGGACTGCCTAGCAGTTTATTTAGATATCGAGTAATGGGTTTCCCCTCCTCCTTTGATCATATACAAGTTTCCTGTTAAGACACGTTTCTACAATTCCGGATATAACTGTTTAGATATTTTTGGTTTCAGTTTTAGTTCCTTGATGCGTATGATGAATAAGAATTACCTTTAGAGGGTCTACATATAGGCTAGCTATTAATTGTTGATGATGAGAGAAGCAGGATGTTATGAGCATCATAATGATGATGATGATGATGAGTTATAACTGTTTAGATATTTTTGGTTTCAGTTCCGTGTTACCTGCAATGAATAAGAATTACCGTTAGCTTGCCTACATATTGGCTAGCTATTAATGAATTGTATGTATGTACAGACTTATTGTACTATAATAATATTTCTTGTGAAAGTTAAATAAATATATATATATATATCCTAAAAAAAATCACCTGTAGTGCTATTATAATTGCCTTTGCTATACGCTGCTAGATCATAAGATTATTCTACATGTCCATGTATTGAGAACGGTTTCATAAGAAGACCAGTAATTTTATTTCAGACATTTAAAACATTATTTACCGTAGTATTTTAGCTACAACTGTGAAATTTTAAAGATTTAATACTTACATCATAACAGAAATATATATAAATTTTGAGCTAATTCGCATGGTTAGAAAAAAACTTTTCAAATACAATACTAGAGTCCCAGTTATGAATCATCCATACTATAACACACGAATTCTGCAGAGATAATTACGATAACAAAAGTAATGTTCTAACTAATAATTAAGTATTATGTAACATGTGAACCCTAACAGCTACATGTATGAAATTTTAAAGATTTCATTCTAACATCATAATAGGCTTATATTCTAAATTTGAAATAATTCGGGTCATTAGAAAAAAACTTAATGTATAAAATAATTATCGGCAGTTGTGAGTCAACGTCGTTCTAACTGTTTCAACTCTCAGAAGTATGGTACAGCTTGTTATCTTGAAGTGACACATACAGTCAATCAAGGTCCTTCTCGCAATGTTGTATAACGGTTACAGACGTAACATGATGTTATCGCATGATATAAATATTACGACTTCTGGGTTCCTTGCAATATTCCCAATCATCACAAGTTATCTATTTTATAAGTTAAACATACAAAAAAAAAAAGCATATCGCTTACATTTTAACTAGGATGTTCATAATTATCACGAGCTCTTCTATTAGCAAACAATGTCTTTGTTTATAAAAGTTTAAATAATAAACAAAGTAATCGCTGTATTCGTAATATGACCTGCTGATCATTCTGGGCGCTGCATACCTGATGTGAGCTGCCCTACCATACACAGAATTCAGAATTTAAAAAATACCCTTTGTAACCATTAAGGAATTGATTATAATATTTTGGCGTTGCATACATAATGTTAGCGGGCCTACCGTACACAGAATTCAGAATTTTTTAAAGCAGTCAACGCAATCGTAAAAGGAATTGTTTAACAGTTTTTGGCGCAGCATACATAATGCGACTAGGCCTACCATACACAAAATTCAGATTTTAAAAAGTACCCATTGTAATCATAAAGAGAATTCATTATCAGTTTTGGAGCTGCATACATAATGTTACCAGGGCTACCGTACACAGAATTCAGAATAAAAAAAAAACAGTCGCCACATTCGTAAAAGGAATTGTTTAACAGTTTTGGCGCTGTATACATAATGTGAGTCGGCCTACCATACACAGAATTCAGAATTTATAAAGCAGTCGCCGCATTCGTAAAAGGAAATGCTTAACAGTTTTTGGCGCTGCATACAAAATGTGAGCTGGCCTACCATACACAGAATTCAATAAAGTAATAACAGAATAATAAAAGATATCCTCCGTATCCACCATATTGTAGCTTACGCCCTTTTGAAGCTTCCGTTATTTTGAAATTTCTAGTATCACCCCAGTTTGAAAAATAAAATTCGACTTAGAACACTCTTGCATTAATTTCGACTCTTGCAATTACTAATTTTGAATATGGCGCTAGCAACCATTTTGAATCCACCACCATGACGTCATCGGTAGGTCGGTAATGCAACTAACTACTTTACAACTTGACCGACGCCGTAAGCTGCCATCTCTCCCTGTTACAGCTTGACCAATGCCTTAAGCTGCCATCTCTTGCTATTACGTAACAGGAATAATGACTCTTGGGGGCCTAACTCCTAAAAAGGCGTCGGGACGCTTTGGGAACAGCACAGGGAGAAAGGGGGGCGCAATTACAATGCTGGAAATGAGTCCTCTGACGTCACAAGACAGTCTGGATCAAACAACACAAGTATAGATCCTGTTCCTGTTACGTAACAGGAATAATGGTTCTCAGGGTCTAACTCCTAAACGAGGCGTCGGGACGCTTCGAAAATAACATGGGGTGAAAGGGCTCATCTCGCTTTCTTTAATCGACTATAAAGACACCGGGCTGCTGGGACCGCGTCGGGGGCGTCTGGAAGAGGCGTCGCTGTACAAAGGGCGGGATTTAAAAAGGGGCTGATACTACTCGCATTTATAACGCGGGACCAACGTTTGAACACTTGTGTCGTACAAGTCTGCCGCCTGGGATTTGAACCACTGTTTGACAACCATCTCTGCTTCTCTGTCATTCTCTATCATTTATTGAGGTGTAGGAAAATATGGAAATCACAGGGAGCAGTGGGATATGTTTAAACACCTCCATCCATCTTTTTCTACACCTAAAAAGAAAGAAAGATAAAAAGACAGAATGACAGAGAGGCGGAGTTGGTTGTCACGCAGTGGTTCAAATTCTTGGCGGCAGACTTCTACGACACAGGTATTCATAAGTTGGTCCCACGGTATGAAAAATTCCAGTGGCCATTGTGTTGAAAAATAGCTGTTGCAATGCTGTATATGTTGCATGAAATTGTTTATTTATTTCTGTAAACGGCGCCCCTGGGAAAGTTATTTTATGGACGCGCCTCGTAGTTTGTTATTGTAATTCAGCCCAATTACTTTCATTTTGTACTTCTCCCATCACTGATCATTAGGGTTTGGATGTTTATGACATGTCATATTTTTATCCTGAACTCCATTCCCATCGCAAACACAAATTAAACACGAATTGCATCCTCTTTCTCCTAATCAAACCGTTTTTATTACTTCCTCTGCCCGTACCATAGGTACTATAGGTAGAGGAAGTATTGTTTTCGACCCTAAAATTCGAAGTTGAGTTTTTAGCATATATACACGTTTCAAGGCCCCCTGAATCCAAAAATAGTATTTTTGGAAACATGTCTGTGTGTCTGTGTGTATCTGTGTCTGTGTGGAAGTTTGTGAACAGGCTAGCTCCGAAACGGAAAATCGTATGAAAACAAAATTTCGTATTTGGGGCAGGTACCTTCTGAAGATGTGAGAATAAGATTGGCGACAAATTTATCTTATTTTTAAGGGGACTTTACATGAAGAAATTTTCGTTTTTCGCGATTTTCTCGAAAACGGCTCTAACGATTTTCTTTAAAATTTGCACATGTGTTCCTTTTACTGAGAGCTAAAACCTTTATTTGAAACGTTTTTTCGAAAAAATTCTCTGAGGGTAGTTACAAGCCACCCACTGTTCACCCACTATTTGTAGAAATTTTGTCTTGTGTGATGAACAACTGAATAGCGCTCTTTCACGGGCTCTTATTCTACATAACAATGTGAAGTGAGAAAGATGTATTGTTGGCCATGCATAGAGTAAAGAAGTATCTGAGGGAAATATTCGATAAATTTCGGAAATTATTCTTTACGGCGGAAAGTCTGCAGTCACTTGTTCTTTTTTTTTAAGTTTGTTATATAGCCTGCGCTTTTAGTCGCATCATTGAAAGAAGAGGTATTTATAGGATAATTAGCGTAAAATTGTGTCTTGCGATTCTGTAAAAGGATATGTGAATACTGCTAACTTTTATTTGGGCAGAGGAAATTATGTGACTTTCACATCAGATTCTTTTGCGTATAAAGTCATATTTTGGTCATTTATGCGGTCTTGGTCATATTTTGGTCATATTTGTGATTTAACGTGATATTTCAGTTATAAATTCGGTAAAGGAGCACAATTATACAGTGTATGTACTACATGGTCGAGTTAAATTTGAAATGTATTTAATTAATTTAATGTTTTTGCCAAATTAATAGGTAACTTGAATTTTAAAAACAATGCGAATGTTCATATTTTATAGGCACACGCAAGGCATACAAATATTAAGATTATTTGGAGCTGATGAAGCGAGCAAACAGGAGAAAACTCTCTAAAAGTAGAAATTCATTACAAGTAAAATTGAAAATCACCAAAACTGTTAAAAAGTGATTATCTGAATAAATTCTTGGGATGTGAGAATTTAGTGTCTTTAAACGTTTTAAATTGGGACATTTATTTTTTGAAAATACATTATTTTATCAGGTTATATTTAGAATTTTTGGGTCATTTTTCGTCATTTTTAAGGGCATATTTTCAGTCATATTTTCCACTTTTTTAGGTCATAAACATCCGAACCTTACTGATCATAAAGTTACCCACACAGAAGTTCCTGGACAAATTTGCAGTAATTTTAGTTGCATCTGTCCCTTTCTTGCTCAAAATTCTTCGATCCCTTACGATAAGCTTACTTAATGGAGGAACAACACGAAAACTGAGAAGATAATAAAGATAACTCTATTTCATAGGTCATAATGGACTCGTGGCAGCGGCCTATTTGCAGAAGGCTGGATTCGAGACGTGTGTACTGGAAAGAAGACATGTGATAGGTGGAGCAGCAGTGACTGAAGAGATTGTGCCGGGCTTCAAGTTCTCAAGGGCCTCCTATGTCCTTAGCCTCCTGCGTCCTTACATTTACAAGGATCTGGAATTACAGGTACTCTATAAGTCACTATTTCCTTATGAAAAGACTAGCATGTGCCCGCGGCTTCGCCCGAAATAATTATTTAAAAAAATTAAAAATTAAGTGCATCGCCCTAATAGTTAAATCATAATATTTATTAACACCTAAATCACGTGAATTACATACCACGATTAGATAGCGTCGCCTGATAAAAGTGACCTCAGATTCGAGTTCCTTGGTCCAGAAAACCCCTGTATAGTGAGTTTCGTCCAAATCGAACGATGTTTGACCATATTTAGGCCTATACTGATTATCCCTCTTCCGTGTAGGTTGAAAATTTCATATGTCTACATATGGCATTCTAAACAAATGAATCGTCCAGGATGGACTTGCAAAATCAAGCGATCGCCCGCGATAATTATTTCAACAATTAAAAATTAAGAGCATAATAGTTAAATCATTATATTTATTAACACCTAAATCACGTGGACTACATACCACGATTAGATAGCGTCGCCTGATAAAAGTGACCTCAGATTCGAGTTCCTTGGCCCAGAAAACCCCCGTATAGTGAGTTTCGTCCAAATCGAACGACATTTGACCATGTTTAGGCCTATATTGATTATCCCTCTTCCGTGTAGGTTGAAAATTTCATGTCTACGGGCCTTGACATTCAAAATAAATGAATCGTCCAGGGCGGGCTTACGAAATGAAGCGCGTCTTTTATTTCCAAATCATGACAAAAGTAGACAAAGCCTTCTGCAATTGAAATGTATTACTGAAAACAAATGCTTCGAAAACGCAAAAAATTGACGTTTTCTGCCCATTTTTAACTCATAATTCGCGAAAGAAAGCTAAAACTAAAATTCCGGCTTCGAGGTGCATTTTCCGACCCTTCAGTCCATCTATGTTAAAAATTTCAGATCTCTGCATTCAGTAGATTTCGCTGGGCATCGCGGACAGACAGACAGACAGACACTTCCTTTTATATATATATATATATATATATATATATATATATATATATAAATATATAAGAGAAATTAATATCATCAGCCTTGATCAGCTATGATAAACGGTGTTTTTTTTAATCTAAATAAATGGTTATAATTGCCTTTGTAATTGCCGTCGACCCACGCCATAATCATCGTCATCACCATCATAATCTGCTTAACGTGACAGAAGACATACGACTAGCTTTAGATGTGACTGTGTTATTACTACTGTATATTATATTACGTCGCAATAATAAAGATCCCTTTAGGCAGGCCTACAGGCTCAGGTAGATTTCGAAGTGCGTTTGGTTTAATTTATTGTCACTGCGCAGCACTCTTCTTCTTTAGTCTTGGCATGACAAACCCGCAATAATAACTGCAAAAAAGAGGAAAGAACACTTTTTCAAACATTCAAATCTCACCTTATGTGAGAACTATCGAAAAAACTAGTTATCGATTTGTAGAGCACTCATCAAGAGCTTATCAACGATACTCCACAAGACGTGGTTTCAAAAATTTCTAATTTCCACCCCCCCCCCAACTCGTACCCCCGAAGCCCCCGAATCGTTGGTCTCACTGTGAACTCCATAAGGGGTTCTCTAATTTATTCAAACAAAGTTTCCCTCTATACTTCATAGGGGCCGAGATATAAATTTTTCAAAATTTCAACCCCCTCCCTCGACTCCCCCTTGGGCCAATTTTGCTCATTAACGAACTTGTCCGAATTATTGGGCCTAGAAATAACGTAATAAAATTTGGTTCAAATATCTTCAAAATTACGACCGCTTAGTTTGAAGGGAAGGAAGCTCCTAGGTGCTTTAGCGAGCGTAATATAGAAAAGACACTGAAGTTTGTATTTTCCAATTAAGATTCTTGTCCATAACAACGCAAAGGTTTTTTTTTTTTTTTTTAAACTTGTGATAGAACTGATGCTTTACAATTACAGGTATCCAGGTGGCAAAATATTGGTTGTCGTCCAATTATGATTGCCCGCGACTTTTTTGCATTTAGAGTTTGGTCAAACTTTTTTGTCCACGTAGACATAGTTACTTAGTCTTTGTTAAGTTTTTCTATTGCTTTGTGTATTGTCTCAGGTCTTGAATGTATGTACAACTGGAAATCAGCATGCAAGTGGTACTTATAATGTCTTAGGGATTTAGAAATGTCGTTTATCATAGATAGAAAACCCAATACAGAACCTTGGGGCACTCCTCTCTGAACTGGCCGCCATTTTCCTGTTCTAAATTTTATATTTCCTATAACGATATTTGTGGGCCCTAGCAGATTGTATTGTTATATTGAGAGGTTGAAATTTACCACACATTAGGAAGACTGCTTCCAGAAAACTGTGTAATCTACAGGATAACTCATGGAACAGACATGCGAAGGAGTGGAAAATAATGAACCATAAATCCAAATCTAAAAAAAAAAAAAAAAAAAAAAAAAAATGTTACTCAACTTACTGACTTCCGTTGAATTGTAACCATAGCTACATTACACCTGCACACTAAAAAATTACTATTCGGACTGGTTTAACATCAAGGATCGTGGCACACTTTGAGCCTAGCCATATGTCAGAAATTTCAAACTCGTAGATGGTGGGAAGAGAGAAGAGAAATACAAGACACAGCAGTAGTAGGGTTTTATACATGACGTCATTGGAGGAATAAGAGGGGAGGGAGGAATGGGAGGAATAAGGGGGAGGGAGGAATGGGAGTGGAGGGGGAATGCTTACGTCACTTCCGGTCAGCTGATCCTGACGTCACAAGTGGGCGTGGCTATGACGTCAGTGGCGGATTGTATGACGTCACAAGTGGGCGAGGCAATAACCACGTGATTCAAAATGGCGTCCGTTCCGGTTCCTATTTCAAATGGCGGACGAAGCGCGAAATTCAAAATCTGGAAATTTATAATGAAAATGGCGTCCGTTTCCGGGGCGGACGAGGCGCGAAATTCAAAATTTGAGAATTTATAGTAAAAATGACTACGTTTCCGGTTCCTATTTCAAATGGCGTAAGGTGGGAAATTTAAAATTTGTATATTTCTAGATGGCGGGTGATTTGAAAATTGCAAAAGGTGGAAATTGGATATTACAATTGCAAATGGCGGATGGTGGGAAATTTAAAGTTTATATATTTCTAGATGGCGGGTGGTTTGAAAATTGTAAAAGGTGGAAATTGCTTACGTCACAAGTGGAATGGTAGTAATGGGAGGAATAGTAGGGGAGGGAGGAATGATTACGTCACAAGTGGAATGAGAGGGGAAGGTGGAATGTTTTACAACATGGCGGCATCGCTTACGTCATCAGAGGAATGCTATGACCTATCTCAACAGTGGAATGTTTTTATGACGTCACGACAGATTTCAACTTTATGTCTTTTTTGCATGGAAGCATTACACTACGGTTTCTCACAACGCATAAATGCAACGTCATATTTCAACATACAAGTTTTCTGTAAGATGATTATTTTTCTAAAACCTAGCGACTTAGCCTAGAGTAAATGTGGTCGGTGCGTAAGGCTGACACCATGTCGACAATCTGGGCCTCCTAATTTATTATTATTGTTATTATCAGACGCAGTTGGAAATGTAGAGAAGCGTTAATTTATTCCTTCAAGTATTTTTATAAATATGGTAGCCATCGTCTTAAAACTATATTTTACCATAAGATGATAATCCTAGCCCAGGGGTTAACTCAGCCTCTGGCTTACAAGTTAAAACAATAGATTTTACTATTAATCTTCAAAGGTGTAAGCCTCATCCTCGGGAATAATATTATATCATACTTCATTATTCAAAGGTGATTTGTAAAGTCAGTGTATACAAATTTTTTCTCAATATAGAACTGTGGTAGGATTGTTTCATTGTACGTGACAGAATTGATGCATATGCTCTCGTTATCTGCAACAGTCATATGAGGCTGTAGTAACCTTGAACGCACATCTCACATCTCCATTCATTACGACTTATCTCTCGTATGCTGACATAATCAAAATTCGACCTGCACGTGTTAAAATAATCTCTTTAAACAGCAGTACCTTTAAATTTTAAATCCTAAACATAGCCTATGTCTTGTGTATTACATATTAAATTAGCATTATTAGTCAACGTTATTTTTATTGCGATATACGAGGGTCGTGCAAAAAGTAAGTTTCCCTGTTTTGTTAAACAGGGGAAAATTTTTGTGGGACTCTCATATTTTGAGGGATTTTTATTACATATGTAGTGGCAACACTGAACCTGTTACCATTTCTTTACAACAATTAGTTTGGCATCAGTAGCTTCTTAAGCATGGAGACACCCTTACTCTATCACTCCGCCATCGAATTGTGTTCTGTGATCCGTTTTCTCCATGCTAAAGGCAAAAATCCAACTGAAATCCACCGAGAAATTGTTTCTGTGTATGGCGCGGGTGCGATGAGCATCAAAATGGTGCAAAAATGGTGTTCTGCTTTCGCAGAGGGCTGTCAGAATGTTTGTGATGAACCGCACTCCGATCGTCCTTCAACCGCCACTGAGGGGGACGGTGTGCAGTGCGGTTCAGAGACTGTTGAACATGATAGAAGCCTCACCCTCGATGGTATTGTTGCTGCCTTACCTCCCCACATTGAAATCAGTCGCAGGTCAGTGGCTAACATCTTAAAAAAGAATTTGGGAATGACAAAAGTGTGTGCACATTGGGTCCCCAGCGAGAAAGACAGTTGAGCTGCTTGAAAATTTAAATTGGGACATTCTGCCACATCCACCTACTCCACAGACCTTGCCCCAAGTGACTACTACCTGTTTCCGAAGTTGAAAGTTCACCTGGGTGGATAGCACTTCCACAACGATGACGAATTTAAGATGGAAGTCAACCAATTTCTGAAGGAGGTGGCGCAAGCGGAGTATGAGGCTGGAATGAAAATGCTTGTACCACGGTTAGAAAAATGCATTGAGAAAAACTCTGACTATGTAGAAAAATAGTTCTTGAGTCAAAGAATCGAAAAATAACATAATTTTTTCGATATTTCCTGTAGGTTTTTTTCTAAAAACAAGGGAAACTTACTTTTTGCACAACCCTCGTATTAAAAACTTATATTGTAATATTCCAACGCTGAATGGTTCTGAGTTCGATTCCCGGTCAGTAAAGACATATGACTTGTATATTATTCAGCTTATAGACACATTGCGGGAAAATGAATATTTTATTTCCGCTAGCATATAATGTTTCAGAAAAGCGCTGATCAGATATTCGCGTTGCGAGATTATATTTCGCATTCGTCGTCGATTTAATGTGTGAATTCGCGAACATGTATTTTCGCAAGGATGAAAAGCGAAATATCTAATTACTGCTGACTTCATCACTTTTAAACTTTACCATATATTTGTCAACTCATGAGGTTAGAATTTATTTTGTCATCAATATCAAATGTATTATTCACAGATGCTATTTTGTATAGAAGGAAATTCCCACACTTTATGCTTACATCTTTACTCATATAATTTATTGCTGATATCGTGGTTAAACGGATACTACAAAGGTTTAAATAACATGGTATGATGCTTTCATATATAAGATGCATTTTTTTACATATCATAAGTTCATTTAGTATTATTTTCTTCAACATGGAGACAACACCATCATCTTGTTCTTCCTCAATCAACATATACGATATATATGGTCACCGAGTGGGGACTGTCTACTCCCCCATCGAGTTCACTCTTGCACATGATGAGCTTGTAGAATTGCACCCCTGCGGGAATTCTTCAAAAGACATGGGGGAAATCAACACGATGGAGAACACCATGTAGAAACCTGTAACGGCATGGTTCATTTCATTACGTGCACTAATCCATCACCAACTGCTATAGCGCAAGTGTGGAGTAGAAAATGTAGATACGGATGCGCATCATTCAACGATCAATTTCAATAGGTATGTACACAAATTTATTATAGTTTCGAAAAATTTTCTTTGTATTATTTTTCATCATTTTTATTATAGCGCACCATCATAATTTTATTTTTATTATTATTTATTCATTTTATTTTCTTCCTTTTTCTTTAAGTTTGCGTTAAGTCAGATTTTTCTAAGACTTATTACATTTCTATGTATTATTATGATTTTTTTTTATCAATTTTAAAATAGTGGTGTATTATAGTTTTTCTTTAAAGACCACCTTTTTAGAATTCTATTTTTCTGTTAAATCGGAATATTCTATGACTTATAAAATTTTCTTTATTTTATTATACTGTCTTATCATAGTTTTTTCTCTTTATCAATAATTTTTTCAGAATTTTATTATCGATTATATTATAGTAGAATGTTTTAGTTTCTTTCTAGTTTGCGTTAGTTTCTTTCTAGTTTGCATTAAATCAGATTTTTCTAAGTTTTACAAAATTTCTTTCTGTTATGTTCTTCCTAAATTTATTATATTGCTTATAAAAGTTCGTTTTCCTTTGTTTCAGATGTTGAAATCCATGATAAGAAATCTGCGAGCAAACATAAACCTGCCTTATTACGATGATGATGTGCTGGAAGAGATGAATTGACTTAGACCAAAGCCGAAAGGTATGTACATAACTTTATTATATTCGGTGTTTTTAATATTTTATATTGTAAACATTTGCAGTTTTAATCCTCGAATTCGAATTCATTACATAATTTCCATCATACTCTGGTCTGGTAAGATAACTGGTCCACATTTCCTTATCAGACTCAATAAATTTTTGATAATACACATTACTTGAAACAAAATTCATCATCATTACGAATATTAATTAATGACTTCAGATGCTGGAATTTATCAGGGAGGATCATATGCCCACGCCCTGCAAATGGCAAGTACTCATTGATACGAATTTCAATCTTGTGGATTTTATTGTAAAACCAACCAGACCCTCGCATTTCACTATCTCGCATCTCAGCCTGAATTTTAGAAATATGACTAGAAACTACTTCGTTCTAAGCAATGCTTCATTTTTTGTCTTAAAATTTCTCAAACAAGAATTTAGCTCTAGATGATTAAATTCACACTCTACGAAAAGATTAAATTTAATTGAAGCACATTTTGATAGTGACTCTGACAGAGGATTTTCAATTTTATACTGACACGACGTCATTATATCATTTCCATCATATAGTTATATTCTTTGCGTTAAATCAGATTTTTCTAAGACTCATTAAATTTCTATGTAGTATTATGATGTTTCTTATCAATTTTACAATAGTAGAGTATTATAGTTTTTCTTTAAAGATCAGCTTTTTAGAATTCTATTTTTATACCCCGTTCTTACTATGTTCAGTTAAGTAGGAGTAAATGTTTGGATAAGTTTATAGTACGAGATGTTTTCAAATGACGTTATTAGCTCTTACCATTACTTATTAAAATACATTATATATAGGCTTATATATTTTATATATTACGCTTATTATACAATTCCTGTTAAAATCTAAAAGTTAAACTGTTTTCTACAGAATAACGAAGAATGAAATCCTCCTCAAGTAAAGTGTTTGTAAAAATGAAAAGAAAGTTACAACGTTCCTAACCTCACCCCCCGAAGGATAAAAAACCCAAATATAATCTGATGTACGTGTAGAGGAAGTAAACAGTAAATTAAGTAACTGTTCAAACTTTCATAATAGTTCGATCTAGTTTTCATTACATTTTTTATCTTTTTACTTATATTGGCATTGTTCTTCATCACCATTATCATTACGGAAGAAGCTAACTAATTTTACATCTACACTTTAATTCAGTTCGCGAGAAGTATAACCTCGAAAAATCTTTCGGATAGAAGTTTACTTGTACATTTTCCTATAGTAAAGATTACTCTCAGTTAAGAGATTTTTACCAACAGTTATCGCCTAACCAAATATTACAAAATCGAACTATCAATAAAGTAACCGTAAAAGTAGCCATAATTATTTTACTGGAGGTGGTAATAACGGTCCTTAATATCATAACATATTGCTTATAGTGTTTATATTTGTTTCAGATGACGGAAGCCTTCTTCCACGATGACCACTGCAGCCAGGGAACAAACTGTACATCGTCCACTCACATTACATTTGGTTCATTACATTTGGTTCTTGTTTAAAAATGTAGTGATACAAATAAATATCTAGTGAGAACAAAATCTGTGTCAGCCACAAGTAATTGAAACCAGAGCTATATTTCTATCCTGATATTATTTCTTCATACTTCCTTTTTGTTTCAAAAGTATTACTCTTTACACATTTCCACCACTAAAACAATATTCTGTGTCTTCTGAGGCATACTCGTTAATGTATTAAAGTCATAGAGTTTTATCTAATTTTCAACATGTATAAATTATTATCTTAACTTATTACTACTATTTTCCATCATTTTTTGATTGTTATCACAAAATTTACATCCAAGTGAGGTACTCTACACATTCAGCTTTTCCCATATTATATCATATGCTTTATTTATTATTATTTTTTTTTATTTCTTTATTCAAAATCTTAACATCAGTAGAGTAAGAAGTAAAATATGTATTATAAAGAAATCTTTTTCGTTATAACTTCAACTGAATTTTTTAATCTCATAATGTATGCAAAAGTTCAGTTTCATTCTTAAAATATATTCCAAATCCATTTCCCTCATTACATAACCTTCCATCAAGATGATTATTTATTTATCAAGTCATCAAATATCAAAAAAGTTAAAAAATCTATTCAGTTAATTATAATCATAGAATTTTAACTAATTTGTGACATCATATGCGAAATATTTTTCTTAGCTTCTGGTAATATACACATTATATTTTATGTATCAAATGATTATGCAAATATCAGAGTCAAGAAAATAACATACATCTTCTAGCATATAGAGAGTAAGTTTTACAACGCAAAACGTACACGTGAGAAGGTGTTGATTAGTCAGCAAAGTATATCAGGATTCAAGTCTCTATACCATACACCTTCATTAAGGAAAAAAGATATCACGTATAAATTTCATAATAAGCATTTATATTTTGCATGCTTTTTCCCTAACGTCCTGATTATAATATTCAATTAGATATAAGTTACCATAGCTATGTTATCAATACAATGTTGAGGTTCAGATTTTACATCTCCTTCATGTATGAAACTTGGAAATAAGACTTAGATAACGCATAAATTTCATAACCTGTTCATGTTTCGCGGCACCTAATAGTTATTGGTAATATTGTTTTAAATTTAAAGTCATTGTATCCGTTAGTCTTCACAATATTTCATTTTACTTTTTCGGTTATGGTCGTTCTATATATAACATTTTCTACTTTAGTTCTACTATTGAGACTTCTTTGACAAAGGCAATTACTTACTTTATCTCATTATAACATATGCTAAGAAACCTTATTTTTAGGTAGTAAAGAAGAGGAAGACCTACATGAATGAATAAAACCAAAGTGATAAAAGCACAATCTTTTATAAGTTATTTCATAACTAGATTTTCTCAAAAATGATTTACGTTTAACAAAGTTCAGTTTCCCCTAACCTCTCCTATTACTATTTCCTAGGATGAGGAGCTATGAAATAAAAAATACATCTCAGGTTTTTTAGAATTTTATTCACTTTATTACAATCTTACTGGGATTTCATCCACAGCGTAAGCACATTAACATTTCGCAATGATCAGGTCATATAAGCATAATGTATTTTCGATTTCTATGAATAAATTGACTTTATCCGGCAACGACGACAAGCGTCATATTATGGAAAATTGTGTGGACACTCTCGCTCACGGACACTGCAAAATCAGGGGGAGGAGTGTGATGATGAACCTCCTACTAAAAAATGTAAATTGTAAAAATGTATATTTGTATGTATGAAATGTATAAAAAATGTATATTTATGTTTCAATCAATATGATTTATGATGATGAAGAACATTGATGTTTAAGACAATGAAATGTATATATGATGCTGTGAGCAGGTATGAGATAGTAAAGTATGATAACTTGGGTTTCATGTGGGATATAAATAAAAGAAAAAAGTTATAAAAATGAATCTATATTTTATTTTCCCTAATCACATACAACATCCTTAATATTAACCCCAAGCTAGGGTTACTTTACAAACACCTTCTGACCTTTGTTCTTTAACACTTTTTCAATTAAATAACAGTCTGGAAACTTAGTTTTCTGGAGTTCTTCGGCATAAAAAGCACCTTCAATACTGCCACCCTCCAAATCCTGAAGCAGATACGTGAGAGGAAATGTCGATTGGATCTTCTGTATCTTGAAAATCTCCGTAGTCCACGACAGTAAGTATCCTTTATTAAATAATTTTCTATGTTTTGAAACTCTTACATAGTCACAGTCATTCTATGATTTTTTCCCCCGCAATTCAGATATGATTTCTTGTATCTCGCTGTGATGAGAATAAATCCCTACTGCAGATGATGACAAAAGTATACGTAATCTGTCAATGAGCTCATTCGGATCAGGCCAGTATTTATAATCACATTTACGATTCGAATGTACTTCTCCTGTATGGTGCGACGAAGCCTCGTTGGAAGAGTCTAAATCTTGTTCTTCTTTTTCATCATCTTGTTCTTCCTCCTCTTCTTCTTCTTCTTCTTCTTCTTCTTCTTCTTCTTCCTTATCCTCTTCAGGAAATAATTTCTTAATGACTTGTAGATATTTGTGAGTATCATCTCTTCGAATGTTTTCGCTTTCGTCATAATTTACTTTGTGCGCGCTAGTTCTTTCAAAATCTCCTTATACATGGCTAAGTCATATAAATGTTTATTAGGATTACTTTTCATCAATAGTTCAAGTAACCCAGAACAAACGATATATCTCTTGTCACCAACATAGAGGTTATCATTTTTAATGGGAACGGTGAATTTACCAATGTTGAATACCTGCCTATCAGGATCCCATCTCATACCGTAAATATCATCATCATTATTTCTCGGTCTATGTTGAACGAGTTTCTGGACATAAGGCGCTGACACTTGACCGTAGACAATTTCTAACAGGTATTTATATTGCTTCTGCAGAGTTTGATCAGAGGAGTGAACAGATTCGTATTCCATCTCCGACTCTTCAGATTCACAATCACTGTTGTGTATGAACTCTTCCAGGGGGAGAGTTATCGGGTTTCTAATTTCATCAATTTCTTGTTTAGACTGAAGTTTGGATTTTTTAATCGCTAAATATTTATTCCGTAAAGTTTTATCTTGTTCCACATTATCTATCGGTATATTTTTATTTTTTACTCGTGGGAGGAGTTTATGTACCATTATCAGATGCTTCCTCAGACCTGTAATATTATGGTTTTTCATTTTTAATTCAACATTCTTATGCTTTAGCTTTTCACAAAGTTTGCACAGAGCATACGGGTGCTCAGCTCCATCAAATAACGCAAAAAAATTATCATATTTACTGTTTGATAGTTTCGATTGTGAGCATACAGCATCACTACTTTGATCAGAAGTGATCTCGTCACTCATTTCGGAACCTCACCTTCACAGCTTCAAGGATGAAAAGACACTAACTCTATTTTCCATAGATCCATTATTTATTGCTAAAAATCATAGTGTCCGAAAAAGGATATGCCTGAGGTTTTTAGACAGAGGATCGGGATGTTCTTGGTCTATTTCTTGGTCTTGGTCTTGGTCTTGGTCTCGGTCTCGGTCTCGGTCTCGGCCTCGGTCTCGGTCTCGGTCTCGGTCTCGGTCTCGGTCTCGGTCTCGGTCTCGGTCTCGGTCTCGGTCTCGGTCTCGGTCTCGGTCTCGGTCTCGGTCTCGGTCTCGGTCTCGGTCTCCGTCTCGGTCTTGGTCTTGGTCTTGGTCTTGGTCTTCTAGGAATGGACTTGTATATTTACCATACATCAACTCTCAGGATGTCTAACAAAAAGATCATTTTAATCATATCTTACACATATTACTTGATGAATCATGAGCGCATTGGTCTTTCAGGAATTACTACGTCCCGCAGTGCTGCTGGGAAATAGTATGCTGTGCATGCAATCGTCTTCTTCTCGACATAAGCTATCCATTGGGAGGATCTCCAGAGACATGTTTTGCTTCACAACCTTCAAGACTGTAAATGAGATTTTTACACTGAAACGAATGCATTTATATAAAATGTTATAACATGAGGATATTGTAATCAATTCAAGAATGAAATGCAACTAACTCTATTTAACATGTAGCAACTAATTATTAAGACTCGTTTCGTTCTCGTCTAGTTCTCGTCTCGTCTCGTTCTCGGTCTATTTCTCTGTATAATTCTCGTTTTTGGTCCACTTCTCGGTATAAATCTTAAAGAACTTGTCTTATGTATTTACCACAAGAACCAGAACAAGAACAACAACATCACCATTATAGTCATGTCTGCTTAAGGATTTGGAATGATGTGATACATATTATAACGAGAAACTATATAAAACAGATGGCTAAGATTTGCATACTCTAAAATTTCATAAGTCATCACTAAGAATATTTTATCTGACTAGGACATGTGCGTATGGAACATGGAAAACATGTACATTGGTTTATATCTTTTCTTTTTATTGTATCCAGCACCCATTATTCATAACCCAACTTATAGTGTAAGACATATTATATCACTGCTTTGGTTAGGATAGGATAGGTTAGTACAGGTTAGGTTAGGTTATGTTAGGTTAGCAGGATCTAAAAATTTTAAAATTATATCTACATTCCTGAAAAGGTTTAAGTTCCAAGGAATTAGGAATAGGAGAGGTTAGGGAAAACTGGACTTTGTCAAACGTGAGAAAATCCAGTTATGAAATAACTTACAAAAGAATACATTTTTATCACTTTGGTTTTATTGAATATTTACAAATTGAATTTCACTCATGATCTTGAGAGTCTTAAACTTAAAAAAGGATACATTTTATCTCTTTTGTTTTAATGAATATTTACAAATTGAATTTCACTTGAAAGTCTCCTATTTCTGAAATGAATACCTTGTGACATTGTCTGATATATTTTTGTTTTAAAAATTTTGTGATTCATATTCATCGTCTCTACATAAGCAATGTAGTTTAAATTTTTGAAACATCTTCTCAGTGATCTGAAACAAAGGAAAACAAAACATATAAGAAATTATGATGTAGTTCTCTCCGTGGGAGGCTTTTGATGGATCGAAGTAACGACTTTGAACCTATGATATAATTGCTGAATGTGATAGAACATATAAAATTCAATAAATCAAGGAATGAAACTCTATGATAAAACTGATGTAATGAATTAGGAAATTGAATAAACCAGTGTATGAATAAAACTCTGATATAAAAATGTGGTGTAATGAGTTCTAGAAAAGTTATAAATATATGACTACAATAAAATATATACCTTCTGACATTGATTGATGAAGACTTTGCAGTTGGGTGAACAATTCCTCCCCAGACTTCTACAGGCGATGCGAACTCTGGGTCTATACATGCTGTTATGTGTTCATCGCCGCTGCATGTTTCATAATGGGATTGAGTGTCATGTCTTACATCTCCAAGATATCGCACCTCTGGTTGACCACATGGATACACTTCAACCAATGCTTCTTGTTGTTGAATACTACTATAGACTTTGATAAATTTTATTATATGTTGTTGTGTACGTAGTTTATTTCCAACAATATCATACACGATGATGGTGTAAGAGCTGTCCATTTTGTATAGAGGTTCATTATCTTCTTCGACATCTAACGCCTTTGCTATTACCTCGTCGGGGACTCCATCCCAGTATTGTTCCATATGATCTGTGGAATGATGATAATATTGCATCACCTTATAGCTATTACAAGATAAATATTAATATTAAGTATATTTCACGTGTCATGTCTGTGAGGAGTTCTGATTATGTTGTTGATGATAAACCGGCACGTATAAGGATAATATTTTTATTATTATTAAAATTACCTAGTGTAGATGTATTTTCACGTTTGTAATATTTATTAGAAATATCTTTTATAATAATGGAAGAAGTTATTATTATTATTATTATTATCATACACTCTGGGTGGTAGTGATTGAATCAAATAATTCTACCTAGCAATCTACAATCTCGAAATATATTATATTGTAATCTAATAGAACATAGGCTATGTACATTTAATGGAGAAAATTAATATTTGTGAGAAATATTACACATGAGGGATTATAAATTTTCTAAGACGTTGTTAACAACCAAAATGGATTTTGAATAATAACTGTGCTATATATATTAAACTAGACTAGTGTACTACACATATTGAGGAGTAAAAAAGCATATAGGCTAGCACTATAAACAATGTAGAAAATATTTTATGTACTTACCCATGATGTTATTGATTATTCTTGATCGATGAAATATACTTTATCACACTCAATCTTTGTTGACAGCTCTTCTCCTGATGTTCAAATGAATGTATTACAACTTTCAAACTCTTATTTAAAAGCCAGCGGTCGAACATTACACGAGGAGCAGGTCTGTAGTGATGACGTCATACATAAGGACTGTGGTGATTCAGCTGCAATGTGAGATGTATGTGAGGAACATATCCGGTCAGATGTTGTGTATGACCTTGAAACAAGTTTGGACTAGTCTGTAGTGATGATATCATAAATAGAGTATTTGCTGAATGAGCAATAGCAACAGATAATTCATTTCTTGCATATGAATAAAGAAATTAATCTTTAGTTTGAAGATACGTTTGAAAAACTGTTGTCATTGTATCATATGAGACGTACATCCCGTCTCAAACCTCTCGCATAATAATTTTTTTAATGTATAAAACTCTCTCGTAAGATTATTAATATAATCAGTATTGACTATACAATTTCAAATCTCCCGCCAGAAGTCTTTTGTTCATATTCGTGTCAGAAGCCAAAGAAAGAAAGAAAGAAAGAAAGAAAGAAAGAAAGAAAGAAAGAGAAGGACGATAATCATGTGATCATAGAATGCAATGATGTACAAAGTCGCAGCGGTACATCGAATCCAACATCCATGGAATCCCGTGGCAGAGTGGATACTTACCCTACGACGACTTGAAACCTGTTTTAAAACCAGTGGATGATCTTCATTGTAAAGGACTGGAAAAGGTTCGGTTTTTTGAAAAACTGTTGCAGAGACCTGTTATAAACATGGACGATCTTGGTGTTCCAAAGCTTGATAAATTATGAGACTGTGAAACCAAATGACTTTTTCATAATGACTCTAATATGAAATGCACATTGTAAAATGTTAATGTACTTACGCTGTGGATTAAATCCCAGTATGAATGTAATAAAATGAATGAAATTCTAAAAAACTTGAGATGTATTTTTTATTTCACAGTCCCTCATCCTAGGAAATAGGAATAGGAGATGTTAGGGAAAACTGGACTTTGTCAAACATGAGAAAATCCAGTTATGAAATAACTTACAAAAGAATACATTTTTATCACTTTGGTTTTATTGAATATTTACAAATTGAATTTCACTTGAAAGTCTCATATTTCTAAATGAATTTCACTCATGATCTTGAGAGTCTCCAACTTCTGAAACACAGAAAATTAAAAACAAATAAGAAATTAGCTTATGATGTATAAGAATGGGAAATGGTTCATGTTAATAATACATACCTTTCTAGAGAAGTCGATGAATGTAGGGTGCTGGTTGTCGTGTGGTATAGTCACTTTTAGTCTGTCACATACACTTCACACTGAGTCTAAAATCTCAAAAAGTTTTCCATATTACACAAAGTTGAGAACTAGGTAGTAGTAACCAGCTGACTTCGGCTCCTTACCATAGTACACCAATGAAAGTTTCTCCTCGTTCATCTGTTGAAGCTGATCTTCACTCAACTTCCCGAACGTTGTTGGTAGAAAAACACTGCATCCAATCATTAAGTCTATAACGATTCTCCTTCCATACCTTGTATACACGGAACGAGCTTCCTTTACCAGATAAGCAAGTCCAATTTGTAGCTCGCTCAACGGCTTGGTACAATTCACATCGGGGACGTACGCAGTTGAAAAACGTTCAAGAGTGGATACTATAGGCGTCTTCTTATTCTTGTTTTCCTCCGATTGAAACTCTGTATTTGGTAAATCCGCTTGTGATGGTTGTATGGTAGAGGACTGCAGCGCATCCCACAAGTCTTGCGTTGTAATATCTATTATATCAGCAGCAGCAGCTGTAGTAGATTTAGGTGCACTTTTACGACCACGCTTCAATGTTGACATCTCGGAGGTTTGACGATCACTAAACTATGCATACACGCAACTAATGTATTATATACTGTCCACCTTTCCCTCACTCTTGCAGTACACAATCATGCTCGTCAGGAACATGTATCATTTCACCTGTGCCACAAACATCTCGTCCCATGTCGATGAGGACCTCACCTTTAGTTTTACTTAAAAGCCTGCAGAAGGGGGCCCATCTTTTATGTTCATTTGCTGGATCGTCCGTTTTTTCCCAGTGTCCTATCTGTGTATGACAGTACGCGCACTCGACTACGTCCTTGTATCCATTATAGTAGAATCCAGCTTCGCTCATTTTGTCCAAGTCCATAAACGTCAATGGCCAATCTTTAAGAGTTTTACGTCGATCAGATTGTATATGCATATCAAGCATCGTTCCATAATATTGAGCCATCCTGCGCGTTATGCTTCTCGCTTACGACTAACCTTACATCAAGTATGAACCTCTCCTGCACATGCTGTGTATGACCTTGAAACAAGTTTGAACAAGTCCGAGTGATGACGTCATATATAAAGAATTCATGATTCAGTTGTAATGTAAGATGTACTTCCGGCCAGGTGTTGTTCTGGCGTACGTGACGAAACGTGGGAACGTATAGTAATACTTCCTGCTGCTTCCATGCAAAAAAGACATAAAGTTGAAATCTGTCGTGACGTCATAAAAACATTCCACTGTTGAGATAGGTCATAGCATTCCTCTGATGACGTAAGCGATGCCGCCATGTTGTAAAACATTCCACCTTCCCCTCTCATTCCACTTCTGACGTAATCATTCCTCCCTCCCCTACTATTCCTCCCATTCCTACCAATCCACTTGTGACGTAAGCAATTTCCACCTTTTACAATTTTCAAATCACCCGCCATCTAGAAATATATAAACTTTAAATTTCCCACCATCCGCCATTTGCAATTGTAATATCCAATTTCCACCGTTTGCAATTTTCAAATCACCCGCCATCTAGAAACATACAAATTTTAAATTTCCCACCTTACGCCATTTGAAATAGGAACCGGAAACGTAGTCATTTTTATTATAAATTCTCAAATTTTCAATTTCGCGCTTCGTCCGCCCCGGAAACGGACGCCATTTTCATTATAAATTTCCAAATTTTGAATTTCGCGCTTCGTCCGCCATTTGAAATAGGAACCGGAAGTGCCGCCATTTGAAATAGGAACCGGAACGGACGCCATTTTGAATCACGTGGTTATTGCCACGCCCACTTGTGACGTCATACAATCCGCCACTGACGTCATAGCCATGCCCACTTGTGACGTCAGGATCAGCTGACCGGAAGTGACGTAAGCATTCCCCCTCCACTCCCATTCCTCCCTCCCCTCTTATTCCTCCCATTCCTCCCTCCCCTCTTATTCCTCCCATTCCTCCCTCCCCTCTTATTCCTCCAATGACGTCATGTATAAAACCCTACTACTCACAGCTAAGGCAAAATTAAAACTTTGCTCCTTGTGGTGTTTTAATTGGACATTATGCACATACTGAAGTAACAACCTATCTCACAGTATGTTTTTGTACACATAAGGGATGATTTTAGCCTCAGTGATCCTATTCTCCAACCATTATGGACCTCTCTTTTCTGGAATTTCTAAGAAATGTAAGAGATATCAGGCACCCGGAAAACAATATCGGTGGCTGGGAAGGATACTGATCTGACACCATCCATAGGGCTAAGCTACTGGTTTGAAGTAATAATTCAAATTACAAATATCGTTATAAAAGGGGTTTCTAAAATAGCTTCATCGTAATAGTGAGTTACATTTAACATTAGCCTATTAAGAGAGGAAACTTGCCGGGACCAAAGGAAGATATTGTTATATGCGGGTATATCGTTATATCAATCTTCGTTATACAGAGGTTTGACTACCAACTTGACTACTCACTTCAACGCGTCCATAATCCCTGCGTTCGCTACATTAGCAGCATCTGTAAATCTCGTCACGACACTCTTCTTGAAACGCTGTCCTGGACTAGGATAAATGAACGACGATTCGATTGTTAAGTGCCAAAATGGTACTTTCTAAGACTATGGTGGACGGGGAAAATGTCTGTCTCTCCATCCGTGCGATAAATCGAATATGCTTTAACAGGTTTTCATGAAACGTAATGTACGCACTTATAACGTCCGTGAGACAAAGCCTATTGATTTTGGACCAAATTGGTTCACCAGTACCAGAGTGATGCCCAATTAACGGTTTAAAAATAACAAATAATCATTATCTTTATATACAGGGTGTTGCAAAATTCCATACACAAACTGCTATGGATTGTAGAGGAGACCAAACAAACTTGTTTTGTTATATAACCATAGACCAGAAACCAATAATCAATAGTCACCTTCGAAAACAGACATCGTTGAGAAGAAACAATAATCTGTGCGCATGACAAACTCGTGACACGTTGCAGATTGTAGACAGTTTAGGTAGCGGTTTGCTTTTATTCATTCTGCTTATTCTTAGGCATTGAGTACGGACAATGGAAGATTACAGTTATGTTGAACTCGCGGATATCCACCTAGTTTATGGTGCATGCAATGGCAATTGCACAGCTGCACGACGTCTCTATGGTGAGTGATATCCTGGCCTGCTCGTTCTCCTGACCTTACCCCACCTGACTTCTTTTGTGGGGACATTTGAAGAGTTTAGTGTATGAAACACTAGTTGTGTCAGAGGAGGATCTTGTTGCTTGGATTCTTGTAGCTGCCAACCAATTACAGCATAACCCTGGAGTATTTCACCGTATGAGAGAAGCAGTATCACCTCGTTGCAGATCATGTATTGAAGCAGGAGGCCGCACGTTTGAACAATATCTGTAAATAAAACTCACCACATCCAGTTCAAATAGTCACCACACCTTCATTCTCTGTCAGCAATGTTTCCATTTGAAGGTGATTACTGCTGTAACTACTGGTTTCCTGCCTATGGTAATAATATCAAAACAACTTTGTTTTGGTCTATTCTGCAATCAATAGCAGTATGTGTATGGGATTTTGCAACACCCTGTATAAAAGGCAATGTTCGTATGTGTGACCATTATAGACTAAAAATCCACTGGACCGATTAGCGTGCGGTTTTTTGCAAAAATAACCGTGTTGTTCGGAGAAGGTTTATAGATATTGAAATTCTTGATGTGACCAGTAGAAAGAATGATAGTGGCCTAATTTCTGAAAATATTACATTGAATTCTTCAAATGCAATTGAGTTCTCATGATAACAATTATTTGTTTGCAGTGTTCATATAAGGCTTTCGAAGTTGTCATACACTGGGCTATTACAAATAACACTGCGACAAAGATTCTAATAAGTGATTCTATCCAGATATGGTCTCCTGATTTCAGTAATGTCACTATTTTTTTATCACATCTAGTGTTTGCTGTAAAATATTAATTAAAAATTATCCCGGGCTTATAGGCTACATAACACTAAACACAACAAAAGCTACACTTCCAAAACAGATAAAACTCATTGACAGTTGTGGGAAAACTTTGGTCAGGTAGCAGGTTTAGTGGTATGTGATCAGCATGCCGATACGCCCGGCCGTTAATGATGGCTTTCGTGACTGCCAGCCACTACTTCTTTATCAAGTTGAACCTCACGAGGCTGAGTGCACCCCGTTCCAGAC
Source organism: Ectobius pallidus (assembly GCA_964059195.1). NCBI lineage: Eukaryota > Metazoa > Arthropoda > Insecta > Blattodea > Ectobiidae > Ectobius > Ectobius pallidus. The sequence continues at coordinate 9,705,985 of CAXKWD010000006.1, forward strand.
CTCACGACCTCAGAAAAATCCGAGAGGTTTCAGGGATCCGTTATCACTGACGCTAGACCACAAAAACAAAAACCTTTGTTAAATAATTATGGTTGTGAAATTTACTTTGAATGATATGTGGATTTCCGCATGTACATCATGTTTACATATTTGTGGTTGTATTCTCTTGTATAATATTGTGAATATAATGTATTTTCAGAAACATGGACTGAAGGTATACACACGAAATCCAAGCTCTTACACGCCAATAATAGAGACAAGATGGCGACAAGGCGAACCACGATCACTTACGTTGGGCTTGGACGAGAAAAACAACTTGGAACAGATAGCTAACTTTTCACAGAAGGACGCACAGGTAAGTGATGTTAAACCGATTGGTAATAAAATCATCAAGAGTGTGATTAGGCCTACTTGAAGATACAGACTCTTAACAAGAGTTTATCTATCAAGTCTACAATTTGAATTCTTTTACTTATTAGAGCAAATAACACACAAAGTTTGTTTTATTGCAAAATAAAGCTTGACCAATACTAATATTACGTACCATTTAATCATTTTGTAAAACATTGTTCATGTTCTGTATACAGTGAAACCTACATATAACAATATTTGTGGGCCCTAGCAAATTGTATTGTTATACGAAAGTTATTGTTATATTGAGGGACTGTGATTTACCACACATTAGAAGGATTGCATGCAGAAAACTGTGTAATATTACAGGATAATTCATGGAACGGACATTCAAGAAAGTGGAAAATAATGAATAAAAAAATATTGTTACTCAATTTACTGACTTCCGTTGAATTGTAACTGTAGCTACTTTACATTTCAAGTAACAAGCTAACTCACAGTGTTTTTGCACATAAAAGGGATGATTTTAGCTTCTGTGATCCTATTTTCCATCCTTCATGAACATTTCTTTTCTTGAATTTCTAAGAAATGTAACAGATATCAGGCACCCAGAAAACAATATTGATGGCTGGAAAGGATACTGAGCTGATACCATCCATGGGGCTAAGCTAATGGTTTGCAGTAACAATTCAACCTCTAAATATCGTTACAAAAGGGTGTTTCTAAAAAAGCTTCAACATTATAGTGAGTTACATTTAACATTATTGAGATAGGAAATTCGCCGGGACTAAACAAAACTATTGCTATATGCGGGTCCATCGTTATATCAATCTTCGTTATACAGAGGTTTGACTGTACTACAATACTACACTAATCACTGATCATATAAACTACTAATTTTACATGTTGATGCATTTATAATGTTATTTTTAATAATTTAAATGAAAATATCACATTAAAATATTTCTTTCCTGTATTAACATTCTGTTTGATGTATAAACGTATATAAAATGTAAATCATGTCCGGGGAAAACCTATTGTCCGTTCCAGACGTCTGGAGTAAAAAAAGATTCGGACAGATAACATACATATGCGACCTTCGTTTGACTGCTCACATCCTATTGGGCTCATTTCGGCTAATGTAGGATTCAGGTAAAAAAAAAAAAAGGTGGTCGTAATGGAGTAGCGGCTCGTGGCTCAAAACGAAAGTGTGCTGCAAATACTATTTCATACAGCAAACTTAAATTATTTTTAAAAATTATTAGTAGGCCTATCACGGTCCCCTACCGTCAGATGGTGGAAATTCTCGCGTGGACGCGCCAAGTTCAAAATCTACGCAAAAGAAAATATAATATTGCGTTTGAAAATAACATTATACGACGAGCAGAAAACAAGATGTGTGCTGCAGCAATGCAGCACATAGGAGAAACCGAAACTGTCGTAATGTGAGATACTCCCTGGTCAAAACAGAATTTATGAAAGTTACGGGAAGTAAACTGAGTACCATTGTCAGATACTATGTAAGTAGGCGGTCGAAAACTCGAGCTAAACAAGCTAAAATAACATTGGAACTAGCCTGTTGAACTGGAAATAGCCACACAAATTTATATTAAAAATAAATAAATAAATAAAATTTAAAAAAATCAACAAAAACAAGTAGGAAGGAAATCAAAACTGGACGGAAAAAAACACGTTTCAAGCAATAAATACCTATGCCATACCTGCCCTCACATTTACAGTTGGCACTGTTAAATGGACTATAAGCGATCTTGACACAATATATGTTAAAACAAGAGTTATCTCAGCCAAGCACCGGGTGCATCACCCCAAAGCTTGCTATCGAGAGAATTTGTATCCTGAGAACTTCTGGCGGACGAGGGCTTATCGACATACTCTGGCTACATGCGAAACAGATAGCAAACCTGAGAGACTATTTCTTCACAAGGTCTGCATATAGCTATTTGCTTAGCAGATTACGATTACAGCCCACTCAATCTACATAACAGAGACGATGTTCGCATCCCATCAGAGCAAGAATACCTCAAAAATGGCTAAGCAAAGCACTCCATGGCCGGCACCCTGCCGAACTCAACCATGATTTTGTCGATAGGGAAGCGTCGAACAAGTGGCTGGTTCAGGCAGATCTGAAGGTTTCATGCTGGCGATTCAAGACCAGGTTATAACAACTAACAGTTACAAGAAGGAGCAAAATATTGAAGATATCTGCAGAAAATGCAAAGAATCAAGGGAAACGATTCAGCATGTAATATCTGGTTGTTGGATACTGGCACCGACTAGTTACCTCCATCGCCATGACCAAGTAGCCACTGCTCACAAATACCAACTAAATGAGGATAAAACGCCATATTACAAATATGAGCCCTTGGCAGTCTTGGAAAACTCGTTATATCAACTATACTGGAATAGAAGTACGAGGGGTATTCCGAAAGTAAGTTCGTCAGTTTGTCACACGGACACTTTATTGACCCAAAAGCAATACAGCATGGCAGCGACATTGAAACATTTGTCGTAGCGTGCGATCAGTTTGAAGAACCCACTGTGGTAAAACTCGGTGCCCTGCGATGCAAGGAATTGGCGCACAGCCTGCTCCACCTCAGCTTCCTGACATTACTAAAGGTTCCATACAGACCATTTTGAGTGACAAATTGATGTTCCATAAGGTTTGTGCGAGATGGGTTCGTGGAGGCCGCACTTTGCGGGGACGGAAATCGGGAGATCAATTTCAAACAGCTCTATCTCGGACAATAAAAGGTTCAGCGGCTGCAGCAATGGCTCGTTTGAAAGAGGGGAGATAGCGGTACATGGCAGTGGCGCCAAATCTCTCGTGCCATCGTGAGCGGTACACTAATACCCGCGGGCACGCCAGTCTGCTGCGACTCGCTCTTCTACGGCGCAGTGCGCCTGCGTCATGCCTCCTCCGCTGACGCCACTTCCGTCGTGGAACCAGCCACGGGTGGGGATTCGTCTGGCGTTTGTTCTGTTCCCCTGGTGAACACGCCGCTCCTGCCATACATTGACGAAACTTACTTTCGGAATACCCCTCGTATAATAACTGACAAAACAAAAAAATTGCAACAAGCCGGATATTGTTCTAACTGCCCGTTCCACATCCATTACATATCTCATAGATGTTGCCATCCCTAACTCTCACAACCTACAGACAACTTGGAACGAAAAAATCAGCAAATACACTAGTCTACCTGAAGAAATAAAGACAATGTGGAGGTAAAAAGAAGTGTACGTGATACCTATCGTCATCTCTGCAACCTAAGAAGCTCAGGAGCAGCCTGGAAATGATAGGACTTTAGCCTTCCATATACATAAAACTGCAAAAATCCGTCATCCTTAGCAACTGTAACCTGACCAGAGCATTCCTGTCATCCCAATATAATTTGAATGAACTTGGGACCGTCCACTCAAAAATCCAGCAAATGCTGTGACTCAGTGAAGATGATGTTGATGATAACTAATATTATTTTATTATTATTATTATTATTATTATTATTATTATTATTATTCCTTTCGATTAGGCCAGCTTAGGACCACGTGAAACAGTTGTCTTCTTCTTGTCTTCCCAAAACTTCTTCATCCTTTCGCGATGTTGCTGTTTCCTTTCTTCCGTCCATTTACTTCCCGTTTTCTTCTTCGGTTTCTCTGGAAATTCGCCATAAGATATTGCTTTCCTAAACTTTTCTTTTTGATGTTGAGTAATTTCAAATCATCTTCAACTTCCTTGAAAAATGTGGGTTAAGTTTTTTTACTTACATGTGATAAAAAAATTGTTTGGTAAGTCTGTCTCTTTCCATTCTGAAAATATGACCATAGAATCTTAACCTTCTTTTCCTGAAAGCATGGCCTATTTTTTATGTTTGTTTGTATAACTCCTTTTCTGGTCTCAGTTTGTATACGTTATTTTCCCAAATTGGTCCCATAATTTTCCTTAAGATTCTCTTCTCTGTTTTGCTTATTCTTCTATCTGAGAAGGTGTTTATACACTCTGTTGCATACAGAGCTTCTGGTAAGATTACAGTTTTATAATGTCTCAATTTAGCATGTTTGGATATTGTATATTGTTGTATATATTCATTGTTGCATGGTATGCTTTTTCCAGTGCTTTCATGCCCTCCTTTTCTACTACTACTATTATTATTATTATTATTATTATTATTATTTATATTATTAATGTCATAAGCATCATGAATGATGTGTACACAGACAACATTTAAAATTACATAAACATATTAACAGATGCAACTAAAAATTCATTTACATTATAAAAAGGATTTTTTGCTAACCATTGGAACAAACTTCTTTTAAATCTTAAAATAGGCAGACCAAATGCATATGGGGGTAATCTATTGAATAACATTACTGCCATTGCAGAAAAAATTGCGTTTTATTACATTCAGTACGGCGGCAGGTTCATCAAGACGATTGTTTTGTCTTGTACTGTATACCTTTTCAACTTCAAGTTGAGACTAAACAATTTCAAATTGAGACTAAACAATATCAAGTTGAGACTAAACAATTTCAAATTGAGACTATACAATTTCAAATTGAGACTAAACAATTTCAAGTTGCGAATAATGAATTTTAAGTAAATAATAAACTAAATTCAAGTTAGGACCACTTTATTGGATCTGAACTTACATAATAATGAAGTTTACTTATCATACTGTTTACATTTTAAAATATTGCAGTAAGGAGACAAGTTAACAAACAAGTTTATTATCTCTTACATAGGCATATCGTTCAAGTTTAAGGCATCAGGAACGAATCTAAGTATGTGAGCTAGATATCTTGCGCAACTGTTAACATTTATGGTACCTAAGGCTTCTGCCATAATGTTTTCTAGCCGACGAAGACGATACTCAGTTTGAGATAAATTTCCCCTGTCTTCATGAACTAAAATCTGTGGCAATTGCACAGAAAAACTTCGTTTAACAGCAGCTTTAAAACTGGACCACGCAAGCTCAATTGGCTTCAACATTGCACTGTAAGGACTCAACCTCAACAAGCTATGGTTTCTAAATTCTTCATCTGCGAAAACTGCTTCAACATTGCGATAACAAGGGGCATTGTTCATTACCAGCACTACACTTGAGTGATACATGTTTTGAGCTGCTCGCAGGCATTGACGTACGAATTCATTACATTCTGCCATTTTGAAAGAGCCTCTTCTGAATTCAGAGTAAATTAGTCCCAAATTACCAATGCAGCCTATAACGTGGACGTTATTCCCACGGGTGCCTGCTGATATGTATCTGCAACGTGTTCCTTTTGTTAGAACGTCCTTGCCGTCGTGAAATAAATAAATTGAAATTTGTTCCATCCATATATATTATGGGAATGTTCTGTGATTGATAACACAAGTCAACAGCCAAAATGTATCCAAGAAAAAATTAATCATATATTACTAATTTGGGGTCGCTAAACACGAAAATGACATCCATTTTTGTCTATTAGTTCTCATTTCTACAATACACAGGTCAGGTGTTTTTTACTAAAAACAGGATTTTAGCCGAGTAACTTCGTTTGAAACAGACTGTACCGGAAATTTAAGGGTGTATTTATGGCTCTAGCAGATAAGTCCAACCCTCAAACTGATATTCCTTTATAAATTCAGTTCAGTTCTTGCTTTGTGAGTGAGAAAACTGTCTATCAGTCTGCTTTGAAATAGTTAAAATAGGGAGTGATTTAATCGTTATTGTGAGTGATTATAATTATAATTAAAAAAATAATATATATGCGTATATATTATCCTTTCAGTAATAGAATTGGCATGAAAGGCACAGAATGCCGCGTAAGTGTGTTAAAAATTCCAAATAACTTTTGTTTTATCTGTAGAGAAGTGACTTTTAAATCGCAAAAGGTACAGTTAACTCCTATTGCTAAAAAGGCTCATCATCTCTATTTTGGTTGCAAGGTTGATCAGGACAAATAGTTTTCACCCCATATTTGTTGTCTTACTTGTTCCACAAACCTACGCGAGTGGCTAAATGGAAACTGGCGATAGGCTATATGACTTTTGCTATACCAATGGAAACAGGGTTATACGAAATATTGTTGCTTTTTATGTGAATGGGATAGTCGTGCGAAGGACAAATACTATGCAACAAAGCAATAGCCTCTCAGACAAAACTTAGAACCAGGTATTAAAAACATTGTTTGCAGACCACTGGTTGACAAGACTGAACTAATATTACCTGCGTTGCACATTAAGTTGGGACCAATGAAAAACTTTGTAAATGGTATGAATCAAAACGGAGAAGCATTTAAGTATATCTTTCATAAGTTTCCACGATTAAGTGAATCTAAAATGGAGAGAGAATATTCATAGGTCCCCAAAGAAGAAAACTAATGACTGATGAACATTTTCATGGACTTCTAACAGGCAAGGAGAAAGCTGCATGGGTAGCATTCACTAGAGTCGTACTTAATTTCCTTGGCAACAAAAGGGCGTCTAATTACAGAACATTAGTGGACAATATGTTGATGGCTTATAATAGAATGGGGTGCAACATGCCTCAAGATGCATTTCCTTCACTCTCACCTGGTCTTCTTCCCTGACAATCTTGGAGCAGTAAGCGACGAGCATGGTGAACGTTTCCACCAAGACATCGCTACTCTAGAACGACGTTATCAGGGGAAATGGAACACATCTATGATTGCTGACTACTGCTGGTCTGTAGTAAGAGATGCTCCTAAGATAAAGTACACTAGAGAAGCCAAAATACCACTTTTGTGAGGTATGTGATTAAAGACTAGGTATATTTTCTTGCACGAACAACATTGAAGGCTATATAGCCTATATCTTCTAAACGAGAACTAATAAAAAAATTTGACTGCCATTTTCGAATTTAGGAGGCCAAATTACATAAGATTTGATACATTTTATTTCGGATACAAAAAACGTTTTTAATTTTGTTGACTTGTGTAATCCAAGAGCTGCCGCACATACTCACATCGTTTTGTTTTAGTTTCCTCGCTATTGGTTCTTTCTGGCTCTCTGCGAATATCTTTCAACGTGAACATCAAACCATCCAAATGTTGCCGTAAACATTCGGTAGAGACACTAACATGATGGTCCTCTTCAAATTTTCTTTTAAGTTCTTTCAATGTCATTCTTGGATTGGCATTGGGCAGACCTCTCCAATCGCCATTATTGTTGTACACTGCACAAATTTGCTTTTTGATACTTTCAGATTCCCTTTTCTTCATATAAGGCATGATAACGGAGCGGAATTTGATATGATACAATTCAAGCTTGTTCCTGTTTTAAATCACTGTTATCAAGCAAAACAATTGCCAGTTTCCTTTTGGATCTGTACCGATTGTCTTTTGGATCAGTTAGCATTGTTGTTCTGGTTCTATTGCTTGTTGACAGATGTCACTATGATACTGAATAGTATGAGAACAAAAATGTAATAGCTAGAATGTGATCATTTTCAACTTGAAATTGTTTAGTCTCAATTTGAAATTGTTTAGTCTCAATTTGAAATTGTTTATTCTCAATTTGAAATTGTTTAGTCTCAATTTGAAATTGTTTAGTCTCAACTTGAAGTTGAAAAGGTATAGTTATGGTAATCTGATCTCTAATTATATTAATTCATGTTGTATTTAATGTTAATTAGGCTTTGGTATATTTATAAGTTAACAACTGATAGAATTCTTTCTGAGATGAACAGGGGCTTACAATGAGCATTGTATGATGAACCTGTCAAGATGCGGATGGCCTGTTTTTGCAATTTGAGAACTCTGTCCACACTGGAAGAGTTACCCCATATAAGGATATCATAGATTAGTACACTATTAAAGAAGGCATAGTACGCGTTAGTAGTGTGGTTTTATGGAATAATGGAACTTTGCGCCCCATGCTGCTCCCCTTGTCACTCGCCTGGCCGCTTCCCCAACCGGCAGCTTCACGCGTGCCGCCCCGCTTCCCCACAGTGCATGCCACTATGCCTGTAGCCGTTGTTCAACCTCAACGCCGGTAATGAATAATTGCAATTGACATGTCACCTAATATTTCACAATAAAAAAACCCCTTGCACCTCCACATAATATTTCACAATTATAAGAACGACCCTTGCAACGAAATAGGCTATTTCACAATACAAAAAATACCCTTGCACCATGCATAATATTTCGTAATTATAAAAAAACGCCGTATTATAACATAAAATGTTGCTTAATTGATGCAGGAAAATTCCCTTGCACCAATACTACTCTTTTCATAACTAACAAAATATCTCAAAATTATAAAAGCCGATTGTTTCGTTAAAACTCATGAAACCCCCCTATCATAACTCAAATATACGAAAGCTTCCTTCACAGCTCAACGTTCACTCGTGGTGTAGTGGTTAAGACTCCTGGCTATAATGCTAGGGGTCCCGAGTTCGAATCCCGGTCGATCCAAACTTTACTCTTAGGAATAGGTCTCAAATTGGTAGGTAGGGTGAAGAGGAGGTGAGAGGAAGAGAGGAAGGAGACGGGAAAGGAAGAGAAGAAGAGAATAAAGAAGAAATAAATTATTTTTTCTGTTTCATCAGTTCATTAAGAGATGGCGCCACCGTCGCTGCTAGTAGCTCAAATGCCGCCGCTAGGGGAGGGAGTTAGTGAGTTGGAGTGAGGGACTCGCATGGGGCGCAAAGTTCGGTTTTCCCGGTTTTATATGTGACGTCAGAGGAGGGTTGAGAGGTGGGTTGGGTCACGTGACAGGAGGGTTGGTAGGGGAATCGGGAGAAGCGATGACATCACGGAGGCGTGGCTTATGACGTCACGACCTATGTCATTGGTTGTGTGGCTATGGCACCACGTGATTCAAAATGACGTCACTTCCGGTTCCTTTTGAAATGGCGGACCAAGCGCGAAATTCTATATTTGGAAATTGATAATGGCGGTAAATTTGAAAACTGTATATTACAAAATCAAAATGGCTATGTTTCCGGTTCCTATTACAAATAGTGGAAGGAGGGAAATTTGAAAATTGTATATTGGTAGTAGGCGGGTGATTTGAAAATGGAAAATTTGGAAATTGGATATTACAATTACAAATGGTGGTAGGCGGGAAATTTAAAAATTGTATATTGGTAGAAAGCGGGTGATTTGAATATTGCAAATGGTTGAATGCGCACGATATGAAATTTATATTGGTAGATGGCGGGTGATATGAAAATTGGTAATTCAAGATGGCAACATTGCTTACGTCACGAAGGGGAAGGTGGATTACTTACGTCATAATTCAATATGGCGGATTGCTATGACCTATCTTAACAGTGGAGTGGGAGGGGAAGGTGGATTGCTTACGTCACAGGTGGATTGAGTGGATTGGGACATGTGACAGGTGAATTGCTTACGCCATAATTCAAGATGGCGGATTGCTATTACCTACTTCACAGGTGGGTTGGGTCACGTGACAGGAGGCGCTGGAGGGGAAGGTGGGTTGTTTCCTGACGTCAGCAGAGGAATGATCACGTCATGATTCAATATGCCGGATTTCAACTTTATGCCGTTTTTGTATGAAAGCAGGAAGATATATCAGATTGCAGTATGGTTTCTCACGACGCGTAAATGCAACATTAGAATTATTTGAAGCTTTCATTTTTTATTTATAATTATGGTAGCTAACGACTCAAAACTATATTTTATTTTCAATTTTGTCATAAGATAACTTCCCTAAAACATCGTTTTTTCTAGCCCTGGGGTCGACTCAGCCTCGATTTAGCTACTGGCTTACAAGTTCAAACAATAGATTTTACTACTAACCTTCAAAGCTGTACGCTGCATAAGGATGATAATTTTCATATGTTGTATGTCTAATCCACATTATGGCATTATAAAATTTGCGTACAAGTTTTATAAAGAAAGCCAGCAAACAGGGCCGTCGCGCGGGCGGGGCGAGCGGGGCGATCGCCCCGGGCACCGCGACCAGGGGGCGCCGTTGCAACGGCAAAAATAAAACAACAAAATTTGAAAAAATAAGTAGGATGTACTACGCCACCAAGTTATCTTTGCATGCAGAAAATATGTGAGGAATGTGCCTTACATCTCGATTTCCCTCCTTTGACGTTGCCACTTCCTTTTCACTGAGTTCAGTCATTTGGCTACAAGAGGGGTGCTGAGAACTCCTGTGTTTTTAAATGACCCGACACCTAAGACAGTCATTGTCGAAATGAATATTCTGGCAACCATGTCCCAACTGGGGAACATGAGCTGTCCCTTCTTTCACCCCCGCCGCCACGCTGCCACTTCCTGTCCACTGTGTTGGGTTATTTGGCTGGAAGAGGGGCGCTGAGAATTACTGTGTTTTTAAATGACCTGACACCTAAGACAGTCATTGTCCAAATGAATAATCTGGCAACCATGTTATGATCTTTCGCCACCTGCTTCCCTTACATCCCTTCCGTATAGTGGTAGCTGGACGACACTAGCGCTAAAACACTTCCCCTATCGCCGTGCAGATTTAACTTGGTGGCATAGTACATAACGTATTTTTTAAAGTTAGGTATAACTGAATTTTGAATATTGCGTTGTATGATTTTATTGAACAAATAAATATTTCACACCAATAACTTTAGGCCTGTATTTGCTAAGTTATCCCAAAATAAATATTTGCTTATAAAGACATATTTACTATCAACTACGTCACAGGAAGGACTGAATTCTCTGGCCATCTTGTCCATTGAAAACGATGAAGCACAAAAAATAGACTTGATGGAAATTCTAACGACATTTGCTTGTGCAAAAACCAGGCGAATGCCATTTAATGTTTAGTACTTTATCTTAATTTGATAAACACGGTTCCCTTTTCTATATTCTATTCAATGTATGTAACGAGGTATCCCACACTATTAATTTGTAGTCCATTAATAACGCCTATAGTATTTTTATGATTGTTAAGATTTTCTTATATTACTAAACTTGTATTAATTTGATTTTCAATACAATCTTATTAACAAATTTAAATAATTTTATTTCTGGTATTTTCGTAAGGTAATCCGATTAGGTGTCTCTTTTGGTCACAAAAACACAGACAGCGACGCAACCTCACGCGCAACTTTGCTAACGAGCGACTGGACGCGATGCGGCTTGGAACTTGTCCAGTCCACGTCGCCCCAAGTCGCGTCGCTCATTGCGTGTTTAACCCCATTATGTTTATATGTAAGCCTATTTGATAGTGTCGCGTCACGTCGCTCGCTGTGTGTTAGTGTTTGAATCCTTACAGATAGGTGGAATGTCGGGAGGGTGCACGTGGGATTGAGTTGGGGGGGGGGTGCCTGACGAAATCTTGCCCCGGGCGCCAACAAACCACGCGACGGCCCTGGCAGCAAATAATATGCATGAGTGATTAAGGCTTGCCGCACACGGAGCCACTTGTGGTCGCCACCGGTGGCGACCACAAGCTGCGAGAAGGGCTTTTACATGGAGTTTAAATGGAGAATTAAAAAATAGCCGCACACACGACCACTGCAGACGCCAGTGTCAGCCACACGCTGGGGGAGACGCTCGTTCTCGCAGCAAGTGGCCGCCACCAGTGGTCGAGTTTTGGCGCACACGGCAGCCACTTGTGGTCGCCACAGGCGCTCTGGCGTGCTACAGTGGCTTACAGCTCCCTCTGGCGTGCTACAGTGGCATACAGCTCCCTTCTTTAAGAACTTTGGTCCCTAATCTATTGCGTGCCATTATGTGAAATCTAATATATAGGCCTAGTAACTACGGCAATGCATAAAAATATAAAATATTAAAATAAAAAATGCATTTATGACCTAAAATATTTAAAAATGAATAAATTATTCCTTATTACTGATAATTAGCCTTCTGGAATGATGTGTTGATTTTAGATAGCAAATTAATGTACGATAGAGCATTATATTTAATTTACAATAAAATTACTCACTTTGTTTCTAATAAAGTAAGTAATTGCTACTGGGATACATGAATCTGGGAAATTTAACATGAATACAGAAAATATGAATTGACGGAGTTTCTCAAATAAAATGATTTTCATTTGCCTGAAAGTAACGATTTTTATTGTACTGTATATGGAAATGCTTCTCTGTAACTCCACTGAAACAATTGGTGCTTATTGAGAAAACACTTCATAAAAAAAAATTAATAATAAGTTACAATACGCCGAAATTACCAAATACCTAAAAGACAAAAAAAAAATAATAATAATAATAATAATAATAATAATAATAATAATAATAATAATACAAATCTTGAAAACGTAAAATGGAAAATAATTCCATAAAATTGCTCTTATTTAATCACTTAATTCATTATACAAAACAAAACAAGACCACCCGAATGAGCAAGCGCTCGTGCTCGTGCACAGTTCAGTCATTTACATTATAAAATACAAATTACAAATACATAAAGAAATTATAATATTAAATCAATACCTAAACATTTACATATATTCGAGCTATCGTACAATATTGGTATAAAAAAAATGTACAAAATTATCAAGTTCTTGCCGTACTAACATTAACAAAGTTGAGGATAAAGCAACTGATGTTCATTCAAAGCTGTTTTGTCTTCTAGAGATTTTGGGTCAAACTGTTTTTCTGCTTGATAACCAGAAACAGCACGAAAAATGAACTAAGTAACAATGAAATTAAAATTAAAAAAGCATTAAAAAAGAAGTAAAGAACAAATCAATTAATAATAAATGGGAGAAGGAAAGCAGGAAGGACGATGTTAAGAAAATAGCACACTCGTATAATATTAATTACGGTAATCAGCAAAGCTTCAGGATGCATTTTTGGATCAACGAGTTTATTGTTTGTGGCAGAGAGAGAACAAATACCATACATGCAGTATCAACATTACATCTGAGTCAGCGTGAAAAAAATGCTTGTCGTTTAAAGAATAAACAACAGACTGATCAAGAAAAGTTTATCACGACAATTGCTGTTCTGAGTTGTACAATGTGAAAACAGCTATTTGTGATATGCCGTGCTAATTTACAGTAATATGATAGATAAAACAAAATCCTGGAATAAATGTGCCAACTGTTTGTTCCAGACTTTCAGGAGATGAGTGTAATAGAAAAGAAATCTGCATGTAAGCTAACTTTTATACTCCATGGCGCTACATCCTTGAAGATACAAGTTCTACCACCCGAACGCTGCGTCATCTATCCCAGGCAGATGACAGAATTGGGGGGGGGGAGGCATGATGTCAGCATGCGGACACCCACGGCCAATAGTGATTTCCAAGACCGGAGCCGCTATTTCTCTATCAAGTAGCTCCTCAATTTGAATCACGAGGCTGATTGCACCCCGTTCCAGACCTTTCTACCTCACAAAAATCCGAGGAGGTACCGGGGATCAAACCCGGGCCGACAGATCTGTAGTCAGCAACGCTAACCACAAGACCACGCCGGCGGTCAACTTTTATACATTAATACTTTTTTTATTAGAAAGACTAGTGCACGTACATACAAAATTTAGGATTGCCTGATGTTCTGTTTGGGATCAAATTATTTTGACTATAGATTATCTTAATGTTAAATACATTAAGCTCGGAATAGATTAGTTCTGCTGGTTAGTCCAGCAAACAAATTTTGATTATGCGTTCTTCTAATAAAGTTAATGGAGTAGAAAAATTTTAGAAATGCTTCCTCATCCAATAATGTCACACTGAATAACGGATTCGACTAAGGCTAAATAAACCACTTTTAGAAGGTTAATGGCCATACAGTTACGGAGACTTACAAATTTATGTATTGATTCTCATATTGTATTATATAATAAAATATTATACATTATATATAATTAAACAAAAAAATATATATATATGGAATGTGTTTATCTCATTTCAAATGCTGATCAGTAATAATCTCCAAACATTTCACTTCTGCAGATGATTTAAGAGAAAGGCATTCACTAGCAAAACTGCAACTAGTGCTTCCAAATCGGAATCCATTCTGCAACTGATGAGAGAAGAGGAAATATTTCTGGATAAAGTGGCGACCACCGGTGGTCGTGTTTAGCGTCTAGTGGTCGCCACCGGTGGCGACCACAAGTGGTCCCGTGTGCGCCAAACACGACCACAAGTGGTCGCCACCGGTGGCGACCACAAGTGGCTCCGTGTGCGGCAAGCCTAAATCACGTACTGTACTGCCGTACGCTAGAGAATTGTGATGACACATTCAGAACTCTCAACTCGCAACACTAGTCTTGCTGACGTTAGATTACGGTAGTAGTATTCTCATCTTGCGCTCATTTCATTGTAACACCTTCATTCAGTGACAATCATCTCTTTAAAGCTACATTCGTTATGTCTTGTATGTTATAACATCACAGTCCCATCCCTTTAATTTATATATCCTAATGATGTGATTAATTTATTAATCAATGCATATAATAATATAATAATGCTATTCTGTTGCGATATATTAAAAGCCTGTATATTCAACGGCCGGCCTTGTATCACTGCCGTAATCAGAATTCGACCTGCTTATCTGTGATATGTGTGTGTGTGTGTGTGAAATTGCGTAATTATTATCACTTACTCACGTGTTAAAACACATCTTCATTCAGTCTCTTTAAACATTAGTCAATATACCTTATCAGCGATACTTAAAAACCCAATCATATGTGTAATTTTCAATCAATGCGTATTACCTATAGTGATTTTATATAATAAAACATTGGTTCATCTCTGAACGATCCTTATGCCCTATGATGTATTATTAAAGAATTATGTAGCATCTGTTTTCATATAGCGTATAACATGTCAGCATTTATTGTGGGAAAATGAATATTTTATTTTCACAAGTATGCAATGTCATACCATTGTCCGGAAGATATACAGTTACGCTTTGAGAAAAGTGCTTTTCTGAAATGAATATCAGATAACTGCTGAATGCATTCAATATAAAATTGGTAAAATGTATATTTTTCCCGTCGTGAGGCTAGAATTCACATTTGTCAGCATTTATTGTGAGAAAGTGAATATTTTATTTTCGCAAGCACGCAATCTTATAGCGTTATCCGGAAGAGATTCATGCATGAGTATTCGCATTCTACACTATCATCAATTTCAAATGCATTGTTCTCAGATGATATTATGCATAGATGGAAATTTCTACACTTTATGCTTACATCTCTGCTCACATAATTTATTCCTGATATCACGGTTAAACGGATACTACGTAGGTTTAAATAACGAGGCCAATATTCAATACATGTAATTTCATCATTTTAAGATTTATATAATTATATTTTTAGAGCTGAGATAAACTTTTATACTGCATCTATCATACGTTTTGCATCATGCTTTCATATATAAGATGAATTTTTACATATCATAAGTTGATTTATTGCTATTATCTCAACCATAGAGACAACATCAACAACGCCTTCACCATCGTCACCACAACCAACATCTCGAAAGTCATCGTCATCACCATCATTGCTCATTACCATATATGATGTGTCGACTCCCCATCGAGTACTCTCGCTCACAGACATAATCAGCTCCATGAAGAGCTCCCCTGTGGAAAAGAAGCGACAAAATTCCTTTGGGGAGAACGTCATGATGAGAAATACCACCTACAATCCTGCATCGGTGTGGAACACATTGCTACAGAAGTATCTGCTAACTCGACCCTTCTAGTTAATGTTCAGTCAGATGAAGCTGAATGTAAATCCAACACATCACGCCAGTCCACAAGACTGCGCAAAGCTCCATCCCACTACAGTGATTTTTTATAGCTCACAGAAACATTGACTTCCAATTAGTAAATAAGTCTCTCTCATTAGATGCTGATCTCCAGCTCAGTAGGCCCAATTTTCTTACGTTCATACTTCTAAACATACAATGTCTTCGTACGAAATGTTCTGAATTATTGGCATACCTAAACTCATTACCATATCCCACCGACGTTCTTCTTCTCACAGAACACTGGCTTAGGAAACATGAGTCCAATCTTTACACCATCCCAGATGATAAAATCTCCAACATTTTTTGTCGTTCTACGCACAAAAATGGTGGCTCAGCCATACTAGTAAATAAAAACATTAACTATAAAAATCTATCACATACTACTTATTTAAATGAAGAGATAAACTTTGAACATGTGTCTGTGATTTTAAAAAAACAACACTAAATTTACACTTGTATGTATTTACCGATCCCCAAGCGGTTCAATTGACAACTTCCTCGATAAACTAGATGAATTAATAGGCATCTTAAAAAAAGGAAAAAAGCTTCCTAATCATCGGAGGTGATTTTAACAGAAATTTCCTTGATGAAAACACCACCGTATCCACCCTACGTGGTATACTCCATTCATACAATTTAAGACCAATCATAAATACCCCAACCCGAATATCAAATTCATCACAGTCTTGTCTTGACCAGTTCATAAAAGACCAAAATTTCCCCCCTTTGCCATTGACAATACTGATATCGGTATCTCTGACCATAATGCCATCTTTTTGACCATAGAACAACCAAGACCCTTGATCTACGATAACCCCTCTAAGAGCTTTACTTGGAAAATAAAACTTAGCCAAGCGAATATAGAATATTTCAAATTGTTATTACTCAAAGAATCTTGGCATAAAGTATTAAATGCCAATACTACCGATCAAAAAATGAAAACTCTACTAGATACATTAAAATACTACTATGACACAGCTTTTCCACTACGTAAAATACCGGATAAACCTCAACAGAGCTCCTCTAACTGGCTAACGAAAGGTATACTTACCTCCTGCAAAAGGAAAAGGCTCCTAGTTAGAATTAACAAAGGAGTTAATGATCCCAACCTTAAAGCATACTTGAAAAGATACTCTGCAATTCTCCGTAGAGTAATAAATGAGGCTAAAAAACAGACAAACTCCAACATCATAAAAAACGCCAAAAATAAAGGAAAAGCTATATGGTAAAGCACGAAACGAACTCCATAAGTCAGAAAAACCAAGAAAACCTGTAATTACCATTAATGGTAAACAATGCTCAGATCCCTATGAAATTTCTAACACTTTTAATACTTACTTGCTGAAGCAGCGAAAGAACTTTTTAATTCCAAACCTGTAGGTGTCACTTCTCCACATACTTCACTATCTCAGAACCTTACTTCATCTCTCTTCTTACATCCAGTGAATAACTCCGAAATACTTAAGATAATGATGAGTCTTACTAACAAATTTTCCGCCGTTATCAAACAATGTGCCAACAGTCTCATAGAGGCATTAATTGACGTCTGCAACTCTTCCCTTTCATCAGGCCATTTCCCTAGCTGCCTAAAACAAGCCAAAATCACCCCAATCCACAAAAAAGGTGAAGTGTCAAATATAAAAAATTACGGACCAATATCCATATTATCAGTCTTTTCCAAAATTCTGGAGAAAGTAATATCTAACAGACTCATCCCTTTTCTTGAAAAAGGCCCTCACCAACTCTCAATTTGGCTTCCGTAAGGGCAGATCTATAAATAATGCCCTATTTTCATTAATAGAGAATATCCTTCGCGCCAAAGATAACCAAGAACAAATACTAGGACTTTTTGTAGACCTTACCGAGGCTTTTGACGTAGTCGACATTAACATATTAACAGCAAAACTAGAAGTTTATGGAATACGTGGAACTGCTATGAATTGGTTCTCCTCCTACCTATCCAACCGGACTCATTTTGTAGAATTTAATAAGGCTTGCTCTAACCACATTACAGCCTCCCACGGCGTCCCTCAAGGCTCAATCCTTGGTCCCCTATTATTTTTATTATATATTAATGACCTCCCACTCCACCTACCTTAAGTTAACACAATCCTCTTCGCAGATGATACCACACTCCTTTTTAAGGATCACAAAAATTTATCTCTCCAAAAATCAATCAAAAATACCTCAATCACTTTTCAAAATTGGCTAAATAGTAACAAGCTCTTCCTCAATCTAGATAAAACGATTTTTATTAATTTCACTCGAACTACTCAACTTGGTGAAACTTATAAATTCAGAATTGAAAACACTGATATTATGGAATCCAATCAAACAACATTTTTGGGCACTTGGATAGACTCCACCTTATCATGGGAATCCCATATTTCTTATCTCTAAAAGAAACTTTCTCGCACTAGTTATGCAATGAGAGTCCTAGTTAACTCCTGCACACCAGAAATTTTAAAAATAGCGTACTTTGGCTATGTACAATCTATTTTAACTTACGCAATACCCTTTTGGGGCATCTCATCTAAATCCATTCATGTGTTCAGACTCGAAAAACGTATTATCAGAATTATGAAAAAAAAGTGCCTCTAAGAACACACCAAACCTATTTTCAATTAATTTAAAGTTCTCCCATTACCTTGCTTATATATTCTGGAGACAACAGCTTTCATACACAAGAATAAAAACTTATTCCAATTTAATTCCGACTATCACACTCACTTCACCAGCATTGCTAACAATATTCATCTCAACCACTGCAGACTAGCAAAAACTCAAATTAGTATGTCTCATAAAGGAATCCAAGTTTACAATAAGCTCCCCCAAGAAATTAAATCACTGAACTTTGCACAATTTAAGAAAAAAGTCAAGCTCATCCTCTTGAACCATCTATTCTTTTCGGTCGACGAATATTTGAATTCATCCTTACCATAATTTAAAACACTGGTAGATCTGTATACACTGTAGCTAATTTAATAAATGTACATATTCTAGAATAAGGTTGATTGCAAATTATAATATATGTTTTGTATGTATGTTTTGCTAATTATTGTATCTAGGTTAAGGCTTAGGTTAAGATCTGACTGACGAAGCCATGTATTCTTGTAATACTAAGGGTGGAAAATAAATTACAATTGCAATTACAATTACAATTGCTTGCAGTAACCCATCGCCATCAGCTAAAGCACAAGTGTGGAGCAGGAAATGCACATATGAGTGCAGCACATTCAGCGATCATTGTCGGAAGGTATGTACATAATTTTATTATAATCGCTGTTTTCCATATTTTATTTTGCGATAAATCAGAGTTTTCTAAGATTTATTAAATTTCTTTATTATTAAATATGTAACAGAGTTCCGCCTTAACCCTTAACACACAACTTATCTTGATCCACTCAAAAAACAGCATATAAAGATGTAGATGAAAGCTGGATTCTTCTGTGTGGGACCAGGATGTGTCGTTATTTAAATAGAAAATGCTTTTTTGCGTTTTTGCTTACCCCATCTTCAGTTCTGATGAGTTGTATTGAACACCACAATTCGTCTGAAATAATGTTGTTTATTTGTTTGTTATTTGGTAACCTAGGCCTGAGTTGTAGTTAGGTCAAATAAATTATTTTTTGCACTCCTTAGCTAGTAAGTGGTACTTACGAACTTTGTTTACATGGATCGTAAGTTGACATTCCCACACAGTCTTGTTGCTAAGGCCGGTTGCGATGAGGTTAAAACACTTACGGTCCAAGCGCTACGTCATAATTCATTACAATACACTTCATAATACAAGCCTTTATGGCCACGGCCCCCAGGACAAATATTCGGTTCCCATAACAACAAACACATGCGAATCACTTCCTGAAATAAACATCTATTTTCAAGAATGTATTTACATAATATTTTCAGGTAATATCACAATTAAATTGATATAAATAATCATCGTGCAAAAAATAGCATGCAACACACGGGCCGTAAAGGCATTTACGGGTCTCGAAAACTTAAAAACCCTCGGCTGCGCCTCGGGTTTTCAATCTGTTTCCTCGACCCGTAAACGTGCCTTACGGCACTTGTATCGCAATATACTATTGGTCAATTATCTTTTCATTAAGGATGTTATTCTTATTCTTATAAATTTGAAAGCTTTCCAATATATTAAGTCTAATACCCTTATCACAGATATGTAGGACTTCCAGGGTGTTATTTAAGTTATCCAAACTATGACCACTATCAAGCAGGTGTTTAGCATATGCTGAGCGTAATCTGCCATATTTAAAATCAGTAATATGTTCATTAAATCTTTGCTTGAATTTTCTACCAGTTTGTCCCACATATACCTTTTTTGCAATCAGTACACGTCAATTTGTAAACTCCACTCTCTTCCATTTTATCCACAGAGTTAGTGTTATTGCTGTATTAGTTATTCTTTAAGTTGCAGTTGGTTCTGTAAGCAGTTTTAAAGTTCTCTTTAAGTAATATCTTTGAGATTTTTTCCTCATTTTACTATAGTGGTTTTTTTCTTTGAGGAGCTTCTTTTTTAGAATTTCATTGTCAATTTTATTACAGTGGATTATTATAGTTTTTTTCTTTAAGGATCATCTTTTTAGAATGTTATTTTGCGCTAAATCAGAGTTTTCTAAGATTTATTAAAGTTCTTTATTATGTTTCTCCTAATTTTATTATAGTGGCTTATCAAAGTTCGTTTTACTATGTTCCAGATGCCAAAAACCACGATAAGAAATCTAAGAATCAGCATGAACATTCCTCATTATGACGACGATGCGCTCGAAGAGATGTATTATTTCCAAATTAGATATTTATTTAGAGTTTAAATAAAATATATATTATAAAGAAATCTTTTTCGCTACATCTTAAACTGAATTTTTTCAAATCATAGTGTTTGAGAAAGTTCAGTTTTAACCTTAAAATATATTCCACCTCCATTTTCCTCATCACATCACCAACCAGCAATATGATTATATATTTATCAAGTCATGAAATAACAAAAAAACTTACATAATCTACTCAATTAATTATAATAATTGAATGTTAACTAATTTGCATCATCATGTATGAAATATTTTTCCAGCTTCTGGTAATATGTAACTTATATTTTCTGTATCAAATGATTATACAAATATTAGATTCAAGAAAATAACATAATGGAAATAAGACTTATAGACGAGACCGAGACGAGACGAGACGAGACGAGACGAGACCGAGAACAAGGACTAACCACCAAATAAAAAAGCGTAAAACATGTAAATCAATTTCTGTAATGAATTTTAGTTCTGTATGTAGAGTTGTGATATAATATTCCCTACACTATAAGTTGGGTCATGAATAATAGTTGAGGGCTACAGTAGAAAGAAAAGTTATACAAATGCACATTATTTTTCATTTTCTATACGTACAAGTCCTAGTCAGATAGAATATTCTTAGTGATGACCTACGAAATTTTAGAGTCTCCAAACCTTGCCACCTGTTTTCTGTAGTTTCTAGTTATAAAATGTATAACTTCCTTCCAAATCCTGAAGCAGATAGGATTGTAATGGTATGTTCTTGTTCTTGTTCTTAAAATGGCTTATTCTAGTAAGAACTAGTCTGGACTGGCTTTTTTTTTATGATTTGGTACATTCAATTAATCATATGCGCTATTAAATGGTATAATTTTTTCGTTTTGAAGATTATTTTTCTGATTTTTCAAAAAAGTATGTATTTCTATAATAATTATAATGTGATTGATAGATATGACACAAATAAGATTGAATGGAACGATCCTAATAAAGCGTATGATGTGTAGAGATTAATTCCATCAGTTTCATTCTAATACATATCGTAGGCGAGACCCTCTCTATTCAGTGTTAAGAATGATATAATCCTGTTTAAATATTTCCGTTACATACCGTTTTAGCTCTTCAATAACAGATTTTAGAGACATTTATATAAAAAACTTAGGTTTTTAACTATATAATTGAGTTCAAAATTAATAATGGCATTATATAATATTACCTATTAATAGACTGATAACCATGCTAGTATGTTTCATGTTACATCTCTAGAATATTGATATCATTCTGAATACTTGATACACATTTACTAATTTCCTCCAGTTCCTCGTATAAAAGAAATTAGTATTTAGGAGTGCAAAATGTATCTAATCTAATTTACGTAGAAAATTCAAAATTTTTCCCAAATTTATGTAGAAAATTCTATATTTATAGAGAATTTATCTTAAACCGAGAAATGATTATGATATTTATGGTGTAAAATAGGATCCAGATAGGTAGGTATTCAACATTGCTAAATTCCCCGTCACCATTAAAAACTATTATATTAATATTAATACCAAGAAATATATCAGTCGGTCTGGTTTACTTGAACTATTAACTAAAAGTAAACCTGATAAACATTTATAAAGCCGTTATGACTTAACCATGTATAAGGAGATTATGGAGAAGATGAAAGCGCACAAAGAAGATTATGACGACAGTGAAAACATATATAGAGACAATACTTACAAATACCTTCACACCATTAAGAAATTATTTCCTGAAGAGGAGGATGAAAAGGAACAATATTCAGATTCATTTCCTGAGGAACAAGAAGAGGATGAAAAAGATCGTTAAGAGGTAACTATATTTTCTTATAAATACCGGATAATAATCCACTATAATAAAATTGACAGTTAAATTCTAAAAAAAGAAGCTCCTCAAAGAAAAAAAAACTATGATAAGCCACTATAATAAAATTATGAAAAACATAATAAAGAAATTTAATAAATCTTAGAAAACGTTGATTTAGCGCAAAATAAAATTCTAAAAAGATGATCCACAAAGAAAAACTATAATAATCCACTATAATAAAATTGACAATAAAATTCTAAAAAAGAAGCTCCTCAAAGATAAAATCTATGATAATCCACTATAATAAAATTAGGAAAAACATAATCAATAAATTTAATAAATCTTAGAAAACTCTGATTTATCGCAAAATAAAATGTGGAAAACAGCGATTATAATAAAATTATGTACATACCTTTCGACAATGATCGCTGAATGTGCTGCACTCACATGTGCATTTCCTGCTCTACACTTGTGCTTTAGCTGATGGCGATGGGTTACTGCAAGCAAGAATTTGTTCCACACCGTTGCAGGATTGTATGTGGTATTTCTCATCATGACGTTCTCCCCAAAGGAATTTTGTCGCTTCTTTTCCACAGGGGGCTCTTCATGGAGCTGATTATGTCTGATTATGTCTGTGAGCGAGAGTGTACTCGATGGGGAGTGGACACTAATATATGGTAATGGGCGAAGATGGTGATGACGATGACTTTCGAGATGTTGGTTGTGGTGACGATGGTGAAGGCGTTGTTGATGTTGTCTCTATGGTTGAGATAATAGCAATAAATCAACTTATGATATGTAAAAATTCATCTTATATATGAAAGCATGATGCAAAACGTATGATAGATGCAGTATAAAAGTTTATCTCAGCTCTAAAAATATAATTATATAAATCTTAAAATGATGAAATTACATGTATTGAATATTGGCCTCGTTATTTAAACCTACGTAGTATCCGTTTAACCGTGATATCAGCAATAAATTATGTGAGCAGAGATGTAAGCATAAAGTGTAGAAATTTCCATCTATGCATAATATCATCTGAGAACAATGCATTTAAAATTGATGATAGTGTAGAATGCGAATACTCATGCATGAATCTCTTCCGGATAACGCTATAAGATTGCGTGCTTGCGAAAATAAAATATTCACTTTCTCACAATAAATGCTGACAAATGTGAATTCTAGCCTCACGACGGGAAAAATATACATTTTACCAATTTTATATTGAATGCATTCAGCAGTTATCTGATATTCATTTCAGAAAAGCATTTTTCTCAAAGCGTAACTGTATATCTTCCGGACAATGGTATGACATTGCATACTTGTGAAAATAAAATATTCATTTTCCCACAATAAATGCTGACATGTTATACGCTATATGAAAACGGATGCTACATAATTCTTTAATAATACATCATAGGGCATAAGGATCGTTCAGAGATGAACCAATGTTTTATTATATAAAATCACTATAGGTAATACGCATTGATTGAAAATTACACATATGATTGGGTTTTTAAGTATCGCTGATAAGGTATATTGACTAATGTTTAAAGAGACTGAATGAAGATGTGTTTTAACACGTGAGTAAGTGATAATAATTACGCAATTTCACACACACACACACACACACATATCACAGATAAGCAGGTCGAATTCTGATTACGGCAGTGATACAAGGCCGGCCGTTGAATATACAGGCTTTTAATATATCGCAACAGAATAGCATTATTATATTATTATATGCATTGATTAATAAATTAATCACATCATTAGGATATATAAATTAAAGGGATGGGACTGTGATGTTATAACATACAAGACATAACGAATGTAGCTTTAAAGAGATGATTGTCACTGAATGAAGGTGTTACAATGAAATGAGCGCAAGATGAGAATACTACTACCGTAATCTAACGTCAGCAAGACTAGTGTTGCGAGTTGAGAGTTCTGAATGTGTCATCAGAAATCTCTAACGTACGGCAGTATAGTACGCGTTTTAATCACTCATGCATATTATTTGCTGGCTTTCTTTATAAAACTTGTACGCAAATTTTATAATGCCGTGATGTGGATTAGACATACAACATATGAAAATCATCATCCTTACGCAGCGGACACCTTTGAAGGTGAGTAGTAAAATCTATTGTTTTAACTTGTAAGCCAGTAGCCAAAACGAGGCTGAGTCGACCCCAGGGCTAGAAAAAACGATGTTTCAGGGAAGTTATCATCTTATGACAAAATTGTATGATAAAATATAGTTTTGAGTCGTTAGCTACCATAATTGTAAATATAAAAAAATGAAGGATTCAAATAATTCTAATGTTTCATTTACGCGTCGTGAGAAACCATGCTGCAATCTGATATATACTTCTTGCTTTCATACAAAAACGACATAAAGTTGAAATCCTTCATATTGAATCATGACGTGATCATTCCTCTGATGACGTCAGAAAACAACCCACCTTCCCCTCCAGCGCCTCCTGTCACGTGACCCAACCCACCTGTGAGGTAGGTAATAGCAATCCGCCATCTTGAATTATGACGTAAGCAATTCACCTGTCACATGTCCCAATCCACTCAATCCACCTGTGACGTAAGCAATCCACCTTCCCCTCCCACTCCACTGTTAAGATAGGTCATAGCAATCCGCCATATTGAATTATGACGTAAGTAATCCACCTTCCCCTCCGTGACGTAAGCAATGTTGCCATCTTGAATTACCAATTTTCAAATTACCCGCCATCTACCAATATAAATTTCATATCGTGCGCATTCAACCATTTGCAATTTTCAAATCACCCGCTTTCTACCAATATACAATTTTTAAATTTCCCTCCTACCACCATTTGTAATTGTAATATCCAATTTCCAAAATTTCCATTTTCGAATCACCCGCCTACTACCAATATACAATTTTCAAATTTCCCTCCTTCCACTATTTGAAATAGGAACCGGAAACGTGGTCTTTTGATTTTGTAATATACAGTTTTCAAATTTACCGCCATTATCAATTTCCAAATTTTGAATTTCGCGCTTGGTCCACCATTTGAAATAGGAACCGGAAGTGACGCCATTTTGAATCACGTTGTACCATTGCCAAGCCCACCAATGGCATAGGTCGTGACGTCATAAGCCACGCCTCCGTGACGTCATCACTTCTCCTCCCGTTTCCCCTACCAACCCTCCTGTCACGTGACCCAGCCCTCCTCTCAGCCCTCCTCTGACGTCACATATAAAACCACACTACTCGCGTTTCTAAGGAATTCCTAAGGTACTAGATGTTTAAATGTCTTAACAAGTACAGTACCCTAGCCAAACTTGTGCAGATACATATTTGTCTAGGCCTTTCCAGATGAATTTCCCGTGGATTTTACATAAATTTCTGTGCCAGTTTTAGACCCTTTTAATTATTAAAAACGTCACTTTCCAGAGGTACGGCGATTTGTATAAAAATTCGTGAAGCATTTTAAAAGATTAGTCTTGGAAACAGTGAATTTGTCTGCTTTTCGTCCTCCATTCTCAGTGACATCACGAGATGTCAGTACACACCTCAATAGCTCCAGGCTGGATCACCAGTGTCCTGTAAATGAATAAAAAGAAGTTTATTATGGTTATACTGAGTGATGTGAATCAAGCATGACTCCACCTTCCCTTTCGTCACTGTCGTGTTGTGCTTTAAAGAAAACTTTTGATCACACAAGGAAATTGTGAATATTAAAAATGTCATTAAATTATTAGAATTGTTGTTAATATTTCCAAATGACGTGTTTTACTTTAGCGATAAATGTGAATATGGAAATAAATTTTTATTATTATTATTATTATTACTATTATTATCAATCTTCGCTTTAAGGAAAACTTTTGATCATACATGGAAATTGTAAATATTAAAAATGTCATAAAATTATTAGAATTGTTATTAATATTTCCAAATGACGTGTTTTACTTTAAAGAAAACTATGAATATGGAAATGGATTATTATTATTATTATTATCAATCTTCCCTTTAAGGAAAACTTTTGATCACGCAAGGAAATTGTAAATATTAAAAATGTCATAAAATCATTAGAATTGTTAATATTTCCAAATGACGTGTTTTACTTTAGCAAAAACTATGAATATCGAAATGGGTTATTATAATTATCAATCTTCGCTTTAAGGAAAACTTTTGTCACACAAGGAAATTGTAAATATTAAAAATGTCATTAAATTATTAGAATTGTTGTTAATATTTCCAAATGACGTGTTTTATGTGAGAGAAAACTGTGATAATGGAAAAATGGATAATTACTGGGGACGGGGAGATAGAGCTTAATGCAATTTACTGCTTCAAGTGTAATAAGATTGTATGTAATACTCAGCTTGTGGGTCTGTAGTTGATATCCATGCTCTTCCACAGCTGTATGGCTGTGTGTCTTATGCCCTTAACTCTGCAAAATAAAGTGAAAAACATCTGTTAGTAGTAGTAGTAGTGGTGATATTTCAAATTTAATTTATTGCTCATAGACTAGTATTAACCAGTGTTAAGCATAGTTAGAAAGAATGACTTACTTGACTTATACCCTGTGGTTCCCAGTGGAACAAAGGGCCTCAACAGTACTCCGCCATCTTGTCCGATTCTTGGATAACCGTTTTAACTCCAACCATGTTCTTCCTATATTCTTACTATCACGATTAATAGATCTTCTCCAGGTGTCTTTTGGGCATCCTCTCTTTCTCACTCTGGCAGAGTTCCAATCCAAGGACTGCTTTCTGATGTCGTGACCTGGCTTTCTAAGAGTGTGCCTGATCCATTTCCATATTTCTCCATGGGCTCTATGAGCGTTTGAAACACATACCTGGCATTATTTATTCTGGACTCGATATCATCAAGAACCCCACCATCTATGGCCACTACACTCCCAAGATAAGTGAACTTCTCAACTACTTTGACAGGCTCTTCATTTATCATTATGTTGGGTAGTCTGCCATTTACACTCATTGTCTTTGTCTTCTCTGTATTCACTATTCAATCACTGTAATCAAAAACTTTTCAAATATAACCATGATCTTCATAAGTACAACACAAGAAACTCTAATGATCTACATCTCAATAACCATAGAACCACTAAATTCCTAAAAAGCATTACACATCAAGGCATTAAACTAAATAACAAATTGCCCAACTCATTCAAAAAGTTAGATCCTAAGAAATTTAAACGCAAAGTAAGCTCCCTATTAAAGGATTTCTCATTATATAATGTAAACGAATTTTTTCAGTCCTCCTTTAAAGATTTTTAATTTGACTAATTTCTCCTCCGTTACAGGATATCACTCTTTCTCTCTCTCTACTCCAATTTCTCTTGTTAGTCTCTATGTATGCCTTGTGATTGTGATGCATAGTCCTAAACTGCCATGTGACTATTCATTCTCATTTCTACCTCAATTACCTTGTTTCTCGCATATTTCTTTTATTTAGTGTATGTGCAGAAAATCTTCTAGGCTAGCTTAATTTTAGTTTCTTTTCACAGCTGCAACATATATAACTAATTTATATTTTGTCCTGTAGTATTTTCTGCTCTGTATTATAACTAGGTTTAGACTTAATCTTAAAAAATGATGACGAAACCATGTATTTTTTAAATACCAACGGTGAATAAATTTATTATTATTATTATTATTATTAGCCCATCTTTTGTGCTTCTGACACCAAGGAGTCAGCTTTTTGTTGAAGATGATCAACCCGCTGAGAAATTAAGCAAAGGTCATCAGCAAAATCAAGATCTTCTAGATGATCCCATAGATTCCACACCAGTCCCCTCTTCTTTTCTGTCGCCTTTCTCATAATCCAATCGATAACCACAAGGAATATGGTTGGTGAGAGAATGTAGCCTTGTCTCATGCCAGATTTGATGTCTATCTTGTCGGACAACTTCCCATAGTCTGCATAAAAAGCTTTAATTACAGTATTTTAATAAATTTAGATGGTATACCATAACTCCTCAGAATTTTCCAAGTGGTCTCCCTATGGACTGAATCAAATGCTCGCTCAAAGTCTTACAAAGTTCAATTGGATTGCCACTCCAAAGATAGTTACAAAGAATACAAAGATATATTACAGTAATGAGATGAGAATTTAGAAGAAGTTAGAAATGTTAATAATAACACGTATATAATACCACAAATATTATAGAATTGAAATGAGGATTTACAAAATTTAACATGCTGTTTTGTTTACATTGAACAATCTATAAGCAATTAAATGACAATAATAAAACACATAAGTGTATGAATATGTGGCCTACGCTATATTATTATAGTTTGTGTAATCTCATTCCTATATTAGTGAAACCACACCGCCATAGAAGGGTTTTTTTCAGTTTGTCCTGTGATTGGCTGTCCTCAAGAGCCAATAAAAATTCGTGTGGGTTTGAACATTGCAAAATATAATATCAATGGTTGCCTACAACTGCTTGGCTTATGTTGGCAGAATTGCTTTATATGCATACAAATCTACAGACTTGAGAGTGTCATGATAAAATAATGTCATTTGTACATTTGGAGACTTGGATAAGGTCAGAACAAACTTACAACTTAACACTTATATATTAATCACTTAGCACAGCAGTTGTAGGATACTAGTGTACTAACTTGATTGATACATTAATTCAAACAGGCGCACCATACCTAGATCTACATTATGTGGCATATAGATGGTCTTTCATGAAACTTGCTTTTCTCACGATAATTTATCACAATTTGGCCACCTTGTAATTTGTTTGATTTCTATACGTTACAGAGGGTTGTTACATTATGTCACTCTTCGTCTCTCTTCAGATATTACCACGTATTTGTTGCTAGGCAACGCATATTATTGTTAAGATCTTAGAATATAATATTTCAAGAGCTGTTGCTCCCATTCTCATGTTGGATGCTTTGTAGCCCCTCTGGTGGCATTTCCAAATTCATTTTGGAAGAACGTTGATTTCTCCCAAATTTCAGAAAAGACATCAATTTTGGAAGAACGTAGAATTATGTAGTACAATACAGAGTGAATGGTGATGTGCTACATGAAACATATTTCAGAATGCATGGCCTTAATATAATGCCTCCGGTTACTAGGCTATGAATGTAATAAAAAGTTTATTGTACAAATTAAGACCACGACATGTTATGTGAAGATTCACTTTTTAACCCTGCAGTGGTCACGCAATATCTGGGAGATGTAATTGTATGAAAGTTTGTAAGCCCCTTAAAGTGACCTTCATAATTAACATATTGAAGCGACAGCCTGCCAGTTTTACTCTAACTGTTGTAGTGTTTAGTTATTGTTGGTTTTATCACTATTGCAGTAATTATTTTCTTTATCGGAGATTGCATTGTTTTCTTTGTGTTGTAAATAAATGGATGTATATTCCAGAGAATTCTATTGATTTATGATAATGATGAAATAATTGATTCCAATACTGATGATGAAGAAGATGTTATAGAAAATAAGCATGAGAACTTAGGCCCGTATTCATAGTCGCAATAAGTCGTACTTATATCCAAGCCAAACTTTAATCTCATCTTAAGTTGAGTTTCTGACACAAACAAGTCGAACCTATGATGGACTTGCTATTCATAGTCACTAAAGTACGACTTACTTGTCAAAATAAGTTGTACTTTATCAAGTCAAGGGTCCCCCTGACTTATTTCAGTTTAAGCCAGTACCATGGATAGTAATTTTGAGGATCTGGGCGAGGTATTAGAAGAAACTCACACTCCAAAGCATTATTTGAGAAAGATGATGAATCCTTTCAAATTCTACAGTGACAATGAATTTAAAAAGATATTTCATTTCAAGAAGACACAATTTTGGAAATATCATTCGCCTATCTTTCATCAGCATTTCTCTCTGCTGACATTTCATATCAGCCCAAAGCTTCCTAAGCTGTTGTGAATCTCTCTAAAACAATAATTATCAAAATAAATACATAAGCGTACCGGTATTAATTCTGAACGATCTCCAAGCTAATATATATACGTAGAATATTCTCAAGAATAGAATTCTACATAAAATGACTGGATGAATTGAATTCTTTGTTTACAATGCACAGCGCCGTCTGTATTTTTATATCACAATAGCGAAATACATAACCACAAAATCTGAAAAAAAATCTTGAATGCGATTGGCATGTTACGGCAGTGAACATTAAATTTTTCATATTATCATGCTCAACTTTAATAACAGGTAAAATAAGTAGAGCTTTATGGAGTTAGACTGAATAAAGTACGACTTTAAGGAACACTATGAATACGAAAAACATATGTCAACTTGTCAAATAAGTTCATCTTTATAAAGTTGGTTCTTAAGTCGCCGACTATGAATACCGGCCTTAGACACTGAATAAAAAGGAGAGATAATGGATGAATTTCTTGAAATTAGCAGTTGTAGTCAGGTGTCATTATTGTGGATCAATCGTGCAGTACTTATAAAAAATCTTATGGCTGATGGTTGAGGTTTACAACATGCTAAATGTAGCAGGCATAAATTCTCAGATTATTTTGCAGAGCAACAGTAAAACTATGCAGTCACCTTCTGAAAAACTTGGGTCGTGAGCTTGCAAGTCTGCCCACAATGCTCTTCCCTACCATTAGCACTGTGAAGCAGATCCAAGCACCAAAAGGAAAAGATGTTCCAGAACCAAGCCACGAGATACACTTGCAGATGTTGTAGACCTTACATTTGACTCGATGAATGAATATAGGCACAATAAAATGAAAGTTATTAAAATAAAACTATAAAATTATGAGGATAGCCATGGTTGAAATACCACATACCTTACTGATGCATCAGCTAGTCATTCCAAACTGCTCTTTATCTCTGTATGCGTGCATTTATTCAGCAGTTGAGTATATTGTCGATTCTCTGTATTAGTAGCCTGTTGTTGGTCTGTAGCGTTCCTCCCAAGTCTGACTTGCTTTTATTTTCAAATTGTCTGTTGATATGTACTTTAAAACTATGGAGTTTTCTAAATCTTGCCTTATTCATACAATCATGCCACTTAATACTATCCCATGTCCTTATACTTGTGAAGTTACGCTTTTTAGACTGAGCCTTCAGTCACATTTCAGATTCCATGCTTTCTGTTGCTAGATTACGAATGTAACAAACAGTTATTGTTGCCATTAAGAGCAGTGGCGGACACGGAATTTTATTTGGGGGGGGGGATTTGAATAGGTAGAAAGAATACTAAAAAAAAATTAATTAACTTACATGTATAATTAGTTTCTTACTGGTCACTTACATTGCATATATAGCCTTTTTAGGTAGATTTCGAAGAAAAATCTACCTATTGCAAGAGCTACCATGACATGATTATCGAAAAATTCTTTCATATCCTTCCCTAAGTACGAAACCACCGCCTGTTCAAAAAAAAATGTAATATATAAATATCTTTACACGCTAGCGGCTGTAATTTTGAAGATATTTGAACCAAATTTTATTATGTTATTTCTAGGCCCAATAGTTCGGACAAGTTCGTTAATGAGCAAAATTGGCCCAAGGGGGTGGTCGGGGGAGGGGGTTGAAATTTTAAAACATTTATATTTCGGCCCCTATGAAGTATAGAGGGAAACTTTGTTTGAATAAATTACAGTACTCCCTATGGAGTTCACAGTGACACCAACGATTCGGGGGTTTTGGGGGTACGAGTGGGGGTGGGGGATAGAAATTCGAAATTTTTGAAACCACGTCTTGTGGGGTATCATTGAAAAGCTCTTGATGAGTACTCTACAAAACAATAACTAGTTTCTTGATAGCTCTCATATAAGGCGAGATTTGAATGTTTGAAAAAGTGCTCTTTCCTCTTTTTTTTGCAGTCATTATTGCAGGTTTGTTATGCCAAGGCTAAAGAAGAAGAGTGCTACGCAGCGAAAATAAATTAAACCAAAAGCACTTCGAAATCTACCTCAGCCTGTAGGCTTGCCTAAAGGGATTTTTTCAAATTTCTGGGGGAAATATATCCCCCCAATCCCCCCCTGCATCCGCCACTGATTATGAGCACATGGTTTACTAAAGATCTATTTTCATAATACAAAGCCAAGAGAGTGCTTTTCAAGATAGGCATAAACAAAGCATTTATAAGTGAGTTGCCAATGAAGCAATTAAATTAATATACAATTGTGGAAAAGAAAATAAACGTACTTATAGTTTGGTAGTAACACCAGAACCTTCACTAGGACCCGTGTTTCCAGAATTCCCACCATTCATTTGTTTTGTTATAATTAGGGGGCGGATATCTATGACATGTCATATTTTTCCCCTTTGCATTATTTCAGGTTTCCGGCTAATTTAAACCCAATTCCAAGCATCCTGCTGAAAATGGAATGGCTTTTATTGTGCATATAACTGCATATTTAGTAAATTTTCAACTATTGTAGGATATTTAATATGAGTATGCATATTTAGGTCATATTTTTGGCATATTTGTGTGCATATTAAAGAAATTTTGAAGTTTCATATCATATTTTGTAAATTTTTCATTATAATGATACTTTTTGAGAATTTACAGATATTTTTAATTGTTTTTTTGTATTCTTTATTAAATTATTTAAATTACATTTATAAACTTTTGTACAAATACAAATACAAAAATATACAAATAAACAAAAAACATTTACAAATTTCAAAATTAAAGTACAATACTTTTTAAGAAAAGAAAAAGAAAGAAAAGAACCAAATATTTATTTAGAAATACACCCGAATGAGCAAACTGCTCGTTTTTTTATAAAATGAATTGTAATGAAACTTTAAAAAATATACATAATGAAGTGGTAAAGTCATATTTTAAAATTTACTGGTCATATTTTAATATTTTTTTAGGTCATAAATACATGCATATATCCTATTTTTTAGGTCATAGAAACCCACCCCCTAGTTATAATATTTTCATAATGGTCACGTTATATGAAATGATTGATAGTGTTGTTATTGGTTGGATGCTGTTTGTCAGTTCCTACATTTTCCTCTCCCTTTCCTTTCATTGTTCCATTTTCCTATGTGACAAATTAAGAGCGGTGTAGATTTGATAAACGTAGAGCTTCTGGTAACCTGACAAAGGTATACGAAAAGAGTCTCGATCTGTTGTTAGCGAATAATAATAATAATAATAATAATAATAATAATAATAATAATTCTTTATTAGCTGTCAGGATACAATGTCCATAGCTTCGTCAGTCTTCTTAAATATAATTGTTAATACCAACAAGCCAGCAAGAATTTAAAATCGCTGTAATCTCTGTCCTGATGTGCCTTTTTAGTATTTTTGTATGTTTTAAATGTTTAAATGTATGGCAATATATATATTGCCATACATTTAAAACAATCCTGTCAATACAAAAATACAATATATATATATATATAGTATTTATATATTATATATATATATAAGTAAAGGGTTCCCTATACAGGTCATGGAGGTCCAGAGGGTTCAAGGAGGTTGAGGCTCCCATATTTTAGACTATCGGCACGTGAAGGTGGTAAGGTTGTCAGCCTTATGCACCGGCCGCCTTTTCCCCCAGAATTGCTCCTGGTATTCATTTCTGTTAGAGGCTGAGTCGACCCCAGGGCCATTGCCACCAGAAGGATTAAGCAAATTGAAAAACTCCGACTTCATCGAGGAACAAACCCGCAATGTTCTGGTTTGTAGCACAGCACCTCAACCACTATGCTACGGCGTACCCCATATATATATATATATACTAGCATGTGCCCGCGGCTTCGCCCGCGATAATTATTTCAAGAATTAAAAATTAAGAGCATAATAGTTAAATCATTACATTTATTAACACCTAAATCGCATGGACTACATACCACGATCAGATAGCATCGACTGGTAAAAGCGACCTCAGATTCGAGTTTCTTGGCCAAGAAAACCTCTGTATAGTGAGATTCGTCCAAATAAAACAACGTTTGACCATATTTAGGGCTTACAACATTCAAGCGATCGCGAAAGTTTTGTTTTCAAGGTTTGACCAAAATAGCCAAAGCCAACTGTAATTGATTTGACATTGAAATGTATAACTGAAAACTTATGTTTTGAAAACGCAAAAAATGCACGTTTTTTGCCAGTTTTTCACTCATAACTCACGAACGAAAACTAAAATTAAAATTTCGGCTTCGAGGTGCATTTTCCGACCCTTCAGCACACCTATGTTTAAAATTTCAGATCTCTGCGTTCAGTAGATTTCGCTGGACATCGAGGAGAATTCCTTTTATTAATATAGATAGTATGAATTATAATGATACCTTCTCTAATTTGTCAAACATCCATTTAATTTAATCCAAGCCCACCTGATACCACTGGTAACAATACGTTCTGTGAATTTGTTTTGATAATTCTATGTAAAAAGGGATTAAGTATTTTAAAAAACATTTAATTTTTGGCATTTAGAATCAGAATTTTTCAAAATCCTTTCTTAGTGAGCACCTACATTATGAAGCGAAGGTACTGTCAAAATTCCAAGTCTCTACCTGTTATAGTTTAGGCTGTACGTTGATTCCTGTCATTCAGTCAGTCATTCATTCAGTCAGTCAGTCAGGACAAAGCCTTTTATATATATATATATATATATATATATATATATATATATATATATATATATATATATATATAAAAGCCTATAATAGAGAGTATTATTACAGTACATTCGTAATGCTACACGAATATTAAAGTTTGTATAAAACACATTATCACCAAGAGCACTCACCGAGTGGGCGGAGTCTGAAGATGGGAGGAAAGGTCCTCTTGAAAGCCGGCTAACTAGGAAGTTAGTTATTTTAATGAAGTAGTGAGGGTCAATCCATTAGAAATGAACCAAATTTAATAAAAATTGTTGCTCGACATTTTTTATTTTCCTAATTTTTTTACCAGTTATTTCCCAACTAAAGGTGAGTTCAAAACTATGGTGAAAAAAGTTTTGGGCTCATACTTTTTTTTGGCGGCCATTTTAAGTTTGCTTTTTAACCATATTTCAGTCGAAAACATGTTTTGCACAAATGTATGTAACTCTGTTAATTTTATAGATAACAAGACAAAATAAACACCAAAATTATCAGAATGAAATGCTCTACATTTTTGTTTTAACACAATATTACCTAAGTAGTGAGGAAAGTGAAGAAAAAAATTAAAAACTACAAATTGAAAATTGACTTAAAACGGGAGATTATGTAGACAATATTAAAGAATTGAAGAAAGAAAGCATAAACAATCAAAAGAAGCAGTGAAAATATGATTGCCTCACATATCCTGGTTACAGTATATCACTAAATATCTTTCAAGATTCTCAACTGTGAAGTTCTTCCTGTTATCTCTTAGAATACATTTGAAGGCAGAAAATGTCCTTTCAACCTCACATGACATCAACAATGGTTGTTCGTACGAATATTTTAAAAGGAATACGCAGGTACTCTTACACTTTCTCTCTTGATACTGTCATCCCAGACGACATTGAGTTGAACGAAACGCTGTTGCTATTAATTTCAACCCGACAAAAATTGTCTCTCCGCAAAATTTCTCAACTGACAAACAAAAAAGGCAAAAAAGTAGCCTAAATTAGATATTTTAGGTTTTTTATCCCGTTTAGGTACATTTAGGTTGTTATACCCCATTTAGGTATTTTTAGGTGCCACAGAATTAATGTGGGTGAATCCTATGGGCATGATTCGAAAAAGTGTGTGATCGCTTTTTG
Organism: Ectobius pallidus; assembly: GCA_964059195.1. NCBI lineage: Eukaryota > Metazoa > Arthropoda > Insecta > Blattodea > Ectobiidae > Ectobius > Ectobius pallidus. The sequence continues at coordinate 9,742,380 of CAXKWD010000006.1, forward strand.
TTTTGGAAGTAAGGAAAAAAATAGGTAAAAACCTAAGAATCCGGTCCCTTATATATTATTACACTTCATTGTGTTTCCCAATTCCAAGTGAATTAAATTAAAGTTTTTGTCTTCTATTTTTGGCATTTATCCCTTAGTTTCACTTCTATTATCCCTTATTTTCACTTCCAAGAGTTGGCAACCTTACTTGTCTGTCTGTCCATGTGTCTGTACGCACCATAACTCAAATATGCTTTTTTGGATTTTCATGAAACTTGGAAAACACATTTATAATGTCCATGGGAAGACCCCTATTGATATTGAACCAAATCGGTTCACCGGTACCAGAGTAATGCCCAATTTAGTGCCTATTTTAATAGATTATATTAGAAAGGCGCCATAGCTCAAATACGCTGTATCCGATTGCCACGAAACTTGGTATACCCATTTATGACGCCCATGAAAAGTGCCCTATTGAATTTGCACCTAATCTGTTGACCGGTACCGGAGTAAAACCCAATTTAGTGTATATTTTAAAGGCGCAATAATTCGAATACGCTTTTTCGGATTTTTATGAAACTTCGTACACACATTTATAATATCCATGGAAAGACGTCTATTGATACTGGATAAAATCGGTTGACCTGTTTCGGAGTTATGCTCAATTTAGTGCCTATTTTATGGTAATATACGTATTCGAAAGAATTTATTTAAAAAAATGAAAATCAGTTATCTTGACAACACAACCTTTTGTTTTAGGCCTACTGTGATTCTAAGGCTTTGGCAATTAAAATACAGTTAGCTATGACAACACTATTGCTTTAAATGCGCTTATCCCATAACTGACCCAGGTGGCTGAGATGGTAACGTCTTGGCGTCACATTCTGGAGTTCCATGGCTCAAATCCCGAAACCGGCCAATTTGACTTTTTTTTGTATTCTGCATATCATAACTGATTAAACAAAACATACTGGCACTTTGTTATATCAGTTTACCTGATTTTATTTTCATTGTAATTTTAACTGTAAATGTGAGAACCTGAATTATTACACCGATCGCGGCTTTATTTGCGTAGATATTTCATCCGATCGCTCGGGAGTTGGAGCTGTGCCCGCCGCGCCGCTGGAACCCGCGTCATTGGCCAACTCTTGCGTGGGACTCACTGTAGTATTCTTGTTACTATGGGCAACAAAAGAATATTAATATTTTAATCAAAATGTTTGTTCTGAAATTCGCATTTAAGTCATGTTATTTCGTTTTTATCTTGATAGCTATTAATTTTATAAAGAAATGTGTTTAACAAAAAATGTTCGTTTTATTTTCTCTACAACTTGACTGTTTAAGTTTCCATGTATCGCCCAATGCAATAGAAATAGCCTAGAAAAATTGAAAAAGGATACGAGTAAAGTACCCTCTAAGTCATTTTTGCAGAAAAACCGATATAGCCATTTTGTTAGTCATAGATGAGAGTTTCCAATTTTAAATTTTTATTAAAATCGTTTTATTAATTTTTCAAAAATCAAAATTAAAAAAAAAAACTTTCATGGAAAGTCCCCTTAATATCAGTTATAAAACTCAATTACTGAGCGGCTCAATAAATTCCGAAAAAGTCCTTAATTCAAAAAATGAAGTAAATACAATGAACCGTTTACCCGCTGTGCTTGTCCACAGACAGACAGATGTCATTCCAAAATCATTTTTTTCGATTTCTAGGCATCGTGAAACATCTTTTCTCGGTGTTATCTCGATTTTGATTTTTTGTCACGATCATAATACTTTCTCTATACTTCATATATGCGAGAAAGTGAAAGGGCAGTAGCCTATGTATATTCACTTCCCGTATGTTACAGCCTACTATTTAGTTAATATTTTAAGATCAATATAATTTTAATGTAGCATCATTCCCTGTTAAATTTGTATGTCTAAAGCAAGACTGACACAATAAATTTACAAACATGCTCAAGCCCGATATCTACTCAACATCAAGAATGGAATAAGCCTACTGAGGCCTTGGTTTCACTATATTCATTTCCGTTACATGCGGTTATAGGAAGTGACCTCCCATAAAACCGATTTAAAAGAAATTTACACGTCAAAAACTTACAATTTGAAATCACGGAGTGACACTATTTTTGGTTTCAGTCTTACAAACGTTATGAAGAGCTGTTACAGCGGCTGGTGACTGGGATCGAACCTCTTCTTGATTTATCTGTGGCTGACCTCATGGGATTACTTACATCTGAGCGTACTTGGACCAAGATTCTGTATCTTTACAGGAATCCAAATCTGATTGAAGCAGGTAAGAATGAAGGAGTAGGCCTGTAGTATGAGGGTGGGTCGAAAAGTAACGCACAATATTTTTTTTACAAAAAATTTAAGTTTAATAGGCACAATTACAAACAAATGAAGGAACATCTTTTGTCTATTTTTCTTTATGGTCGCCAAATTTCTCAACACATTTCTCCCATCGTGATACCAGTTTCAAAATACTCCGTTCGGTTGGAGTATAGCCATCTGCGGACTGCTGTTTTCACTTCTGCATCTGACGCAAAGTGTATACCGGCCAGGAATTTCTTCATGGGACCAAACAAATAAAAGCGTAACGCGATAGGTGATACAAGCTTGTCATCATTCGCTGGCCCTTGTGGTCGTCTGTTAGGTTCTTAGGCACCCAGCAAGCACTAACTTCAATGTGTCATGCACAACAGCAGTCCGCAGATGGCTATACTCCAACCGAATGGACTTCTATGAACGGGGTATTTTGAAACTGGTATCACGATGGAAGAAATGTGTTGAGAAACTTGGCTACTATGTAGAAAAATAGACAAAAGATGTCCCTTCATGTGTGCATTTCTTTGTAATTGTACCTACAGAGTGCTTCAAAAAATATATACACACTTTGAACTGTCGCAGAAAATTTATTTCCCATTCAACAAGGTTAAATTTCTGGGAGAAAGTAATGTTATATTTCTTCAACAGGTGGCAGCAGAATAGTTCCAACAATCGTGCCAATAATCATCCTACAATGAAAAGTACCTAACAACGCTTGCTGATTCCATATTCCCTGGTTTTATTGCCAACAAGATGGTGCCCTGCCGCACAATCAAAGGGACATACGAACACAGCTGGATCAAAATTTGCCAAGGCAGTGGATAGGACGCAGGGGGCAAATCGTGTTTCCTGCACGCTCTCCAGACCTTACTCCACTGGATTTCTTCTTATGGAGCACAGTAAAAGATGAGGTGTACAAATGTAAGCCACGTAACCTAGACAAACTTTGGAATGAGATTCAAGTGGTGTGCGCAGAAATCTCATTGGACACTTTGGTCCGATATACGGAATCAGTGGTGACTCGTACTCAGAAATGTATTGATGCTGAAGGCCACCAAATTGAACATTAATCCCATTTTCATCAGAAAGTCATTTATTGTTCAAATTGGACTTTAAGCTTTCCATTTCTAAAAATTTAACCTTGTAGAACGGAAAATAGATTTTCTATGACACTTCAAAGTGTGTATACATTTTTTGAAGCACTCTGTATTAAACTTTTTGTAAAAAAAATGCTGTGCATTACTTTTCGATCCACCCTCGTATGTTTCAGAAGCGATAACTGGAGTACGACTTGTCAACCTTTCTTCTAGTTCGATGTCTCGGTGCTCTCGGAAAGGACATACCGGCGTTATACGAATTTTTCACATCTCCAACAACCCGTATACTGGCTCGGTGGTTTGAGTCTGAACCTCTGCAAGCCACACTGGCAACTGATGCTGTGATAGGCACCATGGCAGGCCCAGACACGCCTGGAAGTGGGTAAGTTACAAAGTGATATAAGTGACCCTTGAGTGAAAGTTTTTTCCGGCGCTGCTCCGGGACAATTAAACACATGACTTGTACTTACTTACTCATTGGCAACAGACAATTCCTCAACAAGCTAAAGGAATGTTATCTATTTTATGGGACCTGGAGGCTCATTGCCTGCCATTCAACCCTATTCTGTGCTAACTCCATCCAACCATCCCTCTCAAATCCTACTTCTCTTAAATCTATCCTAATATTGTCCTCCCACCTACATCTAGATGTTCCAAGTGGTCTTTTCCCTTCGGGTCTCCCAGTTAATACTTTTGAGATACGTCTTTCCTCCCCATGTCCAGCCCATTTCATCCTCTGTGATTTAATTACCCTTAATATGTCCGGTGAAGAGTATAGGTTATATATTATAGGAGAAAAAATTCCCAGTGCCAGAGGAATTCCCAGGGCCAGAGGAATTTTTCTCCTATAATATTCTCATGTAATGTCCGACGGAGACAATGATCTGTGGTTCATGAATGCATATAACAGATACTAATTACTTCAGAAGACCCACTGGAATGCAAACATCTATATGAGAGGAGGGTATTATTCATTATTATAATATTGTTCGCTCCCATAATGAGACGGAAAGGGAGAGATAAGGCAAACTACACATATTCCTCCTTGGGAAGCGGCCGATGCATGGCGTGCTGGGTAGGGATTACACCTTCCCGCCGACAATTGTGTGAGGCTACTCAATATTTAGAATTTTCAAGATCCACAAATAATTTTCACCCATTAAAAGTTCGTACGAACAGTTAATTTTTTGCATGTGTCTATCTGTAATGAAGACCTATCGATATGCAAAATTTGAGGGTACGGTAATCTTGTAAGTTGTGTTACACATATTATTTGCAGATACACTCTTCTTCATCATTGCATGGGTGAAGTGAACGGCGTCAAGGGAGGCTGGGGGTATCCGGAAGGAGGCATGGGCGCAGTCACTCAAGCCATTGCTGCAGCAGCCTCTTCATATGGAGCACACATATTCACTAATATGGTAAATATTTATATGGAGTACTAGCTGACCCATCAATGCTTCACATTGTTAGATTTTGATATATATATATAGATTAAGTGCCAGTATGTTTTTGTTTAATCAGTTATGATTGCAATTGTGATATGCAGAATACAAAAAAAAAGGTAAATTGGCCGGTTTCGGGATATGAACCATGGAACTCCAGAATGGGAGACCAAGACGTTACCATCTCGGCCACCTGGGTCAGTTTAACGGTCTAGTTGGATAAGCGCATGTAAAACAATAGTGTTATTTGTCATAGTTAACTGTATTTTAATTTCCAAAGCCTTATAAGATCACAGTAAAACAATAGGCTATGTTGTCATGATAACTGATTAGCATTTCATAAATTCTTTCGAATACGTATATTACCATAAAATAGGCACTAAATTGAGCATTACTCCGAAACAGGTCAACCGATTTTATCCAATATCAATAGGCGTCTTCCCATGGACATTATAAATGTGTATACCAAGTTTCATAAACATCCGGTAAAGCGTATTTGAGTCACCACGTTTTTAAAGTAGACACTAAATTGGGTTTTACTCCGGTACCGGTAAACAGATTAGGTTCAAATTCAATAGAGTACTTCTCATGGACGTCATAAATGCGTATACCAAGTTTTATGGAAATCCGATACAGCGTATTTGAGTTATGGCGCCTTTCTAATATAATCTATTAAAATAGGCACTAAATTGGGCATTACTCCGGTACCGGTGAACCGATTTGGTTCAATATCAATAGGGTTGTTTCCATGAACATTATAAATCTGTTTCCCAAGTTTCATGAAAATCCGAAAAAGCGTATTTGAGTTATGGCGCGTACAGACACACGGACGGACGGACGGACAGACATTTTTCGTCCCCACACACTACCATATTGGCACTTAATAACGGTGTTGTTGATATACATAGTACAATCTTATATTGTTCCAAATTACTCACGATAATTAGAAATCGTTCCTCAGTTCATGAATTTTTTACGACTTCGAGCGCAGATTTTACAGGTTATTCCTTTGGTTTGCGAGCGACCGCTGGTGATCCCGTAAGGGGATACTCACAGCGGATTTGTTACCGGGGTGCGCCAGTTCCCTACCTACTTAAATCTAAGGGGACACACACACACCCAGTCCTGAACCCGGGAATGGAAGTTTTCACTACTGAAAAATCCCAGACCCGGCTGGGAATCAAACCCGGGCCGCCCAGGTGGCTGGCAGTCACGCTACCAACTCACCCACGGCAGCGGAGAGATTTTACAATCACTGAAATATCATTTTTACGGTTTTGAAAGACATTTTTGCGTTCAGAAAAACTTATCAAATTGTTTTTTCTAAATAGGTCTATACATAAAGAGAGCGCGGGAAAGTCAGATAGTAGAAATTAGATGGTGCTTGTGATATCACAGGAAGGAAGTCAAGAGAGTGAAGTACAGGGTGGACCAAAAGTCGCGATCGGATATTTTGTATGTTAGTTTATGCAATAATAAAATGCCACAATTGACGTAAAAACTTTATTTATTGAAGTAGCAAGTATTAAGGGATGGAAATATGGTAAAATAAAGTTCGCTGGGCCTGTCAGTGTCATTGTTAAACGTCCAAAGTTTCGGTATGTGCACCATCATTTTCCGCGCACGGTTGGATGCGCCGCCATGTCCTTCTGCTTGCCCGCCTCAACATTTCGGGAGTGATCGTTCTGAAGATTCGGATGATCTCTCTCTTAAGTTTTTTTGTTTGTTTGTTTGTTTTTTGTTTTTTTTGTTCAACAGAATCCATCCGAATCATTCCAACCCAAGATTTTCTTCTAAGTAGGACCTGAGCCAGTTTTCGCACAACGAAGTTCTTGGGATCTGCATTTCTGCCGATCGCTTCCTTGTTGATTTCATCGGTGAACCCTCCAATGATTCACTCAGACGATTACTGACATCATCGCCGCAATATTTTTTACGTCTTCCGCTGCGATTTGCATCCAATACAGAGCCTTTTGAGAAAGTCTTATTTTCCAGTTTCCGTAGTTTGGCTTCAGTGGGAGCTGCTTTATTGAAACGAAGAAAGAAGTTCTCTCTAATTTCTTCGTACGTTTCGCCAGTTTTTTATTTTTCATGAACCCACACACTAACAATGAGACGTTCCCAATCGTATATTTGCTTTTATCCGCCATTGCTTACAACACAAACATAACACAGCGTTTCACATCGACAACAATCGCCTAATAAACCCGCGCGCAAGAAAACTCTGGCTTGTCACTAAAACATAACACTGTCCGTGCTCTATCGAAAAATCGACAAACTATTCTTACAAAACGTATATGAAGGGGGTAAATATTCCTCTCAGCCTATGAATGGTTTTTAATTAGTTTTCGTTTTCGGAAAATGAGTTATTACAATATAAACATTATCCGATCGCGACTTTTGGTCCACTCTGTACAAGACATTGGTGACTGGTTAAAAAGAAGAAAGACTGGAACGAGCATGTAGAAGGAACCGCAAGGGACAATAAACCAGAAGGAAATTTAACTTATAGGGGGCTTGGATATATCGAAAAGGGAAAACATTACATAAATCTTACACTTCTACTCATGGGCGTCCGCAGAAATTTTGTCAAGGGGGGGCAAATGACGAAATTACTGCCACCACCACCATCACTATGCTACTACTTCTACAATCACTTTATTATTATTATTATTATTGCAATTATAATCATTGTCATTATTATTATTATTACTGCTACTATTATTATTATTATTATTATTATTATTATTATCATCTCATCATCATCATCAGCGTCATCTTCATTCATCCACATCCTCGTATTACTGTAGCTGGACCTATGGCTATGAATACAAAAAAAAATCTCATGTAGTACATTCACATGACTTGTTTTTACCCCTTACAATTTCACAGGCACTATTCATATAAAATGTGATACTTCCAGTGCTTTACTTTCATTGCAATGAATTGTTTGGATGGAAAAAGAATTAAATTTTTAGATTAAGTAATTATTCCTACATACTCATCTCTAAGGTAAGCTAAGCTGTTAAAATCCATTTTTGACCAAATATCTCTACAGTAAGTGGGAACTTAAGCCTCTCTTCATATTAGTTGCTTATAAGCATTTTTTTTATAGATATATGTGTAAACAAAATTTCCAGAGGGGGGCAACGGCCCTACCCTGCTCCCCCCTTCCGGACGTCCATGCTTCTACTTGAACCAAAGATAAGTAGAGAAAAATTACTTAGGTATGCAATTAATAAGTAGGCTACAAATGTTCACAAAAGCTAATAAAAAGCACGGTTGTAAACAATTATCGCAATTAGGGAATAGTATATTCCGATACAAGTGCATACGGATCAAGGAAAGAGTTTTTTTTCAATTTCCGAGATCCGTTATGCGCTTACGGCACGAGTATTGCATGCTATTTTTTGCACGATGATTATTTATATCAATTTATTTACATTATTTGAGATATTAACTGAAAATATTATTCTATGTACATACACTATTGAAAATGGATTTTATATTTCAGAAAGTGATTCGCATATGTTTGTTGCTAAGGGGACCGAATATTTGTCCTATTAAAGTCGCCACAAACTGGGGGTCCTTGGTTCCGGTCTTCGATAAAGGCTTGTATTATGGTTTTACTTACGGCACGTATGCTTTTTGTAATTTTTACCGCACGGAGATTTCTTTTGTTTTCATAGCAACCAGATTGCGTGCGGGAATGTCAAGTTACGATCCACGGCAACAATATTCGTAAGTACCACTAATTAGTTACGTCATGCAAAAACATTTTTTCTGCCTAGTTCCATGGAGTCCAGGTTTAATGGCAGCTTGGCCAAATAAAAAAAACAACATAGTTCTGTACGTAGCGATAACTTAAAATACGATAGTCCTCCCCATGAATTAAAAATATTTTAGTGCCGATACAGTAATTGCATTTAAAAGGACCGTCATATTAGCACTGAACCCAACATTCTTTACAATCTGATTTCTCTTTAATAACAGAATACAGTCAACCCTCGATATAATGCCACCATCTGTTCTCTAACATTTAGTGGCACAAAGCGAGGTGGCACTAAGACGAAATTTAATTTTTAAAACAACCATGGCATAATACATTGCTGTATTAATTTATTGTACTTTAAATTATATAAAAGGAAAATAGAGAACTTTAGCACAAAATATAATACACTCTAGTATACTGTACAGTAACTCAATTTATTACAGTCTATGTCCAGTGCTACAGTACACAAAGGGTTGAAAATCATGTGGGTCCATGTAAGTGATTATGATTACAGTACAATACCTTCAGTCTTTGTTTTAAAAAGTAACTGTAACTGTAGTGTAGCGTTTAACAGCAGAATGGGCACTGGACTAAAAGAAGTGAAAGTCTGAAATGCCCCATTGTATGAAGAACTCATTCTACCTGCTCCACCCTCACTCAGACTATCTGTCAGACTTCTTAACATTCCACCCCACTACATTTACAATTAGGGAAAAAAACAAATGTAAGGTGCACTTTTGCATGAGACGAATCCCGCCCAACCCACCCTCAGTTAAGCAGTTCCTTTTATACCACGATCTAGCGAATTCTTCGAGCATGAACAGGCTGCCAAACCGTTGGATACAAAGCAAACCTGTGGGTGCAAGGCACTTGCTCTCGCATTTTTAATGTTTGGTACGGTCGGGAGTGTCGGCGACAATATACAAGGATAGTTTGTCATCCTGCTTCGCTGAGAAACAAAATGTGAATACCGAGTGGGCGGAGCTTAAAGTGCACAATTAGTGGCAGGGAATGCTCACTTCTTGGAAATACAGTACAGTAAGTTTCTTAAATAATCTTCCTAACATTCACGGCGGTTTTTAAAAGAACACTGAAAAAAAACACTGAAAAAAAAACACTGCAAGTCATATTTTGTAAAAATCTTGTCTTATATTCACTGGCACTAAATGAATTGGCACTGTAACGAGGTTTCTTATATATTTTATACGGAAGAAGATCCGTTCACTTGCATTTATTGCGCAATATGAGGGTGGCACTGTATAGAGGGGCATTATATCGAGGGTTGACTGTACTTTAATTTCACTAATGTTGACAACTCATCTTTTAACTTGTATAGATTTTGCTCAGACATTATGAAGATGTACTGACAAATGGAGATCACTTCGAGTTATAACAGTAACCATAGCCTTCTGTAATACTGAATCAAAATGCTTCGGGGTCACCGAACATCGGATAATATAATATAGATGTTAATAAATAAAGAGGGCCTTGACTATACTTTACTGCTGTCATATTTTTGCGGACAGACTTTTACGGTTAACGTTTTCTTAATCATTACAAGCGAACTTGGCAATATAAAGACAGCCAGTCTACCTAACCAAACTACGTAAACATATCTTCACTATCTGTAGTGTTTCTCTCCTCCCCAAAAAATGTATTCCTAATTTCAATACTGAGTGGAATTATGGGTAACAGATACCAATACAGTAAGATAAAGAACAGAAGTAGATGTGAATGTGTGTTTTACTCACGATAACGAAGAACTAGACCGGTGTTGTCAAGATGTAATCACCACCAAATATGCCAGTCCGGCAAATTCAGTCTCATCGAGAGAAATATGAAGACACAATAATCACAAACCGTTATTTTACCGCTGTCACTACTGAATATTTCACATAAAATACAAATAAAACACAGCTTTACACACTAGAACACTCACTATCCGCCATTTACATGGGCTAATCAAAACAAGATTATTTAAATCGATCGATAAAAACTCGATAGACATCAGCTATCGCCTTCAGTAATAACTGAATCGAACACTATGACAAAAATGGCGCCGATTCCTCGTCGTTTCCAATTATTCCAATCATTTTGTCTCACACTTTTAAGTTACAGTTTTCATTGTAACGACTTTGTTGTAACCAAAGTTGTAGTCACAGACGAATAGTCGAATTCTACAATCTTGTGTTATAGAAGAATAAAAAAAAGAAAGAAAAAAATCCAAGCAAAAGAGCCCGTTCTTCTCATGAACGATAGTGACGGTTAATTGTCTCCATTAAAAATTACATTCTCTCGTAAGTAATTTGAGAGAACACCATATGGTTACCCGTCTTTCATACAGGTAAAAAAAGCATTTTGTATGGTTTTCGAAAAATTCTTTCATATCTTTACGTTTCATGCCTCCCTAAGTACGAAACCACCGCCCGTTCAATTTTTTTTTGTATATTTATATTATATACACGCTTTACACGCTAGCGGCCGTAATTTTGAAGATATTTTAACTAAATTTTATTATGTTATTTCTCGGCCCAATAGTTTGGACAAGTTCGTTAATGAGCAAAATTTACCCAAGGGGGCGTCGGAGGTGGGGGGTGAAATTTTGAAAAAATTATATCTCGGCCCCTATGAAGTTTAGAGGGAAACTTTGTTTGAATAAATTAGAGTACTCCCTAAGGAGTTTACAGTGACACCAACGATTCGGGGGTTTTGGGGGTACGAGTGGGGGTGGGTGGGATGGAAGTTCAAAATTTTTAAACCCACGTCTTGTGGGGTATCGTTGAAAAGCTATTGATGAGTACTCTACAAATCAATAACTAGTTTCTCCATAGCTTTCATATAAGGCGAGATTTGAATGTTTAAAAAGGGCTCTTTTTTGCAGTTATTATTGCGGGTTTGTCATGCCAAGGCTAAAGAAGAAGAGTGCTGCGCAGCAACAATAAATTAAACCGAAAGCACTTCGAAATCTACCTCTGCCTGTAGGCCCGCCTAAAGGTATTTTTATAAATATTTATTGCTATTACTAAAAATCGTGTTTCTTTGTTGAATCTCTGTAAAGCGAAAAGCAGGCTATTGTTAACGATCACCTCAAGTTCCGATTCACTCACGATCGTTTAAAATCGTTCCTCATTTCATTAAATTTTAACGTCTCAATGCAGTGTCCACAGCCACGTCGAAAAGTTCTTTTACGCTTTCAAAAGACTAAATAAATTTTTTTTCGTTTAAAAATAACATTGCTGTTCTAAATATACATAAGGAGAGCGCGGAAAAGTTAGATTTAGAATTTAAACAATACTTGTGATTAAGAAATATCACAGGAAGGACAGTATTGGACAAAGCAAGGAAATCAGATAAGACAAGAGTGTGGGGGAAAAGACAAAAAGTCAGAGTGGAACGAACATGCAAAAATAATTAATTAAGAAGTTGGTTAAATCAGCAAGGCATAATAAACCAGAAGGAAGAAGGAGTTCGGATCGTCCACGAAAAAGATGGTATGTTTAGGGATAACCCGCTATTCTTTTATGCCCACCCTTACCCCCGGAGTGCCAAGAAATTAATATTTTCAGCTTGGATAAATTTGGCAGCTTCCAGTTTCTGTAGCTATATTATTGTTATAGCATGTACACATACGACTATTTTTCGTAGATTTGTACGACGTACGACGCAACCATGAGTCGTACGCCTATTTGTACTACTACTTTTAACATAGTATTTTATATATTTTTAAATCAATCTACTGACGAATTTTAAATTTTGATATAAATCCAGCTCTTTATTTTCTCATGGATTTTGTTATAAGCATGTTGCTAATAATAACAACACTGTGGCAATTACTGTTTAGTTAATTTTATTGTACAGTGTGTCCCACGCAAGAGTTGGCCAATGACGCGGGTTCCTGCGGCGCGGCGGGCACAGCTCCAACTCCCGAGCGATCGGGTGAAATATCTACGCTAATGAAGCCGCGATCGGTGTTATGATTCAGGTTCACACATTTACAGTTAAAATTACAATGAAAATAAACACGTACCTCATCACAAGAGATGTTGGAAATGTTCTCCTCTCGCATCCACACAACACTGACACCATTTTAGGAAATTTTCTTTCACGCGCATAAGTTCAGCTTCCGAGACAGAGTTCATTTCTCTTGTGATAGGCCTATGTGATATTGTCTTTAAGTTCTTCTAACAGTATGTGAATATTATTTATGGAGAAACTTGAAAAATAAAGTGTATAGGTCAACTTCCCGTACATTACAAAGGAAACGGGTGAAATATCTACGCTAATAAGCCCGCTGTTGGTGTAATGGTTCAGGTTCTCACAAAGAAAAACATGTGATTTATTACATCATCTTGCAAGGACGCAAGACGTCGGTTTTTAGCAAAATTCCCAGGTGTACGTCCTCCAAGCAGAGAAGCCGTGCGAAAACTTGTAAGCAAACTTCGGGAAACGGGTTCGATTCTCGATAGTAAACGAGGGACCAAGCGGCGCGTACTTAGCGAACAGAAATTAGATCAAACCCACACACATTAGAAGAACTTAATGACAATATCAGAAGAGAAATTAATTCTATCTCGGAAGCTGAACTTATGCGCGTGAAAGAAAATTTCTTAAAAAGGTTCCAATGTTGTGTGGATGCAAGAGGAGGACATTTCCAACATCTCTTATGATGAGGTACGTGGTTATTTTCATTGTAATTCCAACTGTAAATGTGAGAACCTGAATCATAACACCGATCGCGGCTTCATTTGCGTAGATATTTCACCCGATCGCTCGGGAGTTAGAGCTGTGCCCGCCGCGCCGCAGGAACCCGCGTCATTGGCCAACTCTTGCGTGGGACACACTGTATTTTATCAGATTTAGCACATAGGAAGATAATGAAACACGTCTAATCATTTACATATAAGATGATTTATTAACAATTAATATGTAATATGTAAGGTGCATAATACCGATTATTGATGATGATGATTATTATTATTATTATTATTATTATTATTAACGCAATAAGTTCATTACACTGAAAAATCACAAAGTATACGACAGTTTTAACTAGCATACGACTATTTTCGAATATTGGTACGACTGTTCTACGTTCCTGATCTGGCAACCTTGTTTTGATCTGACGTGTTCTATATCCTTGAGCCCCGCTCAACACAGGATCTACAGGACGAGATATCTACATCTACATCAAATTATTACAGTTTCTTAATATACTCCTATAATTTCTCAAATAGATTATGTTAAAAGTAGAACATCGCACATAAATTTAAAAATAACAGAACGAAATTTCAGGCCGCAAGCAGCAGCTTACTAGGAAGTGTTTCTTTATGTAGAAATTGTAAATTGTAATGTAAAAAGCGTACTACAATCTAAATCGGGTCAATTAAGTAAGATTTAAATAAAAAAATAATTTCAATGAATTTGCCAAGAGCATATTAGTTGGCTTGTCGATAACGTATCGTGAAAATTGTATTCATACCATTAAACATGTGCTTTCCTGAACCCACTTAAAGGGGGGCATACAGCTTTCGGTAAAATTCCCCTTAGCAATGGATTGCTCTACAATCTTGCAATCTTACGTACCCTTTACTGACTACGTCTACAATTGCATACTATTTTCAAAATCAATCGAACTGTTACAGGTTACGGGTAATTATCGATTCAAAATGGCGTTTTGTGCACTGAAATGCCGCTTCCTTGGTAACTTCCACAAATATCAATATTTCTGAGTGATTATTTTTCTGTGTATTTGTTAATATCATATGACCAACGCTGTCTACAATCATTCATTTAACATTAATACTTTATTTTTTATCACTGCCTTCTAGACTGTATTTCTCGTGTGTACACTGCCTGTCCTATACGGCTAATTTTGCGTACGCGGTGACATTACAGATTGCAGCACCTACCACACCCAGCTGCATTTCCCTTTACATTACCGTATGCTCTGTGTTGCCCTCTGAAGTATAAACTCGGAAATTGAATTATGCTGGAATTTCATGCAATCTGGGTGTGAACTGTGTCGCCTCTACTGGAGAAATTAGGCAATTGAGCAATACTCTGAACTCCATATTAAAATAAAGCATAGGATAGGCAGTGTAATTCTCGAGACGGCGGTGTTTTTAATATATATATATATATATATATATATATATATATATATATTAAAGATTGTAGATGATGTTATTCATATGATCTTTACAAACAGATAGGAAAAATAATCAGTCAATATTATTGCCATTTGTGGAAATTATCACGGAAACGGCATTTTAGTGCATGAAATGTGGCAGCCATTTTGTAACGATAACTACCCATAACTGTAACAGTTTAATTAATTTGAAAATAGTATGCAATAGTAGAAGTAGTCAATAAAGAACATGGCAGATTACAAGATTAAACCAATAAAATCAAATATTTTAAGATCATACAATATAATGTACACACCAGATTGTCCAGGAAATTACGTAAGTTAGTTTAATTAATTTTACTTTTAGGTCAACCTTATCCTCTGGTCTTCATTTCAAAGTAAATATAAAATCGTTTCTGAACAATTTCCTATATCACTAGATACAATCTTGAGACACTCAAATAAATGTTTAAAATTTACAAAGATGCGTAAAACTTCATTCGACACAACATTAAAAACAAAGATTTTAAATCTGAGAGTCTATTTTTCCTCGTTTAGCAATGATCCTGGAAGCCGCTAGTTTCTTCTCATTGTACGACACTGTAGCATTGTTGATACTTTCTACAGGATCCCATTGTCCAAAGGCTACTTCCCCACCGTTATTGTTGTCTACTTCTGCCGCGTCATCGCTCGCATCACAGCCTGCAAATGTTTCCTCGGTTATTAAACCTCGACGCTTTTGTTCTTTAAACCGTCCCGATCTTGAAATCGACAATCGGCGTCTGTTGGTTGCATCGCTTACTTCGTTTTGAATTTCTGGCGGAGGAGCAGAGCTTCTGGATTTGTCAGTGAAGAAACTGAAAAACCTTTTTGCTGCCATATTTTCGTAAGTTCAATAGCACATCTTCTAAGACTTGGCACACGCCGTGATCATTTGGCACTAAAGTCAAGCGTGCAATCTGCAATTACTGTGATAAGAGTTGCAACAAGCAGACGGTATCCGATATCTCGCACCTGATTGAAATGATAATAGCAACAGTTATCATATCTCTACTTAGAGTGCTGTAAATAAGAGATAAGGCGAACTTCACATCACCAATGTTCAAAACGAGTCACTTAGAAAACAGTAAGGCAGCGTTCACACTGAGGCGATAAGCGATATACGATACGCGACACGCACGGACAGATACTTGAAATCTAAAGGGAGGAGATAAAAAAGGTTCACAGTCGCGCGATAGCGCAACATATCGCAAGCGATATATCTCTCGAAGTGCAACATGCCGGTCGCCTGAGCGATTTGTTGCTTACGATATTGTAACTCTTGTAGTGAAGATTGTGTTCCCACCACATTTTAGCTAGATTTCGAAGAAAAATCTACCTATTGCAATCGATACCATGTCATGACTTTCAAAAACTTATTTCATATCTTTACGTTTCATGCCTCCCTAAGTACGAAACCACCGCCCGATTAAAAAAAGTGATATAATATATAGGCCTATATATATATATATATATATATATATATATATATATATATATATATATATATCTTTACACGCTAGCAGCCGTAATTTTGAAGATATTTGAACCAAATTTTATTGTTATTTCTAGGCCCAATAGTTCGGACAAGTTCGTTAATGAGCAAAATTGGCCCAAGGGGGTAGAAATTTTAAAAAGTGATATCTCGGCCGCTATGAAGTGTAGAGGGAAACTTTGTATGAATAAAGTAGAGAACTCCCTATGGAGTTCACAGTGACACCAACGATTCGGGGGTTTTGGGGGTACGAGTGGGGGTGGTTGGTTGGGGGATGGAAATTCGAAATTTTTTAAACCACGTCTTATGGGGTATCGTTGAAAAGCTCTTGGTGAGTACTCTACAGATCAATAACTTGTTTCTCGATAGCTCTCATGTAAGGCGAGATTTAACACATCGAAATCTACCTCAGCCTGTAGGCCTGCCTAAGGCAGGGTTCACACTCAGGCGATAAGCGATATACGATACGCGACACGCACGGACAGATACTTGAAATCTAAAGGGAGGCGATAAAAAAGGTTCACACTCACGCGATAGCGCAACATATCGCAAGTGCTATATCGCTCGAAGTGCAGCATGCTGGTCGCCTGAGCGATTTGTTGCTTACGATATTGTAACTTTTGTAGTGAAGATTGTGTTCCCACCACATTTTAGCTAGATTTCGAAGAAAAATCTACCTATTGCAATCGATACCATGTCATGACTTTCGAAAAATTCTTTCATATCTTTACGTTTCATGCCTCCAAGTACGAAACCACCGCCCGTTCAAAAAAAAAAAAGTTATATATATATATATATCTTTACACGCTAGCAGCCATAATTTTGAAGATATTTGAACCAAATTTTATTATGTTATTTCTAGGCCCAATAGTTCGCACAAGTTCGTTAATGACCAAATTTGGCCCCAGGGGAGGGTCGGGGAGGGGTAGAAATTTTGAAATATGTATATCTCGGCTCCTATGAAGTATAGAGGGAAACTTTGTTTGAATAAATTAGAGAACTCCCTATGGAGTTCACTGTGACACCAACGATTCGGGAGTTTTGGTGGTACGAGTTGGGGTGGTTGGTTGGGGGATGGAAGTTCGAAATTTTTGAAACCACGTCTTATGGGGCATCGTTGAAAAGCGCTTGATGAGTACTCTACAAATCAGTAACTGGTTTCTCGATAGCTCTCGTATAAGGCGATATTTAGCACATCGAAATCTACCTCAGCCTGTAGGCCTGCCTAAAGGGAATTTTTATCGCCCAGGTCGCGCCGATTTATCGCTCGCTGTGTGAACCTTCCTAGCAATATATCGCCGCAACAAATTCCTTCCGATAAATCGCTTATCGCTTATCGCCTCAGTGTGAACGCTGCCTAAAGGGAATTTTTATCGCCCAGATTTATCGCTCGCTGTCTGAACCTTCCTAGCAATATATCGCCGCAACAAATCCCTTGCGATAAATCGCTTATCGTATATCGCCTCAGTATGAACGGCGCCTAAGGAGTAAACAGTACCGTTACATGAGGCTCGTCCATAAAGTAACCTTCCCACAGGTCATTAACGGAAACATTTATTGTAAGAGATACAGCAAGTGTTCAGCTTTGTTTTGAACATATTCGCCACCGGAATGGAGACATGTCATAACGTGGGACCAACTTTTGAATACATGTGCCATAGAAGTCTGCCGCCTGGGGTTTGAACTATTGTGTGATAACCTTCTCAATTTCTCTGTCATTTCTTGAGGGGTAGGAAAAGACGAAAATCTCTGGGTGCGCGGTCCGAGCTGTAGGGTGGAGACTTCAACGCCTCCCTGCAAGTCTCCTGCAAAAGTTCGCCTAAGAGATGTTTCAACATCCACTCTACAGCCCGGACTTCGCTTCATTCTTTTCCTACACCTCAATAAATGATAGAGAAGCGGAGATAGTTGTCACACAGTCATGGGCGTCGGCATGGGGAGGCAACTGCCCCCCTCTGGATTGCCTTATGGATTCATTTATTTGTGGTAGGCTACTCTTTGTCAACCTACAGTTATTAACTAATTATAATTACAATATATGTATTTATAATAATATATCACCAAGGTCATTGCTCAAAAGAGCGTGTTCTGTTAACTTAAAAAACTTTGTAGCCTCGTCGATTTCAGCTTGGGTTCAAAATAACGATCCGGTTAACTAAGTGAATATTAATGTGTTTAGCTTAATCATTTGAAATTGAGGTCCGAAATTGATTTTGCCCCCCCCCCCTTAATAAAATTCCTGGCGACGCTGCTGCACACAGTGGTTCAAATCCCAGGCGACAGACTTCTACGACACAAGTGTTCAAAAGTTGGTCCTACGGTCTGACAGATGTCTCAATTCCTGTGGCGAATATGTTGAAAAATAGCTAAACACTTGCTATATCTGTTGCAATAAATATTTCCATTAAATTTTGTTTTGTCTGTGTAAACGGCCCTCGTATTTGGCCCGGTCTAAAAAGGCTTTGGATGGGAAATATTACACCATTGATAGACCACTACCAGAGGAAAATTGTTAAGTCCCCAACAAACCTTCTGGAGCTTACCCCATTATCTCTTTAATAAGGATCGGTTCAAGTTCAAACAAGATTGTACGGGAAATGTCTGTGTGTCAGTACGTGCGATAACTCGAATACGCTTTATCGGATTTTGATTAAACTTGGTATACGCATTTATAATGTTCATGGAAAGAAGCCTATTGATTTTGGTCCAAATCGGTTGACCGGTACCGAAGTAATGACTAGTTAAAGGTCGCATGCGCTGAACTTGAGAATAAGGTGACCGCCGTTACAACCGGGCCGTACCGAGTGGGACCAAGTCTACAATGTCGCCAATATTACGAACATGATTACCAGGGTTAGGATTTTTAGGTGCAAATTTTATATGAAAAAAGGAAGGGAAAAGGTGCTAAAATAAGGTAAAAAAGGGGACAAAAAGGTGCTATTTTACTCAAGTAATTCAAAAAAATCTATCTTCTATTAACAGGTATTGAGTTGCGAAAAAACACATGAAATCATCACTCACCAGAAACAGTAAAATACAGGAAGCTGTTGTACTTCAAGACATTGAGCATCTCTACATTTTTAAAAATAAGCCTGTTTCTATTAGGACATAGAATGTCTTTGTACATGCTAAAGCTTCTTTCGACATCCACAGAAACCAGTGGGGGCAAACTTTGTATTCACTCGGAATGGCAACTCTACACATGTGGCAAATTCCTCAACATCCTGATTTTTCTGAAGACTAGACTCAAGTTTGTCTTTAGCAAAGCCCTCTAACTGGTCCCTCACTGAAGTGAAAATATCCCATTGTTTTTCCTTTTCGAGACCTTGTTCTTCCAATTGTTTGATAGCTGCAGTCAAGTACTTGTAACCATGGACACAAAATAGTTGTCTCCAAATTCTGTATTTTTTTCCGGTAGCAGAAGTTGTTGGGCCTTGGAAATCGCACCTGCGTCTGCTGGATCCAATGAAAGCACAAAATCCTTAATCTTGTCAAAATTCTCACACGACATAACAGCACACTGAGTCCATGATCCCCAGCGAGTAATGACCGGGAATTTTGGAAGGGGGAGGCCAGTGATTTCCTTGTAGGCAACAACACGACTCGGAGCTTTCTGTAGAATCTTCTTCAGGGCAGAGATGTATTCATTTGCAATGCCGTATTCATTCCTTATGGATTCACAAACCCTGTGAAGGGCATGGACTAGGCATGTCACATGCTTTAACTTAGGGAACAAAGGTTTCAATTGGTTAATTGCTGAAACCATGTATGGAGCCTGGTCTGTAACCACCAGAAGATGTTTTTCAAATGCGATACCACTTGGCCACAGGTTTTGACAGAAGTCCATGATTGATTGCATTACTGTACTGGCGTTGGCTTTCCCCAGTTCGTACATTTTAAACAACATGGGCTTAACGTTCTCCCCTGATAGGGGAAAAACTAAAATGTTCAAAACATATCGTTCCATTGAGTCTGTAGTTTCATCCAATATGATTCCCACATCACAATCAGTCACTTTCTCCTTGATGGTTTTTATGGTTTCTTGGTAAACAGGCTCCATGTAGTTTCTTCTTATAGTACTCTCATCAGGCACTGACATCTTTGTGTATTTTTCAAGGAATCCTTTGAAAGTCGGATGGTTTACCTTATTGAGTGGAATTCCCGCTTGTGTAAGAGCAGCACATAAATCAATGTTGAATTTCTTCAAATTTTGAGTTTTCGATGAACACTGTTCAATCGCATTCCGTAATAAAGGTTGTCGCGATTTATTTGCTTGAAGTGTCTTGTTCTTTTGATGCTTAGAAGTGGAAATGTGTTGTTTGATGCGGTCTCGCTGGTGTTTTTCATGTAACAAAATTCCTGAATCGCAAATGCTACACCGTATTACAGTTCCATCTGTTTCTACGGAATCTTGTTTGAATTCCTGAGACAGAGAAAATAATCGGGCTCTGGACACCTTAGGCATGGCAAAAATACACTCATTTAATCACAGATTTGCACTCACGATCAACAGACTACTGACTGGTGAAGTCAAGAAGATGGAAGTGAGAGAAAGAGGATTTGCGTATACACAATATTTTTTTATAATAAATTATAATTTGGTGGAATGAAATACGCATTTCCATTGTAGCAAGCTATTTGTTTCGGCAAAGTGAAAGAGGATTTGCGCGCACACACGATATTATTGTTGATGGAATGAAATATGCATTTCCATTGTAGGGAGCTATTTGTTTCGGCAAAGTGAGAGAAAGAGGGTTTGCACGCACACACGTATCATTTTCTGTTGTTGCAGGTGTGCTTTCAGTCCCGCTTTTACTGGAAGTAAAATGGAATGAAACTCACAAGTCATTCATAACGCTTTATAATGATAAAATGCACTCTAGAAGAATATTGATAAGCTACAGTAGCCTATATGAAAAAGGGGAAGAAAGGGGATTATGGGCACTGTTGAGAAAAAAGGGGTAAAAGGTACCAAAAAAGGGAAAAAAGGTGCTACAAAAATGTCTCCATTCTCGACTATAGATAAAATCTCACACTGTGGTATCTTTCCGAAGAGCTTTAATTTACCCTACGAGAAAAGGTGCGCACCTAAAAATCCTAACCCTAATGATTACATGCCGGTTGAATTCCGTAGATAAATGATTGTTGTAGCGATGTTATATGAAAGATGAGGAAGGGTAAGAAAGCTTCTGCATTAAGAATTCTAGGTCAGTGACAGGTTATGTTTGGTTAGGAACATTTGTATTGATTTAGGAGCTAAATGGCGCGGGGGTTTATAATGTCTCACATTGAATCTTTTCTACGACGGGAAATTTTACCCTTCCGCCGATCGTTTCTCTTTTGTTCCCCGCGGCTCGGAGGGGCATGGTCGCTATTGGCAGAGCATTCTGAAGGAGTTCCGTCACATGCTTTATAATTGGGAAATCAAGACTATACTACAAAGCCGCGTTGCTAATCACTGAGGGCCTCGACTACATTATATCACGCTTTGCTGTAGATGTGAGGCATTTGTTGTAATTTCGTTCTGTTGTTATTCCACTTATTCCTTTCCATATGCTAATCAAAAAAATAAACACAAATATAAATAAATAAATATAAATAAAAGATTTAAAACACATCTAGCCATTCAATAATTAAATGCAGCTGCTGTTGATATAATATTGTGCATTCTATCGAAATGTAAGCCTACCGATATCTACATTATATTTTAATGCTCTTGTGAAAGCAATAGACCTAATGTAATAGGCTATGCTTATCAAACTTTAGACCTTTGCTCTTCCATAACCCCTGCTTCATGAATCGATCTAAAACTCAACTTTGAAATCGATTCCGTACTGTATGCATGGGTGCCCACGGGGGGGGGGGGCAAAATATTAGCGTTTTATGAATTTTCTGGGGGGGGGGGGGTTTGAAAATTGTTGCAAAATTAGTGTTTTATATGCTAAAATTAAAAACTGCCTAGCTAACTAGTTTTTGAGTGCTAAAATAGCGTAAAATGTGATTTTCATTAGTTAGGTATTTTAAAATTTTCCGGGGGTGAACCCCCCACTTGGACAGGCCTAATGATTTCTTATTTACATTGGCATGTCTTAGAGTATGGTAAACAAATTTCCTAACTAGTTTTTGTGTGCTAAAATAGCATAAAATGTGATTTTGATTAGTTCAATATTTAAACATTTTCTGGGGATGGACACCCGACCCTTTCGACCCTCCCCTCAATTATTTTCTAGTTACGTCATTGTTGCACTTATTAAGTGCCAGTATGGTACTTTATGAGATTGTGTGGGGGACGAAAAATGTCTGTCCGTCTGTCTGTCCGTCCGTGTGTCTGTACGCGCTCTAACTCAAATACGCTTTTTCGGATTTTCATGAAACTTGGAAAACACATTTATAATGTCAATGGGAAGAACCCTATTGATATTGAACCAAATCGGTTCACCGGTACCGGAGTAATGCCCAATTTAGTGCCTATTTTAATAGATTATGGCGCCATAATTCAAATACGCTGTATCGGATTTCCATTAAACTTGGTATACGCATTTATGACATCCATGAAAAGTACTCTGTTAAATTTGAACCTAATCTGTTGACCGGTACGGGAGTAAAACCCAATTTAGTGTATATTTTAAAGGCGAAATAGCTCAAATACGCCTTATCGGATATTTATGAAACTTCGTATACGCATTTATACTATCCATGGAAAGACGTCTGTTGATGTTCAACCAAATCGGTTGGCCAGTACCGGAATAATGCCCAATTTATTGCCTTTTATGTTAATATATGAGAAGTCGCGATAACTCAAATATGCTTTATTGGATTTTCCTGAAACTTTGTATACCCATTTATAATGTGCATGGGAAGACGTCTACCGATATTGGACCAAATCGGTAGACCGGTACCGGAGTAAAACCCAATTTAGTGTCTATTTTAAAAACGCGGTAACTCAAATACGCTTTACCGGATTTTTATGGAATTTGGTATACACATTTATAGTGTTCATGGGAAGAGGTCTACTGATACTGGATGAAATCGGTTCACCTGTTTCGGAGTAATGCTCAATTCGGTGCCTATTTTATGATAATATACGTATTCGAAAGAATTTATATAAAAAAAAGCAAATCATTTATCATGACAACATAGTCAATTGTTTTACTGTGATATTTTACGGCTTTGGAAATTAAAATAGAGATAGCTATGACCAAAAACACTATTGTTTTACATGCGCTTATAACTTACAACTAGACCGTTAAACTTACCCAGGTGACCGAGATGGTAACGTTTTGGCCTCACGTTATGGAGTTCCATGGTTCAAATCCCGAAACCAGCCAATTTCACTTTCTTTTTCGTATTTTTATGTGAATGTGCGATTGTCAAGATATCAAAAATCTGTACAGTTCAGCTGATGCTGGAAGATTTTAACCTGATTAAAAAGAAAACTAGACCTTTGTTCTTCCCTAAGCCCTGCTTAATGAATAAATCTGGAGCTTAACTTGTAAATCAATTAAAAAAACATATTCTGCATATCATAATTGCAGTCATAACTGATTAAAAAAAACATACTGGCACTTTTTTACATCAGTTTACCTGATTTTATTATATTATTAATATAATGTTACAAAGTGGCCCAAGAAGTTAAAGAGAAAAAAATTAATTAAAAAAACTGCCCCTCTAGAAAATATCATTGGGCGCCCTTGTCGACAGCCAATCAGGTTGGGGGGGGGGGAGTCATGAAGTTGGGGGGGGGGTGAGCCATGAAGTTTGGGGGGGGGGCACTCCTGCTGTATGTTTACAAGTTTTACTATCAAGACACCTTATTAGAAATGAAGTTTATTAATACCGTGTACAGGAAAAGCCCACAAGAATCTCCCGGCATTCAAATGTCCGGCTTGAGGAGGGTTAAGTTCAAAACTTCAACAACGTGGATTATTAATGGGGGGACTGCTAGACTCAGTTCAGACTATTCATTGTGTTTTGTGAAATGTTTTTCATTTAGTGTTGTATTAATATTAGTGTGGAGAAATGCATAGTGCAATATCAGGTAAAGAATGGAAATTAAATTTACCTACCTTTTTAGACTTTTTTCTTGTCATGTGCAAGATATGCACAACACAAGAGCTTAATAAATAATAACAATAATTGTAAAAATAATAATGTGGGACCTATAATCAAGACTGTCCTAGGGATCCAAACATCATAAACCCCCATGATTAACCTAGCAGTATAATGGGGTATTAACTCGATCGGTAAGACCTGAGTCAAACAAATGGCTGCGCAGTAGTATACGATGACGTAATCTAGACCTGCCTGATCTTCATAGTACGCGATGTTCTTTGCTAGTTCATACTGTACAGACAGTGTAAAACTATCTTGGTTATTCAATAGTGAAGACCCAACAGCCATGTTCTGTGAGTTACATACCATTACTTCAATAACATTTCATAACTAAAAAACAAATACTTTATTCACTTTATTATTGTTTTTAGTAGTTACGGGCTATTATGAACCGCATAGTACAGTATATGCATTCTCTTCTGCCCTTACTCCATTGCTACCGGAAGACGATAAGCTATCTGCGCGTGTTTGGCTCAGGTCTTACTGATTGAGTTATACATGAAAACCTATTGTAGGACTTATGCATGGATGTCCGCAAAAATAATTTGCCAACGGGGGCAAATGAACAAATTACTATTATTATCATTATTGTTACCAGGGGCGTATTCAGGGGGGGCTGAGGGGGCTGCAGCCCCCCCCGAAACGTTAAGGGTATATATATGTGAACAACCACAAAAAAATAAAAAAATGCAGGTTCTAAAATATTAAAATTTTACAAGAAAATGAACTCAGAAGTGGACAAAACTTACAGGATTCTATAACAAGGCTTACTAGAACATAACTAGCAGATAAAAGTATAAAAAATTGACCAAGTTTATTTTAAATTACACGTTTTATAGGAGCATGAAAAAAATTAATTCAGATGCACTTATCACTTCCTATAGGCATAACATTTTTATGGTTTCTCTGACGCCTTTTATTTTTTTATGCATATAATGAACATATTTTTCTACAAAGTAGACTACTTTTATACAGCTGAAGTTATTATTTCTAATGCAATTAATTTGTATATATCGCATATAAAATATCTTGAAATTTGATCAATATTTCATTACACATTTTCTTTAATTTTATACCTATGGGCATCATTGTAGTCTACTTTATGCATATATGCATGTAAAATTAGTGCAAAAAATTTCAGCCTTCTATCTCTAATGGTTGTGGAGCTACCTAACAATATGTGTGTAAAATAAGAGTTACCGGGAAATTCAATTTTAAGTTAATAGTGAATTTCTCATTTGACCTTTCTAAGGGCGTGGCTCAGAGCATGTAAACATATTTTAATGTCCATTTAAATGCCACAAATAATTTCTAAACCTATATAAACCTATATCAATGGATGCAGAAAATTCAGTACAATTTTTTAGTGCTATAAACAAAAAAACATAAATTTCAAAATAATTCACGTACATGTACCCTTAAGTCATGCTAATATGTTGCACATAAGGGCACTTTAATATCTCAGAAAGTAGATAGTTCAATTGCACATTTTGACTTATAAAAGATGAAATGCTTTATTCTAACGTGTTCAGTATAATTAGGGCTCAGAGGTTGATAATATGTCATCTCTTTTCCGAGACATTACAGTCAATGCAGGATGTAGTATAAGTTCGTCTTCCGTCAAAACGAACAATAATACCTTACTCATATTTTGCATTTTATTTTCTACCAGTCATTTTTAGGAAATTTTCATTCGTTCGTTACATTTTTTCCTATTTTGTCTTCAGAATGAACTTTTCCACCATTGTACACAAAGCAATCTCGTAATTCATTAATACAGTAAACATAATATTAAAATAGTCAAATAACATACTTAAAATATTGTCCTTTGTTTATTATTATATTAATATGCTACTGTATATTCCCTTTTTTAGATATATATTTAGAAATATTGTCATATTTTAAATTTTTCATGTCATATTTTCATAAATTTAAGGAAATTTATAGGTCATTTTTAGGCGTTTTTAGATCAACTTCTGAACCCTAGTGACAGTAAAGTTAGGATTATCACAGCCCCTCCCGAAAATAAATCTTGAATACGCCCCTGATTGTTACAATCCACATAGGTGATTTACTGTAGCAGTTCTTACATTAAATTTTCTACAATTTCACAGGTATCATTCATTTAGAATGTGATTCTTCCATTGCCTTATCTTGATTACAGTAAAATGTTTGGCTAGAAATGATTTTAAGTTTAGCGGAAGTGATTATTCGAACTTGCTCAAATCTAAATTACCCAGTAGTTACAACTCATTTTTGTCCAAACAACTCCAACTACGGTGTGTGGAAACTTAAGTCTCATTTCACAATAGTTTCTTATAGTCATTTAGTTTAGAGATTTGTGTGTAAACAAAATTTCTGGGGGGGGGGGGGCAGCCTCCCTACCATACCCCCCTTCCGGACAGCCATGCACTTCTGCAGAATATTTACGTTTCTATATAATATATTGCAGGAAATATCAGAGATTCATGTAAATTCAGACCAGCGTGCTGTCGGAGTGGTGACTACTGAAGGAAGGGAAATTAAAGGATGCATCATTCTGTCCAATGCTACTCCACATGTGACTTTCCAGAATCTACTGCAGCAACAAATTTTACCAGAAGAATTCAGAAAAGCTGTGGCAGACATTGACTACACATCACCTGTTACAAAGATTAATGGTTAGTATTACATAATTAAGTCTAATTATTGATTTTGTTTTAGGATTTCAAAATGCAAAAAATATCAGCACTGATGCCACAGGCAGTGATAAAGTTTAACTTTCAGTTTTAATTAACTGTATACCTTACAAAGAAACCGTAAGGGTGTCATGTCGAAACCCTCAAATTTTGCATATCGATAGGTCTTCATTACAGACACATGAAAACAATTCGCAGGCAAAGAGAGTTAAGTCCACTTTCTAGTTACTGAGAATTAGAGTGACTTAACACGTTTTACCCGCCCAACATCGCTTTAGAGATGTATAAACCCATAAGGCACACATCCATAACTACCGTACAATTTTGAATATGATTTACAAGACTTAACACAAATATAGAGAACATTTTTATCTATAACTCTATGGACATATCTCAATTTTTGAGAATGGTGGACTTAACTCTCTTTGCCCGTGCACCTGCGAATTAGCTGTTCAAATTAACTGCAAGTGGATGAATACATGTTTGTATTGCCCCTTAAGGAAATAACGGTGGGCATTTGTACAGCTCGCATGCTGGCGAACATAAGCGAAAGCTGGTGTGAGGCAGAGGAAGAGGCTATGTCGTTTCTCATTGAACGTGATAGTGATGCAATTTCCATATTTTGAAATTATTTAATTTGTAAAGACGTTAAGGGGTTGGTTATGTGTTATAGACCAGAAGTGTGACCACTCAATTTACGTGATTAAAACAAAGATTCAAAAAATCTGTTCTCAATGTTGACATTTATTGTCCAGACAAAACTCTTGAGGATTTAAGAACTTGAACTAACATGAGAATATTATAGGAGAAAAATTCCTCTGACACTGGGACTTGAACCCAGGACCTTTGGCTATTCACGCCAATGCTCTATCAACTGAGCTAAGCCGGAGTTCAATTCACAGCGCCAGATGGAACCTTCCTCCTATGATTGAATGCCCTACAATATAATATTCTCATGTAATGTCCAACAGAGACAATAATCTGTGGTTCATGAATGCTTATATATATCCATCTTGAACTAACATATTATGTATTGCACTCGTCATTATAGGCCAAAGAATAAAAGTGATAATAATATTAATTGAACCAATTTAAACAGCACACTGAATTCATTTTGCTAATCCTAAACACTTAAACAGGTACTAATTAAAATTGGTCAAACATTAAAAACACTTCTTGTTCCACTTACATTATTTATGCAGAACCGGTTGTCAGGGAAGGAGCTCCCTCATTCTCAACCATCAGCTGAGGATGAGGGAGCTCGTTCCCTGGAAAACGGTTCTGCATAAATAATGTAAGTGGAGCAAGAAGTGTTTTTAATGTTTCACTATTTTTAATTTGACATTCTCTACTGTATAAAAGACTTTAAACTGATTTTTATAGGTACTAATTACTTCACAAGACCTACTGGAATAAAAATGTATGTATTAATCATTATTATAATGTTATTCGTCTGTTAATGATAAGGAAAGGGAGAGATAAGGCAAACTACTTGGGAAGTGGGAACAGTGCTATGTAGCACTGTAACAGCCGTCGACTCATGGTACGTGGTGGAGGCTCCACTACCCTCTCCCGTCAACAACTGTGTGAGGGTACTCGATGTTTCAAATTTGTCAGTACCGAGACCTACTTCAGCCCCCTCACAAGCTTTATACACATAATATAAAGAATGCTGCTTTGTTTTACAGTTGCTGTAAACAAGCTGCCTGACTTCAAAGCCGATCCGTGTGTGAAAACAAACCAGCCAATGCCTCACCATCAGTGCACCATACACATCAACTGTGAAAACACTGAGTACATCACAAAGGCTTATCAATGTGCTTTAGATGGCCGTATTTCTGACAGGTAAATTCAATGTAACATTTTTCAAATTTATTTCTCTGCAATGGTGATGTGTCGAAGTTGAATCTTGAATCTACCAATGTAGGTGGGAGGGCAATGTTAGGATAGATTTAAGGGAAGTAGGATTTGCAAGGGATGGTTGGAGTTAGCACAGAATAGGTTGAATGGCAGGCTCAGTTAAACGCGGCAATGAACATTCGGGATCCATAAAATAGATAATATTCCTTTAGCTTCCTAAGGAATTGTCTATTGCCATTGAGTAAGTAAGTAAGTAAATCTGAAAGGATATTTATGATTTTGCAGACCCATGATAGAGATGGTGATACCATCCAGCGTGGACCCAACACTAGCCCCACCTGGATGTCACGTCTGTCTTCTCTTCACACAGTACACGCCATACCATTTGAAAAATGGAGAGATCTGGGATGAGAAGCAGAAAGCTGAATATGCAAAGACAGTAAGTAGTATCACAGGCAACAAAACGAGAGAATTCGGACCTGTCACTAGTTAGCGAATACTCACAGAATTAAGCATAAATGAATTAAAACCACAAGAAATGAATAAAACACATCAGCTTCCACCACTGTATAGTGTCACTAGCTTAAAAGGCCCGGCATCGCCCGGGTTTTTTCTTTTGTAATTCGAAATTATCTTATGAAGGACTTTTAAATTATACGTCATTTATATAGGTATTTAGAATTTGAAATAGGAAGAACGACTTATCACACTCAAACTATTCTCTCAGAAAACACTTGGTATAGTTTTTATGGCTCATAGAGGATGTAGAATTTTGCATCTCATTGCTTCTACACACCAAGCCCGGTAGGGTTTCAAATTAGAAGAAACAGAAATTCCGGTAACATAAAATTGTATTGTCTTTGCGAAATATTTTATTTCTCACTCTCATGTTACCATAAACCAGTTTTGGGGATGAAATTAAACAGAAATGCAATATCACTTTCATACTTCTCTCCCCAAAAACCTGCGATATAATAATATACACAATACCATACCTCAAATTGTTTTCTCTATGTCCAGGGTATAGAAAGTTATGTGACTGCATTGTTTTCATGGATTTCATTCTTTAATATTTATTTATAACATGAATTATATTGATAGTTCTCTAATTTGTCAAGACTCGTTTTATTTATTTCCAAAACCTTATGTGAAGACTGCCAACAATACTGTTATCAAGTGAACTGTGATTGGATTTGATAATTCTGTGTAAAAAGGGATTAAGTATTCTCCAAAACATTTAATTTTTGGCATTTAAAATAAAAAAAATTTCAAAATCCTTTCTTAGTTAGCACCTACATTATGAAACGAAGGTACTGTCAAAATTCCAAGTCTCTACCTGTTATAGTTTAGGCTCTGTGTTGATTCTCTCACAATTAAGTCAGTCAGTCAGTCAGTCAGGACAAAGCCTCTTATATACTCGTATGTAGAGATTGTAAGTGAGACCATCAATTCATTATAATACAGTCAACCCTCTATATAATGCCATCATTTGTTCTCTAACATTTAGTGGCACAAAGCAAGGGTGGCACTACAACGAAATTCAATTTTTAAAATAAAAATGGCATAATGCTGTATTACAGCTTTCGATGAAATTCATTGGTGAGAAATATGTGAATTACATTTTTTTTTTTCTCAGCAATGAATTGCTCTACAGTCTTGCAATTTGACATAGTCTTTATTGACTATTTTTACAATTGCATACTACTTTCAAAATTAATCAAATTGTTACAGTTACGGGTAATTATCGTTTCAAAATGGCTGCCACGTTTCATGCACTGAACAGTCGCTTCCCTGATAACTTCCACAAATATAGATATTTCTGCGTGATTATTTTTCTGTGTGTTTGGTAATATCATGTGAACAACATAATCTAGGATCTTTGAAATATCTTCAGTATAAGTATATTTTTAAATTTTCTTTTTCATCTCTATATATATAAAAGGCTTTGTCCTGACTGACTGAATGAATGACTGACTGAATGACAGGTATCAACGTACAGCCTAAACTATAACAGGTAGAGACTTGGAATTTTGACAGTACCTTCGTTTCATAATGTAGGTGCTCACTAAGAAAGGGTTTTGAAAAATTCTGATTCTAAACGCCAAAAATTAAATGTTTTTGAAAATACTTAATCCCTTTTTACATAGAATTATCAATTCCAAATCACAGAATATATTGTTGCCAAATGGTATATGATGGGCTTGGAAAAAACAATTGAAATGCACTTTTGACAAATAAGAGAAGTTATCAAAATAATCCATGTTATAAATAAATATTACAGAATGAAATCCACTAAAATAATGGAATCACATAACTTTCTCTACCCTGGACATAGAGAAAACAAAACGAGGCATGGTAATGTGTATATTATTATATTATATCGCAGGTTTTTGGAGAGAAAAGTATGAAAGTGGTAATGCTTTCTGTTTAATTTCATCCCCAAAACGACTTTACGGTAACATAAGAGTGGGAAATTTCCCGCCTCGATATTACAATTTTATGTTACAGGAATTTCTGTTTCTTCTTATTTAAACCTCTACCAGGCTTGCTGTGCACTGTACAAGCGATGGGATGCAACATTCTAGATCCTCTATGAGCCATAAAAAACTATATCAAGCGTTTTCTGAGGGAATAGTTTGAGTGTAATAAGTCGTTCTTCCTATTTCAAATTATAAATGCCTATATAAGGACCTAGAATTTAAAATTGAAAATCCTTCATAAGTTAATTTCCAATTACAAAATACAAAACCCGGGCGACGCCGGGTCTTTTAACCTAGTTAAATTATATAATTAATTTCTATATATAAAAGCCAAAACCCACTGACTGATCACAGTTTCTCAAAAACTATACAGCCTAGGAACGTGAACCTTGGTACACATATTGCTCCTAGGCTCTAGATGCGCACTAAGAAAGGATTTCAAAATCTTTGGCCTCTGAGGGCCAAAATAGGGTTGTAAAGTTATGATATTCACCAAAAGGAATTCATACTGCATGTACACAATCCCCATGGCAACACTATTTTTTTTAAACTACACAGGTGGCTTGGCATGATTTCATGTAGACCTAATAGATATAAAATTATGAGAAATTCTATCAATAGAATTCCTATAAATGATTATCAACTATTTTGTGACACGAAGTAAATTTAGAAGGTCCTGGGTTCTTTTCTTAAGAGTCTAACTCTCTTCTTAAAGTTAGCGTAGGACTGTATTGCGAAAGATAGTTCATATAGTATCAATAGATGTAATTTCCTCATTAATTTCCATTTACCATATCATCTCTCTGTCTTTACCTCTCCATTTTGGGGTCTTTTAAGCGACCCACGTTGCCCGGGCCTTAGAGAGCCGCGACCTGTTGGGAGGGGGATTATCTATGGATCACATACATACTTTCTTGACCAGACAAGGACATGGAGGGCCTCCCGGATGAGTGATCAGTCCAATGCAGGGGCCACCTCCGATACAACACAAACACATAGGACGAGATACACCATTCACACACTCACTCTGAACAAGGCGAGGATGGGCTGAGGATGATAATGGCTACCAGATGATATCCGGGGACCACTAGGGCCTAAAGTTACCTGAGCCTAAAGTTACCAGACATTTGTCTCACAGGTGAGGAAAAATCCCGGAAAAACCCTATCTAGGTAACTTGTCCCGACCAGTATTCGTGAGAGGAGAGAACGCATCCCCTACGCCCAGTTATTTACTGTATGTTTGCCAAAATTGAAACAACGATTACATTTTTTAAGACATAATCAGAGTAGGCTAAACTACGGGTGGAGGAGTAGGCCTACGTGGAATATAAATACGTCTACCGTGTTGGCTGGATGGCTGATGATTTATAGAAGTACATTGAATCGACTTTAAATTGTGTTCACTTAACGTTATATACATAAATCTAACAATGCGCAATGTGTGTTCCTCACATTTTATGTTAACAGGTATTTTCTAATATAGAGGACTATGCTCCAGGATTCATTGACAGCATAGTTGGGATGGAAGTGCTGTCACCACCTGACTTAGAGCAAATCTTTGGACTCACCGGAGGGGTAAGTCATGGATATTTAAAAGAAGAAGCCTTTTTATACGGCTGTATGTATGGGTGTCCATTTCTAAATGAATCATCACACCATTTATTAACTTATCCACCGTGTGACTGAATTTTGACAATAGACAGTTGTAAAGATTAAACAATCTGTCATACAGTTGCCCCTCTGTTTGCATTACTGACTAGCCGCTTTGCATAAATACTTTTGATGGAGTAAAGAAATAACATGAACCTAATGATTTCAGAACATATTTCATGGAGCTCTGTCACTGGATCAGCTGTTTGTCTCTCGACCAGTACCAGGGATGAACAACATACATCCTCCGTACACACCTGTGGAAAACCTGCTGCTGTGCGGCAGCGGTGCACATCCAGGAGGAGGCGTGATGGGAGCCCCAGGCCACATAGCAGCGCGAACCGCCATTGCGACCCTCTCAAGTACAAGGAAGTAACAACATGTGTTTTATATTACTTACAGTTCTATGATCGACATGCCATAGTTTGTTATGCTCATTTTATGGTTCAATAAAGTTAAATAGATTAGCACATCATTAATACAGTGGCCTCTTAGTAATTCGAACCCCAAGGGGAATTAGAAAAAAATTGAATTAACCAAATTTCGAATTAACCAAAACTGTGATTTCTTAAACAAAAATGCCGTAACAATGTTAAAAATAAACTCAATGCAATAAATCATAATTATTGTATAGTGAATCTTACCTATGACTGCCATCCTGTTGTTAGGATGTTAAATGAAACCATTTTTTTCCACACTAAAACCGTAACCCTATATTTAATAAAGGAACTGGTGTATGCTCTACTGAACCCCCCTACGGGAATTGTGGAAGGAAGTGCAAGGTTCCAGCCCAAGGAAAGCTAACCTAAATTGAAATAATGGACCCGCCCAGAGGATAATTGGGTTTCCCGGGGAGAACAAGTTAAAAAACTGAGTCCAACATCCAGTTTTAGTTTCTCTTTGATATAATTTTGGGATCTGATAGCTTTTTTGTTCTTTTCTAATTTTCCCTTAACATTACAAAAGTATGATACATTAAAAGTTACAATAAAATCCGCAGATTAGATTCATTTACAAGTTAGTCACATTAATAAAATTTATATGAGTAAATAAATATTCACACTTTTATGTCAATACAATTCATTAGAGTAAATAAGATTTGATTTGTAATTAAATAAGAATTCAGTTGCTTCGCCTGAAGGGCGTGACATGAAATGGTTAAAAATAAAGTATTATATATACAAGTTTTATTTTACATAGATCAAAACATGTTTTAAAACCCTGAAAAGTAAAATTTCATTAGTGAGAGGTAACAGCCGAAATACTATGTTTGGAGTACCTCTTCGCCCCAAAACATAGGTTCTTCCAAAGGCCAATAAGAGGTAGGCAATTAGTAAATAAATTAATTCATTAAAAAAACGGTATAAGGCTAATCAGAAATGAATAAGTAAAACTTTAAGTTAAAGTATTAAAACGCGGCAAGAATGTTTGGGACGAAGCCACGCCAATGCGCGCAAAAGGGACCCAAGAAACAGATGCTACATAACAGCTTGGCGGGAAATACTATAAGGAACTTATTACAGAGGAAATCTACATAAAGCCAAAAAGAAAGAAAGAAAGAAAGAATTACTAAAACTACCTACAAGACAGACTGAAAGAAAAGAAAAGACAAGGAAATAACTAATACTCAAAAAAGGAAGAATTAAGCACAGCGGGAAAAGCGTCCCCCACGCTATATGTATTTTTCCATTTTGGAAGGAAACTACGTTAGCCTAAGCGTCACAAACATTTGTGCCAGCGTTGAATCAAACAACAAAGAGATAACTGCATTAATTAAGGCATTCGCGAACAAGGAGACAAAACTAGACCGATTTGTCTGACAAGGCCATAAGCCGAGAACTAACCTCTGTAGACAGCCATATTGGAAGAGAGCAAGTTGCCGGAAGTCACGTGATCACAAAGCCCGGGAACGGCACTTTACTAAACTACCGCCAGATAGCGCCAAAGCAATGACAACAGTTGAAGTTAAGGAAACTGCCACCTATTGCCGCGAGTCGGCGCCACCACAGCGTAAACAAACAAAATGGCCGACAGTAAGTAAAAACAATTGAGACGGCGATTTTTTGCCGGCTCAAATCACCCCCCTCTTTTCTTAAAACTTCCAGTTTTAAGCAGAGAGAACTACCTTTTTGTTGCCTGCTTTCAGAGAATTTACAAAATTAAAGTTTATATACCTTCTGGTGGGAGAACTTGTGATCTGACATGCTAGAGGGTGATTTAGACTGTTGACTGAGAATCTTCTTTATAGTTGCAGAAGCTTATTAGCGTTGTCACTAACACTTTGCAAGGCTACCCTGTTTTATCATTACCATCAAAAAATTTTGCACTAGTCTTGTCCGGGGAGTCACTTAAGGAGATGTTCCACCAGAGGGTGCGCCTTGTTGGATGCCTCGTCAACACAACGGCGTCTGGTCCTAATTGGAAAACGGAGGCATTTCCAACACAACGGGAGGAACTAGCACTTTGGCTCAACACTCTGGCTACTTCATGCGGGGGTCTAAAGGAAAGAGCCATACCTTGTACTGCCCGGTATTGCGTCTGGTCCCACCGGGCTCAGTAGGATGCACTTACACTAGACCGTCCCATGTAGCCACACTTAGAGCGAGAACACAGTGCTGATATGGTGAAACTTAGGCGGCAGCAAGGCGAGACATCTCTGGATGTTGTTTTCACGTGAGTAGCCTGCGCTCAACCATGTTCACCATAGAGTGCAAATTATTAGGGTAGACTTTTCTCTGCTGTCGCTCACCATCCCGCCATCTTGAAGAGCATGCCAGCGTGGATCCCAACCAGATTTACACATACATATAACTGAAACATGAATTTGAAAGCGGCAACACCAAATTCCAAAAATTTTACTAAACTGGGGGGGGGGGGGAACATATAGAAGTTACAAATTACACAATTAAATACACTTCAGATAAAGGTTTGATATACCTAATCATATGTACTTCAAATAAACAAGCCTAGAAGTTAAATTTTTACAATAAAAAAACTTATTTCTTTTTGACGTGGCTAACATGCCATCTGGACATCTTACCAGTAGATGGATCTCGCACCAGCACAGTGACAGGAGATAGAAACTCAACAATCACATGCGGACCATGAAAACGAGGAGCCAATTTAGAGCTGAACCTCGCAGCTGCATCACTACGGGGAAAGTTTCTTACAAATACTTGATCGCCCACTTTGAAATTAACTTGACGTCGGCCTTTATTATATTTGTTCATCACCTTGTTGTGAGACAAGGCTGGAACCACGCTCTGCTACCACACATTGAACCCCCCTACGGGAATTGTGGAAGGAAGTGCAAGGTTCCAGCCCAAGGAAAGCTAACCTAAATTGAAATAATGGACCCGCCCAGAGGATAATTGGGTTTCCCGGGGAGAACAAGTTAAAAAACTGAGTCCAACATCCAGTTTTAGTTTCTCTTTGATATAATTTTGGGATCTGATAGCTTTTTTGTTCTTTTCTAATTTTCCCTTAACATTACAAAAGTATGATACATTAAAAGTTACAATAAAATCCGCAGATTAGATTCATTTACAAGTTAGTCACATTAATAAAATTTATATGAGTAAATAAATATTCACACTTTTATGTCAATACAATTCATTAGAGTAAATAAGATTTGATTTGTAAATAAATAAGAATTCAGTTTCTTCGCCTGAAGGGCGTGACATGAAATGGTTAAAAATAAAGTATTATATATACAAGTTTTATTTTACATAGATCAAAACATGTTTTAAAACCCTGAAAAGTAAAATTTCATTAGTGAGAGGTAACAGCCGAAATACTATGTTTGGAGTACCTCTTCGCCCCAAAACATAGGTTCTTCCAAAGGCCAATAAGAGGTAGGCAATTAGTAAATAAATTAATTCATTAAAAAAACGGTATAAGGCTAATCAGAAATGAATAAGTAAAACTTTAAGTTAAAGTATTAAAACGCGGCAAGAATGTTTGGGACGAAGCCACGCCAATGCGCGCAAAAGGGACCCAAGAAACAGACGCTACATAACAGCTTGGCGGGAAATACTATAAGGAACTTATTACAGAGGAAATCTACATAAAGCCAAAAAGAAAGAAAGAAAGAAAGAATTACTAAAACTACCTACAAGACAGACTGAAAGAAAAGAAAAGACAAGGAAATAACTAATACTCAAAAAAGGAAGAATTAAGCACAGCGGGAAAAGCGTCCCCCACGCTATATGTATTTTTCCATTTTGGAAGGAAACTACGTTAGCCTAAGCGTCACAAACATTTGTGCCAGCGTTGAATCAAACAACAAAGAGATAACTGCATTAATTAAGGCATTCGCGAACAAGGAGACAAAACTAGACCGATTTGTCTGACAAGGCCATAAGCCGAGAACTAACCTCTGTAGACAGCCATATTGGAAGAGAGCAAGTTGCCGGAAGTCACGTGATCACAAAGCCCGGGAACGGCACTTTACTAAACTACCGCCAGATAGCGCCAAAGCAATGACAACAGTTGAAGTTAAGGAAACTGCCACCTATTGCCGCGAGTCGGCGCCACCACAGCGTAAACAAACAAAATGGCCGACAGTAAGTAAAAACAATTGAGACGGCGATTTTTTGCCGGCTCACTACGCTTTGACATTTTCAAACACAGTCACACTTGGAGGATAGAATGAACACTAAAATTTTCACACATGTATTGAATCCCTCCAAGACTGTAGCGGAGGGGGTGAACTTTGCATTCCATTGAACATCTATTCAGCAGGAGGAAGATAACAGTGGTTAAAAATACACTTTAGTACAGTACCTGCTGGCTGCTTCAGCAAAAAAGAGAATTTTTGTGGAATTCCTGGAAGCAATGAACTCTTGGAATCCTTACAACGTTAACATGAGTCAAATTTTGGCTTCGATTTATCCAAATTAAGCTTAAAAAATTCGAATTGCAATTTTTTAACACACATTTATATAAGAATTTCAAGGGGAATGAGTATTTATTTGAATTATACAATATTTCGAATTACCCAACGTCGAATTAACCAAATTCGACTGTACTGGAATGTGTTCCGTTCACACAATATATTAAAAAAGCCGAAATTTAAAGAAAATTTGCAAATTCCATTGTGCAGAAGTTCACTGGCTTTGACAGACAAAAACAACTCAGAACTCATGGTGAGGAGGTGGCGTCAAGTTCTACCTATGCCCTACCCAACCAACTATCCAAAGTAGGAATGTATTATTTACATTATACACTTTAAGTAGGGATGGGTCGATACCAGATTTTCTCGAAACTCGATACTCGATACCGATACATGATTTTTTCCTCGATACTCGATACCTTCAACATTTCCAGTTTCAATAAATAGGTACATTAAAAATTAAAATTTGAGAGAACTGTGTAATACCAACTAAATTAATTAAGTCTGCATATTTAATGAGACAAAATTTAATATCATCGTAGCCTATAATTATTTTTAAACTCTACATTAAAACTAAAATTAGTTTTTTAAACAGTCCACTTACAAGTTTTTGTTAAAAAATAGTAGCATTCTCACTTAATTGCAGAATTACGAAAGTATCGAAAAAGTATCGAGCGAGTTTTCTGAAGTATCGTTCGATGCCGATACCATGCAAGTATCGAGAGTATCGAAAGTATCGAGGACCCATCCCTAATTTTAAGTATTTACAAAAATTGACTAGGATTCAGAGTTTCTCTCTTAATTATGTTTCTTTTCAAAGTGTACACATTTAAAGAAAGACTTTTGGATCAACAATATATATAATTATTATGATGTGTTTTCATTTTAGCCGCATTCAGCTATCCTCACTGAGTTCATACTCTTGCCCATAGATGTCAGTCTCTCTGACTGTTCACGGGCGTTTCTATGGCTTCTGCTCAACAAAAATCAGTAAGTCTCTAAACAAAATTAGCGGTGTTTAAAGATTTGGATGACCTACACTGGAGAGCACCACAGCAAATAATTAAGCTGGGTCCCCACTACTTAATATTTAACACCAACATGTTGCAGTTAACATACGTTAAATGTTTTTAAGAAATGTAGCCAACGAAGATTGTGAAAAATCCGTACTTTTTGCAACTTCTGTCTCCTTCAAACCATCATCCAATGAACCAAAGCCCATATTGACCGACTAGTCGATTGACTTGATATGTTGTCCATTTTGTCCTGAAAACAAATTAACATCTGAAATGTTAAGTTCAACACACTGGGTTTGCATGTCAAGTCAATTGGAACGCGAAATTGCAATATACATGCCAATATCAACTTGTTAATCTTGATGGATATATGTAAGTATTCATGAACCACAGATTATTGTCTCTGTTGGACATTACATGAGAATATTATAGGAAAAAAAATTCCTCCGACACTGGGACTTGAACCCAGTACTGCATATGACATAACTTGTCTGTCAGTGAGGTAGACCATTAAGGGCATTCAATCATAGGAGGAAGGTTCCATCTGGCGCTGTGAATTGAACTCCGGCTTAGCTCAGTTGGTATAGCATTGGCGTGAATAGCCAAAGGTCCTGGGTTCAAGTCGCAGTGTCGGAGGAATTTTTCTCCTATAATATTGTTAATCTTGATATGTTGGTGTTAAATGTTAAGCAGTGGAGACCCAGCTTTACTTACAATAACAAATGACAGCATTTTTATTATAATGATAAATGCACTTTATATTACACACTGAAGAAGCTATATAAAATTACAAAATTCCTTTTACATAACATATTGAACACATGTTTCTGTACTCACACACAATTATTATGAAGACTATAGAGATGCTTCCAGAATAGAGGTGCTCAGCTACTACAAGAAGAAAGAGACAGAAAAGCAGCCCAGATGGAACTACCAAAGCTTGAACACCAAATTAAGAGAATGAAAACTTTAAAAAAGAAAATGGAATTCCGTTTTGAGTTTCTGGGAGAAGATTCTCTGAAATGATAAAATACCAGAAGCAGCAACACAAAGAAAACCAGAAATTAATGAAGAGTAACCAGCGCCTGTTCCTCCAAAACTGAAGAGGAAAATCATCGATATCACCAGCCCAAATCCAATGCGACCAAAGTAACAATATTCCACTACCTACATCACCTGCTGGTTCCTAGGAAGATTTGACTGATACAGCAATGAGAAAATTAAAATTATCCCGATTATTAATACATAATATCTTGGAGTAGACTCGCTACTTCATTGATATTCGTTACTTCCTAGTCGGAATCCATTTGGTACCGAATTCAAGATAAGGAGGTCCTATCAAAAACCAGTTGCTGGTGAGTGGTGAATACCGGTGAAGTAGTGAGTGTTACTAAGAAGTATATTCCCTAAAAAGCTACGCAGAGGAATTGTTTGACACTACAATTTTTTTTTTTTAAATACAAACTTGTAGTTATGTATTTAAAAATTATAGGTTCTAGACAAATGAAGGTTGAGAATTGCTGGTTCCATATAACTTCACAGAAACTTGTTCAAACGTGCCACGAATCAAGGTAAAGCATAATTTTGACTGATTTGATGTATGTAATATAAATTGTATGATTTGTATAATAGTAAGAAGAATTATGAAGACACAGGACAGCCCCATGGATCACGTTTCTGGTCCAGAAGAGCTAGGGAAGATTCAGCAATTTTATTTAACAGCTCCCCTAGCTTATCCTTTGAAAATACCTGGAAAATAAGATAAAAAAAATATATTTTTTATACACACTCTCTAAAACAGCTGCTTGTCAGACTGGTAACACGTCAAAAAATTGCATTTTAGAAACCAAGGCTGCTAAAATTTCATAAAACTGCACTCAAACTGCATTCGCCTAGTACGCTAAAGTCGTCTTGGCAATCTATAAACAAAATCCAGATGGCATTGACCAGTCACACCAACTTAACATGGATTTAAACATATAATTGCTCTTAAAACAACAAATTTAAGCTAACATGTTTATTTATGACAATCAGAAACTTGACCAGCGTTTTTTGCAAAACACGGCAGCCTACTTCATCATATAACAACAAATATAAGACAACAACTTTTCACAGCTTCGTTCGCAAGAGAACCATTGCTTACCATGGACGCACCAGCATTTAATTGCAATATATTCCTTCTCATAATCTACTGCTGGCACCAGCTGCAATTCAACGTTTCTGGCTTGAACTGAAATTTCCTGGGGATTATCATTCATATTTTCACAAGCATTTCATAAATACTAGTTCATATGAGTTATTGTTTACAAAAAGTGACTCATATATATTTTGAGGAAAGCCAACTGGATCGGACACATACTTAGACACGAGGGACTCGTACATTATGTCATCGAAGGGAAGATCAAAGGAACTGCTGGAAGAGGAAGGAGAAGAATACATCTGGATGACATGAAAGACGGGAGGAGATACAGCAAATTGAAGGATGAAGCTGGAGATAGGGAACACTGGCGTCAGAAATTCTCCGTATGAAGACATGGACCTGCCACTAGGCAGAATACTAAATAATAAAATATAATGCATCTTGACCGCATTTTGTATTTGTATGCACGGTTCATTGTTCTGCGATTCAGGTGGCTGTGAGAATGATTTTAACAAATGGCTGACTGTCTTTCGTTATAATTAATTATACAGTATTTTTGTTTCATTTCATAAAATTTAGAGAGCTTTTACTAAAAAATATTGTATGCACCACGTAAACAAAAACTTTATCGGACTCATCCAGTATTTGAGCCTTGGCTTACGCCTTGGCCACTATACTAGATTTGTCCGCTAAAGCATTATTTTGCATACTTGATACGTAAATAGCTATTTAACAGTGTACATGTTATCAAATTGGGTTTGAAATAAGACACTTAGGGCCACTTATACTAACTACAGATGTATCTAATACAGGTGATGTGACGTTGTATGCAGATGATACAACACTCACAGCTAAACATAAAGACTAACAAGACCTAGAGCAGATAATACATGTGAATACTAACTTAATAGTCAAATACTTAAATTTAAATATCAATCCGTCAAAATGTGAACTCATAACATTTGGAAGTAATGTGAACTATCATTTGAAGCTATACATACATAATATTTCTGTAAATAACAGCAAAGACGTAAAACTCCTAGGACCGACAGTAGACAAAAAACTTTACATGGACTCAACACAATGACAATCTAAGCACAAAAATATCCAAAGGTCCATATGTGTTACGATATCTTAGCAAACTTGTCCCTAAAGTGATTGCAAAGACAATTTATTTTTCATTAATAGAATCACTTATAATTAAAGCCCGGATTTTCATGCACTATCAAACTTAAAAACACGCATGCATTCATGCACTATCGTATCTCCAAATATGCACAATGAAGGGCGAAACATGCACTATCAAAAATCCACACTGTACTGCAATATATTTCAATTTCTCTTAAAACAATATACGAGTTTTTCCAATTTCTCCTCACTTAAACTCGTGCGTTTATCAGTTAGGACATTCTTGAATGCAGAAAAGTATCTTTCTACTTCACAAGAAGTAACAGGTGCATACTTAAGGGAAGAAATTTGACTGAGGGTGATATCGAATTCCATGTCTTTTACATTTTTTCAACATAATACGTCTTTCACTGTTTTCAGAAGTTTAAGATCAGGATTTGAACTAAGTACCTTCTTAAGTTTTTCCCTACTTAACTGTCACACCCATTTCTCCACAACACGATTCTAAAGATAATTATTCAACGTCTTCAACAATGGCTAGTGACTTGACAAATTCAAGCAGTGAACATTCTGTTATAGCAGTTTTCTTTCAATGGAAGGTGGTGGGTAAACAGTAGTTTGCACTCTCAAAGTCATGCAGGTGGCAGACTCTGTTGACAAGTCAATCAAATAACAATGGTAATACAATACAAAATTTTTTAAGTTTCTTTGAAAAGCCGAGATTTTAGGGAGGCACATTCATAATATGCACAGTTATGCATGGTAACTTGATATTATGCACTAAAACCAGATAATGAGTGTTTATATGCATTAAAAACGTCTGAATATGCTATATTAAAAACAAAAAAAATCCAAAACATGCATTATGCATGAATTTTGCCATAAAAAGGCCCAAATATGCAAACATGCACGGAAGAAGTATGGTTATTTGGAATCCATAAGTCATGTAATGAGTAACTACAAAGTTTGATAAGTGTAACCGAAGTATATAAAAACATGCATTTGCATGGAAATCCAGGCTCTACATATAATGTATGGAATTGAACTATGGGGCTCAAAATCTTAGCAAACTTATGCTGCCTCAGGAACTAAAAAATTACTCAGACCAAAAGTGCTTCAAGGCAAAACTGGTAAATTATTTAGTAAATAAATCATATTATAGCATCCAGGAATTCATGGACGAAAGCAGAAGCTCCAGGAAAACGATGAAGCCATGCTCGGAATTTCCTTGATGTATTTAATGTCTTACGGTGAATAGGGTGGGTGCGGAGTGTGTATATGCTGTATGTTGTGGTATGGTGTCTTGGATGCGAGTTGAGTGTATGTACGATGTATAGTAAGTATTGTGTATATTATGTTAATGTTATATTTTGGTTTGTTTGGTACTTGTTTGTATGTATGTGAGCAGTGTTCTGAAATGTATTTCGACATTATGCAGAACATTTGAACATTTGAAGACAAAGAAACAAATGACTATTCATTTTAAGGAATATTTATTGCCTTACAACTTCTTTTATGAGGACATTCCTGTACAACTGAGGGCTGAAGTGCTAGAAGGCAAAGTGTGTCGAAAAGCTTCAGGTAAAAGTTTTGGAAAAATTTTCTGCATTTGTATCTCGAAAGCTATTGGGAATAGAAGAAAATGTATAGGGCAAACTTATAGGAAATTTTATCAGCTTGAATTTTAAAAAGAGTAGCTTTTGCTCTACAATGCACCGTTGTTTAGATATAAACAAAAAATGAATAAATGGGTTCTCCTACATGCCCCCCCTTACCCTCGGGGACTTTTGTAAGTACTGGTACATTGTTCAGGACACTCCCCCTGACAACTCTGCCAAATTTCAGAACTATAAGATTCTTTTTTTCCCTTATCAAGGTTTTTTTTACCTTTATTGCCTGGACTATAAGGGAACATCACAATGCAAAGGCCTCCTCAATTTGAATTTAATTTTTCTTTTGGTCTTTTAGTGTCAGTTTTTTTTATCATGTATTTTGTTTTGGTGTGATACTGTTTCCAGCCCTGTCACCTTCCCAAGTGATTTTTGGATTTAGTTTCTATTTCTTTTCATTTTCATTTTCATTTCGGGACCTTAAGTTGTATTTTTCGAGGTCCAATTAATTTAAATTCTTCTTCTGTATTGGCAGGCATGGAGAAATTAGGTTAGGATTATTTCTCTGTATGACCGCCTACATGGTCTTGTGGTTAGTGTCGGTGACTACAGACCCGAGTTCGATCTCCGGTACCTCCTTTAATTTTTCTGAGGTAGGGGAGTTTAGAACGGGGTGCATTCAGCCTCGTGATTCAAACTGAGAGCTGCTTGATAGAGAAGTAGTCTTGGAAACCATTAATGGCCATGGGTGTCGGTATGCTGACCATATGTCCCCTAATCCTCCCATCTGCCTTTGGTAAATGACGCAGTGGCTGGGTGGTAGGCCTTGTCCCACGGAGTTTAGTTTTTATTTCTCTATTTGTTGATTGTATGTAAAATGAATAGTTTCTGGTTCATTTGGTGTGATTAATGTGCAGGCAATAGATTATATTTATAAGTATGTTTAACGAGTCCTCATAGGGAACCCATTCTTTCAAA
The DNA here is from genome assembly GCA_964059195.1 of Ectobius pallidus. Taxonomy (NCBI): domain Eukaryota; kingdom Metazoa; phylum Arthropoda; class Insecta; order Blattodea; family Ectobiidae; genus Ectobius; species Ectobius pallidus. Next base: position 9,787,211 of record CAXKWD010000006.1, read on the forward strand.
TAGTTCCCCCTTTATTCCTGATTCAACATGCAATTATAACCAGTGATGGGAAAAGTACAAAAAGAAAGTAATTGGGCTGAATTACAATTACCTGAGAGACATTTTACTTAATTACAATTACAAATTACTTTTTCAAAAAGTAATCAGTAAAATTACAATTACATTTACAAATACTTTACAAAATGGCAGTACCTAAAAATTCCTTGTTTTTGGTTTGTTTTGGGCACATGCTCAAATTATTAATGAACAAACAAAAAAACACATCAATGAAAATATTTTTTGGAAACATTGAGTAACTTTTTGTTAATACAGGTTGCGGCATTTAAAGTTTCCCATTTTCAAAACCGTGTAACACATTTAATTAAAACTTAAATAAGCTACATTGAACATTTTTAAATGGCTTACAGTCTTGGATTTGCAATTCTGGTATTAATTTTTGAATATGATGTCTTTGAGATGCCCTCCATTAACTTCAACACATTGCTGCAATCTCCCTCGTACACTGGCCATTACGCATTGTGTGGTGTCTTGCGTAACATGTGCAATTTCCTGCAAATCCACGCATAATCCACAAGCTGCCACTTCACAGTCCTAAGGTCGTGGTGTGGTGTGCCATTGCGGCACAGGGTATTATTGGCCCTTACTTCTTTGAGAGCGATAATGGTGCTTCGGTTTCTGTCAACTCTGAACGTTACAATCACATGCTGCAAACTTTCTTCCTACCAGAGTTGACACATCGTAACTTGGATATTCAGAGATTGTGTTTCAACAGGATGGTGTTGTAGGGTAGCACATACTGCACTTCTTTCAATGGACACCCTTCATGCTGGTTTCCCCGGCCGAATTCTTTCCCTCCAAATCTTCCGACCTTACTGCAGCAGATTTCTTTTTTTCTGTGGGACTATCTGAAGTCTTAAGTTTTCACTCATGCCCTCCCTGACATTAACAGTCTTAACAATGCAATTCAGCAGGAAAGTGCAAATGTTACGCAAGACACCACACACCACGTAAAGGCCAGTGTACGAGGGAGATTGCAGCAATGTGTTGAAGTTAATGGAGGGCATCTCAAGGAAATCATATTCAAAAAGTAAGACCAGAATTGTAAATCCAAGACTGTAAGCCATTTAAAAATGTTCAATATAGCTTATTTCTTTGTTAAATAAATGTGTTACACAGTTTTGAAAATGGGAAACTTTAAATGCCGCACCCTGTATTAACTCTAATTTGGATATTAGTTGCAAAAACAGTAATGACAATATAGCAAGCAAGAATGATACTAATACTAAGCACTAGTAAATTGTAACAATTACAATTTTATTTCCAGAAGTAAATTACAAGTAGAAATTACATTTAAAAAAAAAAGTGTGCGTGGAACGCTATGCAACAGAAGTGAAACTTGTTTTAATTTTCGGATTTTTCAATTTTGGATTATTGGATTTTTTAAATTTTGGATTGTTAGACTTTTTAGTATTGGGTTTTTGGACTTTTTAAATTTTGGATTTTGGATTTTTTAATTTTGGATTGTTTAATTTTTTTAATCTTGAATTTTTGGATTTTTTAAACTTTGCATAAGCCTAATCATTAATATTTAATTTCAATATTTCAATATTTATTTATTTATTTATTTATTTAATAAATATTTATACAAAACAAGACCACCCGAATGAGCAAGCGCTCGTGCTAGGGCTCAGTTCAGCCATTTACATTACAAAATACAAATTACAAATACATAAAGAAAATATAATTAAATCAATACCTAAAAAAAGTAATAATAAAGAAGAAAGAACAGACAAAGTAAAAAGAAAAAAGGAAATGTAGTAAGAACAAAATTGAAACTCTGAGTTATTACAAATAAAATCGTTCCTTAATTGTCTACTAAGTACAGAGTGAAATATCTTTTGAACTATGAAATGAGATTTTTGATAAACTTATTGAATTTTTTGTTATTCATATGTACTATTTCTGGATGTGATCTAATTATGGAGTTATAGAGTCTTGGACCAGAATAAATGCTATGTTTAGAGCCAGAAGAGGTGAAATATTTTGGTTCTATTAAAGGCAATGTTTTATTTCTTCTAGTATTGTAATTATGAGGATCCGATACATGTACGTTGCGGTATTTGTGAAAGTATTTTAAAAGTGTGAGCTTATAAATTTGTTCTACAGTCATAACTTTAAATTCTGGAAATATCAATTCTGTTGGATATTCTATAGGCTTTTTTAAACAAATTTTTATAATTCTCTTCTGTATTAGAATCAAAGGAGTCAATACAGAAGTGCCACTTCCTCCCCAGCCAATGATACCGTATTGGAGGACAGATTGTATTAGAGCTAAGTAGACTATCCTTAAGACTTCAATCGGTAAACATTGTTTACATTGAGTTGATTGTTTTCTGTGCAGTCCGTTCCGTCACACCTCACTAATTTCGTCACGATTTTTGAGCGATACACAAGCTGTCGATTAACTTTATTGCAGCTAAAGAAGTTTCACTTCAAAAAGTATTGATTACAAGTAAATGGGACCAAAAACGGAATTGTTACCGTAATCCGATTACTTTTATTCAATTACTTCCCATCACTGATTATAACAGAAGAAGGCCATTAAGGACAGGAAGGATTACTGTACTAGTGCTAAATACAAAATTCAAATCTATGGAAGGAGAACCTTACCTTATAAAGTTTGTATTGTTCTGAGACAATGAGGTCTGCTAACTGGACACACTCAGCGTACTCTCCCATTTCATGCATCACTGTATGCAGCAGTAACGTCACCTGCAAATAGTAATAGCAACTGTGTTAATATTTATACTCAAAACACACTGAAAACAATGGAAAACAAACAGAAATTTTAACCAACCTTGGGAATGCATAACTGACGTAGATCAGCCAGTTGTTTCTGTCGACGACCAATTTCATCATCAACAAACCTACTTTCATCTTCCTCTTCTTCTTCATTGGTAGGATCAACAAGCCATCCTCCTTCTGGGAAGGTCAGCACATTATACAGCTGTGACTTCACTGTCTGAAAAATAAACAGCATAAACATCTTGTAAATAGAATAGAAAAGAAAGCAAAAAAAAAAAAAAAAATACTTAAACCTATGAGTACAACTGAAACCAATACCACTCCAATACCAATTAGGAGCCTTAATGAAGTGTTAAATCTACTCTTATACAATTCAACGGGCCTAAATAGCGTGCTCATTCCCTCGCTCAATTCGTGAGACATTGGACATACTCGGCGATGTTCGTCTCTCTCAGTCTAAACTTTCACGAAAAGTACAAAATTAGGAAAACCGTTTCTTTATTATATAAGGCCTAAGTGAAATGAACACAATGATTAATATTCTAATTTTATTTTTACTTACAATTTTCATAGCTCTGAACCACAAACATTTCTAATAAACTACCAGTGTAAATTTCTTAAAAATTCTGGAGTGAATTAATAATGGCAGGCGAAGCCGGGGGGCACCAGCTGTAAAATATTGATGGTTTAACTCTTGAAATATCCCTGATAAAAAAAAAAAAAAATCCAAACAAACCATTCCTTCCCTTGAAACATTATATAATTTCTGAAAATTACACTGAATTTATCAAATAAAATTCACATCATATTCATCTGTCAACAAACAGTTGAGAAACGATACGTATTATCCACCACCGTCTCGAGAATTATGCACAAGAATTATACAGTCTAGAAGGCAGTGGTTCACAGGTAGCTTTGGAACTGCATAATCGAATCTGAGATCGTTTTCCCAGATGGCGCTTTCTAATCGTGGAATGTACTCTAAAGACAGAATTTTAGCTGTTTCATTAATTATTAATGGTTTAGTTTAAGAATGATTCACGTGCAAGTGTTAATAAATATAATGCTTTAGTAATTATTATACTATTAATTTTTAATTTTTCAATTAATTATCGTGGGCTAAGCTGCGGGCACCTGCTAGTAGCATACATTCTTCAATCATTACTTTAACTGACAAGTATCTATAAATTCAGGCTACTGAGTGAATGAAAAAGAAATGAAAACCAATCATAATTTAAACCAAATTTTTGTTGATTATTTCTCCATGCATGTCTTGGAAGGGTGCAATTCACACACATTTTGGGTAAACGAACAAATTTCATAATATAATAATTGGCTGAGTAGAGATGTTTTAAGCATTTAAATATAGGAATGAAAACTGTTTTGTAAAATTTTGAAATTATCACTGTTATAAACAAATACCGTCCCTACCTTGTACCGGTGTTTTTACCCAAATTGGCTTTATTAATCCCAGAGCCGAGGAAGGAGCAAAACTGACTGATTGCTCTTAATGGTCTACCTCACTGACAGACAAGTTATGTCATATGCAGTACTGTTTTAGTATTAGTATTAGCCCGTAACATCCCTATCGGGCAAGGGCCTCTTTCTATGAAAGGTAGCTGGGTTCTTGCAGACCCGGGTAGCTAGTCCGGGAGAGATCAGTCTTTGATAGTGTCCAAGTTAAGTTTTATAAGGTGTCTCCAGGTTTGACGATCCTTGGCCTAATTACAGTAAAATACCAGTATAACGAAATTTAGGGTACCTCAAAAATGAATTTGTTAAGAGTGAAATTTTGTTATACTGAAATATCACTGGTGTACAATGTTCTGGGCTTTATTTTTTGAAAAAGTAAAAATAGTCACCAACCACTGCACATGAATTTAAAACGGAACCTGGTCAGGGTTGATAAAAAACATGTTTTTTTTAAAAAGAACAAAAAAAACGTTTTTTTGTTTAAAACGTTTTATATGTGAACAACAATGTTGGTTGTTTTAAACGTGTTTTTTAATGTTTTTTATGTTTACAACAAAGTTGTTTGGTTAAAAAAAGTTTAAACTGTTCATTTTGTTTAAATCAACCATATATATTATTATATATATATGTATTTATATACCCAGTACAGTTGAAATGTTTAAAACATTTTTTAGCATATGTTTATAACACTTTTTAATTGGGTGTTCCGCCGCCGTGGGTGAGTCGGTAGCACGCCTGCCTTCCACTCCGGCGGCCCGGGTTCGATTCTCGGCCGGGTGGGGGATTTTTCAGTAGTGAAAGATCCCCTCCCCGGGTTCAGGACTGGGTAGGTTAAGTCTTAGGTTAAGATAATGCACATTGTGCGCGATTCCTTAATTATCAAATTTAATTATACAGACAATTTACATTTTGTCAATCCAATGACACCCTGTGCTAAGATGTTCAAGATTTACGAGTCGTAGACTTAATAGTATTTGAAAATACATCTTGTACCAGTAGTATTTGTTTATGATTTAATAGTTCATGATAAATAAAAATAATACAAACTACTGTTTAATTACTGACTTTACTGCTCAACTGATGATTGACTTTCACCATGCTTTACGTGGTCTTAGCCGTCTTACATTATCAAACTTACAAGGAATATCCTACTACAGTGTTGCCAAATTGACACATTCAATATTTAATATTAATAATCTCTTTCTTTAAAAAGGAAGACCACAAAATAGATGGTAGGATGCAGTCAGAAAAAATTCAAATCAATTACTCAAATCAGAAACTGGAAGCTGGGGATAGAGGATATAGAAGTCTGGAGGAAAAGGATACAAAAGACACCACCTCACGTGATTTTCTGGTATTCTGGCCCTAGTTTTTTTTTTGTTTTCTGTTTACAACACTAACAGGGTGTCACTGACTTGACAAAATGTAAATTGTCTTCATAATTAAATATAAAACGCAATTAAAAAATGATTTAAACATATGCTAAAAAAAAACATGTTTAAACCAGATTGTTTAAAACGTTTTAAACAAACTTAAAAAAACACAAGCACTTGTTTTAAACATTCCAACCCTGAACCTGGTACAATGCTTTGTGATAGAAGAAAATCTTGAAGACTATGTCCCATGTGTTGTCAAACTCTGTTGATCACTGTGTTGTATACCTTCCTCTTCAACCTCATCATCACATCTGTGATTTCTTGTTACACTATCACACTAAAGTAGTCGTTAAGATTCACCCTTGCAGGCCCGTCTTACTTTTCCAGTTCTTTTCTCTTTCTATGTCAGCTAGCACTTCACTCCAGCTTTTCTGAAGCATTTAGCGGTTATTATTTCTTCTTTAAGCTATTTTCATTCAGTATTCAACACTCAGCATTTAATATCTCTCCCTGAGGCAATATTACACAGCATACGCCGGAAAAAATAACATTGTATACAGGCAAATAAGCAAAATTTTATTTTGTTATACTGAAAGTTCTAAATTTGTTACAATGAAATGTTTTAACACATATTAAATAGGGAAAAGACAAGGTGCCAATACATCATTTTGTAATACTGAAAACTTGTTATACTGGTATTTTACGTAGTGATTTTTGTGTCATATGAGAGAGGTTCCATCTGGCACTGTGAAGTGAACTCTGGTTTAGCTAAGTCGGTAGAGCAATAGCACGAATAGCCAAAGATCCTGGGTTCAAATCCTAGCATCAGAGGAATTTTTCTCCCATAATATTATTGTGTAACATTCAACACAGACAATAATCTGTGGTTTACGAATTTAATTTAATTTCATTTTTTAATTAGTCGTTAGCAACACTATGCTGCTATAGACATCGTCAGGTAAATAAATGTATAAAATACAGAAATAGGTAAAACAATAAATCAGGATACCCAGACTAGAATGTTATAATGATCTGAGCCTCAAAAAAATCTTGCACACCATAAAACGGGTTGTCAAGCAGCCAACGATGTAAATGAAACTTAAAATGCTTAAAATCTACATTGTGAGGCACTTGGGGCAACTTATTAAACATGGAGACTCCTAAATTTTTACACCAGTTTTTCGATTTGGCAAGTCTGACCTGAGGCACCTCAAGAAAATAATTAAATCTCGTAGAGTAATGGTGCTTCTCTGATCTATAACCATACTCGGCCGGGTTTAACATAATCATAATAAGAGTATAAAATATATACATATTAATTAGTGTTAAAATTCTTTCTTTTCCAAATATGGTTATCATATTTTGCTCCAGATAATATTCTAACCGCTTTCTTCTGTAGTACCAGAACATTGTGAATGATGCTACCGTTTCCCCAAATCTGAATGCCGTATCTTAATACACTGTCAAAGAAGGCGAAGTAGGAACATTTTAAAAATACTTTGGACACTTGACTCTTTAGATTGCACAGTAAATATGAATGCATATATATCCATAATCAACTAAGACCTAGCATTTAGATTGCAAAAAAGTATAGTTAAACAATACAGAAAAGGCATTTATAGATAATGAACCTTTGTTTGCTGTTGCATAGTCATCTTCCAGCGTTCCAGTTCAGCCTTATACTGATTGGTGCGATGCTCAAATGCCACACGTTCTGTGAAAGGCACTTCTCCAGATGGCATCTTAGGTGCAACAGGTTTAGCATGATGGAAGTGTTGAAACCAATCTGAGAAACCTTCTTGAGCATCCTAGAAGCATAAGAATACTTGATTAAGAGTGCTACACCTTCCTGGATAATAGCTCGACAGATTTGAAATTATAAGGACTTGTACGACGAACACCTGATATCATATTTATCTGCCAGATAGAAAAGCTATCTGGAAGTTGGCCAAGAATTGCGTATTGTGATCTCCTGACAAAATCTGTCTGGCAAGACAACTTCCAGATAAGCTAGCAGGAGGATGGAGTGGCTGACAAATTTCCAACTGCTAGTTAGGAAAGCTTGGTTGAAGCAAGATGGCAGCACGGCGAATCGTCCTTGGCCACTTGAATTTTAGAACTGATGCCGGAAGATTTAATTTACACAAAAATGTCATTTTATGCTCACTTATGAATAAGATAGAACTGCACAAATCAATTAATGCACTTAAAACGATATGTTCTTGTGTAATTCAATTGTAGAAATACAAATCCGAGCTGCCACACCTAGCGGACGCCTACCGAACTACAACAAACACACCTCTCTGCTCAACGAGGTAAGGACCATTTTACAAAATTTTACTGCGTTCTTGCCGGTAGCAGTTCAGCGGTGGTATTACACGGCATCTTCCAGTTAACCTGAAGTCACGTATCTGGAGGATTTGTCGGCAGGTGGTAATACAAGCCCTAAATGTTATTATCATAACTTATTACTAGGGACCGGATTCTTAGGTTTTTACCTATTTTTTTCCTTACTCCCAAAACAAAAAGCGCTCATACACTTTTTCGAATCACATCCATGGGATTCACCCACATTAATTCTGTGGCACCTAAAAATACCTAAATGGGATATTAAAACCTAAATATACCTAAACGGAATATAAAACCTAAAATATCTAATTTTGGCTACTTTTTTTGTCTTTTTTGTTTGTCAATTGAGAAATCGACATTTTGCGGAGAGACAGTAAGTTAATTTTTGTCGGGTTGATATTAATACCACCAGCGTTTCGTTCAACCCATTGTCGTCTAGGATGGAAGGACAGTATCAAGAGAGGAAGTGTAGGAGTACCGGCGTATTCCTTTTAAAATATTCGTACGAGCAACCAGAACAACCATTGTTACCGTGTCTGAACAAAGATATAGATTTCTGTTTTTAGGGCTTGTTTGCCTTTATTACTTCCCTGTTATACATACTGAGTGGTCACACTGTGAGTTTTAAGAAGACGTGTTAATTATGCCGAAACAAATGAAATCGATTTATTACGGCAGTGGATTGGCGACAACCTGAATTTCACTGCAAATGACAAAGTAATATTTTGTCAAGGCTGCCAGAAACACGTAAGTATTATTTACCTTTCCAGAAAAGGGGGAAGTTTTTATCCCTAGTTGATCTGTTGTGCGGTTAGCTTTCGTAACAACGGAAGAAATGAAAATGTTTCACATTATCTACATCCAACCATAAAGTATTTTACTCACTAAATTAGAAGCATCGGATTCGAATCCTGAGAAGGGTAGTGTCTAGATACAGTATTAACTATTAAGTAAGAGATAACAGGAAGAACTTCACAGTTGAGAATCTTGAAACATATTTAGTGATATACTGTAACCAGGAAATGTGAGGCAATCTTATTTTCACTGCTTCTTTTGATTGCTTTTGCTTTCTTTCTTCAATTGTATAATATGTCCTAAAGCAAGTTTACACAAATTTAAGTCAATTTTGTTAAGTTAAACTTTAAAAGTATCATGCATTGAATCCTATGTAGCACATTCAAATTCATTAAACCAATTATTCTACCCGAAAACGATATTTTGGACAAAAAAAACCCAAAAAGAAACTATTTCACCTAATGGAAAACCTAAAACAGTGTTTTTAAAAACCTAAAAATCCGGTCCCTACTTATTACTTAACAGAGGAAACATGAAACAAAATCATATGGGTGACAAAAAGCATATTATTTAAAGGGGAACAGCTTTGGGTGAAATTCATAGGTGAGAAATAGGCAAATTTCATTATTTTCTTTTCTCAGCAATGAATTGTTCTATAACCTCGAAATCTGACACACACTTTGATGACTACTTCTACAATTGCATACTATTTTTAAAATTAATCAAACTGTTACAGTTACGGGTAATTATTGTTTCAAAATGGCAGCCACGTTTCATGCACTGAAATGCCGTTTACTTCCACAAATATCAATATTTCTGAGTGATTATTTTTCTGTGTATTTGTTAATATCATATGAACAACACTATCTACAATCATTCATTTAACATTAATACTTTATTTTTAAAAAAATATATATATATTTTAATGTAAAAGAATATCTAAAAAATTGATTTTTTGAAAATATTTATACTACAGATATTCCAAAGATGTAGATGATGATGTTCATATGATGATTGCAAATGGATAGAAAAAAGAACCACTAAAAAATATTGCCATTTGTAGAAATTATCACAGAAATGGCATTTTAGTGCATGAAACGTGGCTGCCATTTTGTAACGATAATTACCCTTAACTGTAACATTTGGATTAATTTTGAAAATAGTAGGCCTATATAATTGTACATGTAGTCAATAAAGAACATTCCAGATTACAAGGTTACAGAACAATTCATTCCTGAGAGAAAAAAAATGAATTTCACCTATTTCTCACCTATGAATTTCATCGAAAGCTGTATGTCCCCCCTTAAATTAAAATGAAAGTTCAGAGTAACAGTGAACTGGCCAAGAACTTGGGCACATAGTAAAATTTAAATCAGGGAGGTGACATAACAATGACTTGTTTGACAATGTAGTTCTTTAATGTTACTTTGAAAGCAATAAGAATATTTAAATAAAAGTGCATTATAAAAGCCATTGTTAAATACAAAAATTACATGGTGGCTACACTTAATACGTCTTGGGTTCAACAGCCTTGATTGGGCCCAAGCAGAGATCGCGAACAGAAAGACAAATCAAAATGGATACCAAGCTTGCTACCATAGCGTCCTGATGCAACGTGGCATCACTGACACCAAACAAAATTCTACATCTAAGCCCTAGAAACAAATACAAATCTTAAGCAATGAAACAAATATATAATTCATATCTTGTTAGCTTATACAGGGTGTTAATGAATAACACTGAAATATTTTACCTGTGTACACAGGGGTCATAGAGAACCAACTTTTATTAGGATATTTTTGCTCTATGGATTCAATTTTTCCTGTTACAGCATAAGATCTCCCAGGGCATGGCCGCCACTGACTTTTAACATTTGAAAATATGCAAAATAAAGGAACTTTGTTGTTAACACTGGAGTAAGGAACAAAACACTAATGCAGTGGTGGCCAGTCATGTGATTAGTCTGTAAATTTTGCAGATTACGGAAACACTAAATACAGCTGTTGATGAATGATTAAGAATCAGGTTTTTATCGATCACTAAGAAGGCATGAAGTCAATTTAATGAAACTTTTAACCCTATTTCATTTCATTACTGACTTATGGGTAGGGACCGGATTTTTAGGTTTTTAAAAACACTGTTTTAGGTTTTCCATTAGGTGAAATAGTTTTTTTAGGTTTTTTGCCAAAATATCGTTTTCGGGTAGAATAATTGGTTTAAAGAATTTGAATGTGCTACATAGGATTGAGTACATAATACTTGTAAAGTTTAACTTAACAAAATTGACTTAAATTTGTGTAAACTTGCTTTAAGACAATATTATACAATTGAAGAAAGAAAGCATAAACAATCAAAAGAAGCAGTGAAAATAAGATTGCCTTACATATCCTGGTTACAGTATATCACTAAATATCTTTCAAGATTCTCAACTGTGAAGTTCTTCCTGTTATCTCTAGACACTACCCTTCTCAGGATTCGAATCCGATGCTTCTAATTCAGTGAGTAAAACACTTTATGGTGGGATGTGGATAACTTGAAACTGATTATTTTCCTTTTTTCGGTTGTTACTCATGCTAACCGCACAACAGATCAACTAGGGACGAAAACTTCCCCCTTTTCTAGAAAGGTAAATAATACGTGTTTTTGGCAGGCTTGACAAAATATTATTTTGCCATCTGTAGTGAAATTCACAGATCGTCGCCAATCCACTGCCGTAATAAATTCGATTTAATTTGTTTCGGCATAATTAACACATCTTCTTAAAACTTACAGCGTGACCACTCAGTATGAAAAGAGGGCAGTACTAAAGGCAAACAAAAAAACAAGCGCTTTAAAAATCTATATCCTTGTTTATACACGGCAACAATGGTTGTTCTTACGAATATTTTAAAAGGAATACGCCGGTACTCTTTTCCTCTCTTGATACTGTCCAAACTAGACGACAATGGGTTGAATGAAACGCTGGTGGTATTAATTTCTACCCGACAAAAATTATTCTCAACCCACAAAATATAGATTTCTCAACTGACAAACAAAAAAGGAGCGTAAATTATATATTTTAGGTTTTATATCCCGTTTAGGTATATTTAGGTTTTTATACCCCATTTAGGTATTTTTAGGTGCCACAGAATTAATGTGGGTGAATCCTATGGACATGATTCGAAAAAGTGTATGAGCGCTTTTTGTTTTGGAAGTAAGGAAAAAATAGGTAAAAACCTAAGAATCCGGTCCCTACTTATGAGCACCAAATTTATAATGACTTTAATGCCCTGTAGCATACACATTTTACGTCATAGAGCAAAAATCTCCTATTAAACTTGCTTGTCTATGTCCCCTCTATACACAGGTAAAATATTTCGGTGTTATTCATTAACACCCTATTAGACCATGGGCTACCAATATGAAACCCTCCCCCCCCCGTGGGAATTTCCGACACATATATTTTTTTTGTTGGTATTGTCATCTAGTTTAAGATTTTAGTTGTTTGCCCCTTATCAATTACAGCATTTAGCCGGAAACCCCGGAAAACCCCGGAAATTCGCAGAAAATGAATTTGTTTTAATTTTTCATTGTTCTTTGCTCCTAATATTCCCAGGGAATTTCTGACTCACACATTTTTGTTGGTATTGGCATCTAGTTTAATGTTCCAGTTGTTTGCCCCTTACAAATTACAACATATCCCCGGAAAACCACGTATATACGGAGAAAATTACTATGTTTTATTTTTTAAATCTTTGTTCTTTGCACCTAATATTCAAAGGGAATTTCTGACTTACATGTTTTTTTGTTGGCATTACCATCTAGATTAAGGTTTCAGTTGTTTGCCCCTTATCAATTACAGTATATCCCCGGAAAACACTGAAAACCACGGAAATCCGGAGAAAGGGACTTCGTTTTATTTTTTAAAAATCTTAGTTTTTTGCTCCTAGTATTCAAAGGGATTTGGTGAACCATATGTTTTTGTGTTGGAATTCCCATATAGATTAAGGTTCCAGTTGTTTGCCCCTTACCAATTACAGCATATCCCCGGAAACCCCGGAAAACCACGTATATACGGAGAAAATTACTATGTATTATTTTTTAAATCTTTGTTCTTTGCTCCTAATATTCAAAGGGAATTTCTGATTCGTATGTTTTTTTGTTGGTATTGCCATCTAGATTAAGGTTTCAGTTGTTTGCCCCTTATGAATTATAGCATATCTCCAGAAAACTCCGAAAACCACGGAAATCCGTAGGAATTGACTTTTTAAAAATTTCTTTAAAATCTTTGTTCTTTGCTCCTAATATTCCCAGGGAATTTCTGACTCATATGTTTTTGTTGGTATTGCCATCTAGTTTAAGGTTTAAGTTGTTTTCACCTTATCAATTACAGCATATCCACGTAAACCCTGAAAACCAAGAAAATCCGCAGAAAATGAGATTGTTTTATTTTTATTTTTAAATATTTGCTCTTTGATACTAATATTCCCAGGGAATTTCTGAATCACATAATTTTTGTTGCTATTGCCATATAGTTTAAGGTTTCAGTTGTTTTCCCCTTACCAATTACAGCATGACAAAGAATACTGGAAAAAATCCTGATGCTGAAGGAATGAAGGCGATTGGAAACCTGACAGAACACACTTCATATTCTAATTTGGCATCTGTGAATGATAATTAATTTATCTTAGCAAACCTTCCACAGTCACTACCAAACTTTCTTGACTGAAGTTAGAGAAGGGACATTCGGTAAAACAGCACAATTTTGGAATGGTAATACGGACAAAGTGTCATTGATTTTGAGATTTCAGCGAGCAACTAAAGAAAACAACTTTGACTTACACTTGGCATGTTTAGAAGATATGATTCCCCTTTTCTTTGCATGTGACCATCACAATTATGGCAGATATCTCGTAGTCCATATACTCACCATTTTGAACCTGCAAGGGACACACTTGAAGCAGAAGAATTACTTCGCAATAACGGTTTCAGTGACCGTAGTTCACAAGTTCCGAGTTCTAGAAATTCTGTGGATTTCCGTGGTTTTCCGGGTTTTACGGGGATATGTTGTAATTGATAATGGGCAAACAGTTGAAACCTTAATCTAGATTACAATGCCAACAAAAAAAAAAATATGTAAGTCAGAAGTTCCCTGGGAATATTAGGATCAAAGAACAAAAGTTTTTAAAAAATTAAAACGAACTCATTTTCTTCGGATTTTTTAGGTTTCCGGAGTTTTCCGGGGATATGCTGTAATTGATAAGGGGAAAACAACTGAAACCTTAATCTACATGGCAATACCAACAAAAAACCATATGAGTCACCAATTCCCTTTGAATACTAGGAGCAAAGAACTAAGATTTAAAAAATTTAAATGAAGTCATTTTCTCCGAGCTTCCGTGGTTTTCGGAGTTTTCTGGGGATTTGCTGTAATTGATAAGGGAAAAACAACTGAAACCTTAATCTACATGGCAATACCAACACAAAACCATATTAGTCACTAATTCCCTTTGAATACTAGGAGCAAAGAACTAAGATTTAAAAAATTAAAACAAAGTCATTTTCTCCGGGCTTCCGTGGTTTTCAGAGTTTTCTGGGGATTTGCTGTAATTGATAAGGGGCAAACAACTGAAACCTTAATCTACATGGCAATACCAACACAAAACCATATGAGTCACCAATTCCCTTTGAATACTAGAAGTAAAAAACTAAGATTTAAAAAATTAAAACAAAGTAATTTTCTCCGGGTTTCCATGGTTTTCGGAGTTTTCTGGGGATTTGCTGTGATTGATAAGGGGCAAACAACTGAAACCTTAATCTGGATGGCAATACCAACAAAAGAACATATGATTCAGAAATTCCCTTTGAATATTAGAAGCAAAGAACAAAGATTTAAAAAATAAAACATTGTCATTTTCTCCGTATAAAAGTGGTTTTTCGGGTTTTCCGGGGATATGTTGTAATTTGTAAGGGGCAAACAACTGAAAACTTAAACTAGATGACAATACCAACAAAAAATATGTGAGTCAGAAATTCCCTGGGCATATTAGGAGCAAAGAACAAAGAAAAATTAAATCAAACTCATTTTCTCCAGATTTCCGTAGTTTTCCGGGGTTTCCGGGTAAATGCTGTAATTGATAAGGGGCAAACAACTGAAGACTTAAACTAGATGGTAATACCAACAAAAATATGTGAGCCAGAAATTCCCTGGGCATATTAGGAGCAAAGAACAAAAATAAAATTAAAACAAACTCATTTTCTCCGGATTTCCGGGGTTTCCGGGTAAATGCTGTAATTGATAAGGGGCAAACAACTGAAAACTGAAACTAGATGGGAATACCAACAAAAAAATATATGTGTCGGAAATTCCCACGGGGGGGGGGGGGATGGGGGGTATACAGTAGCCTTCGCTCTATATGTACTATGACACTATTACAACAACACAATAAAAATGTATTTTACTTCCTCTGCCCATACCATAGGTAGGCTACAATAGGTAGAGGAAGTATTGTTTTCAATCACTAAATTTGAAGTTGAGTTTTTAAAATAAATACATGTTTTAAGGTCACCTATTTTCGGAAACATGTCTATGTGTGTGTGTGTGTGTCTGTGAATAGCCTAGCTCCAGAACAGAAAATCGCATGAAAACCAAATTTTGTATTTGGGTTAAGTACCCTCTAAGGATGTGATACGAAGATTGTTGACGACATTCTCTTATTTTTAAGGGGACTTAACATGAAGAAAATGAAGATTTTCTCAAAAACAGCTCTTATGAGTTAAAATCAATCAGAAATAAAAACACTTGTTGCTCCACTTACATAATATTAGGCAGGACCGGTTTCAAGGAAGATCAGCTTCCTTATCCTCAGCTGGATGTTGACTGGTGTGGTGCTGGGAGATCCAAGTCTGTAGTTGGCGCTGTGCTGCCATCTGTCTTCCCCAGGATCAAACTAAAAATCTCGTCGGCCAATGGTATATCAAAATTCATTGCCCTGTCTTTATTTTTTAAAATGAAAATCTTCTCCCATGTCATTAATTCTAAAGGTCTTTTAACATGTTTTACCAATTTTATGTTGTTATTAATGTGATGGTCACATGTATATGCATGAAAAGCTATGGCCGATTTTTCCGTGTGCATCAATCTGACGTTGTTCAAATGTTCTTTCATTCTAGCTTCAAGGTTTCTTCTGGTTTGTCCGATATATATACTGTGGCAATCTTTACAGTCAACTTGGTAAATGCCTGATAATTTGAGTTTGGGAACACTATTTCTTAATGGGTGGTTAAGTAGGTTCCTAAGGTTGAATTTATTTTGTGGAGCCAGTTTTATATTCACGTCCTTGAATACTTTCTCAAACCTGTAAAATACTTTCGGGTGGAAGGTGAATTTCCTATATATCGGCTTCTCATTATCATTGTTTGCTAAGGTGCAATTGTCTCTGATCATTTTTCTTTTTCTATGTTTAGAAATCATCTTATCGATGAATTCCATATTGAAGCCATTCTGCACAGCGACCTTCTTTATATGTATATATTCTTTCCTATATTCCACTTCTGACAATGGGATATATATCAGTCTGTGTATTAAGCTGTGAAATATAGCGAACTGGTGTGATCTTGGGTTGTAAACATTATATTTAATGTAGTTGTCAACGTGCGTGTCTTTCCTGTAAATTCCGAAATCCAATCTCCCCTCGTTCCTCATAATCTTCAGATCCAGAAATGGTAAGCTATTGTTTTGTTCTGTTTCCATCGTGAATTGGATGGCCTGGTCTTGTAAATTCAACAATTTTATTGAGTCATTCAAGAATTTCCGTGGGACAATCGCAAAAATGTCGTCCACGTATCTGTACCAATATTTAAAAATGTGTGGAAATGCTCTGGTAACCAATACTTCAAGGTGGCTCATATATAAATCCGCTAACATAGGCGATAATGGATTCCCCATAGCTAATCCTGTGGCCTATCAATAACTTATAACCTTCCATTTGCTCTTTGGTGAATTGGTTGAGTACAAACCATTTATTCAGTAAGTCTGGTAGTTTTTCAGTCGGAATGCTAGTAAATAAAGCGCAAACATCAAATGAAACTAACATTTCATCTGTCCCAATAGATGTCAGATGAAATGTTAGTTTCATTTGATGTTTGCGCTTTATTTACTAGCATTCCGACTGAAAAACTACCAGACTTACTGAATAAATGGTTTGTACTCAACCAATTCACCAAAGAGCAAATGGAAGGTTATAAGTTATTGATAGGCCTATGTATTAGCCAAAACAGCTTTTGTTTCAATAATAACTATTACAAACAGGCCACAGGATTAGCTATGGGGAATCCATTATCGCCTATGTTAGCGGATTTATATATGAGCCACCTTGAAGTATTGGTTACCAGAGCATTTCCACACATTTTTAAATATTGGTACAGATACGTGGACGACATTTTTGCGATTGTCCCACGGAAATTCTTGAATGACTCAATAAAATTGTTGAATTTACAAGACCAGGCCATCCAATTCACGATGGAAACAGAACAAAACAATAGCTTACCATTTCTGGATCTGAAGATTATGAGGAACGAGGGGAGATTGGATTTCGGAATTTACAGGAAAGACACGCACGTTGACAACTACATTAAATATAATGTTTACAACCCAAGATCACACCAGTTCGCTATATTTCACAGCTTAATACACAGACTGATATATATCCCATTGTCAGAAGTGGAATATAGGAAAGAATATATACATATAAAGAAGGTCGCTGTGCAGAATGGCTTCAATATGGAATTCATCGATAAGATGATTTCTAAACATAGAAAAAGAAAAATGATCAGAGACAATTGCACCTTAGCAAACAATGATAATGAATGAATGAATGAATGAATGATTTATTCTTGTATCTTGCGTTGTACAAAAGATCACCCCTGGTGTTACAGAAAGTTTTTTCACCAAAGGGCGTCTGCATACATAAAAAACACATATATCTAAAATCAATACATCTACAATCAATACTATTACTAATAAATGTTTACCTTTTGAAAGTATATCCCCTTACCATTTCTAACCAATTTCTCTTAAGCAACTAATTTGATTTTCCCATTTTATTTTAACTATGTACAAAAAATTTCCCAGTTCCTTTAGTGTTTTGGTGTTTTTTGTTACAGATAATTTCTTATATGCCACTTCTTTATTTAATTTTAACATTTTTTTATTTAAAAACTTATGTCGTAGCGTTTCAGTTTCGGGACAACTTAAAATTATATGTTCTGCATCTTCATTACTAAGACATAATGGGCAACGGCCTTTCTCAAAATTTCTTCTTGCCCCTCTAAGCTTCCATATCCCTAATCTCCACCATGCTAGCCCAGCTTTTAAACAATGATAATGAGAAGCCGATATATAGGAAATTCACCTTCCACCCGAAAGTATTTTACAGGTTTGAGAAAGTATTCAAGGACGTGAATATAAAACTGGCTCCACAAAATAAATTCAACCTTAGGAACCTACTTAACCACCCATTAAGAAATAGTGTTCCCAAACTCAAATTATCAGGCATTTACCAAGTTGACTGTAAAGATTGCCACAGTATATATATCGGACAAACCAGAAGAAACCTTGAAGCTAGAATGAAAGAACATTTGAACAACGTCAGATTGATGCACACGGAAAAATCGGCCATAGCTTTTCATGCATATACATGTGACCATCACATTAATAACAACATAAAATTGGTAAAACATGTTAAAAGACCTTTAGAATTAATGACATGGGAGAAGATTTTCATTTTAAAAAATAAAGACAGGGCAATGAATTTTGATATACCATTTGCCGACGAGATTTTTAGTTTGATCCTGGGGAAGACAGATGGCAGCACAGCGCCAACTACAGACTTGGATCTCCCAGCACCACACCAGTCAACATCCAGCTGAGGATAAGGAAGCTGATCTTCCTTGAAACCGGTCCTGCCTAATATTATGTAAGTGGAGCAACAAGTGTTTTTATTTCTGATTGATTTTAACTTATTGACATGCTCTACTGTATACAAATTGCTTCATTTTGTTTTATTAGCTCTTATGACTTTTTAAATTTTTTTATTTTACCCATGGGGTACTTATACTAAGAGGTAAAACTTTTATTTGAATCGTTTTTTTCAAAAACATTATATGAAGGGTAGTTATAAGCCATTCACTCTGAATATGTGCTCTTTGCAGTATGGCCTCTTGTTCTATATCAGAATGTGAAGTGAGAAAGATGTATTGGCCATGCTTAAGGTAAAGAAAGTTACAACAGTGCATTAATCAGATTTTATTTGGGTTATGTATCTTTCGGGGATGCGATGTGATGTGGTAACGACATTCTTTTCATTTTTACAAACAATTTACATGAAGAGAATGTCATACACGATAATTATATTATACTAAGAGGTTTACTAATATTTGGGCAGAGGAAGTTATGTGAATTTCTGTACAGCCCCCCTCAAATCTAATCTTAAAATTGTTGTAACATATTAGAGCTTGAAATTCAAATTCAGTCCGTAGTCAGGAGATAAAGCTAGCTTTAGGACTGTCAAATAGCTGTCTCAGAGTGTCCGTAAACGAGAGCTGAAATCACATCAGAATGAAACTTTTTTTTTTTATCAGGAAACACTCCGTCTTTTAGGCTTTGCTCCAATACATCAATAAAAAAAAAAATACAAGATTACTGTAAGATGATTCATAAATAAAATTTCTAGGTTTCACTTGGTTGAGTTGGCTATACTAAAAACTAATTATTACAGAAGGGTTCTTACCAAATAAGCTTTGTAGCATAGATATTCCCTTATAGAACAGTTGACTCGGAAAGGAAGAGAATGCACGACAGCTGATATGTCAGCATTGAAAGACCGGCCCACTAATGGTTGATACTGCTTCATTATCAGGTCAATAGAATCTACAGGAATCTGAAAAAAAGTACAATAATTAATTCTCTGTTTTGTTTGTATGTTTTTACTTTTTCTACCATTTCATATTCATGATAGATACAGAAAATACTGTATACAGCCTCAAAATTCAGTCAAGTTATTACCATATTGGCCCGAATATAAGACGACCATGAATTTTTGAAGGATGGGTACGAAAAAATAAATAAATTAGATTAGTACATTTTAGCAAGATTGAGATCGGAAATATACACACAAAACTTCACTAAAAAGGTATATTTACCCAGAATGATCATTTCAACGGGTCTTCCCGCCATCATCAGCTGATTCCGACTGGCCCTCTGGCGGCGGATGAATGAACTTGTCAATCAAGGTTCCATGTATGCCAACTGAAGTGTCAAAGTTTAAAAGTTTTTCTCGGTTCTTTTTAATGAATATTTTTTCCCATACCATAAGATCTATTGGTTTTTCAACTTGTTTTAATAATTCAATTTCATTTTCAATTTCATGGCCTACTTCCCAAAAATGCATTGCCAAAGCGGATTTATCAATTTGTTTATTCATAATGTTCCTAAAATGTTCTTTTCTCCTTGTGTCTAAATTCCTTTTTGTTTGGCCAACATAAAATTTTCCACAATCTTTGCAATTAATTTTGTAAATTCCGGCTTTTTTGTAATGAGGGACCTTATCTTTCTGGTTGGTTTTTATTAGATTTTTCAAACTAAATTTATTCTGTGGTGCCAATTTGATGTTTACAATGTTGAAAATCTTCTGAAATCTGTTGTTTGCCCATGGGTGATAGGTGAATCTTTTGTGATTTTTGTTTTCTTTTTCATTTAATAGTGTAGTTGTCTCTTTAACCTTCTTCTGTTTTTTGAATTTCCTTACTTTTTTGTCAATCAGATCTTTTTTGAAACCATTCTCTTCTGCAATTTTTACTATGTGATTGTACTCTAGTTTATATTCATTTTTGCCCATGGGAATGTTGACCAATCTATGTGCAAGACTGTTAAATACTGCCTGCTTATGAGAAGTGGGGTTGTAGCTGTTAGACACAAGGAGAAAAGAACATTTTAGGAACATTATGAATAAACAAATTGATAAATCCGCTTTGGCAATGCATTTTTGGGAAGTAGGCCATGAAATTGAAAATGAAATTGAATTATTAAAACAAGTTGAAAAACCAATAGATCTTATGGTATGGGAAAAAATATTCATTAAAAAGAACCGAGAAAATCTTTTAAACTTTGACACTTCAGTTGGCATACATGGAACCTTGATTGACAAGTTCATTCATCCGCCGCCAGAGGGCCAGTCGGAATCAGCTGATGATGGCGGGAAGACCCGTTGAAATGATCATTCTGGGTAAATATACCTTTTTAGTGAAGTTTTGTGTGTATATTTCCGATCTCAATCTTGCTACAGATTTGAACACTTCACTGTAAATTTCCATCTAATATTTATATTAGTACATTTTACTTCACATAAAATGGAATTTTGAAGTTCATGTCGTAACGTCTTCTCTCATCTTTATTTATGCATGGTCAGCCATGACTGGTGATCAAACAAAGCTTTACTCATAGAGAATAGAAAAGTAACGATGCAGTACAAGCAGAAGCACGAATTCGGGAAAAATAAAATTTGCTAAAGTTTGGTGAATTTCCACGTGACTTTGACCTGGGGTAGGACGCATGCATGGAGAGTTGTTGAAAGTGTCAGGCTGCGCATATAAGATGAGTGAAGTTTTTATAAACACATTTTGAGGAAAAAAACATTGTCTTATATTTGGGCCAATACGGTATCTTTCATCATGTCTCGTTTACCCGGGATGTACTCGACAAGGGCATTAACTACATTACAGTTATGCTGGATATAAAGCAATCTACAGGATGTTAATGAATAACACCGAAATATTTTATCTATGTATAAGGGAACACAGACAAGCAACTGTGAGATATTTGCTCTATGGATTCAATTTTTCTTGTTACAGCATAAAATCTCCCAGGGCATGGCCACCACTGACTTCTAACATTTGAAAAAATGTAAAACAAAGGAACTTTGTTGTTAACACTGGGGTAATGAATAAAAAAACTAATGCAGTGGCGGTCAGTCATGTGATTAGTCTGTAAATTTTGTATATTATGGAAACACTAAATATTATGAAATAGCTGTTAATGAATGGTTAAGAATTAAGTTTTTGTCGATCACTAAGAAGGCATGAAGTGAATTTAATGAAAATTTTAACCCTATTTCGCTTCATTATTGACCTATGAGCACCAAATTCTAACAACTTTAATGCCCTGTAGCATACACATTTTACGTCATAGAGCAAAAATCTGCTGATAAAAGTTGCTTGTCTATGCTCCCTCTATATACTGGTAAAATATTTCGGTGTTATTCATTAACACCCTGTACATGAAGCGTATGCAGGGAAAAGTAAACATTCAGGAGAGTTCATGTTCAGCTCTTAAGCAGCAGATGAGCATCATAACAACATGAGAAAAAAAGAGCCATTATGGGCTGTATCAAGTTTTGCAGAACAAACGAGCAAATGAGTTGGCATTAGGAGGGCATAATGAAAAGGCAGAATCTGATAATCAAGGCATATTCCTCAACTTGGTGAGAAATACATTCGCTGTACAAGTCACATTTGGAGAGTTCTTCGACATTTAAAGGCATTTCAAGAACAATTCAAAACGAATGAATGGAATATGATTTTATTATGATTCAGCTCCAATCCTGAAATGATCTGTGATGTATGCATGAAGTTTTTCCCAGTGCTCAATGAAGAGAGAAAAAAAAATGTAACTCACTGCGTTATATCAGAGACAAGAATTTAAATTTAAGAGTCATCATTGGCACAGTCAAGATCTTTCAATTTTTTCCATTTAAGAACTTAAAGGCATCATTTTCAGAAGTTGCATATACCTATCACCTTACTAACGGCAACTTCAGAAGAATGATGTTTCCCATGCTTGAAAAGAGTAAAATCCTATCCTTAGAAATGAAATGGGAAGAAAGAGATTGGCCGCATTAGCCGGCGTCCATTGAAAGGTTATGTTGAACAAAATACTGGAATTTAATAAGAAAGGGATTGAAAACATCCAGACCTATAAGGCAAGACGCATGGAGTTAAACTACGAGGGCCATCCCCACAGTAAGTTTCCCTGGGGCCATTTACAGAAACAAAACACAATTTCATGGAAATATTTACTGCAAAAGATAACAGCAAGTGCTCAGCTATTTTTCAACATATTTGCCACCGGAATTGAAACATTTGCCATTCTGTGGGACCAACTTTTGAACACATGTGAGGAGTGTCGGTTCAAAACGCGTTAAGTCCACCTCCGATCGTAATGTAGTTTTTTTTGCGGATTCGCATTCTCTGAGGTGTTCTGCATGATACTACATAACGATTTTGTTCCAAATCGCAAACTTTCCCTGTTAAAATTGAGCCTGAAATATGGGGTTCGATGCAAAACGCGTTCAGTCCAGAAGTTGGTTCAGTGCAAATTGCGTTGAGTCCACATTTTAGACGCAATCACGTGCGAAACAGGTGGTGCGTTGAACTTTACGACGTCTATTTTTTGCAAGTGTTCTCCTAATGAAAGCGGTATTCACTAGACGCCGAAAAAGATGTCATTAGTGGTCAATAATAAAAGAAGAGAAGCATGGATTTTCTATGATTTTCCATGCCGAAAAAACATAAATTGTTTAAATTTTGACAATAGTTCACTTTGTATTAGGGCAATCAGATATGATTGTAATTCTTAAATAAAATACTAACTTTCATCTTTTTACATGATTATTATTATAGTGTTGGGTCAAAACGCGTTAAGTCCATTACTTCTGAAACTTTAACTATCAATAAAAGATGTAAATGAAAAGAATGATTTGACACGCCCAATACATTTAACTATATATTAATAACTGATTCTGATCAGAAAGAAATATTGCAAATTCGTTTGATAGTTTGGCTACAAACAGTTTATCGTCATTCCTGAAAAAAATCATTATTTGTGGACCAAACGCGTTTTGAATCGACGCTCCTCATGTGTTGTAGAAGTCTGCCACCTGGGATTTGAACCATTGTGTGGCAATCATGTCCACCTCTTTGTCATTCTCTATTATTTCTTGAGGTGTAGGGAAAGATGGAAATCACAGGCAGTGAGGTGCAGGCTATAGAGTGGATGTTTCAACACCTCCTAGCAAGTCTCCTGCAAAAGTTTGGCTGGGAGGTGTTTAAACATCCACCCTACAATATATATAATTACTATATGAGTTGACATAAACACACTTTTTGCTTCACTTACCATATTTCGGTATGACGCGTTTCAAGGAGCCTCCTCCCCATTTTCAAACACATTGTCAACTAGAACCTAAACTATTAAAGTCAGTCAGTCGTCACACAAGGATCTGGAAATTTGGGAAAAAATTTACATTGCAAAATTAAAGAACAGCCTAATGAATTTCGAAATACCTGAGGAAGACAGTTTAATCAGAAAATTCATAAAAAAAGCCCACCAGGTGCGCAAAAGAATCTTCCTGAGCAGGATTTGGCAGTTGACAATGTGTTTGAAAATGGGGAGGAGGCTCCTTGAAATGCGTCATACCAAAATATGGTAAGTTGCTTCACTGTATAAAGTTCCACAAAGTCTTTGTCCATCCTACAGCTTGGACCTCGCTGCCAGTGATTTCCATCTTTTTTACACCTCACAAAATGATAAGAGAATGACAGAGAGGCAAAGGTGGTTGCCAAACAGCGGTTCAAATCCCAGGCGGCAGACTTCTACGACACAGGTGTTCAAAAGTTGGTCCAACGGTATGACAAATGTCTCAATTCGAGTGGCGAATATGTTGAAAAATAGCCGAATACTTGCTGTATCGGTTGCAATAAATATTTCCATGAAATTGAGTTTTGTTTCTGTAAACAGCTCCAGGAAAACTTACTTTGTGGATGGCCCTCGTATAAGTAAAGGAAGTTGCTTGGTTAGGCCTACAACTTTTTTTAGGTAATTTCGAAGAAAAATCTACCTATTGCAATCGATACTATGTCATGACTTTCGAAAAATTCTTTCATATCTTTACGTTTCATGCCTCCCTAAGTACGAAACCACAGCCCTTTAACCTTTAAAATTAATAATAAAAAAATAATAATAAAAAAAAAGTAAACAAAAAAAAAATTGTGATATTTATATATATCTTTGAAGATATTTGAACCAAATTTTATTATGTTATTTCTAGGCCCAATAGTTCGGACAAGTTCATTAATGAGCAAAATTGGCCCAAGGGGGGTGAAATTTTGAAAAAATTATATCTCGGCCCCTATGAAGTATAGAGGGAAACTTTGTTTGAATAAATTAGAGTACTCCCTATGGAGTTCACAGTGACAACAACGATTTGAGGGTTTTGGGGGTACGAGTTGAGGTGGGAGGATGGAAATTCGAAATTTTTGAAACCACGTCTTGTGGGGTATCATTGAAAAGCTCTTGATGAGTACTCTACAAATCAATAACTAGTTTCTCGATAGCTCTCATATAAGGCGAGATTTGAATGTTTGATTAGTGCTCTTTCCTCTTTTTTGCAGTTATTATTGCGGGTTTGTCATACCAAGGCTAAAGAAGAAGAGTGCTGCGCAGCGACAATAAATTAAACCAAAAGCAGTTCAAAATCTACCTCAGCCTGTAGGCCTGCCTAAAGTGATTTTTTTTATCCCCTCAACTGAATACCCACAAGCTGCCAATATTAATAAGCTCTTAAAACTGGTGGTTCTGTGAGCCATAAAATTCCCATAAAGGACAAGAGCATTTTGCATCAGCAAGGAAGATTTTAAAAACTCAAGACATTTAATTTAGTCTCGTACCTATTGTCTAGGCCAGCGGTTCCCAAACTTTTTTGCTCTGGGACCCACCTTCCCCTAGAAATTTTTTTCGCGACCCACTACTACATAACGATAACCAATATAGACTAATATAATTTTTTTTCGCGACCCACTACTACATAACAATAACCAATATAGGCTGATATAAAATACAGCACATGTTTTTCATATGCCTTTCAATAGTTTTATTGTGTTCAAATGCCTTATATTCCTTATATTGAAAACAAGTTTAATTTTTCCCGCCCTTTTCACAACCCACCGAAATTAATCCCGCGACCCACCAGTGGGTCACGACCCAAAGTTTGGGAACCACTGGTCTAGGCTAAAATATATAAAAAAAATCTTCATTATTTTGCTTTAAGTTGAAGAATTTGTTTTAATTTTCTCTACCTGCATCACAGGTACAATTATGGAGAGGAAGAACTTGTAATACTTTAATACTAACCTTGTTGTAAGCTTTATGAGCGGCTTCTAGTTTGTTTAATGCCAAGAAGTGTCGAACAAGTGCATTTGACTGCCACAACGCTTCAGCTCTCTGGAAAGGATAGTGTACGACCCATTCCAATGCAGATATCTTCATCAAGTCTTCCTCTGTAATCTCTTCCTGCAGGTCTGTTGCCTCGTTACTTGACTGCATGTTTCTGTAAGACAAGAGAAAGCATATCTCAAGTATAGTCAGATCAGTCAGCAGACAATACAGCAAAATATTTTACTACCCCGGTTGTGAACTTGGATTTGTTTCATCTGGTCGCTTCAGTCTCCCACAGACGTTCTGCATGTTGTTACTTTGCAGGCGGTGGAGACGTGGCACCAGATCGATTCTCTCTCCTAGTTGTTATACTAATACTTATCAAATCTCTATATATAAAAGCCAAAACCCACTGACTCACTCACTGATCACAGTTTCTCAAAACCTATACAGCCTAGGAACGTGAAACTTTGTACACATATTGCTCCTAGGCTCTAGATGCGCACTAAGAAAGGATTTCAAAATCTTTGGCCTCTAAGGGCCAAAATAGGGTTGTAAAGTGATGTGATTCACCAAAAGGAATTCATACTGCATGACAATATGACAACAGGTGGCTTGGCATGACACTGTGATTTCATATAGATAAAGTAGATACATAGTTTTGGCTAAAGGAAGGTACATTTTTAAAATATAAAATAACATAATAGCAGGTAAGGGCTGTGTTCACCAACGCCGATAATCTATCTGATCCTGGTTCTTAGACTGTAAAGATGCGATATTGTTCATTTTGCGTTTCACCAGCTACAGTAACTTGGTTTTTCATAATATCCAAGCTAATCTTGGCCAGGAAAACAGGATAAACCAAGCTAACTGCAACATCAGTTAGCTAGGCGATTGAAACATCTGATCAGCATGAGAGATGATCACAGTGTCGATGAATATGAAGCAGAACACAGAATAAGGCACCCTAATGGATAAAGGAACTTATGCCGTACTTCGACATTTATGACAGCATTAATTTCTGCACAAGATTCAAGAGAAAAACAAAATTATCTGCTCTACGCCACGCCCCCAAAACAGTGAGACATTTAGCGGCCATTTGCAGAACTACTAGATAGAGACAGCATGAGAGGAAATTTCCGTTGCTATGGCAACGTTTACATTTCATGTCTGGACGTAGCCAATAGACAGTCTTCCCTCCGCTGTTTCACACAACCGCCGCTAGATGGTGTTGGATCTCTTATGAAAAATTTAAGGGTCAGACAAGTAGTAGAAAAAAACCAAGGTGACAAACTATGTGGTGAAACCCGAAAGGTTTACTATTTGAGATAATGGATTAATCGTAGTTTTTATTATCCAAGATAACAAGAAATTTTATCCGTGTTGGTGAACACAGTCCTAAGAATGAAATATACAAATATTTTTAAAACAATAACTTAAACTACTATTACAGAATCAATACCGGTACGCTTATGTATTTATTTCAATATTAGTTAGATACTAGAGAGAGATTCAAAACAGCCTAGGAAGCTTTGGGCCAGAATGAAATGCTTTCAGAGAGGAATGGCGATTGATATTTCCAAAACTGTATTTTTCTTCAAACGGAACCTATTTTTAAATACATGTCACAGTAGAATTTGAATGGATTCATCATGTTTCACAAATAATGCATTGGGGAGTGATTTTCTTCTGATACCTCACCAAGATCCTCAAAATCACTGTCGATGGTTCTAGCTTAAACTGAAATAAGTCAGGGGGACCCTTGACTTGTTAAAGTTTAGCTTATTTTGACAAATAAGTCATACTTTAGTGACTATGAATAGCAATAAGTCAGACTTTGTCAAGTCTCACTTCAGAAATTTGCACCAGAAATTGACGTAAGACGAGATTACAGATATTTAACAAAATAAATATTTATCTACTGTAGCTGATTGACTTCATAAATGCATAAAACTCCTTCATGTATTCTGTTGGTTACTGGCCAGTTTCTGGATTTGTTGTTTAAGGCTGGTACCATTGCCTTACTTATATTCAAGTAAAGTGTTATAATGATATTAGAGAATATGTTATGGTGTATTGAATGTTCAGTTGGTGCAAATAGGATATGAGTTTAAATCTTTCGTATGTGTACATGAGACTAGAAAACAGAATGTGGTTAACTGATTGTTCGTTTTCTCCACATTTACAGTCGGCATTGTTAGGTAAACGAAATTGGTGCAAGTACTGTTGAAATTTACTGTGTCATGAAATAGCTTGGCACCAATTGTTTACATTTTATTCTGTTGTAAACTGATGGGAAAAATAAGTTCCTAGTCACAGATCCATTCTCACATTGGTTGTTCCATTTGATAATAGTGCGATTTTTTACTTCTTTCTTTATGTGAAAAATGGGATAGAGGGCATAACATGGACAATGCCAAGACTTTTAAGCTAGTACCTAAATAAAATGCAGTTAGCTTAATAGTGTTTTCCTATATGGGATATCAGTTCTTATAACAATATACTAAAACAATTACACTCTTATTTTTAAGCTTTTCTTTGTTATAATGATATTTACCTAATGTTTTCAACAACAGTCTTTGTAATCACTTCAACATTGAGGTCAGCGTCTTCGGCAGCAGACAGAGCTGACTCTCTTTCAGAAGGATCTGTGATTCTTGCTAAAAATTCCGCATAGAGATTTATTTGGTCTTCCTGAGGGAGTGTGGCAACATAGTGTGCGACAAGCTGCGGATCTCGCATTTCCATCAAGTCCTGTAAAAAATTATAAAAATTTTATATTTTAATAAAGTTCCGCTTTAACCCTTAACATAAAAATTCAATATTAACCAAATATAAAATATTAAAACCCTTAACTGGAGAAAATGAAGTTTCTTAATTATAAAAAAATATAGAGGAAGTCCCATTTAACAATTTCTGGGGACTAAGAACATATGTCCAGATTTTGCTTTGCCCCAGATTCTTTTAAAGGTAATCTGGAATACCTATTCATCACAATTTCACCTGCTTCATATCGCTAGGCTATTAATCAGGAAGCATGTCCTATTCTCAAGTTCGTGAAATTTTTTTCTGTCTTCCCGGCACCAATAGAAATCACTACTGAAAGGGTATTTCCCTCATGCGTAATACAAGGCGTGTCCGGAAAGTAAGTTCCAATGGCCAATAAAGAAAACAAAAACATCAATAAGCAACAAATATTTTCTGTAATATTTACAGAGATTCACTGGCTAGTTCTCTACATAGTCACCACCATTATTGAGGCATTTATCATACCGCTGCATCAACATTTGTATGTCCGTGTCACAGGACTCTGCCGCCAACGTCTGGAGTCGTGAAATCACTGCCGTCTGTATTGTTGGGAGCTGATGAGATGATCCCTGGCCAGACTGAGGAGCTCTTATCTGCAGCCAATAGCAGCGCTCCCCTACACGTGCAGTTATAGCACAACACCGTCTTCCCCCTGCATGCCACCACCAAATCACGGATCAACTCGTCAGCTCCCAACAATACTTCAGCATTGTTGTGGAAACGTTTTTCTGCCAGAAATTGCTTCATGAGACAGAAGAGAGGAATTCACTTGGTATGAGGTCGGAGTTGGAGGGTGGATGGTCGAAGATCTCCCATCCAAACTGAAGCAACTGATTCCGTGTGGCGTTGGCTGTATGGGGCCGTGCATTGTCGTGGAAAAGCATAATGCCTCTTGTCTGCATTCCACATCTCTTCTTTTGGATTGCCCTCCTCAGATTTTCGCCCATGTTTCATCCCATGTGACAATATTGTCGAGAAACTCATCACCAGGACCCGGATTCTAATGACATGTCATCTTTTTATTGATGCTGCATAGACATCGCCAACCTGTGGATAAATCCTAATCATGGCTTCTAGATTATAGAAATGCATTTTTATTAGGTCATTTTATGCCATTTTTATATTTTTAGGGCATTTATTTCAATTTTACGTCATTATTTTGTCATTTTCGTGTCATTTGCTTCCTTATTTAGTCATTATTAACTTTTTTCGTCGCTAGCGGTGCTGTCTTTGAAGTTGTTTGTTTAATGCAAGAAGGAAAAATTCGGCGTTCAAGTGTTGACTTGTCTCAGTCGGAAGTGAGAATCAAAGAAACGCCAAAATTTTGTATTATATTACTATTGTTCTCAATAAACAACAATGTAATCCAGCAGATCACAAAAGGATGTGCCGAATTTTGACTCGCCATTGCCTCAGTGTCAGTATAAATTTCCGTCAGAAAAGAACATTCACAACATTAAAGCTATTTACAGTTTTTACAATTATGTAGAAACTAGTCTATAACTTTGTGTGTACAATAATAATTTTTTATAAATAAAATAACAGTTTTTAGGTAATTTTTTATAATTATTAAGTCATTTTGTTTAAAATTTAGGGTCATTTTATAGGTCATTTTTCAAACAATATTAGGTTATCAGAATCCGGGCCCTGCTCATCACCTTTCTCTGTGAATTGCTGGCGGCAGAGTCCTTTGACACGGGCATGCAAGGTGTTGGTACACTGCTAAGATAAATGCCCCGATAACGGTGCAGACTATGTAGAGAAGTAGCCAATGAATCTCTGTAAATAATGCAATAAATATTGCTCACTTATTAATGTTTTGTTTTCTTTATCGGTGATCGATACTTACTTTCCAGACATGCCTCATATATGAACCAATGAAGAAACACAACTTTCTGTAGAGACTTCAAAGGGAATGAGAACATTATAGGAGAAAACTTCCTCCAACACTGGGACTTGAACCCAGGACCTTTGGCTATTCGCGCCAATGCTCTACCAACTGAGCTAAGCCGGAGTTCAACCACAGCGCTAGATGGAACCTCTCTCCTATGACTTATTGCTCTTAAGCCGCGTTCACACCTGTGCGCCTTGCGCCTAGTTGCCGTGCCTCTCCAGTGCATCTGCGCATGCAACGGTACAAGCTCACGCATGCACCTAGTCTCTTGCGGCTCCATTATTGTAGGCGCATACCTCTTTCTGTTCACACCTGCTAGAAGTGCGCAGATGAAATGTCCGCTTTGGATTTAGGTGCCGTAGCTGCTGCTGCTGCAGCTGTTGTTATTTTGCGACAAAGACGAAACCGTAAGAAGAAAATTCAATTGTATAGTAATCACAAAGTTGGCAATGTAGTTGACCTTTCACAAAAATATTAAAGTCAAACAGCAGTAAAATTGGTCATGGCAATCAATCTTTCATTTCCAGAATATCGTTCGAAAATGTACGCAGTAGGAACAACTCTGATCACCAGTAGGTACTATTTCGAACAGTGGCATTTTCAACGAACGAACTGCTTTCTTCCAAATATAATTTTATTTATTATTAATTACCAATAATATGAGCGTAATAATTGTCACATTTTGAATAGGTAGCTGGCAGGATTAGGGCATGTGGTCAGCATGCCGAATCCTACTGCAGTTGTTGATAGCTTACTGAACCGAAGCCGCTACTTCTTTATGAATTAGCTCCTCGGTTGGTGTCACGAGACTGAATGCACCCCGTTCCAGTTGGCCCTACCTCAGAAAAATTTGAGGAGGTACCGGGGTTCGAACCCAGACGTGCGGGTCCGTAGTCAGCAACCACTAGACTAGGGGCTAAAGAGGACTTTTGCAGAAAAACACTATTTTTAAATAGATTTTCCAATTAATACAAAAGAAAATATATAAATGTTAATTAGTGCATTTTAAGAAAAGATGTAATGCAAATAAATTTATACAACGCACTGAAATTAATAATGTAGGCTATATATCGCTTTGTTGTTTGTCTTTGTATAGTGCAGCTATTCATTGCATGGGCAGGCGGCATCAAAGGAATAAACCATTAGTCAGTGTTTATGTTAACTGATGTAACCAAGTCGGCCTTGGCTTCTGCTTTCCAAAACAAAAACAACGTTGTTATCATTGACCTCAGTTCTTCCCTCGGTTGAATCAATTCACACGTGTTATTGTTTATTGTAACTATCGCAGGAAATGAAACTTGAGCAGTCTGAAATACTTTGAAATGTATATATAGAAACAATTTCAGTCAACTTATTTTAGTAGATAGGAAGTTAATTGAGTGAGCATTGAATAATTGTATCATTAAAAAGGGTAAATATCTCAATTGTTTATGCTATTTTTCGAGTGCCAATATAAGGAATAGTTACTTGCTTATTTGGGGGGGGAGAGAACTAGAATAACTCTGTCAAAATTATAAACAATTTTGGTGTCATATTAGTGTCCATTATTATGTTTTATGAAGACGGCTAAACTCTTTTGTTTAAAAAGCCTAAAAAGGTCTATTCATTGAAATAATACCACTGCTCTACTCTGCTGGACTCTACGAAAGTATGATCGGAGGCTTTTTATTTTATTTAGCACCGCTTTCGTTGTTCCCAAAGCGTATTTGTCCCTTAGAAACTGTAAGGAATCGCTCCTTTTTGTCCTGTCCTTGTAGTCCGGGGAGCTAGCCATCCACAAACACGGATACGAGCGATAATCCTCCACGAACTCAATATTCTTTTCATTAGACCACTCCGCCATAATGAAAAATCAGAGCAGAGCCTTGGAAGACGCACGACTGTTGCACGTAGCTCCCCGTTTCAAATGGGGAGCTACTTGCGCCTACGTCCACCGGCGCAAGGAGGTCCGTGCGCACAGATTCCACGCATGCCTCACCCTGCACCGTTGCATGCCCCGGCTTGCATCTCCACCTGCCAGGCGCAAGCCTCTTGTGCGCATGCAACGTTGCACAGGTGTGAACGCGGCTTTAATAGTCTACCTCACAGACAGACAAGTTATGTCATATGCAGTACTGTGAGGCACAGTAATTAGTGATTTCTAAGCCGGAGTTCAACCACAGCGCTAGATGGAACCTCTCTCCTATGACTTATTGCTCTTAATAGTCTACCTCACAGACAGACAAGTTATGTCATATGCAGTACTGTGGGGCACAGTAATTAGTGATTTCTGTGACCGGGCTACAGTTGGTAGAGCATTGGCACGAATAGCCAAAGCTCCTGGGTTCAAGTCCCAGTATCGGACGAAGTTTTCTCCTATAATATTCTCATATAATGTCCAACAGAGACAATAGTCTGTGGTTCATGAATACTTACATATATCCATCATCAAAGGCAATGTTAGTAACCAAGTAAACTGAGATGAAAGTTGTGGTAAATTTTCTCATTGGCAGCTTAATTATTAAGCCAATAGTTATATGACAATGGTGATGGCAGGTTCACACCCAGAACAAAGCCATAAGGTGATGTTCAACATTCTTTCAGGCAAGGGAGATTTTGCGGAGATTTGCCATAGCCTTCTGTATGATGGGGATAAAGGAACACAACACCCAGTCCTGAACCCAGGAAGGAAATTTTTCATATGTGAAAAATCCCCGACCAAGCAGGAATCGAACCTGGGCCACCAGGATAGAAAGCAGTCATAGCACCAACTCATCCAAGACAAAATATTTCGATCTATTCTAAATATAGGGATAATACATTCTCCTTAATTTACAACATAAAATCTATAATAATAAGAGGAAGTGTTTGTCTTTCTGTCTGCCTGTGCACGATGCCCATAGAAATCTACTGCATGCAGAGATCAGAAATTTTAAAGAAAGGAGGACTGAAAGCTGACCAAATGCACCTCGAAGCCGGATTTTTAATTTTCACTTTCGTTTGCAAATTATGATTATAAACTGGCAGAAAACATGAATTTATTGCGCTATCAAAGCATCAGTTTTCAGTAATACATTTCATTTGCCAAATCAATTGCAGTTGGATGTGTCATTTTTTGTCATAACTTGAAAATAAAAGCGTCACAATTTTTTTGAATATATCACATGAAATTATCAATAGCTTCGATTTTGCCTCCTTAGCCATGGTAGCTAAAGCGTGCTGCCTTAGATCCATGGTGAAGGAGGCTGTGGGTTTGAGTCCAGCCTTGGGCATGAGCGTTTGTGTGTAATAAGGAAAAATGGAAAACAAGGAAAACAAAACTGTAAACAAGATAAATAATTCAGGAAAATTGGCCTATCGCTGGCTAAATTAAATAAAAAAAAATTATGTGAGTTCACTCTGGTTGATTCGTTGGTTTATAATGTCAAATTTTTAACCTAGGCGGAAGAGGGATAATGAACAT
Source organism: Ectobius pallidus (assembly GCA_964059195.1). Lineage (NCBI taxonomy): Eukaryota > Metazoa > Arthropoda > Insecta > Blattodea > Ectobiidae > Ectobius > Ectobius pallidus. The sequence continues at coordinate 9,821,401 of CAXKWD010000006.1, forward strand.
AAGCTTAAATCGGCAAACATTGATCCATTTGGACAGAACTCACTATGAAGGGGTTTTCTGGGTCAGGGAACTCGAATCTGAGGTAATTTTTTCCTAGTGCCGCTTTCTAATCATGGAATGCACTCCAAAGCCTGATTTTTAGCTGTTTTGTTATAATTATAATTATTAATCGTTTAAATACGTTTTAATTATTTTGTTCGTATTTTGTTCGTAATTTTCAATTTTTGAATTAATTACAATGGGGGAAGCCACAGGCTTCTGCTAGTTTTAATCTATATATATAAAAACGAATGTATGTCTGTCTGTCCTTTATGCATTACTACACCATTCATCCGATCGCCATGAAACATTGGGAATACTTGATTACACTCCCGCGAAGGTTTCTGGCATAGTGCATTTTTAACCCTTTCACTGCTAACGACGGAACTGTGACGGCCGCGAATTGGGTGCTAAAAACGAGACGATTCCACAAGGCATGGAATTTTTTAACACAGTTTTAACGAAAGGATAGTGTCCTGCCATCTATTGGGGTTAGATAGAACTTAATTTCATTGCTTTCCCTGCTCTGTGGTGCTATCTGTAGATCAAAATATGAGGCCTTGCACAATTTTGCCGCTAAGTTAGTGCTACGAATAAAACAATTGCTCGTAGAATAGAATTCTTTAACAAGGTTTCAACGAAAGGATAATGTCCTGCCATCTCTTGGGGTTAGATAGAAATTATTTTCATTGCTTTCCTTGCCCTGTGGTGCTATCTGTAGATGAACATATGAGGCCTTGCACAATGTTGTGATGTCTGAAGAAGCCATTGAACTCACGAGTCATATGACAAGCCGGGAATCCCGTCAAGGCCATGGTATGTTCAATTTCAACACAGTCATTCCTTTCACGAGCAAGGAAAAACATTTCTAACGTGATGACGAAGTTCTGGCGTATTTTAAAACTGCCTTCTTATTTTTCGGATTTAGCGCCGAGTGACAGTGAAAATATCTCAGCACTGAAAGGGTTAATTTTAGCTTTCGTTCATGAGTTATGAGCGAAAGACGGGAAACCTGCATTTTTGCGCTTTTGAAGCATCTGTTCTCAGTAATACATTTCAGTTGTCATATCAGTTGCAGTTGGCTTTGTCCATTTTTGTCATACCTTCAAAATAAAGGCATCGCGATCACTTGAATGTTGTAAGCCTACGTTGGTCGATTCATTTGTTTATAATGTGAAGGCATGCATATATCTGAAATTTTCAACCTAGACGGAAGAGGGATAATGAATATATATGTCTCAATGTGTAAACATTGTTCGATTTAGACGATACTCACTATGCAGGAATTTTCTGGGCCAGGGAACTCGAATCTGAGGTTATTTTTTCCATGCTGCGTTTTCTAATCGTGGAATTCACTTTGAAGTGAAGCTTTGAAGCCGGATTTATAGCTGTTTCGTTTTATAATATTTTAATTATTTTGCTCGCAATTGTTAATCTTTCAATTAATTATCGTGGGCGAAGCCACAGGGATCTGCTATAAGCCATAAAAAGTTATACAGTGAAATCTCGATACAACGAGAATTTACAAAATTCTATATATATCGAGAATTTACAAAAAATGTTCAAATATTGGTAGTATATGTAGGAAACAACTTCAATAATTGAAATGCTTTAAGTATTTAAGGAAATAAAGAATTTTTACACAAGAACTGCTATACTGTACTGTATTCACTCCACCCTTAAATTATTACACTAACTTATGAGCAAACACAATGGGGGATATTCTAAAAAAAGGAGTATGAAGTTCTTACTGGCAGATTTCAAGTTTGCACTTGCATTCGTATGCATAAAAAGCATGGGGACTCCCCCACCCACTGCGCCCACGTGACATGACTCTCTTTGTGCTCTGTCGCTTAGTGCCCGCTTCAATTCCGCATGCAGTAAAGACCGAGTGGAGGGAGTATTAAGTAGGAATTTGTGAGCTACCAAAACAGCACACTCACTTCTCTCACAGCATGCTATTAGGATCATTCGCGTGGAATATATGGACATTCCAGAAAGAATGAAAACTACAAATTTTTAGTTTTAATCCATCTATCAGTACTAGGTACTAGGGATTTAAAAATTCTGTTTAAATTTTGTAATTGAGGTGCTTATGCTAAGAGCTAAACTTTTATTTGAAATATTTTTTTCGAAAAAAAAAATTCTGACGGGTAGTTACAAGGCAGGCATCGTTCACAGAAACTCAATCTTGTCTGGTGAACGGTAAAGCTTTGCATCAGGCTAATACAACTGAATACCTATTCTCTGCAACACGGCCTCTTATTCTATATTAGAATTTGAAGAAAGGTGTACTGCCACGCTTAGGTTATACAAAAGTATTCGAGTGCATTTATTAAGATTTTATTTGGATTGTGTATCCTTAAGGGATGCGGCACGAGGTACGGCAACGACTTTCTTTTCATTTTTACAAGCACTTTATTTGACGAAAATTTAATTTTTCTTAATTTTCTCGAAATAGTTTTAACAATTTTATAGGCTTATTATGTAGGCCTACTATAATATATTGTAATAAGTACTATTTGAAAAACTTCTCCCAAGAAATTCTCTGAAGGCTAGTTATAAGCCATTCATTTTATACAATATAGACTTGGATTTTTTGGTCTTGCCTCGCGAATAATACGACTTGGAAACGAGGCAGATACAAGTGAATGCGCACTACTGCAATACAGCCGTGTACTCTACACTAGAATAGGCTATATTAAGAGTAGAGGGAGTTATATGAATGTTTCATATCACATTTAAAAATACTAATTATATTAAATGTTGCAATTATGTTATGAATTTTCATTAAACTAATTTAATCCTAAAATATTATAGATTATGTGATCCTGTACTTCTTCCATTGCGGTATCTGATATGATGATGTAAATGACCATTCTATGCAGTCCCTTCAGAGAGAGCAGAAATAATTAATTGTCTTCCTCTTCATAATGCTGATCTGGCATCTCCCACTGCGAGAAGACCCTTGTTTATTTTCGTAAGTTTGTTTATGCAGGTGCATGTTTCGTGTGGGTTGGGTGAGCATAAAGTGATAGCCGGTGAGTCAGAACTTTCTGTCGTTGCAGTGTTATTTTGCATAGGACTTGTGAGTGACTACACTGCTCAGCAAGTAGTCGCTCATACTTTATGCTTACTTTTTTAGAATATCCCCCATTGTCTTTTCAGGAAGAAGCTGGTAAAACATCCCAGTCTCGTCAGCATTATAAATATCTTCTGGCAAATATTGCTCAGTAAATTTTTTTCATTTCATTACTGCACCAGAGATTTGCGTCATTTGTTGGTGCAGATTTCTCTTCCCATTGAATTAACTTAAAAGAAAAAGTTGCTTGCCGTTTATTACTGTATTAGCCTAAGAGTGGTTCAATAATTCACAGTTACATATTATTTTATGAATAAATATTATTAATTCTGTTTTGTAGGATATTATTTTATCTCTATATTTATAAGAGGCTTTGTCCTGACTGACTGACTGACTGACAGAGAATCAACGTAGAGACTTGGAATTTTGACAGTACCTTTGTTTCATAATGTAGGTGCTCACTAAGAAAGGATTTTGAAAACTTTTGATTTTAAATGCCAAAAATCAAATGTTTTTGCGAATACTTAACCCCTTTTTACACAGAATTATCAAATCCAAATCACAGTTCACATGACAACAGTGTATTGTTGGCAGTCTTTAAATAAGGCTTTGGAAATAAATGAAACAAGACTTTGAAAATTAGAGAAGGTATTAAAATTTATATTTGAGTAAATTATGTATCTCAAAATTTTGTAGATTATGTAAAATAATCAGTAAATTCAACCATTTAATCAAAATGTTCAAATTAATTAATATGTTCTTTACAGCTTACAAGTTTTGTGAGCAAAGCCTTAATGGGAAAACATGGAATGATTTGGATGAAAAACACTATGCAGGGGATTTTTGGGCTAGGGAACTCTAATCTGAGGTCTTTTTTCCCCCGGGTGGCGCACTTTGATCGTGAAATGCATCTTGGAGCAGAGTTTTTAGTTTTTTAAATTATCAATCATTATAATAAAATTGTTTATGCATGATTTGGGCAAGGTTCATGAATCTATGGTTCATTTTAATAGTTTCATTTGGAATTTGTATGCCCATATGGTAGCATAAGATTAGTTTTGTTTGTTTATTTATATTTTTAACGTTAAACAATATAATTAAGAGTAAAATTATGTAATTCCTCCAATTTATGTAAAAACGATGTCAGTGTTAATAAATATAAATATAATGTTTTAATTATTTTTCTGTTAAATAAATGATTTAAGCACAATATCTAGTAGTTGAGTAAGTAATCGCGGGCGAAGCCGTGGACACCTGCTAGTATATGAATAAATAACCTTCATTTAATTCCTTCAGCTACTGTTATCAGCCGGTTAATATTATGAGAATGGCTGCGACCCGAAGTGATCACAATAAGCGGCGTGCACTGTGTAAATGCTCTAGGTGATAATCTAGTACATTATATACCTTGTATCCTAGCAGTACAATAAGAAAATCGCATCATACTACCAGAGATGCCAACCTTGAAAGGTGGTTATCAGTAGTGTGAGTCTAATCGGATGGTGGAGGACTCGATGTCTCAGGCAAATGAACATATGCGTCTTCTCGTGCTGCTTTTTTGAGATCACATGGCGTCTACAGTCATCGCGTCCTCCATGTTTAACCGAAAAATCACAATTACAGTTTTCACAAAATACGTAACTCGGCAAAATTTTTGAAGGTCCGAGGCAAGAAAACTCTTCCGTATACTGCTTTCAATACTGCTGATTTGCCGCTGTTCATTTTTGTCCATCAGATTCGTCACTGGTTTTAAGTTTACACAACATATTTCCTCAATATTCTACTTGCACTGCAACACTCAATAAAGCAAGCGACGACTTCGGCAGTCATCAGCGGCATCACAGTGATAATAAAAAAGAGGAATATGTTAACACCAAAGATGTTATAAGTACAATTATGTTATAACTGTAAGATATAACATCTTTGGTTAACACACACTCACGTCAAAGATTGTAGTGACCAATGTCGCCAACACAACGGGTGATTTATTTTACAAACTATTTCTCATGATAACAGTTGGCATCTCTACTGATACATCATTAACTTTTTTTTTGTTTTGTTCGCGGGAGATTCGTAAAATCCGTAATATTCAGTACAATTTCCGTATTGCCGTAGCAAATTCAAGAAAATCGTAGAAACTACAGAAATTCCGTAGCAGTTGGCATCTCTGTACTACTATTAAACCATAGAAAGATGCATGCAAATATTTGCTATTTAGAGTTATGCACAATGTTTTACCTTGACATATGCTTGCAGGACAGCATCTCCTATGTGATCTTTTTCGGCTCGCCCAATGTAACGAAGGAAAAGAACAAGATGTGCTAAGAATCGCAGAGTCTGCGTTCTGTGTTCTAGTGAAGGCTTCATCCACTGCTCCATTTCCTCCATTAGCCGACCAACTTCATCCACAATGAGAAACTGTTGCACTTTATGCAGGATGCTCATAGCTTCATTCAGAATGTGCATTTCTTTACATGATGCCAGTTCTGCAAATACTTCTTCAATGTCCATCCTGAAATAAATATAGACACAATCGAGAGAAATGCAAATGGATTGCAAATTAATCTAAGTATATGGCCATGAAACATAAAAAAAATGCACTACAAAATATTAGAACAGCTGGTAAATCTTTTGGACAAGTCGAGAAATTCAAATATCTGGGAGCAATAATACAGACAAATAATATTAAGGCAGAAGTTAAGTGTAGACTCAAATCAGAAAATACCTGCTTTCATGCAGTTCAGAACTCTTTTATCTTCTCGTCTTCTGTCCAGAAATCTAAAAATCAAAATTTATAAGACAGTATTATCCTGCCGATTGTATTATATGGATCTGAGACATGGCCGCTCACTCTTCAGAAAGAACATAATCTGAGAGTGTTCGAAAACAGAGTGCTTAGGAAAGAATTTGGGCCTAAGAGAAACGAAGATGGGGACTGGAGAAAAATGCGTAACGACGAGCTTCATAACCTGCACTCTTCACCGGATATAGTAAGGGTAATTAAATCACGGAGGATGAAATGGGGTGGACATGGGGAAGAAAGATATATCTCGGAAGTACTGACTGGGAGACCCGAAGGGAAAAGACCACATGGAAGACCTAGACGCTGGTGGGAGGATAATATTAGGATAGATTAAAGATTGCCAAATTAAACTGGCAAACCACCAAAATACATCATTCTTCATAATGTTAAAGTTCAATATATTTGTCTTCTCGATTATAATAATAATAGCTTAAACTCATTTTAAAGTGTAGATTAAGATGAGATTAGTTGTTGAATAGAATAAATCTTGAATGATGGGACGATCTCCATGAAGATCGTTCCAATAAGTAAATGTTTAGCTATTTAGCTGAATACTTGTAGAAATGTAGCTGACAATAAAGGTTTCCAGACCTTGTCAAATAGGTCATAAGCAGGGCTAGGATTTATATATGTACTAAAAAATGTCAAAATATGTACATATATATGTACTTAAAAATGTTAAAATATGTACATACCTAGGTATATATGTACTAAAAATGTCAAAATACGTACATATGCAAATATATTTTGTAAAATATGGACATCAAAACAAATTTAACCACTAGACACTACATATTGTTACTTTTAGAACCTATAAAAATGCATTACAAATACTGGATTCTTAAATTAAATTATTCATTTTTTTTTCAGATCACTTACTTTATTTGTATTCATTCATTGATTATTTCTGCTATCATAACAGTATGCCACAAAATGTTGTTTTAAATTTTCAAAAGTGATTTATATTGGCTGAAGCTTTGTTCTACTGCACACGAAGTGACTGGTGCGTGTTTAAAATTCACTGATTCTAGTTTTACATTTGACGAGCTACTTAAGATTGCACTGATTTTACACATTTCTTGAAAGCCTGGATTTCTTGAAAACACATTGTCTACTTTACATTTGATAAGATCGGCTAAATGTCCACGTATACATTTGAGTTCATGAATAATGTTTTTAACAATGTCAATATTTCCAGGTAAAGTGAGATTATTATTTTGTAGTTTCTGAATTATTTTTGTTATATTACAAAAATTTGATTCAATGTAACACAAATCATTTTTCACACATCCATTTCTGTACATAACTGTAAACTTATCCTGTGCTGCCACATTTTCTGTCACTGAAAACATCAATCACTTTTATATAGTTTTACTCTTAAGAATGAAATATGTACAAATATTGCATTAAAATCACTAAATATGGACAAATATTTATTTTACATATAAATGTGTACTAATGTCAGAAATATGGACAAATATGTAAAATAAATTTGTTTAATTTGAATAGAGGACAACATAATAGATGGAGATAAGTGAAAAAATGTGTCTATATGTGAAATTAAGAAATATGCAATTACATATAAATCCTAGCCCTGGTCATAAGTTAAATTGATGTCCTTAAGAGGAACAAAACTGGTAGAGATAGTAACAATGTGTGAGAAAAGACTCCCATTGGTCAAGATAACAAGGAACTAGTCAACAGAAAAATGTATCATAGAGAAGTTACTTAAAGGAAATGCCTTCTTGACAATTATATGGAAATGATAAATTAAACAGTTTGGATATTTTAAAATCTTGGATATTACATGTAGAGAATAGAGATTCCAAGCAGTGCAGTACAAGCAGAAGCACCAATTCCTGAAAAATAAAGTTTGGTAAAATTCGGTGAATTTCCACATGACTTTGACCTTGGGTCGGACAAATGTGATTGCGTGGGGATTCCCGCTGCTCAGCTGCATTCATGGATAAAGAGTTGTTGAAAGTGTTAGGCGAGTATAATTTTTATAAGCAAATTTTGAGGGGAAAAACATCGTCTTATATTTGGGCCAATACGGTATTAGCTAACTACCTGATCCATAAACCTAAAAAACCGATCCTTGCCCGTTAGGGAAAAAATAATGAATATGCTTTTCCCTAACTTCGTAAAGCTGCACTACTTTTATTTAGTCATTTTATGGATTAATTATTTAATCTTTATGTTAAAATACGTTAGTAATTTTTGGTCTAAATAGAGGAAACTCTGACTTTTTACTCGCTCTCCATATTTGACATATTAGCCTACCATTTTCCCTTTCCAGTTTTCTCACATTTGAGACAATACCTTCTTGTGTCAATACAGAAATTGATTTGTAGGCTCCAGAGTCTTTTAAGTAAAGTTTTTCTCACTTGAGTTTTGGGCAAAGTGTCCTTTCTTGAAGTATAACATTAATGTTTCTCTCCATGTAATTATTCAAAAGATGGTAAAAAAAGAAAAAAAGGAAAATAAAAATTTAATTGAATCATGAATCTGTAAAATGTCAATTATAAATAGTGAACTTACTCATTATTCCAATATGATTCTGGTAAGTCAATATAATGACGTACACATGAAGCCCGCATTTCCTTCTCTACTCTGATATCTACCAGCACACGAAGATATGCCCATAACAGATCTTCCCATGTATGACACACTGTGATCAAAGATTCCAGATGACCAGATAATGCAGCAAACGTAGCTCTTGCATAGACCGGCATTCGTTTGTCGTTTGCCATTTGCCAAGCCATCAACTTCCAAATGTCTCTGTAAAAAAAGAAAGCAGTAACATGACTTTTACAGTTTTGTATGCATTATATTGTAGTCTTTAATCTGATGTTCCCTTTCTAGATAACTTTCCAAGTATTGTACAGTAGAACAAAACAAATGAATTAAATTAATTCCAGCATACCCACTCCTTTTCACTAAAAACAAGTCCCATGCCATTCTATAGTATATTGCGATACAAGTGCTGTAAGCAATGCATACGGATCGAGGAAAGAGTTTTTTCAATTTTCCGAGATCCGTTATGCGCTTACGGCACGAGTATTGCATGCTATTTTTTGCACGATGATTATTTATATCAATTTAATTATATTAATTGAGATATTACCTGAAAATATTATGTATATACATTATTGAAGATAGATGTTTATTTCAGAAAGTGATTTGCATGTGTTTGTTGTTATGGGAACCGAATATTTGTCCTGAGGGGGCTTTGTCAATAGGGCTTGTATTATGATGTGTGGCGTAAGTAAATTCTTACTGCATGGAAATTTGTTTTGTTTCCATAGCAACAAGATTGCGTGTGGGAATGTCCACTTAGGATCCACGGCAACAATATTCGTAAGTACCACTAATTAGTTAAGTTGAGCAAAAAATATTTAATTTCAATAATTCTGTAAGTACAGTGAATGCAGCTTAATGAAATCGCGGATAATGTTATCAGTCGGGTAATGTTATCACTTTTATGAAGTCCCGTAGAAATTAATACTCATACATTGAAAAAATGCTGTTTATTGTGATCAAAGATTCAGTTTATGTCATCACATTTTCCTTTCTGTGGGTTTATTTCCAAGTACTGTAAGTCATTCAAAATTTCGTTTTTAAGGGTTTCATTTCTAACTGAGCTGTATTGTTGTACTGGTAGTGTTCCCTGTTCACACGATGACTAGTTTGAGGGGGTGGCATTCGTTAACTTCTCTTTTAAGCAATAAAACATGTTTTACCCCACAGTTAAAGCTGCAGCTTTTGATTTATGAAGATAACAGTGTTACATGCAGTGATGGCTAGTGTAAAATGAAAGACTTGAACAGATAGGTGTTCAAAGTTTTGCTACGTGGTGTTGATCACAGAACAGTATAGACTTTCAGAAACACACGTAACTCATATTGAGTACGGAGTATTGGTTAATGGACTCCTAAAGGAACACAAAAATAATTAAAAACTTTGTTACTGGTTGATAAATAGTTGCTTGCAGTCCATTACTGTATTAGCCTTGAGTGGTGCAATGATTCAAGTTATGTATTATCTTATGAATAAATAGCTTTTAATTCTGTTTTTGTAGTGTATTATCTTATGTATGAATAGATAAAATCAGGTAAACTGATGTAACAAAATGTCAGTATGCTTTTGTTTAACCAGTAAAAAGTTCATTGGAATTATGATTTGCAGAGAATAAGTTATTTTTGTTATCAATTTCCGAGTTAAGCTGCAGACCGATTCATTAAGCAGGACTTACGGAAGAACAAAGGTCTAAAGTTTGATACTTAACCTTAATTCAAACTCGTATACACTGATAAAAAGACATTCTTATTGGTTACTGAGTTGTAATGAGGCCTGACTGTTGATGAATAAAAGATTTACACTACAGGGATTGCTACAAGTCTGAAAACTGCTTCTTTGTAAAAAAAAAGATAAAAAATAAATAAATAAATATATATATATATATATATATATATATATATATGACAAACATATTTACAACCAGTTGGAAATATTCTTACTCCAAGAAACTCGCTTTCTCTATACTTTAATATCTCTGTTTTGAAAGCTTCAAGTATAGGTCTATCTAGTGCTTTTTTTCTGGAGGTACGCATACTGCTTAAAAGATTTTTCCAGTTTCATGTAGGAGAAAATCATTAATTTCCACAATTTTGAAATCTAGAGAAATCTGTGCCAAACAAAATAACGAGAGTGGTTATACGCAACGTTTGCATTAAAGTAGCTATTTTTAGTGTTATGTTCATTAAACACATTATCTTCAAGAGCACTCTCTACTTTATTAAATTGACTACTTACTAGTTAGTCGGCTTTCAAGTGGACATTCCACTTAGAGTGGAGAGTGCTCTTGAAGATAATGTGTTTAATATTATTTCACTTCATTGTGTCTTCCCATTCTAAGGAAATTTAAGTTATGTTCATTACCTATCCCATGGTTTTTGAGAGGTGGGGCGTGACATTAGAACTGTGATTGGGAAAACAAGCGAGTGCTACAGCAGCGTTGCAATGGTAACCATGACTATGTTGCCCATGTTACTGATTCAACATTAGCACAGCTAAAGAGTTTGTTGTATCCCTTTTCTCTTGGCTCCAAATTGCATTTATTTTCATTAATATTGCTGCACACGACATTCAGTCTCTGGCTATTCTGCAGTTGTTTTTCATGTGTTAAATTATATGTACCCTTGACTCAGCTTAGATACATGTCAGATCATCAGCAATATTTCGCAGTAGTTCCGAGGTTGGTCAAAAACCTGTCAGGCCTCAACTCTCGAAAATAGAGGTATAGCTACTTTTCATTTTAAATTTAGCCTCTTCTGGTGAAAAGTGTAAGAAATCCTGTAAGTGTATCATAGATTAAATTGCAGCTTATGGGTAGAATTGATGTGTACGAACTGAATCCACTTCAGTGGACTTAAATTTGTATAACCTTATGGATATTGTGTGTGATTTTACTTTCTTTCTAAATATGTGGGTAAGTCTGGCAATGTTCTCTCAAGTCACAAGCAAGAATACCTCTTAAATCTTTTTTAGGGGAAAAAAACCACTGGATCTTCCAAAAGAAACCTTTACAAACGAATGAGAAAAATTGGTTCCAGTTGGAGTTCAGATAAGTGGGTTTTCTCCAAATTTAATAAAATATGTAACTTTTTATTTCTTACTTTGTAATTAACATTTATTAAAGTAATTAAAAGACGTATTTTAAAATATTTCTAAAAACAATGGATAAAGGTTAAAACACACGATGTTTCGACTCCTCCATAGTCTCCCTCAGATGACACACCACACGGGACTGCTCATAAGGAAGATTAAATTTCGTCATGGTAACTAGTTTGTCCACCATCGATTAAAAACATTGTTCCTAAAATATCTGCCTATCCATTCCTTTGGAATATCATACATTGCTTCCTCTATGCATTCCACAGATGTATTTCTTACTGGTCCTGGGGTAGGCTACTTCAGGAGTAAACAGTATACAATTAATTACCTGTTTGGGTTTCCTTCAACAGGAAGTTTTTCTTCTCCGAGATTTTTTCCAGTATCATAGTTTGGATCATAATGTAAGCGCCAACCTTCTAGTGCTGCAGCTCGCCACTCCTGGCCAGCATGTACACACAGCATCTGAGCCTGTTCTAATCTACCACAGCGAATCTGAATAAATATCTCCTTAATAAGGCGAGCTTCATCATCCTGAACAGAAAACACAAGAAGTGTGATTATTAAAGCTATTATAATTGCAACTCAGCACTTCATGCAACTGCATGTTTCTATTCATGGAGTATACATATTATCTTTATGTGTTGATAATAACATTCGTTTATTTTCCATTATATATATACAAGAAAAATCACACCTAAACAGAAAATTGTTAATTTTATTGAAGTACAAGGGTGGATCAAAAAGTAACGCACAATAATTCTTTTACAAAAAGTTTAATAGGTACAATTACAAACAAATGCACACATGAAGGGACATCTTTTGTCTATTTTTCTACATAGTGAGTAGCCAAGTTTCTCAACACATTTCTCCCATCATGATACCAGTTTCAAAATACCATGTTCATAGAAGTCCGTTCAGTTGGAATATAGCCATCTGCGTACTGCTGTTTTCATTTCTGCATCTGACGCAAAGCGTTTACCGGCCAGGAATTTCTTCAGCGAGGTGTAGAGCGATTTTTATGGGCTAAAGAGCATAACCCGAATGAAATTCACAGGGACATGTGTGGCGTGTATGGACCATAGTAATGTCTCCAGGTAGTGTGCATTCTACAAAGAAGGCCGCGATAATCTTTCATTTGTTTGGTCCCATGAAAAAATTCCTGGCCGGTAAGCACTTTGCATCAGATGCAGAAGTGAAAACAGCAGTCCCAAAATGGCTATACTCCAACCGAACTGACTTCTATGAACAGGGTATTTGAAACTGGTATCACAATGGGAGAAATGTGTTGAGAAGCTGGCGACTGTATAGGAAAATAGACAAAAGATGTCCCTTCATATGTACATTTGTTTGTAATTGTACCTATTAAACTTTTTGTAAAAGAAATTATTGTGCACTACTTTTCAATCCATCCTCGTACATTACAACAAAAAGAAAAAGGAGTCATCAGCAAATAACGTATTTATCCGAATATAAGCCGCCCCTGAATTTAAGCTGCACCTACCTTTTTAGCAGTAAAGTAAAGGAAAAATAATTAAATTAACCCCAAAGTGAAAAATTAAATTGCCTCATTTTCATAATATTAAAGTAACACATTTCCTAGCCAAAATAGGCCTGAATTAAGAAAAAGAAAGTATCAGCTGACTTAAGTTATGATTTTCTAATTTTATTTAATATAATTAAATAAAACTGACGAAAAAGGAAACAGAAATCAGTAATTTACACTTCATATGACTTTCAGTGTTGAATTTCGCGTGATTTTTCTATTTTTCTTAACTTCACTTTCAGTTACCATCAGTTCAAAATTGCCTTTATTCACATTCCCATATGTTACGGCATTTTTTTAGTTCTGAGCAGTTTATAATACATGCATATTCTGTAATACCGCTATAAAAATGACAAAAATACGCGAAACATCACTTGCTTACGCATCTTCTACGATGCTTCGATTAAATCGATTATTATATCGATAGTCCTGGAGATTCGAGATAATCGATAGGTGGCGGTGCTTGGAGGTGGGAAACCAGCTACGATGGATCAACCAGCTATATTGTGCTCATTTTTACCATTATTGCCTAAAAACACTCGTACGCGATTTTAAGCCGCAGGCATATTTTGTTGGGCTTAATCTAGGAAAAAAAGTGCGGCTTATATTCAGATAAATACGGTAAATGGATTTATCAGCATGAGGGTCTTTCCTTACGTTATGTAATACATGACCTGTGCAACCCCAAAACAATTCTACGCCGTTCAAGGGTGTCCATGCCTGTAGAAAGATCGAGTTCAGAAATATGCACACTAACATCACTATTCAATGGGTATCTCCATCATCAACCGCTGATTCCAACTGGCCATCTGGTGGCGGGTGGATGAACTTGTTGACCAAAGTTCCCTGGATGCCCATTGAGGTGTCAAAGTTTAGAATTGTTTGGTGGTTCTTTTGAATAAGTATTTTTTTCCCCACACCACAAACTCCAGTGGCTTTTGAACCTGTTTCAGAAGTACTAAATCATCCCCGATTTCATGGCCTTCTTCCCAGGAATGAGTAGCTAAAGCTGACTTCTCTGTTTGTTTGTTTATAATATTTCTGAAGTGTTCCTTTCTCACTGTATTCCAATTTATTTTGGTTTGGCCTATGTAACACTTATCACAATCTTTGGAGCTAATTTTGAACACTCCAGATATATTGAAATGAGTTTCCTTATCTTTATGGTTGATTTTTATTAGATAAGGAATTTTTCTACAGACTTTAACAATTCACTGAGCTATTTTCATAGTAATATTAATATTGATGTCTCCATGCCTGTTCCTCAGAGTCAAATCTTTCATTAAATTTATTGTAAACTATCAATTTTCATCGATCTCCATGAACTTGAAGTTGTTGTTTTAATGGAGCTAGATGTCTTATTGATGTGTGAGGAACTCCTTGTCAGCCCTGAACTATCTCTCCTCTCACTCATCGCAATGTTTGTTACCACTAACTTATTTATCCCCAATGAAATGTTTCCTCAATTCATAAGCTTTATACTTCAAGAAAGAAAGAAAAAAAAAAAGAAGAAAAAAAAATTAAAATTTCCAGGGCTGTCTCCATAATGCATACAAGGGGTGATCAAAAAGTTCCAGGACTTTTGAAATTGCGCGACAATGGAATGTTGTAGAGTACTGCGGTTGGCAGCATTGTTTAGTGTGACTCTTCCTGAGCACAGCTGTTTTTTCAGATTGTTGATAACCTTCTTTATCGCAAAGTTACAGCTGTATTCGTAAAACAAGTTTTTTGTGTTCGGCGATTTTGGGAAATGAATCAAAAGGAAGAGCAACGCGTAAAGTAATCTCCAGTAATGACTTGTTTTAAGAAGTTTTCATTGCCATTTGCCATTTCAAGAAGTCCCTGACAAACCTGAACTCTGTGTTGTTTTTGCTCCTCTGTCAACAGTCTCGGAACAAACTTTGCAGCCACCCTTCTCATCTGCAATTTTTCTGTTAACATCTGTTGACACGAACCAAATGAAATGTTCAATTCTTCAGCCATTTCACGAATGGTTAGTCGACGATCAGAACGCACGAGAATGTTCAATCTTGCAACCTGACTGTCATCAGTCGAAGTTGATGGGCGCCCTGAACGAGGATCATCTTCACACGATGTCCGGCCTTCTTTAAACCTCTTGTACCACTCGTGACACCTTGATCGACTCAGACACTCATCACCAAAAGCCACTTGCAACATTTGAAATGTTTCAGTAAAAGTTTTACCCAACTTCTCACAAAACTTTACACAAACGCGTTGCTTTTCCTTTTGATTCATTTCACAAAATCGCCGAACCCAAAAAACTTGTTTTACAAATACAGCTGTGCTCAGGAAGAGTCACACTAAACAATGCTGCCAACTGCACTGCTCTACAACGCTCCATTGCCGCACAATTTCAAAAGTCCTGCAACTTTTTGATCACCCCTCGTATTTCAGTATCTTTTTGTACTCGAGTGCTTATTTTAGATGTTTTCTGGGCAACAGAATAAAAATGAATTTTCTACACAAGCTTCTTCATGTGGGAAAAGTATAGTGATATTCCTTAACTAGCAGGTTCATGGTGAATGCTTGCTCACAGTCATTTCTACTTATATTACCAGCAACCCATTCAGTGTAGGGAGCCCCAATTACTAAAATAAGTTCAAAGACAATAAAAAGACGTTTTTAAAATTATTTCAAAACCAGTGGATAAACGTTAAAGAAGTTAAAACACGTTTCGACTTTACTCTTGAGTCTTCCTCAAGTGACACCTCAAAGGTAGAGTCAAAACTTCATGTTTTAACTTTTTTAATGTTTATCCACTGGTTTTGAATTAATTTTAAAAACGTCTTTTTACTGTATTTGACTCAGTGGAAATTAGGACCGATATCGATATTTCATAAGTTCAAACGTCTGTAAGTTGCATTGGGAAAAATTCTATATGAAAAACTGAAAATACTCATGAATTTCAATACATCCAATATCCAAAGTCAAATAAATAGATGCCTGTCATGAAATTATAAGGGAAAAATTGTCCGTGAAGTGAAGAATGCAAAATTATTGATGATTACTGTATTTTACGGACCATAAGACGTACCTTAATTTCAGGATGGGAATTTAAAGGAAAAGAAATATAATTTGACTCTAAACAAAAAATTTTAAAGGAGAAAATGTACTTCATTGCATAAACAAATTATAACCTTGTAAAATGGAATCAGCGTAAATCACTTGTAACTTAAAACCTGCATTGTACGAAAATCTCTTCTGTACAGGTGGCATCGCGTAAATTTTAACAATTGAACTGATTTCTCATGAAATATACTGAAAATACCTTTACACCCTCTGACTGTCAATTCAGCCTATGGTTAGCGTACGGGAAAAGGCTATTTAGAGGTTATGCCCTTCATTGAAACCACCCAGTGGAGACAACTCCTTTAGTATAAAACAACTCAACATTACTTTCTTTTCGCATTGTACACCTGCCTTCTAGCTACCCTTATTTTACGATTGTGACAAGTGCATTGATGTGCAGACAGAGCCACCTTGTTTATAATTATGGTGTTCCAGCAATATTTACCCATTATTTTAATTTTTTAGTGTACTTCTGATCATCAGACGCACCAAACTTTCATGGCTCTGTTTTCAAAGTAAAATAGTGCGCCTTATGGTCCGTAAAATGCGGTATATATTAGCTTTCTGGAGTAATAAACAATAAGAATAATGTGTTTCACCCTCTCTTATGAACACTGAAGTCAATCCTGCTCAGAGTGACTGTCTTCTATGAGAATAGAACAGAATAGAGTATTTTATTATCACATACATTTACAACTGTGAACTTAAGCTCGTAAACTGGTGACTTGTCAATGTGTGTAAACAACGTGAAAATTACATATTTCAAAGAATACACACGCTTAACTTAGCCTAGCAAGGAAAAATATATGTACATACAATATGAAAATTATAAAATTTAAAAGATCAGCACAAGTAAACTGAGCAACAGACAGTAGCACATTTAACACTTACCATATCAATGTCATGAAGCGGCCTGTTTTCCCTTAAAGGTGCATCTGGATCAAGTTTTGAAACTATGGGTCGACTACTACCATATGGAATACCTTTGGTCTTGTTCTGAAACAAGAACACAGAGTTCGTCAGAATACTAGTTAATATTGTGTCCAACAAATAAAACTTTTACTATACGAGGGTGTATAAAAAAATAACGGAATTATTTTTTTCTGTTTAAACGCACACGCGTCAAAATTCACCAAACATGGTAATGGAGAGTCCTGATTTTGACTGACACTAAGATATGCGCGACACTATCCTTGTGCTGTTCAGTTTGTCTGAGGGCAGCAGTGTCGCCAGGAATTTTATTAAGGGGGGGCAAACTCAACATAATTCCTAACACATTGATCCTTATTTATTTGGCTAAATTATACATTACTCTATAATAATAGGAATTAATTTACTATAATGAACAAATACTAGTATTATGACAATAATTAAGTGTACTTTGAACTAATTCCTGATTGAAGTTAATCAACATTGAAATGATACAAATGATATTTTATTATGATCGCCCGAAAATCAATTTCGGACCTCAATTTCAAATCATTAAGATAAACACATTAATATTCGCTTAGTTAACAGGATCGTTATTTTGAAACCCAGCTAAATTCGATGAGGCTAAAAAGTTTTTTTTAAGTTAACAGAATACGCACTTTTGAGCAACGGCCTTGGTGACATATTATTATAAATACATATTATAATTATAGTTAGTTAATACTTGTTAAACTCATTATAAAGTAATTATATTTTTTGTATTCTCCATGCAACAACTACAGGTTGGCAAAGAGTACCATAAATAAATGAATCCATAAGGCAATCCAGAGGGGGGCAGTTGCCCCCCCTGCCCCCCCATGACGACGCCCATGTCTGAGGGAGCCATTTTGTAAGTACGTGTTTCAGTGACCCAACACGGATTTCAAGTTAGAACAACAAGCGTCAATTAGGTTTTGTGTTCTTCCGGAAAAATCAGAAACTGAAACGCTGCAAATGATACAGGAAGCATATGGAGACCAAGCCTAAACATGTGTTTTTGAATAGCATAAAAAAATTTAAAGATGGTGAAACAAGTCTTGAAGGCGCTCCAAGGCAAGGACGTCTCTCCACATAAAAAACTGAGGTGAACTGCAACACCAATGATGCCATGCTGCAGGAAGATTGACAATTAACAATAGTGAAGATTGCAAACATGCTAAAAAGATGTGTTTAAAATTAATACAAAATCAGTGGATAAAGGTCAAAAAATTAAAACACAACGTTTCAACTCAGCCCTTGAGTCTTCCTCAGGTGACTTCTCACACAGTACTGCATGAATAGTGACTTGAGGAAGACTCAAGGGCACATATTTTTAGTGTACCTGACTCAGTGGAAATTTGGGACCAATATGGATGTTTTATTGCAAACATGATGCACAATTTGTTTGGGTCAGTTGAAGACATAATTAGTAATGATTTGGGCTACAGAAAAGTGGCACTAAATAGTGCTATTTCGGATATACTGAATAGGGTGTCAAACAAGGGCTTATCTGAGTGTTTTGAAAAGTGGATAGAACGTTGGAACTTATGTGTAGCCTCAGAAGGAGAGTATTTTGAGAGTTTGCAATTAAATTTGATAAAAAAAAATGATAGTGTAAAAAAAAAAAAAAAAAAAAAAAAAAGTTTTCCCGTTACTTTTTGATAAACCCTCCTATAAATTTTTCATCCACACAATTATCCCGTAAGTTTAACAAAGGCTGATATGACATTCTCTTCATGTAAATTGGTTACAAAATGAAGAGAATGTCGTTACTACAACACATCATATTCCGAAAGATACACAACCCAAATAAAATCTGATCAATGTACTCTTGAAAATTTCTTTACTTTAAGCATGGCCAATACATTTTTCTCATCTGTAGCAAGATTGAGATCGGAAATACGAGGGCGGTTCGTAAAGTAAGTTCCAATATCTTTTTTTCAGAAAACCCTTTATTGTAGGGACTTTTATTACACACCAGTGAACAGTACACTCTTTCAGCTATTTTCAACATAATTTCCGCTAACATTCAGACATTTGTCATACCGCTTCACAAGCTTCGAAATTCCTTCTGCATAAAACTCTGCCGCCTGTGCGTGTAGCCGCCCGTTGACGCTCTCCTTGAGCTCCTCATCCGTTTGAAATCGCTGCGATCCGACAGTCCAACGAATTTGTGGAAAATGCTCTGAGAGTGGAGACATGGTGAAACAGAAATTCTCTCTGACCATTTCATCCACTTTTGCAACAAGTTCATCATTCACAACAGACGGTCGGCCACTTCGTTCTCCATCATGGACGTTAGTGCGTCCGTCACGAATTTCACGACCTGTCTTGTGTCACTCATAATGTTCCCGTACACTTCAGTAATCTCACGATGAAATGCTGCCGGTGCCATTTGTTTTTTCACAGAAATCGTATTACTCCATATACCTCACTTTTGGCGGGATCTCTTATCGCTGCGCACATTTCAAACGCTAGTATTGTTGAGATAAATGGCCGAAAACAATCTCACAGTTATACTGCCGTAAACGTAATGAACCAAGCTACACAACGGAACACATTTCGCGATGCTAGCGCCACTCATTCGCGTGTTGTGAGAGATCGGAACTTACTTTACGAACAGCCCTCGTATACACACTAAACTTCACTAAAAAGGTATATTTACCCAGTATGATCATTTCAACGGGTCTTCCCGCCATCATCAGCTGATTCTGACTGGCCCTCTGGCAGCGGATGAATGAACTTGTCAATCAAGGTTCCATGTATGCCAACTGAAGTGTCAAAGTTTAAAAGATTTTCTCGGTTTTTTTTAATGAATAAGAACCGAGAAAATCTTTTAAACTTTGACACTTCAGTTGGCATACATGGAACCTTGATTGACAAGTTCATTCATCCGCCGCCAGAGGGCCAGTCGGAATCAGCTGATGATGGCGGGAAGACCCGTTGAAATGATCATACTGGGTAAATATACCTTTTTAGTGAAGTTTAGTGTGTATATTTCCGATCTCAATCTTGCTACAGATTTCAACACTTCACTGTAAATTTCCATCTAATATTTATATTGACATTTTTCTCACCTCACATTCTGATATAGAACAAGAGGCCATACTGCAAAGAGCATTTATTCAGAGTGGATGGCTTATAACTACCCTTCAGATAATTCAAGCTCTAAAATGTTACAATAATTTTAAAATTAGATTTGAGGTTTCCTGCAAAAGTTCAGCTGGGAGTTGTTTAAACATCCACCCTACGCTCCGGACCTCACTCCCAGTGATTTGAATCATTTCCTACCCCTCAGTAAATGACAGAGAAATAGAGGTGGTTGTCACACAGTGGTTCAAATCCCAGGCGGCAGATTTCTACGACACAAGTGTTGAAAAGTTGGTCTCACGGCATGACAAATGTTTCACTTCCGGTGGCGAATATGTTGAAAAATAGCTGAACACTTCCTATATCTGTTGCAATAAATATTTCCATGCAATTTTGTTTTTGTTTCTGTAAATGGCCCTAGGGAAACTTTCTTTGTGGATGGCCTTTGTAATAATCCACACAATAAAGGAAAACACTGCTAGAATATTGGATACATTGCAAATAAAATTAATCAAGCCAAGAACAGCTGAAAAACTTCAGGAAGGGTCAAACTCAAGATGGATTTTAGGTATTCAACTCTTCTACGATTTTGCAAGATGTGAAATTTATCCTTATTTATTCCTGTGTTAAATATATATAAATATAATCATGGTTTACCTGTAACTGATGCAATGTGTTTTCCCAGGCCACTGTCTTGTCTGTGAAGTGTTGAAGGCAAGCTTCCTCTTGTTTCTCATCCGATGCATTTGTTTCCAACCAGTCAATTACAAGTTGGCACTGGCAAATAATAAAATGGTATTAACATTACAACAAATCTCATGTGATACACCTCTGGTTGACATATTCGGCAGATTGCATATTTACCTGGAAATTAGATTTGAAATACTTAATAAATGCTATCAGGAAGAATATCATCCCATTTGCTATTGCGAGGACAGAGTAGCCAATAAATAGACCTGGGATTTTAAGGCAAATGCCTATTTTGTTCCTTATGAAATAACATGAAAATTTTTAAATATGTGGACGTTTCATGATAAATCACTTACATTTATAGAGTTTTATAGTGCCCTAAAATGCCTATTTGGACCTTAAGAGCCTATTTTACTATTTTAGTGCCTAAAATGCCAATTTTGTACATTTAAAATAAAATTCAACTTCTGTAATTTTTACAATCATTTAATGGACATCCCTCAATGAAAAACAGAACAGCAGAGGGTGGGTTTTTCCACAGAAACTTGATTATTCCAAACTGTCGCTAAAGGAATGCTGACTGACGGGGGAGGGGGAGGGGGAGGATTAAGGAGGAAGGACTACTGTGTCAAGTCACCGGTGAAAGAATATCTGTTTAAGTGAATATAGTTTGTGATGCTTAATTTTGCAGTTAATTCTGTTGATAGGTATACCACGTTCTTTAAAAAAAGACCATGTTACAGTTTAAATGTATATTGTAATATTTTAAACTCTATTTTCTATCTATTTACACATTTTTAAAGCAAATTTTAAGTGCCTATTTTCTCTTTTAAAAGCGTATTTCATTTTTTTAGAGCCTAAAATCCCAGGTCAACCAATAATTCAGCAAAGAGATTATCGATGCTCTACAGTACTTCCCGGAGAGGTAATCATGAAGCACGTCAAAAATTTTTCTTACTCTTACTAGCACTTTATATCAAGAAAATTTTGTTTTTTGCAAATTAATTAATTTAAAAAAAAAAGCCTGTCTTGCAAACATTACGTTTTTGCAGAGAGTGTATGCCTGTGAGAATGTGAAACATGAACTGCCAAGAGGAGAAGTGCTGTAAAATTTTGTAACTTGGAAAACAGTTCTGTGGGCGATGAAGTTCGTTTCTTCTAGTTTGAGTGGCCCCTGCTAGGCATAACAACTGGATTGTGATTTTTCCCACAGTTACTACAGTGAAATTACATCAGAAAATATTATTTCAAATTCATTAATTGGATGCACAATTCTACATCGTTCAAATATGAGTCTTCTTCTTCTTCTTCTTCTTCTTCTTCTTCTTCTTCTTCTTCTTCTTCTTCTTCTGCTTTTACGGCCTCATTGGACCACTTCAGTCAATCATTTCTCGGTCTTCCTTTCCGATTTGCCCAGTAGTTTTTCATGCGTTCCGATCTTCTCTGTCGCTCTTCATCTGTAAATACCCTCTTTATTGTCTGGCGTCTGTCTATTTTTGGCTTAAATCTTATTTTAATATTTTTAAGTTTCCTTGAATTTCCTGTTTTGTTTTTCAAGTCATCCAAAGTTATTTCTAATTCTGTCATATCCTCTCTCATTTCTGTAATCCATCCTACTTGTTGCTTCATATTCCAGAGTTACTCTATAATTTTTCTTGTCAGTCGAGTTTCTGGTGTCCTCATAATGTGACCAAAAAAAAGAGATCCTTTTCTTCCGTATAGTATCTGTGATAGGATCTAGTTCTCTGTACACCATTTCATTTGGTATTATCCGCCACTGTCCATCTTTTTGGTATTTTTTATTTATGCATGTTCTAGCTATTCTTCTCTGTACTTTCAGGATTTTGTCTATTCTATTTTTCTGGGTGATTTTAAAAAGAGTTTCGCTTCCATATGTCACCTCTGGTTGAACCACCGTCTTGTAATGTTTTAATTTTGTTTGGATCGATAGACATTTTTTATTGTATGTAGACCATGTTAATTTTTTAGCTTTTATCATTTTATTAGTCCTCGCTTGCCATGCAGGTTTCTCGTCCAAGTTATGTGTTATAATTTCTCCTAGGTATTTAAATTGCTCTACTAATTTTATTTTCTTGTTATTTATTGTTATGTGATTGGTTACTAGTGGGTCTGTTACCATTATCTCGGTTTTTTCAAATGATATCTGAAGTCCTATTTTTTGTGATATATTTTGTAGGCTAGTTATTTGATTTCTGGCTTCATGAATGTTATTAGCTAGTAACGCTAAGTCGTCTGCGAATCCCAAGCAATTTAAGTTTATTCCATCCTTTTTGGTTCCAATTCGTATGTTTTTAGGATTTTCTTTGTACCATTCCCTCATCACATACTCTAGAGCGCAGTTGAAAAGTAATGGTGATAGACCATCTCCTTGTCTTAGCCCTGTTTCTATCATAAACGGTTCCGATATTTCTCCTCTAAATTTTACTTTAGATTTGGTGTTCGTTAGAGTCAATTGTATCAATTTTATTAATTTGGGATGAAGTCCAAAATTCCTTAGTATCTTCAACATTGAAGACCTGTGAATACAATCGTAGGCTTTTTTGAAGTCTACAAAGGTTATAACTTGTTGTTTTTGTCTTCTTTTGTAGTACTCCATTACTAGTTTTAAGCAGTAGCGGCTCGTGGCTCAAAACGAAAGTGTGCTGCAAATACTATTTCATACAGCAAACTTAAAATATTTTTAAAAATTATTAGTAGGCCTATCTAAACTACTCGTCTCTTAATCCATCTCTGGGAACTCTCACGCGAATTTCTCTGCCCTAATTATTTTTTTGCTAATTTCTCTCGTCTCGTCGAACGTTGTGTGAGTTGTGTGACGAGAGAAAATATCAAAAATTAAAATAAAAAAAAAATAATAATAATAATAATAATTAGGGTAGGGAAAATCGCGTGAGAGTTCCCCGAAATGGAATAAGAGACGAGAAAATAGTATTTTTAATGATCGAGGTAGAGGAAGTCGCTTAGTGTTCCCAGTGCGACAGAATACTTAATCGGGGTTGTGGAATCCGGGTTTTTCTGAATTTAACACATTCGAATTTGGCGGTGAAGATGAAAAGCATTGCTTACTCGCTACATCACGGTCCCCTACCGTCAGATGGTGGAAGATCTTCTCACATAACTAACAGCTCGCTCGCCGGCGAGACGTGAACCTCCCTCAGAATCCCACTCGGCTGCCTGCTGCCACAGCCCATTTTGCAGGTTAAACTCCCATATACGCCAAGCAGCCAAGGTCGAGCATGACGTCACACCGTACGAACGCTGCGCTGTTCACAAACTGCATTCACGAATACGGGAAAGATAATATTCACATTACCGACTCTTGACTCCCAAGCTACCAGCTAAGAAATTCTCGCGTGGACGCGCCAAGTTCAAAATCTACGCAAAAGAAAATATATTGCGTTTGAAAATAACATTATACGACGAGCAGAAAACAAGCTGTGTGCTGCAGCACTGCAGCACATAGGAGAAACCGCCACTGGTTTTAAGGTGATTATCTGTTCTGGGCAGCTTCTCCAAGGCCTAAATCCTCCTTGGTATTCTCCAATTTCCAATTCAAGTTGATCTTTGCAGCGACCATACAGAATCCTTGATAAAACTTTATATGTGACATCCAAAAGGGAAATTCCTCTATAGTTGTCTGGATTTGATTTTTCTCCTTTCTTGTGTAATGGATGTATTATAGCTGTAGTCCAATGTTCTGGTAGTTTTTCTGTGTTCCATATTTTCACAATGCATTGATGTAATGATATCTTTACTGGTTCTGCTGCATATTTCCAAAGTTCTGCAAATGTTTGGTCTTCTCCACCTGCTTTATAGTTTTTAAGCTCTTTCAAGGCTTTGTAGACTTCATGGATTGTGGGTGGGTTTATGTTTTCTGCTGGTGTTTTAACATGGGTTTCAGTGTTTATTTCAAGAAGTTCTGAGGGGTCTTCACAGTTTAGTAATTTGTTAAATGTTTCTGCTAAAATTTCTGTATTTTTACTATTACTATGCGCCATCTCATTATTTTTATCTTTTAACATTAGCGTTGGAGGTTCATATCTTTGTAGTTGTCTACTAAATATTTTGTAGTAATCTCTTGAGTTTGTTTTCTCACTATTTGTTTCTATCATTAGAAGTATATCCTTTTGATATCGGCGTTTGACACTTCTTATTATTGTTTGGGTTATTTTCCTTCGTTTTGTGAGTTCAGAGTTTGATTCTTCTGTTCTTTGGTTCTGATATCTTAACCAGGCTTGATGTCTATCCTCCACCGTTCTATCACATTCCTCGTTCCACCATGGGTGTTTTTTCCTTGGATTTATTGGGGCTACTTGTTCAGCTATTTGTTTCAATTGGGGAATTATTTCCTCTAGATCATCTGTTATTTTAATATTCCTACTTCGTTCTTCATATTCCTTATTATTTATCAGTTTATGAGGGTCGTAGGTTCTCTTATTTTTGGGTTGGGATTTCTTTTTTGTCCATGGGGTGAATTTAATTTTTATTTTTATCATGTAGTGATCTGATCCAGTATCTGTTCCTCTGAGGACTTTACATTGTAGATTTCCCTGTGGTAATTTTTATCCATACAAATATGAGTCTACAACAGTATTGTAGTGCAATTTAAATTTACAGCAAGAACTCTGAAATTTAGTTGACTACAAAGCTCTAGTGGGCTGCCATTTTGATTCCACCAAGTCTACGTGTTCTGTAAATACAGGTAAATTTATATGAACACCGTATATACCCAAATACTATCCGCCTCCGAATATTACCCGCACCCAAATTTTTCGCAATAATGTGTGAAGTTGAATGTTTTAAAGTTTATTAAGTTAATGTTGACAATGTTTCCCGATTAATTTAATCAAAGTTATAATTATCATTACATATAATAAAAAATTAAATATGGTAGGCTAAAATGTAATGATAAAAAAAACATTCTATCAACCAGCCGGAAATCTCACTTATACACACTGCGTCACTTTCAACAACAACACTCTCCAGGTGTTCAATGGGAATCACACGCAATGACGTACGTCCGACTGGTCCGACCCGTGTGGAAATTCACTGAACTTTACCAAACTCTTCCCAAATTAGTGCTTGTCCTGTACTGTTACTTCCTTGGAGTTTCTACATGTAAAACTTTGTTTCGCCACCAGTCATGGTGGATCATGTGCATAAGAAAGCATCTTCTTTGTCTCATTTTCCTTTCATTACAGCTTCACTACTGTTATACTAAAGCCTACTGTGGGGCTACTACAAAGCATCGTGTCATATTGAGGTGATATGGTATAAAATGTCGAAATTCAGATGACAGGAGTCCAGTATTCAAATAATACCCACACCCCACTTTTTCACTCGCGATTTCTGAAAAAAATATGAGGGTAGTATTCGAGTATATACAGTAATAATCCGTCACTTATGGGACCAAGAAATTTTTCTGATAGGGACAGCATTCCAGTTCATAAAGGTTCCAATGATGGCAGGTTTTACTGTACCATTGTTTCATTTATATTTCTATTTGTCTTACACAGATTAAATTTTATGTTCTCTTAATGCATGTTCCATATATGCCTGTGAAGCAGGGTTTTCCTCATAACACAAAAAAGAAAAACATCATCCGACCAGAGGGTTAAAACGTAATTTGGATATGTATGAGGGTAAGTCATCAAGTATCCACACTTTTTAATCTTTTGTAGGTTGGCTGTACTGTTTTGTACTTGCTCACGTCAACATGTTGTTCATTTATCTCCGCTTGTGGAATATTTGAACGTTATGACTCCACTGGGTGTTGCGCTGTTGCACATTAAACATGGCTGCACCACTCAACATTTGCACCAAAGAAGAACAGCGTGCAGTGATCCGTTTTTAGTCGTCTGAAGGTGTAGCAGGAGCCGAAATCCATTGAAGACTTTCCGCACAATATAGGGGCATGTTTTACCACGGCAAAGCATGTACGAATGGATTGAAAAGTTGTTGCATGACAATGCGCACCTACATACTGATGTGTACACTGCTCAAACTTATTGCAAAACTGGGTTTTGAGGTGTTAGAGCCATCTTTTAGGCCTACTTAAAGATGCCTTATGGCTGTATTACACGATGCCATAAAGCGGGCAATCTATTGCATGCCACCTGGCATGCCGCCTTTTGACAACAGCACCCCTCAATGGAGAGGAAAGGAATTACAAAACATAAACACAAGCGGAAAAACATGGCGGACAGCAAGATGTGGTCTCGTAACAGCATCCAGCTGTTAATTTCTTTATATGAGCAGCATTCCTGTTTGTACAAGGTGTCTTCCCCTTTGTACCACAACAGGAATAAAAGGAGGGAGAGTTTATCAATCATTTCTGGAAGGATGCAAGCAGCAATACCTGGAACAACAGCTGAAGAAGTTAAGGCAAAACTCCACAGCCTCTCGTTTCTGTTAATTACCACTGCATTTTGAATAACTACAGCAGCAGCTGCTAATAACTCCAATTCTTCGTCCGCCATGTTTTGTTTCAATACGTATGCACAAAACTATATTCATCTGTTTTTCTTGCAAGGACGCAGCCATCAAATATTGCATGGTGTAAAACGAGCAGAAATAACGCGCCTATTTTGGTGCCATTTTTCATGCATGGAAACACGCAATTTAAAACTGCCTGCAAATTTGCACGAAAATAAGCATCGTGTAATACAGTCATTAAGGGGCTGTCGATTCACCACAGACCAAGAATTGAATAAGTGGTGCATGCATGGCATGCTACTCAGCCGAAAAACTCTTTTTTCTGAGGGTGTCACGATGGATCAACTTCATTGAGAAGCAAGGGGACTAAGTTGAAAAACTATGTAGGCTAACTGAAAGTTTTGTATTGTTGTTGCGACAAATTTTAAAAAGAGAGTGTGGATACTTATTGACTTACCCTGAATGTTGAGTATTTTCTGTGTTTACTGAATTTTCATGTACATGGTCAGCAATGCTGATTACCAGGGCCCCAATTTTAATGACTTAAAAATACTTAAAAGATGAGCTGTAAAATGACTACAAGAAATAAAAAAAATGACCAATAACTAAAAAAAAAAAGACACAAAATCTTGTATGAAAATACTAGTTTATTCATCAGATTTGTGTCTATTCTATTTTTATGTTACTGACACAATAATAATAATAATAATAATAATAATAATAATAATAATAATAATAATAATAATATTTATTTTAACCATTAAGCATACAATGCAATAGGTTACGTCAGCAAGTCATTAAATAAAATCTGTCTCCAAATATTCCTGTACAGTATAAAAGTTTAGTTCATTGATAACATTCTTAACTCTATACTTAACATTTTTCAAGTTGTCAATTCGTCTTAAATCTAAAGGCAATTTATTATAAAGTTTCACACCAACATATAAGTAGGAATCCAGAGATTTCTGCAAGCGGAATTTTGGAGGCATAAAATCATTTCTCCGCCGTGTATAGTGTGAGTGTATATCAGAGAAAACCTCGTTTCTATGATTCACATGTACAAAAAGTAAACTTGCTAAAACAAACAAAGATGCCACAGTTAAAATTCCAAGTTCATTAAAAATGGGTTGACAGTGTTGACGAGAATCATAATTTTTTATTATTCTGACAGCTTTTTTTTTGTAATAGAAAAACACTTTTGGCTCCTGCACTGTTTCCCCATAACAATATACCATAGTTCAAGTGGCAGTGGAAAAAGCTGTAATAAGCATTTAATAAAGTGTCAATAGACACACAGTGTTTTAATTTTCTCAACAGAAACAAAACTCCAGACAGTTTCTTACAATATTGTACATATATGGTTAAATGCAAACATCAATTCTGTGTCCAATTAAAATTATAGCAAGGTTTATTAGAGTTCCGATAATATTCAATTATAAATAAATACACAAAGACTATAAAATGCGAGAAACAACACAAAATGAAAAAAAGTTATATTTTTTTAAAAGACTCTAACATAAACAAAAAAAATGACTAAATAATGACACTGAATTCTAACAATTACTTTTAAAAAAAGGGGGGGGGGGGAATGACCCAAAAATTAGTATTTTTATAATCTGAAGTCATGATCAGAATATTTTCACTATTGGGTAATGTCCATGATATTCCACTTATAATATATCTCAAGTAAGTTTGATCCTGTTCAAAACAAAGAGGAGTGGCTGTCATGGCACATGGCACATGAGAACACATGTCCACTATTCTTCATCCCATTCTACTTTGATCCTAGTCAAAACAAAGGGGAGGAGAACTCACAGAGAGTTCGCGGAAAATTCGCATCATGTGATTGGCATGCGCCATTACCGGGGTGTGTCTAACGAGTGCTCATGCAAGAATATCAACATTTACACGTGTAATAACAAACTCTCACTGGCATCGTCATCATTATAGTATATCAATTAGCAAACAAAACAAAGGATTCATTGTTCACGAAGACCCTGCGAGCGAGTTGGACTGAGAATAAACAAACACGGTTAAAACGTGCGTTCTCACTTGCAGTCTATGACAGCCACGCCTCTTTGTTTTGACTAGGATCAAAGTAGAATGGGATGAAGAATAGCAAGCCACACCCAGGTAGTGGCACATGCTAATGCCGTTAATCAATTACGTTTTGTCACATGATGTGAATTTTCTGCGAACTCTCTGTGAGTTCTCCTCCCCTTTGTTTTGAATAGGATCAAACTAGCCTGAGATATAGTATAAAAGATGACATATCATAAAGAGAGTTGGTTTGTAGGAAAGTACAATGAGAACAAGTACTAACCTCTCGTGTGACGTTGTCCTGTCTATACATCTGCTGCACTACTTGCTTTTCACTGCGCTGGCTCAGTACTAGTTCCATTGCCTCTTCATCGACTCTTTCTTCTGCAGCTGCCAAATGTGAATTGATACGATTCTGGTAAAGGCAATACACAAGACGCCAAGTATTTCGCTCATTTTGCAACCATTTTTCATGCTGTGGAAAACAGTTTGTATCACTAATTAATTACATACGACACTTACATAAATTTTGCACTGATCAGATCACCAACTGAATACCAGAGTTAGTAATTCAATCTCTTACAAGGGAACGGTAAGGGTTGTCATGTCGAAACCTACCCTCAAATTTTGTATATCGACTTGTCCAATAAGCTCATCTTTATAAAGTCGTTCTTAAGTTGCAGACTATGAATACCGGCCTTAATCTACAAGAAACATCCATATCGGTTCAAAATTTCCACTGAGTCAAATACAATAAAAAGATGTGTTTAAAATTATTACAAAATCAGTGGATAAAAGTTTAAAAAAATTAAAACACAATGTTTCAACTCTGCCCTTGAGTCTTCCTCAGTAGTACGTATTCCCGCTTAAGACGTCTATTTTTTTCGGTCCCTAGAAAAACGTCTTAACGAGGTTCCACTGCTCTACTGGACTCAGTCAGCATATGACAGAAAACAAGCATGGTATTGGTGAAGTAAACATTATAAGAATCGAGGATGATTACGTAAAAAGAAAAGTATATGAGGCATGGTGCATAACCGGCAACCAGGGAGTGTGTTTGAATAGGTATGATGGTGATATAGGGGACGAATGTAATGAGGAGACTGGAAAGGGAAATTCCAGTGGTAAAAATTCCCCGGCAGCCTGTGGAATGCATAGAGGAGGAAATGTTTGACATTCCAAAGGACTGGAAAACAGATATTTTAGAAACAATGTTTTTATCGATGGTTACCGTGACGAAACTCAATCTTCTTCATGATCAGTCACCTGAGGAAGACTCAAGGGCAGAGTTAAAACGTTGTGTTTTAATTTTTTTAACATCTATCCACTGATTTTGTAATAATTTTTTTGCACAACGTAACTAATTAGTGGTACTTTCGAATATTGTTGCTGTGGATCATAACTTGACATTCCCGCACGCAATCTGGTTGCTATGAAAACAAAAGAAATCTCCGTGCGGTAAAAATTACAAAAAGCACAAGTGCCGTAAGTAAAATCATCATAATACAAGCCTTTATGGAAGACTGGAACCAAGGCCCCCTAGTTTGTGGCAACTTTAACAGGACAAATATTCAGTCCCCATAACAACAAACATATGCGAATCACTTTCTGAAATATAACATCCAGCTTCAATAGTGTATTTACATAATATTTTCAGCTAATATCTCAATTAATATAAATAAATTGATGTAAATAATCATCGTGCAAAAATGGCATGCAATACTCGTGCTGTAAGCGCATAACGGATCTCGGAAATTGAAAAAACTCTTTCCTCAATCCGTATGCACCGCTTAACCTTTATCCACTGATTTTGTAATAATTTTAAACACATCTTTTTATTGTATTAATCTACTGCCATAGCAAGGGGCATGCTGCACTAGAGGCAGCTCTGCGTTATAGTTCATGGTTGGTCTATATCTAAAAACTGATGAGGCATATGTGTCAAACTTACATGAGACATGGATCCAACATTCATAACAATTTTGTCCTCCATGCTCCTCAAGGCTTCTAATGAGTTTGTACAGGTCTGGATGTAGTCTTGTACAGTTTCAAACACTTGCTGCTTGGATGTGTGCGACTGTAACGACTCCAGAAACTCCACGTACAGCCTCTCTGTAACTAAACACATGGATTGTCAAAGTCAATAAGAAATTATTATTTTATGACAAGTCTAAAGCTGAAATGTGGTGTGACACAATTCAACACATAAAAAATCCCTTCCCATGAACGCAGTGTCATTTCTCATTAGTAGGGGGCGGATTTCTATGACATGTCATATTTTGCCCCTTTGCATTATTTCAGGTTTCCGACTAATTTAAACCCGATTCCAAGCATCCTGGTGAAAATGGAACGGCTTTTATTGTGCATATAACTGCATATTTAGGAAATTTTCAACTATTGTAGCATATTTGGTATGAATATGCATATTTAGGTCATATTTGTGTGCATAATAAAGACATTTTGAAGTATCATATCATATTTTATAAATTTTGCATTATAATGATACTTTTTGAGAATTTACAGATATTTTAAATAATTAACACTATATTTTAATAAAATGAATTATAATGAAACTTTAAAAAAAATATACACAGTGTGTAAGTGGTAAAGTCATATATTTTAAATTTTACTGGCCATATTTTAATGTTTTTAGGTCATAAATGCATGCATATATCCTATTTTTTAGGTCATAGAAATCTGCCCCCTACTCACTAGTAAGCCCTGGATTTTTACGATTTTATAAAAGGTATTTTAGCCTTTTATTTTTGTGTAATAGCCCTTTTTAGGTTTTAAACAAACAATTTTAGCCGTCTTAATAAAACAGTAATCAGCCAATTCATAATTACGGGTGGGACATTCAAACAAATTATAAAGACTATTTTTGTTTATTACTTATCATCAGGGCCCGGATTCTGATGACCTAAAATTGTTTGAAAAATGACCTATAAAATGACCCTAAATTTTAAAGAAAATGACTTAAAAATTATTTAAAAATGACCTAAACACTGATATTTTATTTATAAAAAATTATTATTGCACACACAAAGTTATAGACTAGTTTGTACATAATTGTAAAAACTTTAAATAACTGTAATGTTATGAATGTTCTTTTCTCACGGAAATTTATACTGGCACTGAGGCACTGGCGAGTCAAAATTCGGCATTTCCTTTTGTGGTCTGCAGGATTATAGGCCTACTGTTATTTATTGAGGGTAAACAGTAGTTTGCACTCTCAAATCCAAGCAGGTGGCAGACTCTGGTGCCAAGTCAATCTAATAACAATAGTAATACAATACAACATTTCGACGTTTCTTTGATTCTCATTTCCGGTTGAAACATGACAACACTTCAACACTGAGTGTGTCCTCCTTGCATTAAACAAACAACACTTCAAAGACATCACCGCTGGGGACGACAAAAAAGTTAATATACTCAATGTAAAAACATGAAAATGACTAAATAAGGAAGCAAATGGCACGAAAATGACAAAATAATGACCTAAAATTGAAATAAATGCCCTAAAAATTTAAAATGGCATAAAATGACAAAAAATAACCTAATAAAAATGCATTTCTATAATCTAGAGGCCATTATTAGCATTTATCCACAAGTTGGCAATGTCTATGCAGCATCAATAAAAAGATGACATGCCATTAGAATCCGGGCCCTGCTTATCATAAACAATAAACTAGAATTGCTTCTTCACATTCTGTAAAATGTACAATGCCTTCTCCTCCACACTGCATGCAAAGCATTATTTAAAATTTATTTTAAATATTTTAAATTTGTTTTTCAAAACCTGTTACGGGTGGGACATAATTTGGACACTGATTTTAATGATTCAAAACAAAATCTCATTTTCTGTTCTGTTATTACTGTTAGGGTCTTAATGTTGTTATTAATGAAGGTATGAGGGATTAAATACAAATTATAAACTGTTTCCAGGTTGTCAGAACATTTATTTAACTCATCAATAAGAATTTAACAAAACTATCACCATTACGGGTAGGACAAAAAGTCACTGTTTATTATTTTACATAGTAATTAACCACACATATTTTTCGAAGTTAATCTTATACCAAATTGTACCTTAAGATGTATATTTTCTCAAATGAAAATGGACATAGCTGATTACTCTTGACTACTTGGTATTAAAGAGTGTTAAAATCATGCTAAAAATGGCAAAAAAAAAAGTAACTCAATGCAATAAATAAGTAAATCGACAGATTTTACACATGAAACCACTTCAGATACATCTAAGTCCTTAAAGGAAAAGTAAACTAAAAATTTACTATCATTTTCTTCATACGGATTGAAAGAAAATGCTTTATAAGAAATGATATTCGCTGTTAGAAATGTTTTACACCTTCACATTTAATCACAAAAGGAATATGTTTATTGTAACGCGGTGGGCGCGTGACGTCACGCTTGACGAGTGCTTGACTCAGTCTCGCCCGGTGAAAGATAGTTCACAGCATTCTGTCTACTGTTACAGTTTTTTAGTGAGTATCTGTTCAAACATTGGTTTATTGTTGTGTTGTGGGGTGTACATACTCATCGTCGAAGAGTGATAACACACTTAAAATATCTTTCCATCGATTTCGCAACAGAGATAAGTCACCCGAACGTTATAAGCAATGGCTGATAAAAATAAAAATAAAAAAAATTGTTCCTAGTAAATACAGTACGGTTTGTTCACAACATTTTGAAGAAAACGATACAGAGCTTTCGGTACAGTTACGAAAACAGTTAACTGGAGAATCCCCGCAATCTGTTTAAAAACGAAGTGCTGTGCTATCACTTCTTTTGCGTGGGAATTCTGAAACACCGCCAATGAAGAAAATAAAATCGTCGAACTTGAGGAAGAAGGAAAGGAGAGAGTTGTTGCAAGATTCGAACAGTAATCCATCAGTATCCGGGAATGGACAAATCATGAATGTGGAATCTAGTATTTATGACGAAAATTCAGTTTCTAACAGCATAGGCGTTCAGTGTGAACTAGGAAATGAAACTTATGTCAATGTTTGCACAGATTCATTGAATGTTTCTTCTAGAAATTGTGAATTAGATAGCTCTTTTAGCATTTCAGACATTTCTACTACCGCAAAAGATGATTCTGAATCTGAAAGTGACTCTGTTCGTATCTTGAAAAAATATTTTGTTTTTGAACTGGATTAGCTCTAAGTTTTAACTGATAACGACTAGGAACTAGTGTATCTTTATCGAATGAGGCATGTTGTGTTATACAGTCTACAACCCCCTTCTGTTCACAAGTTACTTCACAGTCTCGACAACACACACTCTCGTGGCCTGTTTTCATATGTATACACAGCCCAGATTTACACCATTCCGTATTTTCTTTTCTTCCTTGCAATTCTTTCAATAATTCCTTGTCATTTTCTTTTCGTGTAATATTAATTTGTGAATACCGAGATTTGTCCTTATAAGGTAACATTGCAGACATCTCTATCAACAACAAACACAAATGAGACTTTGTGGTGCATTAGAAACACACGCGCGAGCATTACAGCAACTGTCGTCCTGTCAGCGAGTTAGTCAAGTGTGACGTCACAGTAGCTTTTTACTTCACCCGTACAAAGCTCCGTGCGATGAGATTAAAATAGAAAAATGGTATTTTTTTAGTTTACCCTTCCTTTAATATTCAGTGAATTTGAGGTTTTTAACTATTTTTGACCACCCAATTACAATAATTTTATAACTTCTCTCTTTGAGGGAAAAATTCCCATATTTTATGAAATGGCTGTAATGAACACTGTTGGCCGCGGTGGTCTAGGGGTAGCGTGCCCGCCTCTGGATCCGCAGGGATTTTTCAGGACGTAAAAATCGTGGGCACAGAGTCCTCCGGGAGGGACTTTAAGCTGGGGGGCCCGTGTCGTAGATTTACAGCATGTTAAAGAACTCCAAGCCTAAATTAG
Source organism: Ectobius pallidus (assembly GCA_964059195.1). Classification (NCBI taxonomy): domain Eukaryota; kingdom Metazoa; phylum Arthropoda; class Insecta; order Blattodea; family Ectobiidae; genus Ectobius; species Ectobius pallidus. Next base: position 9,856,794 of record CAXKWD010000006.1, read on the forward strand.
AGCCTCTGGACAAAGTTTCTTGGCCTTTCACATCCAAGTAATACCTTAGTTTCCAGAGGGGGGTTGTGAGGTGATGGGCTTACCACCTGTCCCTCTGCCCTCTCTCGGAAAATAAGCGTAACAAAATTCACATAGGTATCAGAAAAACTTCCAATTGGAGGCCCTTCGCCCCGACATTGGGGACATAGGACAGAGTGAGTGAGTGAGTAATGAACACTAATATTAATACCGAAAATTGTATTAGCATATAATTTTGACACAGTTAATCTAGTTTTTTTTATTACTTCCTCTGCCCGTACCATAGGTACTATAGGTAGAGGAAGTATTGTTTTCGACCCCGAAATTCGAAGTTGAGTTTTTAGCATATATACACGTTTCAAGGCCCCCTGGATCCAAAAATACTATTTTTGGAAACATGTCTGTGTGTCAGTGTGTCTGTGTGGAATATCTGTGAACAGGCTAGTTCGAAAACGGAAAATCGTATGAAAACAAAATTTCGTATTTGGGTCAGGTACTTTCTGAAGATGTGAGATGAAGATTGTCGACAAGTTTCTTTTATTTTTAAGGGGACTTTACATGAAGAATTTTTCGTTTTTCGCGATTTTCTCGAAAACGGCTCTAACGATTTTCTTTAAATTTTGCACTTGGGTTGCTTATACTAAGAGCTAAAACTTTTATTTGAAACTTTTTTCAAAAAAAATTATCTGAAGGGTGGTTGTAAACTACCCATTGTTTGTAGATACTCTGTCTTGCCTGGTGAACAACTCAATACGCGGACATTCACGGCATCTCATTCTAAATAAGTACGTGAAGTGAGAAAGATGTATTGTTGGCCATGCTTACAGTAAAGAAATATCTGAGGGGAATATTCGATAAATTTTGGAAATTATTCTGAATGGCGGAAATTTCAATAAACATTTGCAGTCACTTGTTTTTTCTTCTTTTTTTTAGTTTGTCCATAGCCTGTGATTTTAGTCGCAACATTCAAATGAGGGGCTATGAAGTATTTACAGCATAATTAGCGATAAATTGTGTCTTGCGATTCTGTACAAGGATATGTGAATACTGCTAACTTTTATTTGGGCAGAGGAAGTTATGTGACTTTCACATCAGATTTTTTTCAAAATAAACAAATAACTATTCCTTAAACCAAAAAATAGCATAAGCAATTGAGATATTTACCCTTTAATGATACAATTATTCAATACATCTCTCATTCACTTCCGATATACAAAAAAAAAATAAGTAATAATAATAATAATAATAATAATAATAATATTTATTGCCAGTATATCATAAATGCTTTAGGCATAGTCATCTCTACAATATTAATAAAATCAGTTTTACACTTATACATATCTTAAAACCATTATTTTAGATAAGTTCTAAATTAAAATAACTAATTTATAATATAAAATATATTACAGTCTTATACAAAACTCAGTCAGTGATATAAAATTTAGTGCCCAGTCAATTTACATTTTGCACATTCAAGGCCTAAAGAATTCCAAATCAATTGTATGATACAGAATTTAATAATAAATTTGTCTTCTCGAACATTACCAGATAATTCAATTACCTAGAATTTCTTCCAGCTTATACATGGGTCTTTCTATTAGATATTCTTTTAATTCAGTTTTTAGCTTATTACCAGTGAGGATTTTAAGCTTTAGTGGTAACTTATTATAAAGTTTAGTGCCTATAACTATAGGGTCCTTTTCTATATATTTCCGTTTATATATCCGTCTGTGTAAGTCACATCTATTCCTGATGTTATGATCATGTATTTCATTATTCCGTTGTATTTTATCAGAATTGTGCAATACTAGTAATAATATTACCCTATATACATATAGTGATACAACAGTTAAGATTCTTTTGGCCTTAAATATTTCTTTGCATGACTGTCTCCTGTCTACTTTTGACATTATCCGCAAACTTTTCTTTTGTAGCACCAGTAATCTATTTATGTGAGTATTGGCTGCTAAGCCCCATATTTCAATTCCATAGTTAAGCTGCGGATATATAACTCCATAATAGATTCTATTCATAATATATGGGTCATTAAATCTAGAAAAGTATCTTAAGAGATAAATGCCTCTACTAACTTTTATGCTAACCTGATCAATGTGATCCACCCAATTTAGATGTTTGTCTACAAAAATACCCAAGAATTTGCAATAGTTATTTTCCGCTACATATTCACTACATACTTTTGCAACTATTTCACTGTCGTGTATTCTGTATGCTGGGTCAAATTTAATTATATTTGTTTTACCTACATTGCAACTAAGATTATGCATTTCAAAATACTTAATTAGGGTGTCCGTACCTTGAGTAATTTTTCCTAGTAACCTGTCAAATGAATTATCCCAGCAAATTAAAGACGTATCATCCGCATATCTAACAGTTTTTACATTATTAGTAATAGGTATATCATTTATATACAATGAAAACAGAAGTGGCCCCAAGACTGATCCCTGAGGCACCCCATACTTTACTACTTTTGTGGCTGATTGATATTTTACCCTATGTTTTCCCTGTTGAAAATATATTTCAGTTTTTTGTAATCGTTCTCTTAGGTAGGATGAGATCAACTGATTTGCTGTGCCCCTGATTCCATAGTGTTCAAGCTTGTCCAACAATATACCATGATGAACACAGTCGAAGGCTTTACTTAGATCCAGGAAAATTCCTGCCACTTTATTGCCACTTTCAAGTTTGTTTATGACTTCACCAATAAACTGTGATATAGCTGTAATAGTAGAAAGATTCTTACGGAAACCATGTTGATTTTCACTAAGTATGTTATTGTATTGTAAGAATTTTTCAATTCTAGTTAATATAATTTTTTCAAAAAGTTTGGCAATAGTTGATGTCAGTGAGAGCGGCCTATAATTTCCAATTTCTGTTTTCTCGCCCTTTTTAAAAACTGGTCTTACTATACTAGTTTTTAAACATGTAGGAAATTTTCCATTCACAATAGAGTAATTAAATAAGTGTTCTAGTGGTTTTACCAGTTCATTTTTACACTCTTTTAGGCATTTTTGTGTAATTTCATCCCATCCACATGATTGTTTATTTTTATAAGTATTAATTATACAACTAATTTCTTCATACGTAGTTGGGTACAAGTAGACAGAACCAGTATTGCAAGCAACTCTATCAGGAGCTATAATATCCTTGTTGAAGTTAGATATAGATCGTGCTACATTTATAAAATAATCATTGAACAGGTTACAGATTACATTTGGATTATTTTCCTGAACATTATCCACTATAATTTTTATATTTTCGACTATAGGTTCAGTGTTTTTAACTCGATTTATAATATTCCAGGCTTGTTTATTCGCTTGCCCGAGGTCTGCCAGTTTTTCTTTGTATTCATTTGTATGTAGTTCTACTAAATATTTCTGGAATTCTAGTTGTAGATTCTTATATTTTTCTTTATAATATTTCCACCCAGTCGATTTATGAAGTTCATATGCATCTTTAATTTGATTTTTTAATTTGATTCCTTCTACTGTCAATTTTATTTTGTCAATTCTTTTTTTGTTTTTATTTCCAACTATAACAGGACACAGTAAGTTAAAATGTTTATTAAAAATTCTATAAAAAAAATCCCATTTCTCATCTACTCCTTCAGTCGTGTACATATCACCCCAAGTTTCTAGTGCCAGAGCCTTTTTTAGCTTATTAATACTATTAGAGTCTTGTTTACGATATCTAGTATATACGCATTTTGTTTCATATTTTACATCAATACTATTTATTTCAATCATTTGGGCATAATGATCAGATAGATATCCATTAATAACACTAACCTGTATGTCTTTATCATCCAAGTTAGTGACAATGTGATCAATTATAGTAGCTGAATTGTTAGTTACTCTTGTAGGTTCATGAATTTTATCTTGAATATTATATATGTTAAAGATGTCCCTGAGTTTCCTATAGTCAGGATTATTAACCTCAAGGTTTATGTTAAGGTCACCTAGCAAAACAAAGGTATCATTTATGTTAAGTTTAGAGTAGATCTCAGAGAACAAATATTGCCAAATTTTCTTTTTTAAATAGAGGGATCCAGGATTGGAATGATTTACCTGCAGAAATCTTCGAAACGTTTCCTGCTAACGCCAAAATTTTTAAAAATATATTGAATAGGGTATATGATGTATAATTTTTTGTTCTAAAATATTCACAGTATGCAATTTTTTTTTTATGTTATAGTTTTAAATGGAAATATATATATATATATATATATATATATATATTTTTAAATATCAGGTACGTGGATAGATGTTGCGATATTTAATGTGTAAGTGTATGTATAGTGTGTCTTTTTTGTATATATGTATGGCTGGTATTTATTTAATGTGTAGTGTTATTTCTGTATATATGTATGGCTGGTATTTATTGCACCACTGCCACCGGGTTGTTGACCCATTTGCAGTGTAAGGAAATAAATACAAAATACAAATACAATACAAAACTTTTTCCAAGTAGTCTAAGAATTCATTAACAGATTCGGAAGGGGATCGGTATATACCTATTACTGTCATACATTCATTTTTGTGTTTGATTCTTACAGCACAACATTCTATTATTTTATCTATATTTAAGTTTTCAATTTCCTTTATGGCAGTAGCTTCTATACTATCATCAATATAAATACAAACCCCACCACCTTTAAAATTAGATCTACAATAGCAGCTTACTAATTTGTAATTCTTAATTTTGTATAGATTCATTTGTTCAGATGTAAGTCCATGCTCTGTTAGAACAATTACATGAGGATTAATATCATCAATAAAGTTGTTAAGTGTTTCTAATTTATTTGATAAAAATTGTATATTTTGGTGTAATACTGAGAATTTAGATAAAGTCGATTTTTTAAATGTTTCACACACTTCTGTACTCTTTTGGTGTTTATTTATTGCTTCATCATTTGTTAAGCATAGTCCATTCACCAGTCACATAGAATCTTCTTCAGGTAATCCTGTTTGAGTAAGTGCAATATGCTTCTTGGGTTTATCGTTAATTTCCTTTACCCTTTCTACTATTAGGTTAGCTAAGAGCTTTTTGCCCAACGCATTTAAGTGCAAACCTTGTTTCGTATGACACTCCCGTTTTAGGTTTCCAATGTCTATTACTGATACTTTTGGATAACTAGAACACAATAGCCTAATTTTCTTGTTTGTTTTCCTAACCTCCATATTTACACACGAGTAATAGCTTAAGTCATACCTATGAGGAATGTTTACAACCACCACATTTGAAGATTTTAAACTTTCACTTTCTAACACATTAAGTAGTCCGTTCACAGCATTATCTGCTTCGTTAAAGTACACATCGTTGGCACCAGCAATAATTACATTAATAAGCCTATCATTAACTTGAGCTTCCCTGTCAGTCTGCATGTTTATTGTTGCATTTACAAACTTCGCATTAGGCCTAATATAGCCTATTGATTGTATGTCACTATCATATTCACTCAATTTCTTAGCAATTCCCCGTCCATGGCTGTCACCATAAATTCTAACTTTTACTTTTTGATTGTGCTTGACATCCATATTTGTCGTAAGTATTTTAGGTTTCTGTGTCTTTCTGATAATTGTGGAAGGTTCAACTTCTTCTTGTACATCTTCTTCATTTATGTCTTGCAGCACTGCAAACATATTACTTGTTTCAATACTTCTAGACGCTCCTACTTCTTGAATTTTTTTATCCCCAGTCATCCTTGTAGGTTGCCCGAAGTATTCATTTAGTCGTTCATTCAAGTAGAGATTTTCACTTTCAAGTTGTTTTATTCTATTTGTCGCCTCGTCCAAGTCCTTATGCAGTAATTCAATTACCTTGTTGAGTGAGGTTATGTTGTCTTGCTGGCTGCTGTTATCCAGGTCGTCATTCGTGAAGCTTTCAGTTTCATTTCCATTAAACGTATATTTGTCTTTTTTAAAATCACTTGAACACTTTAAGGTATTATTTTCTTGTTCCTTTTGAGCTTCACTACATATATTATCACTATTTCGAATAACTTTAACATTACTGCTACGCAGAGTCATTCCACTCGCAGCCAGACTCAGTTGGTGTTAATCTGATGATTATGAATGACAATGGTCTTTGAAACTAGTTCAGGTATTTATACAAAAAGTGAAGTATATGTGCTAGACCCAACTCAATATTATATCCTGTAAAGTAAAGAAAAGTTAAATTCAAGTAAGGTTAATAAGTTATTAGTCTACAATAAGACTAGCATGTGCCCGCGGCTTCGCCCGCGATAATTATTTCAAGAATTAAAAATTAAGAGCATAATAGTTAAATCATTACATTTATTAACACCTAAATCGCATGGACTACATACCACGATCAGATAGCATCGACTGGTAAAAGCGACCTCAGATTCGAGTTTCTTGGCCAAGAAAACCTCTGTATAGTGAGATTCGTCCAAATACAACAACGTTTGACCATATTTAAGGCTTACAACATTCAAGCGATCGCGAAAGTTTTGTTTTCAAGGTTTGACAAAAATAGCCAAAGCCAACTGTAATTGATTTGACATTGAAATGTATAACTGAAAATTTATGTTTTGCAAATGAAGAGTCCACTGCAAAAGGGGGGAATGTCACTTTTTTTTCGTTTTGAGTAAAATGAATTTTAAACTTTAAAACCATACCACACTATACTAAACAAAAAGAAGTGGTTCATTTTTTTTCACATAACTGAACACACATTTCTTTATTGATTCTTAACAAAATGAAGCACTTCATACTCCGTCTTCATTATCAAAATAATTTCTTTGTTAACTGATGTACAAAAATAAATTACAAAAAGGGGGAATGTCAGGTAATTGAACTTCTACAGCATGTTCATTTTTCAGGCTTCTTCCTATGAGGTAGTGCATTGTAATATTCTCTTGCTTCTGGACTACAGAACTACCGGTACTTTAGTTGTTGCAAATCACTGAACTTTTCCCATGAAATTTGTAACAAATCTGAAACAGAAATACTGTAAGTAATGTTATTACTGCTTATGAGCTGTTCATGGAATCACTAAAATTTAAGTGCAGTCAGTAAAGTGATAAAGCTTATCAAGCAGCACAAACTCTCCACTCTGTAGTTGAATATTCTTCTCTTGTGTCAGTGGGCTGTTAATGGGAACCATGACTGAAGTTTCCCATAGTCCATTCCATGAAGATCTGTGCTCCACCAGACGAGGATGGTTGAATGAAAAGACAATTTCAGTAATAGGTCTTGTTGCCATCGGACAGGTCTTGCTGAACATCGGAGTCAAGTACAATGTCCAGTTCCTTAGCATAGCTTGATCTACATGTACGACATGGTAAGGAGATGGCTTCATGCGAGCACTCTCAAATACTGCTATCCAGTTTTCTGGCAATTCAGCTGGATATCTTTGGTTAATGAGTGCCATGTTATTAATATATTATGACAAAGAAAAAGTCGGCATTAATCATTGAAGCCACAATAATGAATGGTCAATTACTGCAGTGATGCCAACATAAATGTTGCCTAATGCAATGCAGCAAACACATGACATTCCCCTTTCTTGCTCTGTTTTCCTATGACATTCCCCCTTCTTGTGTAGGAGTCAAAACTTTAAACTTCTGTCTGTGAGAGACTATCATCTTTTTTGTAATGCATTTAAGGCTATGTTATTCTACTCCATTTGGTCTATCATAATACACATTTATCTCAGTTTTCACAAAATGTTGACATTCCCCCCTTTTGCAGTGGACTCTTCAAATGCAAAAAATGCACGTTTTTTGCCAGTTTTTCACTCATAACTCACGAACGAAAACTAAAATTAAAATTCCGGCTTCGAGGTGCATTTTCCGACCCTTCAGCACACCTATGTTTAAAATTTCAGATCTCTGTGTTCAGTAGATTTCGCTGGACATCGAGGAGAATTCCTTTTATTAATATAGATAATATGAATTATAATGATACCTTCTCTAATTTGTCAAACATCCATTTAATTTAATCCAAGCCCACCTGATACCACTGGTAACAATACGTTCTGTGAATTTATTTTGCTAATTCTATGTAAAAAGGGATTAAGTATTTTCAAAAACATTTAATTTTTGGCATTTAGAATCAGAATTTTTCAAAATCCTTTCTTAGTGAGCACCTACATTATGAAGCGAAGGTACTGTCAAAATTCCAAGTCTCTACCTGTTATAGTTTAGGCTGTACGTTGATTCCTGTCATTCAGTCAGTCATTCATTCAGTCAGTCAGTCAGGACAAAGCCTTTTATATATATAGAGATGTCCAATGAGTTACCAAAAAAACCATTAAATTATAGCAGTTTGGTAACAGAACTCTCGTTAATACAAATAAAGCTAGCTTTTTCAGAAATTGTCTGTATTGAAATATGTCAAGTTATACTCTTCCCATTAAAATCAACGGCATAATCCCAATGGCGCGGACCCATTCACGCGATATTCACATTTCCACGGACTGTGTGATGTTTTTTGTTTATGAGCGAGGCAGTGTGACCAACTGTTCTTGTATATAGTGACAGCAGATGATTTTATGCCGTGCACCAGCCAAGCTCCGCTGTTTTGTTAGGTTAGGAATGTTTATGTTAGTTAAGGAGTAATATACTGAATAGCACGAGGTTTCTATCACAACCACCGTTTCTTACGAGCAGCTAGAGGCTTGTACCTTTGTAGGTTTGTCAGACTGTTCAGCCACAATCATATCTCATTTAGCAATATGACGTCACACCTCCAACGTCCAATCACGAGGAAGAGGACGAGAACAGAAAAATGGCTGAGAACAAGGAAGTTTTCGCTAGATAGTGATATAAAAGAAAGTGTATCAATTAGGGCGGGTGGGTCGGACGAAATCATTCGCCATGACAACATCTCCTCTCCACACATCTATCTATAACAAAATTCGTGTGATATTATAAGTGTTTTATGAAGAGAATCTCTGTTCTAAAAAATGGGTCCGCGCCAATGGGATTTTACCAAATCAACAAATGCTTACCATTCTTCCAGGGTTCTTGATCTTGAAGTAAAATTCCAGTGGTAACATCTTCAAAACATCTGCTCATATCATCTGGGGCGATTGTAATCGACAAATCAGGCATGCTTGCTTTGCTCTGGAATGTCTTACTGCCAACATCACCTTTGTCAAATAGGCTTAAACCTGCAACAGGAAAGAAAATCAATTAATTAATCTGTATGAAAAAAGTACAATACAAACACAAGGTTATGGTAAGTTTAACTGAAATATAAAATTCTTTTATTACTCACACAATTTAGTACAAAAAATAAGCCTATCTTCTATGTGAGAAATCTATATCTCTATATGTAACTTTATACATAAGTTAGAAAAATTTCTGAACTTATTTTAATCTACAAATTTCTGAATGTATTTTAATGTTTAGAAATGAATTCTAGATTTTAGAATAAATCCATAAACATAACTCAAACGGACTAATTTATGAAAGCACTTTTCAAGGTATCTTAAATTAACCATAGTCTTGAAGTGCCCATCTTGACTTTAAGCACCCATGGAGATATCGATTGTAGCTCATATCAAGATATCGATCTCTATAATTCATTAAATAACATAAACGTTCTTTAAATTCTTAGGAAAGATTTCATATGATAAAATACTAAAATAATTTTCTTTAGCTTTTCAGATATTCGTTATTCAATTAGATCGTCTGCCTTGCATTTAGAAGCCTCTAGAAACTTCTAGACGAGCTTCTCTATGATTTTTGAAAGCACTCACTTTTGTAATGGAGGGGAGTGAAAGGTCTTCTGTTTGACCGTTTGTCATTCCAACTACAGTCGTCTTACGAGACGCTTCATTCCAACTATAACAGTCTTACGAGACGCCTCATTCTTCTACAATTGTCTTACGAGACGCTACATTGAAGCATAAGTCGCCGTATGGTACGCTTCGACGCCAAGTCGCAGTACAGCCAAGTTCAAGACGCCGAGTCACAGAGCAACATGTACCAGGCAGCTTCATCAAAATGGCTAAATACTTCGTAAACCACAACGTATGCTAAACTACGCATACTTTAACCAACACATTCAAGCAAGAAGTCAACCGCCACGCAGCGCAGAAGACGAGTCAGCAGCCTCACTAGAACGCCTACACTTGCAACTCAAGCTTCATTATTTTGGAGGTCCAGGTCCGCCTCCAAAGTTGAGTAATATACTTTACATTATCGTAATTCAGAGTATATAATTACAGAGTCGTTGGCATCTATTGCGAGGCTCTCTTTTCTTATTTAGATTCGAGTATATAATATACTTTTGCCACCAAATAAGGCAGTGCCATTTTGCTACAATATAAACTGTAATTTCTGAATATATAAATTGGTTTGGAATTTATGGGAAAACAGCCAATTCCATTTTTTCTAGAGACAGCACAGTCAGCTGATCTTGTTTGAGCTTAATGCTCTACTTTCTAACTTTTAATTGTAACTCAAAATAGCGTTTGTATGAGTCGAAGTAAAATTCTTATTTAAAGATATTGTTAATTTATTGTATATTTCTACTACTTCAAAATATATAAATAGTGTTCTCTTCTATGTTTGTTGTGCCATTTCAACTGAATCACCCATATACAGTCCACAACCAGAGATCCTTAGTTTCCTTTATGTTTGTCCTTATTTTAGTTTACTTTGTTCTATATAAAAACCTTACATAAGTTTCTCTTGGTCCTCCGGGCCGGATCTATTTTCTGCCCTTCAACAGGGCTGGATGTATTTCCTGTTCCTTAACATAGCAGATTACATATTTGCTGGTTCTTGCCGAGCAGAATTCATATTTTCTGACTCTCAGCGAACCTTATTCGCCTTTTCTGCATCCTGATGCTTTCCTTTCTTGAATGGCATAACATTAAACTGTACTTTGTAAATGTTTATGTATATTCAATACTAATACAACTTGGTGATTTCACAGATAACAATTACTGTAAAATCAAGAGAGTACCTGCGCTCTCAAAGCTGTGTCTGGCCTGTCGGACTACAACAGCTATTTCAGCATATTGTAAGGTGACAGTTATCCACACACACTGCCCACCCTGTTAGCACCATGACAGATAAGGAACAATCTCAAGTGCTTGCCACCGAGGCTTCACAAGTGAAAAACTATAAACAGAAACGTGCTGTGATAAAAGGAAGACTCACCAGATTCAAACAACATGTGGAAGAACTTAGTATAAGTGAATACAGTGTAGACGAAGCCAAGTGTCGTTTGGCTCAAGAAGAATCCCTTTATAAAGAATTCGACGAATATCAATCCAAATTAGAAGCATTGCAAGGTGACCCCGACTGGGAAAGAGATAGGCAAGAATTCGAAGTAAAATACTATTCAGCTATAGGCCTAGCCTATAGACATATCAGGCAGTTTGAGAGACAATTTGTTCAGCTGAACAACACACAACAAGTGCCTCAAAATGTGATTCAGCAAACTTCAGCCGATCACACAAGAGTAAATCTACCTAAAATAGACCTACCTAACTTTGATGGCAAACATGAAGACTGGCTGCCATTCAAAGAAATGTTCATTTCACTGGTTCATGCTAGCACTTCGCTAGGTGCAGTACAGAAATTTCATTATCTGAGACTAGCAGTGAAAGGCCCAGCAGCTAAATTAATAGACACTCTGTCTCTCACAGCAGAAAACTATGAAATAGCTTGGAACCTTCTCAACGAGAGATACCAAAACAACAAAGTTATTCTACAGCATCTGTTGCAATCCATTGTGGAATATGAGAGAATTCCCAGAGAATCCTCAAAATCACTGATGGACTTGCTTGATCACTTCAAACGCCAGGTTAGATCCATAGAATCTATAACACAAGACAGTCTGAGATGGGACTACATACTGGTTTACCTCATGCTATCCAAATTAGATTCCACTACGCTAAAGGCATGGAACTTAGAAAGCTCATCTAATCAACCAGATACTTTTGCAGACTTCTGTACATTCCTGCAAAAAAGAGGACAAGCTCTAGAATCGCTTTCCAAGGAAACTACTTGCCAATTAAAACCCAGTAGCTTTAAGCAAGTATACAATAAGCCCAGCACTTCCCGCTCATTTGTGGTTAATGCAAACAATGCTTGCCTACTCTGTAACGAAGAGCATCTGTTGTTTAGATGTCCTAGATTTGCCAACATGAACAATCAACAAAGATGGAACACTGTATCCAGCAACAGACTGTGCAGCAATTGCCTAAGGGGAAATCACAGCCTGAGTGGTTGTAAATCTACTAATTGCTTTACTTGTCACAAGAGACATCACACCATGTTGCATCAAGAAAGGCAACCTGTGAGTAATGGTACCTCCCACAACTCTTATCATTCGTCCCATAAGCAACAAAGCTCTTATAGAACGCCCACAAAGCAGCGAGCAGAAAGGAGAGAACAGCCAACAGCTTCCACTCCTAACACTACAGGTACTGCATTTGCTAATAATGCTCAAGCCAACAGTAACATACATACTTTTCTAGCAACAGCACAAGTTCTTGTTAAAGCCAGAAACGGCAAATTTCATAAAGCAAGAGCACTTTTGGACTCGGGTGCGACTCATACTTTCATAACAAAAGATCTTGTTGACAAACTTCAACTACCTACAAAACAAACATCAGTAGCTGTCACAGGTGTGAACCTACACACTTCAAACGTATTGCAAACAAGTAATTTTCAACTGAGAGATGCTTACGGGCAAGGTTATAAACGCCATATGCAATGTTTGGTAATAGAGCAAATAGCCAATGATATTCCCAGTGCGCCCATAGATGTAAGCGCCCTACAAATTCCTGAAGACATTATCTTAGCTGATACTGAATTCAACATACCAGCTCATATTGACATTCTCTTAGGAGCTGACATATTTTGGAATTTGATAACTGGGAGAACTATTACAGTGTACAACCAACATCATCTTAAAGCAACCCTAAGAGAGACAAGACTTGGATGGATCCTTGCTGGACAAATTAATTGCCAAAAGCCTAGACAACAAATTGCTAAATGTCACATCAGCATCACTGAGCAAATACACAAGCAAATGGAAAAGTTTTGGGAGATAGAAGAAACTGCCACGCCCCCTCGATCGCAGGAGGATGAAGAATGTGAAAAGCTGTTCACCGAGACGATTCAAAGAAGATACAGGCAGATACATGGTGACATTACCTTTTAAAGCACCTACAACTTCTTTAGGCACTTCTAGAGATGGCGCTTTGAAACGTTTCTTTTCCACAGAATCTAGACTCCTCAAGAACCCAGAAATTCACCTACAATACGCAGATTTCATGTCTCAATATGAAGAACTTGGTCACATGGAACCAATCCACCAAGGATATTATGAAGACGGTCCCCATGCATATTATATACCTCATCAGCATGTAATCAAAGACGATTCTACTACTACAAAGCTAAGGGTAGTGTTTAATGCCTCCTACAAAACTTCTTCTGGACTATCTCTTAATGATTTATTGTATAGGCCTACTGGACCCTGTGTACAGCCTGATCTGTATACTACATTAATAAGATTTAGATGCCATCCTTATGTGCTTAATGCAGACATCGAAAAGATGTATAGAATGATACTCTTACAACCACAACAAAGAAGCTATCAAAGAATCTTCTGGCGTTATAACAAAAACGAACCAGTAAAGATATTTCAGTTAGCCACAGTAACTTATGGTCAAGCATGCTCAGCTTATGCCGCTACTAGAGTGCTCAACAAACTGGCCGACGATGAAAAGGAAAGATATCCTAGAGCAGCCAAAATTCTCTCTAACCAATTTTATGTCGATGATCTCTTAGCAACATTTAGTACCGAGCAAGAAGCCATAGATGTCGCCCAAGAACTCACCCAGCTTCTGCATACGGGAGGTTTTAACCTGACAAAATTTTGTTCTAATTCAGACTCTGTACTTCAAACCATACCCAGCAACAAGAGATCGACTGAAAGCATTACAAAATTGGAAGACGATGATACAGTTAAAACATTAGGTTTGCAGTGGAACCCTAAAATTGACGCCCTTCAGTATTCAGTGAGACAATTACCAACTGCAAAAACTAAAAGACAAATACTATCAGCGATATGTACTTTGTTTGATCCTCAAGGACTTATATCGCCTATTATAGCCTCTGCAAAACGCATTATGCAACAAATATGGTTATGCAACATTGGTTGGGATGAAGAAGCCCCAGAACACATTCAACAAGCTTGGGAAAATCTCAACAACCAGTTACCAGAAATACAAAGTTACAGAATTCCCAGAAATGTATCGAGTTCTCATTACTCTAAGCTTGAACTGCACATATTCTGTGATGCTAGTCCTATAACTTATGGAGCTGCATGTTATGTAAAAACTACTGGCAGGAAAAGATACAACCACGTACAACTACTAACCAGCAAATCCAAAGTTGCGCCACTTAAAGAAATCACACTACCAAGATTGGAACTATGCGCTGCAGTGCTTGCCGCCCAGCTTTATGCCAAAATAAAATCCGCATTGACTGTAGACATCAGCCATGTACATTTTTGGACCGACAGCTTGATAACATTGCAATGGGTGACACAAGAACCCCATAAATGGAGCAATTTTGTAGCTCACAGAGTTACCAAGATACAGCAACTCGCAAAAGATTGTATTTGGAGTTATGTGCCGACTCAGCATAACCCTGCTGACGTAATAACCAGGCCTACCACCCCATACAAATTGAAAAACAATCATATGTGGTGGAATGGAACTGAATTTCTAAAACTTGACCAGGCTCAAGAGCCCACAATTCATATCACTACACCAACAGAAGAGTTATCAGAATTGAAAGCTTCAGCCAAAGCCTTAGTGGTAACCCAACCACAAGACAATTTACTGAACAAATACTCAACGTTTAGTAGGCTAAATAAAATAGTAGCATACTGTTTAAGATTTAAACATAACTGTCTTAACAAGAATGACAAGCTTACAGGCCCTTTGACCTTAACAGAATTTCAAGCTTCTCATGATGTTATACTGCGCCAATTGCAGCAAGAAGCATTTGGCCAAGAAATTGCACATTTAAAGCAAAAAAACTATGTTGATTGATGCAGCCTTTTATTGCCACTGCATCCATTCTTAGACAGCGCAGGCCTTCTGAGAGTTGGAGGAAGAATACAACGCTCTGACCTCAGTTATGATAGCAAGCATCAGATATTGCTACCCTCAAAGCACCACTTAACCGCTTTGATCATTCGAGATCTACATATTAAAAACCTTCATGAAGGACCCCAAGGGCTACTATATACTGTCAGACAAAGGTACTGGCCCATTAGAGGAGTACAGACAGTAAAATCAGCACTCAAAGGATGTTTGATTTGTTTTAGGCACCACCCATTATCTTCAAAGCAAATCATGGGTAACCTGCCCGGGCACAGAGTGACTAAAAGAAGAGCCTTTGAAGCCACTGCTGTGGACTATGTGGGACCTCTAACCTTAAAACCCGTGTCAGGTAGAAGTAGAACCACCTACAAAGCCTACGTTTGTATGTATGTCTGTCTAGCAACCAAGGCAGTACATATTGATTTGGTGACCTCAGCCTCTTCTGAAGCTTTCATAGCCTCATTACAAAGATTCACTTCCCGTCGTGGACTTCCAGCTCATCTTTACCTGGATAATGGCAGAAATTTTGTTGGAGCAGAAACAGAATTGAAGCAACTATATGACATATTTAAGTCAGAAATTGTGCAGCAGGAAATTTTGCAATATACTACCAGCATGGGTATGGACTTTCATTTTTTACCGCCCAGGGCTAGCCACATGGCAGGGTTGGTCGAAAGAAGTAATCGCAGTATGAAGACATTGTTGTACAAGACTATGCGCAACACAGTCTATTCGTACGAGGAGTGCTACACCACATTGTGTAAGATAGAAGCAATCATAAATAGTCGACCGTTGACTCCTATGAGCAGTGACATTAATGACCTCTCAGCGTTATCTCCAGGACACTTTTTGATTGGTGCTCCCTTAAACTCCATTCCTAGCCCTTCTTTGAAAATTACACCTGACTCCCGACTGTCACGCTACCAATTAATTGAAAAGCAGACACAACATATTTGGGACCGATGGTCTAAAGAGTATCTAAACACTCTGCAACAGAGGCAGAAATGGCAGACAGAGCAGCCTAATATAAAGGTTGGTGATTTAGTTATAATGAAAGTGGACAATGCTCCACCATTAGTGTGGCCCTTAGCCAGAATACTTGAAGTGTACCCTGGACCTGATGGTTCAGTTAGAGTAGTTACTCTAAAAACAGCTAATTCAGTACTAAAAAGACCCATCAGTAAGATATGCTTATTGCCCTTGCAAGAAAATGTTCTGGTTTCGGGGTGCCCCCCCAGCATGTAACTTTATACATAAAGTTAGAAAAATTTCTGAACTTATTTTAATCTACAAATTTCTGAATGTATTTTAATGTTTAGAAATGAATTCTAGATTTTAGAATAAATCCATAAACATAACTCAAACGGACTAATTTATGAAAGCACTTTTCAAGGTATCTTAAATTAACCATAGTCTTGAAGTGCCCATCTTGACTTTAAGCACCCATGGAGATATCGATTGTAGCTCATATCAAGATATCGATCTCTATAATTCATTAAATAACATAAACGTTCTTTAAATTCTTAGGAAAGATTTCATATGATAAAATACTAAAGTAATTTTCTTTAGCTTTTCAGATATTCGTTATTCAATTAGATCGTCTGCCTTGCATTTAGAAGCCTCTAGAAACTTCTAGACGAGCTTCTCTATGATTTTTGAAAGCACTCACTTTTGTAATGGAGGGGAGTGAAAGGTCTTCTGTTTGACCGTTTGTCATTCCAACTACAGTCGTCTTACGAGACGCTTCATTCCAACTATAACAGTCTTACGAGACGCCTCATTCTTCTACAATTGTCTTACGAGACGCTACATTGAAGCATAAGTCGCCGTATGGTACGCTTCGACGCCAAGTCGCAGTACACCCAAGTTCAAGACGCCGAGTCGCAGAGCAACATGAGCCAATCCATAGTGACGGGTGTGACATTTGGACAGATTTCATTACACTTATTTCTTTCTACCTCTGAACCATATTGCAGGAATGTCATCAAAGTTTTTTGTGTTAACATACCAACCCATTGGAAGTACAAAATATGATCTAATGTTTTTTTCAAGGCTGTATGCTTGAGCTGGAAAATATATTGTGCATGTGACGGGTGTGACCATAATTGGACAAAGGTTTTTTCTTATGTAGGTTTAATTGAAATTTCTGTGAATTGATTAGCTTCACTATATTTGTTTTATTTTTTCAAGTAAGAGGACTGATCAACATACTGAAATGCATAATTAGATTTTACAAAAATATTTACATAGTTATTGAAAATTTACTTTATCAGTGTGACGGGTGTGACGTGACGGGTGTGACATATCGGATGGGACAACATCAACTTATAACCGAGACTTAAATTAAACTAAATTCCGTCCCTGGAGGGACTTGGCCTACCACCCGACCGCTGCATCATCTACCGTAGGCAGATGGTAGGATTGGGGGCATGTGGTCAGCATGCCGACACCCATGGCCATTAATGGTGGTTTTCATGACCGGAGACGCTACTTCTCTATCAAGTAGTTCCTCAATTTGAATCACGACGCTGAATGTACCCCTACCAGACCTCCCTACCACAGAAAAATTCGAGGTGGTACCGGGGATCGAACCCGGGCCGATGGATCTGTAATCTGCAACGCTAACCACTCTTTGCACCTTCTGCCTCTGTACCATTTTGCATGAATTTCATGAAAATTTTTTGTGATAATCCTGGGGAATCCCAGCACATGATCTCAGCATAAAAAATAATTCCCTTGTTAGTCTTTTTTCCACTCTGTCCATATTTTTAACAGGCTTGTGTAAAGTTGTGAAGTGAAATGTTCCTCCGGTACTAGTTAGGCAGTTTTCGTTGTCCTCTACTCTAAAATCCTGGACTACTTCACAAACTTTTACTGAATTGATGTGGATCTGGTTATTCTTATCACCAGGACATTTTTGTTGTCTTTCATACAAAAATAATATTGTGTAGCTATATTTAGATTGGCTGATTGTTTTTCTATCTGTTCTCCTTCATTTGTTTCCATGTAGGCCTACTCATTTGATCGGCTGTTAGAGGTATTGTCTGTCTGAATTTCTTAGCAGTTCTAAGATACACAGTTACTAGTATAGAAATCAGGCACAAAATTAATTAGGCTATCACTCTCACTTCTTTATTGGGGTAACTTACAATGTCATGCTGCTGGTTGAGGCACTGTGCTACAAACCTGAGGGGCACAGGTTCAATTCCTGATGAGGTTTTTGAGATTTTTCAATTGGCCTAATTCTTCTGCTGCCACTATGGCCCTGAGGTCAACTCATCTTCTAACAGAAATGGGTACCAGAAGCAATTCTGGGGTAAAGGCAGCCAGTGCATAAGACTGACAACCTTACCACCTTCATGTGCTAGAAGTCTAAAATTGTTGGAGGTTGAACGTTTGAATCCTAAAAGCCTTCATGGCCTCTATAGGGATCACTAGATCTTTACCTCACTTCTTTATCACCATTAAAACATTTGTGACATTTCCACCGGTCATCCGTGTCATCCATAGCCAAAGCTGGTAGATCGTAGTTTCTTTGTCTTGCAAACTACGAAGTTCTGTTCTATGCCACGGAAGTCCAAGAAGTCCAAGAGCCATTTAAAAGATAGTAATAATGAAAACATATGATTTATTCAACATCTGCATGAAATGATCACTTTACAAAAGCTGCAAAAGGCATTTTCCATAAGTGTCACACCCGTCACACAACATATGTCACACCCGTCACGCAACATGTGTCACACCCGTCACATCAAAATTAAGCCAAAATAGTAGGCATTTCAAAATTATATTTTAGGTGTGTCTTCTGTATTGAAATATCTTAACTTTTACCAAGTTTCCATTTTATACAATGATTACTTGGCTGTCTACCCAAACTATTACATGTTTTTTGTGACGGGTGTGACAAGTGTACCTTGAAAATTGATTTGATGAATATCTTCACTGAAACTCATCTTAAAAATTTGTTTTATGATGACAAAATCTTCACTTATTTGTGCTTTTGTGGGTGAAATTAAAAATTGCAGCAAATCTACTGATTCCATGAGTATAATGCAGTACTAGCCAACATGTTAAATTATAAATTTCAGTCAACGAAAAAAATACACATTTCAGCAGTTGTTATTATATAGATACCTTTAATTTAATAGAATTGTGAATCTATTTTAAAATTCTACAGTCTTTTACCTTTACTTTGATATATAACATGTCTATGTCACTAAAAAAAAGATGTAACCACCTTTGTCCACTTTCACATGGATTGGCTCACATGTACCAGGCAGCTTCATCAAAATGGCTAAATACTTCGTAAACCACAACGTATGCTAAACTACGCATACTTTAACCAACACATTCAAGCAAGAAGTCAACCGCCACGCAGCGCAGAAGACGAGTCAGCAGCCTCACTAGAACGCCTACACTTGCAACTCAAGCTTCATTATTTTGGAGGTCCAGGTCCGCCTCCAAAGTTGAGTAATATACTTTACATTATCGTAATTCAGAATATATAATTATAGAGTCGTTGGCATCTATTGCGAGGCTCTCTTTTCTTATTTAGATTCGAGTATATAATATACTTTTGCCACCAAATAAGGCAGTGCCATTTTGCTACAATATAAACTGTAATTTCTGAATATATAAATTGGTTTGGAATTTATGGGAAAACAGCCAATTCCATTTTTTCTAGAGACAGCACAGTCAGCTGATCTTGTTTGAGCTTAATGCTCTACTTTCTAACTTTTAATTGTAACTCAAAATAGCGTTTGTATGAGTCGAAGTAAAATTCTTATTTAAAGATATTGTTAATTTATTGTATATTTCTACTACTTCAAAATATATAAATAGTGTTCTCTTCTATGTTTGTTGTGCCATTTCAACCGAATCACCCATATACAGTCCACAACCAGAGATCCTTAGTTTCCTTTATGTTTGTCCTTATTTTAGTTTACTTTGTTCTATGTAAAAACCTTACACTATATATATAAAAGGCTTTGTCCTGACTGACTGAATGAATGACTGACTGATTGACTGAATGACAGGAATCAACGTACAGCCTAAACTATAACAGGTAGAGACTTGGAATTTTGACAGTACCTTCGTTTCATAATGTAGGTGCTCACTAAGAAAGGATTTTGAAAAATTCTGATTCTAAATGCCAAAAATTAAATGTTTTTGAAAATACTTAATCCCTTTTTACATAGAATTATCAATTCCAAATCACAGAATATATTGTTGCCAAATGGTATCAGGTGGGCTTGGAAAAAACAATTGAAATGCACTTTTGACAAATAAGAGAAGTTATCAAAATAATTGATGTTATAAATAAATATAACAGAATGAAATCCACTAAAATAATGGAATCACATAACTTTCTCTACCCTGGACAAAGAGAAAACAAAACGAGGTATGGTAATGTGTATATTATTATATTATATCGCAGGTTTTTGGAGAGAAAAGTATGAAAGTGATAATGCTTTATGGTAACATAAGAGTGGGAAATTTCCCGCCTCGATATTACAATTTTATGTTACAGGAATTTCTGTTTCTTCTTATTTAAACCTCTACCAGGCTTGCTGTGCACTGTACAAGCGATGGGATGCAACATTCT
The DNA here is from genome assembly GCA_964059195.1 of Ectobius pallidus. Taxonomy (NCBI): domain Eukaryota; kingdom Metazoa; phylum Arthropoda; class Insecta; order Blattodea; family Ectobiidae; genus Ectobius; species Ectobius pallidus. The sequence goes on from CAXKWD010000006.1 coordinate 9,877,543, forward strand.
AGATCCTCTATGAGCCATAAAAAACTATATCAAGCGTTTTCTGAGGGAATAGTTTGAGTGTAATAAGTCGTTCTTCCTATTTCAAATTATAAATGCCTATATAAGGACCTAGAATTTAAAATTGAAAATCCTTCATAAGCTAATTTCCAATTACAAAATACAAAACCCGGGCGACGCCGGGTCTTTTAAGCTAGTATATATATAAAAGGCTTTGTCCTGACTGACTGACAGACAGGAATCAACGTAGAGCCTGAACTATAACAGGTAGAGACTTGGATTGACAGTACCTTCGTTTCATAATGTAGGTGCTCACTAAGAAAGGAATTTACAAAATTTTGATTTCAAATGCCAAAATTTAATGGATTTGAGAATACTTAATCCCTTTTTACACAGAATTATAAAACACAAATCACAGAACATATTGTTGCTAATGGTATCAAATGGCTTTGGAAAAAAAAAAAAAAGAAATGCAAGTTTGACAAATAAGAGAAGGTATCAACGTATCAATTTATAATTCATGTTATAAATAAAAATTAAAGAATGTAATCCACGAAAATAATGCAGTCACATAACTTTTCTCTACCCTGGACATAGAGAAAACAATACGAGGTATGGTAATATGGTATATTATTATATCATAGGTTTTTGGAGAGAGAAGTATGAAAGTGATATTGCTTTCTGTTTAATTTCATCCCCAAAACAGTTTTATGGTAACATGAGAGGGAGAAATAAAATTTTCCGCCTCGGTATTACAATTTTATGTTACAGGAATTTCTTTTTCTTCTTATTTGAATCCTTACCAGGCTTGCTGTGTACAAGCGATGCGATGCAGAATTCTACATCCTCTATGAGCCATAAAAACTAGCCTATATCAAGCGTTTTCTGAGGGAATAGTTTTAGTGTAATAAATCGTTCTTCCTATTTCAGATTATAAATACCTATATAAGGACCTAGAATTTAAAAATCGAAAGTCCTTCATAAGTTCAATTCCAATTGCAAAATAAAAAACCCGGGCAACGCCGGGTCTTTTAAGCTAGTGTAACAATAACCCAGGTGACAGAAAGAATACATCAAACACAACTGCTTCAATTGTATGTAAACCAAACAATATCTAGAACCTCTAAACAGTACAGTCAACTCTCGATAATTCGGACCTCAATATGCCAGACTTCGGATAACTAGGACAGATTCTTGACGACCCAGAACTACAGTCATTCTACGGCCACTTCAGGACTGCAAGAGAAGTAATTATTCAAAAGCAACAGAAAAAGTGTACACAGAAGAACATTTACATTTTCTCTCGGCCTAAATCTCCTCAGAAAAAATGCTCAAAGTGCCCACATCAATCATCATCCTGTCCTAATAATGTAACAGTGTGTATTTCAGACCTCACTAGAAATTTTAAGACTGTACTGAAGTGTTATTTGTTTTTGTTCCAACTGTAAGTTGCCTATATTCTTCCTCATGCATTTTTCTTGTAGCTTAAACATGAAATTTCATTACCTAGCTAGATATATCATTTCCTCATTTCCCCTCCATAAGCCGGACATTTCATAACTCGGACAGACCCCTGCCCACTTTAGTCCCATTAAAAATGTAGTAACTATTGCGACCCTTCACCTCCCATTCATTTAGGGATATGACACCTTTATAGATCTCTACAGTCAGTAAATGGCCTCACGTCATTGTTGTTGCTTACATCAAAATGCTATAAAAGCACACGAACTGGCTTGCACCGAATCAAAACTGTGTTCTTAATCAATATATATTTATACTATTTCAATTTCCAAACAAGTTATGTTGTATAAAAATGCATTTTTGTGCTGCTTAGTGGCAGCATGAGGTATTATTCACCGCACGCTGATGCCTTACGTATTCAGTAACGAGCTGACGATTTTATCAGATAAAATTGCATCCTCATATTAATAGCAAGCATTTTATAAGATAAATTATTGTGATTGGTCTATAGGCTACCTGAGGAACTGCTGAACGTTATTGGTAAATATCAAACATGCGATGTATGAGTACAATAGTCAGTAAAAATACTGTATGGCAAAAAGTATCACAACTCATAAAATATACCTCGTTGACCATAAGTTCCTTATCAAAATGCTTGCCTGAGTCCACTCTACAATCACCCCAAATTTTTCGGTTGAATTCTGGGACACTCTGTAGGCTATAGGATATATAAAGTCAAGTTTGGCAGTGGATAATTAAAACATTAAAAACATTCAAACATTCCTCTCTTGACTATGGTGGTACACTCATGCCATCTTACCTTCAGACAGTGGAACTAAGTAAATAAAACATTAAACAATTCCAGAAGCTTGATTATTACTTTGCAATTTACAGATAGGCCACCGGTATACAATAAGCATTAGGTCTAAATTATTATGTAGGCCGGCTGGTGCGGTATTCAAAACAACTGCAGATCTTCCAAAAGATCTCTCAAACTCATTTTTAATAACTTACACCGGCATAATCCCAATGGCGCAGACCCATTCACGTGATATTCACATTTCCACAGACTGTGTGATGTTTTTTTGTTTATGAGCGAGGCAATGTGACCAACTGTTCTTGTATAGGCCTATATAGTGACAGCACAGCCATTCCATGAAAAGTGAGTCTGTTTTACCATATTTATATTTTTAAGTAAGGTAGACATGTTGTATGTCAAATGAAAGCTAAAAGCTTATATTTTTAAATGTCAGTAAGTTACTCATTTTTTATGATCTGCAAGTATCATTTTGTTATTGATTGTTAAATTTGAACATAACGAAAGCAGCCAATTTCTTGAAAAAGTAACAGTTCGTATTTAAGCCCTATTGTTGACAGCCTGGAGAATCAGCTGATTATTTCTCTCCAAAAGTTGTTGTTCAGTATATTACTATCTTATGAAGTATTATTATTTACTACCAAGAGCTAATTATAAATTCTGTTACTCGTATTTACGAGGTACTATGCATTTGTCTGAACCATAACAAAAAAAGTGAAATAGTTTATTTTATGTGTTAATAATTTGTACAATAGTAATAGGCCTATTTAATATTTTCTAACAAGAAGGGTTATGTAACTCATATCACTTACTAAAATTTTTGCATATTAATTTATTTCCATTTAATGATCGTTACGGTCCAGACACCATAAATGAGGACAAATACCCAGTGTTGACCCAAGTTTTAAATTACCCATTAATTTGAACAATTTCTAGATTAAAGATGAGCTTAAAAGACAGACTGTGAATAACTGGATTTTGGAAAAAATGTTGCGGTGAAAGAACTGGTTTTAAAATTAATTATCAACTCCATTACCGAACATTAAGAGACGCATAGGCAGTCATCCTATTTTGAAATGGAACAAAACTAAAATGGAAATGAATGAACTTGTATAATGTATTACAGATACATTTTGCTGAGAATTACTCACTCATTACCAGGGCTAGGATTTATATGTACTAAAAAATTTCAAAATATGTACATATATATGTACTTAAAAATGTCAAAATATGTACATATATGTACTAAAAATGTCAAAATACGTACATATATATATGCAAATATATTTTGTAAAATATGGACATCAAAACAAATTTAACCACTAGACACTACATTTTGTTACTTTTAGAACATATAAAAATGCATTACAAATACTGGATTCATAAATTAAATTATTCATTTTTTTTTCAGATCACTTACTTTATTTGTATTCATTCATTGATTATTTCTGATACCATAACAGTATGCCACAAAATGTTGTTTTAAATTTTCAAAAGTGATTTGTATTGGCTGAAGCTTCGTTCTACTGCACATAAAGTGATTGGCGCGTGTTTAACATTCACTGATTCTAGTTTTACATTTGACGAGCTACTTAAGATTGCACTGATTTTACACATTTCTTTAAAGCCTGGATTTCTTGAAAACACATTGCCCACTTTACATTTGATAAGATCGGCTAAATGTCCACGTATACATTTGAGTTCATGAATAATGTTTTTCATAGGTAATGTCAGATTATTATTTTGTAGTTTCTGAATTAATTTGTTATATTACAAAAATTTGATTCAATGTAACACAAATCATTTTTCACACATTAATTTCTGTACACAACTGTAATATGTGCTGCCATATTTTCTGTCACTGAAAACGACAATTTTATATAGTTTTACTCTTAAGAATGAAATATGTACGAATATTGCAGTAAAATCACTAAATATGGACAAATATTTATTTTACATATAAATATGTACTAATGTCAGAAATATGGAAAAATATGTAAAATAAATTTGTTTAATTTGAATAGAGGACAACATAATAGATGGAGATAAGTGAAAAAAATGTGTCTATATGTGAAATTAAGAAATATGTAATTACATATAAATCCTAGCCCTGCTCATTACACAGGATGAATTAATTCAGTCAGCTCACTGTTCACAGGTATTGCCTGGCTCATCTACTTATTCATGTAAATGCATAAAAACTCAATGTTCACACAGGAACTCCTCCACTGAGTAATAGTTATGCAAGAAAAATATTTTTTCAGCTGTAATTTGCTGTCTGGAGATTCCTGAAGACAATCATTTGAGAAATGAAAGCAGAATTTGCTAATGTAGGCCTACTATTGTAGTTAATATAAAATATTTTCTAATGGTTCAGCAGAACAATTAATTTTTATTTATTTACTTATTTTTTTGCCTTTTTCAATCTCCTATTCTTTGGAAACAAGTTTCTCTAAATATTAAGTGTAATATTTAGGCACCACTCTATGGGAAAGTGGCAGTGGATGGAGTTAGAAGTAGTAGTAGTAGTAGTTAAGTATTCTGCCTTCCGGCAGGTTTTCAAAAACTGTCTATCCTCTGCTTCCTCCTTCAGCATCCAATATTTCCACTTTTCCCTTAAATCGTCCAACAGCTGAATTCTTCTTCTTCCAAGTCTAGTTGTACCCTCCAATCTTCCTTCTACGACATCATGTAATAAGCAGTTCCTTCTGAGAATGTGGCCAACCCAGTTTGCTTTCCTCTGATGAATTGTGTGTATGATTGACTTCTTCTCACCCACTTTACTCAGAACCTCTTCGTTTGTCACCATGTCCATCCACTTTATATTTTCTATCTGTCTCCAGCACCACATTTCAAAACTTTCTAAATATTTCTTCTCTAATTTCCTCAAAGTCCATGTCTCTGATCCATACAAAGCAATACTCCAAATATAACACTTCACCAGGTTTTTACGTAGCTCTAGGTTCAGACTACTAGTTAGCAGAGTTCTCTTCTTCATAAATGCTTTCTTGGCCATGGCAATTCTTGATCTTATCTCCTTGGTGCAATAGGCATCTTTCGTCAGTACACTTCCTAAGTATTTGAACTGGTTCACGTTCTCTAATTCTTGATTTCCCATGATAATTTGAAGCGGCTCTTCTCTCTTCGATATCCTCATCACCTTCGATTTACCTATGTTGATTTCCATTCCATACTTTCTTCCTGTTTCCACCAGCCTGTCAATCATTCCTTGCAATATTTCTTGTTTCTTTGCCAGAATCACCAGGTCGTCCGCATATTTGATGGTGTTAATAGCGTATCCTCCTATCACAAAATCCCTAACTCCTTCTAAGGCTTCTTTTGCTAGCCAGTCTCCATAAAGGTTGAACAAGATGGGTGAAGACAAAGCATAATGTTCGAATACCAGCGAAGAGCCAAAAATATTTTTGGATACACCTGAACAGTTTTATAATGTGCAAAAAAAGTAGTGTCAGCAGTAAGAATAGCCTACTATGGGCGCCAGCATGTGAAGTCAAAACCAGAGAAAAGGTAGTCTGGTATTCTTTGTAGTCCCAACCTACAGAGCGCTGATTACTTTCAGGTTACGCCAACCAGAAATAAATTACTAGTTGGTCAGACAAGTTCAGGTGCTCCACCATGATAATTTATTATCACCCTTCCTTAATCATCAGAGTAAATTAAATTTTGTGATTTTGTCCTTGTCAAGCTGAAAGACATACTAGTGATGATTACAGAATCAACTATACTAATTCCAGTAGTACATCGACATGGATATGGTCTCAAGAAAAAGGTCATCTTTGTAGTACATGCTTCCGTCATTGTTTGTGAGGTCAAACTACCTACTGTCACTCATAATAGTGGATAATTTATTTTCCTCATAAGCATTCACCGTTTCTTTGTGACGACAGTTTTATAAACCCTATGAAAAGGCCTAGGCCTAAGTTTATGTTAAATTACTTATTTTGACTAGTTAAGTGTTCATGGTTCCTAGATTTTGAAAAACATGTGTAAATTTTCTATTCTCTTAAATTGTTAAGTAATTCTCACTTGTGTGATTTCGCACAGTGTCTGAACCGTAACAGCATGTGTCTGGACCGTAACATATTTTGAAAATTTACTGTGGGTTAATTATTGAAAATTTGAGGTTGATCAATAGTGCATAATTATCCTTGAACATTTATAACGAAGGAAAAAAATATGATTCACCATAAAGTTGTGACAACCCACAGAGTATTGCATGTCTTTACAAAAATGACATGGGTAACCTTCCGTGTGAGTCTGAACCGTAACAGGGTACTTTTTATAAATTTCTTGAATGATTAATGTTGAGATGGAATTAAAAATATATCAGGGGTGAAGTACTACTTGAAGGCAATTCATACATATTATTAACCCTTTTGAAAATGTATCTTAACAATGAGTATGAGGACTCCAAAAGTGTGTAAATGTCTGAACCGTAACAATGGAATGGCTGAGCAGACGATTTTATGCCATGCACCAGCCAAGTTCCGCTGTTTTGTTAGGTTAGGAACGTTCATGTTAGTTAAGGAGCAATATACTGAATAGCACGAGGTTTCTATCACAACCACCATTCCTTACGAGCAGCTAGAGGCTTGTACCTTTGTACGTTTGTCAGACGGTTCACCCACAATCATATCTCATTTAGCGATATGACGTCACACCTCCAACGTCCAATCACGAGGACGAGGATAGAAAAAATGGCGGAGAAAAAGGAAGTTTTCGCTAGATCATGATATAAAAGAAAGTGTATCAATTAGGGCGGGTGGATCGGACCAAATCATTCGCCGAGACAACATCTCCTCTCCACACATCTATCTATAACAAAATTTGTGTGATATTGTAAGTGTTTTATGAAGAGAATCTCTGTTCTAAAAAAATGGTCCGCGCCAATGGGATTTTACCCTTACACCTTTTACAATATGGTTGAAAAAGCTTGAAAAAATATAGGCCTACAGTTAGCCAAAACTAAGCTAGTATTTATACCATATTTTGTAATCTGACATGTTCTACATCCTTGAGTTTTGCTCAACACAGGATCTAGGCTACAAAACAAGTTATCTACACCAACATCTACATCAAGACTGTTGTAGCATGACAGCTACGTGCCTGTAATAAAATATTACCCCGGTACGGTATTGGCAGGGGGTACGGCATAGCATAGTGGTTGAGGCGCTGCGCCACAAACCGGAAGGTCACAGGTTCAATTCCCGATGAGGTCGTTGAGATTTTTCAATTAGCCTAATCCTTCTGGTGGCACTATGACCCTGGGGTTGACTCAGCTTCTAACAGAAATGAGTACCAGGAGCAATCCTGGGGTAAAGGCGGACAGTGCGTAAGGTTGACAACCTTACCACCTTCATGTGCCGAATGTCCAAAATCTGGGAGCCTCAACCTCCTGGAACCCTCCATGGCCTGTATAGGGATCACTTTTAAGTACAGTGAAATCTCGATACAACGATTTCGCAGGGACCAGAAAAAAATATTGTTGTAGAGAGAGATATTGTTATATCGAGAATTTACAAAAAATGTTCAAATATTGGTAGTATATGTAGGAAACAACTTCAATAATTGAAATGCTTTAAGTATTTAAGGAAATAAAGAATTTTTACACAAGAACTGCTATACTGTACTGTATTCACTCCACCCTTAAATTATTACACTAACTTATGAGCAAACACATTGTCTTTTCAGGAAGAAGCTGGTAAAACATCCCAGTCTCGTCAGCATTATAAATATCTTCTGGCAAATATTTCTCAGTAATTTTTTTTCATTTCATTACTGCACCAGAGATTTGCGTCATTTGTTGGTGCAGACTTCTCTTCCCATTGAATTAACTTAAAAGTTATGCCATGGCGGTCTCGAAAGCGGACAAGCCACCCATTGCTAGCCTTGAAGTCCTCCACACCAAGCATGGTAGCAAACTTCTTAGCTTGACTACAAATCAACGGTCCATTTATTGGAATGTTTAAAGTTCTTTTTTCATTGAAGCATTCCAAGGTTGCAGCATCCAAGTCAATAAATGTTGCCGTTTTCTTTCGTTTTCTAGTAGGATCCACGGCATTTGAATTGAGTTTTTCCTCGATCTCATTCCTTTTCTTTAAGAAAGTCGACACTGTAGATTCCGAAAGCCCGTACTTTTTCGATGTTCCAGTTTGTTTCATGCCTGCGTCAATGTCTTTAATTACAGCTAATTTCTGCTGCATACTAATTTGTTTGCGAGAAGCCATGCTGACAGAGAAGCACAACAATACGTGAACACCACCAAACAAACTTGCCGTGCAGTGCAGGCACTGACTGGCGACCAGGCAACTGGTTTACTCCATTGTGCACTTGAGCGAGGGTGAAGCACGATCAAGGTCAAGGAAGGCGATTCCACCCTTAAAACGAGGCGGGGGAGTTCATGATTTGGACTTTCACGATCTATTTTTATCGTTGTACCGAGGAAAATGTATTTAAGGGGATTCTAAATGTAATCGTAGTGGGGAGGTTTATCGTTATTAAGAGTATCGTAAAACCGAGGGGAATTTTACATTATTTTAATGGAAAGTATGCCGGGACCAAAATATTTTAACGTTATAAAGAGTATTATCGTTATATCGGTAATCGTTGTACGGAGATTTCACTGTACATTTAATGACGTGTTGATTTCCAAAAAAAAGGAAAATTGTAATGTCGAGGAGATAGGGCTCTAGCCATAATACCACCTAACTTATTAGTAATATTAATACATGAAAATTGTAGGCTAATAGATTCAAGGTCCTTGGTTAATGGTACATTGCGACTCACACGAGTCCCCCACCCCTACTCTCAATCCCTCCCCTAGCGGCGGCATTTGAACTATTAGCAGCGACGGTAGCGCCATCTCTTAATGAACTGATGAAACAGAAAAAATAATTTGTTTATTTTTTATTCTCTTCTTCTCTTCCTTTCCCGTCTCCTTCCTCTCACCTCCTCTTCACCCTACCTACCTATTTGAGACCTATTCCTAATAGTAAATTTTGGATCGACCGGGATTCGAACTCGGGACCCCTAGCATTATAACTAGGAGTCTTGACCATTACGCTACAAGTGAATTTGAGCACTGAAGGAAGCATCCGTATATTAGAGTTATGTTAGGGGGATTTCATGAGTTTTAACGCAAGAATCGGTTTTTATAGTTTTGAGATATTTTGTTAGTTATGAAAAGGGTAGTGTTGGTACAAGGGAATTTTCCAGCATCAATTAAGCCATATTTAATGTTATAATACGGCGTATTTTATAATTGTGAAATATTATGTATGGTACAAGCATATTTTTGTATTGTGAAATAGCCTATTTTGTTTCAAGGGTCGTTTTTATAATTATGAAATATTATGTGGAGGTGCAAGGGTATTGTTTTTATTGTGAAATATTAGGTGACATGTCAATTGCAATTATGCATTACTGCCGTTGAGCAGCAGCTACAGGCATGCCGGCATGGGCTGCGTTGAAGCGGGGCAGGCAGCACGCGGCAAGCAGTCAGGCGGGGAAGCGGCCAGGCGAGTGGCGAGTGGAAAGGGGAGAAGGGTGAGTCGCAAAGTACTAACTTCCCAAAAAATGTTATGCTTTAGAAACAAATGTCCAGAGTTTTATATCCCAAGTTAGGGCTATACCGGTAAGCAACCTTTTGAAAATATTTCTAGCATTGTGGAATTTGGGTTATGTCTTACCGGTACCGGTACAAATACAACAGGCAAGCATATGTTTTATTTAATGGACTCTTGAGAAAACTCAAATGAAACAAAGTTAAGCTCTTTGAAAGCAGTAGGCCTAGTTCATTTTAGATTACAGTTGCTAAATTAGCAATGTAAAATTTTTAGGCAGCAAATTGACCAAAATATTGACTGAAAGACACACATAGAAATGATAAGTCCAAAACTGAGTTCAGCGTGCTTTGCTTTAAGAATTTTACCATACTCTAAGGCATGCCAACGTAAATAAGAAATCATTACCTAAGTGGAGGGTCCACCCAGGAAAATTTTTAAATATTGAACTAATGAAAATCACATTTTACGCTACTTTAGCACTCAAAATAGTTAGCAATTTTGTTTACTATACTCTAAGACATGAAAACTTAAACAAGAAATTGTCACCTAATTACTTATTACTATTTATAAGAAAAGTTAAACAACACATGGAACAGTGGACATAACAGGCCTACTCATTATGTTATGAAAACAAAATAACTGCTGTAGGGTCAATCCATATCAAATCAACCAATATTTTATTTAATTTTTAAGTATATATTTTCTGTTTCTATGTGTAACTGGGAGTACAAAACAATTTTTTTCACATTTTTATCACTAACGCTTCGGCAACTAGTGGCCATTTTGCTTAGAAGGATCTGTCATTTTTGGCATTTTCAAAGGTTAGCGGTAAGTTAAATAACTATTTTATTTATGAAGATATCAACTTGAAGTAAAAACCATCTTAATCTACAAGAAACATTCTACAATTCATGTTATGACCAAAAATTTGTTAGGTCTTAAGGAAATAATCTAAAACTTTATTAGAAAATGCAGTTCCGATAAGAAAAAAAGTAACAACTTTATAATAGAAGGGATGAAAACACATGTTTCATATTTTCCCCCCACAAAGATATAGTAGATCACTAGATGCTAGTAAAATTTGAGATCATTTATATAAATCCTTTAGGTTTTATGAGTCTTCAAATATCGAGATTTTGCAAAATTGTTGATTTTCAAATTAAAATATCTCAAATGGGACTGAACAGAAAAATCTGAAATTTTCTCTAAATATTCCTCTAGTGCCTAGTAATCAACATATAAAATTTCATCACTGTGTTCTGACAGAAGTATTTTATTTTTAATAAAGAAAATGCTAAAAAATAACACTGTCAAATGAGCGAATAACAGTGTTAAAATACAATAAAAATTGTCAAAAATAATATAATTATTGTTGTTGCTAGTAAAATTAAATATGTCATAAAACTAACATATTAAATGCTCCAGAGTATTAGTCATAGTGATCAATACTCCAGCAGAAGGAGACCATATTGCCACATTTGCTGAGCAAGCCAGAATATGCTGACTTGAAAAAGGCAAGTCTCTGCAGACTCCTCTGTAGCTCCTTTGTTCAGTAATCAGTAGCTGTGCTTGACTGAAGATATAAAAAAAGTTGCCCCTTCAGTTAAAAAAATTGTTTATTTTAGCGATGGAGATGGTAGCAAGTACAAAAACAAAAAGAACTTTTTGAATATTTGCAATCACTTTGAAGCTGAATAGCATTTTCTTGCCACTTCTAATGGAAAGAATGCTTGCGATGGGATTGGAGGGGGTACAAAGAGGGCTGTCTCGATGGCTAGTTTGCAAAGACCATATTTGGACCAGATACCTTCAGCAGAAGAAGTGTTCAAATTTTGTTCTGAAGAAATTAAAGGTATTTCCTATACACTTGTATAAACATTTTTTAAATCTTTGGCTCAGCTGTGGAACAAACTTCTAGCATCATAAGGTGTTACATTCACTCAAAAAGTGATATTTATGGTGAACACAGTATTTCCATTTTGCCCAAATTTGAAATAAGACCTTTCGAAGTAAAGGACATTGTTGCCTGCATTATGATCAGAACTGGTGGTTTGGTGAAATTGATATTTTGAAGTAAAACTTCTTTTCTCGCGGTTGGGGTGAATCGGGAAAATCAGTCACACTCAAAACTTCGTGTTTTGGAGCGGACTGCACAGAAAACAATGAACTCAATGATTAGGAGTAATCAAAAGAAATGTTTCAGACATTACTTCCTCAATGGCAATAGACAATTCCTAAGCAATCTAAAGGCATATTATCTATTTTATGGAACCCGGAGGTTGATTACCGCACAAATCCAAAATTAAAAAGCCAAAATTAAAAAATACAAATTTCCAAAACTAAAAAAAAAATTAAAACATCCAAAAATTAAAACAATAAACTCAATGATTCAACTCAATGATTAAGCTTATCCAAAATTTAAATAAATTATTATTGGTACGGTAAAGTGTGTTAAAACCACCGCCTTCTCGAGAATTACACTGAATCTTTCTTTTCGTTTGACTGTGTACATTTTGAAAAAAGTTGAACAGCACTAGCCACAGCCTTCTCGAGAATTACACTGCATCTTTCTTTTCGTTTGACTGTGTACATTTTGAAAAAAGTTGAACAGCACTATAATCAACAAAGTCGTAGCAGAAAACGCATACGATTTTAAATGAAGTGCATGATAGAACTGATACGTATGAACCTATATTAAAATCTATTTTGCCTTATGCAAACTATAAATCTCATAAAAAGGCACACACAGACTTTAAAAAACCGAAATCAATTGCAGAAAGAACAAGAGGATACCGTGAGAGGATGAAAGTGACAAAGAAAAGGAAAATTGAAGAAAATACATGAAGTGTAATGGCCAAAACTGCAGCAGAACGCAAGAGAGAAAGCCGATCACAAAGAATAGCATTAGAAAATGCTCGTGAAGCATCAGTAAGTGAAGTGCATGATAGAACTGATACGTGTGAACCTATGGTAAAATCTATTTTGCCTTATACAAACTATAATTCTCATAAAAAGGCACACACAGACTTTAAAAAACCGAAATCAATTGCAGAAAGAGCAAGAGGATACCGTGAGAGGATGAAAGTGACAAAGAAAAGGAAAACTGAAGAAAATACATAAATAAATAAAGTTTTACTTCTGTCGCATGGCGTTCCACGCACTCTTTTTTTTTTTGAAGTGAAGGGGCAACTTTTTTGCTATTTTCAGTCAAGCACAGCTACTGATTACTGAACAAAAGAGGTACAGAGGAGTCTGTATTGCTCAGCAAATGTGGCAATATGGTCTCCTTCTGCTGGAGTATTGATCACTATGACTACTACCATGGAACATTTAATTTGTTAAAATATATAAGCATTCATGAACCACAGATTATTGTCTCTGTTGGACATTACATGAGAATATTATAGGAGAAAAATTCCTCCGGTACTGGGACTACAACCCAGGACCTTTGGCCAATGCTCTACCAACTGAGCTAAGCTGGAGCTCAATTCACAGCACCAGATGGAACCTCTCTCCTATGACTGATTGCCCTAATGGTCTACCTCACAGACAGACAAGTCATGTCATATGCAGTCCGGCTTAGCTCAGTTGGTAGAGCACTGGTAGAGCATTGGTATGAATTTGTTGGATTGTGCGGCATCCATACTATAATTTAAATACAGGTTATGTTATATTTAGTTTCTGTATATATTTTATAATGTTGGCAACAGAGACGACTGTGTTTTGTTTCATAAGTCTCTGTGCAAGATGGCATCCATTTCCGTTTGTGTGTGATGAACACTCTGTCTTCCGCCTGTATCATGTGAGGATGCAAGGTTTAATAAATGCTCCTGCAAATGAAGAATCCGTGTATATCTTAGTAACATAAGATCATCCACTCCTAGAATCCATCAGGTTATGGGCCCAGGAAGATTAATATCTGCCCAGGAAGATTAATATCTGCCCAGGACGATTAGTTATCTTCTAAGGAGATATTACCAAGACGGAAACTTCAAGAAACATGGCGACGGAAGCAGAAACTGGTGCCACTACGACAACTACTGTTTTGTCTGTATCTGGAGTACCAGGGATTATCAAGCTGGAAGGACGTAACAATTTTGCAACCTGGAAATTCCAAATGAAGTGTTTTCTAATAGATTGTGGACTTTGGGGTGCTATTGAAGGAACTGATAGCAATACTATTCACAATCAAAGGGCACTTGCCAAGATTGGAATGGCGGTGGCAACTCCTATACATTCTCGAATCTTGGGGATCACGACAGCCAAGGCAGCGTGGGATAAACTTGGAAAAGATTTTGGTGAGCAGGGTGTTGCAGGTCAATTAATACTGGAGAGGCGACTCTACAGAGCCAGACTTGATGACTTCAAATCAGTGGACGAATATATAAACCATATGCTTACTGTTCGTGGTGAACTAGCGGATTGTGGTGTAGTCTATACTGATGAAAAAATTGGTGCTATGCTTTTGCATGGACTTCCAGACTCTTGCACTTCACTCATACTTTCATATGGTGCTGCAAATACTAAAGTGACTCTGGAAAGTGTGTTAGCTTTTCTTCATAACTATGATGAGGGAACAAGGGAGCGACAAAGTGAGACAGCTCTTACAGCAAGGTCAAGACCAAAGAAGAAAATTGGTGTATTTGTGCCCACTTGTTATCACTGTCACAAGCAAGGTCATAAGAAACCTGACTGCATAGAATGGAAGAAAATGAAGAAGGAAAAGAACAAAGGTGGAAATCATCAGTCAAGTTCTTCGAAGAATTCTTCAGGTAATAATGACAAAGATATAGGTTTATTGACTGTAGCTATGTCAGGCTTTGCTATGTCTAGTGCAAATTTAGGTAAAGATGAGTGGTATTTTGATAGTTGCTGTAGCAAACCAATTTCTCATAGAAAGGATCTTGCAGATTTTGTGAATCGTGACGAATCACGAGAAATTTTAGTTGCAAATAATACTGTCTTGAAAAGTGAAGGTGTAGGTGATGTTACTTTAATGATAAATAACAAAGGCTTAACCAAGGCTACTATTTCAGACGTAATATTTTGTCCGGATAGTGCTGCTAATTTATTGTCAGTTCATCAAATTGCAAAGAAAGGTAATATAATAGTATTTGATGAAAAAGGAGTAAATGTTTTTCCGAAAAACATAGAAATTATAGGTGAGAGCATATTAACCGGTAGTGTAGTAAATGGAATTTACAAATTAGATAGGGAAGGAATATCTACTGCTACTGTGTATGATAATGTTGAAGTGAATAATAATATGGCAAATGAAAGTAATTTTGCTGCATTATTGTCAGTTGAAAATTCTCAGGAATTATGGCATCAAAGAATGGGTCATTTAAACTATAACGATTTGTTGAAGTTGAGAAATTTAGCTGATGGTATCACTTTCACTCCATCTAAAAATGAAACTTGTATTCCGTGTATAAAGGGAAAACACAGTAAATTGCCATTTAACAAACCAGCCACTAGAGCAACTCAATTATTGGAATTAGTTCATAGTGATGTATGTTATCCAGAAAAGGATGCATTGTCTTATGGTCAAGCTACATGTTTTGTTACATTCACCGATGATTATTCCAGAATGAGTTTTGTATACTTTATGAAAAAGAAAAGTGACTGTTTTGAAAAGTTCAAAGAATTTAAATTGATGGTCGAAAATCAAACAGATTGTAAAATCAAAAGGCTAAGATCAGATAATGGTAGAGAATATGATAATGCTGAAATGAAACAGTTTTGTAGTGATCATGGTATAGTTCTAGAATTTACTGTTCCGTACACTCCAGAACAAAACGGTGTTTCAGAAAGGCTTAATAGAACGTGTGTTGAACGTGCTAGGGCTATGTTAATTAATGCTAAGTTGGACAAGAGATATTGGGCTGAAGCTGTAAATTGTGCTATTTATCTAAAAAATAGAAGTCCCACTGTAGCTTTAGATAACAAAATTCCTTTAGAACTTTGGACTGGTAAGAAAGTTGATTTATCCAATATTAGATTATTTGGATGTAAAGTCATGTCATTAGTACCAAAGACTAAGCGAAACAAATTTGATTCTAAATCTAAAGAAATGATCATGGTAGGTTACTGTGAAAGAACAAAAGGCTATAGGATTGCTGATCCAAACCGTCCCGGTTATGTCATTATATCCAGAAATGTTGTTTTCATTGAAAATAAATTGGGTTGTATTCTTGATGGAAATAATACTGTTCCAAAATTTGATGAATTAGTTCCAGAATGGGATGGGAATAATGTCATAGAGAAAAAAGTAATTGTTCATAAAAATGTCAGTGATCAGAAAAATGATGATATCTTGTCTGAAACAGATGGTAATGAATTTCAAGATGCAGAAAATCAGGATTCAGAAAGGCCAGAAAGAATTAGACAAAGACCTGCATGGCATGAGGATTATGTTATGTATAATTCTGAAGCTCTAAGTACTGTAGGTATCACTCCTAGTTCAGGGATAAATGCTATGAAAGATCCAGATTGGAAGCATGCTATGGAGAAAGAATATCAAGCTTTAGTAAAGAATGATGTTTGGGAATTAGTAGATAGACCTAAAAATCACAATGTTGTAAAAAGCAAATGGATATTTAAGGTAAAAAAGGATTCTGATGGAAATTATGATTGTCATAGAGCTAGACTAGTTGCTAGAGGATTTTCTCAGAAAAAAGGAATAGATTATGAGGAAACTTATTCACCGGTCATTCGCCCTGAAACTTTAAGACTAATTATGGCCATATCTAATGAGTTAAGTTTTGACATGGAGCATATTGATATAACTACTGCTTTTTTAAATGGGAACTTAAATGAGACTATTTACATGGAACAACCAGAAGGTTTTGCTGTAGATGATAAAGTATGTGCATTAAAAAAGAGTATTTATGGTTTAAAACAAGCAAGTCGTTCATGGAATGAAAATATCAAAGATTTCTTTAAGGAAATGGGATTTGTTCAATCTATATGCGATCCATGTGTTTTTGTTAAAAGAAAGGGTTCATTGGCCATTTATCTATGTTTATATGTGGACGATATTTTTTGTTTTTCTAATTGGGAGAGTGAAAAGCAAAAATTCCATGAAGCTCTAAGAAGGAAATATGAAGTAAAATTTTTGGGAAAAATAAAAAATTGTTTAGGAATGAGAGTTAACTATGATCAGGAAAACGGTATTTTGAAACTTGATCAAAAAGAGTACATGTTAGAATTATTAAAGAAGTATAACATGACTAATGTAACTCCAAAAAGTACTCCTATGTCAGCTGGTCGTGAATTACCAAAGCATGACACAAGAGATGAAAACATTCCATATCAAGAACTGATAGGATCTTTGATGTATTTAGCAATATCAACCCGTCCAGATCTCATGTATACAGTATGTAAACTAAGTCAGTATAATAACTGTTATGGAGAGGAACATTGGACTGCATGTAAGAGAGTGCTAAGATATATTGCTGGTACAATTGATAAGGGTCTTGTATTTCAGAGAAGTGGAAATTTGAATGTAGAATGTTTTGTTGATGCATCTTATGCATGTGATGTTGAAAAAGGTTTTTCTCAGACAGGTTATGTAATGAAATTGAGTGGATCTGTTTTTGCATGGCAGTCTAAACAATTGAAAACAGTAACATTGTCTTCGACTGAATCTGAATATCTCGGATTAACAGAGGGAATCAAAGAATCCTTGTATATCAGAAATGTATTTGAGATTTTAGGTTTAGGAAAGATCTGTGTAAAAATCTTTAATGACAACATTGGAGCGTTGAGTATTGCGAAAGATGAACAATCTCATAAACGCACTAAACACATAAATGTAAGGGATTTGTTTATAAAGGAAAAGGTTAGAGAAGGTTGTGTTGCATTGCATCATGTAAAGACTAATGATTTAGTTGCTGATATTATGACCAAATCTTTGCCTATTGTTAAACATAAAAAGTTTGTCTCTGAATTATGTGTGAAATGTATTTAAATTAGGGAGGTGTGTTGGATTGTGCGGCATCCATACTATAATTTAAATACAGGTTATGTTATATTTAGTTTCTGTATATATTTTATAATGTTGGCAACAGAGACGACTGTGTTTTGTTTCATAAGTCTCTGTGCAAGATGGCATCCATTTCCGTTTGTGTGTGATGAACACTCTGTCTTCCGCCTGTATCATGTGAGGATGCAAGGTTTAATAAATGCTCCTGCAAATGAAGAATCCGTGTATATCTTAGTAACATAAGATCATCCACTCCTAGAATCCATCAGAATTTTTCTCCTATAATATTCTTTAATATGTTAGTTTTATGACATATTTAATTTTACTAGCAACAACAAATAATTATATTATTTTTGACAATTTTTATTGTATTTTAACACCGTTATAGGCCTACGCTCATTTGACAGTGTTATTTTTTAGCATTTTCTTTATTAAAAATAAAATACTTCTGGTCAGAACACAGTGATGAAATTTTATATGTTGATTACTAGGCACTAGAAGAATATTTTGAGAAAATTTCAGATTTTTCTGTTCAGTCCCATTTGAGATATTTTAATTTGAAAATCAACAATTTTGCAAAATCTCGATATTTGAAGACTCATAAAACCTAAAGGATTTATATAAATGATCTCAAATTTTACTAGCATCTAGTGATCTACTATATCTTTGTGGGGGGAAAATAAGAAACATGTGTTTTCATCCCTTCTATGAAAAAAAGTTTTATAAAGTTGTTAATTTTTTCTAATCGAAACTGCATTTTCTAATAAAGTTTTAGATTATTTCCTTAAGACCTAACAAATTTTTGGTCATAACATGAATTGTAGAATGTTTCTTGTAGATTAAGATGGTTTTTACTTCAAGTTGATATCTTCATAAATAAAATAGTTATTTAACTTACCACTAACCTTTGAAAATGCCAAAAATGCCAAATCCTTCTAAGCAAGATGACCACTAGTTGCCAAATAATAAAGTGAGGAAGGTGCACTCAAGCTGAGCATTACTACAGAGCACACGGCTATTCTTTGCTGTAGTCACTTATAGACTTAGTCCTTTTTGAGCTCTTCGTAATGTGATATGTATCACATCTCTGCTTGCATAGCATACATATACATTCTGTGGTGGGCTTGTGAAACTTTGTGTTCTGGCAGATTTTATGATGAAATCCGTGAATCGCCAGCCTGGTGGTAACATGTCTTTGCTCTTGACACTCCCTTGTCCATGTCCTGTCTAACACTGCGCTTGTACTATAGAACTCCTGATCTATCTCTTCTCGTTTTCTGTCTCTACACTTCACTAGATTTTTGTAGGGGTCTGTAGAGGGTAGTAAGTGTTGAAGGCGTATGTCTTCCACGAAGTAGGACTCTCTCATCAGTATGTATACAAGTCTAGCTGGCGTTGCTTTGCTCACTCCCATTACTTTCCTCATGTAGCATACTTTAACTTTTTCTTTTCTGGTTAGGTCACTTAATGTAAGTTTTTCCCAGATGACGTCTACTCCATATGTGGCAATTGGTGCTATGGTTGTGTTAAATAGTGACATTGCTGTACTGATGGATAGCTTGGTTATATGCTTGATGTTATAGATGGCTCTGATGGCTGCTGCTGATCTTTCTTGAATATGGACACTGAAGGACGACGCTGTTGTTTGCAGAGTGACTCCAAGATATCTAACTTTATTTACTATCTCCAGAGGGTTTCCTGATAGTTCTATGTTTTCGCCAGCCGCTAGTCTTCCACCTTTCCTGAATGTCATCTGTACGGTTTTCTCTTTGTTCACTGTGAGATGATTTTCCATGGCCCATTTCTCTAACTCGCCTATTGCTTCCTGAACTTCTGTTTTGCTTGAAGATCCGACTACCATGTCATCTGCATACAAGACTAATGTTACCTTTGAGCCGGCTTTTATTATTTTGTGATGTCTGACGTGTATAAACTGAATAATGTGGGACTTATTGGATCGCCCTGGAGAACACCGTTCGTTTGTTTCACTTTCCTTGAGGTAGTCACATTGTAAATTATTTTGATGAAATTATATTTAAGAGAATCTTCTATTATTTTTGTCAAAGTATGTTCGTTTCCTATCATTTCCTTGAGTTTTTCCATCAGTCTCTCTCTGCTTATCAAATCGAAGGCCTTCCTAAAGTCGACGAAAACTGCATAGAATTTTCCTCTTGGGCATGTCAGGGCATCATCTATTTGATTTAGAAGATATGAAATTGCTTGCAGTGTGCTTCTCTCTTTCCTGAAGCCAAACTGGCATTCTGGAATGAATTGGTCAGTTATATTCAAAAGCCTCTCATTCAGGATCTTTGTAAAGATTTTGAATATATTATTTTCTAATACTACACCTCTGTACGAGTCCGGGTTTGATTCGTCTCCTTTTCCCTTATACAATATTTTCATTGTGGCTGTTCTCCAGCTTTCGGGTATTTTCCCCTGTTCAATGCACTTGTTCGCGTTAGTGATAAAAATGTGGAAAAAAATGGTTTTGTACTCCCAGATACACATAGAAACAGAAAATATACACTTAAAAATAAAATAAAATATGTCAGCAACACCCATTGGATGATTTCATATGGATTGACCCAACTCTGTTATGTGTTAGGCCTATGTAGTGAATAATATTGATAAATTTCAAACTAATTTTAGTGTACATGGACGTACTACCAGAAACATGAATGATCTACACAGACCAAATAACTCGTTAAAACTCTTTCAGAAGGGTGCTTATTATTCTGCAGTACAGATATATAACAAGCTTCCAAACAACATTAAATTATTATGTATTCAAAGAAAGAGCAAACCTTTCAAAACAGCTGTCAAGGAATGTTTAATAACTCACACCTTCTACAATTTGGAGGAATATTTCCAGCTTGCAGTTTCTGTAGGCCTATATTATTGTTATAACATGCATGTATTTTTTGATCTGACGTGTTCTATATCCTTGAGCCCCGCTCAACACAGGATCTACAGGCCGAGATATCTAGCCTACATCTACAAGAATTCTAAGATTTCTCAAAGCGAAGAAAACATCTCCTGAATCCTAATGTTGAAGATTATTGAGGAGACATTCGAAACCCTGGGAAAAATAATAGTTTTATGCTGCGCACTAGGCTCCTACCATCAACTCTCTAATGGGACCTGCCTGGGAAGGTGGGGTTTATGGTTTCGTCGAAGAAGAGATTCAAAGCTTGTGCTATTCAGTATATTGCTCCTAAACTAACATAAACGTTCCTAACCTAACAAAACGGCGGAGCTTGGCTGGTGCGCGCCATAAACCCCTCTTTGGCATAATCCCAATTACGGGGACCAATTCACGCGATATTCACATTTCCATGGACTGTGTGAGCGATACACGGTTACCAACTGTTAGGTTAGGAACATTTATGTTAGTTAAGGAGCAATGTACTGAATACCTCCGATGTTTTGTTAGGTTAGGAACGTTTATGTTAGTTAAGGAGCAATATACTGAATAGCACAACCACCATTTCTTACGAGCAGCTAGTGGCTTGTACCTTTGTAGGTTTGTCACCCTGTTCATCCATAATCATATCTTGTTTAGCGATATGACGTCACACCTCCAATGGGGAAAAACCAAATATCGGGTGCTAAATAGGCTCCTCCCATCTCCTCCCATACTCGCTATCGGGACCCGCCCGGGAAGGAGGGGTTTAGGGCGGGGACTAACTAAATGAAACAGTGGGAGACATCTAGTAGGTAATGGTGGAATTAGTAGTAGCGGCGCAGAGACATCTGGCGGAAATAGCAGAAACACAAGAAAATTAATTTTTTTATTTTCTCCTTTTATCTCTTTTCTCCTCTTCTCCTCCTCCTCTTCTCCCTATTACCTCCTTTCTCTCCTTCACCCTACCTACCTATTTGGGACCTATTCCTATCCTACTAATTTTCGCACCTACGGGGATTCGATCCGGGGACCGCAAGCGTACTAGTCCATCGCCTTGACCACTATACCACGAGGGCTCGTTGCAATAAAAATCGAGAAAACTTTTAGCCTTTGTACTACAGAGACGTGTAATACATGACGAGTAATAAGAATGATAATGTTCAACCTCTACCTTCACGTGGTGAGTCCTGTTGCGCTAAAGAGGCTCTGGTGAACATATATCCTAATGGTGCCTTGGTAATTCGTAAATATAATTTGTAAATACTTAGGTGGGTATATTTGGTACAAGGGGCATCTCGTATTTTGAATATTTGGTACAAGGGTAATTCGTAAATATAATTTGTAAATACTTAGGTGGGTATATTTGGTACAAGGGGCATCTCGTATTTTGAATATTTGGTACAAGGGGCACTCTCGCATCGTGGGAATCGACTCGAGTGAAGGCGGGGACACGGTCGGGAGTACGTTCGGGAACGGTCGGGGCGAGAGGTCGCCGGCCGGCCGACAGCTGCTGTCGCCATAGCAACGGAATGCGGGATGGGCGGAGCCTATTTAGCACCCGATACTTGGTTTATGCCCTCCAATGTACAATCAGATGACGAGGACAGTAAAATGGTGGAGAAGAAGGGAGTTTTCGCTAGATCGTGATATAAAAGAAAGTGTATCAATTAGGGTGGGCGGGTTGGACCTAATCATTCGCCAAGACAACTTCTCCTCTCCACACATCTATCTATAACAAAATTCGTGTGATATAAGTGTTTTATGAAGAGAATCTCGGTTCTAAAAAATGGTCCCCGCAGATGGGATTGTACCCTATCTTTTACCCAATTATTTTTCCCGAAAGCAGAGGTGCCAATCAGACCCTTTAATCAGACCTCAACACAGACTGTGCCTTGTTGCATGTCGGATAGAGAGCAATTGGTCCCAGCTTCGCCTCCCAGAAATAATGGTCTCAAACTAAACTTTGCAAAGTTCCTCTGTTACGTACCGGCACCGGGTATAGGAGTGATCTTAACCTAAAAATACCTTTACGACTTTGAGCGAATCTCCTGTGAGGTACATCGGAAGACAGACGGAATATACTTTTCTCTCTTGCAGATAATGAACTGTTCAACAGACGCACAGATTCCTGAACACTTATGTTCGCAGATCTTGGTGTTAGGGGACTTCCTCCAGAAGAGAATTCCATCGTGTTGAAGGTGATGGCCTATTTTTCTGAAATATCCACAACTTTCTTCACCAAAATATCCATCCACCCATTTAATATAATAGGTTCCTGCAAAGTGACCGAATAACCTAACCAAAATACACAACTCACAAACGATGTCTCAACATGAAATGAACGTTCTCTCCCTGCAATAAACCTCCGCGCTAAAACGCCATTGAGACTTGTGTTGAGAGTGTCGACTGTCGATAGTGTCGAACAACGAGCTAGATTTTGTATCGATCGTACCTATTATCGAGTTTCGAGACAGCGCGTCATTGGACTTACCATTAATGCAGGTTTTCTCTCTCTTTTTAGGTAGATTTCGAAGAAAAATCTACCTATTGCCATGATTTTCGAAAAATTATTTCATATCTTTACGTATACACGCTAGCGGCCGTAATTTTGAAGATATTTGAACCAAATGTTATTATGTTACTAGCATGTGCCCGCGGCTTCGCCCGCTATAATTATTTTAAAAATTAAAAATTAAGAGCATACCCTAGTAGCCAGTGGCGGCTCGTGACCAAGTATCCAGGGTAGGCACACTAGAGAAGTGTGGTACGTTCAGTTTAGCTTAATATACCTCAAAATCAAATAGCTGCGCCGATTTTACCTGCCAGCATAACGTCTAATAACGTCATCATACCAGAATTCCTGTTTTACCAGTTGATTTAGGAGATTATGTTCAATAAACGTTGTGGTTAAAGCTATTGCGAACTCTTTAAAATTCCCGCGACTCGGAACGGGTAGTTTCTGCTTTCGGCCTTTTCATTATTTGTCTATCTTTCTCCACTTTCTTGTTTTATAGCTGTGTTGCTAAATGCTCTGACAATTCGTAAATAGGATTAATTTTTTTCAATCGTTTACGACTTACGGAATTGGCCTATGTTTTTATAGCATTTGATAAGTTTTTCATATTAAAGTATCCTTCTTTATTGCAATGCACCTTCCATAATTAGTTGTCTGTGGCCAGCAATAGAGATTGGTTGTCAGATAACGTCCTGTGTGAATCATAGGCTACCACGAGATTACATTTTCTAGCACTCTTCTTACAAACGCGACGTAAAACCGTGTTAAACATAGGGATGCGTCGACCATTGTCCAAAATCTGTCGCTTTTCTACATCGTCAAGACGAGAGAACGGTGTTAAAGAACTTTAAACTTAAATACTTAAACTACAAAAAACCTACGTACAGAAATCACTTTCAAACGTTGATTTTAAATTTCATAAATATAATATCTAATGGCAAAATTTCCTACGCTTAACCTACGGCATTGAGCCCTTGTAAAGTTCCCACTCAGCACACATACGTAAAATATATGTAAAATTTACGTTATCCCTAGATCTAGGTAATGTACATCACACATATTGGTTAAATAAAATCTACGTATAATATACGCTCAAATGTCCCACTTTTTTATGTATATTTTACGTCTATTCATGTCAATCCTGACATTTAATATATATCAATTATACTTACAATCGCATACATACTATTGATGTACAATATCTGGTCGGTACAACGCCAAAGTGAACTAAGCGCCAAACTCCATATTTTGAGAAAACTGAAGTTGAAGTTTGAGTGTCGTAAAAAAATCTTGATCAAAACGAAATTTCCTTTTTTCTCAACTGATTTTACTATCGTAGTATCGCTTAGTTCGTTATTGCAGACCGTAGGATATCAAAATCTGCACCATGGACTACCAATAGTCTATATTTTGACAATTGGCGCTTAGTTCACTTTGGCGTTGTACCGACCATCTATACGTAAAAAATATGTAAAGATGATATATCAAACGTATATTTTATATATAATTTATATATATAGGACCTTTGGTTCATAAATGTACACTGCTTACATATATTTTATGTATACTATCCATACATGAGAGATCCACCAAATGTATATTTGATATACAGGGACATCTTTCTCAGCGCCTCGCGTAATGTGCAGCCGCATGCACAACACCTCATGCTACAATGGCAGATACATGGATCCTTCTTAGAACCTGTATCCTTAAATGTGTTTGCAAGACATATTATGGTACTGCGGTCGGAATAGGCCTGTCTGGAAACTTCTGATGAAATTTTTTTGTTCTAGCACATGACTTATTTGTCCTCATGTACGTGATGTGTATAATCCGCAAAGGATTATTACACAACACAGTATACAATTAAATATTACACTGAAATATCACAGAGTTACGGACTGGGCTTCACAGTACACAAAGAAACCCTGCACTGAGAGCCTCTTAATCATAACATAACAGTAACAAACACACTCCGCTCAGCCAGCCGCATAAACACTGCTATAGTACTGTATGTGGCAGAAAATTTGGAACAATTACAGCATCTTCTATATGAGCATAGCAAGTACAAATTCTGAGACTCGGGTTAATGCAGGGGGGCATGAAGGATCCATGCATTGGCCATTGCAGCATGAGGTGCAGTGCATGCGGCAGCCAGTTACGCGACATGCTGATAAAGAATGTCCCTGTATAATTTTTGTAAACAATGTTTCTAAAATTGCATCTCCCATATTGTTTTTGCATTTTGAAGCAGTAGCTTTTTTAGAATAACTATAAACAAGCTAGCTGTGAATAATTGACAAAAAAGACCCCAACATTGCATTTAATACAGATTGTAGGTAAGAAAATTAAATAATAGCACCATAACAATATGTATTACAATATTTTATTCTTAACACATTACAAAAAGCTTAAAGAAAATACAAATAAATATTCAAAACAGCAAAAGTTTGCCCTGTATTTAAAAAAGGTGACTTTAGTAACACCGAAAATTGCAGACCTATCTCACTATTACCAGTTTTCTAAAAAACTTAGAAAAAGCAATGTATAAAAGGCTCTTATCATTCATAGTAAAAAACAATATCCTTTCCAAAGAACAGTTCGGTTTCCAAAAGTGTAAAACTATAACAGAAGCAGTATTTACCTAACTTATTGGCAAATTTTTTAAATGGTGAATAAAAGAACTGAATTGAATTTAAAACAAACACATCAGCTGATGATGATGGGAAGACCTATTGAAATGATCATACATGATAATAGTGAAGTGTGTAGGCCCTAGGGACTCGTTCAAAAATCTAAAAATCCTACCAGTACCCTGTCTTTACATACTACAGTGAGTCCCATGCAAGAGTTGGCCAATGACGCGGGTTTCTGCGTCGCGGCTGGCACAGTTCCAACTCCCGAGCAATCGGGTGAAATATCTACGCAAACAATGCCGCGGTCGGTGTATTGATTCAGGTTCTCACATTTACAGTTAAAATTACAATGAAAATAACCATGTACCTCATCACAAGAGATGTAGGAAAAGTTCTCCTCTTGCATCCACGCAATACTGGCTCCTTTATAGGAAATTTTCTTTCACGCGCATAAGTTCAGCTTCCGAGATAGAGTTAATTTCTTTTGTGATATTGTCTTTAAGTTCTTCTTATGTATGGGAAATTGACTTATCCCTACACTTTATTTTTCAAGTTTCCCCATAAATAATATTCACATACTGTTAGAAGAACTTAAAGACAATATCACATAGGCCTATCACAAGAGAAAGTAACTCTGTCTCGGAAGCTGAACTTAAGTGCGTGAAAGAAAATTTCCTAAAAAGGTGCCAGTATTGTGTGGATGCAAGAGGAGAACATTTCCAACATCTCTTGTTGTGAGTTACGTGGTTATTTTCATTGTAATTTTAACTGTAAATGTGGGAACCTTAATCATTACACCGACCGCGGCATTATTAGCGTAGATATTTCACCCAATTGCTCGGGAGTTGGAGCTGTGCCAGCCGCGACGCAGAAACCCGCGTCATTGGCCAACTCTTGCATGGGACTCACTGTAGAAGCAGTAAGTTTCATTCATAAAAACAAACATAATTTCATAAAAAATGAGGCAATTCACAACTATTGTACAAAAAGCCACAATAAAATTCATATTAACAGTATTAGAACAAACAAACAAACAAAACAAACAAACAAAAAATCTTCCCTATCCTATAAAGGAATAATAATATATCTCTCTTAATAAAGTATTTCAACACATGGAGTATATGAAATACAGAAACTGTGTCAAACATTTCCTACTCCAACACTGCTTCTACAGTATTAATGAATGCCTTGAGTATTTGAACAAGTAATTTAAATATACTCAACTGAACGCTCAATCAGGACTGTAGCATAATTATCAATAGTACTACTATCATAGTTAATATATTGCATGACATCACACTTACAATGTAATCGTTTTAATCTCACCACTACTTGTGTATAAGATATATTTAGTCTTAAGTAATTTAGCACCAATATTTCTGTATCGAGATTTACGGCGAAATAAAATTTAATAATTAATTAACATAATTCCGAGCTGATGATCTTGTTTCTCTTTTTTACCACTTATTCTGGTCTTTGCCTGGCGAAACCATTCCCTTAAATGGAATTCGAAGACCTTGTAGCCTACGTGAAGGTATCCTTACGAGGACCATTACTCAGAACACCTGAAACATTAAGAAAATATCAATAAATACCTGGAAATAATTTATCACCATTAGAGGATAAATTAATATTATGCAAGTGATGGTCTTTAATCTGCCACAACATATAAGTTACACAAGACTAGGTTCTAAAAGTTGGTAGTCTTTGAATATAATACTGTGTTTCTCACATTGCTGCATCCCACTGCAGTCTAGAGATATTTCTTATAACTTGCTTTGTAACTTACAAAAACAACCTGTTACAAATAATAAAAAAACAAGCTATACCGAAGCTCCTGCCTAGGGTATCATTTATCGTCTCGATGACACTGCCGGTTTATGAGCATGGAGGTGGGATCCAAAATAAGACACGAGAAAATTGTAATTTTAATGATCGAGGGAGTGTTCCAAGAGCCGGAATCAGATATGCGAGAAAATAGTAAATTTAATGATCAAGGCAGACAAGCTTAACACAAGCTTGGGGTTGTGAAAGCAGTGTTTGTGAATTTAATACATTCGAATTCAACAGTGAATAATTTTATACATTAAAATCATTCCTGTTTTGACTGGTGGTGCACTCAAGCAAACTGTAGTGGGATGCAGCAGTGTGAGACACAGTATTATATTCAAAGACTACCGGGTTTTGTTAACTCTGTGTGTCTGTTATTTTTTTTACTATAGCCTACTGCAGAAAATCACGTAAACTAACTTAGCCCTAACTTAACCTCGCTGTAAATATCAAAATTGCTCATTTATCTAAGTGAATATACCAAATGGCAGTTCTCGGTAACCTATGATTAGCTCTAACTTAACCTCACTGTAAATATCAAAATTGCTCATTTATCTAAGTTAATATACCAAATGGCAGTTCTCGGTAACCTATGATTAGCTCTAACTTAACCTCACTGTAAATATCAAAATTGCTCATTTATCTAAGTTAATACGGTATACCAAATGGCAGTTCTTGGTAGCCTATGAATTGGATAATCAAATCTACAAAGTTAGATACTATACACTACAGTACCATAATGTATATTCATGGTTTTGCACCTGTTAAGCATATTATACTAGCACAAACCATGAGGAAGTGATGCGGCATTAAAGTTAGGCTCCCGAAAGTTATTATATTAACCTTTCGGCTGCACTATCATAAGCAGTGCAAAACCATGAATATGTTACGGTACTGTAGTATCTAACTTTGTAGATTTGATTCCCCCAATGGTGAAAGATAAGAGTAAGTCGCCGAACAATGCGTTGCTATGGTGACCACACGCTTGTTATCTCAGCACTCCCGACCATTCCTTCTCTCCATACTCCCGATCGTACCAAATACCAGCAGGTTGCATAGAAATGACTACCCGCTAGCTCACTCGGCACTCTCGATCAGACCACAATCACCTCGGCAAATAGTCTAAATAATGCATAACACTATCCACATAGTTAAGTGCGCGAAGCAGAGGCAGTAGCTGAAGCGAAGCGCCCTTGCATTTTCGAATAATGTATGGTACACTGTAGGTTTCGAAAATGTGGCATATTATATCTTCCAGAGGTTAGTAAGCCTATCACCTTTTGTTTAGCGGTATGACGTCACACTACCAACGTCCAATCACGAGTTTGTACGTAATATGAGGACAGAATAATTCGCTAGATCGTGGTATAAAGGAAAGTGGATCGCGAGGGAGTGGAGGGCTGGAACATTCATCCAAGGTGCGACTTGCAGTTATTTTTTCCCATCCCAATCATACTGAGAACTGCCATTTGGTATATTAACTTATATAAATGAGCAATTTCGATATTTACAGGTTAAGTTAGGGCTAGTAATTTAAGTGGTTTTCCGCAGTAGTAAAAAAAAAAAAAACACACAAACACACAGGTAACAAAACCCTATCTTTTTGTAGCCTTAAAAAAACTGGTCAACCGTCGGTTTTTGCGATGAAAACTATCGCTAAAATGGTTTTTGCCACTTATGAAATTATAGGTTAAAGTTTTAGGTTAAGAACCAAAATTTATAGAACAATAAATTAATATTGGCTTTCCTAGTGCATGCCTTCTTTCTTATGATACTTGCTTCATATAAATAAAATATTATCTTAAAGAAAACACAAACACTGTTTAAAAGTGAAAAAACAACTAGGCCCTATTCGGTTGCCAAAACGTGTTATTATATCTACAAAAGTTATATTACAAATATTAAAAAGCACTTACCTCCTTTCCAAATTATCAAACAACAAAGAACAAACAAAACGTATAATTATTCTTCTGCACAGTGAGTCAAAATAACAAACTCAAAGAACAAACGAAACTTATAACCCCGCGTGACCGTTGGTGTTCTTCAGAGTTCCGACTCAGCACAAGGTGGCGCAACCGCGCAAGCTTATGTTTGTGTTCTGTGCTTACCAGAAAAATAGTCCTACTGAGTTTACGGATGTAATCATATTATACCATTTTTTTATTAATTTCTTATTAGCGTGAGTAAATTGTATTTCGTTCCCTTAATTTAACCAAATCGATTTACTAGAGTAAAACACAATAAACAGGTGCGTTTACAATGTCAAATTCTAGACGTAAAATTTATGTATAGTTGCCAATTTGTTTGTACGTTATTTTGATAATAGCAAATGAACAATAAATTAGATTTTTTTAGATAATAAATTGCTTATGTAACAGTAACTTAATTTTGATATATTATGAACATAAAGCAGGATTAAATTACAACAGTTTTTATACATGTATATATTGGATATAAAATATACGTATAATTTACGTTTTGAATTTGACCAAACGTATGATATATATGTAGCTCTAAAACATACGTATATTATACATATCGTGCTGCGTGGGTTATGGGCTAGTTTCAGAAAGTTTCGTGAAGGAACAGGCTTTCCCTGCGTTCTTCTTAAAAGGAATAATTATAAAAACACTTCAACCTCGCTGCAGCAATCCCGCAGCAGAGTTACATTCTTTTAAAAAGCGCACGGATTAGTCTTCGTGAAGATATCGGCTAGGTTCGAACATTTCCGTGATGGGGTAGGCAGAATTTGTATTAGCTGGCCAGGGTAGTTTACGCATGCGCTGGACATGGATATTTCACACAAACAGATTGCTATATAGCCCATCTCAGAACTCAGAAAGACAGGCACTTTCCAAATCTGCCTACCTCATGACGTCATTCAAACGAAGTAAAGGAGGGAGCACTGTCTGGGCGGGCCATTCAAATTACTGTGGGCTAGCGAATTGAATTATTACGCACGTAACATAAAGGCAGCTGTTCATCATATTACGAAATAAAATATTAAACGCTATATGGTATATCAAAATACCAGTTGGAAAACTTTTTGAAGAATAAAAAAAAAACATGTGCAGCTTTTAATGTATGAGGGTAGGCAGAGCCTACCCTGCTACCCCAAGGAGCTGCCACTGCTAGTAGCACACTTCGTTGGCCCGACGGAGAGATTTGGTTGGCATGGAAGGGGTATGTTGGGAAAAGGTTGGTTGTAATTTCCTCGGTTGGTTCAACGTACGTATTAGTTGGCTCGCGCGCTCGCCCTACCGTTGGGGTTATGATTGTTGGCCCAACAATACATTTCGTTGGAATATGATCGCATTTATGTTAAAATAAAAAAGTGTTGAAATAACATTAAAAGCATTAAATGTTTATTTCCTACAAAATAAAACCGTGTTAATTCATTAATTATTCGAGCTCTTTATGCGCGTTGCTAATGATTCACTTCTTCACATCTTCCCGCCAGTCTTCGGCAATTTCCGGCGTAGTTCGTAGGTCATCACGTGGACGGTGAAGATATTATAACCGTTATTCGCCATCTTGATATGTTGAAGAATCCTGAATGGTGTTTTTACTTCTATTAATATTAGGTAAGCCCTTTATTTGTTCTCTGATTATAACGCTGTCTTTTTTTACACAATACTGTATTATGAGTGATGCATGAAATACAGCCTCTAAAAAATAAGTAGACCTATCATTTATATGCTATTCTAAATTTACATTATAATTGAAGAGGTTGAGCTGTAAATTGCAAATTTATTTGTTTCAGACGATTTACTGAAAGCAAGGCAGAAGGAAATCAAAGCAGAGTTCGCGAGATCAATTGGGATTTTCAAGATTTCAAACCTGCATATGGAGCATGCAGTTATGTGTCAACAACAAGTATTTCGATTTATTAGTAAAATGTAGCAATTTCATCCCCAATTTCCTGTAGGCCTACTTATATGGGTATAAGTGCATGTTACCATAGGCCTATTAGTATTTCATAACGCATGTTATGTAAATTTATGTAAGTCTTTCCACGTTATGGCCTCATTATATATTCCAAGAAATCCAGGGAATGTTGCCAGTAACATTTAAATATGATGTTAATCTTTATATTCTCATATAAGTTATAATGTGCACGCTTAGTCTTTAATTGCCGGTACTTTGATTAATTAATTTGTTATCCAGTTGTCTTGTGACCAGTTATGCCATCATTATTACCCTATCCATAATGTGCAGTTGGCCGCTTGAGAGCTGCCCACAATATGCAGTTAACATTGAGGTTAGGGAAACATTTTACAGTACAAATAATGGGAAGGAATTGATTTATAGTGCACAATATGTAGGCTATAATAAACACATCTTGCTTTTCATAGTAACCTAATCTATTTCTTTGCACTAGTAAATAATTTTCAATCTCATAATATGTAAGTTGCAGTCGGTAGTCGAAGATGAATTTCTCAACTGCCGAATACCAACTGCTGACTGCAACTGTACTTTGTGAATGGCGTACATTACTCACCACACGTTTTACTTTGACTGCCAGCTTGACAATGTGGATGAAGCTTTAGGCCTACATTAGTTATATAATCAACTCTACCAAGTAACTTGCATTCTATTTGCCTGTATAATTTAAAAACATTGTTCATGACAGGGTTAAAAAATGCATTTACATTATGTTTGAATAACCGTCTAAATCTGATTAGCTTAACTTGATTGCTAGAATGCTTTTCCATCAAATTGTTTCATCTATCCCTATAGGCCTATATGGTTATTTAAAACATCTTTACCAAATCATGTAAAATCTCTTCAAATTTGTAAAGAATTCTATCTGTTCTATTCTTAATTTAGGCCTACATTCAGTCACAATTTTGGTTATAACCTCAATAGGCTACAGTTTGTAGAATTAAATTTAAAATTAAGTCTAAAAAGTTGTGTGTAGGCCTAATCAATTTCGCTAATGATCCTAACATCAGTCTTTGTAAAAGTAAAATATTACTAGTGTAAGCTCGTAGAGCTTAGAGCCCATTTATTATACTTTTATAGCAAATACTAGTAATAAAGTATTAATACAAGTCACTAGATGGCACTGATGCCAGTTACCAGCAAACAGAATTCTTGGCACGCTTGTATCTATTTATTTACATTTAGATAAGGAAAATATCCATTGTAATCTGTATTGTAATAAACTAAGGAATAGCTTTACATATTTATTCCTGTTACTATTAGCTATTATCATTAGATTAAATAATTAATGTTAATTAGCAACAGAAAGCTGCATTGCCGACATCGAACTGATATCGATAAGTCGAGTGACAGCTCATTAGCATTTACTTGGCGCTACAGCCAGAATACATTAGCTCACTTAGAAGCGTCGGTAATACCACAGCCCGGCAATCTGGGTCCCGGCGGTGAAGCCAAGCCTTGCGCTATGCCGCCATCTTGTCTCACCTGAAGACACCCACTGAACTACACGCAATTCAATGGGAAACTATCACGAGAACTTAGAATAAAGTCTATTTTCACAATTTTCTATTGGAAATTTTGTATCCACTAGTGAACACACTGAAACCACATTGAAAAAGCACGTCCTCTTGCTATTTTTCTCAAGTATTGGTTCCTATTACTTGCTAAAAATTAGGTTTTAGATGTGAAACTTCTTTAGTCGCGGTAGGATTAAATCGAGAGCTTGCGTTACGGACAAAATTGTCACGAAATTAGTGTTATGCTCAAAATCGTCGCGAAATTAGTTTGGTGTGACGGAACGGACTGCACAGAAAACAAGCAACTCAATAATTAGGCTTATCCAAAATTCAAAAAAAATAAAAATTTAAAAAATTCAAATTAAAAAATCGAAAATCCAAAATTTTAAGTCTAAAAATCCGAAATTTAAAAATAAAAATAAATTAAAAATATAAAAACTTCAAAGATCCAAATTTTAAAAAATAATCCAAAGTAAAAAAATCCAAATATCCAAAATTAAAAAAAATCTTAAAATCCAAAAAAATAAAAAAACCAAAATTTAAAACATTCCAAATTTAAAATCAAGAGAAAAACATCAATACTATTAATAAACTACAGTATTGCTCAATTACAACACGCACAGTGAAATGACAGGCATAAATGAAATAAGGACATTATTTTATTAAGACTATATTTTAGATAACTTCCATTCCATTGATCAAAAGAATCAGTATATGGGTCATTCTTCAAATACGGGAAAATTTGGAGTGTCTAAAATCAAAATTTTTTAGTTTATATTTAAAATCTCAAAAAAATTGCTAAAATACTTCAGGGGTTTCTTGATAATAATAAGACACCAGCAGAGCTTAAATGTTTATATATATATTTTTTTAAAGCCATGTGAATGACATCCGTGTACATGTGGATGGCAGAAGGCCACATTAATGACTAACTTTGGCAACAATATGCTTTTTTTATGTGGTTTCATATTTTTCTCAGTTTACTTCAGTTTATTTTGCACCAAATTTGCAATTTTGTGTGCATACTCCGGAATCAATGCAATTTCAACTAGACTGTGTTTTTACGGTTGGGGGGGGGGGGAATCAAGCAGAAATTCATTTAATCAGTTTTAAGATTTTAAGTACAGGTCACAGACACCACAAACACAATAGTATCCTACATTTATCATCTACATGACTTGAGAGTCATCCACGTACCCCTTTATGAGGAATGTGGATGAAACAAAAATTAGGCATGTGGATGACAAAAAAAAAGGAGTTTAAGTGGTCTCAGCAAGCCATTCCTAAACCTCTGTAGGCTTAACTTCAGTCAGGTACTTTGAATTGGTAGGTTTATCATAGTGCATAATCAAAATTAATTAATATTCACTTTTTGCCTATTTTCTAGAAGTCATGTTAATGACGGAGAATAAAAACGCTTTCCTTTGCTAATCCCAAACTGTTTGTAAGCAAGCAAAATTCAACCACAAGCTGCTCTGTTAGCTTCCTAACACTGTTGCCAGTTATACAAATTTCTCATTCCTGCAGAAAATTTTTCTATTCTTTTCAGCCATGTGGATGACCAAAAACCCTTGGGACATTCTTTATGTTCATTAGGTGAAATGACAATTTTATTTTCACACAATCATACTCATTGGCAGGAAAAAAGTCGAAAAGGAAGTAACATTTTGTTTTGTGGAAAAATGCAGTAGAATATACAAAACCGGGGTATGGGACAGGGCATGTGGATAACATTTAATTGAATTAAATTTGGTTTTGGAGTATCATAATTTAAAGTTAGTGACATTTCAAAGTGGTAGTTGTGGTATGGAAGTAGTAGAAAAAACTTTTATTTCAATTTTTTATAAAGTTGAATTTGAAGGGAAATATCACTCCGGAACGCACATTTTCCCGTATTTGAAGAATCACCCATACATGAACTATCTACTACATATCCTATGTCACAATATAGCAAGGTAGTGATATTTTAATAATTAATTAGTCATTTTAGTTAAATCAAATTTTTAAATATTGACAACACACAGTTTTACTGATTTCAATATATGTAACTTTTGTTAACTTGAGCTCTTTGTTCAAACATGAAAATATAATTAAAGTATTGATACTAACCCGGATTGGATAATAGTTTTTATATCAAATCAAAATCATCATATAACTTAATCCTTGCTAAAATACTGACTAATAAACATACAAACAATTTCTCAATAGAAGTGAACTGGCATTCCTGATTATTTTTTCTCTTCTTCAGCTTTCACATGTGCCTAATCAAATTAGTGGTATACTAGGCGGAACTTATTAAGATCATTCAAGTAATACATAGATTTAAAAATATTACATAGTCCAAAGACAACACAGTTATACAGAAAAACACACACTACAAATTTCAATACATTAATATGAAAAATAATATGTTATGGGACACTTAAAATAAATATTCTGCCTTTATTAAGGGTGAAAATGGCAAAAACATTAATTTTTACTTTATTTTATATTCTTGTGTTTCGTCCATTTTGTAGTGATGTAATAACTTAATGATTCGTTTAGAGCATAGGCCTATAGGTTTTTTTCACTGACACTCACTACTGTGGTATGGCAATGTTAATTACCTTGTTGGAGCACTTTCAACCGTGTGGAGCGGCCATCTTCAGCAACTGACTCCCATGATGCCACTGTTGTGGCTAAGAAGACATTTTTGAATTACTGTGTCGTAGAGTGCATGTGATTTGAACTGTAATAATTACAATTATTGTTCGTTTAAGATGTTGGTGTTGTCTTGTGTGGTGTGTTTGTATATTTCATATTGTTCGAGTGTGTTGAGCATATGACCTTTGTGGTTAATGTGTAGGATATCCATGTCTGTATTGATGTCTGCGTATTTGTGGCCTGTGCTTATTATATGGTTTGCATAGTCAGAGTCTTTGAGAGCTCGTATGTGTTCTGTGTATCGTGTTTTGAAACTTCGGCCTGTATGTCCTATGTAGAACTTTGGACAGTCGTTGCATTTTAGTTTGTAGACTCCTGGATTACTGTATTTATTTCTGTGTTGTTTGTCTGTAGGTAAGTTAAATAACATTGCCATACCACAGTAGTGAGTGTCAGTGAAAAAAGCTATATGCTCTAAATGAATCATTAAGTTATTTTATGTATTATAAAAATATGGACTTTCCTCTTTAAAATGACATAATTATCTCATCTTTAGCTTGCTTATAAATATTTTAAAGCACTGGTTTGAGTCTCAATTTCAGTAAGTTAATTTTTTCCTTGTACTGGGGGGCATTTTTTCTAAACTATAAGAACCAGAGATTTATAACTTTCAGAACTTGTAATAAATGCCACTTTACATTTTGTAACATGTAGTCATTTTATTAAAAGTGCAATCATAGAAAAATATGGCCTACCGGTACCAAACTGAAAAAAAAAATTAAAAATAAAAATCCTTCATTTAAAAGAATAATAACTTTAGGAAAACATAAGTACCGGTACACTAAAAATCCCAATGGTAAAAAGAAAAACATGCAAAAGCATCATACAGGAAAAAAATTATTGTTCTAGTTCTAATAGTTTAGGAAAAATGTTCAAGATTCCACTCAATATGCTCCCTAGTGCAAACAGTGTAAGAGAAAATGTTGCTTTCATATAACATTGCAGATATAGGACCTTCCGGGTGCCCTTAACATACTTTGACCAAGATATTAACTATTTTAAATAATAGAATAATATATGAACTTTGTCTTCATAACTCCAAAAAGTAAAAATATTTGTTGAAAAATTTAAAAAATCAAAGGAAAAGGTTTTTAAGTATCCTTGGTCTCCCCTATTCTAAATTTGAAATTGAAGGGCCTAGTTCCATAAAGGCGTAAGGCAGAAGGACATGGTTTCGAGAATTCTTGATGTTTTTAAACAATGTTACCACTCACAAGTAGCCTAGGTGGTTTAAAGTTTAATTTTATAACATATATTTTTGAAGGACAGGCTAAATTTACAATGTATTGGGATTTTTTTACAACTAGAGGTACCTAAACATGTCAAACAAAAACTGAAGTACTTTTACAGTAGCAAAATCTTTTTACTTTGTATCATATTATTTGTTTTTACTTTATTTTAGTAAAAACCTTTATTTTAGTATTTACTTTATTTTATTATTTAGTAAAAAGATAAATTAACTTTATATCGGAAGCTGAACTTATGCGCGTGAAAGAAAATTTCCTAAAAAAAGTGCCAGTAATGTGTGGATGCAACAAGAGAACAATTCCAACATCTCTTGTGATGAAGTACGTGTTTATTTTCATTGTAATCTTAACTGTAAATGTGAGAACCTGAATCATTACACCGACCGTGGCTCTATTAGCGTAGATATTTCACCCGATCGCTCGGGAGTTGGAGCTGTGCCCGCCGCACCGCAGGAACCTGCGTCATTGGCCAACTCTTGCGTGGAACTCACTGTAGAATGAATGTGCAGTCTCACAGGTCTTTTCTTATAACTGAGCAGAGGTTTAAGGCACAAGTACAATATTTCACTGAGTATTTAAGAGATATGAGGAGAAGGCATAAATGTTAAAAACTCAAAATTAAAGATTTGTGCCTTACACCCTTATGGAACTAGCCCCTTCAATTGATAAACAGAATATTTACAAATGTTTGAAAATAGCCAGGCGATTGTAGACTGATCTGTGATCAATCTTATGTCTATTAGTTTCCCTAACTGCATGATTAATGCGAATTTTCAAATATGACAATGAAATTACTTGTATCAATCTATTAACATGAGTGTCCAATGGATTTAAGTCCAATACATGAGTATTTAATGAGGGAAACAAACCTAGTTCATTTGCTTCAGCTGCGACTTTGTAGGGTATGTTACTTTTCACAATTGAATTGATGCCTCTGCATAAATTCTCTCTAAAACATCTTTCACTTAATTTACATACTCTAACCACATCATTTGAAGGAATAAATAACTTCCCATTACTTTTGAAAGAAATAAATGAATATGGACATTCTGTCTGTGTAATCGCTTTTTTGCAGTTGTCACACTTTAGAGAACTGACTACTTTCTTAACAACATAACCTGATATGTATTCAACAATACTGTCTGACAACAATGTTAATGTTGAATAAGATGGGCAATAATCATGATCAGAAATCTGAACTGGTGACTGAAGACATAAGGGATCATCCTCATTTTGTATAAATTGAGTGCTCTTCGCATCACGAGTACTACTTACATTAAGGATAGGTATACTATCTTGTGAAATGCAATTTCCTGTTTTTATGCATTTTAGTTCATTCCTGGTAATCAGTCGTTTGAAGGCTGATTTGAACTGCAAACATGTGGGATTAACGTTCCAACCTCCTCGTTGCCTTATGAGACCAAAAAATAGTTCTACATGATCCTGGCTTAATTTGTATGTCAGAAGGTATTCCATTTTTTTTGTTTTTACAAACATGTCATATAAATTCTGCACAGACAATAAGCACACTTTTAGGCCCACAAATCCAACCTTCCTATTACACGTTATAATCTTCTGTTCACATTCCTTATCAGTGTATAGAGAGTCAATGTATGCAATAGCATCACAAATGAATGAACTCCATAGATTTTCATTTTCCATTGCAAGTGGGGCTTTGAATGCTTTGCCAAACTTGCTGGATGAATTGAGTAAATCAAATATCTTGTCCATATATTTAAGGAACTTCACAGTTTCTTCACAACCTTCAAATTCTTGTAGCTTTAACACCACATTACAGAAATCCAGTGCCTCTGCTACTGATTTACTAAGTGTCTGAACTGCAGGTCTCACACGCATTTTATGTTTATGCCAGTTGATATGTTTCGAGGTTAATTTGTTTGCCAGACACAAACCCTCGGCACTTTGTAATTCGAATAGAGATTTCACATAAGACCAGCGAATTGCACCGTCTTTGCGATAAATTATTTGTTTCTCAGCTAAACAGTTGCGTACAAGTTTGATCATATGACAGGCATCAAGTAATACAGCAACTGATGCTCCTGACAGAGATGGGTGAAGAAAACTGGTTTTGAGATTATTTGCATCAGATAAATTAGCTCCCAAGTTGTTGGCCATACTTATATTGGAGCTGGCTCCATCAAATACAACTGCAGCTATGGTGACACCAATTTCATGCAATTTGTCGATGCAACTTGACATTAAAAATGCTCTTTCCTGACCTGAGAGTGAATCGATAAAAAAATAGCCACAAGGGATCTTCCAGGTATCATTTACTGCTGTACACATAATTACACAGGCCATTTTTGCCGTGGGTAAACTGTCATTATTAATTTCGGTACCAACATCTACATAACCTATAATTTTATTTCCAGTATATTCTACATGTTCCTTCAGGCACATATCATCAATAGAGAGGCATACTATAGGAACTTGAGCCTTCTCGTTGCTTTCTCTAACTTTACATGCAATTGCATTAAAAGCTTCAGTGCACAGACCTGGTTCACAATCAATTTTCATATACCAGGAACGTATTGTCCTTGTACTAGGCAATGAATTATTGAACTTCAACCGTACAAACTCATATGCTTTTGGTGAGAAATAGTGCAAGGTCAATGCAAATGATCTCAACAAAGGTTCATATGCCAAGCCGTGTTTACTTACTCTGGTTCCAGCACTCTGCGCTGCTCTGTCTAACAAGCAGCATACATCAGAAGGGAGTGAATTTTTTAATATTTCAGCATTATTTTCAAGAATGAGTTTTTCTTTCACTAACAAGTCAATAACTTCTCTGTCATA
Source organism: Ectobius pallidus (assembly GCA_964059195.1). Taxonomy (NCBI): domain Eukaryota; kingdom Metazoa; phylum Arthropoda; class Insecta; order Blattodea; family Ectobiidae; genus Ectobius; species Ectobius pallidus. The sequence goes on from CAXKWD010000006.1 coordinate 9,917,506, forward strand.
TTTTAATTTTTTCTCATGCCGTCGTACCTTTTGCTGCAAAATCTTTATTTTCTTTCTTGCACTGCAAAGCTCAACATTTTTCTCACTCAATTGGGTCATTAATTTTCTTTTCCGGGGTGTTAATGGTTCAGAGCCACCACTATTGTCACATGTACCAATACTATTCTCACCAGAATTTACACCAACTTCAATCTTGACAGTTTCTGTTATTGTGATTTCACTGGCACACGTAGCGATATCAGGTTTTGAAGACACATGTCTCACTTTAGGTGGTTTCCGTGGGACTACATGTCGCTTCTGCAAATGCACAGGATAAGAAGGAAATACAGAGGGAACTGCTCCTTCTCTCAGCCTCCTGGTTTGGCCAGTATATAGTCCATATCTTCGGGACGAAAATGTTGAGAGCACACACCTGAAGCTGTAGTCGGTTGCCAATTCTTTCTGTTGATCGCCTTTATCCATGCTTCCCGAATGTCCTTCTTCTTAGGAACTCTGAAATAAATAAATAAATATTAAATATGTTAATTATTAAACTCAAATAAATGATGCAATTAATTAGATACGGTAGGTATTCCTGCATGCATATCATAAGGGCCTACTTATTTATTTACTATCCAAAAGTTTAACCATTTTTGTACCTAGAGGTATATTAAGGTTAGAGTTATTTACAAACATAACATGAAGTATAACATAAGAATATTAATTATAGTGCATAAGATGGCTTATATGTTAATAATTACTTAGGGCCTACAAATATTATAACACATGCTTAAATTCTTAAGGAAGTATGAATAATACAAGAAATAACTATCAATGTATGCTTACAGTTATTTATAAAAACATAAAACATTCCTAGTAACTAAAGCATATTATTTACAATGCAAAAAATACACATAAATTGAGGTTAAGTTTATTTGCAATTTCTAAATGCTAAAGTAATATATGACTATTTACAGTGTATGAAATAGTTAACAATATTAGGTTATGGTTATTTACAACCATATAATACATTCCTAGAAACTAAAGCATGCATAATGCATGAAATGGCTAACAATAATAATAATAATGAAATGCCTACTTACGCATGTATTGAAACGTGTTCCTTTCCTTGTTTCTTTCTGTCGTAGTATGAAAAATTACACCCGAATACCACACAGGTATTCACCATTTTAGAAAAAGTATTTATACTCCTCAGTCCAATTACATTATTAGCTAAAATGCTAAAATTCACATCGCTGTAACGCACTTGTAGCATGTACACGATCAGCTGCTGCAGTGTAGTAATATGGCGGTCCTTGCATCACGTGGCTTCACTGCCGCCAATGGTACAGCATACACCATTGCCGATCTATCTCTATATATCTGTGGGTAATAGAGCTCTGGGCTTTTTTAGTTTTTCCTCCTGCCACTTGAGCGCGCTGCTCTCCACATTCAGGTATTGTCAACTTCCGGTTTCCTCATTCTTGTGTGTTTTCAATATGAGTTCGGGACGGTTCGCCAATTTTACAGTGAAGGAGTTAAAAAGGATGTTGTCCGAAGATGGTGCAACAAATATTTCATAGTTAACAAAGCAAGAGTTGATTGCAAGGTGAGAAATCAAAGCTACCTGTCTTCTGAAACGTTCGCCAACTGTTCTAATATGGTGCAATATGCCTGCGGTCTCGAATATTTTTGTATACTGTTGCACGATTTATTTTCATGTTTTTTTACAAATATGCATGAACTTTTTCGTATCATAACTTATTGAACACACAGTCTAATATACGACGCTGTTTGTTTTGGTTGCAGGTTGCTCAGGCGAGAGAAAAATCCGGATAGGAACTTTGCCTTATTCGAAGTTGAGGTTATAGAATCAGAAAGTACCCACGACTTTCCTTCGACAAATTTCTTCAAGATAAATTAATTCAAGAAAGAACGGTTTAAACTTTTTGACGAAACTCCATAACCACTTGGTTCGAAAAGCGTAGGGCAGGCAGCAGTATGAAAGCTGGCCGGACTCTAGCAATTAGAAAATTCATCAAGTTCAAGTTAGTGAATAAGAAACATTATGCACAAGTACAGGCACAAATGTTACTGATATTCACAGGTGTGACTTTGTTATTTGGACTAAGAAGGACATCATTATTCAACACATAAAATGTAACAAAGCATTTTCTGAGGGGCTACTTCATAAAGTAAATGTTTATTATCAAACAGTATTTTTGCCTCTTCTGCAAAATACCAATAAAAATTATTAGTTGTACAGTTGCTATTGTCTTTTGATTTGTATTAAATAAAAATAGCTGAACCACCATGCTTTTTATGACTACGACAAAAATAAGAGGCTACTTTAAAATTTTGAGTATTTGACAAATTTATATATTCTGGTCTCAGCCAGTGTTCCGCCATCCCAATTACCTCCAAATTATTGTCTGATGAGATAATACATAACATATCTGATTTACCTAGAAAACCTTGAATGAAAAGAAACATGACATTTACAAGATTAGTGATATAATTAACTATAGGCCTATTATGATTACATTTTTCTTTATCAGGTTTTGATCTACTAGTTACAAGAGTTTCTATTACAGGCATACAACAAATCTGGACATTTTCAGATACATTTACGCTTTTAAATACCAACGGTGAATAAATGTATTATTATTATTATTATTATTATTATTATTATTATTATCCTTAGGCCCACATTCTACTCTATCAAGCCCGGACCCATGTGTTCCTAAAAATTTGTATGTAGTCTGTTTTTTACTCAATTACAATACAGAATGACCATTTTATCGGTTACGGGAGAAATTTCGATTGACATTGACATTCTTAAATGTCAAAATAAATGACCAAATAAATTGGCAACAAAAATTACACCGAAAAGATGAAATACTAATTTAACATGGAAATGAAACTTGATTATGAGCCTAAACGAGGTTAAGTTGGTCAGGTATACTTATTATTTCATAGGCTTATATATTTTTCTCAACATCTACTATATCAAAAATATCTTAATTACTCTAAAAAAACATGAAATACTCGCCAAAACTGCTCAAAGGGACATTAAAATCATCTTCTGTGAAGTGACAGCTGCAAACACGAGAATACTGGGAAGATGTTTTTCCATGGCGTAATTTTACCATCCATTCTTGAAAAACAGCCCTTTCTTTTGGAAAACTAAGTCCTAAATTTTTGTTTGAAACGGCTGAACAGCCGAAAACATAGCAGTTAATAGGCATGATTACTTCCAAAACAAGACACAAGCACAGAACTCTAATGTAAACACAGGCCTTTGAGATAACCGGAAGTGGATAATACCTCATTCTCGGCGGCCATCTTAAAAACGCAGAGCTCTATACCGGAGTTGACGGGTCCCTGTACGCAGCAAGCCATGTTGCCTTCATTCTGGCAGCGTTCCGTAAGGACAAGTCCACCACCGCCGCCGCCAAATTCGAATGTGTTATATTCATAATCCACAACGCCGATTTTGAGTGGTTAAAGATTTGATATTAAAAATAGCACAAAAGCCCGTTCTTCTCACAGGTGCTCCCGGGTGATAGTTAAAATTGGCGTAGGGACTAGTACTTAAAGGTTTAGTATTAAAACGACCGCAAGAGCCCGCTCTATTCACAGGTGACAGTTAAATAACCCCGTTCTGCTCGCGGGTGAGGGATTAAGTTTGCATAGGGACTAGTAGTTAAAGTTTAATATTAAAGCGAGCGAAAGAGCCCGTTCTACTCACAGGTGACACTTAAATAACCCCGTTCTGCTCGCGGGTGACAGATTAAGTTTGCATAGGGACTAGTAGTTAAAGTTTAATATTAAAGCGAGCGAAAGAGCCCGTTCTATTCACAGGTGACACTTAAATAACCCCGTTCTGCTCGAGGGTGATAGTTTAAATTGGCGTAGAGACTAGTACTTAAAGGTTTATTATTAAAACGACCGCAAGAGCCCGTTCTATTCAAAGGTGACAGTTAAATAACCCCGTTCTGCTCGCGGGTGACAGATTAAGTTTGCATAGGGACTAGTAGTTAAAGTTTAATATTAAAACGAGTGAAAGAGCCCGTTCTATTCACAGGTGACACTTAAATAACCCCGTTCTGCTCACGGGTCACTCTGTATATATTTTTATTATTTCCTAGCCGGTGGTCCTGGTGTTATAAAATCTGCACACGGCTTTTTCTACTCGGTATATTTTTTACCATTTTTAACTAACTCATATTTCTTTCTGCAGAGCAAAGAATGAATGAACGTATTATGTATTTTTCTTTGTGAAAATCTCGTTTGTTGCCATAACTTGTACAATGCCTACAGCATATTTTACCGACTTCTTGCATGTACCTAATAAGCCTATTCAGATTTTTCGGATATTTTGTTTGTTTGAAATTATCGTACGTAATAATAAAGGTTCTTACCCTGACTTTACGACATGGAAATCACACCGATTAAAGAAATAATTCATTATATGGAGGGACATTTTTTCTCCGACTTGAGCTATATCTGTTCCTTATAATTCGACCCTTCTGAACACGAATATAACAGTAATATTAACCAGTTCCTTCCGTACTTCGAGAAAATTCCGATTTTCCATTAGTGTGACCCAGTCAACGCAGAAAGAATATGGACGATTAAAAAGAAAAATTCATTCCATCGAGGAAATTTTTTTCCCGACACGAGTTACATGTTTCATCTATAATCCGACCCATCTGATCTCGAATATATTAATAATAATAACCATTTCCTTCCGCGCTTCGAGAAAATTGAGATTTTCCATTAATGTTAGACATTTCTCGCAGAAGAAGGAGGAACAATTCAAAGAAATAATTCATTATATGGAGGGACATTTTTTCTCCGACTTGAGCTATATCTGTTCCTTATAATTCGACTCTTCTGAACACGAATATAACAGTAATATTAACCAGTTCCTTCCGTACTTCGAGAAAATTCCGGTTTTCCATTAAAATCACATTTTTCGCAGAAAAAGTATAACTATTTAAATAAAAATTGATTACAAAGAGTAAAAATTTTTTCTCGACATGACTTACATGTGTTATCTATAATTCGACCCTTCTGAACACGAATATAACAATAATAATAACCAGTTCCTTCCGCACTTCAAGAAAATACCGATTTTCCATTAGTGTCACACAGTTTACGCAAGAAAAGTGGGAATGTTTCAAACAAAAATTAATTACAACAAGGCAAAAATTTTTTCTCACTTGAGTTACATGTGTAATCTATAATTCGACCCTTCCGAACACGAATATAACAATAATAATAACCAGTTCCTTCCGCACTTCGAGAAAATACCGATTTTCCATTAGTGTCACACATTTCTCGCAGGAAAAGAGGAAACTATTCAAAGAAAAATTCATTCTGTGTAGGATAAATTTTTTTCCAACTTGAAATACGTGTGTTATCTATAATTCGACCCTTCTGAACACGAATATAACAATAATAATAACCAGTTCCTTCCGGACTTCGAGAAAATACCGATTTTCCATTAGTGTCACACAGTTTACGCAAGAAAAGTGGGAATGTTTCAAACAAAAATTAATTACAACAAGGCAAAAATTTTTTCTCACTTGAGTTACATGTGTAATCTATAATTCGACCCTTCCGAACACGAATATAACAATAATAATAACCAGTTCCTTCCGCACTTCGAGAAAATACCGATTTTCCATTAGTGTCACACATTTCTCGCAGGAAAAGAGGAAACTATTCAAAGAAAAATTCATTCTGTGTAGGATAAATTTTTTTCCAACTTGAAATACGTGAGTTATCTATAATTCGACCCTTCTGAACACGAATATAACAATAATAATAACCAGTTCCTTCCGCACTTCGAGAAAAAAACGATTTTCAATTAGTGTCACACAGTTTACCCAGAAAAAGTAGGACCGTTTCAAAACAAAAATTCATTACATCGAAGGAAAATTTTTTCCCGACCTAAGTTATATGAGTTATCTATAATTCGACCCTTCTGAACACGAATATAACAATAATAATAACCAGTTCCTTCCGCACTTCGAGAAAATACCGATTTTCCATTAGTGTCACACAGTTTACGCAAGAAAAGTGGGAATGTTTCAAACAAAAATTAATTACAACAAGGCAAAATTTTTTTCTCACTTGAGTTACATGTGTTATCTATAACTCGACCCTTCAGAACACGAATATAACAATAATAATAACCAGTTCCTTCCGCCCTTCCAGAAAATACCAATTTTCCATTACCGTCACACAGTTTACGCAAGAAAAGTAGGAATGATTCAAACAAAAATTAATTACATGCAGGCAAAATTTTTTCCCCACTTGATTTACATGTGTTATCTATAACTCAACCCTTCTGAACACGAATAGAACAAAAATAATAACCAGTTCCATACGCACTAGGAGAAAATTCCGAATTTCCATTCGTGACACACAGTTTACGCGTAAACTGTGTAACACGAATGGAAAATCGGAATTCTCTCGAAGTGCGGACCAAACTGCTTATTATTATTGTTATATTCGTGTTCAGAAGGGTCGTATTAAGATAACACACGTATTTCAAGTTGGAAAAAAAAATTATCCTACACAGAATGAATTTTTCTTTGAATAGTTCCCTCGTTTTCATCGAGAAATGTGTGACACTAATGGAAAATCGGTTTTTTCTCGAAGTGCGGAAGGAACTGGTTATTATTATTGTTATATTCGTGTTCAGAAGGGTCGAATTATAGATAACACACGTATTTCAAGTTGGAAAAAAATTTATCCTACACAGAATGAATTTTTCTTTGAATAGTTCCCTCTTTTCCTGCGAGAAATGTGTGACACTAATGGAAAATCGGTATTTTCTCGAAGTGCGGAAGGAACTGGTTATTATTATTATTGTTATATTCGTGTTCGGAAGGGTCGAATTATAGATAACACATGTAACTCAAGTGAGAAAAAAATTTTGCCTTGTTGTAATTAATTTTTGTTTGAAACATTCCCACTTTTCTTGCGTAAACTGTGTGACACTAATGGAAAATCGGTATTTTCTCAAAGTGAGGAAGAAACTGGTTATTATTATTGTTATATTCGTGTTCAGAAGGGTCGAATTATAGATAACACATGTAAGTCATGTCGGGAAAAAATTTTTACTCTTTGTAATCTATTTTTATTTAAATAGTTATACTTTTTCTGCGAAAAATGTGTGATTTTAATGGAAAACCGGAATTTTCTCGAAGTGCGAAAGAAACTGGTTATTATTATTGTTATATTCGTGTTCAGAAGGTTCGAATTATAGATAACACATGTAAGTCATGTCGGGAAAATTTTTTTACTTTTTGTAATCAATTTTTATTTAAATAGTTCTACTTTTTCTGCGAAAAATGTGTGATTTTAATGGAAAACCGGAATTTTCTCGAAGTACGGAAGGAACTGGTTATTATTATTGTTATATTCGTGTTCAGAAGGGTCGAATTATAAGGAACAGATATAGCTCAAGTCGGAGAAAAAATGTCCCTCCATATAATGAATTATTTCTTTGATTTGTTCCTCCTTCTTCTGCGAGAAATGTCTAACATTAATGGAAAATCTCAATTTTCTCGAAGCGCGGAAGGAAATGGTTATTATTATTAATATATTCGAGATCAGATGGGTCGGATTATAGATGAAACATGTAACTCGTGTCGGGAAAACAAATTTCCTCGATGGAATGAATTTTTCTTTTTAATCGTCCATATTCTTTCTGCGTTGACTGGGTCACACTAATGGAAAATCGGAATTTTCTCGAAGTACGGAAGGAACTGGTTAATATTACTGTTATATTCGTGTTCAGAAGAGTCGAATTATAAGGAACAGATATAGCTCAAGTCGGAGAAAAAATGTCCCTCCATATAATGAATTATTTCTTTGAATTGTTCCTCCTTCTTCTGCGAGAAATGTCTAACATTAATGGAAAATCTCAATTTTCTCGAAGCGCGGAAGGAAATGGTTATTATTATTAATATATTCGAGATCAGATGGGTCGGATTATAGATGAAACATGTAACTCGTGTCGGGAAAAAAAATTTCCTCGATGGAATGAATTTTTCTTTTTAATCGTCCATATTCTTTCTGCGTTGACTGGGTCACACTAATGGAAAATCGGAATTTTCTCGAAGTACGGAAGGAACTGGTTAATATTACTGTTATATTCGTGTTCAGAAGGGTCGAATTATAAGGAACAGATATAGCTCAAGTCGGAGAAAAAATGTCCCTCCATATAATGAATTATTTCTTTAATCGGTGTGATTTCCATGTCGTAAAGTCAGGGTAAGAACCTTTATTATTACGTACGATAATTTCAAACAAACAAAATATCCGAAAAATCTGAATAGGCTTATTAGGTACATGCAAGAAGTCGGTAAAATATGCTGTAGGCATTGTACAAGTTATGGCAACAAACGAGATTTTCACAAAGAAAAATACATAATACGTTCATTCATTCTTTGCTCTGCAGAAAGAAATATGAGTTAGTTAAAAATAGTGATGAGCAAATGCAAGACCAAGACCAAGACCAAGGCGGTCTTGGTCTTGGTCTTGGTCTTGGTATTGCACTCTCAGTCTTGGTCTTGGTCTTGCATAGGTAACCCTGGTCTTGGTCTTGGTCTCGGTCTTGCATCAGTGGTCTTGGTCTTGGTCTCGGTCTTGCATACTCGGTCTTGGTCTTGTTGCAAGAGTCTTGCAGTCTTCTTTTACGCATCTTACATGATTTAAAGTTACACCGATTACATGTGTGATATTGCTTGCGAAAGTAACGAAAGCTAATTGCTTTTAGTTGCAGTAAACAGTAATGTGATGTCACGCTGTTTGCCGAAACGTCCATGGTGATATAAGCTAGAACAGTAAACTTTGAGTGTAAATTTAAATATTCTCTGTTATCCTATTGCAGAACTTTAAACCCAAAATCCACGAGATGCTATACCCTATTTGAGAGTGTAAAATTATGAATATTATATTGTAAAGTTTCAAATTGAACGGCTGTGGAGACAAGGAGTGATATTAACAGGATGTGTATGAAATGTTTAAAAGACTTCCGCATAGGAGAGAGGTTCTATCTGACCTGTTTAAAACCGTATAATATAGTAACAAAACATAACGGCATTGAAGCAGATGCTTTAGAAATTGTGCAATCTATAGCAAATCACACAATGTCCATTCGAAACCCAAACCCATAGGCTGCAATAAATAATATTATCTTTTCATATACCCTAGTTCTAATTTATAACACCTTGTGAAAAGATCATTTCTGCACTTAAAGATTTCCGCTACCTCCCATAAATTACTTTCTACTTACTTTCAAGTTTTGGGCCTTCAATTAATTGGGTCATAAATAATTATAATTATTCTTCATGCAAGCAAATATTTCTAGACCAGGCATTTTCTACTTTTAGTATCTTTTCCCATTCGATATGCATCCTTAATAGGAATCAGCAGTAAGAACTTAAACACCACCACCGTCATGTGTCAATAACAAAATTGTAGTAGCAAAAAAAGGTTTTCAGTGGATCTCCTATCTATCATCAGCAAAATGTAGGCCTGTATAGCTACAGTACAATCAGATACGTAACTGTAATGTAATAACTAGCAAATACCCGTCAAATAAGTTCCTGTTTTAATTAATCTACGGTTTAATTGTGTTTTATTGAATAATTATGAAGAATACCGGGCGTATAACCTGATTTTTTCAGACTTCACTTTATTTTGAAATTTTCTGCAAAGAGAATGAAATGAGCTGAATAGCTATGTTATATTTTGTTCAAGTAGACAGGAAAGATTCTATGTGAGAGTAGGCTATGAATATTAATTATAGGTGTAAAAAAGGATACCATTTTAATGAATAGGATACTGAGCATGTTAATAGGCGTTTTAAGTTACGGGGGCTACTGTTTAAAGTTTCAATTCCTCAGTCATAGGCCGCCCCCATGGCTGAACGGTTAGAGCGCTCGCCCTCCACCGCTGGGACCCGGGATCGGATCTCGATGGATCCATGTGGAATTTGTGGTGGACAAAGTGGGGTCGGGGCAGGCTTTCTCGGGGTGCTCCGTTTTCCCCTGCCATATGTAGTTCAATCGTTGCTCCATTCATCGTAGTATGACCATTTGGTTGTAATAAAGAATTATTATAAATCCTCTTTCATAGCTTTCATTTAACCCAGTGAGAGGTTAGAGAAACTAGTTATTAAATAACTGTATGGCAGAATTTTTAAGTTTTATTGATAAATTATGTTGTCAGTTTTTATATTGTACGCAAAATGAAATTTCATATATGGCTTTGGACCTTTGTTACATCTGTTTGTCTTTCGTACTTTAATACTAGTGAACTATTGCAATTAAACATTTTAAAAATGAATATGGAGTGTTTATCGTGAATTTAACTCCTACCAATTGAAGGAACTAGCTGCATGGAATGCCATTCAGGGAAATCCGTCAGATTAATTGTAAGTTTTCATTGCAGTAATTTGTTTTAACGTAGTGGTGAGAGAGGTAGTATACGGATTTTATACGTATTATTTGAATGGTGCGCTCGTTTTTGGATACGGACAGCGTCACGCACCGGGTCTGCTCTCATTGGTTACCGCACGATGAGGCAACCTCTACATTATAGACCTACCAGCCTTGGGACTACCCCGGCTAGCGACACTGCGGCGCCTTTGAGTAGCGGTCGCTGGCTCGCTGCATACACAATGGGGCTTTATAAAACTTTTTCAAATAGCAAGATTGCAAGAGTCTTGCAGTTAGGTCTTGTTCTTGCCAGAGTCTTGCAGGGTTGGTCTTGGTCTTGGTCTCGGTCTTGCATGGTCGGTCTTGGTCTTGGTCTTGCTAACGATGATGCGGTCTTGGTCTTGGTCTCGGTCTTGCATTTTCTGCAAGACCAAGACCAAGACTGCAAGACCAAGACTGGTCTCGCTCATCACTAGTTAAAAATGGTAAAAAATATACCGAGTAGAAAAAGCCGTGTGCAGATTTTATAACACCAGGACCACCGGCTAGGAAATAATAAAAATATATACAGAGTGACCCGTGAGCAGAACGGGGTTATTTAAGTGTCACCTGTGAATAGAACGGGCTCTTTCGCTCGTTTTAATATTAAACCTTTAAGTACTAGTCCCTACGCCAATTTAAACTATCACCCGCGAGCAGAACGGGGTTATGTAAGTGTAACCTGTGAGTAGAACGGGCTCTTTCACTCGTTTTAATATTAAACTTTAACTACTAGTCCCTATGCAAACTTAATCTGTCACCCGCGAGCAGAACGGGGTTATTTAACTGTCACCTGTGAATAGAACGGGCTCTTGCGGTCGTTTTAATAATAAACCTTTAAGTACTAGTCTCTACGCCAATTTAAACTATCACCCTCGAGCAGAACGGGGTTATTTAAGTGTCACCTGTGAGTAGAACGGGGTTATTTAAGTGTCACCTGTGAATAGAACGGGCTCTTTCGCTCGCTTTAATATTAAACTTTAACTACTAGTCCCTATGCAAACTTAATCTGTCACCCGCGAGCAGAACGGGGTTATGTAAGTGTAACCTGTGAGTAGAACGGGCTCTTTCACTCGTTTTAATATTAAACTTTAACTACTAGTCCCTATGCAAACTTAATCTGTCACCCGCGAGCAGAACGGGGTTATTTAACTGTCACCTGTGAATAGAACGGGCTCTTGCGGTCGTTTAAATAATAAACCTTTAAGTACTAGTCTCTACGCCAATTTAAACTATCACCCTCGAGCAGAACGGGGTTATTTAAGTGTCACCTGTGAGTAGAACGGGGTTATTTAAGTGTCACCTGTGAATAGAACGGGCTCTTTCGCTCGCTTTAATATTAAACTTTAACTACTAGTCCCTATGCAAACTTAATCTGTCACCCGCGAGCAGAACGGGGTTATTTAAGTGTCACCTGTGAGTAGAACGGGCTCTTTCGCTCGCTTTAATATTAAACTTTAACTACTAGTCCCTATGCAAACTTAATCCCTCACCCGCGAGCAGAACGGGGTTATTTAACTGTCACCTGTGAATAGAGCGGGCTCTTGCGGTCGTTTTAATACTAAACCTTTAAGTACTAGTCCCTACGCCAATTTAAACTATCACCCGGGAGCACCTGTGAGAAGAACGGGCTTTTGCGCTATTTTTAATATCAAATCTTTAACCACTCAAAATCGGCGTTGTGGATTATGAATATAACACATTCGAATTTGGCGGCGGCGGTGGTGGACTTGTCCTTACGGAACGCTGCCAGAATGAAGGCAACATGGCTTGCTGCGTACAGGGACCCGTCAACTCCGGTATTACCGAAGCGTCATATCGATTATTGCACTTGGTTGTAGAAGCAGCTTTATGAATAGATCGATTATTCACCACATTAAAATTAATAATTTCTCTGTAATTATACATTACAATTATAATGCAAATGCTCACATGTAGATTTTTTATGTTACAGAATAATTACAGCATGTTATTATCTTTAAATGTACTCTTATTCTGGATGAAAGCTACTGGAAACTTCAAGAAGAGCCTTCCATAGGATTCTAGAACCTGACTCTTTGTAAGATGATTATGTGAACGCATTTTGGCCGTTAGACTTTATTCACTCTCTCACCGATCGTCGCTTCGTAAGGGCACAGCCCCAGTTTAGCAACAGACCACAAGTCTGAATATATTACTGTACAGTTTCTACATACAACTACACAACTACGCATGGAACCAGCATTAGCAGCCACTACTTAATCTACCAGGAGGTGGATTCTAGGACATCACTAGAACTTCGTGGAGCGTAGCTTGTAGCCATGGAAGGACTCGCTACTGGCCACTGTTCAGGATGATCCACTGCACCATAGAACTTCAGCATCGATAACTGTACATCCCTTAACTTCTGTCCGGCTAAATGCAGTCACATTCTCATCAGCTGTAGTCGCAAACAAAGTTAAGTAACTCAAATTCTAGCAATGTACTAATACACAAAAGCCAAATAAGGCTTAACAAGTTTTTGCAGCTAAAGTAATTTCTGCTTATATAATTGTAAGGAGTTTTGGCATCCTTGCAGCTCCTCTTTTTCTCTACGTGCAAGCTAAAGATGCTGCCGTAGTAGCTTTGAACGAATATAGCATAACTCACAAAGACCAAGGAATGGTCTAGCAAATTATTGTCTTTTTAAAAGTAATTCAGCTTTTATAAAGTTAAGAAGTTTTGGCAAGCAATTGCAGCTTCTCTTTTCCCTACTGACAGATAGAGTATACTGCAGTAGTATTTTGAGCCAGTACAGCTCAATTATTCCAAAGACTTTATAACCATTTGGGATCAAAATAAAGAACTTTACATTTAGTATTTCAAAGCACAAAACATAGTGTATTTTCTAGGGAATTCCAGTTATTCCTGAAATCTACTTAGTGCAAATAGCAAAGTGCTATTCAATACTGATCTATAACAAATATAATTCCAAGTAAGAAGAGAAGCAGTAATCTACAAGAAAAGAAGAATAAAGCAACAATTCTCTCTCTCCATTATTCCTGCTTCCTTCAATATTCCTACACTTCTAAACATATATATTTTTCTGGGCACGCTCAACCTTGCCCAGTGGTCCTCCGAAACCTACAGCAAATTCTGTCAGGCACACTAGCCTACAACCAGATTATGGAATAAAATGGGAATAATGGAACTTTGCGCCCCACCCGTTCCCCTTTCCACTCGCCTGGCCGCTTCCCGCGTGCCGTCTGGCCCGCTTCCCCGCAGGTCATGCCATCATGCCTGTAGCCACTGCTCAACGCCGGTAATGCGTAATTGCGATTGGCATGTCACCTAATATTTCACAATAAAAATAAAATACCCTTGTACCAGGCATTCAACCCAATTCTGTACTAATTCCATCCTACTATCCCCTACAAATCCTACTTCCCTTAAATCTATCCTAATATTTTAGTTCCACCTACGTCTAAGTCTTTCAAGTGGTCATTTCCCTTTGGGTCTCCCACTCAGCATTTTTGAGATGTCTTTCCTCCCCCCATACGCACAACATGTTTAGCCCATTTCATTCCTTGTGATTTAATTTCCCTTACTATATCTGGTGGCGAGTACAGATTATGAAGCTCGTCGTTATGCAGTTTCCTCCAGTCCCCATTTTCATCTCTCCCATAGGCCCAAATATTTTCCACAGCACCCTGTTTTTGAACACACTCAGATTATGTTACACACTGTACCCACTCAGCACACTCAGCACACATACGTAAAATATATGTAAAATTTACGTTATCCCTAGGTCTAGGTAATGTACATCACACATATTGGTTAAATAAAATCTACGTATAATATACGCTCAAATGTCCCACTTTTTTATGTATATTTTACGTCTATTCATGTCAATGCAGACATTTAATATATATCAATTATACATACAGTCGGTCAAATAAAAAACGTCGGGACTCGTATGCAGTTAAAATTAAAGTTTTAACGCATTAGTTCACAAGTTTCCTATAAAAAACATAAAATACAGGACAATCTCGGAACATATGAGGCCATGCGATAGCAGGGAAAAAAATGAACTACGCGGAAAGCGCAACACACGATATTCAGCTTAATGTATTGTCATAATTCATTTTGCTGTGTGTCATCGCGCCACATAGGCCTACAAATGCTAGCTTGAAAGAAAGTGTAGTTAGGGCTGTAACTGACCTGCATTTTTCGGCCTCTGAAGCATCGAGAAGGTTCCATATTTCTTAAAGACCATATTTCTTAATGCGACCAGAAGTTTTCATAGGAATCGTGGATCTGGCCGGCTGCGTATTTCGATGCTAGATTGGTTGCAGAAGTTGAACGTAAGTTATTGGTTTTGCACTACAAGTACCGGTATTATAAAATAAAATCTTTAAAAAATGCTCCTTGAATAATCATATTCCTTGCGAATTTATTAATTATTAATATTATAAGAATTTGCAACCAAGAATATGGCGGATGTGAGACATATAGCCACAACCTTCTATACATGTTTGTTTTGGAACAAAACTGACTAAATCAAGAAAATACATGGAGAGACAAGAGGCAGGTGTGAACCTAACCTTAAGTCTTCCTGTACATGCGCATATGCTCGTTCGTGGTACTTAATCAAATACCACCCGACATTTTTTATTTGACCGACTGTACAATCGCATACATCTATTAATGTACAATATCTATACGTAAAAAATATGTAAAGATGATCTATCAAACGTATATTTTATATATAATGTATGTAGCCTATATAGGGCCTTTGGTTCATAAATGTACACTGCTCACATACATTTTACGTATACTATCAATACATAAGATATCAATAGCTAAAAATATCATCAAGAACACTTTTTGTGCTTATTATCTTGCAGTTTTTTGGGACTTCTTGCTGAGGTATTTTGCAATTATTTATTGTAAGCAAAACACTGAGATCGCTCATAACACACACTGAACCAAGAATCTTCGGAACATCATCATTAACATCCATTAAGCACAGCACTAGCCTTTCTACTGCCATTATGCTAATCCACTGCCCTTTAAGTCCTCCTTTATACTTAGGAAGTATTGCATCACATCTTCCAAACAATGCAGAGCTTGTCGTTCAGCATAACTTTTAAGTTATTTTAAGCTTTCTGCAACTGCTTGGTTTAAATTTTCTTCTTCTGCATCAATTAATCTTCTGCATGATGGGCCTGGTCTTGACAAGTACTCAGGCAGATTAGGAAATATTGATGGTACTGCACCAAGTTTCAGTTTAGGGTAAGTTCTAGGAAATGTTTTTGTTTCACCGTTAACTAAAAAATGTCTCTGTTCTTATCACACTCTCTTCAGGAAAATGCTTCACACAAATAACAGGCTTGCTTACCCCTGTAAAGTCTGTAGGAATGTTTCTAAGCCACTTCTTCTTAAGTTCTTCGTCTTTTGGTAAAGAAAATGTACTAACACTTTCATGTTGTGACTTGTAGTTACTTTTACAGCCAGCAACACTATATCACCTAGGCATTGTGAATTCCTGAAACAATTAAGAAATACTTTAGTACCGTTACCATAAATTATTATGATCAGAACTAATTACCACAGCATCTGTATTATAAATCAATTTGCAAGTCGTTGAGGTTATGATAGGCCTATTTATGTATGTGAAACAAATCTTGCACAGGGACTTACCAGTACTGTTTTCTGTGTAAATGTTTTTCTTCTGCCTCATTTAATATTCTACATGAAGGACCAGGTCTTCACAAACCAGTGGCGACTCCTGGTTTTTTGGTTGTGTAGGATGGTGTGGAGAACGCGAATTATTATCCTATTCACTGTTATTGACGTACATATGCGTCGCCGTAAAAATGCATAAAGGCTGAGATGTAAATTTAATACAATAATGCTTTATATAATGCTTTAAAATATGAAAATATTTAACCACGTATGAAAACTGTCATTTACGGAAATCAGCTATTCTGCTATAATTTTCGTAGTTGGTATCAAACTTATAATTGAAGGGGCTAGTTCCATAAGGGTGTAAGGCACAAGAGCAAATTTTTTATAAATCTTAATGTTATTAAACAATGTTACCACTCAGAAGCACAGGTCTTTTCTTATGGCTGAGCAGATGTTTAAGGCACAAGTATAAATTGTTCACTAAGTATTTAAGAGATATGAGGAGAAGGCATAAATGTTAAAAGCTCAAAATTCAAGAAGTGCCTTACGCCCTTATGGAACTAGCCCCTTCAATTCAATAGTGAAACATGTATTGCTCCAGGAATACTTATATTGAAACATAAACAGCACTGTAAAGATTAATAATAGCTAGGCCTATAATATATACCAAGAAATGAAATAAATAAATATTAATAAAAATATGATCACTCCTTTAGAAAACAAGCTTTCAAACGTGAGGAACCACAGAACACATGTGAGGAAGGAACGTAAGACGTCCTCAACTTCCTCCATATGAAACTGGCTTCTCACCACCTTTCCTCTTCCCTTCCTGCCCCTTCACATGCCCAAGAGCTTTAACAACGGCATGGACTACGTAACATCAACACTGAGGACATCCTCGCAAATACCAACCTGGTCAAAAAAGAACTGCTAACTTCCTTCCCGAGTGCTCTACAATAACGCCGTTTTGTCACTTTGCTATTTTAATTTTGACAATGAATGCTAGTAAACATTTATGTAGATCAATTATGAAGTGTAGGATGATCCTCACATCCTATATGGAATAATCGCCACTGTCACAAACATTCAGGTAGGCCTAAATTAGGAAATGTATTCTAGGGTATTACACATCACTGCACGTTGCATAATATTTCGTCAGCTTTAAATACACACACACATGTACATTTATTCTTCGTTTCTATGTTATATACATAGGGAGTAGTTGCAACAGAACAGTGCAATTCTCTCCACACACAATTTCTTGTTAATAAAACACTATAAAAGAGGAACTTATACACAAGCACCACTTATATGTACAGATACAGCCATGAAACAGCAGATCTTCATTGCTGACGTCACAGACAAGATGGCCGCCAGTCAGAAAAATAGTCCTACTGAATGTACGGATGTAATCATTTTAAACAATTTTTAAAATTAATTTCTGATTAGCGTGAGTAAATTGTATTGCATTCCCTTAATTTAACCAAATCGATTTACTAGAGTAAAACACAATAAACCGGTGTGTACAATGTCCAATTCTAGACATAAAATTTACGTATAGTTAGTACGTTATTTTGATATTAGCAAATGAACAATCAAATCGATTTTGTTTTATATTTAATCTTACTTATGTAACAGTAACTTTAATTTTTTATATATTATGAATATAAAGCAGGATTAAATTACAACAGTTTTTATACATGTATATATTGAACATAAAATATACGTATAATTTACGTTTTGACTTTGACCAAACGTAAGGTATATATGTAGCTCTAACATATACGTATATTATACATATCGTGCTGCATGGGTATCTTACAATCAAAATTGTAATTGAATGTAAATGAAGAATATATTAGATAGAATTATTTAGAAATTTTGAAGAGATTTTACACAAATTGTTAAAGCTTTTTTAGCCTATAAGCCAATCTATTAAGTGCATAGGCCAATAGGAATAGATGGAACAGCATTTTAGAAATAAAGCTCTTAAAGGTTAAGCTAATCAGATTAGACTGTTTTTCAAACATAATGTAAATACGCCTTTTAACCCTGTTATGAACTATGTTTTTAAATTATACAGGCAAATAGAATGGAAGTTACTTGATAGAGTTGATTATATTTCTAACGTATAGGCCTAATAATGGTGATGCTATAACTGGTCACAAGACAGCTGGATAACAAATTAAGTAATCACAGTAGGCTAACAGATTGCACATTGTTACTTATATGAGAATATAAAGATTAACACCATATAATATTGTAAACGTTAATGGTAACATTCTTGGATTTCCTAGACTATATTGAGGGCATAAGGTGGAAAGGTCAACTTACATAAATCAAGTATTATCACATTGCACAAAAATGAAGTTTATTAATACATGTTATGTAGTTCATAATATACATATATCTGACTTATCCATAACTTGTAAAGCAGCAATAACAATAAACTATTCATTATTCATTTCTGTGAATTTTATTTAGCCTACCGCCAAGATTCTTTCCTTATGTTATACCATGTATCACCATTTTTCTCAGGTATAAAATTCTGGACCAGGGTGCACATAGCCTCATGAAGACCACCATCTGCCAATGTAGAAGAATGGAGGAAGAAGATGCAACATGGGTAGTAGGCCTTGTCCGATCATGGGATGAAATTCTCGACCATTAGTATTATAACCATCAATAAGCCATCGAAATCCAATGATTTCCCTATATTCCTCCATTAGGTTTTGTTTTTTTGTCTTGGTTTCATGTTTATTTTATCATAATTAGGTAGTTGATAAAATATTTTCCTCAGCAACTGCGTTTAAGAATGATTAGCAAGTCCATGCAAATCTTTCGCACTTCGCCCCTTTTGATAGGTGCCCAGGAAAACTAGGCATTTAGCTAACTAATAAATTCATTCTTATAATAATAATAATAATAATAATAATAATAATTTTATTCGTCCATTGATCAATATACATGATATAAGACACGTCAAAACAAACAACACTGTAGAAACAGGTTAACACACAAATACATTCCTACACATTACACACATACTTATGAACAGGTTAAGACTAAAATTCTTTTACCTATGCATAAAACATTGAATGGCTAATAACTATTAAAACTTTATAGATATATCAAAGAAGAAGAGTAGAGTAGAACATATTTTAAAGTATGAGTCGACTCTAAGTAAAATGGGGAGTGAACAAGAAGTCGTATACATTCACAAAATACAGTATACTGTTGAATTAAGAGCAACATATGAACTGTATATTGTGTTTTGTGAATCTGTATGAGTGAATTTATTAGTTAGCTAAATACTTGGTTTTCTTGGACTATTATCAAAAGGGGTGAAGTGCAAAAGATTTGAATGGATTTATAAGTCATTCTTAAATTGCAGTTGCTGGGGTAAATATTTTATCAACTATCTAATTGTGACAAAATAAACATGACACCAAGGCAAAAAGCAGAACCCAGTGGAGGAATGTAGGGAAATCGTTGGATTTTGGTTGGCTTATGGATGAAATTATGTTGGAATTCGGATGGTAACAGTTGGCATTCTGTTGGCATTACAATGATGGCGCAACAGATCACCTACGAACATTCCCAACTGTTGGAGATTTTGTTGTATATTGGTTGGGTAAGACGCTCTTTGGCAACGGAACCCCGACGGACATTCCTAACCATTGACCAACGAAAAATGGCGATCATTTCCCAACATTGGCCCAACGATTTGTGCTACTAGGGTAATAGTTAAATCATTATATTTATTAACACCTAACTCACGTGGACTTCATACAGGGTTACCATACGTCCTCTTTTA
Source organism: Ectobius pallidus (assembly GCA_964059195.1). Classification (NCBI taxonomy): domain Eukaryota; kingdom Metazoa; phylum Arthropoda; class Insecta; order Blattodea; family Ectobiidae; genus Ectobius; species Ectobius pallidus. Next base: position 9,937,456 of record CAXKWD010000006.1, read on the forward strand.
CCCGGACATGTCCTCTTTTCTGATAACGAAATGAACGTCCGGGCGGCTTTTCTTCAAATATCGAAATGTCCGGGTTTTCATACATTCCGTGTTAAATGTTTAAATGAATGAATCAAGAACCTTTCCAGTTCCATCCCACCATCAAAGGACACTTCAAACAAGCTAGAGATCGATTTCTAAACAAGAATACATCGATCGAATCAAGCGGAAACGACTATTGAACGAGTTCACTATTCAGTAAGCGTTCACTGCATTCTGCTCAAAATGGGCCTAATCATGCACATTGTGCGCATTTCTACTATTATTCAGTAAGCGTAGAAGAAGAAGAAGAAAAAGAAGAAGTAAATGATTTTGTTTTGTTTGTGGCATAAAGCATTGTGTTCCATTGCATGGCGTCGCATACAGTGGAGATTAGGCTACACCAAGATGCCGAAACGAAAGTGTAAGTTCACAGACGAACTCAAAAAGAAGTTTCCTTGCTTCCGCAGTGGTCGCAATGATTCGGAAGCGGAATGTATTGTCTGTAGTGGAGGCACCTATGTTTCTGTAGCGAACAAAGGATCTCTGGATTTGGAAGCCCACGTGGATTCGGAGAAGCACAAAAGGAACCTACGTGGTGAAACTTCTTCGTCGAAGATTACGAATTTCTTTGTGCAACCATCTTCAAATTCAAGTGATCAAATTCGTGTAGCAGAAGGAACAATAGCGTTCCATTGCGTGAAACACCACAATAGCTACAGTTCTACAGACTGTACCAATTCCCTGATGAAATCATTGTTTTCAGATTCTGAAATAGCACGGAAGATGTCATCTGCAAGAACGAAGACAGAAGCGATAGTGAATTCAGTTATTTCTCCACATTCTGTTCAAAGTGTTCTAAATACCATGGAAAATATTCCTTTTTTCGGAGTAGCCACTGATGCAAGCAATCATCTTGCAGTTAAAATGTTTCCACTGCTTATACAGTATTTTGATTGGGAAAATGGTGGGACAGTAACCAAACTAATAGACTTTCAAAGCAAACCAAATGAAACAGCACAGACAATAGCTGATTACATACAATCTTCTCTGCAAAATTGTTGGACTTCTAGCAAAAACAGTGGCATTTTCTGGTGATAATTGTAACACAATGTTTGGTGGGGTGGCTAGAACAAGCACCAATAATGTATTTGCCAAATTGAAAAACAACACAAATGCCAACTTAATTGGTGTAGGTTGTCCTGCTCACATCCTTAATAACTGTCTGCAACATGGCATGGATGCTCTAGATTTTGATATACAGTCAGTAATTTTAAAGATATACAACTATTTTTCTGTCTATACTGTTAGAACAGAATCACTCAAAGAATTTTGTGAGTTCGTAAATGTAGAATACAAGCAGTTAATGTATCACTGTGTTACAAGATGGTTATCAATTTTTCCTGCTGTGGGAAGGTTGATAGAAATGCTTGAAGCTGTGAAATCTTTCTTCCTCTCTCAGTCCAAACCTCCTGTCATTATCAAGAATTTTTTTGAAAATTATTTCAGTGAAATATATTTGCTATTTCTTCACTCTTTTATGCACATATTTCAAATCAATGTTGATGCATTACAAAGAGAGGGTACTTTTATAGTAGAAATGCTATCTATACTCCTTAACGTAAAAACATCAATCGAAGATAGATTAACTTCCAAGTTTATACCACTGAAAGTAAAAACTATGCTTTCACAACTGGAGGAAAGTGGTTATGTAGATAAATGTGTTAAGTTCAATCAGCAAATTGAAGAACTGCAGTCCTCATGTTTAGGTTATTTAAATATGTGGGTTCAACAGTTTCAAGAATTTTCTCCACTTAGTTGTATGTTTTTAAATTCCACATTAACTTGGGACAAATTTCAGCTTGTCATTCAGTATATGATCTCAAAAGGAGTACATGTAGATGATGGTAAATGCTTTGATGATTTTTGTCACCTTAAACGATTTGTTGCTGAAAATGAAAATAATGAGGGATTTTCTTCACTGCTAGCACATGCAAAATGGGTAGGCTATTTCAGCAGTGACAGTAATGCTAAGAAACATCCAGAACTATTGAAAGTGGCGCAATTTTGCTTTGCCATTCCTGCTAGCAATGGCAATGTTGAGAGAGTGTTTTCTCTTATGCAGAATCAATGGTCTAAAGAAAGAAACAGACTGAAACCAGAGTCCGTTAGAAATATTCTAATTGTGCAGTACAATTTTAAGAGCATGTCTTGTGAGAAGTTTCATTCCTACATAAAAGGAATTCCAGAAGTGTTACGTAAAATTGGCTCAACAGAGAAATATGAATGGTTTAAAAATAAGTGATTGCTGATTTGTGACTGTAAAAAAGGCTAATAAATGTGCTGCACATCAGTTGTGTCCTCATTTTTACTGAAAGAAATATGGTAAACCTGACTTCATACCACGATTAGATAGCGTCGCCTGGTAAAAGCGACCTCAGATTCGAGTTCCCTGGCCCAGAAAACCCCTGCATACTAAGTTTCGTCCAAGTCGAACGATGTTTGACCATGTTTAGGCCTATATTGAATATCCCTCACAAGAGTTCTCCATAGCTAATGATAATGATGCTATCCTCCTACGTTCCACATAACTTGTAACCTACCACAATGTAAAGTTGTCAATAGGATATATTCAGAACTCACTTCATAGTTACAGAAAGCATGTGGATTTCACAATGAACATTTCAAGACATAGAACTATATGCAGAAAAGAATAATGCTCACTAAATATAATTGTTCTCCACACGATCAAATGAGAGTTGAGTATACGATTTCAATGGTAACACAAGAGTACGAAGACAAACGAAAATAAGGTGAAATAGAATGGAACTAATACCCACACAAAAATGTTCTTGCCAATAGTCCGTACGATGGAATTCTTTCCCGAGAAGGAAAAATTAGAGGAACAATACCTTGCCTGCTAGCTGTGCAATCTTACAGCTATATAACCTTCAACTTGTAAGGCTGTGCAACCTATCTATTGCTAGGACCATGTTTAGCGTCATTAGATAACTTTTTGGTTCCTAGCAGAGATATAATTGGTCGCCGTCCCCGACAAGTTGTTCTGGAGATATCAAGCTCAGCACGGATGCTGGTTGCTGTGCTATGAGACAATAAGTGATAGTGAACCCATTCAAAAGAATTAATTTCATTGGTAGGTTCCTGTATCAGTAACAATAGATAGACAACAACAAATTAGTAGATGCAAGTCTACTCTTTTCCAAATGTTTCACAACCTATCGCAATGCAGTGTTATTCTAAGGGTGTATATTAAGAATTCACACGAGTTCTAAATAGTTAATGATAACAACGAATGGAAGTCAAATTGAATGTTGGGAGACAAAGGAGAATAGTCAAAATGGAATAATGCTCACTGTATATAACTATTTGTCAGGTGACCATATCAGAGCAGAGGATATGATTTGGATGATAAAACAACCGTAAGAAGACAAATGAATATAAGATGAAATTAAAATGGAACTAGAACTTACACACCATTCTTGGCAGTAGTCCACATGCTGGAATTTCTCCCAGAGAGAAGGAGAGAGTAGGGGAACAATACCTTGCCTGCTAGCTGTGCAATCTTACAGCTATATAACCTTCAGCTTGTCAGGCTGTGCAACCTATCTATTGCTAAGACCATGTTTAACAGCAATGCTTAACTTTTTGGATCCTAACGGAGATATAATTGGTCGCAGTCCCCGACAAGTTGTTCTGAAGATATCAAGCTCAGCACGGATGCTGGTTGCTGTGCTATGCAGACAATAAGTGGTACTGTATCCTTTCAATAGAACTGACTTTTTTGGTAGGTTCCATTGTCAGTAATGATAGATAGATAACGAGAAATAAGTAGATGAAAGCCTACTTTTTTTCAAATGTTTCACAACCTATCACAATGCAATGTTATAATGCAATGTTATACTCACAAACGTTCTCCACAGTTAATGTTAACAACAAATGGAAGTCAAATTGAATGTTGGGAGGAAAGGAGGATAGACAAAGTGGAATAATACTCACTGTATATAACCTTTTGTCAGGTGAGCACATCAGAGAAGAGGATAGGATTTGGATGATAAAACAACCGTAAGAAGACAAATGAATATAAGGTGAAATTAAAATTAAACTAGAACTTACACACCATGCTTATCGGTAGTCCACATGCTGGAATTTCTTCCAGAGAGAAGGAGAGAGTAGGAGAACAATACCTTGTCTGCTAGATGTGCAATCTCACAGCTATATAACCTTCAGCCTGTCAGGTTGTGCAACCTGTCTATTGCTAGGACCATGTTCAGCAGCAATGCTTAACTTTATGGATCCATGCGGAGATATAATGGGTCGCGGTCCCCGACAAGTTGTTCTGAAGATATCAAGCTCAGCACGGATGTTGGTTGCTGTGCTATGCAGACAATAAGTGCTACTGTACCCATTCACAAGAATGAACTTCTTTCGTAGGTTCCTGTATCAGTAACAATAGATAGACAACAACAAACAAGTAGATGAAAGCCCATTATTTTCCAAATTTTTCACAACCTATCGCAATGCAGTGTTATACTAAGGGTGTATATTAAGAATTCACACGAGTCCTCCACACTTAATGATAACAACAAATGGAAGTCAAATTGAATGTTGGGAGACAAAGGAGGAAAGTCAAAGTGGAATAATGCGCACTGTGAATAACTACACTGGTCAACAATGATTTTGTTATATAAACAATTTTGGGTGTTTCTTATGTATTTTCATCTGCTGATTCCAAAAATGAAGTCAGTAATTTTCCATCACCCACCATTTTTTTTTTAAATCCTGTTTATTAGCATTTCTGGTATATAACATGCTGATTAGAATTAGTATTCTACGTTTATATTTCATTTCATTGTGTCAATAATTGACGTTTGGTGATTTTTGCCTTGAATTCATGAGTTACAATACCTTATTTAGTCATCACGGCCTACTTGATCATATGCAAAACTGTGATTGTAAGGTAAAGTTTGCAGATGAATAGAAGCTTTCTTAAAAGAATAAAAGCTAATTCTGTACTCTCTTCCGTTGTCAATTGAATTGTGATAGAAGTGTATATTACCATCCTTAGTAGTGCATTATAAGGAGTAGTGTAAAAGTGTAGGCCTATAGTGATAAGAAACATGTCTCGAAAGTGTGTTAATGATAGAAACAACTTCTGTTTTGTGTGTGGTGAGCTGACTTTCAAAGCGCAGAGACGAAACTTTACTCCTCTAATAAGAAGAGCTTATCACTGTTATTTTAACAACAAAATAGACCAGAACAAAACATGGGCCCCAGAAATCTGTTGTACCAAATGTGTAACACTATTATCTGTCTGGTTGAAAGGATCCCGCCATATGCCTTTTGCAGTCCCCATGATATGGCACGAACCTAAGGACCATTTGACAGACTGCTACTTCTGCTTGACAAATATATCTGGAATAAGTTCGAAGTCCAGACACACTGTTAAATATCCATCTTTAGATTCAGCAATTCGACCGGTGCTTCATGGGCCAGGACTTCCCATACCATCTCCACCAGATGACATAACAATGACTGAAGAATTTCCTGATATTCAGGATGAATTACAGAATGATTCAGATTTTGTGGAAGGAGATGCTTCAAATGAACCTCACTTTCTAACACAGGATGATTTAAATGATTTGGTTCGGGATCTTGGTTTAAGTAAAAACAAGGCAGAATTACTCGCCTCAAGATTGAAAGGATGGAAGCTACTGCAGGGTGACACCAAAGTAAGTTATTTCCGCCAACGCCAAAAGGAATTTGAGCATGTAGAGAAGGACCCAGTTTTCTGCAATGATGTTGAAAATTTGTTCCAGTCAATGGGTGTTCAGCATAAATCTGAGGATTGGCGTTTGTTCATAGACTCCTCAAAATCAAGTTTGAAAGGAGTGTTACTACATAATGGAAACATATATCCATCCATTCCTTTAGCCCATGCAGTTGCGTTGAAGGAAAATTATGATAATATGAAGCTTTTATTATCCTCTATAAAGTATGAGAATTTTTCTTGGCGGATATGCGGGGATTTAAAAGTAATAGCCATCTTACTTGGGTTACAGCTTGGTTATACTAAATTTTGCTGCTTCTTGTGCAAGTGGAATAGCAGAGATAGATGTAACCATTATATTATAAAGAACTGGCCAAAGAGAGAGAGTCACTTAATCCAGGACAAGAAAATGTTTTTCATCAACCACTATGTTCTATGTTCTGAAAAAATCTTATTGCCTCCACTGCATATAAAACTAGGCTTGATAAAACAATTTGTGAAAGCGATGGATCATGATGGCAGTGCATTTCTCTTCCTGCAAAATAAGTTCCCAAGGATCAGCGAAGCCAAACTAAAAGAAGGAATATTTGTTGGCCCCCAAATAAGGGAACTGATGAAAGATACGAAATTTGAAATCCAATTAAATATGGAAGAAGCAGCTGCATGGCAATCTTTCAAAAAAGTTGTCACAAACTTTCTAGGAAACTTCAGGTCTGATAACTACAGAGATGATTGAGAACTACAAGATAATGGGATGTAAAATGTCTTTAAAAATACACTTTCTGCACTCCGATCTTGATTTCTTCCCTGAAAACCTAGGGGCTGTGAGCGACGAACACAGGGAGCGTTTCCACCAGGACATCGCGGAAATGGAAAGGCGCTACCAGGGTAAATGGTGTCCAAATATGTTGGCAGACTACTGTTGGACACTGAAGAGAGATGTTCCTTAAGCGAAGTACAGCCGAAAATCCAATTCACATGCATTTTAGGTAGTAAATGTAATTTCAGTTAAGATATCATAATACTATAGTGTATAGACACGAAAAATGTTTTCCATGCGATTACTCAAAAACCCTGGGTGATGGAAAAGTTCTGTAAAAAGATTTGAAATCAGCACAAAAAAGTAAGTCAGACACACCCATTGTATCCCTTATAACATAAAAAAGTTCAAATTTTGTTGACCAGTGCTATTTATCAGGTGAGCACATCAGAGAAGAGGATATGATTTGGATGATAAAATAAACGTAAGAAGACAAATGAATATAACATGAAATTAAAATGAAACTAGAACTTACACACCATTCTTATCGGTAGTCCACATGCCGAAATTTCTTCCAGAGAGAAGGAGAGAGTAGACGAACAATACCTTGTCTGCTAGCTGTGCAATCTCACAGCTATATAATCTTCAGCTTGTCAGGCTGTGCAACCTATCTATTACTAGGACCATGTTTAGCAGCAATGCTTAACATTTTTGGATCCTAGCGGAGATATAATGGGTCGCGGTCCCCGACAAGTTGTTCTGAAGATATCAAGCTCAGCACGGATGCTGGTTGCAGACAATAAGTGGTACTGTACCCATTCACAAGAATGAACATCTTTGGTAGGATCCTGTATCAGTAACAATAGATAGACAACGACAAATAAGTAGATGAGAGCCCATTATTTTCCAAATGTTTCACAACCTATTGCAATGGAGTGTTATACTGTGGGTGTATATTAAGGTCTCACAAGAGTTCTCTATAGCTAATGATAACAAAAGGAATTCAAATTGAATGTTGGGAGAAAAAGGAGGACAGTCAAAGTGGAATAATGCTCACTGCGTATATAACCTTTTGTCAGGTGAGCACATCAGAGCAGAGGATATGGTTTGGATGATAAAACAACCCTAAGAAGACAAATGAATATAACGTGAAATTAAAAATTAAACTAGAACTTACACACCATTCTTATCGGTAGTCCACATGACGGAATTTCTTCCAGAGAGAAGGAGAGAGTAGGGAAACAATACCTTGTGTGGTAGCTGTGCAATCGCACAGCTATATAACCTTCAGCTTGTCAGGCTGTGCAACCAATCTATTGCTAGGAACATGTTTAGCAGCAATGCTTAACTTTTTTGATCCTAGCAGAGATATAATGGGTCCCGGTCCCCGACAAGTTGTTCTGAAGATATCAAGCTCAGCACGGATGCTGGTTGCTGTGCTATGCAGACAATAAGTGGTACTGTACCCTTTCAGTAGAACTGACTTTTTTGGTAGGTTCCTGTATCAGTAACAATAGATAGACAACGACAAATAAGTAGATAAAAGCTCATTATTTTCCAAATGTTTCACAACCTATATCAATGCAGTGTTATACTGCAGGTATATATTAAGAACTCACGTGATATCTACAGAGTTGATGATAACAACAAATGAGAGTCTAATTGAATGTTGGGAGACAAAGAAGGATAGTCAAAGTGGAATATTGTTCACTGAATATAAGTATTTGTTTGGTGAACAAAACAGAGCAGACAATATATTTTGGATGAAAAAACAATTGTAAGAAGACAAATGAATATAGTGTGATATTGAATGAAACTAATACTCACACACCAATATTCTTACCTTTAGTTTCTATGAAGAAATTCTTGCCAGAGAGAAGGAGAAATTGGAGGAACAATACCTTGCCTGCTAGCTGTGCCATCTTACACAATATTATCTAAAGGTTGCAGTCTCTTTAAGTGATGCTGTACGTTGCTGTATCCCTAATGAGAGAGTGAATGAGAGAGAGAGAGAGTGAATGAGTGAGAGAGAGAGTGTTTGTGAAGGGGTGATAAATGGAGTCAGTACATTGAATGAATGCCATACATATTGCTTCTATGTACTAAATAATCCTTAACTTATGAAAATGCAAAGTAATACTTAGGATATATTGAAGTTCCCTGTAGTCGATACTCTTTCTCACAGCTGTCCAATTTATGGAAACCAGTGACGTTCTTAAAGCACAGTGTAGTCAATTACCTTTCTCGCCGCTGTCCAATTCCTGGAAATAAATTACATTGTTATTATAATTTTCAAGGATTTCTAAAATGTAGTTGAACATCGCTTAATTTCTTGTAATGCAATCTCATGGCAAAGAGAATTTTAACATTATGCCTATTTATTTGGGTTAGTAAACATACATAAATCTTACGAGCTTCAACAACTTGCTATTAAACATACTCTCTTAAAATGTGAGGGGGGGATTTAACTCGAGCATATACACATTTTATGTAATGTATGATTAATATGGCTGCTAGGTTTGATGCTTACTGTAAATTATATTGGTAAGTGCTAAGCAAATTTTGGGACTGGCGATCAACTTTGACATAGAGTTAACATCCTCAACACAATATAGTTTATTGTCACTAGGGTTTGGATGTTTATGACATGTCATATTTTTATCCTGACCTCCATTCTTGCCGCAAACACAAATTAAACATGAAATGCACATTTGTTATCCTAACAGGACCAATTTTTATTTTGCATGTAAAGTCATATTTTGGTCGTTTTTATGGTTTCGGTCATATTTGTAATTTAACATCATATTTCAGTTATAAATTTGGTAAAAGAGCACAATTATGCACTATGTGCACTAAATTGTTGTATTAAAATTTTTCACGAATATTTTGGTTTTACTGTAAATGAAATGTGAAGGGACAATTTTATTTATGTATTTATTTATTTATCCTTGGATCATATATATTATATCGGATAAGTAACCTGAAGCGGTTCACCCCCTTTGAATTTGGGAAATGCCACTATTAAGGTTCACTCTGTATAAGTATAATGTTTTTATGCAGTACTTACATTTGCTGAGCTTCTTTGAACCTGCCTCGGAATAGTCAGTCGAGCTACAAGATTTAAACTCTTACGTTTCTACAGGGTAAAATATGGGTCTGGTGAATGGCAATACTAATTATAGTAATTAGATATCAAACTAATTAATACTGGTATGAGTAGATTTATTAACCAATTAATATCAAGTCCAATTAATACGTATGCTAATCTACTCGTGGTGGATACTGTCTATAATGTCTCGATTGTAGAACGTAGCCACAAAAGTTTATCAGTTATTACTCCTTCCTATTCGTTATCACGTGATGATATAATGACTCCCCTTGGAGTAATTATGATAATGTTAATTCGTCGACAAAGTACTTACTGCGATCCACTGAATTTAAATCGGTAATAGCCGTAACTTAGCTATTACCACAAATCGCGTTTACTGGGTATCTTACTATAAAAGATTACTTATCCAAGTTGGGTAACTGCCCAACGTGAATATAAAATGCGAGTGGGATACAATGGTATCCACTCGGAAGAATTAAGCTGACAAGGAATATGCGTCCGACCGGTGACGGGTCCGGCAGAACACTGTACTCTTAACATTGGCAAAGTTCTACATCGTGGCATTCACAGAAATCTCCCCACTCTTATACTAACAAATCAAATTCTATGTTACAGTAATTTAACCATATTTTAGCTAGTAGCTTCTTTTTGATTGGCCCTTTAGACCCAAGCTTAAAGACGCTACGAGATACAACTCTCAATTTTCCACTGTCTCCTGTTCTCGCTATTACTTCAATTTTCTGAGAATGTTCACTCAGTGCTCTTTTCCCAAGTCCTATTCCCAGTATATTCTTTTGACTAGGCTCTCATCGCCTTTGTGTCACTTTTCACATAAAGGAAGCACTGCTTGTTAACAAAGCCCGTCGCCGGCCACCCGTCGTGAATGAATGGTACAAGCGAGCTAGTCTTTGTGACATACTCGGAATCTTGTCTGGTACTTTCTACACCCCGTAATATTCTTATATTTAATATTAACTTATTTTATCTTTAATCTATATTCTTCATTTAATAATTGTATGTTAAGCATGATTTAATAGGGTATCATTTGAGATTCACTTTGATATAAAATACTAATAGGTCCCATCATTTTAAGGTTTTATATTTAATGTAATTTAGCTTGCTATTTATCATGATTATAGTTTTATATTTAATACTAGAATCAGGATTCCCTCATATGCCCAAAAGTTCTCTTGAAAAAATGTGAGTTTTGTAAAAAGTTGCGATTTTTAAAGAGTGCTTTTCTGCTCCTTAAATACCTTGTTAGTATACTGAATGTATAGGTGACAGTGCAATGACTTGATTTGTTTTGGTCGTAGCTTTGACCTAGTTACCTTTCACAATGTTTACATTCGCCACATTGCTTGCTACCTGTGAGTGAGTGACCTCGTGACATGGTACAGCTATCAATCCCTTCATCTTTACACACTACAATTATTGCTCATGCATACAACATCCACGAAAGAATTTTACTATGCATCCTTATTCTCCAATGCAGTAATAGGCTATTGGACCTATTTAACATATAATATAAACAAACATACTGACAGAAATTAAATCTAACTCACTGCATTGAACAATATAGAATATGAAGATACATTTACTGCAATTACTATTCCTACTTATTACTAGATAAATCGCCGATAGGATTTTTGTCTCGGACGTCCTTTTTAGAAAAATAGATAACAATGAATAAAATAATCGACTGATCTGTTATCGAAGTTCACTTATAAATATATAACAGAGATATATTTTCGCTGGCTGATTTATTACCACTCGTTCATATCTTCCACTAAAACTTGCACTGGTATTAAATATATCACACGCAATTTCAGTCGCGGTCATACATACAATACAGTAGTTATTACATTCTTTACGGTACCAATTATCGAAACACCGTAACCCTAATTCATACTGTTTTTACCCTTTTAATGTTCCTTATAAGGCCTAATAACAGATAGATTATACCACCTTATAATTCTATTGTTACTTATGTCAACTACCTTAAAGCAAACACCATTGAAGAATTTGTAATAGAAAATGAACCGCTGTAAAGGAGCTCGAGGCGCTGCACTCTTATTATTTTATTATTATCGTAGTTCTGCAATAGTCAGCTAGCTTTCTATAGTGATAGACATGTAAGTTATCCATTGTTATGGCATGTTCGTATTATATGGCAACAATTTGGGGATTCACTATATATCCACATGTTTTTAATAAGCACATCTGACAGCTTGTATTTCTATTCAATATCTAGGGTCGTGATGCTGTCCACTTTACTCTTATGATTTTTTTAAACTGCCTAAGTTTTTAATCGTTCATATTCCCTTCACTTCCGTATTCGTCGTAGCAATTTTCTTGATCACTATATTTGTTCCCAATTATTAATCTCGCAATTATCCAACTTATAATCCTCCTCAAAATAAGTGTTTTCATATTCGTCTACATCGACGCTCAATTCATAATAGAAGATGGGTCCCCCTTAGACCTTCACCTTCAACATAATAATCTTTCATACAAAGATGAGTCCTTTGACCTCAGCTTCAACATAATAATCTTTCCTACGAAGATGAGTCCTTTTTGACCTCAGCTTCTACATAATAAACTCACTTATTTCCTTCTCAACTATAATCTGGCATTTATTTTTACTCAGACTGTCAACAATAACATATTCATTCCGGATTGCGATTTAGTTATCTGAACAACTACATGATCCTTCAAATCATTAATTGGAAATGGAACTTCTATGACGTATTTTTGATTAACTCTTAAGCATTGTTCTTAAAATTTCAATATTCCTTCGTATTTCAACAGCGTGTCACAACCTAGTAAAATGATGTGTTAATCTTTTAACAAATATAACATATATCTATGCTTCCCAATTGCCATTATTTAATTATACCATGATCTATTTGTCTACTGTATATTTTTAGCCTCACTGATTGCTATAGTACAATAAATTTCCAATCTCAACCTCTATTTGCAGCGGATTCAAAATTTCTATTTCTTTCCCTTCGATGGTATAAAAATCACTATGCTACTTATAATTATTTATATGGAGCCTCTGTTCCGAATCACGGCCCCCTCATTATGCATATTATGAGTATCTAGTGCATTTTTATTTAGTTTATATTTCCCATAGGCCTACCGTCATTCTCACGCATAGTTATGTTATCTATGTCACCCTGAAATTCATTAGCTTCGGGATTTAACTGTTGACCTGACTCTCGGCTATTCACTTGGTTGGGATCCCCGTTATCTGAGAATCTTACATATCTCCCGTTATGAATTCCACCGTGCTGTCTATTTTGATGATTCCCACGGTAATTATTACCTCCATTTCTATTACTGGAATAGTTATGATTATTATTGCTCTGACCATTCCTTACATAATTATTTCTGTTATCTCGATTAGCAGCGTATCCGTTATTAGCCCTACTACTATTTCCATATTGATCCGACTGACCTGGGTTCCTACTTCCTTCTATCGGTCCTTCAGTACGGTCCCCTTCCTCGAATTCCGTCAGTAAGCTCAACATTTCAGCATATGTAGTTGGTTTCGCTACTATTAAATGTTTCCTTATTTCAGAACTGTACTGTTTAATTGCCAATTGGAGCACGTCTCGCTCTCCAAGGGAAGATCCTAGGGATTTTGCTACCTTGATTAAATGCATAAAGTGCCCAGACATAGTAACATGTCCCTTTTCATTGAATTTTCCAGAATATAATTCTGTCAGAGCTTTGCTTCGCCTACTTAAACTCCAATACCTCTCCATAAAAAGCTTCTTAAATTCGGCATAGCCTACGCCCTCAGATAGAATGAAACTGCACCAATCTCTACATTTGCCTATCAAACCCTTCTGTACCACCATCATTTTATATTTATCAGGGATTCCCTTCACTTCAAAATAGGTTTCTATTTCGCTTATAAAAAGATGGGGATCAGACAGATTTTCATCATTAAACTGAGGGATCGACCAATCAATTCCAAGCATCTGAGTAATATTAACAGGGGGTTGATGAACTACGGGTAAAACAGTATGAGTTTCTAGGCTTACGTTGCTTCGTATAGCGTCTGTGTCATTGCAAATACTGTGGGTTTGTTGATCTCCATTTATAGAATTATTTACCGGCAAATGGGCCGTGTTTACAGAATTGACATTTGGAGAATATACCACATTATTTTCTGCATTGTCACGTACACTACGAGCGTCACTCGACCTTTTATCAGTTACGTCGTTTACTTCCTTCGTAATATTATTTTGCCTTAGAACCACCTTATTTATTTCTTCCCTAAGCTTAACTTCAATCTCTTTCGCCTGACCTTGGATTTTATTGGTTAATTCCCCAATCTCACTTGAAAAAGATGCAACTAACTGCCCTTCTAAACTTTTAGTTTTCTCTGCTATTTCTTTCTGTAAAGAACCATGACCTGTTTCTATCTTATTGTCAATAGCTTTTACAGTATTATTTAACCTCAAATTAATTTCCTTATCTTTACTTTGAAGTTTTTCATCTACATTTTTCTTAGCTACCTCAAGTCCTAGCTCAACATCTTTCTTTGTTTTCTCAATTTGTAGTTCTACATTTTTGACCCTTTCGCCTATTTCAGCGTTATTAGACCTAACTTCTTCTGTGAACTCATCTAAACGCTTATTTGTCTTATCTAAATTCTCTGCTATTCTTGCTACAGATTGTTTGATCTCGCTTGAACTCCTTTCAAATTTCTCAGTTAATGTGTTTTTAATTCCTCTACCGCTTTCTTATTATCATTTGAAATCTTTTCTGCTAATGCTTTACTTTCATTTGAATTCTGTTCTAGCTTCTTCATGATTAACGCAAACATGTCAGGCGTGATCTGACTCTCATTTTGGGTTACTGAACTAATTTCCCTCTCATTTACGATTTCTATGCCCACAGTCCTATCTGTGTTTCCAATATTTCATTATTTTCCTGCATTAACTGCCTGCCCTCATTTGTTGCTACCTGTTCTAGTTCATTATTGCCAAGTACTTCCTGACAAATTTGAGGATCTACCTGCTCCATTCCTTTTCCTAATACCATACCACTGATTATTGCAAACATAGCTGTTTCTATGTAAATCCCTGGTCATTGCACTTATCACTTTCATATAAAAACATGCGCACTCACCTTGTAGTACATAGCACAATTTATACACTGACATATATAGCACTCTTATCTCTAATAAGAAATACCCTCTTATCATTAATACAAGAAATGCCCTCTTATCAATAATACAATCCAATTGATATTCTTCCGTATTCTTGATTTTAATGATGCCCTTCCTGCGTTTTCTTCTCTCTTCTCTCTTGTCTCACTCCCCTTCTAAGCCAGTGCCCGCTCCTTAAGTCCTTACTTCCCTTCTTCTTTATTTGAATTTGATCAGTATTTTGATGTTTTCAAAAATTTTAGTTCATTGCCCACGCCATTCACCTTTTTCTTTTCGAAGCCACCACGTTGTTCGCGCCACTATGAAGCGGTTCACACTCTTTGAATTTGGGAAATGCCACTATTAAGGTTCACTCTGTATAAGTATAATGTTTTTATGCAGTACTTACATTTGCTGAGCTTCTTTGAACCTGCCTCGGAATAGTCAGTCGAGCTACAAGATTTAAACTCTTACGTTTCTACAGGGTAAAATATGGGTCTGGTGAATGGCAATACTAATTATAGTAATTAGATATCAAACTAATTAATACTGGTATGAGTAGATTTATTAACCAATTAATATCAAGTCCAATTAATACGTATGCTAATCTACTCGTGGTGGATACTGTCTATAATGTCTCGATTGTAGAACGTAGCCACAAAAGTTTATCAGTTATTACTCCTTCCTATTCGTTATCACGTGATGATATAATGACTCCCCTTGGAGTAATTATGATAATGTTAATTCGTCGACAAAGTACTTACTGCGATCCACTGAATTTAAATCGGTAATAGCCGTAACTTAGCTATTACCACAAATCGCGTTTACTGGGTATCTTACTATAAAAGATTACTTATCCAAGTTGGGTAACTGCCCAACGTGAATATAAAATGCGAGTGGGATACAATGGTATCCACTCGGAAGAATTAAGCTGACAAGGAATATGCGTCCGACCGGTGACGGGTCCGGCAGAACACTGTACTCTTAACATTGGCAAAGTTCTACATCGTGGCATTCACAGAAATCTCCCCACTCTTATACTAACAAATCAAATTCTATGTTACAGTAATTTAACCATATTTTAGCTAGTAGCTTCTTTTTGATTGGCCCTTTAGACCCAAGCTTAAAGACGCTACGAGATACAACTCTCAATTTTCCACTGTCTCCTGTTCTCGCTATTACTTCAATTTTCTGAGAATGTTCACTCAGTGCTCTTTTCCCAAGTCCTATTCCCAGTATATTCTTTTGACTAGGCTCTCATCGTCTTTGTGTCACTTTTCACATAAAGGAAGCACTGCTTGTTAACAAAGCCCGTCGCCGGCCACCCGTCGTGAATGAATGGTACAAGCGAGCTAGTCTTTGTGACATACTCGGAATCTTGTCTGGTACTTTCTACACCCCGTAATATTCTTATATTTAATATTAACTTATTTTATCTTTAATCTATATTCTTCATTTAATAATTGTATGTTAAGCATGATTTAATAGGGTATCATTTGAGATTCACTTTGATATAAAATACTAATAGGTCCCATCATTTTAAGGTTTTATATTTAATGTAATTTAGCTTGCTATTTATCATGATTATAGTTTGATATTTAATACTAGAATCAGGATTCCCTCAAACCCAATTCAATACAAATAAGTAAATCAACACACAAGTAAATATAGACATATATAGTGGTACAATAACAAAAGATACAGGACAGCATGCGACAGATCTGGATTCAAAAAATTAATTTAATATATTCACTACATTGAATGGCAAATAGGTCAATAGTTTTGATCTTACTGCTTTTTTGAAATTTATATTATTTAGCACTTTAATTACTTGAGGAAGGTAATTATACATTATGGTGCCTCTATGTGATAAACTGAGTTTTGGAAAGCCTGTGGTAGTTTAATTGTATATTGTCTGATGTTCTCGTGTTGTGTTCATGGATATTTGAGTTTGTTTTGAAAACATTTCTATTGCTATGAATGTAGCAAACTGTCTCTAAAATATAAATACAGGGTAGTGGTAAAATATCAAGCTCTTTGAATACGGTTCTACCACAGTATACATATTAATACAGTACAGAAAGTCAGTCCGTTTTTTTCCAGATGAGCATACGTGCGCATTTACTAGTGATCAGAGCGGCCATAAAGTAAGACTACATTAACTACTCCGGGAAGTATGTAAATAAATAGGAGTGTTGTATTTATTAGAACACGCGATATTCTAAAGGACCTTATTATTCTGCTGTAAATTTCAGTAATAATAAAAGACAAAATCCTGAATTGCATTTCTTCACTTTCTTGAAAGATCCAGAAAGGTAAGAACGAAAATAAGTAATATTTATTGTAGGCCTACTGGCTTACTCGTGATTCTGGTGTGGATATGTTTCAACTTACTTTAATGTAATATTTTTATATTTTATTCTGTTGTAATGATTTCTGGTGTATAAAATAAGGCATTAATGGTCGACAAGAAAACCTAGTAACAAAATATGTAAAATATTTGAGTGAAAATTACCGTCTATGCTTGACACACGCCGAAAACAGACAGTTTATGAATTCCTATAAAAACTCGTTAATTAAAACTGCTGTACCGACGGTGTCTTTAATTCCAAATGCTCCAGAATTTTTAGTTTTGTTTAATGGAGTCCATCCTGCAGTAATTGACGCTACATAGACCTACAATAAATTGAAGTCGTATATTGCCATGTAAGGCAAAGAATCAAAATAACACTGTCAACAATGACGTGCAGGATGAACAACGTGACAGACCTATAATATAATTTACGTAATTAATACGTAGGCTATTTATTATCATAATTTGAATTATAAATTATATTAAAGGGCAATGATTTTAAAGGAAAAATACTAGGCCTAGGAACAGTCCTTAACAGTAGCCTATTTAGGTATTGTTTACCTCTTCTTAACTAGAATATAATACAGTATCTGTTTTATTATTTCTTAAATTTAAAATTGGATTTGCATTAAATAAAAATATTCTGTATTTTTATCTTTTAACATAACATATTTTGTGATGTGTTTATGTATTTTCCCAAGTCATTTGATAAGATGAGAATATAGTTTTACTTAATCTCCGCATGGAGCGCTAGTGTCGTCCAGCCAACATGTTGTCATAGGACTTTTAACACACAGTTTCATTACTGTATTAATACGTATACAGTAGAGCCTCGGTAATTCGAGCCCCGGTATTTCGAGGTTCCGTGTAATTCGAGCTGGTCTTAAGAAAATTAAAATTGTCCATAAAACTAGAGTAAAATCCCGTTTTTATACGGTGTCCGCATGTAAGTTTTACGCACTTCCGAATGTGTTACATTTTGAGCTTTCTTTCAATTTTTCCGTGTACAAAAATGCAGGTAAAACTGTCCCACTTAGGGGTTTCATTCATAATACACAGAAATAACCTTGGTTTCAGACTGCATTTCTATTACAGACTGACAGAAACCGTTAGGTTCGATCTTTCATTGTCGGGACCTTGTGTCAATCAATTGTACAGTGCATACCATCCTTTCAGAAAAGATCTGTATTGTTACAGTAATTCCTACTCAGCGATAATGGTAATTAAAAGTGTTTTCCTAGTAGCGCCGCCTTCCCGTTCCACTCCATTAAGGATCAGACAATGACTTAATCCTTAAAGGATGCCGATGTATAAAAATTGGAAATATTTGCCAATATACATACAGGCGTAACGCAGGTATATAGGCCTACTATATTGTTTATTTATTTATTTATTTTTAAAACCATTATTGTGCTCATTAAACATTTTATTTATGATTTACCCATTGACTTAGTGATATTTCCGTATAATCCGAGTTTTTTGTAATTCGAGGTAGCCTCAGCCCCAATTAGCTCGAATTATCGGGGTTCTACTGTATTGTGGTTCTACTGTTCGTCCTAATCGATACTTGTTTAATGATTTTGAGTATTGGTTTTTGCAATTTAAATATTTGCTCTGATTTTGGTGCAGATACCCAGGTAATAATTCCATATACTAATACTGATTGTACATATGCAAAATAAACTAATTTTAGCACTTCAATGGGAGTTACTTTTGTAAGAACCCGGAAGGCATAGCAAAGTCAACTTAGTTTCTCACTTAAGTAGTTTATGTGGACCTCCCATTTCAGATTTGAGTCTATCCATATACCTAAAAATTTGGTGTTGTCTGTTTCTTTAATTATAGCATTGTTAATAAAAATTTGGATGTGATTTGGAAGATGTCGATTAAAAGTCATATAGATTGTTTTGGTTGTATTTAATTTTGACTTATAGCATTTTAGCCACAGTTCTAGTTGGGAAGTTGTGTGATTTATTTTTGATTGTAGGTCATTCAACTTGAGATGATTAAATAATATGTTAGTATCGTCATCAAGACAGTTTCAGCTTTGTCGATGAGAAAAGGGAGATCATTAATGTACAGAAGAAAAAGCATCGGTCCGAGAATTGAACCCTGTGGGACACCATGAGGCAAGGATATAGAATTTGATTGGACTGAATTTATTTTGACAACTTGTTTTCTGTTACTAAGATATGAGACGAACCAATTTAGTGCCAATCCTCTGATACCATATATTTCCTACAATAATCCTACAATTTGCTCTTTAGTGTCTATAGCATTTAATCAATAACAAGTAATAGCACAATTAGCTTTTCCTCCTTCTTGTTAACTTCCAATAGAGATGTTTTAAAAATATTTTCAGTTCACATTTGCAGTGGATCTGGAAACATTAACTGATTAGAAATTCTTTACAAGTAAAACTGTAAATTACCTGTAAAATTGTTAAAAAGTGATTATCTGATTGAATTATTGTGATGTAATAATTTAGTGTCCTTAAACGTTTTAAAGTGGAACATTTATTCTTAGAAAATATGAGATCATATGGGTCATATTTGGTTATTATTAAGGTCATATTTACAGTCATAATTTCCACTTTTTTAGGTCATACACATCCGAACCCTAAGTATCACTATAACTAATTCCTCACCGTGACAAATTTTCTCCTCTATGTTATAATGGAAACTGTCCTTCGGGGTCAGTAAACTACTCGTTATATAGTACTGTAGGCAGTGTTGGATACACATCCCCCATCTGTAACACGACTTAACTGGTTTAGTGTTTGCCCTAATTATTCTACCAGCATTCACTGCTCATACCCTGACGGCAATTTATCAGCAGTTGGCGAACACTGTTCTAACACACCATAATAGAGAATTACTCACTTTTAGAATCTTTTCCTGAATGTTCAAAAGAATTACATATTTTCTTCATTTGTTCAAAAATTCACAAGGACTTGTTGCTATGCAATATGTAACTCTATTTTCAGTTTCCACAAAAAGGATCTAAGGAACAGCAAAGTAAATGCTCTTTGTTGATTTCAATCTCGCAGTTTTAAATTTTGAAGGTTAGGCCTTGAGTTGCTGACAACTTAATAGCTATGAATGATAGATGTTGATTTTCCTTATATTTATTAGTACATGGTTTTAAACCTAGTGGCCTAATTCAATGTATTCAATGTTCCTTTAATACTTTCAATTAATATTAGTTTTAAGATCTTTATTCTTTAGTAATAAAAATTGAGTTTAAAAACCCTTATGCACCACTTACGTCACAGATAAAACTACCCAAAATGGCCCAAAATGAGGGTCCAGCTGAACAAATTGATGGATATATTGAACTTGTAGAGTTATGTATGAAGCAAAATAGTTTCATGTACAACCGAGAGTGTTATAAACAAACCACTGGTCTGGCCATGGGGAGTCCATTGTCCCCACTACTAGCAGACATATACATGACTAACTTAGAATTAAAAGCCACCAGTGGGTTTCCTGATATATTCAAAAGTTGGTATAGATATTTCGACGATGTGTTCACTATAGTCCAGAGAGGTTCCTAGAAGATGCGTTAAAACTGCTGAACTTACAGGACGAGGCTATTAAATTTACCATGGAAATTGAACAGAATGGGTGGTTACCGTTCTTTGATCTGAAAATCATCAGAGGCCAGAATAGTTTAGAATTCGGCATTTATAGAAAACCAACACACGTTGACAACTACATAAAATTCAACAAGTACAACCCGAAATCACACCAATTTGCCATTTACCATAGCTTAATACATAGATTAATACACATCCCTCTAACCAAAATTGAATATGACAAAGAATTTCAACATATAAAAGACGTGGCCACCATCAATGGATTCAAAACCAATTTCATACACAAAATGCTGGAAAAACATAAAAAGAAACAGAAGTTGAAAGAAGTCAGCACCCTAGTTAATACAGAAGTAGCCCAAGTCAAATACAGGAAGTTCACCTATCACCCCAAGATGTTTCATAAATTTGAGAAAATCTTCAAAAATTATAATATCAAACTAGCACCTCAGAACAAATACACACTTAGAAATTTACTGAACCATCCGCTTAACAATGCCACTGAAGAAAAAACAGAATTATCAAGTATCTACCAGATAGAGTGTGAGGGGTGCCCAATGACATATATTGGCCAAACGAGAAGGAACTTAAAAACCAAATTGAAAGAACATCTCAGAAATGTAAAATTGATGCAAATTGACAAATCAGCGGTAGCCAATCACTTTTGGACAGAAAATCATCACATAAAGAAAGACATTTCATTATTGAAACACGTCAGCAAACCTTCAGATCTAAATACGTGGGAAAAGATCTTCATTACCAAAAATGGTGACAACTTGATGAACTGCGATATCACTCCTGTGAGCGACGTCATCAGGCTCACCGGTCAGAAGAAAGGGGGAAGCAGAGAACAGAACATAATACCACCAGCCGAGAACCCGACACGCCAGTAGGCCTGCAGCTGAGGATGGGAGGACACTCCCGAAACATGTCCTGATTTTATCTGTGACGTAAGTGGGGCATAAGTGTTTTTAAACTTTATTTTTATTATTCAGTTGTGCCACGGTTTTTAATAACTTCGTATTCGTACTAATCTTTATTCTTTGTTTAAGATCCGTTTTCTTTCCATGTGCAATCACATGTTAGTTAAAGCACTATATGAAGTCATTCATAATTTCCCTCAAAGAAAGCAATATTTATTATTATTTAGAGAATCAAACTTATTGTTTGTAGAAACTAATATTGGGAAGAACACAGTGAAGTCAGCATATATATTATTAAGGCAATATTTCACACTTGAACTTCACTATTAAATAGTAAAGTTCAAGGTTGAAATATAGCCTTAATAATATTTATTGTTTGTAATTAGTGAATAATGTCCATTAGTTTCCATTTTATTAATATATAGAGATAATAGATAGAATTAGTGATGCATATTGACAAATAAATAGCTGCAATCCTGCTACGTTCCACATAACTTGTAACCTACCACAATGTAAAGTTGTCAATGGGTATATATTCAGAACTCACTTTATAGTTACAGAAAGCATGTGGATTTCACAATGAACGTTTCTAGACATAGAACTATATGCAAAAAAGAATAATGCTCACTAAATATAATTGTCCTCCACACGATCAAATGAGAGTTGAGTATACGATTTCAATGGTAACACAAGAGTACGAAGACAAACGAAAATAAGGTGAAATAGAATGGAACTAATACCCACACAAAAATGTTCTTGCCAATAGTCCGTACGATGGAGTTCTTTCCAGAGAAGAATAAATTAGAGGAACAATACCTTGCCTGATAGCTGTGCAATCTTACAGCTATATAAAATTCAGCTTGTAAGGCTGTGTCAATAAAAGTCGAATTGTGGATCTGCCCAGCATGCGCGAACAAAGGAAGAGAATTCGACCTGATGACTCCTACAGAACAAGGCACGACGACCCAAGAAAGCAGAGAATCGATGGCATCACTTCAGCTGATAATTAAAATGCTCAGCAAAGAATTGAAAGAAATAGCATGAGAAAATGAGCAATTGAAAAAGGAAAACAAACTCCTAAAAGGCCAACAGGACAACTGGCAACAGGCCCCACAATCAGCAACATGGCGTAGGACGTGCGCTCCAGCCCGTAGGCTAAATCAACCAAACTATGAAAGCAGCAATAGATTCTCAGTACTTCAAGACAACAGTGAAGCTCTGGTCCTTTCAAAGCGCAAAAACTCCGCAAAAAATCAAACTAAACTGACTAGGAACAGAATACAAATCTATGCAGATAGTGAAGCACGAGGAATCAGCACGAACCTAACCTACGCAAAAAAAGACATCAGAGTAAGTGGCATGGTGAAACCCGGAGCAGGGATTGAAGAAGTCACTTTCAAATGTGAAGAAGAATGTAAAAACTTCACTAAGAAAGACTATGTAGTGCTGATGGCAGGTTCAAATAGTGTAGGGATGGGGGAAGAAAACAAGGTCGTGTCGAACCTACACAGTAAAATGATTAAATTACAACAGACAAATGTAGTAATAGTGAATGTGCCCACAAGGTATGACCTACCAGAAAATTCCAGGGTAAACTTCAGTGTAGACTCTTGCAACAGAAGATTGGAAAAGATCTGTGATAGCTTCAACTATGTCCAACTAATAAATACTGATAAACTAGACCGAAAGTGTTACACCAGGCATGGCCTACATCTAAACAAACAAGGAAAGAGGGAAATTGCAAATGAAATCATTCAAATTCTAAATGGAGGTCAGAAAAGTGCTCACGCAAATCCAACTAATCCAATACCCCTAGCCTGGACTGCAGGAAGAGTAGGAGGATTGGAGACCATTCATGTAAATAGGCCTATGGACCTAGGCAACGGAACAGAACCAACTCCACCAAGTGAAACCAACAAAGCTTCTCCATTTGTTTCAGACAGCAGATACCCATCCCGTGACAGGAAAGTTCCATCTAAACTTAGCAGTGATTTTTTATTACAAATGTAAACAAAGTAAACACTAACAAAGATAGACCTAATTCTAATGCTAAGTCAGCTTTTGGTAAGTCAGCAGGTAAAACATTAGCCTATGTATCGCCCACCAGAATGTCCAGAGTATTCGAAACAAAATAGAAGACCTTCCCTAGTAGCACAGATCGTTGGGCCAATGTTGGGAAACGATCGCCATGTTTCGTTGGCTAACGGTCAGGAATGTCCGTCGGGGTTCCGTTGGCAAAGTGCATTTTACCCAACCAATTGCCAACTGTAGCCAACCAATATCCAACAAAATCCCAACAGTTGGGAATGTTCGTTGGCGATCTGTTGGGCCATCATTGAAATGCCAACAGAATGCCAACTGTTGCCATCCGAATTCCATCCATAAGCCAACCAAAATCCAACGATTTCCCTACATTCCTCCATTGGGTTCTGCTTTTTGCCTTGGTTTCATGTTTATTTTGTCACAATTAGGTAGTTGATAAAATATTTACCCCAGCAACTGCAATTTAAGAATGACTTATAAATCCATGCAAATCTTTCGCACTTCACCCCTTTTGATAATAGTCCAAGAAAGCCAAGTATTTAGCTAACTAATAAATTCACTCATACAGATTCACAAAAAACAGTATACATTTCTTATGTTGCTCTTAATTCAACCGTATACTGTATTTTGTGAATGTATAAGAATGAATTTATTAGTTAGCTAAATGCCTAGTTTTCCTGGGCACCTATCAAAAGGGGCAAAGTGCGAAAGATTTGCATGGACTTGCTAATCATTCTTAAAATGCAGTTGCTGAGGAAAATATTTTATCAACTACCTAATTATGATAAAATAAACATGAAACCAAGACAAAAAGCAGAACCTAATGGAGGAATATAGGGAAATCATTGGATTTGGATGGCTTATTGATGGTTATACAGTGCTTTCACTGTACGACTTGGCCGGCAATCGCACGGGCCGCTCCACCGTCACAGATAAACCTCATGCGGGGCCAGGCGCGTGACATATCACGGTACTCCCGGCGAATCGTATATATTTCCGTAATTGTAATCACAATAAAATATGAAAATATAAAATAAAAATACAAACTTACCTTATCACAGGAGATGTTGGAAATGCCGTCCTTCTGCATCATTAAATCTATGGCACCTAATGAGGAAATTGCTATTCACACGCAGTAGTTCTAATGTATAATTAGGTCATGGCATTTTTAAAACACCTCAAGCAAAACTAAAAACTACTTTAACCATAAAAAAACACAAACACTGCTGTAATAATTATTCACGTGTGAACGCAATCAGATCACATGCTAGACTTCAGTGGTGAGACGAGGCATCACTTGGGCGCTTGATGCATGAGTCACGGATAGTCGGCCCGTGCAATTGCCGGCCAAGTCGTACAGTGAAAGCACTGTAATACTAATGGTCGAGAACTTCATCCCATGAGGGGACAAGGCCTACTACCCATGTTGCATCTTCTTCCTCCATTCTTCTACAATTGGCAGATGGTGGTCTTCATGACTGAAGCCGCTATTTCTTTATCAAGTGGCTCCTCGTCTTCATGAGGCTATGTGCACCCTGGTCCAGAATTCTATATCTCAGAAAAATGGTGATACATGGTATAACATAAGGAAAGAATCTTGGCTATAGGCTAAATAAAATTCAGAGAAATGAATAATGAATAGTTTATTGTTATTGCTGCTTTACAAGTTATGGATAAGTCAGATATATATATATATATATTATGAACTACATAACATGTATTAATAAACTTCATTTTTAAGCAATGTGAGAATAGTTGATTTATGTAAGTTGATCTTTCCACCTTATGCCCTCAATATAGTCTAGGAA
Organism: Ectobius pallidus; assembly: GCA_964059195.1. Lineage (NCBI taxonomy): Eukaryota > Metazoa > Arthropoda > Insecta > Blattodea > Ectobiidae > Ectobius > Ectobius pallidus. The sequence goes on from CAXKWD010000006.1 coordinate 9,963,020, forward strand.
ATCCAAGAATGTTACTATTAACGTTTACAATATTATATGGTGTTAATCTTTATATTCTCATATAAGTAACAATGTGCAATCTTTTAGCCTACTGTGATTAGTTAATTTGTTATCCAGCTCTTGTGACCAGATAGCATCACCATTATTAGGCCTATACGTTAGAAATATAATCAACTCTATCAAGTAACTTCCATTCTACATGCCTGTATAATTTAAAAACATAGTTCATAACAGGGTTAAAAGGCGTATTTACATTATGTTTGAAAAACAGTCTAATCTGATTAGCTTAACCTGTAAGAGCTTTATTTCTAAAATGCTGTTCCATCTATTCCTATAGACCTATGCACTTAGATTAGCTTATTCATTATCAATTAATATTTAAAAGACTTCAATATAGGCTTAAAAAAGCTTTAAAAATTTGTGTAAAATCACTTCAAAATTCATAATAATTCTATTTATTATATTCTTAATTTACATTCAATTACAATTTTGATTGTAAGATGCAGTTTGTAACATAATCTGAGTGTGTTCGAAAACAGGCTGCTTAGGAAAATATTTGGGCCTATGGGAGAGATGAAAATGGGGACTGGAGGAAACTGCATAACGACGAGCTTCATAATCTGTACTCGCCACCAGATATAGTAAGGGAAATTAAATCACGGGGAACGAAATGGGCTAAACATGTTGTGCGTATGGGTGGGAAAGACATCTAAAAAATGCTGAGTGGGAGACCCAAAGGGAAATGATCACTTGGAAGACTTAGACGTAGGTGGAAAGAAAATATTAGGATGTAGATTTAAGGGAAATAGGATTTGTGGGGGATAGTAGAATGGAATTAGTACAGAATTGGGTTGAATGCCAGGTGCAAGGGTATTTTATTTTTATTGTGAAATATTAGGTGACATGCAATTACGCATTACCGGCGTTGAGCAGCAGCTACAGGCATGACGGCATGACCTGCGGGGAAGCGTGGCAGGTGGCATGCGGGAAGCAGCCAGGCGAGTGGAAAGGGGATCGCGTGGGGCACAAAGTTCCATTATTCCCATTTTACTCCATAATCTAGTAATATTTTACTTTTACAAAGACTGATGTTAAGATCATTAGCGAAATTGATTAGGCCTACACACAACATTTTAGAGTTCATTTTAAATTGAATTCTACAAACTGTAGCCTATTGGGGTTATAACCAAAATTGTGACTGAATGTAAGCCTAAATTAAGAACAGAACAGATAGAATTCTTTAGAAATTTGTGAAGAGATTTTGCATGATTTCGTAAAGATGTTTTAAATAACCTAATCTATTAAGTGCACATATAGGCCTATAGGGATAGATGAAACAATTTGATGGAAAAGCATTCTAGCAATCAAGTTAAGCTAATGAGATTTAGACGGTTATTCAAACATAATGTAAATGCATTTTTTAACCCTCTCATGAACTATGTTTTTAAATTATAAGTTACAGGCAAATAGAATGCAAGTTACTTGGTAGAGTTGATTATATAACTAACGTATTAGGCCTAAAGCTCTATCCACAATGTGTAGTTGGCAGTCTGTAGTTGGTAGTCAAAGTAAAACATGTGGTGATCGTAATGTACGCCATTCACAAAGTACAGTTGCAGTCAGCAGTTGGTATTCGGCAGTCGAGAAATTCATCATTGACTACCAACTACAAGTTACATATTACGAGATTGAAAATTATTTACTAGTGCAAAGAAATAGATTAGGTTACTATGAAAAGCAAGATGTATTTATTATAGCCTACATATTATGCACTATAAATCGATTCCTTCCCATTATTTGTACTATTAAATGTTTCCCTAACCTCAATGTTAACTTCTTATTGTGGGCAGCTTTCAAGCGGCCAACTGCACATTGTGGATAGAGCTTAATAATGATGGCATAACTGGTCATAAGCGACAAATGGATAACACATTAAGTAATCAAAGTACCGGCAATTAAAGGCTAAGAGTGCACATTATAACTTATGGGAAAATGATACATTGCGACTCACCCGAGTCCCCCCCCCTACTCTCAATCCAAAATAGCCTATTTTGTTGCAAGGGTCGTTTTTATAATTATGAAGTATTATGTGGAGGTGCAAGGGTATTTTTATTTATTTGTGAAATATTAGGTGACATGGCAGGCGAGTGGAAAGGGGAGCAGGGTGAGTCGCAAAGTACTAACTTGCCAAACTGATAAGAGAATATAAAGATTAACATCATATTTAAATGTTACTGACAACATTCCCTGGATTTTTTGTACTATATAATGAGGGCATCTACATTTTAATAATAAATCAAATATTTATACCTTAACATTATTGTAGGCTATACTTGCAAGTTTGAAATCTTGAAAATCCCGCAATTGATGTAGATTTTGAACTGTAGAACTGCTTTTCTTGAACTGTGTTTCAATTCAGTTGAAATTTCGTTGCGCCTACTCTGCTTTAATGGTATTTCCTTCTGCCTTTCTTTATGTAAATCATCTGAAACAAATAAATTTGCAATAGGAAATTACAGTACTGTAACGTTGAACGAACCTTCAATATTATAATATGAATGCAACACTCATAATACAGTATTGTGAAAAAATGATAACGTTATATATTCAGAGAACAATCAAAGGGCTTACCTAATATTATGTAAAATAACGAGAATCAAACACCATTCGCACCGCCATCGTAATGTACGATGGCGACGATCAAGATGACGAATGACGGTTATGCGATGTTGTCGACGCGCAGTTGCCGATGACCTATACGAGCTATGCCGGAAATTTCCGAAGAGGTCAAGAGGAGTTGAGGATCTAGCGCGCAGGATAAGCTTGAATAATTAATGAATTAACACAGTTTATTTTATAGGAAATAAAAATTTAACGCTTATAATGTTATTTCAACACTTTTTAATTTTAACATAAATGCGATTATATTCCAACAAAAAAAATTGTTGGGCCAACAATCGTAACCCCAACGGTAGGACAAGCGGCGAATCATCCAATAAAATGTGATGGCCCAAATGAGGAAATTACAACCAACCTTTCCCTAACATATCCCTACCATGCCAACCAAATTCCTCCGATGGGCCAACGAAGTGTGCTACTAGGGTTGAAATTCTTCTCACTGATAGGCCTAACCTTAAAAAGTTGACGTTTTATGTGTCACCGAGCACTGGTTACAGGAAGACGAAACCACCTCCTTTAAATTACAAAACTACTCTCTTTCTAATATCTTCTGTAGATCTGTATTAAAGAATGGGGGGGCTGCAATTTTCATCAAAACAGGTCTAAAATTCACTCCTCATTACCACACTAATTATCTAAACGTCGAGAAGCATTTAGAACATGTCGTAACAGAAATTAGTGTACAAAACTACAAAATGCTAGGTCACTTGTATCTACAGAGCACCTGACGGTTGTCGACAAACCTTTCTACAAAACCTTGAAATTTTACTAAATGCACTAACTCGGAAAGGGATCCCAATCTTAGTCTGTGGTGACCTTAACATAAATTTACTTTCAAATAATACAACAGTCTCCGAACTCCAGTCATTACTATTATCTTATAATTTGAAGACAGTAATTAGTGACGCTACCAGAGTAACTAGGAAAACTAGTAGTTGCCTGGATCAAATTATTATCAGCAAAACTCTATCTCAATTTGAAACTGAAAACATTAACCTAGGGATATCAGACCACAATTTAATACTAATAAGATTCACTACCTCGTATAGCACGAATAACGCTCTTAACTCAAGCTCCAGGAAACTGTATAGGTCGTACAATCAAGAAAATTTTGAATATCTCTACAATTTGCTAAATGAAGAAACTTGGAACGATGTACTAATTGAAACAAACGTTAACACTGCTGTTCAACATTTTTTAGGTACAACTTCCCACTACTTTAATATTGCCTTCCCACTAAAGGTAAAAAAAGTAAATTGTAAAATGACTTCCAATAATAAAAATAACAAGTGGATTACTAAAGGCATCAGAATCTCTTGTAGAAAAAAAAGGCTACTTAGTGATTTATGCAAGACTACCAACAACTCAGCTTTCTTAGACTACTTCAAAAGATACAAAACAATACTAAAAGAAGTAATTCTAGAGGCTAAAAGAATGGAAAACAACTCGTATATTTTAAAAGCAGAAAATAAATCTAAAGCACTATGGAATATTGTTAAGTCAGAAACTGGTATCCTAGCTGCAAAATCAAAAGAAGAAATCGAACTGACAATCAATAGTAAACAAATTTCTAACCCCCATGACATTGCTCAAGCATTCAACAGCTATTTCACAAATATTTCGAAAAATATCTTAAACACTCTCTCATCATCCAATTCAAATAACTATCCTCCAGTCGAAAAAACCATTTTTCTATCTCCAACTGCTGAAGAAGAAATCTTTAAGATTGTCAGCACCCTCAAGAGCGCCTCCTCCTCTGGTATAGACGGAATCCCCAACATTTTTGTTAAGAAGAGTATCCAATATCTCATCAAACCACTTACATATATATGTAACCTCTCTATCTCTTCAGGAATTTTCCCAGAACAATTTAAAACCGCCAAAATTATCCCTATCTTCAAAAAGGGTGACAAGAACAAAATCGAAAATTATCGTCCCATTTCAATTCTCACAGCATTTTCAAAAGTCCTAGAAAAGGTCATGTACAACAGACTCATTTCCTTCCTTGAAAAAAACAATTATTTTTCTAAATCTCAATATGGCTTCAGGAAAGGCAAATCCATCAGCAACGCCATATTTGGCTTCTTAAGGTACGTGCTCGAAGCCAAAAACAAAGGGGACCAATCAATTGGCCTATTTTTGGATCTAACTAAAGCCTTTGACCTTGTCAATCACAAAATTCTCCTCACGAAACTAAGTTGTTTAGGAATAAGAGGACTCGCCAACAAGTGGTTCATTTCTTATTTGAGCAATAGAAAACAGTTCGTCGAAATAGAATCAGCTCAGTCAGATACACTAATCGCTGAACATGGGGTTCCCCAAGGCTCAGTCCTCGGCCCAATCCTTTTTCTAATTTTCATAAATGATTTTCCATTCAATATCCCCCTTGCACAAACCATCATGTTTGCAGACGACACAAATCTGATACGAAACAGTACTGATATTAACTCACTTCAAATTAAAGTCAATGAAGTTAATAACAACATTGAACGTTGGCTTAAAGAAAACATGCTATTAATTAATGTTGACAAATGCGTATACCTTCACTTTAATTCTCAGGCCCAAAACAATAACTTACAAGTGCAAATAAACAATAATCTTTCTTGGGAAAAGCACATTTCTGAGCTCAGTAAACGCCTCTGCAAACTTTCCTTTGCTCTTCGTGTCCTGTCTAAAACCTGCTCCACACAAGTCTTGAAAGTAGTCTACTACTCCAGTGTTGAATCCCTAATTAGATACGGGATCCCCTTTTGGGGCTCATCTCCTAAAGCTGATTGCATTTTCAAATTGCAAAAGCGGATACTAAAAACAATTTTCCACTTACCCATTAGAACACCAACCAAAGAGCTCCTTGGAAAAATAGGAATCTTACCTGTACCGTGCTTATATATACTTGAAACGTTGCTCTTCATCCACAAGAATAAAATTGAATTTCGTCTAAATTCTGAGATACATAATTATCACACAAGAACATCTAATAACTTACATTTGGACAGTCATAGACTTACCAAAAGCTTACTTAGCATATCTCACACAGGAATTCTCATGTACAATAAAATGCCACCAGAAATAACAAAATCCAACATCAAAACTTTTAAGGGAAAACTAAAAGATATACTCCTGAATGGCAAGTTCCTTAGTATTAAAGATTACTTAGACTCAACATTTTAACCAAAACAACTCTATTCATAGTCTCGACCATAATCATCAGTTAATGTAAACAAGCTAAATCCTGTAGTAATTAATAATTTTCATTGTAATCATCTATGTTTTATTCATTTGTTTTTTATTGTAATCTTCCATGTTTTATTCATTTGTATTGTATTGTATTGTAATCATCTATGTTTTATTAATTTGCATTGCATTGTATTGTATTTTGTTGTCCACTTCAACAGTACTTATTGTATAACTCCATAAAATTGTGTCCCATATCATTTTGTAATGATTCAGAGGATGAAATAAACTAAATAAACTAAACCTATCTATTGCTAGGAACATGTTTAGAGTCATTAGATAACTTTTTGGTTCCTAGCAGAGATATAATTGGTCGCCGTCCCCGACAAGTTGTTCTGCAGATATCAAGCTCAGCACGAATGCTGGTTGCTGTGCTATGCAGACAATAAGTGGTACTGTACCCATTCAAAAGAATTAACTTCGTTAACAATAGATAGACAATGACAAATTAGTAGATTCAAGCCTACTATTTTCCAAATGTTTCACAACCTATCGCAATGCAGTATTATACTAAGGGTGTATATTAAGAACTAGCTTAAAAGACCCGGCGTCGCCCGGGTTTTGTATTTTGTAATTGGAAATTAGCTTATGAAGGATTTTCAATTTTAAATTCTAGGTCCTTATATAGGCATTTATAATTTGAAATAGGAAGAACGACTTATTACACTCAAACTATTCCCTCAGAAAACGCTTGATATAGTTTTTTATGGCTCATAGAGGATCTAGAATGTTGCATCCCATCGCTTGTACAGTGCACAGCAAGCCTGGTAGAGGTTTAAATAAGAAGAAACAGAAATTCCTGTAACACAAAATTGTAATATCGAGGCGGAAAATTTCCCACTCTTATGTTACCATAAAGCCGTTTTGGAAATGAAATTAAACAGAAAGCATTATCACTTTCATACTTTTCTCTCCAAAAACCTGCGATATAATATAATAATATACACATTACCATACCTCGTTTTGTTTTCTCTATGTCCAGGGTAGAGAAAGTTATGTGATTCCATTATTTTAATGGATTTCATTCTGTAATATTTATTTATAACATGAATTATTTTGATAACTTCTCTTAGTTAGTTATAGTTAAAGTGGAATAATGCTCACTTTATATAACCTTTTGTCAGGTGAGCACATCAGAGCAGAGGATATGGTTTGGATGATACAACAACCCAAAGAAGACAAATGAATATAACGTGAAATTAAAATTAAACTAGAACTTACACACCATTCTTATCGGTAGTCCACATGCCGGAAATTCTTCCAAAGAGAAGGAGAGAGTAGGGGAACAATACCTTGTCTGGTAGCTGTACAATCTCACGGCTAGATAATCTTCAGGCTGTGCAACCTATCTATTATTAGGACCATGTTTAGCAGCAATGCTTAACTTTTTGGATCCTAGTGGAGATATAATTGGTCGTGGTCCCCGACAAGTTATCCTGAAGATATCAAGCTCAGCACGGATGCTGGTTGCTGTGCTATGCAGACAATAAGTGGTACTGTACCCTATCAATAGAACTGACTTTTATGGTAGGTTCCTTTGTCAGTAATGATAGATAGATAACGACAAATAAATAGATGAAAGCCTACTATTTTCCAAATGTTTCACAACCTATCACAATGCAATGTTATACTAAAGGTGTATCTTAAGAACTCACAAGAGTTCTCCACAGATAATGATAACAACAAATGGAAGTCAAATTGAATGTTGGGAGACAAAGGAGGATAGACAAAGTGGAATAATGCTCACTGTATATAACTATTTGTCAGGTGAGCACATTAGAGCAGAGAATATGTTATGAATGGTAAAACAATCGTAAGAAGACAAATGAATATAAGGTGATACTGAATGGAACCAGAACTTACCCACCATTCTTATCAGGAGTCCACAAGATAGAATTTCTTCCTGAGTAAAAGAGAGAATAGGGAAACATTACCTTGTCCGCTACCTGTGCAATCTCACAGCTATATAACCTTCAGTCTGTAAGGCTGTGCAACCTATCTATTGCTAAGACCATGTTTAGCAGCAATGCTTAACTTTTTGGATCCTAACGGAGATATAATTGGTCGCGGTCCCCGACAAGTTGTTCTGAAGATATCAAGCTCAGCACGGATGCTGGTTGCTGTGCTATGCAGACAATAAGTGGTACTGTACCATTCACAAGAATGAACTTCTTTGGTAGGTTCCTGTATCAGTAACAATAGATAGACAACGACAAATTAGTAGATGCAAGTCTACTCTTTTCCAAATGTTTCACAACCTATCGCAATGCAGTGTTATATTGCAGGTAGAACTAACATGGGATCTCCAGAGTTGATGATAACAACAAATGAGAGTCTAATTGAATGTTGGGAGACAAAGAAGGATAGTCAAAGTGGAATAATGCTCACTGAATATAAGTATTTGTTAGGTGAACAAAACAGAGCAGACAATATGTTTTGCATGAAAAAACAATTGTAAGTAGACAAATGAATATAGTGTGATATTGAATGGAACTAATACTCACACACCAATGTTCTTACCTTTAGTCTGTATGAAGAAATTCTTGCCAGAGAGAAGGAGAAATTAGAGGAACAATACCTTGCCTGCTAGCTGTGCCATCTTACACAATATTATCTAAAGGTTGCAGTCTCTTTAAGTGAAGCTGTACGTTGCTGTATCCCTAAAGAGAGAGTGAATGAGAGAGAGAGAGTGAATGAGTGAGAGAGAGAGTGTTTGTGAAGGGGTGATAAATGGAGTCAGTACATTGAATGAATGCCACACATATTGCTTCTATGTACTAAATAATCCTTAACTTATGAAAATGCAAAGTAATACTTAGGATATATTGAAGTTCCCTGTAGTCGATACTCTTTCTCACAGCTGTCCTATTTATGGAAACCAGTGACGTTATTAAAGCACTTTTATCTCCGCTGTGAAATTCCTGGAAACAAATTAAATTGTTATTATCATTTGTAAGTATTTCCAAAATGTAGTTGAACATCGCTTAATTTCTTGTAATGCAATCTCATGTTAAAGAGAATTTTAACATTATGCCTATTTATTTGGGTTAGTAAACATTCATAAATCTTAGAAAGAAATTCTGAATGATAAAAACACTTTATTCTCCACTTACATTACTTTTAATAGCCCAGGACTAGTTTCAAGAGCCTTATTCGCTCCCATCATCGGCTGGTGGTCGATATTTATTCTGGTTGCCATGTTGGTTTGTATATATGCATTGTTCTGTGCTGCCCTCTCATTTCGTTTTTGTAAGTCGCACTATGTCGTCTATTTGTGGGATTTCAAAGTTCATAACCAGAACAATGCACAGAACAATGCATATATACAAACCAACACGGCAACCAGAATAACAATCGACCACCAGCCGATGATGGGAGCGAATAAGGCTCTTGAAACTAGTCCTGTGCTATTAAAAGTAATGTAAGTGGAGAATAAAGTGTTTTTATCATTCAGAATTTCTATCAGTATATTCCACTGTTTATATAACTTCTTTTTTATTGGTGTTTTTTATACATAAATCTTACGAGCTTCAACAACTTACTATTGAACATACTCTTTTAAAATGTGAGAATATACACATTTGATTTAATGTATGATTAATATGGCTGCTAGTTTTGATACTTAATGTGGATTAAATTGGTAAGTGCTAACCAAATTTTGGGAATGGCTATCAATCTTGACATAGAGTTAACATCCTCAACACTATATTGTTTATTATCACTAGGGTTTGGATGTTTATACATGTCATATTTTTATCCTGACCTCCATTCTTGCTGCAAACACAAATTAAACATGAATTTTATATTTGTTATCCTAACAGGACCATTTTTATTTTGTATATAAAGTCATATTTTGGTTGATTTTATGGTTTCAGTCATATTTCGGTCAAATTTGTAATTTAACATCATATTTCAGTTATAAATTCGGTAAAAGAGCACAATTATGCACTATGTGCACTAAATTGTTGTATTACATTTTTTTCCCAAAAGTGTCACGAATATTTTGGTTTTACTGTAACTGAAAGAAGAAAGGATAATAACAAGTAATAGCACAATTAGCTTTTCCTCCTTCTTGCTAACTTCCAATAGACATGTTTTAAAAAACATTTTCAGTTCACATTTGCAGTGGATCTGGAAACATTATCAGGTTAGAAATTCTTTACAAGTAAAACTGTAAATCATCTGTAAAATTGTTAAAAAGTGATTATCTGATTGAATTAATGTGATGTAATAATTTAGTGGCATTAAAGTTTTAAAGTGGAACATTTATTCTTAGAAAATATGAGATCATATGGGTCATATTTGGTTATTATTAAGGTCATATTTACAGTCATAATTTCCACTTTTTTAGGTCATACACATCCGAACCCTAAGTATCACTATAACTAATTCCTCACCGTGACAAATTTTCTCCTCTATGTTATAATGGAAACTGTCCTTCGGGGTCAGTAAACTACTCGTTATATAGTACTGTAGGCAGTGTTGGATACACATCCCCCATGTGCAACATGACTTAACCGGTTTAGTGTTTGCCCTAATTATTCTACCAGCATTCACTGCTCATACCCTGACGGCAATTTATCAGCAGTTGGCGAACACTGTTCTAACACACCATAATAGAGAATTACTCACTTTTAGAATCTTTTCCTGAATTTTCAAAAGAATTACATACTTTCTTCATTTGTTCGAATATTCACAAGGACTTGTTGCTAGGCAGGTTCCATGAAAAGGATCTAAGGAACAGCAAAGTTAATGTTCTTTTTTGTGTGTTGTATTATTACTAAAAAAAACTAAACTCCGTGGCGCTACATCCCTGGAGGGACTTGGCCTACCACTTGACCGCTGCGTCATCTCCCGTAGGCAGATGGCAGAATTGGGGGGCATGTGGTCAGCATGCCGACACCCACGGCCGTTAATGGTGGTTTTCTTGACCGGAGCCGCTACTTCTCTATCAAGTAGCTCCTCAATTTTGAATCACGAGGCTGAGTGCACCCCTACCAGACCTCCCTACGTCAGAAAAATCCGGGGAGGTACCGGGAATCGAACCCGGGCCGACGAATCTTTAGTCAGCGACGCTAACCACAAGACCACGCCGGCGGACGTTGTATTATTACTAGACCTGTGATTTTAGGCTCAAAAGAATTTAGTTTTAGGCACCAAGAATAGGCTTTTAAAACAAGTAAATAGGCTTTTACAAGAGAAAATAGGCATATGCTTTAAAAATGTGTAAATAGATAGAAAATAGACTTTAAAATATTACAATATATACTTAAACTGTAACATGGTCATTATTTGACTGCATGAAGCGTGGTATACCTATTCTTAACAGAATTAACTGCAAAATTAAGCATCACGAACTATATTCACTTAAACAGATGTTTTTTTACTGGTGACTTGACACAGTAATCCTTCTTCCTTAATCCTCCCCCCCCCCCCGTCAGTCAGCATTCCTTTAGCGACAATTGTTTGGAATAATCAAGTTTCTGTGAAAAACCCACTTCTGCTGTTCTGCTTTTAATTGAGGGATGTCCTTTATAAGATTGTAAAAATTACAGAAGTTGAATTTTATATTAAATGTACAAAATAGGCATTTTAGGGACTAAAACAGTAAAATAGGCTCTAAAGATCCAAATAGGCATTTTAGGGCACTATAAAACTCTATAAATATAAGTAATTTATCATGAAACGTCAATATATTTAAAAAAATTCTTGTTATTTCATAAGGAACAAAATAGGCATTTGCCTTAAAATCCCAGGTGTAATTATTACTGCCGATCCTGAGGAACAGGTTCTTCAAGTTATTGTTTCGGGTTTGGCATCATCCACTCGTTCTTGTCTGACCTTTGAAACCATCCCAACTACCTTTGCCCAACTTTCGAGTCTGGTCTCCCAAATTTCAGAGATTGAGTTTCCTGATGCTGTTACTAATGCACCTCCGGTCCCATCTTGTTCTAATGATCAGGCCAATGCCATTGGTTCCAGAAGGGAAATTCGAATATGTAACTATTGTCATAAACCAGGTCATATTCGTCTGTCGATAACGGTCTTCAGAAGATGCCCTATCATCTTGATTTTGATGCCCTATATAATGAATTTGTAACAACTTTGCAAGAAGTAGGATATAAACTTCCTGGATCCAAGCATCCGGCTAGAAGATACTTTGAAATGAGACAGCGGAAGAGCATATTTGCAACTAACAACCGGAAGTATATCGAGAGTAGTAATCGAGAGAGGAGTTCCAAAAGGGTCAGACAGAAAAGGCTTGAAAAGTATAACCATGATCTTCTGCAATACCAGTATTATAACGAAAGTAAAAAGTGTGTCCGCACTATTTTGAATACTTATAACAACGGGTTCCTTGTACCATACCTATTGATGTTTTGACAGAATCTATGAACTCAAAATGGGAAAGTGAAAATACTGCAGTTTTCCATAATTACACATCTTCTACTTGTGATCAACAGGGTATTGATCAGTCATTTGGTATTTCAATTGACAATATAAGTAATTCATTAAACTCTATGAAATCAGATTCAGCTGCAGGTCCAGATAACATTTTGGTAAGGACGTTAAAACTTGCGAACTGTTCTACTGTAATACATTTAACAATGCAAATAATGCTTCAGTGGAATGTTGTTCCTGATGCTATGAGAGAAGCAAAGAGTGTCCTTATTTATAAGGGGAAAGGGTACAGGAATCTTTCTTTAAACTGGATGCCTATATCAGTATGTTCTGTAATTGGGCATCTTATTGAAAGAGTTCTTGATGCTATATTATATCCCAACTAAGAATGATCCTGTTCAAAACCAAGAGGTCCACACGTGAGAACGCATGTCATCACCGTTATGATTGGAGTTTGTTTATTCTCAGTACAACTCACCTGCAGGGACGTCATGAACAATGAATCCTTTGTTTTGTTTGCTAATTGATATACTATAAAGATGACGATGCCAGTGAGAGTTTGTTATTTCACGTGTAAATGTTGATATTATTGTTGCATGAACTTACGAACACTCCTTCTCCACTAGCAAACCACACCCTGGTAATGGTGCATGCTAACGACATTAACCAATCACATTTTGTCACATGATGTGAATTTTCCGCGAACTCTCTGTTAGTTCTCCTCCCCTTTGTTTTGAACAGGATCATTCTTAGTTGGGATATACTATAAACTACGACACTATATCTCCTTGAATATAACCAAAGAGGATTTGTGAATCAAACAGGCACTTATATTAATACAAGTAAGAATCAGCTTGAAAAATTTTATGTCATAACCGGGATTTGAACACGGATCTCCAGCTTAACGCGCTGATGCTCTACCATTGAGCTACCATGACAACATGCCAGTACAACATCAAATTCCTCAACTGATTCAGAATACAAGGCAGACCACGGGAGGTTTCTCCGTTGAGAACACACATCCAATGGTGTCCTACATTTGTAGGTACTTTGAAGCCAAGTTATTATTTATATACTATTAATTAAGTGGAGGGAAAGGAAATAGACATTAAATCCATGTCTGGGATATTAATATGTCCAGAATTAATGGTGTGCACACACACATGCAGACCACACCATTAATTCTGGACCGGGTCACAGAATAGAATTTTAAAACACAACAGTACTCGCCAAGACAACACGCTATTGGGACCAGATCATCAGAGAGGCAATTGAAATTAGACTGGAAGACACAAACTTTAACAGGGATGAAAGTTTCACTATCAACCAGGCCTGGAACAAATGCATTCAGGACCTGAAAGGTAAAAGGAACATTTTGGCCCGGAAAAGGACCGAAAACAGAACAGCTGCTCCCTGATTGGTCGACTCCGCCCAACACGGGTTGGTATATATATTCCTTACATGTTAAAACTCGACACTTCAGATTCCCTGAGGATGAAGGCAACGTCGGCCTCGGAAACATTGGACCGCAACAAACTTCTCACTTGGCTGCAAACCCGAGAAGATTTTCTATATATTAATACTTCTTTGGTGAATGGATGTTTACAAAAGGTGAATATCTTGTCGTAGTAATGTTAGATGTGACACAAGCTTTTGATACAGTGCTCATTTGGGAAAGGTTCTTGATAGTCAACCTTTACAAAGCAGTCTTTACCAATTAATAAAATCTTTATCAAGCGGTAATAACTTAAGAATTTACTCAATGGGAAATAAGTCTAATTCAACAGAACTTAAGAGGGGACTCTTTCAGAGACCCCACTTTCCCCTATCCTATTTAATCTCTCAATTGGTTTCCTTCTTAAAGAGATGACAGAAAAACAGATTACTGATGCTTATGGTTATGAAATAACTCCTGAAGTAGAAAAAGTTACGTTATGTGCATTTGCTGATGACCTAGTTATTATTAGCAACTCCCTGACCTTGTAATGATGGTAATATCCTTGCTACAAAATGTAGGATTACGAATAAATTGTCAGAAATCTAGAGCTATTAATATGAAGCATGGGGCACTGTTGAAAGAAGGCTTATATCTGCTTGATGATAAGTCTATTGAAGCATTTGGTTCAGAGAACACTTTTAAATATTTAGGTGTCACTTTTCAAGAAGAAGTAAAATTTATTTAGAAAGAGTTATAGTGCCTCTTATAAACGATCTTGAAAGTCTAATCTCCACACCTATGTTACGATCTGATCAAAAACTGAATATTGTCAATTAGTAGATTTGGGCCAAACTAATTTATCCTCTACAGATGGCTCCTTTGCACCAGTTGTCTTCTAATTTTTTGGAAGACATTGATAAGATCATTAGAAGTTCTGTTAAACAGGGGGACTCATACACCAACCAGTGTCAACATTTTTTTTTACTCTCATATTAAAGAACACACCTTTCTGAACATACCCTATCATTTTTATATTTAAATACGGTCATTTACTCGAGATACTGCATCAAGTTGGTGGCTTATATGTAAGTTGAAATGCATGTTGAATTTTGAAAGCTATTAATTAAGTGGAAATGATGGAAATAGACATTAAACCCATGTCTAGGGAATTAATACAAGTAAGAATCAGCCTGAAAATTTTTTTGCCATAGCCGGGATTTGAACCACGGATCTTCAGCTTAACGCGCTGATGCTCTTGCCATTTTCTGTAACTTAATATTTTCAACACAAAAAACACAATATCTCTTAAAGTAATGGTCCAAATTGCATGAAATTTTGCACACACATAGATTTTTGTGTGTTCTAGAGGATAAACCTGAATAATCTGACGTATTTGCAACACAAAATTATTTCACTTGTGAACATAATGTGAAAAAATTAGCAATAATTTGATATTGAAATTTTAAAATCCCTGAAAATTGTACCAGCCATAACACAGTATACATTAATGGTTTATCCTCTAGATTATAGTGTCAGCTGTGAATTAAAAAAAAAAAAAATTACACCAATCAGATTGGCCCTTTGCAAGAAATTATGTTTCTTAGGCCTTATCGCATGCTCAAAAATTAAAAATTTTAATTTTCTAATATGAACCTTCATATTTGTGACATTATAATCATTTTTGTCCACATTTCAAGCCCCAAGTGTATACTTCTAATGTCCAAAATTAGATTTTGTTATTGAAAATAGTGTTGAAGATATTGAACTTTTACTGCAATGCCTGCTCGGGCATGGTCTCTTGGTGTATGAGCTCCCTTAAAGAGATGCTCTTTTTGCTGCGACATACCAAACAACATGATGTACACCAGTACAAAATGTGGAGGGCTTGATTTAATCCATGCCTGGGAAGCTGTTCTCCAACATTGCAATATTTGCAATGGTACTACTGTTCGATTAGAACAGAGTTTTTACATTACAGTAAATCACAATAAAATTGGTTTCATAATTCTAGAAAACTTTACAATTCAGTTCCATCAGAAATTAGACTACTGCCGCTATCAAAATTTAAATCTAAAATGAAAGGTATATTGAAAACTGAGTGCTTATATAAAGCCGATGATTTCTACAATATAGATTACAAAAAACATGATCCTTTAAAAACTATTGATGATTGAGTTTAGAAAAATTAGTGTATCACTTTTTAACCCATTATATTGATTGTGTAATTATTGTAAAGCTATTGTCTGTATGTCTGTTTTAATTTTAAGTGTGTAATTTGTATTATTTTTTATT
Source organism: Ectobius pallidus (assembly GCA_964059195.1). NCBI lineage: Eukaryota > Metazoa > Arthropoda > Insecta > Blattodea > Ectobiidae > Ectobius > Ectobius pallidus. The sequence continues at coordinate 9,979,065 of CAXKWD010000006.1, forward strand.
TTAACCTTGTAACTAATGACTGTATGCAGGTAATGCCTGTCAAAATGTCAATAAATATGAAATATGAAATATCATTAATGAAAGCAGACAACTCATATGTGAATGCACTCAGGAATTTGGAGAAAGAATTTAAGACATAATGTGATATGCTTAGCCTCTCTGTTCCAGCTGAAGTAAACAAGAATACAGTTCGAAAATTTCAAGACAGTTTGTGGCAAACAGAATATGAAAGCTGGACAAAATTATCTGGAAGAGGCAAAGGTGGGAAGTCACTAAAGCTAACACCTGGGTCCTAAACAAGAGAGGTCTGTTAACATCCGAATGGATAACCTGTTTTAAAATGAACTGCAAAGTAGCGTTCCATCTCCGGTTAGTCCCTTGACGGAGCCCGGTGCAGATACTGCCCGGAGATAGAAACCCATGCACATGTCTTGGGACAATGTGACCATGGAATGCTGCTTAGAAATTCTCAGCACCATATTGTGCATTCCATTACTGCATTAAAGAAAAGGGATGGACAGTAGAAGAAGAAGTTCCTTGTGTAGCCACCAATGGTTCAACAAGATGGGTTGATATTCTGGCATTAAAAACACATGGATATTGAATAATTGTTGACCCTACTATCAGGTTTGAGGAAGGTTGACAACAGGCATTAGAAGTCCACACGGAGAAAGTTAACATCTACCAGCCTACTGAAGAATATTTTAGGATCAAATATCATCTGCTGGATCTTAAAGTGTATGAACTTCTGATTGGTGCCCGTGGAGTTATCCAAAATTCTTTTAAGGATTTCAGGAAGGAATTTGACTTACCAGCTTCCTTGAGGGATAATATTGTACTATCGGTCCTACACAAATCATGTCAAATCCTGCACGACCATGCTTTTCATTGATGGACTACTTACTTTTTGAACTTTTCTTCTTTTAACTTATCATTCTTTGTTATTGTTATTTTGTGAGTATACTGAATCCACTGGGCTATCTCCAATGGGAGGCAGTTTGTTTGTTTGTTTGTTCCTGAATTTCCAAAAGAATAACATACTTTCTTCATTTGATCAAAAATTCACAAGGACTTGTTGCTAGGCAAATGTATCTTTATGTTCAGTTTCCACGAAAAGGATCTAAGGAACAGCAAAGTTAATGCTCCTTGTTGTGTGCTGTGTTATTACTGCTGTCTTAAAGCAATATAGGAAGATACATGACGAAATATGTGATTTTTTGTATTGTAAATGATGGTACATCACAGACATGTTAGGAGGCTAACGTTACCAGAGTGGTTTCTTATCCATCTCTAGAAGAAGTAGAAATGGTGTTTACTGCATCAAATGATTTCCAAATATAAGAGAATAATAAGACAATAATGGAACTAGTCATTATATACACTACAATCAGAAGTGGAAGGAGAAGCTGTGCACATTCAACTATGTGGTACATTAAAATACATATAAAACATATTTTGTGTTTTGTGATCACGTAGCTTATGGTTTACGAGATAAGTAGGTTGGAAGGTACTACTGAATTGTAACAGTGCACAATCAGATAACTTGTTCGAGGTGACCTCTGTCACACATTTGAAAAGGAAGTAAGAACCAATCATTATGTTGCGGATTCATGTGGTCTATGGCAAATATTAAACTTTGAAATAGACAACATAGATAATTTTGAAACTAACTCTGACCTACATAATAACAACACCAGAAGGAAATTAGATTTACATATTCCCAGGCCAAATCTCAGCTGTTATGAAAAAGGGGTTTACTATTCTGGAATTAAATTCTTTAACAAACTTCCAAAAGAGATTAAAAAATATACCAAGAAACCAAAAGAAATGAAATTATTGATTAAGAAATATTTAAATGCACACAGCTTCTACTCTGTTGATGATTTTATGACAAATAAAATGTTAATAGGTTAATAGTTTATAAATGTAATTCTGTATAAAGCTTTGAAAAGTTCCACATCATATAGTCATCAGACTTTTATGGGATCTAAGGAATGTTTTCTTACTTTACTTTACATTATGTAGTAATCTTTGTATTAAATTTACATCAAAACTGTCAACTTAATTTAAAACCCAGAAAGAGTAAATTAATGCATTCCTTATTACCTCCTCTGCCCGTAATCATAGGTACTATAGGTAGGGGAACCCGAAATTCAAAGTTGAGATTATAACATAAATAGGTCCCCTGAATCCAAAAACACTATTTTTGAAACCGTGTTTATGTGTGCGTTTCAATGTGTGTGTGTGTCTGTGCAAGTCTGTGAACAACCTAGCTCCAGGACGGAAAATCTTATGAAAGAAAAATTTTGTATTTGGATTAGGTACCTTCTGAGGATGTGACACGAAGATGGGCAACGGCTTTCTCAGAATTTTTTTGGGGGGGGGGGATTTGAATAGGCAGAAAGAATACTAAAAAGAATTAATTAACTTACATATTATATAATTAGTTTATAAAACTGGCCACTTCGAGTGCAAATATAGCCTTTTTTCAAATTTCGGGCGGGGGGGATATATCCCTTCTATCCCCCCACGTCCGCCACTGTTTCTCTTATATTAAGAAAATTTAGTTTTTCACGATTTTCTCAAAAACAGTTTAAACAATTTTCTTTAAACTTGTACATGGGGTGCTTGTACCAAGTGCTAAGAGTTTTATACAAAACATTTATTTTGAAAATATTCTCTGAAAGGTTGTTATAAGGCACACACTGTTAGTAGAAACTCAGTATTGCCTTTGTGAACAATAAAGCTATGCATCACGTTCAAACAACTGAATAAGTGCACCTTGCAATATGACCTCTTATTCTACAATATATCACATTGTGAAGTGAGAAAGATGTATTGGCTATCCTTGGAGTAAAGAAAGTTATATGAGTGCATTAATCAGATTTTATCTGGGTCATGTATCCTTCGGGGATGCGATACAATGTGGTAACAACTTTTTTTCACTTTTACAACCAATTTAAATGAGGAGAATGTCATACGATGCGTGTTTTTAAAATAATGTAGACCCTACCATTTAAATATTTTGCTGCTGCAGCATTACCATTGCTATTTACATTCATTGATGAGCCAGATGCGGTCGTCACTTATGTATTCCTATTGTTCCTAAGGTTCCAATAATAGTCCAAAGCATTTAAACAACTTATTGTAATCAACTGTTCTGTCAACCAGCCAGCATTTAGTCATCTGTTAATTTTTTCCTTTCTTTCTTTCTTTCTTTCTTTCTTCTAGGATATTTTGAGATTCTCCTTCTTCCGAGTCGTTCCCCAATAGGTTTATCCTCTGCTTTGCAGCTCTTCCTGTCTGCCCAGGGATTGTGAGAGTTCCCTTCTCCTGTTGATTCTTTTGTGGTCCTTGTTCTTTTAATTACTATTGTTTCAACGAATCAAAACTTTTAAGGGAAAACTAAAAGATATACTCCTGAATGGCAAGTTCCTTAGTATTAAAGATTACTTAGACTCAACATTTTAACTAAAACAACTCCATTCATAGTCTCGACCATAATCATCAGTTAATGTAAGTAAGCTAAATCCTGTAGTAATTAATAATTTTCATTGTAATCATCTATGTTTTATTCATTTGTTTTTTATTGTAATCATCTATGTTTTATTCATTTGTATTGTATTGTATTGTAATCATCTATGTTTTATTCATTTGCATTGTATTGTATTGTATTTTGTTGTCCACTTCAACAGTACTTATTGTATAACTCCATCAAATTGTGTCCCATATCATTTTGTAATGATCCAGAGGATGAAATAAACTAAACTAAACTAAACTAAACTAAACTAAACTAAACTGCTTGCAATCTCTCAGATCGCCTTAGGGGAGCTGTCTCTATCTCTGTCACCACTGTCACCTCCAGTGTGTCCCTTCTTGCTGCCCATTTGGCTGGAGAAGTATTGCACACTTTGTCCTGTAAACCAGTTAACATGTTTCAATATCTGTTGTGAGCTGCTGGAGTAATCAATCTTGGAGCAGAATTGATACCAAGCGTTACGTTTGCTTTGAAGGATGAGTTGCTTGACTTTATCGTAGCGTTGCCACCTGTCCCGAATTAGGCGGGACATCCCGCGTTTTAAGAACATTTTTAGCATCCCGAATTATGCCTAAGAGGGACGCATTATATTGCGGGACGCCAAATTATTCCAAAACAAAATATGAGACGGTAAATTATTCTTAGTGGCATATTTTGTGAATTTCGACTCATGATTAAGATATCGATATTGTTCCATCGCTAAAATGTATCGTGTTGGCAGCAGTGAAATCACCGTCAAAGACTCTGTGAAGGCACTTAATGTAGAATCTGATGTTAATTTTGATGAGTTATATGAGGAATTCTGCTTTAGTTCCTGGTAGCAATGCATTTGTGGATGGATTGTCCTCTCATGAATCTAAAATGCACAGAATCCAGAGACAAATGCTCAGCTGACCTCATAAAGAGTGAAATAATAATTTCTACAAATGTTATAGATACCTGTAATCACTATGTAGTGAGAGTGACACAGATCAAAGAACTATTAGAACTGCCAAATCAAAAAAGAAATACAGCTTCAAGTCGTGAATTTGCCCAGGTTTTTAAATTTTATTATTATCATGCTAATCTTTTCTTTTATAATGTTAGTGTTACTGTTACACAGCTTTTTGGCTTTGTAATGAATATATTCCATCTTTCTATTATTAATACATTGTTCCAAGTACAAATTTAGGTATGAAGATCGGCAATCTGCATATATTCGATAAGTGACCCTCCTTAGCCTTAAAGAAAGGTGGCAACCCTACTTTATCGATGTGACGACGTAATTCCAGATAAGACTTCAGGTCTTTGACTTTTAGTAAATGTTTTCAGGAGAAGCTTGCTGCAGGCTATGGCATGATTAATGTCTGGGGACCACCAAGATTGCTTACTTCTAGCTGAGCATTTTTTGTGGGGTGGTGAGTTAAAAGGTAGTTACGAAAGTTGGAATATATCAGTTCTATGGAGGTATCAGCAGGGGGACTGTGTTCCAGTTGATTACGGATTTCCAATGTAAATGTGTGACAGTTGATAGGTTTGTTCACAAAGAAGATCCGTGACTGCTTGAGAATTTGTTGTACTGCGCATGTCCAGTCTGTAACTTACCCGTGATTTGCACTTTGCGAACGGTTACAAGAATTTGGAATCTATAGTTTCTGCGTTTAATCGATATGATACGCAAATAAAATATGTATTTCCCTTTAACATGTTATACATGCAATACACATCGGTAATATAAACTATATTTTGGGAAACTTTTAATTATCTTCCATTATTCATACATATAAGTAGCCTATGCTTATAAATCTGGAGCAAGGATTTGGAGGGAGAAGTCAGGTGCGTGAAAATAGGTTACTGCGCATGTCTCTGATAACAATTCATGGTAGAGCCTGCAACTTTTCTTTTAGTACAGAAACTGTCCGTGAGAGCTTTGCGAACAGAAGATTGAAATCAGAATCACGGATTCTCGCTTTGCGAATGCCTGTGGAGAAAGAGCGCATGCTCAAACAATGTGTTCCTGGTTTCTGACTGCTTTACAAACAAACCTGATATTTACTGGGCAATAAATAATGGTTTTGGCGAAGATTATGGAAGTTAATGAAAATGAGCATGGGGACGTGGTCACTGCCAAGGGTATCGGGTCAGATAGTCCATTATGCTTGTGGTGTGAGGTGAGCCGAGAGAAAAGGGAGGTCATGGGGTACGTGTTGTTGACCTCTAAATCCAAACCAAATCAATTGCGGTGTATTGATAAGTTGAGGGTTTTCTCGCAGTAGATCTTCAATGAAAGATATAGATGAGCTGGATCGTAATTCATCTATCGACTTTCCAAGGTTGAAATCACTCAGCATGATATACCAGTAGCAGTGGTCACTTGAAAACTGTGAGTAAAAATAACCACCATACACAGTCCAAAGCAAAAGGGGATAAGAAATATTAAAGACATCTACAATTTATTTATACAATAGAAAAGTTAGAAATCTTTGGTCACACTTCCACTAGGTGAAAGACGATTCAGCACCATACACCAGTATTTCTGATCTGTATTCATACCAAAAGGAAGATTGTAGTTAATTTGTTTTTAAATGAAACTTAAATGAAAAACAATCTAATTAACAATTAACAATCAACTTTTATGTGTCACAATTAATAAATTGTGATGAAATAACCTAATTGTAGTTGCATCATTTTCTCAGCTGTTTATTCAGGCAGGTCAGCAATGCAATTCTTATCTAGTTTAGTATTTCATGTTGACCTCTGAGCTGGAATGATCTGGTTCCAAGTCAAACCTTTTGGCCTTTTGATGTTTTCAAGTTATGTGAGACCTTTTGACATGTAATGATATTGCACGTGTTGAAAACCAGCGTCTTCCAGTTCAGTTGCATGTGCATAATTTATTCATATTCTGGCTAGAAATGCATGTCATATCAATTAACTCAATTCCTCATCCGACTAAAGAGAAATTTATCTTTCATAGATAGATTCCCCCAGTGCTTTTTTTTTTCCTAAAGAAAAGTTAAGGGGTACTCTTGCTTTTGACTTGATGGAACATTGGAGACTTATCTTAATAATCAGGAAGTTTACACAGTGAAGTATTTATTAATTAAAATTAATAATGAGATGGATATTACACTGACTTCACTAAAAATTGCCACTAACCTGGACTGCAGTTTCGTTTAGGCATCCCTAAACATCCTCAGCTAGTTTCCATCTGTATGCTCCTTTGTTTGTTGATCAACATGAGCGTCCTCCCGCGGGCCCGCGGGTCCAAGATTTTTCTCTCCATTCTGCGCTGGCATCTTTGTATCTTCAGTTCTTGTTGTTTAGTCAGCGTCCAGGTTTGTCTTCCATATGTTAGTGTCGGTATGATGCAGGTCTGTAGTCTTCTCTGTTAATGTCTTTGTCTAGGAGTAAGAATTTGAGTCCCCAGAATTTCCCCCATGCTTGCCTTATTCTTCTTTGGATCTCATTGTCCCCATTTTCTTCAGACTGACTGCTTGGCCTAGATATACGTATGTACTCGCTACAGTAATGGATTGGTGTGCCATATTATTGGTGTCTCTATGTTAAGCAGATACAATTTGCAATAGATAACGTCAAAAGATTAAAAGAAGATAGTGTTAAAACCTTATATATTGTAGAGAAAAATATTCTCTTAGCTGATAAAAAGGGTTTTAAACGAGCCAGTTGTGTAGTCTTTTTTTGAATAGTCTAAGTGTTAGATGTTTACTGTCTTCACTTAAATTATTATACAATTTCATAGTTATTATGGCGTAGCTGCTATGGCTTTTTGTAAACCTATTATATGGGATATCCAGCGTATTGCGATTTCTTGTGTTATGGCCATGGATATGAGATCTATTTATAGAAATACCAGTAATAGAGTTATTATGGGCATAGGAAAAACACAAGTATATATATATATATGTTAACCACTGTCAGTATACCACTACTTACAAACAATGGTTTACAGTGTGTGATAACAGAAGTCTTGTTTATTATATGCAAAGCTTTCTTCTGCAATAATAGCACTTTATTTATATGAGAACTACACTGACCGGCAAAAAAAACCGCTCACTTAAAGAAATTTTAAAAAATTAAGTTTAAATAAAAATTATGTAGTAGGCCTAGTGCTTGAAATAAAATTACTGCAATTGTATACGTTTTTAAGATTAAAATGTAATGCCACATTTCACACTTAATTCCCCATTTTTCCTCTTGCACCGTGGTGAATGGTGAGCCTAAGGTTGCAGGGGCATAACGGAGGCTGCATCCATCATCAATTTTAGCAACAGCTTTGGCAAAGTCTTCAGGACTGAGAGACATTAATTTCAACTAAACTTACTGACAGAATCACTGCGATGCGAAGGGAGACAGTTTCCGTTCAGTTTGGAAGGAAATGATGCAATACAACAATGAAACACCTTGCAATGTGTACGACAAGCTAGTGCTTATAATCATATTGGAATCACCGTATTGCGATGTTTTTTTTTTGTTTTGTTTGGTGATAAAGTGAAGATATTAAGAAAGCGAATATGCTGTATCTATAGCTAATGATCCATTAAAAATAATAATTCATCCTCACCAAGAACAATGTATAAACATCCAATCAAAATTATGTTTAATCTTAAAAGTACAACAAATTTTACAGTGAGCAGTTTTTTTTGCCGGTCAGTGTATTTTCCCAAGTGATGAAGCCATAGTTTATCACAGATTGGAAAAATGCATAGTACGCTGTTTTTTATGTAGGTACCTGGTACAATGCCAATGAAAGATCTGAGAAGGAATATTACCCTTGATAATCTTGCACAAACGGTCTCGATGTGATCTGACCACATGAGAGAACTGTCTATACTTAATCCCAAAATCTTGATTACACTCTTTTCTATCTGACTTGACTAATGCATTTTTAAACTGCAGAAGAGTGTTTGTGTTTTTTCCATGTTTAATAGTAAACTATTAGCATGAAACCACATACTTGCTTTTGCAGTTGTATGTTCAGCCATTCGCTGCATACTATCATAATCCCCATGGACACTTAAAAAAGTGGTGTCATCTGCAAACACTTTATTAAGTGCCAATATGGTACTTCATGAGATTGTGTGTGGGGACGAAAAAGTCTGTCCGTCTGTCTGTACGCGCCATAACTCAAATACGCTTTTTTGGATTTTCATGAAACTTGGAAAACATTTATAATGTCCACGGGAAGAACCCTATTGATACTGAACCTTATCGGTTCACCGGTACCTGAGTAATGCCCAATTTAGTGCCTATTTTAATAGATTATGGCGCCTTTCTAATAGAAAGGCGGCATAACTCAAATACGCTGTATCGGATTTCCATGAAACTTAATATTCGCATTTATGACGTCTATGAGAAGTACCCTATTGAATTTGAACCTAATCTGTTGACCGGTATCGGAGTAAAACCCAATTTAGTGTTTATTATAAAGGCGCAATAACTCAAATACGCTTTATCGGATTTTTATGAAACTTCGTATACGCACTTATAATGTCCATGGGAAGACGTCTATTGATATTCGACTAAATCGGTTGGCCACTACCGGAATAATGCCCAATTTAGTGCCTTTTATGTTAATATATAAGAAGTCGCAATAACTCATATATGCTTTATTGGATTTTCCTGAAACTTCGTATACCCATTTATCTACTCTTATACAATTCAACGGCCCTAAATAGCGTGCTCACTCGCTCGCCCGCTTCGTGAGTTCATCGGGTATACTCGGCGATGTTCGTCTCTCTCAGTGTAAACTTTCACGACGAGTACAAAATTAGGAAAACCGTTTCTTTATTATATAAGGCCTAAGTGAAATGAACATAATGAACAAATAATCTAATTTTATTTTTACTTACAATTTTCATAGCTCTGAACCACAAACATTTTTAATAAGCTGCCAGTATAAATTTCTTAAAAATCCTGGAGTCAATTAATAATGGCGGGCGAAACCGCGGGCATATGCTGTAAAATATTGATGGTTTAACCCTTGAAATATCGCTGATAATAAAAATCCAAACAAACCATTCCTTCCCTTGAAACATTATATAATTTCTGAAAATTGCACTGAATTGATAAAATAAAATTTTCATCTGTCAACAAACAGTTGAGAAAAATACATATTATCAGTGTTTACAGGTGGCTTTGGGACTGCATAAAACTTATGATATAATTAATTTCTGTTATCTACATACTGATAGGAACGTATTTTGAAGGAAAAGGCGTAAGATATCCAGATAAGTTTCGTATTTAAGCACCATTTTAACCGTGGCAAAGCCACGTGCTATTTTCTAGTAATATACATGGGAAGACGTCTACTGATATTGGACCAAATCGGTGGATCGGCACCGGAGTAAAACCCAATTTAGTGTCTATTTTAAAGACGCGGTAATTCAAATACGCTTTACCGGATTATTATGAAAATTGGTATACACATTTATAATGTCCATGGGAAAACGTCTATTGATATTGGATAAAATCGGTTGACCTGTTTCGGAGTATGCTCAATTTAGTGCCTATTTTATGATAATAAAGGTATTCGAAAGAAAATTTATGAAATGCAAATCAGTTATCATGTCAACATAGTCAATTGTTTTACTGTGATCTTATAAGTATTTGGCAATTAAAATACAGTTAGCTATGACAAATAACACTATTGCTTTACATGCGCTTATCCAACTAGACCGTTAAACTGAATCAGATGGCTGAGGTGGTAACGTATTGGCCTCACATTCTGGAGTTCCATGGTTCAAATCCCAAAACCGGCCAATTTTACTTCTTTTTTTGTATTCTGCATATAATTGCAATCATAACTGATTAAACAAAAACAGACTGGCACTTTGTTACATCAGTTTACCTGATTTTATTTACTTCAAAAATACATTATGATTTTCTCATGATTTTAGTTCCCTTCTTTGTAATGAACTTAGTCCAGCGGTACACAAGCTTGTGTATTCCTGCCGAAAAGGTTTTCAGTTGTTTGCAAAGCCACTGATGCGCCGCTCCCTGCACCTCTTTGTGTGAGGAAAATCGATGACCTCGCAAAGCGTCTTTCTGCGGCCCAAACAAATGAAATCTGGCGGAGCAAGATCTGGACTGTAAGGTGGATGTTCCAGCATCTCGAAACCCAATTTGTGGATGGTATCAAGGGTGAGTCAAGCCGTGTGAGGGCGGGCGTTATCGTGCAATAGCAACACTTTCCGCGACAAAAGACCTCGCCGTTTGCTGCGAATTGCTGGTTTAAGTTTGTTAGTCAACAATGCACAGTAATATTCTTTGTTGATGGGTTTCCCCTTCTCGGTATAGGCCCTTTTGCTTTAATGGTGCAGGAAGTGGTGCATCAATGGCTTTGCAACACCACAGCATAGAAGTGTTTGCCTGGGATTTGAATCACCGTGTGACAACCACCTTCACCTCTATGTCATTCTTTGTCATTTCTTGAGGTGTAGGAAAAGATGGAAATCACCGGGAGCGAAGTCTGGGCAGTAGGGTGGATGTTTATACACCTCCTAACAAGTCTCGCTCCCAGTGATTTCCATCTTTTCTTACACCTCACGAAATGACAAAGAATGACAGAGAGGCGAAGGTGGTTGTCACACGGTGGTCCAAATCCCAGGCGGCACACTTCTAAGGTACAGGTATTCAAAAGTTGATGCCACGGTAAGACAAATATTTCAATTCCGGTGGCGAGTATGTTGAAAAATAGCTGAACACTGGTTGTATCTGTTGCAATAAATATTTCCTTGAAATTGTGTTTTGTTTCTGTAAGCAGCCCCAGGGTAACTTACTTTATGGACGTGCCTCGTATTATCTTAATTAAGTTATGTGTGCGAAGTTTTTGTACATAATGAGAGTAGAGATGCCACTCCCTGATGATATGCAAATTCTGAATAACAACTAGATCGGATTTAATGACGGAATATTTGTGAGCTAAACTGGATTGAAGATACTGGTCAGCAGCTGATGTGACAGATGACATTCTTAGAAATGCAGCATCACTGATACATGATAAAGCATAATTTCAACCTCGAAGTTCAATAACTGACAACCCAAATGGACTGCAAGGAGGGTAATAAAAGAGCGGATTGACTGTATTTGGGGCATAATGCCTAAATCCACTTGCTACTATTAGTTTTCATTTGCAACAAACAGAAAAGGTACACTCGCTTCATATATATATATATATATATATATATATATATATATATATATATATATGGTAGCTTAAAAGACCCGGCGTCACCCGGGTTTTTCATTTTGTAATTGGAAATTAACTTATGAAGGACTTTCGATTTTAAATTATAGGTCATTATATAGGTATTTAGAACTTGAAATAGGAAGAACGACTTATTACACTAAAACTATTCCCTCAGAAAACGCTTGATATAGTTTTTTTTATGGCTCATAGAGGATGTAGAATTCTGCATTGCATCGCTTGTACACAGCAAGCCTGGTAAGAATTCAAATAAGAAGAAACAGAAATTCCGGTAACATAAAATTGTATTGTCTTTGCAGAATATTTTATTTCTCACTCTCATGTTACCTCAGTGGTCTGCGGACCATAGGTTGAGAAACGCTGCTCTACGTTGCGTTGATTCTCTGTCAGTCAGTCAATCAGTCAGTTCAGGAGGACTATATATATATATATATATATATATATATATATATATATATATATAGATGGACGTGAGACATGGCCGCTTGAAGAACATAATCTGAGTGTGTTCGAAAACAGGGGGCTTAGGAAAACATTTGGACCTAAGAGAGATGAACATGAGGACTGGAGAAAACTGCATAACGACGACATTCATGACCTGTACTCTTCACCGGATATAGTAAGGGTAATTAAATCACGAAGGATGAGGTGGGCTGGACATGTTGCGCGCATGGGGGGGGGAAATATCCCAAAAGTATTGACTGGGAGATCTGAAGCGAAAAGACCACCTGGAAGACCTAGACGTAGGTGGGAGGAAAATATTAGGATGTATTTAAGGGAAGTGGGGTGTTTGGATAGAGATCTAATATGACTTCTTCAATAGATAATGATTTTATAATAATGCACTGTAGCTTTGACTTGGGTTGATTTCGATGCTAATCTGATCAAGATCACTTCTCATCAGCTCCTCAGCAGGAGAGAGGTTCCATCTGGCACTGTGAAGTGAACTCTGGCTTAGCTCAGTTGGTAGAGTAGTAGCACGGATAGCCAAAGGTCCTGTGTTCAAATGCCAGTGTCGGAGGAATTTTTCTCCTATAATATTCTCAAAGATTATATAATCTTATAATCTTGACATCAGAATGCATAATTCTATAACATTTTTAATTTGTATATTTATTTGTATCTGTCGTATAAGATGACCCCGGATGATCCAACTATCATTTTATCTGCGGAAATATACGATATGTCTAACGTATTAGCACGTCTCAATATTTCAGGATGGACTAGCCCCGTCTGAATATGTCCATACTATAGTTATTGAGATTTATATCTCCTTTGCACAATAGGAATGAGATGACTCTGTGAACTTCCGATGTTGTTGACAGATAGGGCAGTGTCCGGCAGATGCTGCAGTTGTGACGTAAGAGCCGATCATCTCGCAAGAGCTTGAGAGAGCGAGCAGTTGAGATGCATTCCTGTTAATACGCACTAGCGCAGTGGCGTTCAGTGCAGCAGTAGGGTTAAGGTGAGCCGTGATGGTACATTGAATTGCGTGCATTAACCATGGCAAGGGTGCAGAGGTCAGTTAATCAGTGAAATGTATGGTAAATTTAGTGCATTCAGATTAATACTAGACTTACGGAAACGTCAGGTCACCCTCGGAGACACGCCACATTTTTCCAAAGTTGTCTACAGTATGTCATTCAATTACAGACATTAATAATTATGTACAAATATTAGAAGAACTGGATCAGGATATTTTATTACAGATTTCAAGATTTTGCAAAACACCAATCCGATATTTGCATATTTGCGACACCATTTTCTGTGGATGTTGACAGTGTTCCAACGTCATTGCAACTAGAAGTCATTGATTTGCAAAAGAATATTGAAATGAAAGACTGCTTTCAAAACAAAAAGGATCTATCTATATTTTATAGAAGATTTCCCCAGGCAACTACATAATATATTTGCTGCTAGAATGTTGAGTATTAGGTATTTGTATCGACGTATGTATGTGAATAGTTCTTTTCTTGTATGAAGATATGCAAACCACAACATGGAAACCGCCTATCTGATCAGAACATGAAAAATGTTCTCGTTTGTGTGTTAGCCAGACTATGTCTCCTAATATTGCAAAATTAGTGCGCGAGAAAAGAGGGAAAAAATCTCGACAATGCCTTGAGCTTGGGCACGATAGTGACACAAAGTAAGGGTGTGTATCAAAAGTCTGAATAGGCCTATACTTGGCATAGTGCTCACAAAGGTGTATAGTTTAATTTGTATATTTTGTGTATTTTGTATATTTTGTATACTTTAACATTTTTCAGTTTCCGAGTAGACAAAGTTTTGCAGTACTCCTTAAAGTATTCTTATGTTTTATGTATTTGTATGTTTATAGTAGTTTCGGAGCCTCATTTAAATAACCTGACGCATCCGCACCTGGATGCATTTCAGATTAGTGTAAGTAGGGCCTATATTAAATTTCATTACAAACAAAACTGTTCTGTTACATTGATTTATCACAGTTGTACTATTTTGTTTTCGTACAAATGCATTGTAATTGTGCTATTCCCATACTATCTACGAAGATCGGAGCGCACTCTGCCAATGCATAGGCGTCGTTCCGCCACTGGCCAGTTGAACCCTTCCTCCACGCTCAGTACGGAGATATTGCCGAGCAAAGAGCGCGGTTGCTCTGTAGTATGACGTCACAGAGCACGGAACATGCCGGTCACTGAGATAGGGAGACCTCTCGTCTCTTGTTTTATTATGATGTAATTTATCGCCTCTCTTCTTATCTTCTTACGTCACATAAAATGGGATGTATTAAATAAATTAGTGCAGAAAGAAAATAACATTCAACGTCATTTATATCAGAATTTCATCATTTATTTTTTTATAATCGCATTATTACTTAAGTCTGTTACTAAGGTGGTGGCAATGGAACGTTACACAATTATCTTGTCTCGGTTCATGGGAGATCTTCACACCGATAAAAACTAAACTCCGTGGCGCTACATCCCTGGAGGGATTTGGCCAACGACCCGACCGATGCGTCATCTACCATAGACAGATGGCACCCACGGCCGTTAATGGTGGTTAATGGTGGTTTCCATGACCGGAGGCGCTACTTCTCTATCAAGTAGCTCCTCAATTTGAATCACGAGGCTGAGTGCACCCCGTTCCACATCTCTTTACCTCAGATACATCCGAGGAGGTACCGGGAATCGAACCCGGGCCGACGGATAAGTAGTCAGCGACGCTGACCACGCCGGCGGTCTCTACTGTACTTAGGTCTACGTATACAGTAGTATTGAAACCAAAATTAAGTTTAGGAAAAGTTACATTTAGCCTAAGAAAATTTAAATTTGTATTACAGTACAGTGCGTGCATTTTTAGGCAAATTCCGATTCACCCATCTATTCCGGATTAACGGAAAATAGGAAAGTCAAAGGTAGAAATTGTAAGCTAATAAAAATCAAGTAGACTGATATAACAAAGTGCCAGAATGCACAAAATCTTTATGCCCCACCCTGATATAAAAACTAATGTTCCATCTGATTTTGTAAAACGAGGCAGTGAATTTTTCCAAAACAAACAAGGCCCTTTTGATTAAACACAGAAATCAGGAGAGAAGTTGTTTTTAAGTATTTACATTTCAATTGAAACTTGTGAAAGAAGTTTTTTTTTAAACTGAAATTAATAAAAAAAACTATTTGCGCTCAACAATGAGCCAAATCAGACTAAATGGACTAGCAAGGGCTATGAAAATAAAGTTTCATGAGACAATTAGGCAATTTTCTAAAGTAAAAGCTATAAAAATACATTTTTAAACGTACTATTAAAGATTCTGAATTAATATAATCCAGATTTTCTAATTTATTATCTGATTCTCCGAATAAATTAAAACTGTTGTTTGTTACTGTCGTATCCCAGGGCCCTATATTTATTCTGACACCTTTTACCCCGGGACACGATTTATCAGGATGGCTCAAAATATATATTTGCATCTTAACCACGAGGACAAGGGCAAGGAACGGAACATCTCCATGCGCAAATCACAAAAGCTAGTTTTACCCAAAATAACAAAATGACTAGGTTTATTAATATTAAAATAAATTGAAATTACATAGTGTACTTACATACTGACTTCATGATGAATAACACACAAATTAAAATAAACTTGCACCGGGGTGCTGTCGATCCAGTCGTGAAGAATGTAGAGTAGCAAGAGGGCCGAACTGGTCAGTCCGCCCGTTTTATAACATCGTGCGTCAATACGTCTATCCATTTGGCACCCATGACGTTTCAAACCAAAACTCCTTACTTGCAATTTCCTTTTCCGCGTATTTCTTAACTTTACTACTTTAAAATACTTATTTCGTATTTCGCAATTACTAGACTGTCAACCACCTTTGGAATGCAATTCCGCAAATCATCAACAAGTTATGAATACCTTGTGCAACGCTAAGTTGACACTTATATTTCCTGGTTTACCCAGCCCAATGTCTGGCCTGTTTGCGATCCATTTAGAGGGTCTGGTTTCCAAATTTTTAAGATATTAGATCACTCCCCCCCTAGCTCGAATCCGCCTTAGCTGGATTCGAACGGGTGTGTGTGTGTGTCAGTTCGTCGATTCGTTGATACTTTTCATTTATTTATTTCTTTATTTATTTCTTATTTTTAATATTGTGCTCGTTGTTGCATATCTGGGATGCTGTCTGTTGCTGCGTTGATTGCAACAGAGATGGTTGAGAGTAGCTAACACATTAAAATTTACTACGATTACTTTTCTCATTAATATATTTTTTTTCTTTCTTTACAACGTCACGGTTACCCATGGGAACGAATTGACGCCTACACATTTTATTTAAATTAATCATTGTTTCTTTCTTTTTTTTTCCTTAATTAATTTTGATACTAGTTCATTCTAATTCTATCCTTTAATATGCTTAATGCAAAATTTAGTTTAATTCTAATAAAAAAAAATCCTTTTTAAAGAAAATTCCCTTTAAAAAAAATCCCTTTAATATAATTCCTGCGCCCGTGAAGACTGGCTTCACCTTAATATTACTTGGTTCTTGGCTTGTTTCTTGTATGACATCGCCTGGAATTGTCGAATTTGCACTTTTCTCTCTTGGCTGTGCAGATTGCGTAGTTGGTACGGAATTTGCAAAGTCAGCGACCTTGGTCTGGTGATTCTTAATGCTATGTGTCTTCTTCCTGCTGGTCCGAAGATACTGTACAACATACAAAACAATGGCTGTTAGTACAATTGCAAGTACAAGCATACAAGCAGGGAATAACCCATACCCTATATTACCCTGTTGGTTCCTTTTTACTTCTCCTAATTTTTGGTGTAACGCCTGTATTGTAATTCCATCTTCATGAAAAAACTTAATGTCCGGTAATTCCTTTACAATATCAGACAACTTTTCGTAATTTAACAATTCCGGTAAATCTAACTGATGGCTATTCAATTTAGGAACAATTATATCATTTAACCATTTGGTTTTTTCTTGAATGATATTTCCTTCTACATGTGGCAATAATTGAAATTTCTCGGAAAAATACTGGCATGCCGCGGCCGATTCTAATACTCCTGTGTTTTCTATCTCTACCGCCGGCATGGTATGCCTTTCGCCAGTGACATTGAAACAAACCGGCGTAAGTGATATCCGGTTTGGGACGCTATAAATCCATGTATTAGTGTTTTGAAGTCTGTACCACATTGGTGGTCTGTTATTTCCAACCAAACGTATGTCACATAATTCTTTTACATTTTCCTCCTTACCTACAAATAAATTCGCCAAACATGTCTCCTGAGTTATGGAATAAATTGGTACTTCTGCCGTGCAAATTAAAACAGGCTTTCCCTTACACTTCTGAACATCATCTTCCGTCAAAAACGCATACCACAATCTATTGGCTGTGATAGCAAAATATGGGTGATCGGCCTTTATTACCACCGATCCCAATGTAATATTTGTATTTTGAAATTTTTTATAAGGTAACTCCTTTACACTGTATAACTGAAAAGTTTTTTCTGAAGCTTTGAGTGGAAGGTCTACAATTAATCTTAGCTTATTACTTACCACTATAGCATGTACGGTGACAGTTGAATAATATAAAAATATATTCCTATTTATAGGTGTAAACAACAATGAAATTCCCTCTGGTAACATAAGTGCAATTCTCTGTAATATCTGTGAAAATTCCTGTGGGGGTAATAAGTATGAGCTTAATATGCCGGCTGCTGTGGAATCAACTGCCATTCTAAATTGAATCAAATCGTGTTGAACTTGTTTTAACGTATCCGCCATAATCTGCAAATTTGTTAGCAAATCCATATTTTTCATGACTAAATTTATTTCGAAAAAATACGTCTTCTGTAACGTTATCTAACACATGCAATGTTGTATTTAATATTTTGGAAAACTTATTTAAATTAATGCAATTTTGTTCTACTCTATCTGCAGTCTTGTTTACATATGTAATTTGCTGTTTCATTAAGTCGATTATTTTTTCATTTGTTTGGGTTAATGACTCTATCTGGTGATTTATTCTGTGCCTGTCTGTTGAATCTAATACACCGAACAATATTTTTAAAGTTAATCCACCCAAATTTATAAGTCCTCTTTTTGTTCTACCCTCCGAATAAAATAATTCGTCATCAATTTCTACTACTTTTATCTGCAATCTTTGTAATTCGTGCTCCAACCTTTGCAATGAAATTTGAACTGTTTTTTTTTCGACATTTCTGTTAAAGCCTCATACATCTGAAAATTCATGAAATCTTGTTTGTTTACCGTATTCTTTACAATATTTATTTGTTCTGTCATATTCTCTAAAATTTCGTAATATTGTTCTAACGAAAAATCTAAAACAATCGACCATTTGTTAGCTGACAACAATATTTCTTGTTGTTTTAAAAAAAACAAGTCCCTTATTTAATTCCTGCTGTTGTTGGACGTTCACTCCCTTCCCTGGTATTGTTGATAAGGCGACGATCCATATACAGATGAAACCTGGAAAACAAAACATTTATTTTTATCTTGGTCTTAAATTATACTTTGTAGTATTTCCCTCCTCCCTTGATTTTTCCACCATTTCTTTCGAAGTTGAAGCCTGACTTATATCCCTAGGCCTAAAATTATATCTAGTTTGAACTTCCGGGTATTCTGTAGGTAGTACGTCATTTCCGCGTGTTAATGTCGGTTTATCAAGATTGGCAGACGGAAGAATGTCTTCTCCTAATTTCAATTTCTCTTTTAGCAAACTTAATGGTAATTCGTCTTCGTCAACATCTTCTGTCATTGTCTGTACTTGCTTCTTGTCCATGTTTGTTAAGTCTATCTGGTTATCAGTCATAGTGTCGAATTCCCATGCTCCCGGGACGATATGCAAGTCATATGTACAATTATTATCTTTCTTCTCTGCTTGTTCTTGCTTCTCCCTATTCCTGTACTGCCCCGCGCCTGCGTACTGTACGTTTACGGCCTCTTCTTCTTTCTCCTCCTTATTGCTATGTCCGTCACGACTCAGTAACGCTCCGGTTCCCGATGTGTCATGCATTTCTTTGCCCTCTTGATTATTAAACTGCTGTGTCTTACACAATTTCAATCTGTTCACATGAACTACAGACATTGTGCCGTCTTGCGCTTTAATTTTATAATTCACTGGATTGATTCTTTCTATCACATAAAATGGTCCAACAAATTTTTTTGAAAGTTTCTTTGAAACGCCTTTCTTCAAAGCTGTGGAGTGTAGCAACACTTCATCTCCGACTTTTATTTCACTGTTTTGTGTTTTATTCTTTGCATTGTACTGCGTCACCTGTTTGTGGGTTGCTTCTTCCAAATTTTCCCGTACTTTTCCATAAACTTCTTCCAACTTCTTTGCTAATTCTTTTACGTCGGCTTGTTCCAATTCCTCTATCTGAAATTTCGGTATGACATTTTCTGCAAATGGTAACTCCATTTCCCTCCCATGCAGCAAAAAATAAGGGGAATATCCCGTTGTTGTGTGTGGTGTACTTCGCAAAGCTAACTGTATTATTGGAACATACGAATCCCAGTCTCTTTGGTCCTTTCTTACAAAGTGCGACAGCATGTCTGCCATTGTATGATGCGTTCTTTCGACTGCGCCATTACACATGGGATGATACGCACTAGTTTGAAGTTTATTTATATGTAACAACTTACAAACTTCCTTGAACAATTTTGACGTGAAGTTACGCCCTTTGTCCGTAATCAAATTCTGAGGCGTTCCGTGACGTGCTATAATATTATAAACAAATGCTTTAGCTACCGTTTCCGCTGTTTGGTCCGGAATTGGTATAGCTTCTGTATACTTGGAAAATGCGTCAACAAAAGTTAGTAAATACACATTTCCTCTAATTGAGGTGGGTAAAGGTCCAAAGATATCCATATGTACTCTTTGGAATGGTTTTAATGCTGGTTCAAATGATTGTAATGGAGCTACGTTGCTTTTGCCTGGTTTTCTAGAATTACACGACATGCATTCGGCAACGTATGTTTGAAATTCTTGTTTCATGCCTGGCCAGTAAAATCTTGACTTAATTAAGTCATATGTTTTAACTTGACCTTGGTGAGCAGCAAACGGTGTGTCATGAAAATTTTCCAAAATGGACTTTCTCATAGGCTTTGGTACAACTAACCGAGGTTCTGATTTCCCTTCCTTGTAAAATAAAATCCCATTTTCATCTAATCTAAATTTCTTTGTGTCTTGTACCCATTCTGTATATTTTGGTTCTGCTAATTGTAAATTTCTTACTGATTTGGCTTCTTTAGCAGTTTGTACTGTGTTTACCATTATTCTAGAAAGAGAATCTACATTACTAATTGATTTTCCTGGCTTGTACTGTACTGTGAACTTAAATTCTGACAACCTTATAGCCCATCTTACTAGCCTTGAATTTGGATCTTGCAATGAAAATAACCATTTCAGTACGGCGTGATCTGTGACAGCAATAAATTCATTTCCATACAGGTAACATCTAAAATGTTTAGTAGCCCAAACCAATGCTAATAATTCCCGTTCCGTAGTGGAAAAATTTTGTTCACTTTTAGACAAAACTCGTGATGCATAAGCTACCGGGTGCTCTATATCTCCTTCTTTTTGTGACAACACAGCTCCTAGTGCGAAACTCGAACTATCCGTACTCAGAATAAAGGATTTATTGAAATTCGGGTACCTTAATATCGGATCTTTGCATAGTGCCTTTCTAAGCTTGTCAAATGCGTCTTGTTGTGGTTTTCCCCACTTAAATTTTTCCTCCTTTCTTGTTAAGTCTGAGAGGGGTTTTGCAATGTGTGCGAAACTTGGTGTATGTCTTCTATAATAACCGGCTAGGCCCAAAAATGATCTAACCTGTTTCTGTGTCTTTGGAATAGGGTACTTTTCGATAGCTTGAATTTTTACCGGGTCTGGAAGTATGCCTTGCTGGTTTACAATGTGCCCAAGATATTCAACTTGTTCTACCGCAAATTTACATTTACGTGGGTGCGCTTTTAGATTGGCTTCTCTTAACCTCTCTAAAATTTCGGACAGTCTTTCTGCATGTTCTTCTATTGAAGATCCATGAATGATTATGTCGTCTAAGTAACAGTAGCACGATAGGCCTTTTAGTCCTGTCAATACAGTGTCCATGAGCCTACAAAATGTCAAAGGCACCCCTGATAGACCAAAAGGCATTCTCTGGAACTCGAACGATCCAAATTGAGTCTGGAAACTTGTCTTTTCTTTATCTTTTTCCTCAATTTCCACTTGCCAATATCCTGATTGTAAATCTAGTTTGCTAAAATATCTGGTACCTGCTAAGCCTTCCAAAGTTTCTGTAATGTTAGGCAAAGGGTATGTGTCTCCATGAGTGACCGAATTTAACCCTCTATAGTCAATACAGAACCTTAATTTATCTGTCTCGTCTGGGCTCTTTTTTGGCACTAGAACAATTGGTGCATTCCACGGGGAAGTTGAGGGACGTATAACGTTTTTTTGTAACATGTCGTCCAGCATATCTTTAACTTTTTCCTTGTATTTATACGGTATTGGGTAAGGTTTTTTCTTAACAGGAGGTGCATTGCCTGTTTCAATACGATGTTTAATTACACTAGTGCAACCTATTTCATTGTCTCTGGGGTCTTGAAATACGTCAGCATATCTCCTTATTATTTATCTTATTTTATGTTGGTCCTCAGCTGCTAAGTGCTCTAAATTCACTGTGTCTGCAATATTTGTTTCTACTTCTTTTCCTGTCATTGGCGTTAATATATTTACTCCCTCTACTTTATTTGTTTTACTCTCACTACTTGTTAATACAGGGTAAACATGCCCTAAACGTCTGTTTCTCACTATTTCAATTTCCTCTCCCGTACAATTTACAACTTTTATAGGAATCCTCCCTTTCTTTAACTGTTCGTTATTATTCAGCGACCTAGCTGTGTATATTCCATATATACCCAAGCTTTCTGGTTCAAAAAGTTTGTCTCTGTCTTCCATATTAACTTCTCTGTTAACTTCTCTATTAAGTTCTCTATTAAGTTCTCTATTAAGTTCTCTATTAAGTGCTCTGGATGCGCATCCCTTTTTACTTAATTTCCCTAATATTATTATTTCGCTCTTTGGGGAACCTTCACAATTCTAGTATTATACACTGGACATCCTGTTTGCATTTGTAACTGACTCGTGGGGTGGAATCCCTTAGGTCCTCTCTCTGTCACAACCTCTGTACTTGAAACTTCTTTGGAGGTGTCTGATTTTTTCTGAGAAAAATGCAGAACATTTCGGTTGATCAGACCGAATTCTTCCTTCCTGGTTTCGTTGTCATTGGTTGGTACTCCGAGATTTATTGCCCCACCTTCTGTCAGTAACATGCGATGTACAATGTTAATATTTATCCTGTTCTTACTCAAAAAATCTAGGCCAAGAATTCCATCCTGGTTTATTCCTAACGGACATATTATAAATGAGTGAATATATTTTTCTCTGTTTTCAAATTGAACTTCTACCGTCTGTGACCCTTTAATGTCCAGTCCAATTCCAGTGACCCCGTTTGCTATCACCTCAGTATTTTCCCAACTTGCCCCTGAGATTCCTGGCTTAATTACAGAAATTGTTGCTCCTGTATCTATAATAAACTGTGTCCTCCGGCCTTCAATCATGACACTGACCATTAACATTTCTGGGGAAGTTTCTACTATTGTAGTTATTACTGCTGGTTTTGCTGCCTTGGCCTCCACGTAGGGGTGCTTGCGGAGGCTCCTTGAAAATCCGTCCTATAATTCGAATTTGCCCCGCTATTCCTTTCATTCCTGTTGTAGTTTCCCCTACTAGGTGCTAGCTGTGGATTTTTAATCCAACATTTACTCTGAATGAGTCCTCTCTTTTTACAGAAAAAACATTCTATCGGTGGTTTCCCTACATATGTAGACTGTTCCCTATTTTGATTTTGAAAATTTCCACGGTACACTTTTTGATTCTGTTCCGGGGACCCTTGTTGATTCAACTGACGTTTTGAACGACAGTCTCGTGCCTTGTGTCCAGTTTTCCCGCAATTAAAACATTTTAACTGCGTTAACATATTGAACACAGACCTAGGCTGTGCATCCGGTTCCCTTTTATTTGTCTGGTCTGCATGCACGATATTATAAGCAGTTACAGCAATTTGTACTGCCTCCTTTAGACTTTTAGGCATTCTTAATTGAACCTGTCTACCTTTAATCCCGCGGTGAAAGCAGCAAGAAGCCTTCTTTCTGCCTCCTCCTCAAGAACTTTCTCCAGTAACCTTCAGCGTTTTTAAACTAAGGGCTTTTAATCTGTCAGCAAACGCTTCTGGCGTTTCGTTCTTTCCCTGTACCGCCGTTTGTAACTGCGTATAATAATAACTGTCTGGCAATTTTTCCCTGAAGCGATCCTCGAACGCAGCCCTAAGCTGGTCGTACGTCGCTTCCTTGTTAGTTAGGTCGGGTCTACCGTACAGAAATTCTGCGGCTGGCCCTACAACCTTTAACTTGACTATTTGTTTTTTATCCTCTGCTTCTAGGTTTCCCATGGAAGCAGCAGCTTCAATATTGTTAAAAAATTCCTTAACAGGCAAGGATCCCGACATGCCGTTCCATTCTTTAACAGTAGTACATACAGTTAAGTCTTTATGTCTAACTACTTGGTTTGCCTGCTGTAATGCTTGGTTTGCTAGAGTTAGAGCCGCTAACCTGTTGTTGAGGTCTTCAATAGCCCTCCTAGTTTCTTCGTTGATCGACATATTGAATTTTTATTTAGCAAAAGGACACAACAATGGTAAACAAAGAAAAAGAGAAAAAAATTGGTGAGTTTATTATCTTACACTAGAATCTGTGTTTCAACAGTTGTAGTTATTCTTACAGGATTTAAGTTATTTGCTACATTCGCTATCTGTCTATGCTAACTCATTTCTTTCTGTCAGCTGTTTCATTCTTCCTATGTTTCAGTGTTAATAACCTTTGCAATATGAACATGAGATGCGAAGTAATAACTAAACTAGCTTCCTTCCCTTGCTTTAAATCTCTGTGGTTATTTACTTTTATTTAATTTCACTTAATACCATGTGGTTTACCCATTTAAATAATTACTTTTGCGTATGGCGATCCATTTGAGCTTTATTAAATTCACTCGCTTCTGATATTATTTATCGTAATGATCACCAGTTGTGTTCTGGGTTAAATTCGCCCATTTCTAAACACCAGTTGTCGTATTGGGTTAAGTTCGCCCACTTCTGAACACCAGTTGTCGTATCCCAGGGCCCTATATTTATTCTGACACCTTTTACCCCGGGACACGATTTATCAGGATGGCTCAAAATATATATTTGCATCTTAACCACGAGGACAAGGGCAAGGAACGGAACATCTCCATGCGCAAATCACAAAAGCTAGTTTTACCCAAAATAACAAAATGACTAGGTTTATTAATATTAAAATAAATTGAAATTACATAGTGTACTTACATACTGACTTCATGATGAATAACACACAAATTAAAATAAACTTGCACCGGGGTGCTGTCGATCCAGTCGTGAAGAATGTAGAGTAGCAAGAGGGCCGAACTGGTCAGTCCGCCCGTTTTATAACATCGTGCGTCAATACGTCTATCCATTTGGCACCCATGACGTTTCAAACCAAAACTCCTTACTTGCAATTTCCTTTTCCGCGTATTTCTTAACTTTACTACTTTAAAATACTTATTTCGTATTTCGCAATTACTAGACTGTCAACCACCTTTGGAATGCAATTCCGCAAATCATCAACAAGTTATGAATACCTTGTGCAACGCTAAGTTGACACTTATATTTCCTGGTTTACCCAGCCCAATGTCTGGCCTGTTTGCGATCCATTTAGAGGGTCTGGTTTCCAAATTTTTAAGATATTACATTACCTTATTATTTCGTTAACTTTGTCATATTTAAACATAACCTTTTTCCATTTCATTACTTTGTAATTATGCAGACATTTATATTTTGCTAATCAGTTAGGCCTAACTTATTGCTATTGTACTAATATAATAATAAATAAGTACCGTATTTTACGGACTATAAGACGCTCCGGACCATAAGGAGCACCTTGATTTTAGGACGGAAATTTAAAGGAAAAGAAATTTAATGTGATTCTGAACAAAAAATTTAACAATTATAACCTTGTACAATGGAATCAATGCAAATCACTTCTAACTTAAAACCTGCATTGTACGAAAATCTCTTCTATGCAGGTGGCATCGCGTAAATTCGTAAAGGACTGAAAATACTTTTAAAACCCTCCAACTCTCAATTCAGCATACAGTAAGTGTAATAAGACTAGGCAGTTTAGAGGTTATTTGCCTTTATTTAAACCACCTGGTGGAGAAAAACTCCTTTCATATAAGAGAACTCAACATTCCCATCTTTTAGCATTGTATATCTGGCTTCCAGCTACCTTCATTTTATGATTGTGACAAGCCCACTGATGTATAGTGTGTCCTAAAATTGTAACTAATTGTTTATAACACCTTGTTTATAACTATGGTATTAGCGGCAATATTTACCATAATTTTAATTTTTGAAGTAAAACTTCTTTTATCGCGGTAGGGGGTAAATCGGAAACTTGTGTCACGCTAAAACCGTCACGGTCACACTGAAACCGTCACGAAATAGTGTCACACTCAAAATTGACTAGTGTTTCGAAGCGGACTGCACAGAAAACAAACAACTCAATGATTAAGAGTAATCAAAAGAAATTTTTCAGACATTACTTCCTCAATGGCAATAGACAATTCCTAAGCAATCTAAAGGTATATTATCTATTTTATTGAACCCGGAGGTTGATTACCGCGCAAATCCAAAATTAAAAAATACAAATTTCCAAAATTTATTTTATTCAAATGATTTTCTTCTTCCGTTCGATATAATTATATGTATTCCTTTATTTCACTCTCAACATTGCCAAAATTAAAAATCCAAATATCCAAAATTTAAAAAATAAAAAAAAAATAAAAATCCAACATTCAAAAAATCTAAAAATTTAAAATTTAAAAAATTAAAAATCTAAAATTAAAAAATCCAAAATTAAAAATTATAACATCCAAAAATCCAAAATATAATAAATAATAAAATACAAAATTTAAAAATAAAAAAATAAAAAATTTAAAAACTCAAAAATTAAACAATTCAAAGATCGAAAATTTAATTAATCCAAAATTAAAAATTCAAAGATCCAAAATTAAAAAGTCCAAAATCAATAATTAAAAAAGTCCAAAAGTCCAATAATGCAAAATTGAAAAAATCCAATAATCAAAAATTGATAAAATAAAATAATAAAATAAAGTTTTACTTTTGTCGCGTGGCATTCCACGCACACTTTTTTTTTAGTGTACTTCGGACCATTAGACGCACCCAACTTTCAAGACTCTGTTTTAAAGGTAACAAAATGCGTCTTATGGTCCGTAAAATACGGTACATTTAATACTGCATGAGTTCGCCCTTATTAGAGCGTGGGCTACTGTATACCCCCCATCCCCCCCCCCGTGGGATTTTCCGACTCATATATTTTTTTGTTGGTATTGACATGTAGTTTCATATTTTAGTTGTTTGCCCCTTATCAATTACAGCATTTACCCGGAAACCCCGGAAAACTACGGAAATCCGGAGAAAACTAGTTTGTTTTAATTTTTCTTTGTTCTTTGCTCCTAATATGCCCCCGGAATTTCTGAATCACATATTTATTGTTGGTATTGCCATCTAGATTAAGTTTTTAGCTGTTAACCCCTTATCAATTACAGCATATCCCCGGAAAACAACGGAAATCCGGAGAAATGACTTTGTTTTAATTTGTCTTTGTTCTTTGCTCCTAATATGCCCAGGGAATTATTGACTCACATACTTCTTGTTGGTATTGTCATCTAATTTAAGGTTTCAGTTGTTTGCCTCTGACCAATTACAACATATCCCCGGAAAACCCGGAATACCACGTATATACGGAGAAAATGAGAATGTTTAATTTTTTCAATCTTTGTTTTTCCTTCTAATATTCAAAGGCAATTTCTGACTCATATGTTTTTTTTGTTGGCATTGCCATCTAGATTAAGGACTCAGTTGTTTGCCCATTATCAAATACAGTATATCCCCGGAAAACTCCGAAAACCACGGAAACCCGGAGAAAATGACTTTGTTCCAATTTTTTAAAATCTTAGTTCTTTGCCCTAGTATTCAAAGGGACTTGGTGACTCATATAGTTTTGTGTTGGTATTGCCATCTAAATTAAGGTTTCAGTTGTTTGCCCCATATGAATTACAGCATTTCCCCAGAAAACTCTGAAAACCACGGAAATCCGGAGAAAATTACTTTGTTTATTTTTTTAATTCTATGTTTTTTTCCTCCTAGTATTCAAAGGGAATTGGTGACTTATATGTTTTTGTATTGGTATTCCCATCTAGATTAAGGTTTCAGTTGTTTTCCCCCTATCAATTATAGCATTTTCCCAGAAAACTCGGAAAACCACGGAAATCCGGAGAAAATTACTTTGTTT
Organism: Ectobius pallidus; assembly: GCA_964059195.1. Taxonomy (NCBI): domain Eukaryota; kingdom Metazoa; phylum Arthropoda; class Insecta; order Blattodea; family Ectobiidae; genus Ectobius; species Ectobius pallidus. Next base: position 10,006,807 of record CAXKWD010000006.1, read on the forward strand.
TAATTTTTTTTAATCTTAGTTATTTGCTCTTAGTATTCAAAGGGACTTAGTGACTCATACGGTTTTGTGTTGGTATTGCCATCTAAATTAAGGTTTCAGTTGTTTGCCCCTTATCAATTACAGCATTTCCCCAGAAAACTCTGAAAACCACGGAAATCCGGAGAAAATTACTTTGTTTTAATTTTTTTAATCTTAGTTATTTGCTCTTAGTATTCAAAGGGACTTTGTGACTCATATGGTTTTGTGTTGGTATTGCCATCTAAATTAAGGTTTCAGTTGTTTGCCCCTTATGAATTACAGCATTTCCCCAGAAAACTCTGAAAACCACGGAAATCCGGAGAAAATTACTTTGTTTATTTTTTTTAATCTAAGTTTTTTCCTCCTAGTATTCAAAGGGAATTGGTGACTTATATGTTTTTGTATTGGTATTCCCATCTAGATTAAGGTTTCAGTTGTTTTCCCCCTATCAATTGCAGCATTTCCCCAGAAAACTCGGAAAACCACGGAAATCCGGAGAAAATTACTTTGTTTTAATTTTTTTAATCTTAGTTATTTGCTCTTAGTATTCAAAGGGAATTGGTGACTTATATGTTTTTGTATTGGTATTGCCATCTAGATTAAGGTATCAGTTGTTTTCCCCTTATCAATTACAGCATATCCCCGGAAAACTCCGAAAATCACGAAAATCCGCAGAAAATGAGTTCGTTTTAATTTATTAAAAATCTTTGTTCTTTGATCCTAATATTCCCAGGGAATTTCTGAGTCACATATTTTTGTTCGTATTGCCATCTAGTTTAAGGTTTCAGTTGTTTGCCCCTTACAAATAGTTTTAATTTTTTATTGTTCTTTGCCCCTAATATTCCCAGGGAATTTCTGACACATATTTTTGTTCACATTAGAATATGAAGGGTGTGCTGCCAGGTTTTCAATCGCTTTCATCCCTTCAGCATCATTATTTTTTGTCATGCTGTAATTGGTAAGGGGAAAACAACTGATACCTTACTAGTTGGCACTTCCAACACAAAAGCATATGAGTCAGGAATTCTCTTCGAATATTAGGAGCAAAGAACAAGGATTTAAAAAGAAAACATAGTCATTTTCTCCGTATATACGTGGTTTTCCGGGTTTTCCGGGGATATGCTGTAATTGGTAAGGGGAAAACAACTGAAACCTTAATCTAGATGGCAATACCAACACAAAAACATATGATTTACCAATTCCCTTTGAATACTAGTAGCAAAGAACAAAGATTTTCAAAAATTCAAACGAAGTCAATTTTTTCGGATTTCCTTGGTTTTCGGAGTTTTCCGGGGATATGCTGTAATTGATAAGGGGCAAACAACTGAAATCTTAATCTAGATGGTAATGGCAACAAAAAAACATATGAGTCAGAAATTCCCTTTGAATATTAGGGGCAAAGAACAAAGATTTAAAAACCAAAACATAGTAATTTTCTCCGTATATACGTGGCTTTCCGGGTTTTCCGGGGATATGTTGTAATTTGTAAGGGGCAAACAACTGAAACCTTAAACTAGAAGGCAATACGAACAAAAATATGTGAGTCAGAAATTCTCTGGGAATATTAGGGGCAAAGAACAATAAAAAATTTAAACAAACCCATTTTCTCCGGATTTCCGTGGTTTTCCGGGGTTTCCGGGTAAATGCTGTAATTGATAAGGGGCAAACAACTAAAATCTTAAACTAGACGACAATATCAACAAAAAAATATGTGTGCCAGAAAATCCCACGGGGGGGGGGGGGGGGGAGGGTTTGCTATTGGTAGCCCATGGTCTATATTCTATTATTTTTTCGTGTAGATTAGCCCATGGAGACGAACTGAAAGACAAAAATGATAGCCATAGAAATAGAAGTTAAAAATAGCCGTGTTGGTAGCTTTTGCAAAATTCGCCCCGGGCCCCAAGTGGTCTAGTTGCGCCACTGCCTGTAAATGTGTTATAGAATGTAATGCAATGGCATAAACACAAAAAACACAGAATTTTGTGAATTATTACATTTAAATGACATAAGGTCACAATTTCGGACAGTAACAGTGTGCAAGAAGTTGACAAACACGGCTCTTATCACTGATGTGGGGAATAACACTACACTAAGTTATCTTGAAATTTCGAAAGGATCAAACAAATAATTTCAACTAAATGTCAGCCAGTTTCGTTAGTGAGATGGCATGAAGATAATCCTAGAGGTAACAGAACTTTATAACTCAAGCCATTTAGCCAACCTTTCTGGCAGTATTTTTCCAAGCGATCATTTCATTTCACTTCATTTCGTATGGCATTGTTCACTATGAATCTGGAGGCCCGGCTTTGATCTCCACTAGGTAGAGCGGTCTGTTACGACGTGCATTTAGCATTGTGAATACAATCGAGGGTTACGTAAATACAGTCAGACCTCCGTACAGCGATATTTGTGGGACCTAGAACATTGTATTGTTATATGAGGGTTACTGTTATATTAAGGGACTATTATTAAGTGCCAGTATGGTACTTTACGAGATTGTGTGGGGGACGGAATAATGTCTGTCCGTCTTTCGGTCTGTGTGTCTGTACGCGCCATATCTCAAATACGCTTTATCGGATTTTCATGAAACTTGGTATGCTCATTTATAGCATCCATGGAAAGAACACTATTGATATTGAACCAAATCGGTTCACCGGTACCGGGGTAATGCCCAATTTAGTGCCTATTTTAATAGTATTATATTAGAAAGGTGCCATAACTCAAATACGCTTTATCGGATTATCATGAAACTTAGTATATACATTTATGACGTCCATGAGAAGTAACCTGTTGAATTTGGACCTAATCGGCTGACCGGTACCGGAGTAAAATCCAATTTAGTGTCTATTTTATGGTAATCTCTTATATATATATATAAAAGGCTTTGTCCTGACTGACTGAATGACAGGAATCAACGTACAGCCTAAACTATAACAGGTAGAGACTTGGAATTTTGACAGTACCTTCGCTTCATAATGTAGGTGCTCACTAAGAAAGGATTTTGAAAAATTCTGATTCTAAATGCCAAAAATTAAATGTTTTTGAAAATACTTAATCCCTTTTACATAGAATTATCAATTACAAATCACAGAATATATTGTTGCCAAATGGTATCAGGTGGGCTTGGAAAAAACAAATGAAATGCACTTTTGACAAATAAGAGAAGTTATCAAAATAATTCATGTTATAAATAAATATTACAGAATGAAATCCACTAAAATAATGGAATCACATAACTTTCTCTAACCTGGACATAGAGAAAACAAAACGAGGTATGGTAATGTGTATATTATTATATTATATCGCAGGTTTTTGGAGAGAAAAGTGTGAAAGTGATAATGCTTTATGGTAACATAAGAGTGGGAAATTTCCCGCTTCGATATTACAATTTTATGTTACTGGAATTTCTGTTTCTTTTATGTGAACCTCTACCAGGCTTGCTGTGCACTGAACAAGCGATGGGATGCAAAATTCTTGATCCTCTATGAGCCATAAAAAACTATATCAAGCGTTTTCTGAGGGAATAGTTTGAGTGTAATAAGTCGTTCTTCCTATTTCAGATTATAAACATCTGTATAAGGACCTAGAATTTAAAAATCGAAAGTCCTTCATAAGTTCATTTCCAATTACAAATTAAAAAACCCGGGCGACGCCGGGTCTTTTAAGCTGGTATATATATAAAAGGATTTGTCCTGACTGACAGGAATCAACGTAGAGCCTAAACTATAACAGGTAGAGACTTGGAATTTTGACAGTACCTTCGTTTCATAATGTAGGTGCTCACTAAGAAATGATTTTGAAAAATTCTGATTTTAAATGCCAAAAATCAAATGTTTTTGAGAATACTTAATCCCTTCTTACACAGAATTATCGAATCCGAATCACATTTGACATTAAAACATATCGTTGCCAGCGGGTTTCAGATGGGTTTGGAATTAAATTAAATGGAAGTTTGACAATTACAGTTGGCTTTGTCTATTTTTGTCATACCTTGAAAATAAAACTTTCGCGATCGCTTGAATGTTGTAAGCCCTAATATGGTCAAACATTGTTTTATTTGGACGAAACTCACTATACAGGGGTTTTCTGGACCAAGGAACTCGAATCTGAGGTCGCTTTTACCAGGCGATGCTATCTAATCATGGTATGTAGTCCACGTGATTTAGGTGTTGATTTAACTATTATGCTCTTAATTTTTAATTTTTGAAATAATTATCGCGGGCGAAGCCGCGGGCACATGCTAGTATAATATAAAGAATTTAACAAATGCAAATCTGTTATCCTGACAACATATCGTTTTATACTGTTCATATACGGCTTTGGAATTTGCAATAGTTTAGCCATGACACATCCCATTTCAGATTTACATAACCTATACGGCTGCTTTAAATTTGAAACAAACATATCAGCGAATCGTATGCCTATTGCAGCTTTAATATTATTGTCATTGCATTTTGTAAAATGTTGATATATTTTAAGAACATATTAGGTATATCAGTGTATACCAATAAGAATTAAGGTTAAGAATCAAACTTTAGACCTTTTTTCTTCCATAAGCCCTGCTTAATGAACCGATCTGGAGTTTAACTCGGAGATCTATTGCAAAAATAACTTATTTTCGGCATGGGGCTATCATAATTGCAATTATCACTGATTAATAAAGCATACTGGCACTTTGTTACATCAGTTTACCTGATTTTATTTACCTCATATTAGGAACTCTAAAAGCATAATACCTTAAAGGATAATTGAGTAGGAGTAATCGTAAGAAGATTTCGATTTCGAAAAACATACCGAGACGAAGGAGTCGACCTCGAATAATGAGGTAACATTTCTTCTGTGGAACATAGTAGGTCTAAAAAACGCAATAGCGTATATACCTTTGGAAACAATAACAAAATATGACGCAATAATAACAACTGAGACATTTCTACTGGATAAATACAACTTACAAGGATACTATGGAATACACACATTAGCAAAACCCACAGAAGGGAGGCCAGCAGGGGGGGGGGGTATCTATATTCCTGAAACCAACCCTAGGGACAATAAAACAAGTAATCAAAGAGGAAAACATGCTGATAGTAAAAACCCCAATCATCACAATCATAGGTCTCTACATCAACCCTCAGACAACAGCAATCGATGCAATCGAGAAAATAGAAGAAGCATTCACGCATGTAGACGGGAATGAAAGAATAATCCTAGCAGGCGACATGAACTGTAGGATAGACAAACCAAACAGCAAAACGAACCTCATATTGGACACACTAACAGATAAAGGCCTCACACTGGTAAACAAACCCACAATGAAGACATATATAGCACCTAATGGATCCAGCTCCATCGATCTCGTACTATACAAAGGCAATAGCATGACCATAACCAACCAACAAGGCCTATGGACATCAGCAATGGCGCCGATAAGAAAGCACATACCAATAGTAACAACGGCGTTACTACACCAAACACGACCAACATCCATAACAACGCCACACAAACGTTCAAGGAAGATAGACATGGAAAAACTAGAACGCAACAAAGAAAACATAGAAGAAGCAAATCAATTAATTACTCAGGACGAGATAGATAAGGGAGTCGCACAAATCACGGAAATCATACAAGCATGTAGCAGTCCAAACAAGAAAAGAAAATCGCAGCCGTGGTTCGACAAAGACTGCTACAACAAACGAAAAGAAACGATCACAGCACTGCATCAAGCAAGAACCACAGATCGGAATGAAGACCTGACCAGGTACGCAAAACATGAACAAGAATACAAGAAACTAATAAAAAAGAAAAAAGCCAACTACATTGAAAAAGAGGCAAAACGATTAACCGAAGACGCAAGAAAAGACCCTTACATAGTGCTCAGGAAACCAAGACCAACAACAGCGAATGAAATACCCATGGAAACGTGGGAAAATCACTTCCAATGCTTACTAAACCACCAACAAGGAATCAAAGCGCAAGAAACACAAACTGAAGCAATCTTTGAACACCCAAATTACATCACTAAAGAAGAGATAATTCACACCATAACGTCAGCTAAAAACAAGAAAGCAGCAGGTCCCGACGGCATCTATGCTGAACACCTAAAACAATCACTGCATCTAATGGAAGACTTATGGCACAACTTATACAACAAATGTATAAGCTTAGGAAAAATCCCAGAAGCCTGGAGGACATCAATCATAAAAATCTTATATAAAGGGAAAGGAGATTCCAACAACCCAGACTCTTATCGCGGTATTGCACTCGAAAACGCTGCGTTCAAAATATTTACAAAAATATTAACGAACAAGATCACAAACACAGTGGATAGACACATACCGGAGTGCCAATGTGGCTTCAGACAGGGCAGAGGCACACTACAAGCGGCGAACAACCTCATTTAGCAGATTGAAGACGCCTTAAGACACAATAAAAAGAAATACTTTGCAGTATTCATTGATTACAAGAAAGCGTTCGACCTCATCAATAGAGAGATACTCCTTCAAAAACTCAGACTCCTCTTAGAAGACTCAAGCCCACTAACAACAATTGTGTCAAGCATCCTGGACTACAATTACGTACAGTTATACGACGAGGTCACACTCTCAAATAAAATAAAGCAAACAAATGGTGTACTGCAAGGCAACCCCATCAGCCCGGTGCTCTTCAATATCATGACAGCAGACATCGTAGATATCACAAAGGACAGCACGACATCGATTATAATGTACGCCGATGACATGGTACTGGGATCATCTAACAAAGAGGAACTACAATGCACACTAAACAAACTTGGGCAAATGAAAACTGCTGGAAAATAAATCATCAAAAAACTAAGCAGATGACCTTCAGAAAGGGAGGAAAGGCCACTGAAAATGACAGACTAACTCTACTCGGCGAGCCACTAGAAGTCGTGTCGCAGTTCACCTACCTAGGCATCACACTCCAAACAACCATAAAATCCTTCAGAATACATGTACAGCAAAAAGTAGCAGCAGCAATTAGAGCAATATACAGCATCAACCACCTTCAGCAACTATCTACAGAAACAGCAATGGCGTTGTTCAAGACAGTCATAACCCCAATAGTAACATATGGAATGAATATAATATGGGACAAACTTAAAAACGAGGACATGGCGCAAATAGAAACGGTGAAAGCTCGCTTCATGAAGAGAGTGATGGGAGTCGGAAAAACGGCACCATCGAGAATGACGTACGTCCTAATGAAAGAGACCTTCTTCATTGAAGATATTAGACAGCAGCTACTCCTACCGAATACCAATGCATACGAGGCAACGCTCAAAGGGCTACAGGAGAAGAGAAACGACATCTGCAGCGAGTTCTACACAACAGAGGCCATGTGTACGAGAGAGTGGACACAACCCAATTACGACATGAGACACATCCTAACGCGATATGCAATCCATGGATTCCACCACAAGGTTTGCTGCACGAAGAGCTTCCATGAACCGAACCCGGAATGCGAGTGTGAATTGTGCAACAAACCATGTGGTCGGTACCATGTTGAAAAGTGTATAGAAAGACATTTATCACATCATAAGTTTTGTTCAGAATAACTCACCTTATGCACATTTGTGCGCATTTAATCTCATTCATAATTGAGTGGCTTAATATCAAAGGCGGACATCTGTCGGAAAAATTGAAATTGAGTTAGAAGTGGATTCCTATAGGATTTTGTCCCCTTTTTCCAATGGTGAAATCGGTTTTTGTCAGAAACGGACGCAAGCACGTAATTTTTTGCTTCAAAGTTGAAGGTTCGTTTCAAATTCGGACTCCTGCTGTGCAAGTTGTTTTCAACATCGGACATCTACCAAGCAGCCAATGCGCGAGCTAAAATCTGATCACATGACTTCCGATTTACCAATGGCTGCTACTGTTCCCAATGTGACAATCTGCTTTAATCATGTTGCGTACTTGTAATATTATTTTGATCTTGTAATAATATTATTTAAGGTATTATTGAAAAGAGAAAGTGTTCCCATGGAGAATAATATTTCAGTTAGTGAAGGGAGCACAAGAAGAAGGAAAAGCAATTCAGAAAAGTGGAAAAGAAATGTGGAGAACCATCAACCTCACACTTTGGATATGCTAATTTGATATGTCGAACCAAATAAATTAATCTATCGTGTGGTGAAAGTTTGATCTCGGAAATGTTAGGATTATTCATAACGAATAATGTAACGCGGTAAAACCTCGTTAACAGGGCATAGAGTAATAATGTATTAACATTAATGCTAGCTGGTGCAATCGCGAGAATCGTGCAGTATTTATAAAACAAAATCTTGTTTACGAAATTTTGACAATGTATTGGTATTTAATCCGTACTGTATTTCAGTTTTCACCTCCTTATCTTTCTTAGCAATATTAGGGTTGGTCTGATATGGAATTTCTTTGTGAGTCATTTGGATCAAAAACGGACACCTACCATCATATTTGTATCCAAAGCGGACATCTGTCAATTTTTGTTTCAAAACAGGACATCTGTATTTTCAAAGCTAATTTTCACTGACGTTCTTAATGATATTGATATCAGAAACAGAACAAAGGTTATTTGGGACTTCTAAGCGGAAATATGAAAAAGAAGCCATAAAAAAATACATAAATATAACTTATATATAACGAACTGGCTTTTTTCAGAATTTATGAATTCGTCAGATGTCCGCCTTTGATATCAAGCCACTCAATTATAAAGAAGCGAAAAATAATTTATCACAAATCCAAATCTTAAAGACCATAAGACCTACCCCAGAAATTCCGAACTCTTAGAGGGTGGGTGAAGGGAAGAAAAGCAAATTCGCCCTACAGCTAAGGCAAAACTAAAACCAGGTGCTCGAAATAGTGTTTTAACTACACACGATATGTATAACTCGATCGGTAAGACCTTAGCCAAACAAACGGCTGCGCAGTAGTCTACGATGACGTAATCTAGACCTGCCTGACCTTCATAGCACGTGATGTTCTTTGCCAGTTCATACTGTACAGACCGTGTAAAAACATCTTAGTTAGCCTCACAGCATTCAATAGTGAAGACCCAACAGCGATTTTCTGTGAGTTACATACCATTACTTAAATAGTATTTCATAACTAAAAAATCAAATACTTTGTTCACTTTATTTTTGTTTTCAATAGTTACGGGTTATTATGAACCGCATAGTTTGGAATGAATAGTACAGTATATGCATTCTCTTCTGCCCTTACTCCATTGCTACCGGCGGACGATAAGCTATCTGCGCGCGTTTGGCTCAGGTCTTACCGATCGAGTTATACATATTGAAGTAGCAACTGAACTCACCTTAGATGTTTCTGCACATGTAAGGGATGATTTTATCCTCAATGATTCTATTTTCTGCCACCTAGCTACTCAACCTTTCACTTCTGGAATTTCTAACGAATTTAGGCCTTAAAGTTATCAGGCCCCTAGAAAAGAAATCTGATACAAGTTCCCATCTACAGAGCTAAAATAATGGTTTGCAATAGCAATTTAACATCAAAATATTCTTGTAAAAGGATGTTTCTAAAATAGCTTCATCGTTGTATTGAGTGAAATTTAACATTATTAAGATAGGTACCGGAGTAATGCCCAATTTCGTGCCTATTTTCATGGTAATATATCAGAAAGGCTTTATAACTCAAACACGCTTTATCGAATTTTTGTGAAACTTGGTATAAATATTTATAACGTCCGCTGACAATAAGCCTGTTCATTTTGGATCAAATCGGTTGACCAGCATCGGAGTAATGCCCAATTTAGTACCTATTTTAGAAAGACACAATAACTCAATTATAGCCTACGCTTTATCGGATTTTCATGAAACTTGGTATACGCAATTATAACGTCCATGGGAAGAAGCCTATTGATATTCGAACAAATCGGTTGACCGGTACCGGAGTAATGTCCAAATCAGTGCCTATTTTATGGTAGTGTATTAGAAAGAATTCATCAAATGCAAATCAGTTATCATGACAACATATTGTTTTAGAATCTCCATATAGGCCTACGGCTTTGGAAGTTGCAATGCAGTTAGCTATGACAAATAACACTATTCCTTTACATACGCTTATCAAACTAGACCGTTAAACTGAATGAGGTGCCCGAGATGGTTACGTCTTGAACACGCATTCTGGAGGTCCTTGGTTCAAATCCCGAAGCCGACCAATTTGATATTTTGTTATATTTTTCTGTTAGTGTACGATTGTCATTAGCCTATAACTTATCAGAAACCTGTAGACTATAGTTCTGCTGATGCTGGATGATTTTAATCTGATTTTTTTTAAAACTAGACCTTTGTTCTTCCGCAAGCCCTGCTTAATTAATTAACCTGGAGCTTCACTTGTAAATCAATTTTTTTAACTTATTTTTTGCATATCATAATTGCAATTATAACTGATTAAACGAAAGCATTCTGACACTCTGTTATATCAGTTTACCTGATTTTATTACGTTTTTGTTTGGTGAGGGTCCCACTGTGAACACTGTAAAGAATGGTGTTGCCATGGTTCCATTAGTGCTGTGTGAATTCATGCGGTGAGTTTATCGTATTTTTGTTAGTTTATAGGCCTATGTAAGTAAGATTTAAATCAAACAATGTGTTATAACGTTAACTTAGGCCGGTATTCATAGTCGCAATAAGTCATACTTACATCCAAGTCGAACTTTAATCTCGTCTTAAGTCGAGTTTCTGACGCAAACAAGTCGAACTTAATAAGACATTATTAACTTTAAAAAGTCAGACTTGATAAAGTCGAGCATATTGCTATTCATAGTCACTGAAGTACGATTTATTTGTCGAAATAAGTCGTACTTTATCAATCAAGAGTCGCCCTGTCTTATTTCAGTTTAAGCCAGAACCATGCTAGATCCTTGGCGAGGTTATTAGAATAAACTCGCGCCCCAAAGCGTTATTTGCGAAACATGATGAATCTATTCACATTCTACAGTGACAATGAATTTATTAAAAGATTTCGTTTCAAGCAGACACAATTTTGGAAATATCAATGACCTATCTTTCATCGGCATTTCTCTCTTGATGGTATTTCATATCGACCCAAAGCTTCCTAAACTGTTTTGAATCTCTCTAAAACAATAATTAACATCGAAATAAATGTATAAGCGTACCGGTCTTAATTCTGAACGATCTCCAATCTAATATATACACAGAATATTCTCAAGAAATTATTGGTCTGTTTACTTACACGCTGCATATTATGACTGGATGAACTGAATTCTTTGTTTAGAATGCACAGCGCCGGCTGTATTTTTATATCACGACAGCAAAACACGTACTCAGACGGCTTTGCTTTACATGAAATCTGAAAAAATCTTAAACGCAATTGGTTAATTCAATTGTTACGGCAGTGAACGTGTGATTTTTCATATTATTGAGTTCGACTTTAATTTGTAGAATAAGTAGAACTTTATGAAGTCAGACTTAATAAAATCAGGTAAACTGATGTAACAAAGTGCCAGTATGTTTTTGTTTAATCAGTTATGATTGCAGTTATGATATGCAGAATTAAAAAAAAAAAGGCAAATTGGCGGTTTCGGGATTTGAACCATTGAACTCCACAACGTGAGGCCAAGACGTTACCATCTCGGCCACCTGGAACAGTTTAACGGTCCAGTTGGATAAGCGCATGTAAAGCGACGGTGTTATTTGTCATAGCTAACTGTATTTTCATTGCCAAAGCCTTATAAGATCACAGTAAAACAATTGACTATGTTGTCATGATAACTGATTTACATTTAATAAATTCTTTCGAATACGTATATTACCATAAAATAGGCACTAAATTGAGCATTACTCCGAAACAGGTCAACCGATTTTATCCAATATCAATAGACGTCTTCTCATGGACATTATAAATGTGTATACCAAGTTTTATAAAAATCCGTTAAAGCATATTTGAGTTACCGCGTCTTTAAAATAGACACTAAATTGGGTTTTACTCCGGTACCGGGCAACAGATTACGTTCAAATTCGATAGGGTACTTTTCATGGGCGTCATAAATGCGTATACCAAGTTTCTTGGAAATCCGATACAGCGTATTTTGAGCTATGGTGCCTTTCTAATATAATCTATTAAAATAGGCACTAAATTGGGTATTACTCCGGTACCGGTGAACCGATTAGGTTCAATATCAATAGGGTTCTTCCCATGGACATTATAAATGTGTTTTCCAAGTTTCATGAAAATCCAAAAAAGCGTATTTGAGTTATGGTGCGTACAGACACACGGACGGACAGACAGACAGACAGACAGACGGACAGACATTTTCCGTCCCCCACACAATCTCATAAAGTACCATTCTGGCACTTAATAGTACGACTTGAAAGAATAATATGAATACGAAAAAAATCTGATGTGAAAGTCACATAACTTCCTCTGCCCAAATAAAAGTTACCAGTATTCACATAATACAGAATCGCAAGACACAATTTTACGCTAATTATGCTGTAAATACATTACAGCCCCTCATTTGAATGCTGCGACTAAAAACACAGGCTATGGACAAACTAAAAAAAGAAAAAAACAAATGACTGCAAACGTTTATTGAACTTTCCGCCATTCAGAATAATTTCCGAAATTTATCAAATATTCCCCTCAGATATTTCTTCACTGTAAGCATGGCCAACAATACATCTTTCTCATTTCACATACTTATATAGAATAAGAGGCCGTGAATGTCCGCTTATTGAGTTGTTCACCAGGCAAGACAGAGTATCTACAAACAGTGGGTAGTTTACAACCACCCTTCAGAGATTTTTGTTTTTTAAGTTTCAAATAAATGTTTTAGCTCTTGGCATAAGCACTCCATGTACAAAATTTAAAGGAAATCGTTCCAGCCGTTTTTGAGAAAATCGTGACAAACGAAAACTTATTCGTGTAAAAGTCTCCTTAAAGTAAGGGAAAGTTGTCGCCACTCTTCGTGAAGGTACCTTACCCAAGGTACCCAAGGTACCTAACCCAAATACAACATTTTGTTTTCGTACGATTTTCCTTTACATGAGGCCGTATTGCATAGAGCGTGTATTCACAGTGGGTGGCTTATAACTACCCTTCAGAGAATTTTTTCGAAAAAAAGTTTCAAATAAAAGTTTTAGGTCTTGATATAAGCAACTCATGGGAAAAATTTAAAGAAAATCGTTAGAGCCGTTTTCGAGAAAATCGCGAAAAACGAGAAATTCTTCATGTAAAGTCCCCTTAAAAATAAGAGATACTTGTCGCCAATCTTCAGCTGGCATCTTCGGAAGGTACCTGACTCAAATACGAAATTTTTTTCACACGATTTTCCGTTTTGGAGCTGGCTTGTTCACAGACATTCCACACAGACACACACAGACACACATACATGTTTCCAAAAATAGTATTTTTGGATTCAGGGGGCCTTGAAACGTGTATATATGTTAAAAACTCAACTTCGAATTTGGGGGTCGAAAACAATACTTCCTTAACCTATAGTACCTATGGTACGGGCAGAGGAAGTAAAAATATATGTCGACTTGTCAAATAAGTTCAGCTTTATAAAGTCGGTTCTTAGGTCGCCGACTATGAATACTGGCCTTAGTTTTCTATCAATAGAATGCTAAACATTGACACGTTTGTATTATTTGAGAAAAGGGGATGTAGGTATATATAAGAATCTAGTACCGTAGTTAAAAACAAACAGAACTTTGCAAAGTCATTGGACAGAAATACATGCAACAACCCTTGAATGGTTCGAGAGAATATGAAACAAGATGTTGCCACTGCGTCCAGGAGAGTGGGGCAAGGTGTTGCAGCAGAGGAAGGGATGTAATTCTACGAATCAGATAAAAGCGTTGCAAGGTTCCTCATCTCTCAAATACCGACAGCGATCTCTCAAGTCAAGATCAAGGCAGCATCTCTGCTGCAGCAGATATCATTACGAAAAGATAACATTACTTTAAAGAGAGATTATTCTGTGCTATTTCTTAAATAGTCGAAATTTAAAGTGCATTTAATATTTCCGGTGCAATTTTTCATACAAAATGTCCATCAACGTAAGGAATGTTCTGATCAGCGACGCCGTGGACTCTACCTGCGTTGACCTTCTGCAAAGCCATGGAATCAACGTTGTCTGCAGGTACAAGATGCCCAAGGAACAACTTATTCAGGATATCAAGGTCAGTGCCAAAACAAACATTTCATTCATCAATCTACCGCACGGTTTCAAAAACATACAGCGGTATTCCCGAATCGCAACGAATTGAACAGAATTCTCATTAAAATGACAGAATGTTGGTTTTAGCAATATTACAAATTTTACCATAGAGAAATTCTGGTTTCAAAGTATTTTCAAAGAGTAGCCTAAGTAATATAATATAAGCATCACAGACTATTCACAATAATAAACGCATTCGGGAAGTCCCAGGTTCAAATCCCATGGCCGGCCAATTTGAAGTGTTTTTTTTTTCATGGTTTCCCCAGTCGTAAAGGCAAATGCCGAATTGGATATTTACATACCATGAATCATCCTCACCATTTCATCCTGTATCGTATCCATTTAAATTAACATAAGTTAAAATTTACTCCACTAAATACACCGACAATAGAAACAATTGACAAGCAATAGTTCCATGGCCTACCCTAGCCTACTGTACAGACACAGATCCCGAACTCCTGATATGGCCTCGAAGCTAAAAGAAGTATAAACACAGCTGAATAAAAAAAATAAAATAAACGATACATTTTCTAACGATTTTGATATTAGGTTCAAGAATAGTACTTTAAAGATTGTATGGGGGACGTTAAAATGTCTGTCCGTTTGCCTATTTGTCTGTCCGTGTGTCTGTGCACGATATAACTCGAATATGGTTCATCGGATTTTCATGAAATTTGGTATACGCATTTATAACGCCCATGGCAACAAGCCTATTGATATTGGACCAAATTGGTACCGAAGTAATGCCCAATGTTGTGCTTATTTAATGGTAATATATTAGAAAGAACTTATCAAATGCAAATCAGTTCTCATGACAACATATTGTTTTACAGTGTTCATATACGGCTTTGGAAGTTGCAATGCAGATAGCTTTGACAAATAACACTACCCACATATTCCTTCACATATGATTATCAAACTAGATCTTTGTTTTTTCGTAAGCCCTGCTTAATGAATCAATCTGGAACTTAACTCAGAAATCGATTACAAAAATAACTTATTTTCTGATTAAACAAAAGTATTCTGGCACTTTGTTACATCAGTTTACCAGATTTTATTTTTTTTACTCTTATTACTTTTATTTTCTTTTTTTATTTCTTTATGTTCTTAATACTTGCTTTTCTTCTTAATCTCTCTCTTATTCTCTTTATACTTTCCAATTCTCTTTACTTCTTATTTTTACAGAACTTTCCTAATTTTTATTCACCTATTTCATATTTGTGTTATTGTAAATACATGATGTATTGCTAGCATAGTGGGTGTAAACCTGTAATTTCATTATTTATTACAAAAATAAATAAATACATAAATTATTTACAAAAGATACAGTCTTGTTTGGAATCGAGCTCATAATTAGCATAAATACATCGCGAAGCTGGAAGGAGTAGAGTGCACGTGTCAAATAAATATCGCGTGACAAGAATCTGTGCATATATTGCGTAACGGCAATAGCAGTGATCCATAAATAAATATTCACGTTTCAATTCCACAATTCAATACACAGTATAATAAAGAAGATAAGAGATCCGGGATTTATGGATAAATTATATTTGATGAATATCTTGAGAGAATCCGTACCTCGAATTAGATTTATTGTAACTATTTAGCATACAATAAGTATGTACTGAATAATTAAGACTAGAAAAAACGAATAAAAACACATCGGCCTTCGCCACCGGTTTTTGTCTCGATGTAAGCAAGGCCATCGACATAATATCTCTATCTAATATATAAAGTCGAATGTGTGTTTGTGGATATGTGGGTTTGTATGTATGTATGTTCCTTATACAAATCTACATTTCTTCACCAATTTGTACAAAATTTTGCACACATACCCAGTTAAGCCCGGGAAGTAACGCGGTCAACATTAAAATTCAAATAAAATACTCCTTCCCTTGAAAATTATATAATTTCTGGGAATATTATACTGAAAAAAAATGAAATGCTGTTCAGTTCACATGACAACAGTGAATTGTTTACTTTGATTACATAGGGCCTTGGCAACTATATAGCCTAATGCTGGACTTTAACGAATTATGATTCCATCGATGTAATATATTGGCGAAAATAATTACTGAAAATGAAATCCACGGAAATAAAGCACAGTGTGATGTAGTCACATAACTTTCTCTACCCTCGACATAAGAAATATTTTCTCACTTCACATTTTGATGTAGAAGAAGAGGCCGTATTGCAGGGACAACTTAAGTGTGTGAGTATGCTATATCAGAAGTCTGTAAATAATCCTTTCCGCTTATACGTTATCCATAGCTGTAGGCTTTGTATTAGTTGAGAAATAGGGATGTTTATCTTAGGCCCACCGCCGTCTCGAGAATTACACTGCCTGTCCTATGCTTTATTTTAACATGGAGTTCAGAGAATTGTTAAATTGCCTAATTTATCCAGTAGAGGCTACACAGTTCACACCCAGATTGCAGCAATCACTAATCAAAATAAGCATTAAACAGACACAGATACTTGTGTTATTTGTTTAGAACGTAATATTATTCCAGTATATGACACTTACCTTGAAATGGAATTTTGGAGCAATAATTAAAATAAATGTAAATTAATTAGACGCATTGATAGACTATAAGACTATATTATGAGCACCGCCGTCTCGAGGGTTAATACAGTTTAGAAGGCAGTGATTATGAGACGGCGGTGACAGCACTACATAATCAACAATGTCGTAGCAAAAAACAAGAAGCAGTCTGGGTGTGAAAGGTGCTGCCATCTGTAATGTCGCCGAGTACGCAAAATTAGCCGTATAGGACAGGCAGTGTATACACGATTAATACAGTTTAGAAGGCAGTGCTTAGGCCCTAAGCATGGGATGGAACATTTTGAGTCCTATGCTCGCAGTATATTATGTCCCGGGTTTTAGGGGAGGAAAGTATGAAAGTGGTACTGCATTTCTCTTTTATTTCAACCCCGAAACGGTTGTATGGTAACATGAGAATGATAAATAAAATTTTCCGTCAAGTTAATACAATCTTATTTAATTTATGTTTCTTCTTATTTCAACCCCTCCCAAGCATGATGTGTAGAAGCAACGGAATGCTGCTTTCGATATCCTCTATGAGCCATAAAAAGCTATTTCTAGCGTTTTCAGATGGAATAGTTTGAGAGTGATAAATCTTTTCCTTCATTTCAAGTTTTACATACATAAGTCCTCCATAAGTTAATTTCAAATTAAAAAATACAAAACCCGGGCGACGCGGGGCCTTTTCAGCTAGTAGTATATATAACTTATATAAAAGGCTTTGTCCTGACTAACTGACTTAATGACACAGAATCAACGTAGAGCCTAAACTATAACAGGTAGAGACTTGGAATTTTGACAGTACCTTCATTTCATAATGTAAGTGCTCAGTAAGAAAGGATTTTGAAACATTTTGATTTTAAATGCCAAAAATAAAATGTTTTTGAGAATGCTTAGTCAATTTTTACACAGAATTATCAAATCCAAATCACAGTTCACTTGACAACAGTAGCCTATTGTTGGCAGTCTTCACATAAGGCTTTGGAAATAAATGAAACGAGACTTGACAAATTAGAGAACCATCAATATAATCCATGTTATAAATAAATATTAAAGAAAGAAATCCACGAAAATAATGCAGTCACATAACTTTCTCTACCTTGGACATAGAGAAAACAATACGAGGTATGGTATTATGTATATTATTATATCGCATGTTTTTGGAGAGGGAAGTATGAAAGTGATATTGAATATCTTTTCAATTTTATCCCCGAAACGGTTGTATGGTAATATGAGAGTGAGAAATAAAATATTCCGCAAAGACAAGACAAGAATTTCTGTTTCTTCTTATTTGAAGAAATAAGGCTTGCTGTCTACAAGCGATGGGATGCAAAATTCTACATCCTCTATGAGCAATCAAAAGCTATACCAAGCGTTTTCTGAGGGAATAGTTTGAGTGTGATAAGTCGTTCTTCCTATTTCAAATTCTAAATACCTATATAATGACCTATAATTTAAAAATAGAAAGTCCTTCATAAGATAATTTCCAATTACAAAATAAAAAACCCGGGCGACGCCGGGCCTTTTAAGCTAGTATAGTAATACATGGATAGATCGATCTTTCACCGTTTCATTTACCCGCATCTGGAATTCCATCCCACATAGGTATAGTTCAGGGGCTGAGCCCTGACGGGCTCGCGTACGGAGGCCACATAGGCGGGCCCATTGCACACCCCCTAGGAAACGAATGATGTGCATGCCCTAAGGCCCCCCAGTCAACAGACTCCACCACAAGCCCCCACGGAGCTCCCCTACATCCAACAAGGACCTGGTACCACTCCACGTGCACCGTACCCAGGGTCCCTCGTAAAAGAGCCCCACAGGCGCGGCACAACCAGACATGCGCCACTAGCCCAGGGTCCCTCTGAGAGCCCCAAAGGCACGGTACACCACCAGCAACTCTTGACCACAAGCAGCGGGGCAGGACGGGGGAGGCCCGCAGCAGAGTCTGCAGCAGGAGCTGACCCGAAAACCAGTAAAGGGGAACGGGATGATAATGAGGGGGGAAAGGAAGTTGAAGTGGAGAGTGTTGGTGGAATGAATGAAGGGGGAAACGGGAGGATCCCCGAGAAAAACCCCCAAAGGTCACGGCTTTGTCCACCACAAATGACACGCCCGCCAGCCCCGAGATTTGATTTTTGAATATAAAGTCCACCTATGGTCAGTATGTAAGAAAATTTTTAGACATCTAACATAGCCTATTAAAAAAAAAAACATAATTTATCGTATGACATTTTACCTCGTATAAAAGCAGCATAAGCTACTAGTTTACAAATATACAAAAAACTTATGTACATATTATACAATAGTCAAAACTAGAATTCGGATTTTAGGTAAAAACCTATTTTAATCCTTAAGTGATATATGGACGAAAACTTGTGTATGCATGTTTCATAAATGACTATGCCTAAAACTGATACTTTTATAGGTCCTAAATGAGCCTATTTTTACATTAGAGCCTAATATTGCCTTTTTGCTTTTTTTCCTCTAAAGTTCAAAATAAGTTATTTTTTGTTATAAATTCTAGCATTTATTTTCAGTTTGTACTAAATTTTTAGCTCGGAATGTGCAGTACATGACACATTTATGACATGGTTAAATAGTAAGTAATATTTCGTCTTCAGTAGAAAAATTCCTTGGAATGGCCAAGGAAATGTAGTGTTTTTCTCCCGACTCCCACATCCAGTAAAAAAATATAAAAAATAAATAAATAAAAATTTTAAAAAAATTAAAAAGTAGTTCTCTGAATCACTGAGGGATACAAGGGGCTGAATATGCTAGCGTGCGTGGTTTCTGGGCGCAGGGATTAGGTTTTCACTGTTATGGTGAAATGCAGGTCCTAGTACTAGGGTCTATATAATTCTGTGTTCCATGTGCCTATATCTGTCTTTTATCGTGATTAATGATGACTTCAGTAAATATATTCTGCATTGCAATTGAGATATTTCATAAAACTGGCAACTTAACGATTTTATAAGAGACTATTTTACGATTTTTAGAACCTATTTTCCAATTTTTAGAGCCTTTTTAGGTACCTAAAACAGCATTTTTAGCGACTTAAAAGTCCTAAGTCTAGTCTTAACCCTAATACACGTCTTATAATAAAAGGCAGATGTCTTCTTCTTACGACGCGTTTCGACGTTAATTCGTCATCTTCAGGTGTATATTTCGAGTATTCGTGCAGACAGAATAGCTGTAGGTTACATGCTTATCCGTGGGTTGTTGGACGTGACACCTGAAGATGACGAATTAACGTCGAAACGCGTCGTAAGATATGCATTTTTAAGGACTTTAAACATATTTTTGAATGTGTTAAGAATTTTAATAGGGTTATTTATGACTGAGTGCGGCACGTAAAACCGGCCCGACGTAATACAGTATTATGGTATATTGCGTTTTTTTACATTCATACGTACAGGATCGGTTCAAAATACTCTCAGGAACAGACCAGCATCTGTCTGCACACCTGAATTACAGAGGCAGGTGCAGGAGATAATGACAAGAAGTCCTCTCGTAAGTCAAATAGGAGATTGAATCAACAGGTTCACACAAGTGAGAGAAGTTGCAGACGTGTTTTAAGGGGACTGAAGTTAAAACCGTACCGGATAAGTGTTGTGCAAGAACTGATGGAGCCTGACCTGCAGAAGAGGGTGAATTTCTGTTCATGGCTGTTAAGAAATGTTGCCAGTGGTGTCTTGGACCCACTAAGGCTCATCATGAGTGACGAGGCGTGGTTCCACTTGTCTGGGCACGTAAATTCCCAAAACAACCGGTATTGGTCGACAGAAAATCCACACTCAATCCACCAGGTACCCTTGCATGACGAGAAGATTGGTGTTTGGTGTGCCATTTCCGCCACACGCGTTATGGGGCCCATATTCTTTGATACGACAGAGAACAGTGACGTGTATTTGGGAATCCTGGAGGATTTTTATTCAAACTTTACAGAAGAGGAGCGTCGGTTATGTTACTTTCAGCAAGACGGTGCAACATGCCACACATCAGCTGTATCATTGTCCCGTGTGCATGAGATGTTCACACCAGAGAGGACAATCAGCGAAGGCTTGTGGCCTCCTCGGTCACCAGACTTGTCCACTTGTGACTTTTACTTGTGGGGACAGTTAAAGAGAAGAGTATACGAAACAAATCCACACACAATTGAAGAACTCAATACCAGGATCCAGGATGTCATCAATAGCATCACAACACAAGAACTGACAAGGGTATATGAATATCCTCAAGCGTGTCCACATGTGTGTTGAAGTGCGCGGAGGACACTTTCAGCACCTACTGTGAAGGAGAATAGTCATATTCAATACATTACATTTCATTTTATGTGTCATATTCAATATATTACATTTCATTTTATGTTCATTTTATGTGTTGACTTTACGGGCCGGTTTTACGTGCCGCACCCTGTATCATATGTATATAAGTTTTTTTTATATATTTGTAGACTAGTAGCTTATGCTGCTTTTATACGATGTAAAATGTCATAAGATAAATTACGTTTTTTTAAAAATATGTTAGATGTCTAAAAATTTTCTTACATACTGAGTATAGGTGGAATTTATATTCATAAAATCAAACTAAGAATGTGTGTGGGAAATGGAAGATGCGATTATGTTTACGATTAATCGTTTAAGGTCATAGAAGTCCTAGTCACACGAGCTGCGTAGAACTACAGTACAGTCCCGCTATTCCGAAAAGAGTTCAGAAAAAATTACCCATTTTTTAAACTTAAAAACAGGAGAAATTAAAAAGACGTTTGTGAAAACACGTACATTTATTGTTATACAGTAGAACCTCGGTAATTCGAGCCCCGGTATTTCGAGGTTCCGTGTAATTCGAGGTGGTCTTAAGAAAATTAAAATTTTCCATAAAACTAGAGTAAAATCCCGTTTTTATGTAAATTTTACGCACTTCCGAATGTGTTACATTTTGAGCTTTCTTTCAATTTTTCCATGCACAAAAATGCAGGTAAAACTGTCGCACTTAGGGGTTTCGTTCATAATACACAGAAATAACCTTGGCTTCAGACTGCTAATGCATTTCTATTTCAGATTGACAGAAACCGTTAGGTTCGATCTTTCTTTGTTGGGACCTCGTGTCAATCAATTGTACAGTGCATACCATCCTTTCAGAAAAGAATACTGTATTGTTACAGTAATCCCTACTCAGCGACAATGGTAATTAAAAGTAGCGCCGCCTTCCCGTTTTACTCCGTTAAGGATCAGACAATGACTTAATCCTTAAAGGATGCCGATGTAGCAAATTGGAAATGTTTGCCAATATACATACAGGAGTAACACAGGTATATAGGCCTACTATATTGTTTATTATTTATTTTTAAAACCATTATTGTGCTCATTAAACATTTTATTTATGATTTACCCATTGACTTAGTGGTATTTCCGTATAATCCGAGTTTTTTGTAATTCGAGGTAGCCTCAGCCCCAATTAGCTCGAATTATCGGGGTTCTACTGTATAGTGGAGGCAACTTCTACATATACAACTTTCTTCAAGGCAATGCCGACAGACCCTTATAATCCGCAGTAAATAACTTGAAATGAGGGTGTCTTGGACAATAGAGTTATATATTCTGGATTTTCAGCATGTTTTCTTGGCGTTGAACTTGCCTGACAGCCAATAGAATTTCGTGTGCAACCAATCAATGCTCATTTCTGAATTTTTGACGTTTAAGCGATGACTCCACGTGGGCACCAGACGAGTGCCTTCAGTCAGTACCATATACCACTCCTTAAGTGCCAGACAATGGCTTAATCCTCAAAGCGTCCCGACTGTCTACATAGGTCTAGCCTCCACTATACTGTACAAAGAAGTTAAATAGAGACTACATAGAACCTAAGCTTGATGAAAACGCCTGAAACCAAATTGGAATGAAAGCTGGTTACTTATAGCATATGTCGGCACCAATTCAGTAGCGTTCCAAGGGTGGGGCGGTCCGCCCCGGGCCCCACTTACTATGAGGGCCCCCATTGATGCCATATCCTAATATAAAAATTACTGTCCCATCTCTTTTTTACTCATCGGAATTTTTTGTATTAAATAAAAAATAGCGTATTTGACGTGTTACCAATAAAAAAAAAAATTAACACCAGTTACCACTACTTTGGTCTCAGGTTCAAGAGTCGGCCGCGAGAGGTAAAAGCTATAAAATGATAGATTTAAACGTGAGTATTACCAAATACTATAGAGACAATACCGGACACTTACTGGTAGAAAAAAGGGGGACAGATTTTGCAGCACTCCTGGTGGCACAACCTAGAAACTTGGGGCAAAATTAAAATATTGAAAACATATATAAACTGTAATATGCTATTCTGAGCCATAGGTAGATACCCCTTATACATAACATGCCGAGTCTGGCTATTTCGACTCTTCTATTAAAACTGTTTAACATATAATGTATCTAGATACTGCAATTGTATTCAGTAGTAGCAGGTTGGGCCGCTAGATGGCGCTCAAAATATTGTCCCCCGATATATCGCAAAGTGTCCTGTATTGTCTCTATAGTATTTGGTATTACATATTCTGAATTAATATAATCCATATTTTGCAAATTTATTATCTGACTCTCCGACTAAAATTAAAACTGTTGTTTGTTACCATAAACTTTCTTGTTTTGTCATATTTAAACAAAACTTTTTTTCCATTTCATTACTTTTTAATTATGTACACATTTGAATTTGGTATCAGATAGCTTAATATTATTGGACTAATCTCTGTTTGTATTTTACAAATAAATACAATAAATACTGCATGACTTCGCTCCCTTCATCTATTATTTTTCCGTACATATGAGCCCATGAAGACGATCAGAAAGACAAAAAAAAGCTAGCCACAGAAAAAAAGTTTAAGAAGCCGTGTTGGGGGAGGGGGCCTCAAAAAAAAAAACCGCCCCGGGCCCCAAGTGGTCCAGTTACGCCATTGGGCACCATTTATACAATTCCCTGCACTTAATTTACGCCTTAAAAAGTCAATACCTTGATATTATTCATGAAATCCGCCTATTCCGAATTCCCGCTAAACCGAAAGGTGTTCGGTCCCAATTAGTTCGGAATAGCGGGACTCTACTGTATTTACATCACTTCACATAGAAAAAAAAATTACCCTAGGTGCGATAAAAGTTCATTATCTGATTCAGGAGTTAAATAATTAATTGAGTTAAACTTGTTTATGCCTAAAATGAATCAGTCTGCATGGTTATGAAAAACTGCATATTACCCATCCCGTAATTTTAGAAGGTAAAGTGCTTTTAAGTTTGAAGAAAATGTGTTTCCTTTGTTTTCTTTGACAATTGGTGGTATAAATAAAACCAAGCAGTGGCTCAAAACTCACTAATTCCTAGCAGCTGCTTGGTTTGGTATAAATAAAACGCGGCTTCCTCAGCCACCTGCCTAGCCGTTGCTCAGCGACCTTGACAGCTTAGCCACTGCTTGGGATTTGGTATAAATAAAACTAAGCCGCGGCTCTCTGTTGGTAGCAGCGGCTTGCTTTTTTCTGAGGCACCTCATTTGCGGACTCAGCTTGCTCAAGTGAAGTTTTTAATCGTATTGGCGGGGTTCATGGGGGTGATTTTTTAACGAATATGAGTAATTTATAAGGAACGTATGGATTATGATGTGCACAGATGTAAAGAACCGGTTGTACAATAAAATTGTAAAACATGTGTAACTTAACTTTGTTACTTTTCTTTATAATAATAATAATAATCACGAAATAATACATCATTATAGGTCTAACACATTCTCATATTTTACTTCTTTACATTTTTACATATTTTACTTTTAATTCTTTTAACACTATTTCTAATTGTAATACTGTAAACTAAATAACTTCAAATCTATTATGTAGCAAGTAGATTCAAAACGAACGTATTTTATGAATTAATTATGGAAAATAATTAAATATTAATAAAAGAACTACATAGGCCTATATATGTAGACCTACCTTCTTTACTAATAGCAAAACATATTGAAATAAAAATGGAAACTCCATCCTCTTACAAAGCTATTTAATGTGGGACAAAATAAGCTGATCTGAACAAATCTCACACCCTTAAAAGCTTATCCGGGTTTGTTTGTCTTGCTATCAATTTGACTATGCCCCCTCTTCAAACAAACATAAATACTTGGAGGGAATGAAAGAAACGGGGCCAGCTTTTAGACTCTTCAGTGGTACAGTCTGCACAAGAGCAAACTATTAAAATTGCTAAGATTATAAAATATCCTAATTATTTACCTAATAGGTACTAAGTAGACTTGTGATTTTAGGGCAATTGCCTACTCTGTTAAGTATCATTTAAAATTTTAAACTATAATACGTTTCTATGACGGTACAAGTAAGCAAAATATCCAAATTAGTATAAAATGTTAACTTTTGTTTATTAAAATTAAGTAAAATCATATCTGTCTACTGATCTAGTTAAATGCTTAATTCATTAATTTACAAGCCTAAACATAATTTTTAGTGCCCTAAAATCAAGGTTTTCTAATAAAACATGAATACTAGAGAATACTGTAGGATAAAAATTCCTCTGGCACTGGGGCTTGAACCCATGACCTTTTAATACTAGGCCTAGAGATGTAACAACTACGAGGACATGTTCTCACTCTCTTGTCTCTTTCCTTTCTCCCAAAGTAGCTTTTCTTTCTTTAAATTCAATACTTTTATACATTATATACTGAACTTTAAATTTTAAATCGGTACACAAACAGTCAAGTGGCATGTTTGTTTACTCAGCTGCCATGTGCCGGGCGGTATGGGATGCAGGTGTCCAAGCACTTGCTACCAGTTGCCTGAGCCGCGGCTTGGCAAGGAGGGGAAGTTTTTATTTATACGAAAGAGACAGCGGGTGCTTGATTCTCAACCTTCTCATAAGCAACGGCTTGGTAGCAGTGGCTTGGTTTTATTTATACGACCGAATAAATCTACTGAACCGAGCGAGGTGGCTGAAATGGTGATGTCTTGGACTCCATTCGGGAGATCCCAGGTTAGGGTGTCCATTCGTTTCATTTTTCTCGGGATAGTTCCGTTTTAGCAGATGGCTGTACTCCAACCGAACGGACTTCTATGAACAGGGTACTTTGAAACTGGTATCACGATGGGAGAAATGTGTTGAGAAACTTGGCGACGATATAGAAAAATAGACAAAAGATGTCCCTTCATGTGTGCATTTGTTTGTAATTGTACCTATTAAACTTTTTGCAAAAAAAAGTGTGCGTGGAACGCCACGCGACAGAAGTGAAACTTGTTTTAATTTTTTAATTTTTAATGTTGGGTTTTTGGACATTTTAAATTTTGGATTTTGATTTTTTTTAATTTTTGATCTTATAATGTTTTTAATTTTAGAATTTTGGATTTTTTATTGTTTATTGGCTAGGAATTTCTTCATGGGACCAAATATGCATACTGATGGTGTCAAACTTCTTCACAACAATGCTCGCCCCCATGTTGCTGCAGCTGTTCATGAAAAAATGAACAAATTTGGTTGGGAGGTCCTCCAGCATCTTCCATACAGTCCAGACTGTCAGACTTTCATTTGTTTGGTCCCATGACTTCTATGAACAGGGTATTCTGAAACTGGTATCACGATGGGAGAAATGTGTTTAGAAACTTGGCGACTATATAGAAAAATAGACAAAAGATATCCCTTCATGTGTGCATTTGTTTGTAATTGCACCAATTAAAATTTTTGTAAAAATAAATAAATTTTGCGTTACTTTTCGATCCACCCTCGTATAATAAATTTTAAAATTTTTCCAAAGTGATATTTGGAACATGATATTCTAATAGCATACATGTCATTATTTAGCGTGTTAATTTCAATCTCTTTCATTTCTCTGGAGTAAATTCTAATATCGCAGTGCTGTAATGGAAATCGCCTTAATGTAGTCTTGATAACTGGTGAGATCCGGATTGCAACCCACAATCGTGTGTAATGGCTGTAGCCAATTGAACTGAATGATCTGTCATTGAGAAAGTCGTATTATGCATGCATGTAGGCTTCTCTATTGCCATGACAACGTTTGTTTCAAATATTACAGCCTCATCACTCGAGTTATATAAACTATAAAACCATTTGATTGTGATGATGATAATAATAATAACAATAATAACAAATGTTACATCCTTTACAAGTTAAAGGACTTATTAGGCATTGTGAAATACAAATACATTCAATATTAATATAATTCATGTAGGCTTTATATTGGCTAAATAAATACAATTTATTAACATACAAATAATTAATCTTCTATTACAATAAATTAGTCAACTGAATAAAACAACAAAAATTAAAAAAAAAAAAATAGATTTACATTTTCTGTAGAATATAGGCCTATGTTTTTTTGGTAGTTTATTACTTACTTACTCAGTGGCAATAGACAATTCCTAAGCAAGCTAAAGGAATATTATCTATTTTATGGAACTCGAAGGACCATTGCCGCGCTTACTTGAGCCTGCCATTCGCATGGGGGAGGAAAGACATACCGTATCTAAAAAATATTGACTGAGAGACCCGAAGGGAAAAGACCACTTGGAAGATCTAGACGTAGGTGGGAGGACAATATTAGGATAGATTTAAGAGAAGTAGGATTTGAGAGGGATGGTTGGATGGCGTTAGCACAGAATAGGGTTGTTGTTTTTCAGTAATTTACGTTAATGTATGAAGCCATTTCTATATACAGTAGCCTACTTGAAAAACAATTAAAGGGATAATTTAGAAATCAATAAAAATGTAGATGCTGGTATAGAGTATTTGAATTGGATGACCATTTGGACTTATTAAATGCGGGAGAGGTGGCGGAGGCATTAACGACAAAATTACACATTCGGGAGATCGGAGGTTCGAATACCACGGCCAGCCAATCTGAGCCTAGGGATTCTCGAGGTTTTCTAGCTTTCAACGGCGGAATCCGGATTGGATTTACCTTACACCTACTCGGAACGTTTCCTATGTGTTGTCCTAGTGTAGGCTTTGTGTAGTGCTGATTCCGTGTCTGAATATAAGTGTGATCTAAAGATTTTCCCTCCCCTACGGGCATTGGAGTGTAAAGACAAATCTGTTCATAAATTGCCGGCATAGTGAATAGATTATAATTTATTCTTTTAATTTGTTAATGCGACATAAAATATCCAACGATGGCCTGAAAATATCACGCATGAGTGAAATGAAAACAGACATTAGCAATTCCGATGGAAAACTTATTCAGTATGGAGAGGGGGGAGACTTCGAAAAAGGAAAGAACAAAAGTACAGTCATATTTTGCTAATGGCAGTCAATTAGTTATTGTAAATGGGGTTTGATCTAACTTTGTCCCAATAATAATTAATCTTTGTATTCCACAAGTGTCGATTTTGAAGCCTTTCTTCATTCTTATAGTAGTAAATGGCAAACAAGTAACATATCAAATGTATGCAGATGATACCTCTTCTACTACTGCTGATAAATATTAAAATTTGGTCCACTGCTGTCGCTCCTCTCACGCAGGAGGCTCCGGGGCAAGTTACCTAGGTGGGGTTTTCCCTCGGATTTTTTCCCTCACCTGTAAGACAAACGTCTAGTAACTTTAGGCTCTTGTGGTCTTGTGGTCCCTCAAATGTTACCTGGCCAAAATTATCACTTCATCCCATCCTCGCCTTGTTTCGAGTGAATGTGTGTTTGAATGATGTGTCTCGTCCTATGTGTTCGTGTTGTCTCGTAGAGGTCCCGGTATTGGGCTGATCACTCATCTTGGCAGGCCCTCCATGT
This sequence comes from Ectobius pallidus, assembly GCA_964059195.1. Classification (NCBI taxonomy): domain Eukaryota; kingdom Metazoa; phylum Arthropoda; class Insecta; order Blattodea; family Ectobiidae; genus Ectobius; species Ectobius pallidus. The sequence goes on from CAXKWD010000006.1 coordinate 10,035,346, forward strand.
CCTTGTCCGGTCAAAAGAAGTATGTATATGAACCAAGAGATCTCTCTCTGGACAGGTCACGACACTATAAGGCCCTGGCGGCGTGGGTCGTTTAGAAGGGAGAGGTAAAACTAAGGAAAAGAAGACAATATTTAAGTTCGTAATTGAGGTATCCGTATACGCTAGAGCCAAAAATGTAAAATTTCGATTCAATTTCTTAAAAATTTAGTCACATATTCATTGGAAATAAATTCAGGAAATTCGTAATGAGAGTTTGAAAAACATAAAAATTGGGAGGTATACGCCAAATATAGGCCTATGTACGAAAATTCTGTATTGTTCGTGTCATTTTAAGAAGACCTCGTTCCAAACCATCGTCTAACAACAAAAGAATATAATAGCATTGTTCCCTAATCCGAAAATCTGCACCGACAAAGAACAGGTGCTCTTGTAGTCGCGTGGATTTCCCCAGTGTCGCCGCTGTCATTCACTACTTCTGAAGTGAAGTAAACGTGCTGTGGCACGTATTTGGCAACAATGTACTGGACTTCAGACAAGTGTGAATATGCCTAATTACCTTTCTATTCACTGATTGACAGGCCGAAGAGGATTAGAGCGGAAGCAGGTAGAGGCAGTTCTTGGAAAAAAAGTCTTTAAGAAGTGGCACCCACAATATACTGTATTACTTTGGCAAGCATAACTTCACTTCAGACTGACTTAGATCATTCGGTATATCACCAATATGTTCCACATTTTTGCTGGATGTTGTATAGGCCTACTAAAAGAAACTTTATGGTATTGCAATCGATACCATGTCATGACTTTTGAAAAATTCTTTCATATATTTTCGTTGCATGCCTCCCTAAGTACGAAACCACCGCCCGTTCAAAAAAATAAAAAATTGTGACATATTATCTTTACACGCTAGCGGCCGTAATTTTGAAGATATTTGAACCAAATTTTATTATGTTATTTCTAGGCCCAATAGTTCGGACAAGTTCGTTAATGAGCAAAATTGGCCCAAGGGGGTGGTCGGGGGAGCGGGTTGAAATTTTGAAAAATTTATATCTTGGCCCCTATGAAGTATAGAGGGAAACTTTGTTTGAATAAATTAGAGTGCTCCCTATGGAGTTTACAGTGACACCAGCGATTCGGGGGGTTTGGGGGTACGAGTGGGGGGATGGAAATTAGAAATTTTTGAAACCACGTATCGTTGAAAAGCTCTTGAAGAGTACTCTACAAATCTCGATAGCTCTCATATAAGGCGAGATTTAGCACTTCGAAATCTACCTCAGCCTGTAGGCCTGCCTAAAGAGATTTTTTTCTGAACACGTTGCAAAATGAAATTAAATGTATTTGTATGTTTGTAAGGGGCAGGGCATTTCCATTGCAACCATTTACTTAATTTTAGTGTACAACATAGCTACATGCATAAGTTTCGTTTTGGTGTTTCAATGAAGTCGAGACCTCAATTCGCACTTTTGTTTTCCCGAATGCTAAAAAACGTTGAAAAAGTGAAATCAAATAAAAATGAAGGTGAAGTTTAATCCTTAATGGTTACGTTTCTTTTTAATATAATAAAGAGCAAAATACCCTGTATCGGAAAAGACTCCTTCTTGCCCCGTCATGTTTCAGGCGTGCCAACCACATTCTGATATAGAACAAGAGGCCATATTGCGAAGAGCACTTATTCTGAGTTGGTGGCTTATAACTACCCTTTAGATGTTCCAAATGAAAGTTTTACGGCCTGTAAGACGACCACCTGATATCATATTTATCTACCAGATAGAGAACCTATCTGGAAGTTTGCCAAGAATTGCGTATTATGATCTCCTGACAAAATCTGTCTGGCAAGACAACTTCCAGATAAGCTAGCAGGAGGATGGAGTGGCTGACAAGCTTCCAACTGCTAGTTAGGGAATCTTGGTTGAAACAAGATGGCAGCAAGCCGAAGCTTCCTGGCCACCTGATTTTCAGAATTGATGCTTGAAGATTTAATTTACACAAAAATGTCATTTTAGGCTCACATATGAATGAAATAGAATTGCACAAATCGATTAATGCACTTAAAACGATGTGTTATGTAATTTAACTGTACAAATACAAATCCGAGCTGCCGCGCCTAGAGGACGTCTACCGCACTACAACAAACACACCTCTCTGCTCAACGAGGTGGGGACCGTTTTACAAATTTTTACTGCGTTCTTCCCGATAGCAGTTCAGCAGTGGTATAACAAGAAATGCTCTAGTTAAGCTATCTGGAAGTTACGTATCGGGAGGAATTGTCGGCAGGTGGTAATACAGGCCCTTAGCTTTTAGTATAAGCAACCCATGTGTAAAATTTATTTCACCTGTACCTCTCACCTCGATTTCACCTTTCGAAGCCCAGAATAGGCTACTCCGAGAACATTGCGTCGTCTGGCCAGAATAGATATGCAAGAAAAGATATATGTGATTCTTATGAATACATATTTCGAAAAGAAAAATATTTAGATTTGTTGTTAAGTTGGTACAGCTTCTCTCTACCTGCGTTTCTTTTTATGTGAGAGCGCTTTGAGATCCAGACATGACGTGTTTTTTGTGTTTTAGAGCCTCCGAGGTTTTCTATCACGCGACGTAGCTGTAATTACGAGGACGACCTTCAATTATAGACACAGTTAAGACTTATCTTACCTCTAGCTCCAGGCAATTGAATAGAATCGAGGGGTAACTCGATGAAGAGAATATAATAACATCTTATGTGAAACTAACATAACTTCCTCTGCCCAAATAAAAGTTAGCCTCTTAGTATAATATAATATACTAGCTTAAAAGGCCCGGAGTCGCCCGGGTTTTGTATTTTGTAATTGGAAATTAGCTTATGAAGGATTTTAAATTTTAAATTCTAGGTCCTTATATAGGCATTTATAATTTGAAATAGGAAGAACGACTTATTACACTCAAACTATTCCCTCAGAAAACGCTTGATATAGTTTCTTATGGCTCATAGAGGATCTAGAATTTTGCATCCCATCGCTTGTACAGTGCACAGCAAGCCTGGTAGGGGTTGAAATAAGAAGAAACGGAAATTCCGGTAACATAAAATTCTATTGTCTTTGCGGAATATTTTATTTCTCAATCTCATGTTACCATAAAACCGTTTTGGGGATGAAATTAAACAGAAATGCAATATCACTTTCATACTTCTCTCTCCAAAAACATGAGATATAATAATATACACATTACCATGCCTCGTATTGTTTTCTCTATGTCCAAGGTAGAGAAAGTTATGTGACTGCATTATTTTTGTGGATTTCATTCTTTAATATTTACTTATAACATGAATCACATTGATAGCTTCTGTAATTTATCAAACTCCCATTTCATTTATTTCCAAACCCATCTGAGACCACTGGCAACAATATGTTGTCATGTGAACTGTGATTTGGATTTAATAATTCTGTGTAAAATGGTATTAAGTATTCTCAAAAACATTTAATTTTTTGCATTTAAAATCAAAATTTATACATAATCTGTTCTTAGTGAGCACTTACATTATGAAACGAAGGTACTGTCAAAATTCCAAGTCTCTACCTGTTATAGTTTAGGCTCCACGTTGATTCTCTGTCATTAAGTCAGTCAGTTAGGACAAAGCCTTTTATATATTATATAGAGATTTTGTATGAGATTATCTTCATGTAAATTGGTTGTAAAATGAAGAGAACATCGTTAACACATCATATCACATCCTCGAAGGATACACAACCCAAATAAAATCTGATCAATGTACTCTCGTAACATTCTTTACTTTAAGCATGACCAATAGAGTTGTCTCACTTCACATTGTGATACATAACAAGAGGCCATATTGCAAAGAGCACTTATTCAGAGTGGGTGGCTTATAACTACCCTTCAGATAATTTTTTCGAAAGTTTCAATTAAAAGTTCTAGCTCTTGGTATAAACAACCCATGTGCAAAATTGAAATAAAGTCGTTGGAGCCGTTTTCGAGACGAAAAACGAAAATTTCTTCATGTAAAATCCCCTTAAAAATAAGAGAAACTTGTCGCCAGTCTTGGACATAAATTTCACACGATTTTCCGTTTTGGAGCTAGCCTGTTCACAGACACACACACACACACAGACATGTTTCCGAAAATATTATTGAAAACCTAAAGGTAACAGATAGCCTATCAAGAATGATAAAATACATTCATTACAATAAGAATGATATTGTTTTGTTTCCCTTAGTAACAAAAAATTTATAATCAATTAATTGTTGCGAAATGCAGTATAGGTTACCTCAGTCATAATGAACACAATAAAACCAATCTGAGGTAGGTGGCAGAGGTAAGAAGTCCTGGGTTCAAATCTCAAACCTCGTGCCGGCTAATTTGACATGAGTTTTCCATGGTTTCCTCATTCGCAAAGACAAACGCCGGATTTGTAGAACTTGTTTATTTTCCCCAACTCATCGCCGCTACGTCACTGGATAAGATTACAATCATCGTTTAAACTGAATGTCAGTGAATGTACATGAATTAATTATTACAAGAGGTTGCTGGTACACCCACACATTCTAAACACGTAGTCATAGGTAGGAGTTTCGATATATACGGTTTTATTAAAATCATTGGAGTCATTTAAAAAATTTCCTTTAGGCATTCCTACAGGCTGAGGTAGATTTCGAAGTGCAAAATCTCGCCTTATATAAGAGCTATTGAGAAACCAGTTATTGATTTGTAGAGTACTCATCAAGAGCTTTTCAACGATACCCCATAAGACGTGGTTTCAAAAATTTCAAATTTTCATCCCCCACCCCCACCCTCACTCGAACCCCCGAATCGTTGGTGTCACTGTGAACTCCATAGGGAGTACTCTAATTTATTCAAACAAAGTTTCCCTTTATACTTCATAGGGGCCGAGATATAAATTTTTCAAAATTTCAACCCCCTCCCCACCCCTCGGGCCAATTTTGCTCATTTTTCTTCGAAATCTACCTCAAAAACAAAAACAAGAATTTTGAAAAGTTTTAATGAAAAGACCTGTTAATATTGCAGTTATAGAAACTAAATTCTGGCGGTAAGATAAAGTCCCTAAAACTCTAATATATAAAATCGAAAGTGTGTATGTATGTATGTGGGTATGTATGCTCCCTATACAAATCTACATTTCTTGACCAATTAGCACGAAATTTTGCACACATGCCCAGTTAAGGCCGGAAAGTAACGCGGTCAACATTATAATTCAAACAAGCCACTCCTTCCCTTAAAAATGTAGTAATTTCTGAGAATATTATGCTGAAAAAATGAAATGCAGTTCAGTTCACATGACAACAGAGTATTGTTTACAGTGTTCACATAGGGCTTTGGGAACTACGTACTACTGGGCTTTAAGAAATTATGATTTCACATTAGTGAAAATAATCAACGAAAAATGAAATCCATGAAAATAAAGCACAATGTGGTACAGTCACATAACTTTCTCTACCCTCGACACGGAAAATATCATTTTCTCACTTCACATTATGATGCAGGAAGAGGTCGCATTGCAGGGACAGCTTAAGTGGGTGAGAATGCTACATCAGAAGTCGGTAAAAAATCCTAGTCGCTATTCATAACTGTTCGATTTGTTTTCGTTGAGAAATATGGATGTTTATCTTAGACCCTAAGAAGACAAAATAGGATGGAACATTTTCAGTCCTACGCCCGCAGTATAGCCTATAATGTCCCAGGTTTTGGGGGAGGAAAGTATGAAAGTGATATTGAATTATTTTTTTTTATTTCAGCCCCGAAACGGTTGTACGGTAACATGAGAGTGAGAAATAACATTTTCCGTAAAGACAATGCAATCTTATGTAACCGGAATTTCTGTTCCTTCTTATTTCAACCCCTACCAGGCATGGTGTGTAGAACCAACGGAATGCAACATAAAAAGCCATAAAAAGCTATATCTAGCGTTTTCTGAGGGAATAGTTTGAGTGTGATAAGTCGTTCTTCCTATTTCAAATTATAAATACCTATATAAGGACCTATAATTTAAAAATTGAAAGTCCTTCATAAGTTAATTTCCAATTACAAAATTCAAAACCCGGGAGACGCCGGGCCTTTTCAGCTAGTTCTTAATATATTCTAGAAATTAAGAAGTTAAAACACGCGAGGAAGAAGTTGAATGAAGGAGAATTCCATAGGTGCAGTGTTGCTCTCTATTACGATATAGGCCGTACTGTAACATGATGAAATTATGCATCATGCCACTCTGACCTCAGGAAATTTTCAATGTAAAACCTCTATGAGTAAAAGGTTAATATGGAACGTCCCCTGCATCTCGCAACACTATTTCACATCTCAGGTTATTATAAAGAGATTCATATAGGGTGTTAATGAATAACACCGAAATATTTTATTTATGCATAGAGGGGACATAGACCAGCAACTTTTATTAAGATATTTTTGCTTTATGACCTAAAATGTATATGCTTACAGGGCATTAAAGTCATTGCAATTTGGTGCTCATAAATCAATAATTAAGCAAAATAGGGTTAATATTTTCATTAAATTGACTTCATGCCTTCCTAGTGATCGATAAAAACCTGACTCTTGATCATTCGTCAACAGCTATATCATAATTTAGTGTTTCCATAATCTGCAAAATGTACAGACTAATCACATGACTGGTCGCCACTGCATTAATCTTTATTTTTTTATTCATAACTACTGACTACAGTGTTAACAACGAAGTTCCTTTGTTTTGCATTTTTTTCAAACTTTAGAAGTCAGTGGCGGCCATGCCCTGGGAGATTTTATGCTGTAGCAGGAAAAATTGAATCCATAGAGCAAAAATGTCCTAATAAAAGTTGCTTGTCTATGTCCCCTCTATATGCAGATAAAATATTTCGGTGTTATTCATTAATACTCTGTATATAGTCCGTTCACTCGTATTTGGACCTTCTGGTTTGGTGAAACTTTGTCCTCACACATAAGCTTGCTCCGAAAATCCGTATGTCAGGTGTGAGAGCAACTTCTTCTCTTCAGATTGACGCAAGCCCTCTTTCAAGTCATTCCAAAATAGCGTCCTCATTGGTCTAGTAATAAGCATCCTTGCCAATAAATAGAAGGTCCAAGGTATCCTATAGCATACAGTCGTTTATTTTCAATTTGAATTAAAAGGACGTAAAAGAAATTAGAAGACAAATTTAAAGTTAATTTGAAGTACAGAATAAAGTAGTAAGAAATAAAATCAGGTAAACTGATGCAACAAAGTGCCAGAATGATTTTGTTTAATCAGTTATAATTGCAATTATGATATGCAGAAAATAAGTTTTCATTTATTTATTCCCTAGGAAAGCTCCAGATTCATTCATTAAGCAGGGCTTCAGGGAGAACAAAAGTCTAGTTTTCAATCAGCTTTAAATCGTCCAGCATCAGAAGAACTATCGAGGAAACTGCATTTCAGTGCACGAAATGTGGCTGCCATTTTGTAACAATAATTACCCGTAACTGTAACAGTTTGATTAATTTTGAAAATAGCATGCAATTGTAGATAAGGAGTATGTCAGATTGCAAGATTGTAGAGCACCGAAAGGTGTATTTCCCCCCTTAATATGTCCAGCTGTATTAATTGTAGAGGACCGCCGGGGTGGTCATGTGGTTAGCGTCGCTGACTACAGATCGGTCGGTCCGGGTTCGATCCCCGGTACCTCCTCGGATTTTTCTGAGGTAGGGAGGTCTGGTAGGGGTGAACTCAGCCTCGTGATTCCAATTGAGGAACTACTTGATAGAGAAGTAGCGGCTCCGGTCATGAAAACCACCATTAAAGGCCGTGGGTGTCGGCATGCTGACCACATGCCCCCCAATCCAGCCCTCTGCCTCCGGTAGATGACGCAGCGGGCGGGTGGTAGGCCAAGTCCCTCCAGGGATGTAGCGCCATGGAGTTTAGTTTAATTTTATTAATTGTAGAGGGAAAAAATAATGAATTTCACCGAAAGACCCCCTTAAAAGTATTGAAAAAAGTATTGTACTGACCGCAAACTGTAACGGATTTTACAGATTTCAAAAGGTTAGAAATCCTTGGCCTTGATTTTCCGAACTGCATTCCTGACTTACAATCCTGGATAATAAAATACTATCACATAAGTAATACACTTAGGTCGTAACTGAAAGGCAACTAATGAAACTTCGTAGAAGTAATAAACTAAACTCCGTGGTGCTACATCCCTGAAGGGACAAGGCCTACCACCCGACCGCTGAATCATCTACCACAGGCAGATGGCAGGATTGGGGGTATGTGGTGAGCATGCCACACCCACAGTGGTTAACGGTGGTTTCCATAACCGGAGCCGCTACTTCTCTATCAAGTAGCTCCTTACTTTGTATGACGAGTGCACCCCGTTCCAGACCTCCCTACCTGAGAGTCACCGGATCGAACCTGGCTGTCTAGATGTAATAAAACTAGTGGAAATAAAGCCACTAAACCCAAAAGTTACTCACTTACTTACTTAATGGCAATAGACAATTCCTCAGCAAGCTAAATGAATATTATCTAGCCTATTTTATGGAACCCGAAGGTTCATTGCCGCGCTTACCTGAGCCCGCCATTGAACCCTATTCTGTGCTAACTCTGTCCAACCATCCCTTGCAAATCCTACTTCCCTTAAATCTATCCTAATATTGTCCTCCCACCTACGTCAATGTCTTCCACGTGGTATTTCCCTTCGGGTCTCCCAGTAACTACTTTTCAGATATGTCTTTCCTCTCCCATGTTCAGCCCATTTCATCCTCCGTGATATATGTACCCTTTGGCTACTATATTTGGTGAAGAGTACAGGTCATGAATTTCGTCGTTATGTAGTCTGTTATAGTATATTGCGATACAAGTGCCGTAAGCGGTGCATACGGATCGAGGAAAGAGTTTGAAAAAACGAGGCGCTTGCGCCAAGTTTTTTCAATTTCCGAGATCCGTTATGCGCTTACGGCACGAGTATTGCATGCTATTTTTTGCACGATGATTATTTATATCAATTTATTTATATTAATTGAGATATTAGCTGAAAATATTATGTATAGGCTATACACTATTGAAGATGGATGTTATATTTCAGAAAGTGATTCGCACGTGTTTGTTGTTATGGGAACAGAATATTTGTCCTGTTAAAGTCGCCACAAACTGGGGGGGCCTTGGTTCCGGTTTTCCATAAAGGCTTGTATTATGATGATTTTACTTACGGC